>OY728135.1:19778085-22278085 GCA_963277665.1 Viscum album
ATCATAAGTTTCTAATCAATTGCAACCTATAGAGTGTGATTCTATACATAATGTTTTTCTAGGGTGTTTCATAGGAAAGGGAAAGAGCATTGCAGAGACTAAGGGAAGACAGTGCCTAGGTTTTTTGGGTCGTTCGAGATAGTGGAGAGGGTTATTCTGGTGGTTTAACATTTATCCCTTTCACAAAACTATAGAATCATGAATGATGTGTTTAACATGTTGTAGCTTAATATATATAATCCTAAAAATTATCATTTGACATACATTGTTGATGTCTATATGGATGCTAATGAATCTGTTAAGGAGTATCTGATCCGTATCATAGAATATAGTGAGAATAATCTCTGGAGGAAGACTGTTCCACTAGTACGAGTGCATTGGAATCATGGGAATATGCTAGAGGATATATGGGAGAGGGAATACAATATATGGTGGGGAGGTTTTAATATCCCATACTTTTCCATGTATATCCATATTTTAGTTTTTTTACTCCTATTTGAGTTGGTTTTTATTTCAACATAACCTTATTTGACAATCCTAGGTCTATAATGGGTTGAGTGCTATATGGATGCAGAAAAAAGAGGAGGTGAGTTATGGTTGTAGAACAAATTCAAGCCCTGAATTCATAATTCCCAATGTGATTTTTTGGATAGAATCCATGAATTTTATTCACCCCTGAATTCAATTAGCCTATGAATTTATTTCATCCTATGAATTCATATTAGGAATTAAATTCCACCCATGAAATTCAATCACTACTAGAATAGACCCCATGAAAAGGAAACTCATGTATTGAATCCATTTCACCATTTGAAATGATTTTTTGTGTTTTTTTAAATCTAAATGATGTATTGTTAGAAATATAATACAATTAATGACTTTATTATGTTAATGCCCTATTCAATTCATGAAATAGCTAGGACCAATCTTAAAAACATGAATTAGCATAGTGTTTTTCTAAAACAGATATTTTTCATGACTATATCCCTTTTAGTAATGATTTATAAAAATCCTCTTTAATCCAAAATAAAAACCTCATTGGATATAGTTGTTTTTGGGATAGAGTTTTAAGGAAACCCTTCTTGTTAATATCACACTTCTTGATCTATTGTTGATGTAATATCTAGTACATGTTGAAGGGAAGAGGGAAGACGATTTCTACTGTGAATTTCAGGATTTGTGATCACAGTCAATGAATTTTCAGTTGGTGGTCTAGAATGATTCCCAATACATTATTTCAATTATCTATATATGTAAAATGGATATGATTCACAC
Source organism: Viscum album (assembly GCA_963277665.1). Lineage (NCBI taxonomy): Eukaryota > Viridiplantae > Streptophyta > Magnoliopsida > Santalales > Viscaceae > Viscum > Viscum album. The sequence goes on from OY728135.1 coordinate 19,779,361, forward strand.
AAGAATTACATGAAAATTACCCAACCAAATAGATAAATCATTACTAGATGATAAAATTCTGATTATACCTCACATTATATCTTGTTAGGTCTATTGGCACTGTTATTGGGATTACAACCACTCATGGGGTGATCCGACCATTGATCTTATTAAGGAACTTATAGATATTATTTTCGATTTTTCTTGAAAATGTGATATGTTGGAATTGAATGATATTTTGAAATGGAATAGTATAGAAATTTCGGTGTTTTACAGAGATGGAATAACCTATAATTAATATTGGTTAACTAGTAAGTTAATAGATTTTGGCTAAATTTTTAAATTAAATATAATTGATTAAATTAAATATTAATTGAATGAATTGAATATTATGAATTATGATGATCTTCTTGATATGATTGGTACGTATCCATGTGTTTTGTTTTCTCTTTTTTCCGTGTTTTTATTATATAGTGAATCATTCCCAAGGGATGTTTGTTATATTTTGTTTGCGATTAATGGTTTTCATAACATGGACTTGTGATAGGTTCTTGAGAAAAATTATGTTACTATTTTTTAAGAATCATTTTAACTCAGTGATTGATTATAAGGTTTGATTTTTGTACAATCATTTAGAATAGGATAACTATTTTCTAATGGATTCTAATATTATTTCTTCATGGAGCCATAAACACCCAATGATTTAATATCCATGCTGACTTACAGACCTTATTTCCAAAGGAAGGTTCTCTTTGGGAGGTTTGGCTAGTGATACATAAGAACTCACATTGCTCTAAATTATGGGATTTCAGGATCATCACACCCTTTTATGGAAAATGTTTTTATACTGTGGGACCCTCTTTTAGATTTAATATATGATCATGAATACTTGAATAATTCCAATGTATTATGTGGGTCACCCTTGGATCAACAATCAATTATTACCTTGTATGCAATTTAGAGTCATCTGTATGTATCCAAGGTTCTCCATAAATGGGGATATCTATATATATTCGATGTTCTCCATCAATCGTACCAATTTAAATTATTACGATGTTGGTTTTGAGCCGCATAATGGAGCGCTCTATAGTGTATCATTATATAGGTAGACATTAGTTGTTTTGATGCCGTGATAAGAACCATGAGATGTGATTCCTACATACCCTTGTTAATGGAATAATAACCTACGTATTTCAATTCCACTTAATGGGTCACATCATTCCTTTTAAGGTCATGTTATAAGGACCAAATTGTGCAATTTAATGTAGTTTAACATGTATGCCTAGGTGAAAGGTTTCTAGTCTATGTTTGGTGTGGGAATTATTCTCAAGAATACCTAGTATCTTGAGAGGGTTATGGATCCCCAGGTTGGATGTGACCCTATTGGGAATGTGAGCTAGTGGAAATTAGGGTTAATTTGGGTTGTTGGGTTTGGACCTCAGGGTGTCTTTCTACGTATCCCATTGGGAAGGGAATCAAATCCCACATAGGTTGGTTATGGGGACCCTCACCAATGGAGGCCCCATAAAGGTTCATCATGTAGGGGATATGTCACTTCAATAATACTATGTTTCAAGGAATACACCATAAAGGAGGATGACTTTTTGATTTGGTATATTTTTTTGGGAATTATTCCTAAAGGTATTCACTTCATGTTGATTTTATGCAAACATGGTTGGAACTTGTACTAAGTATGAGGCTAATGTATTGAATTGGCTCTTAAACTTGGAATGATTCCTATCACTAGGATTTGGTGTATTATTCCTAAGGATGACTCCATGGTGTTGGGATCATGTGGATACCATGATAAGCACCAACCTCTAATCCCACTTGAGTCATGCTCTGTGTGAGAAACCAGAGTAATCGATGAACCTGGAAGACCACACTATCTTCCTTGTTCGATGGTGGATGAATATTTGATACCAAAGGGAAAGAGAAAGGATTTTTAATACACCAATATCCTTTTTATTTGGTAATTGGGATATTCACATCAAATGATCTATCTATCTATGATCTGGGAAGGTGGAGCGAAGAAAGAGTGCCACCTCTTGCCGAATGATTAGGCGATTATTCTAAGAAGGATACCCTGATGTTCTGGGATTGTGCAGTTGTCATGATCAACACTAATCTCTAATCCCACATGAGTCATGCTCAGTGTGAGAAAAAAGATGAAGAAAAAGATCTATAAAACAACACAATCCTTCTCCCATTTGTTAATGAGGGTGGGGAGATGGGAGAAGAAGCATTGACTGTTATATTCCCCTTCCCTCATGTCATTGTCCCATGACATTGATAAGGAGAAATGAATGAAATAGTATGTTTCCTCAATAATTTATAGGGCCTTACTCATGGAGAGTTCCCTTTAAAATGTTTTGAGGTAATATAGGAGGATATCATTCTATGTAAAGGGGAGAAGAATGTGTGATCTCAACCCTCCCTTCATGGAACCAGAGGTTGTTGGTCTCAGAGACGATGAGAGAAATGAAATTTTATTTGCCTTGTGTCCAAGACATAGGTATCCCTAACACTACAAATAGGTTCAGGGTCTTCAGGACTAAAGGAATAAATACCTTCATGTACTCGGAGGATCATGCCCATTAATTGGAACAAGTACGGGGCACCTTTGACCGAAGGAATGAAAACCCAATTTGGAAACACTTTATTATTAAAATTTCCATCGTTTTTCAAGTCAAGGGGATTCAATGGAGGTTTAAATTTGACCTTCCCCAGACGAGGTACCCCAAGGGAAATGAGTTTTACCATTGGTATATTAGAATATGGCTCAATGGGGTACTCGTACATGTCCTAGCATGGAGTGAAATGTTTCTTTACACAGGTCTTGGAAGGAACTTGGGGTTCTTCACATAGGGGGTATGCCTATTCGATATAGATCTTCCATGGGTAATGGACCACCTATGAAAAAAACATGGGAGAGGATTTAGACTAGGTACCATGAGTCTCATTAGGTGTCCTTGGATGGGTCTCACATAGGTACTTGATTAGGGAAGTAGCCGCACACATGTGGTTGTCCACTAGGGGAAATAGGTTACTCAATAAGGTGTCTTTTATTTCATCCCTAGATGGTAATTTGATCAAATTATCACTATTAATTCCTATTTTCTCAAGTTTTAGAGGGATATGTGAGGTATTTTTGAGGACTTGTGTGAAGGGGTTGTGTGACAAGATCTTCAGGGTTTCTTCTGATGTCTTAGTTGATCAAATGGGGAGCCATGTGATACTATTTATAGGAAAATATAAGAACGTAGTCAAAGGATCTCCTCTACGCAGATCTGTGGCATAGGTACAAGATCTACATAAACGACGCTAGTGTGGGATGTCTTTTCATTCAATATAGCGGAATTGCATGAGCCCTCTAATGTACAATAGTGTTCACTCCATCTAGTTTGGGAAAGTACCTTTGATTAATATTGGGTATCTTCACAAAGCTAACATACTTTGGTGTTATTCATAACATTTTCATCCCACGAGACAAAAAAATTTCCCCCCTAGGATTGGACCCAATCGAAATTAGTGGTTCCATTCAGGAGGTAGAACCAGGAAAAGATTATGTTGATGGTACAAGTCTTCCCATTAGGTACCCACATAGGTAATATGTGTAGGCCTGGTGATTAGATATGATGTTTAGGTCCATGATGTAAGTCTTGTTCATAGGCTCCATGTTCTGTTCAACAGTGTCTATAAATACTGTTGACCCCTTTGTTGATTTATTCCATTCGACACTCAGGCCTCTTTCTCTTGCCATGTAGGTAATATTCTCAATCATGATTTGATTCTCTTTCCATGAAGGTCTCCCAAAGAACTTCCTATGACACAACCACTTGAGAAATGGTGCTGCATGAGAAAACCTTACTGATGATCCTTGTGTGAAGGACTTGATCAAAGGTCCTTCACATGAGACTTGACCTAGGGGACTATGTAAAGGCCTTGTTCAGAGGGCCTTCATGCGATACTTGACTTAGGGTAATGTGTGAAGGCCTTCCATATCCAAAATTGTGAACTCTTATAAGTAAATATTTTCTAATAATGAAAACGACTCGATGAATTCTTATAGGTTTTCAATGTATTTATTGATGACATATCTTGAATAATCTACTAAAGGTACCTCCATGATGATTGATGTTTTTGGTCCATATTAGTATGTCATGGTGGAACCTACTCTTTCAGATCTGGCGAAACACTTGGACCCATATCAATGTGAGTATCCATGTAGTGATTATATTCCCTCGTATTGTCACACACTAATGAGGGATACCTTCATCCCTGGAGCTCAAAGTTACTTCCCTAAGTCCTATTTTTTGTACAAAACAACCATACACCAATATTTCATCCAACAGTGTTTATATTCTGCAATTACCAATTCCCACTGGTTGTTTCATGCATCACACCCACTTCACTTTGGATCAGAATCTACATATCCAGGAATCAATGCCTCACTATTATGACTCAAATTTTAATTCTTCATGGATAGATCAAAATAATTATGGAAGGAGGATGAGGATATCCATTTTAGAGTGGAATCTATTCCTGAGTGGATGTGGGCATTTTGAGTGCACCATACCAAAAAGGAAATGTGAAAATTCAACATCCACAAGGCTGTTTGGAAAGGGAAAACATTCATATTCAAGAACCTAGAGATTATCCATGATTTGATGACCCTATGGAGAACTCATAAATATTACTCCCACTTGACATATGGTAAATTTGGCATTATCCTCTGGGTTGTATAAAAAATTTCTGGAGCCCCTATTCTCATAGATGTGTATGATATGTTTACCTGAATAAAGAGAATGTGGGATGTTGCTGAAAAGAAAACCTCCCTTGTATCACGACATTTTTAAGTTGGAAAAGAATATGTTTAACCATCATCCTCAACACACGGGTGATATCCATTTTTTAACCTGGATATAAGAGTTAATTGATCTAGAAGGAGAAGGTCCCACTTGAAAGTTCCCTAAAGGATTCCCCACTTTAGAGAATCAAGGTGCTCTTGGAACATAATGGCCTATATTGGAGAAGGGACAATATACAAACTAGGTTTGCAAGGCCAATCCTAATGTTTTTTTAAAAGGCCCATCTAGATAGCTTTCTCACAATATGGCTGGCTATATACCTGCTTCTGGTCCATGAATCCAATGGTGGTGTGAGGCCATAGGCATTTGTTATTACAACCAAACTAACATAAGGGAGGCATATAAGGTTTGATTCCAATTTCCTTGTGATAATTCAGTAGTGTTCTCTATATGTTTACAATTGGAAGGCCTGTTTTATAATTGAAGGTCTATTTCAAGTGTTGTAGGGGTGGATTGCAGCATACATCATATATTATGTAGTGTTAAGTGTAGTTAAAGTCTCTGATAGAAGATTTATCCCATTTTTTTAGGTTGTTTCTGGAATCCAACCTATACCCCAAAAAAGAAATTAAGTACTGAAGATGCTAAATGTAGAGGGACAATTCAAATTATTCTCATGTATTGATACATCGATAGGGAAGTTTACCGATGATGGTAAGGGAAAAGATAAAGAATAGAGGGAATATATAATGGTATTCCTAGACAACGTACTAGTGGAACGTATTAATGGGGATATCATCTATGAGTCCTATGCTCCATATTGATTTGCTCACAAGTTCAGCTGATTTCAATATTAAATATTTCATCCTTTTATGCATGTTAGGCTTGAGAAACATCAAATTTTGGCGTAATAGTTTTAGATCCGGATGGCCATATAGGTCTCCAAAATGTCAATCATGATACCTATAACATATGAATTAATTGGGCTTGAGGCTAGGTATAACACTATATGGATATCTTCAGACCCTCAAGGAGTATTAATGAATGTTATTTACTAGGTTATGTACCTAAAAAATTCTGTTCGTGGAAAGAATTGTAGAAAGTTCCAAACCAAAGGTGATGATACTGAAGCTCCATAAAATTTTAGGAGATCTCAAGAAAAGACCACCAAGCATGCTGGGGTTGAGAACACAACATCTTATGATCCAATACAGTCCATACTTCATCAAACATAGGATAATCATGTTCTAGTCACCCATTAGTTTGCAAGAGTAGAGAGATATTAAAATGATTCCAAGTCAAATTATGGGTTACCCTTTCCGATTCAAGCATGACAGAAAGTTTCTCATGACATCAGAGAAACAAAGGTATTTTTACTAGCTAGATTCTGCATCCTAGAGTTGGGAGATATTAAAGAACCCTCCACTATTCATCCTAAAATGGATTTGGACAATGTGTAATGATATATTAAAGATTTAGATACATTGATATATGTAATTGATAATTAGATCCTCACAAAAATATAGGTATCTAACATGCTATATTGAGGAATACTAGAGGGGTAGCTAGCCACAATAAAGATGAATAAGATGACTACCTTAACCCTGCTGATGTATTTCACTCTTCTACCTTCCCGTTTATTCTCTTTTATCTACTATCATTAATTTTGGGTGATATATTTTGTAGGTCAAAGGAGAATAAGTAGAAGAATAACCGGCTGAAAAGGCATTACAATCACTAAAATATGGTCCTAATAGCACCCTCATAGGGGTAGGAGATGAGCTTCATGGATTCCCGACACTATACCTAGATCAAAGAATAATGATTGAAGAAATGGTGGGGGAAATCCTCAACCACCATCTCAAGTTTTTGTTGCCAAGAGGATGGATATTGCCCCTTCATTATCTCAATAGAGGATGAAATGGTGGGTAATAAAGTTGGTCTGATGTTTACATCGCACTATGTCTTTATCCTATCATTCAATCTCATGACTTGACCAACATACTATTTTTATCATTATTTACTTTTATATAATATAAATCTATTTCGACCCTTTAAGGGATCTTATATTGATTCTTTATGGATTGATGGGGACACCTTGGGGGTTGTACAAACCCATGCTGATGAATCCCTCATCTTGAGGGATAATTCATCAAGACATTTAGCCATGTCATCCTCCATTCATTCAGAGAGGATAGAGGGTCATTGTAATTTTAGATGCACATTATAAGTTATAATGTGTTGTTTCTGAATTTACACTTATTATAATGTTTCAAATCTATTTCCTATAATATAGGACCTCAAAATAGTCAATGTTGGACCCATTGTCACCCTAGAAGGGGCTAATAGGGATCTCATATAGTCCGATAATCGTTATGAGGCACACCCCAACTCCACAAAACATGATGATGTTGTGATTTTTTAGAATTTAGTTGAGGGTATTGATGGAAGAGTTGGGTCCTGATAAATTCATACAAGATACCCCTACTGGTGAGGATTCTTTGATATGTGATGATGTGTACCATGAAATGATAGACATATATATTTCATGAATCGATTTCTCAGGTTCCCTAAAGGAGTTTTATGATTTCAATAGGTAATTAGATAAATATGATTTTTATCATTCTAGAATTTTCAAAATATAGTTGACCTTATGTCATTTGATGTTTTACATCAAAGCTTTAATTTCTCATAATTTTCCACAGAGAACATTGACAAGGAACTTCATGAAAAAATCATCCAATTCCACCATATTCTCATTGTCAAGGGAGTGACAACTGAGAATCCTGAAGTGGGAGATCCACGAGATCCCCTAATACAATTTATTGAGAAAACATAGGAGGATGATCCTCTTAAAGAGGTCTATACTCCAAGAAATGTGGGTGGGATTACTAGGGAGATGTCAATCCAAACAGTTAACCCAAAAACATGTTACTATTTTTAAAAACATTAGTTTCTTAACTTCATTTCTTTTTTGTTGACCTTTTCAAGATGATGATAGGTGTTGCGTTCTATTTAGTTCCATCAAATTTAGTGTTTGAACTTGATTTGGGGGATTCTATTCATGTTCCCCCAACACCGGTAGGTGTAATCGATGATGTTTTAGAGGGAACTAAATAAGGGGACTCATTATGTTCACTATTCTCAGAATACATCTATCACTTCGAGAGAGTCTTTTAATCAGACTTGGATATACATGAGGCACTTCACAAAATGTACTACATTGTCTGGTGGGAAATATAGAAGATAATGAAGGATATGCCTCGTGAATACTTGTCATCGCGACTTCATCTACTTTCATTAAAGTTTGGCATGTTAGGATATGCCATATTTTATTAACATGGGATGCCTCTAGCAATGAATTCAATCATCCACCAAAGGGAATATGATCAAATATCAGAAAAGGCTAAGGCACAGTTTGTGGTCCAGTTTAAAAATCTTAGGGATGATGTGTCCAATGTGAGCTCATCCATACCAAGAAGGTATAAGAGTATCAAGATCTTCTTGATGAGAAGTTTGTCTTAATGGGTCACCTTAAAGAAGAATTAAATTTCATATAATAATATATAGTCCAACTCCATAATTCCTTGATAGGGGTTTTGGATCAAAGAAAAGGTGTTTTTCTACTGAGTAGGAGAACTCCATAATACTAAGGAAGTTTCTCTTCTATACAATCGGCCCAGTTGTGGAAAGCTGGCCAAAATTATTGAGCTATAAATCAACTTATCAAAGCCTATGTTGAGGAAAAACAATAAAATTTGGTAGAAAGGATCTAGTATGTGGATGTTCCCATACACATTGAAGCATAAATGAAGAGTTTTTTTCTCGATTATTTTTTTCCATCATTTTTATCCTCATTGTAATCAAGATACAGCATTTAAAATGACTCATTTAATTTAATTTCATTACATTATAATTACAATGAAAAGGGTGAGGTTTCAATCTAATATTTTCCTAATCCACATGTCCTAGAGAGCGTAGTTCGACTATTTCTAAGGTTATATAGAAAAAATTAAAAAAATTATATCTTTTTATATAATTTCCATTGTTTTTTCCAAATTCCAATCAATAAGACTTAGTTGGCGAGAATTATATTTTTATTAGACCGCCCTTTGTGAGTTTTAAGCATAATAGGATTTATTCCTCGTTCTTTTCATTTCAATTTTTTTTTCAAAACTATATGAGGTGCAGGTCTAGAAAGATAAGACTCGACTTTTACCTTGAGTGTCCTTTATAGGTTTATAACCTAGAGAGTATTGTGTCTCTTTTTGTTGGAATATTAATGTCATGAAATCTAGAAAAATGCGATAGGTGTTTTAATTCAAATACCATTGACCATAAGTTTTGAAATGATAATCCATACAACTCTTGTTGGCCAAGAAGGTTTTTACATTCTTCAAATACCCGATGGAGCATTTTGAGCTATAACGTTTTGATTTATGAATCTAGAACATTACATGAGACATTTATGTGAGGAATGGTCATGGACCGAGTTCTAATAGCAGTTTCCAAACATGATATTTTCAAGGGTTTACGTAATATAGGAGGTATCTCTTGAGGATGAAGGTAATCCTCGTTAAAAACACCATTTTTTGGTTGACTTTTGGAAAATCTATCTGGGGCGTGTGACTGCATAGTCAAAAAGTGTCATCCTTTGGATGAAAGGCCATATATGTGGGAACCATATGAAAATCCAATTGATAAATGTTACTACATAGTAAGACAAAGGATTTATCTAGAATTATGATATTCTATTTAAAACAGATGAGGAGTTTGTGATGATACAGATTTATTAAGGCCACAAAGGCTGGTTTTTCCAATGGAAGATTTATGAGAATAAAGAGATCATTTGTATTGGCATTTTCCATGAATGAGAAACCAATACTACATAACATTTTCTTTAGTAAAAGAGGGTACATTATGATAAATGACCAATTTTAGGGGAGAAGGACCCTTTCTGACAAGGTCTAAAGCATCATGTAGTTTAATTCCCTTTTAATAGGATATTGACAATGTAGTTCAACATGTTACAATAAGGAAATTGTTGTATAGTTTAACATATCATGAATAGAACATTGAACATGTATTTTATTATCTTACAAAGTGGATATTGTTGTTTATTTTAATGTCTTATGGCTAGGAGATTATTCTATGTAGTTTCAATGCCTTACAACAAGGAAATTGGGTGATATAATTTAAGGTCTTTAGATTTGACTGAAAGATTTGTGATTCTCCAATTCCTGGTAATCTATTTGGGAATGTTCTATCATATTCATGTCTGATGGGAGAAAGTTGTAATCTATAATATAGGGGTCCCCAAGCCCAAACAGTGATATAAACAAAATGGATTATGATGATAGATAAGTTTTCTCCAGAGGATACAATTACCACTAGTTGAAAAACCTTTTTTGTGTGAGACTTTATGAAAATCAAGATGGGGTGTGTTACTGTATTGTAAAATAGTTGAATCCTATACCTAAAATAATTTTTATGTGGGAGAATTATGAAAGTACAAATAGGGTCTATTTCTACATAGTCAGATAATGGAGTTCATAGAAATTCTAACATTCTATTTATGTTGTCCAAATGAACTTTATGGATATATGGATTTTACCAAACACAGAGTCTAGTTTTGCAGAAGAAAAGTTCCTAAATATGTAAATAATTTTTCATGTCAATGTTACCCAAGAATGGGAGGAATAGTTTTCCAACGTATTTTTGAACTAAAAATAGAAAATAATGGTGTCTTTATATTTAGGTCGTACAAATGATTTGTAATATGTGGCCTATTAGACCAAGGTCGTTCTAATATAATTTGGACATAAGAGTGGTAATTGTAAACCAAGATATTGGGGGTTCCTAGATTAATAGAAGTGAAATGGGACAAATATTTCAGGGATGACCATAGACCAAACTAAAAATGTGGGTTCTTACATAATTTCATTGAGGCCTACAAGAAAAAAAGGCTTATCTTGAGGGTGAAATTACCACTAGTTGACAAAACTATTTTTTGGGAAAATTTATGAAAAGACAATGGGGGCGTGGTACTACATAGTAAAATAATGTAATCCTCTAGTTGGAAGTACCTATTGGTTGGTGAATTGTGAAAACAAAACAAGGTAATGTTACAATATAATCAGTAAAAGGAGTCCTCTAGTATAATATATTATATTATATATAAATATAGAAAGACTATGAAGATCTAAAAGTGTAAAATATTTGGATTAGGATGTTTGGGAAGAATATGTCCAGATAAAAAGAAATAATTTGTACCAATATAGACCATAAAGTGTAGAGTCCCTTACATATATTTGACTTATATTTTTGGAGGGGGAATCACTATTTCTTTAGTATACCCCTAAATGAGGGAACCTAAATTAAGAGCTCTGGCATATATTTTTTTTGTATTTAGTATTTGGGGAATATTACTCTGCTCTATGGTTGGGATGCGGAATTGAGGGCTAGGTGTCACTATTCATGTCACTAGAATGAGAATCAAACCACATGTAGTTCTTGAGGTACCATATAATTTAAATTTATGTGGCAAGGACATTAGCCATGTAGTTTAACATCGTGTAGTAAGGAAGAAGATGACCCGACATGAAAAACATAATATTATGATTGTAAAAGGGTATACAAAATAAAAAATATGTATATTGTTAGATTAAGAATCAATCCAAACATAGTTCTAAAAATGATTCCCCTATAGCTCCAATTCATGTGTTGAGAAAAGGGTTTTTAATATATTCCCACACATGGGGTAAGAAGACATATTGTATCTTTTATTTAGATCTGAATCATACATATGGGAGGGATATTTCCAAGAATTTGTTTGTGGATGGGACAAGGATTGATGATCCAAATATCACTATGTATCTCATTGGAAAGAGAATTAAGCAACACATCGTTCTTAAGGAAATTATGTTGTTTATTATCATATATCGAGGACATCTACTGTGTATTTTATGTTCTTGTAGCTAAGACCATGATAGAACCAATCAAAATTGATATTCCTTACTTATGTATGGAAATATTTTACAAAAAATCATAAACTGACATGATCCATTATATGTGTGGGAAACAATGATTGGTAAAGGATTCTTCCTCCACACAAAGGAAACAGAAATGAATGGTAGGGGAATTTAGATTTTTTGGTGGATAAACCAGAAAGTGAGATCCAAGAATTAATATGTATCTCACATGAATGATAATAAATATGTATTTAGTCATGGAATCTTATTCAGTTTAATTTCATGTAGTGAGGATGAAGATGGCCCAAAATAAAAGAGGTGAAATGTTGTGGCTGGGCCCAAGAATAGAAATCTGGGCATCACTATGTTTCCTACAATGCTAAGAATCAAGAAAAACATAGTTCTTAAAGTTCATGAAGTTTATTATCATGAAATCATGATGATATCTATATAGTTTAATGGAATTGGTCACTTAATGTGAAAAGGAAATAGCATTGAGTTTGTACTAATATTAGAGTTCTGTGGGTCATTATGATCCTATGATGGTAGGAATCTAGTCACACATAGTTCATGGCATTAGTTCCAAACATTGAATAGGTTTTTATGCAGGTAAATTGGTGTTAAATATCTTATAGAATGATGGATGTTCCCAATACATAAGGTATAAGAATCACAACATATCTCATTAGAATATGAATCATTCCATACATAGTTCTGGAAAAGTTCCCGATGTTGGTCTGATTTGTACTTAAGGAAAGGGGTATTATCTTTCACATATTCACTTAGGATGGGAGGTCTGGGAATCACTATGTATCTCATCTAAATAAAAATTAAGCTATACATAGTTTTTGAATAAAGGTGTTGTTGGGGTTTCATCACTGAATACTGTGATCCGCTCAAACACAGATAAAAATGTTATGAAATTTTATATATTGAAACAAATAAGTGAACCATGGTGTTTAAAATCATACGGTTTGGATGACATGTTACATAGTTTATATTCTTACATCTTGAACTATAAATTTTACTGTGTTGTTTAGTGTCCTTCAGTAAGGATGAGTTTCTGGATATTACACAAAATATTTCATTAGGAACCTTGCATTGGATGGGGTTGTAATGATCTCCATATCCATCAAAATCAAGGAATAACCTCTCTTAGAGTGGACCTTATGTATTGAATAAGTCCCCTACCATTTCAGATCAAGATTTGGAGGCATCTTTCCTAGTGTCATTGGAGTCATAAGGACCAATACTAATTCTCCATAGAGGAATAAACAATGGAAGATCTTCTCTTAAAAATATCACACTATCCTATTTTGAAGGACATAAAAATTATTCAAGGAATGAAATATTTTATCATCTATTAATTTATAGGAATTACCATACATGTATTGTCGATCAAATATAGAAATTTGGAGTGATAACAGTTGGAAATTAATTGGAATGATTGTTTTTGTTCTGCACAAAAGCGAATATGAGGTTTCCTGCATGGCTGTATGAGTGGTAGTTTAGTAATCCCATAAAGAATTCAAGAGATTATCAGGATAGGAATTTGTGTATTTATCAACCATATTCTATAGTATGTTTTATAGGGTATTGTTTAATGCCTATATGTATCCTTTATCCACTTCCTAATAGAAGAATGAATGTCTGGGTTTGATATTATACTCCATATACATCTTTTAAACCTTATAAAATAGAATTGGTGTCATTGTCCATCAGTATTGTATGAGGGAAACTAAATTTGGTAATGATGTTGAATTTCATGAAGATGAAAATTATTTTGGATATGACTTATTTAAGGGGTATTTCCTCATCCCATTTGGAGAATAAATCAATATCAGTTAAGTTATATTTGAACTTTTTGTCTCTAGTTAATGGTTATGTCTCCACAATATCCATTACCCTTATGGAAAATGTCTAAAAGTATTTGGATACATGTAGAAACGTCAATGTTTGATGTATTTTGTTATCATTCACTTGGAATGAATGATATTTCTTGGTGAATTCTAAAAAATCTTGTGTCATAGTGGGATAATAGTACCCAAGCCTTAGGATTTATGGAGAAATATAGAACCGTAACTTGTGTACACCACATGAACTCAAGTATACATATTTTAGGATAAGACTAGAATCTTCTCCATCAAATCATAAGAGTGGGTCTCCATCAACGCCTCATTAATATAGGACCTTCCAGTGATTTGGGCTATTATAAAGAGTCAAGTTAGTTCCTCACCATCATATTTTTTACTTCCTAGCTCATTCAGTAGGGATTAATCAATTATGGAGGTATTCCATCATGGACATCATCCAACCAGTGGTAGGACCACTTGGTTTGGTGTCAAGGTAAATTTCATTGATATCGTTAGTTCTAGGATGAACAAAAGGTGATACTATTCAGTGTTGTGGAATGATGATGACCATTTCATCCTATTTTAGATCTTTGAAATCCACAACATCATTTTCCAACACATTCCACAAGGAATTATGGGATAATGGGATGTGAGTCAATGTTGGATCTGATGGTAACTATACCATCAACCCTCAGACATGATCAAATAGAAGAATTATCTATTATTTTTTGATATCATAATTCTGGTTGATTTATTTTATTAAAAACATAGAATTGGATTTCACATATAGATAGTCTATTAGCCTTTGGAGTGCCAGTTATAGGAAAAAATGAGATCATTATATTCTACCTCATTATTCATTAAACCTTCTGATATTGTGAATGGGTATGGAATGACTACTTTTTTTATAGAGACAAGCATGATTACTAACCAGAATTTCTTGCATTTCGGTTAGTCCATTATCCTCCCAATTGGGATCCTAGAAGTTCCATAAAAATAAATTTCCCATGTTTATAGTCTATCCTGAATATAAAAAATCTCTTCGCCTGACAATTGAGTGTTTAACATCATTTATTCTTCAGATGGGTACACTGCAAGAAAATATTCCCGATCCATAACATTCACTTCTTTCTGAGGAATAAATTGTATGTCAAACTACTATAAGATAACCACCCAATATTCTAAACATCCAGTCAACATAGGAAGATTGAGGATATTTTTGAGCTGGTTATTGTGAGATACCAAATGGACCTCATGGATCTTCAAGTAGTTCCTTATTTTCTAAAACAAAAAGATTAATGCCAAGAATCCCTTATCAATACCCAAATAGCATGTCTCAACATCGAGCATGGCTCAACTAAGATAACAAATGATATTTTCATTTCTGAAATGATTCTTTTGATCAAGGAAAATACCTAGGGATCACTCTAGGTTCATCACATATCAAACAAGAGGATTCCCCTCAATGGGTTTCATTATCACTGGTGGACTCAAGAAATATTTCTTGAGGCTATAGAATTATTTTTGGCAGTCATAAGTCCATTGATATGTGACCCCCTTCATCATCATATTGGTGAAGGGAAAACACATTTATATAAGGTTGGCTATGAAACACTATATAAAGGGAATGTTTATATAAAGTCCTATAAACTCTTTACAAGGAGTATAAATTATATGGTTATCCTATGTATTCATTGGTTTGACTAAGATGCTGAAATGAGATGCAAAGAAGACAAGAAACACTCCCAAGGTTACCTCGAATGTGAATTTTAAATGGTTCATCATTAGGACTTTCTGTTGTATCTTGTAGAATATGGTGTCAATATCAATGGGTTGGTTAAAATATTATTAGGACACAACCACTAGATCTTGAACATACCATTAAAAAATGTACCTAGAAAGTGTTTAAAAATGTGTTTCATAGAACATTGTTATGTGTAACCAACATTCTTAAAGCCTAAGGGAATTACTTAATAAAAAATACTCCCTGAGGGGCCCTAAAGGAAGTGGATTCTCAATATTATAGGGCCATCTAAAATTGGATGTGACTTGAATATCCATCAAAAAAGGATAGGTATTGATAACCATCTGTCAAATCAATAATTAGGTATGTGATTTGTACCGATAATTCATCTTTTGGATAGTGCTAGTTGAGATATATGAAGTCAATTCATACTATGAATTTATAATTCTTATTCCTTAAAGTGACAATATTTTCTATATATTTTAGAAAATTGAACCCTCATATGAAGTCATCCTTGATGATCTTGTACACTTCAACCTCAATTTTTGAGGCATGAGTTGGGTGTGTTATTCTGGATGCCTATTTGCATCCCTAGTGGTCTTATAGCAAGCCAAGTGGTGGGTGGCCACCTTGAGATCATGTCCTGGAACATATATTTAATTCTGAGTAAATTGTTTTTATTTTTTATTTAGGAACATGGTATATACCTCGTTCTATTTAGAATTATTGGCTGCACTGATCAAACTAAGTTGTGGATAATCATGTGTACCAATATTTATTTGGCTTAGTTTGTCAATCATAGTGGAGAAACATTCATCAATTTCTGAAGAGGAATCTGATAGGTCTTCTTCCTATTCCTCTCCCTCATGGTTTATATCTTCCACCACTTCCTATAATGTTGGTGATGAATCATGTTTCTCATGATTTGGGGAGGAGTAGATATTTGGGAATTCGAAAGATGAATTAACTATTTCTGGCTTGGTTGATGGCATAAGGAATTTTTTGGAGCTCAGAAGGAGTGATGAGGGACAAAGAATGAGAATATTCATTTTATCCTTTTATACATGATAAAATATTCCATCCTAGGAAATAAAATATATATTTGTTGAAGATAAAGCGATGGAATGAAGAAATTTTCCTTTGAGATTTCATTACATGTCAGAGATTTGGTAACTTCTCTAACACTATTGAGAACAGTTATCAAGATTTAAGTCATGAAATTCATTGAATTTGTGCTTGAATTCAGACCCACCTCTTTAATTTTATTGATGTGTTGCATGTAGTTTGTAGTAATATTCTTAAATGAATTAGGCAAAATCATCTCCAGACCAGTTCAGGCATTTATTCTAGAGACATAACCTATCATGGAATGTTTCCATTATATCTGGTAGATTCTTGCTTCAACGGGCTATGCTAAACAACATTTAAAAGGAAATTTTCACCAAAAATTTCTAAATTTAACCATCGATACAATATTTTAGGCATTGGTGGTATGATGAATGGAAATACACATGCTGATGTAGCCATGGCCTTTCTAGGGGAACGTTGAAGGCCATACCTTACCGAATAACTATGAATTATAAGTCATACACGATATCCTTAAACCGAGAGTTGATTTTTATTAACCCAAGATATTTATTCTCTTTATTTTCATAACTATATAACATTAAAGTGGGTGGGGGGAAGTGAGATTCATTGAAACCATGTTGATGAAGTGTTTGGAAAAGAATGATGTTGATTCTTAATCCATTTTCAATGAAATATCACTGGGTATCAATTTCATTTATCCTACCATATATATACAAGGGTCTAGTATATACCATTATGATGGAATCCTCTCCATGATTTGTGAATTATATGATCTTTTGGAATTCTGTCGGATCATTATCTTCACGATATATTTCAACATTAGTAAATTTGACTTCAAATTCCTGAGGTCTTGATAAGGCCTCTTTGAATGCTTCCTAGAGGTCTTTTGATAGACTTAAGGCATCTAATATTGACAACTTATCCACCCCAGGTGTAATTGTTTCAAAATATCATAATTCTAGTTTAAAGGTTTGTGCTTCCCAGCAAGGGGACACTCTATTCTAGGTTCTTTAGGAACTAAAGTACATTTTTTTGATGGATCGAATCTTTGAATAAGAGATGATGGAGCTTCTAATCTTAGTGGATTTGGTCAACCGGGTTAATCTGAAAACATGGGATGATTAGGTGATGGTATAACCTCTAATCCATCTTCCAGGAAGATAATGTCAGGGAAATATCTGACATGTGTGTGGTAACAATATTTATCCTAGTGATCTTGTTATAGAGTTCTATAATGAGTTTTGGCCACGTAGATGGTTTCACTACTAGAAAGATGGGCATGGGAAGCACCAACCTTTATCAGCGCTAAAAAAAGCACTAATAGGGGGGGGGGGGTTGAGCACTAAAAAAAGTGCTGATAAAGGGGGCCTTTTTATAGTGATTAAAAAGCGCAGTTAAAAGTGACCCTTTATGAGCACTTTTTTTAGCATTGATAAAGGCCCCCCCTTTATCAGTGCTTTATTTTAGCGCTGATCAAGGGGGCCCCTTTATTCGTTCTTTTTTTAGTAGAACTGGTAAAAGGGGTCGTTATCGGTGCTGATAAAATTTATATTTAAAAAATCTTGAAAAATAATATATTGTTATATAAGTATATTTATATTGGATATAAATATAATATATATTTTTTAATATGTTTTATAAAAGTATAAATAAACTATTACATTTAATATATAAGAAATTAAATGATAATAGCTTTAAAATATTTTAAAAAATAATATTAATTAAAAATTTCATAATTATCATCGATTAATAATAATTTAATAACAACCTAAAGACAAAAAAAATAAAAAAATGAATAAAATATATAAAATAAGTTTAAAATTTAACTCGAACTTCCAACGACCATATCTTTTGATCTGGGTGTTCGTTTGAGATCTACATTATATCAAATTGAAGCTTGTGACGAGATATATGAGCAAGTGACCTAGAGGAGCCTTTGGTCACATTTATCAAGGCCCAAAAATACCAAGAAGGCCTCCAAAACTGAGTTTTTAATCGGGATACCTCGATTTTCGAACATTCAAGTAGGTATAATTTCTGATATGCATGTCCTCTAGGCTTGTACCACATATAATATCGAATATTGTATCATTTTCATCGATTTGACTGGTTTTGGAGTTGAAACAAACTTTGGGATTAGAATTTATGGTAATTTTAACATTATATGGATTTTGAAATAAATAAATAAATATATATATATATATATATGCATGTGTGTGTGTGTGTGTCTGTGTGTGTGTGTGTGTATGTATGTACGTATTTATTTATTTATTTATAAACACACATAAAACACATATTTTATAAATGTATTTAAAATTAATCTTATAAATATATATTAATATACAAAGAAAAGTATGGATAAAAAATTATATCTAAATATATATATATATAAATAAATGTAAATATAAATTAATATACGAATCAATATATATACTAATATATGAATTAATATATACGTATTAATATAAAAATAATTTATTTATATTAATATGAATCTATATTAATATACAAATATATATAACTATATATATATAAATATATATTAATATATGAATAAATAAATAAATATATATTAATAAATAAATATATATATGTGTTAATAAAACTAAATATATTTATATTAATGTGAATCTATATTAATATGTAAATAAATATAACTGTATATATATACATATAGATATATCATTAAATAGAGGAAGAAACGAAATGGCATAGTGGTAATGGTGTAGGCCTACAAGGGGGGAGGTCTCGAGTTCAAGTTCGGGTGGAAGAAAGAAGGTGCACGCGGGCATGTTGGGTGATGCACAGGTAAGGGCAGCACGCGAGAGAGTGGGAGGGGGTCTACCTAGCGCTGATGGGGGGGGGGGGGGGTCAAGCGCTACTAAAATCCCCCCCCACAAATTATATATTTATTTTTTATTTTTTATTTTTTTATCTTTTATCTGTTCTTCTCAAAAGAGCTGATAAAAGGTGTCCTTTATCAGCGCTAAAAAAGTGCTGATAAAGGACCCCTTTCATCAGCACTTTTTTTAGAATTGTAAATGGACTTTTTTAGTGCTGATAAAGGCCATATTAATATTAGTGTTTTAGTAGGGATACGATTACAGTAGTGACTCCAAAAATAACCACATCTTCCCCTATATCCTCAAATTAGAAAGCCTCATCCCCCATTTACCTAAATGAATAAATGGAATTTAAGTTAATATTCTCATTCGTCATCTTAGAATAAATCCTTTATCTGAATTACATTAATGGAACTGAAGATCAAATCCTTTCCAAGAGAATAATTCATTTGGTGGGTCAACTCTTTTTGTACCATTTGGAGGGGTGGTGACTATTCTTCTAAGACTATATCCATGAAGTATGCTAAAGTTAAAGAAAAGTTTTTCCTAGTAAAATATTTATATTCTAATGTTTTCTTATTGATCATTTGGACATTTGGATTTTTGGATGATTGGCCTTCAGATGATTGTGACCCAGAAGGAGGCGACTGTGTTGTAGTAAAAGTGGTCGAGGAATCAATTTGCCAATTTAACTATGAAATTAGGATAAATAGAGTCTAATTGATCATATTTATAGCCATTAAATCACTAAACTTATGTATACCCATACTCTTAACTTTTTTCCATTCATTATTCTTCTCTAGATCACTAGTATAAACCACATGCTACCTGAGTATGTAGATTTCCTAGCTTCACTTACCCAGAGTGTACCATCTCTTGTAAGATTTATTTGTTAACCAAACATTCCAGACGGTTTTTCTAAAATTCTTCATGGAAGGGAAAATAGTTTGAGAGATCTTTATACCCATATTTATATGTATTCTTGGGTTTTGGAAACATTATCAACTTTTTCTACAGTGTTAAGATGAAATAGTTGGGGACATGGACACTTAAAAAAGAATAGGACATTTTTTCATCACCTAAACCTTTTTTCGCGTCTACTTCAATTGACCATCTTGATGAGGTGAGTTTTTTTGTAATGTTTAAGAGTAGAGCCACATAATATGGTGTAGTATTTGGATAAAGAGAAGGTGCATGTCCCTGCTTAAGCGTAACAATGGATGCCTCTACTTTACCCATTATCTTTACCTAATCTCGTGGAATTACTCATGACTTAGTCATGGACTATGAGATAGAGTTTTCTACTCTTTGAGAAATTTCAATGAGGCCCTAAAAACCATTGGTTCATTTCACATGGATGATTAATGTAAAAATTTCATCACAATTATTCACTATATAGATTGAAAATAAGTCTTTTTGAGGAAGCCGTCAGTTTTAAGAGTATGTCATCACTTTCCACAAAGTAATAAAATATGAGGCACTCTCATTCTCCAATGGTTTTTAGTTTTAGAGGTCATGAATTTATTTATCCTTTAATATATACATGAATTGGAAGAGAAACATCAGACAAATATCTTCCTTACCGATAATTGATAGAGCCGACAATTTGGTGTGCTACATGAATGCTGGTCCCAATAGTGAATGCATAAAGAACCCTATTTTCAATTAATCTTATTTTTTACAGGTCCCCAACATGGGATCCCATCATGAGAAAAATGATTCATGTATTACTTTGGGTCCCCATAGACCTTGGACATGAAAAATGTTGGATTTTCGAAGGTTGACGGTGGACGAGTCAGATCAATGCATTAGGGGTAAGGCTTCATCTTTAGTTGTACTAGTGCATGCCATTTTTCCATGGCTTCCAATTGATCCATTAGTGATTAAGTAGTATTGATGAGGCCTTGAGGGTTGTGTGAATATAAAAGATCTTGAACCAAGGAAGCGGCCAGATGTTCCAGCAATGGAGATAGCACTGATATCTTATAAGCGTAACCTATAGGGGTAGGTCTATAATGATTCACATGGCCTTGTTCTAGCTATATACCTAATACAGGTAACTCTTGATGTACTACTACAAGGTCCAAGTATATTGGTGGTAGGTAACCCACATTGAACAGTTGTTCCTGATCTATTTCTGTTTCTATAGAAAACCCTTTTTACTGAGGTGAACTAATAAGGAGTTCATGTTGAGGGCCTTCTTCAAAAAATATCGAGTAGGATGAGTGCCTCATAGTAGTTCTGAGTTGAAACTACTCAATTATGTCATTTATTCCTATTTTTATGAAATATTTCCTCAAGTGTGAGGGGTCCAAAATTTTTAGGCACTAAATGTGGTGAAAACATACCCTTTATATTTAAACTGTTAGATGATATTAGATGAGGTTGTGGTAGAGTGATTGAGGGAATACCTAAATTCAAGGTAATTCTTTAGTTAATGGTACATACTACTCCTTTAATCATTTCTGTGTATACTATATTTTGAACCAAAACTTCTTCCACCTACTCCTCCACAGAATTAGAATCAGGTTCTATAGGGTACACATGGTTAGTGTTAATGAAATCTATAAACACAAAATGCATTGATGCTATTTTATCATTTTCCTTGTCATAATTCCTTTTTCTAATACCTTCACAAGGCCTTATCCACTTCTTTAATAGTTCTCTAAGAGCCTTCTAGTGGATGGTAATTCGAAGGGAATCTCTAGATAGTTCGTTCATGTGCATTCCTAATAAGGGTACCAAATCATGGGATTGAACAAAATGGTTGGATTCATTATATATTGATTACCCTAATTTGGAAAATACTTACAACTATAGAGGAGGAGGAGGTTTTGAGGTGAAAATACCCCATCCCTAAGGGCTAGGCTATTCCCATTCCACTATCAAAACTATTTGGGTCTGGTTTGTTGACCATGATGATTATGTTAAAAAAGACCCCAACCTTGTTGGTTGGGGTTTCTCCGGGATTACTGTGGCTTTTACTACCATATATTCCCTCATAATGTTATGGAGTTTTCTTTCAACTTGGGCTGAGTGCATCATTTGGTATGCACTCGAATCACCTTTTTCTGAAGATCATTGCTCTATTTCTTAAATTTAGGCTATATGATGAAAGAATTTCCTTTATAGGGGGATTTCTAGATATATTAAGAGGCATGAGGAAAAATTCATTTAATATCCTTACCTCTTCTGGTCTGACATCAATGTGAGTCGGTCGACGAAATATCTTGTTGAGCATATCGTCGATTATGAAAAGAGTTCATTTGTTGAAGTTTTCCTCAAGCTATGAAATTTCATGATACCACCTTCAAAGATATTTTCTAGTTGGGGAGAGAAGTGAAATGCAATGCTCTATGTTCACCCCATCCTATGATTTGAACACCATATGGGGTATCTATGATCAGCTGACACAACTCTTTTAAAGTGTTGATGCATGTGTGTTGAAGGGATCCACATTTCTTACTTAATTTTAGATTTCATGTATCCAGGAGAGCTTACAAGTCAAATTTATATTTCCATCCTTCTATTACATTGATTGTACTTTGATACTTGTCGTACGACATTAAATTTTCTCATAAGTGAAGAATATTGTTCCATATATTGATGTAGAAGTTGTGCACTCAATCTTATGCTAACACCTCAAGAATGATGTATTGAGGAGTGTCTAAATTCCATATCATGACAGATACATTGAGTATTTACAGCTACTTTCCCATATTCATTATGTATTCTTCATCTTTCACCAGAGGGTCCTCAACTTGGTCTAACCAAAGTGGACACTTCCCTGCTACATTATTGTAAACAATATGATTGGTAGGGGATTCCTCTGTCATAGTGGACAGAAGGAGATCCAAGGAGGGTTCAGATAATGTACTCCACATTGGGTTTTATTCAAATTGACAAAGGATATTAGTTGTTAATGATATGGAATCATGTATGAATTTGATTTTTTCCCTATGTTCCATGTGGTAGGAGGTCTTTATCACCATTATATCGTCAAGGGGAAGACCCTTTTAATGAAATTAAACACTACTTCATAGGGAACATTCATAGTGAAGGCCGTCATAGGGAGTACTTCAATGGTGGATTAAATAAAGGGTAATACCCTCTTTCTCCTTGATCTTATAGCCATGTGAAGGTCTAATATGAATCTAATTAGGCGATGGGATCTCTAGGCCAATCAGATCCAAAACATGAATCAATCCTTCACGATGAAGTGTCAGGGGAGGACCTTCATAATTACTGTTACTACTGCCATAAGTTTGTAATGAGAGAGTATGATATTGAGCTTCCAAAGATAAGAATATTTGGGATTGAAGAAATTTGGCATTAAGAAGAGTGATATCATAGATTGAATATTCATTTTACAGTAATATCTAGCGAGTCTTGTTTTTTGGATACCTTCTTAGAAGAGACTAGTGGCACATTCTGGGGAAAGTGGTTTTTATGTACAAAAATTTGTTTGATTAGATCTTATTTCACGACCATAATTTTCTGAAAGGATTCTAGAATTTTGGAAGGAGTTGTCATGTAAGAAAGGATAGTGAATTACTCTAGGATGGATTCTATATTACTAGTTCATGGTGGAGAGAGGACGATCTCATTCCATTTCAAAGGGGGGAAGTCTAGAGTGATCCTCACCCTTGATTGGAACTATAGGTCCCTAGTCTCAAAGATGATGAGGGAAAGGAAATGATATAAACATAGTGTCTTGGATTTATAGATCCCTAACACTACCCCTAGGGTTTTGGTCCTCATGAACAAACTAATACATACCCACTTGCACGCCGAGGACCCTAACCATCAGGTTGAATAAGTGCAGGACACCTCTGACTGAAGGAATTAAAAACTAGAATTGAAGACATGCTGATGTTTCCATTTTCATGGGTTTAAGAGGTTGGGGGAATTGATGAAGATACTAATTTAGTCCCCCTCACAGAAGGAATCAAAAGGAAAAGGGTCCCTACTGTTGGTGGCTTTGGAAGAGGGATCAATGGGTGGCTCGTGTAGGTCCAATCCTAGAGAGAAAAGGTTCTCCATGTAGAGCCTGTGAAGAACTTGATGTGCATCACATGGGGGGCGGGAGGGGGATCCCTATGAAAGATAAATATTCATTGGGAAGTGGCAAACCTGAGCAAAAAATTTGGGTGAGGCATTAGCCTAGGAACCATGGGTCTCCTCATGTATCATTGGATGGGTCTCACACATGTCCCTGATTAGGAAAGGGGCATGGAAAAAGTGGTTTTTCACTAGGGGAAATAGGTTCCTCACATAGGTTTCTTATATTATAGACCATATAGGGACTATTATCCTACTATACCCCTTAATTCCATATTTTCTTGGGTTTCATAGGGCTACCTGATTGATTTTTGTTGACCTAAGAAAAGGGGATGCACAACTAGAGCTTTAGGTATTCTTCTGATTTTATGGTTGTTCAAATTAAGAGCCCTGGGGTCCTATTTATATTAAAATAGGATACCATGGTTGAAGGAGTTACTTTATGAAGGTTCAAAAAGTAGTTACATGGTGTAGGTACATGATAAAGGTGTTGCCTACCTTTCCATGTCATGCAGGGGGGATTCACAAGCCGTCTAATGTGTATGTGTGTGCACGCATTCCATATTTGGAAAGTTCCATTTAATAGTCTTAGTGATCTTCATCTCTATAACATACTCGAGGTGATCGTCATATTATTTTCATCATCCTTGAAAAAACAGAGTGTCAATAATGATTTATAAGGGAAAGGATCATGGTTATTTTACTTCCTGAGGGAAATATTCATTGGCATAGATCCCTTGAGGGAATGATTCATGGGCTACCAACCACCTAAGAGTAAGTTTCATTGTCACTATAATCATGAGGGTGAGGAGTATAATTACAATGGATTCATGAGTGTGAGTTTATTTTTGGCCTGAAGGTAGGAAATATTTTTCCATGATATGATATGTATGATTCATCCTCTACAAGATGATTATACATTGATTTGGATCATGAATACTAATGTAGTAGGATCTATCTTTATATATAGATATCCAACTTGGGGATAAATAAGGTTTGGACGAACCTTGGTTTCAATCTGGATCTCAAGGATCTATAGGATATTTGACATTTCATATTAAATGATTAATTAATACCCTTATTTCGTTACATTATTACATGAAATTACTATACATTTTGGATTTTTAGACATAGTGGTGTCCAATTAGTGAGTTTTACACACTCCCTATTGGGGCCTCTATTTAGTACCAAGTTAGATTTCATATATGTACGTTTGGACTTGGGGAACTAACCCTATTTCAGATTTCTTTCTAGATGGCCAGGATCATGGGGAGGGGACTGAAATTGGGTTTGGTACTAGGGTCTTTTAGAGTCTTTATTTGAGTTTTATAGTCCTTTCTTTATATGATTTTTAGAATTACACTTCTTAACATTTATCATGACAATACATGTTTCAATTTTTATTGGTTTTTTTTGGTGTCCAGTTTTTTATCTTTATATGACTTTTGATAATTTATTTTGTTTCCACTGCTCTATCATTATTTTCCAATGTTATTTCTACACCATAAAAGTTGTTATAGTCTCCCTATTATATTCCCTATATCCTTGCTTCTAGTCAGTATTGTCAAGGGTATGGAGAGGCACGCCAATAGTGATGTAACCCACTTGACCCAGTCGTATAATAGAGCATCAAGTCTACGTCGTTAAATATGGAGTATCTCTCTCACATCATATCTAATCCGGAACTAAGGTCTGACATGATGTTTTCGGAAATCCTTCAATATATATTGAATTTAGGGTTGAGTTTCAGTACTTATTATCATCCTTATAGAAATTGTTAGTTTAAAAGTACTATTTAAAAAATATAATACATGTTGAGAGATTACTCTATAAATTTTAAAGGTGGTAGGGATTATAGAATTCCATTGGTGGAATTTTCATATAGAAATTTCTTTCATAGGATAATTCATAAGTCTCATTTTGAATCCCTTAATGTAGGAATTTTCAAAAATCCAACATTTTTTGTGGATGTTATAGAAATAAATCTATTAGGACCTAGTCGATCAAAGGAAACAGAAGTTAGGGTTATACCCATTCAACAACACATAAAGAAATATCAAATTCAAGAAAAGGTTATTCAAATAATCACAAGAATTATATAGAGTATGAAGTTGGTTGAAAGGTATTCTTATGAATATATCCCAGTAATGAGGTAATGAGATTTGGAATTAAGAGAAATCTGAGCCCTAGATACATCAGTCCCTTTGATATTCTTGATCATTTGGGTGATAGATTATTTATTGCTTATTTCACAGAATCTCTATCAATTTCATGATTTCTTAGATATATCGATCCCAATAATTTCCATACATGATCCGTAAAATGTACTAAACATATAGATCATACCGTTGGAGCAAGATCTTTCGTATAAGGAACAACCAGTGGATATTTTTTATCATAAATACAATGTTGTATGAAATAAGACCACTCATCTGGTCAGTGTTTTCTGGAGAAATCATAAAATTGAGGCTAATTCATGGGATCCTAATAATGTGATCAGGTATAAGTATAATTAGTTGTTTTTTATTATAGATATAGAATTTATATGGTGAAATTCTTACAAGGGGGTAAAATGTAAGGGCCTACGATATTATTATATATTTCACTTTAAATAAATATCTTTGATAGATCTATTTGCATGAATCAAAAAGTTTAATTTAAACATGAAAAAATATTAAAATATAATTATGTGAAAATTATATATTTTGTGAATTCATCATGTCAATATTATCAATGGTTTAAATTTTGGGATTATACTGAAGAGGTTTATTTTTGAGTGAATAGTGGAAAATACCAATTTTTTAAAACTGTCATTTCTTTTGACGGAAAAGACACATAATGATTTGATTTAAATTAAAATAATACTCCTTTTGTTAAAATTAACATAATTATTTACGTTTGTATTGTCAGTATACCTGAATTTATTTATATGTTCGATTTTGGACTTAAAAAACATTTCCCAAAACATAAAGTTTTTTTCATTATAGTTTAAATTAATATCTTAAAACAATTTATAACACTTATAAGAATAAAATATAATAAAATTTATCCCATATTTAGAAGTAGGACTTTAAAATTTTCTAAATAGTTCCCTTTTATCTTTGTGTTTTATGAATAGTAATAGTGGTAAAAGTTGTCACTATAGTCAAGGGTAAATTGTGTAATTATGGTTTAAAATTTAATGTGATAAATATTTAATATTTCTTCAAAAATTGAATTTATCTTATTACATTATTATAATTATACAATAAACATCCAATTATTGAAAATATTTCCACTTGGTTCCATTTTATTTGACATCGACCTTTATATTATTTTACCAAAAAAAAAAAAAACAAAATTTCACACTATTGACTTAAATATCTTTTATGCTTTTCAATCAAGATAAAAAGAGATTGTGTTAGGTATTATATATTCATTTTAAATATTAATTATTATTTTTTACCATGGAAATATTTTATTAATTTTTATTGATTATATAAATATCTTGAATTGTTACACAACAATCACAAAATATTAATTTAATTAACAGAAAATAAAATAAATGATTTCTAAAATATTTAAATAAATACAATTTGGATGAATTATTATGTTAAAAGAATTTTATTGATGAATATAAAATATTAGGGATTTTTAAAATTATTATATTGAAATTTCAACTTTATCTAGCTATTTTTAAGATCAAATAATATTAATGGTTTCAAAAATAAAATTTATGATATTTTATGAAAATAATATTTTATTAAATTATTTTAAAATAAAAAGAAAATTACAGAATAGGAAAAGTGGGATATCATTTAGTAAAAAAATTCCTCCATTGAACATTTAAGATCAAATATTTACCATATAATGAATATTATTACCCACTAATACTTTAAAAGTTTTTAGAACGGTTAAGATGAAACTTTGTTATCCAAGGGGTTAATAGATATGATAAGGTTTAAAATGATATATAAACCCCTAAAAATTTTATTGAATGATTATATTATTAACATGTCCTCCATATATTAGAATCCTTTCCATTATATAACAACATTACATGAGTTATACTTTTATTATATTATAATATTTTAAAATATTCTAAAATTCCCCTCCACTTACATATAAAAGGTAACCCCTTATCTATTTTCTTTAAACCACTATGATCCATATAGGTAGAGAAAAAAATTCCTAATACTATTAAAAACATTATTCTCCATGTTTTGGATGTATTTTTATTCCCAAAGTAGAATCCCTATGTCCCTTAAGAGGATATATAAATGAAAAATTTTAAAGTCGAAGTAATCATCTCAACAATAACTTTCATTTTAATTCTTATTTTAACTCAATCAATTGTTTCCTAACCATTAAAATATAATTAAAAAATATATAACATATAGTGAGATGTTATTATGTTTATGGAATAAAATTTATCCATATCTTTCTAAATTAAATGGGAAACATAACCATCACTTCTGTGTACAATAGACTATCATCCCATAGACTGGTGTAATTTGTATTCCATTACCACCTCACACAGATTGATATAAAGATGGATCTAATCAATATATGTGAAATTTATTACATAATTATTATTAAATAACTATAATATTATATATATATATATATATATATTCTTACCTTCTAATCCAATATAAAATGATAATGTCGCTCATCCATACATGTGGACTACCACCTCCACGAAGTAATGCGATTCATTTTTCATTTTCAATTTACATGGATGGTAATAAAGATAAATTTAATATATATATATATATTATAATTATTCTATAAAGGTGAATTTATATTTACCTTTCTTTCTTTCCATTTGTTGAAAAGTGAAAACAATGTTCACACATACATAAGGCCTACCATATCCATGAATGATGTAATTAAATTTGTATCTCTAATTCTTATGTATGAAAATATCTAATTAAAATATATTAAATTTATATCATTATTAAAATTCTGGTGATGCTAAAACTGTAATCAAATTAAAAGTTTCTAGAACTAATGAATCAAAACATATATAAAAAACAAGGTTATTAACAACCCAAACATTGATAATAAATAAAAATTGTTAATAAATGGGTGATAAGATGTTATAAATGTATCATATATGATATCTATTATTTATAATAAAGGATGTTCATTTTCATTTCATGTATGAACTCCATATTTATTCCGTTGACCTTCTCTTCTCTCTGTGATTTTTGACACCATCATAATACCCATTTATCATTCCCATCACCAATACCGATTCAGTATCCTCTCCACGATTCGGTTTTCACCCATCCTCATCACCACAGTACAATATCATCTTGTCCATAATTCAGTCTCTATGATTCATCCTCCAACTAACCATAATTTAGTCTCCTCTAAACTCATCTACTCTAAATCCCCTCCTCTATCTACACCAAATTTGTCTCATCTAAACATTTCCCATATAATTGCGCATCCTCAAAATCCTTCTCCTCTAAATCTCTATCACTATATCTTCGACCAAATTTGAAATTACCATCTCTTCCACCAATTATTTTACTTTTATCCCCAGGATACTTTTCCAAATCCCTTCTCTTCTATGTTCCAAATCACATCCTTTGGTCCATTTTCCTTCGTACATACCGATTATCTTTCAATGGAACCACATCGAATGTTATTAAGTTTTCTAAAAATCAAAACCACTTCATCTTTTTAATCCCATTATCTCTAATTAAAATCATAAACACTGAAAATATCCCAATCTTTCCTTCAATTATATATTGCAGGCTCGTCTCTCGCTTCCACCTCCTCCACTTTCGCATCTACCTTCTATTTCATATGTGTCTCTGATATCCACCTCTCATGTTCCATACTATTCCATATTCACCTCCACCTAAAGGTTCACCCTAATATTAAATCTATTTATATCCAGATACTATAAATTTTTCCATTTTTTTCCTTGAATTTAATTTAATCTATTACTTTGGTATTCATATGTGCATGAAATAATCAAATCATATATTTCAAATCACAGAAACTTTATCATATAATTATCCTTATCATCAAAATTATGATAAAATTTGTGATTTTCAGTATGTTTACTTTAGGGAATGAATAAAACTTCCCATTATGATACATGAACATGTGTTATGGGCCATGATAGTGCTAAAATCTATGGACTAGTGATGGGTTAGCTAGAAACTTTTATAATTTGTTCTTGTATGATAATGATGAAATAATATGTATGTTTTTTTGGATAAAATAATCTCTCTCAGTGGTTTAATATATGTATTTACTCTTTTTTTCTTATATAATATATGTTACACAATATTTCTTATTGCAACAACTATCTTATTTGAAAAAATTAGACATGAACCTATCTTTACATCAATGGTTCAAATTTATCTTAATTTTATATGTCCTTGTCTATACTTAGTGTTCAATGTTTATAAATTCTCTCACTATTTTTTATATTTTTTTAATTATTTACTCTTTATGTGTTGTATTCTTCTTCCAAAATATATCATTGAAATTTATCGTGTATAAAACATCTCATTTGTATTTTTTAACTTTATTATTTTTTGATATAATATTGACTCTATCTATGTCGAATTTATGAATTTTTATATATTTAATCATGTTTGTTCCCTATAAATATTTTTATATGTATTTCTCATTATTTTATTTCCTTTCCACCCAAATATCAATTTTTTCACATCATTTCCCATTATATCAAACATGTTCATATTTTCATTCACGTCATCCTTCTTTTTCAAATATAAATAATTATTTTTTTATTATAGATTTTATTTTTTCCCTGAAATTTATTTAATGTTTTCCATGAATTTATATTTCATCTACCCTTTTCTTTTGACTAAATATGAACTTATGATTTCATATAGCACACCATGAGGGTTTTTCCCTTCTTAAGTTCTAAGGTTCATGTTGAAACCTAGGCTATAAAATTATAAATGGTAAATTTTTTATGATTTCATTTTATTTCTATTATTTCAAACTATATTTTTACCCTTCATGGATCAAAATATATTAGGTAAACATGTATAAACATACATTGCAAATTTATTTTCTTCTTCCTCTATAGATTTCCATAGATGACGACACTACCCTCCATTAGTGGAATTCTTTTCCATGTTTGTTGTTAAGTGGTATATAATATGTCTCTTTTCCAAAATAAATATAAATCATATGTTTTATCAAGATTATTATCACATGCGATACATGGGATAAACTATTTTCAATAATTTTTTTAAGGAAACAATTCAAGCATTACTATGTGTTTTGGAATTGTTTATTAGAAATAATGTTCTTATGTTTATTTTATTATAAATATTATGTTTCAATGTTTTTTAAATTGAACAAACATAATTAATCCAAAAGTTTCTTGAGCTTAGTTAATTTGTTCCAATACAAGGTTGAATGATTAATGGGATTGTTGTAATAATGTATTAACCCACACACGAACACACACTAATCCTTTCTAAATATATCTTGTTTGTTGGTGAGATTTAACTTCTCTCATTGAGTATGAAACATTTATGGGATAATTTTACATAAGTGAATGCATCGACCTAAATTTTTATTTCTTCTATTACACTTAATTATCTTTATTTTAAAAAATAGACTGGTTGTTAGTCTATAATAGATGGAAAATGTATATCATTCAATGCTCCATTATTTTTTTTATCCAACCTCTAAAATTGTATTTCTTTTAACATTTAAAGAATGATATATTTATAATATTCTCATTTAAAATGTAGAGGAAGTGACTCTGATAGTGTACATGATGTTTTTAATATGAGTTTATTAAGACATCTATTGATTTTTTTACATTTTTTGGCTCCCTTATTAGATAATTTAATTTTTTATGGATGTATGAGTGTTTCACAAGAATTATAGAAATATGATATATAAAATAATCAATGGTTAGTGAATCTGTAATTTTTCAACGTATGATTCTTGGCATAAACATGTTTCTTTTATTTCTTTTAGGCGAGGAACTCCTATAACTATCACCCTAAAAATGGTTGTTTCCTTTGATCAGAACTGGGGTTCTGGTAACGAATTTATGTACTCCACTTCATGGTTTTCAAGTCACTTCTTACAATTATTCACTATTTTCAAAACAAAAAATTTATATTAAAGGTGTATTTAGTGAAGTAACATGTGTTTATACAAAATTATATCTTAAATTTAGCTTTTGATGCACTAATTGTTTCATATTGAGTTTGTAAGAGTGAAAAAAATCATTGATTAATAAATTTTTTTCAAAATGATAAGGATATTAATTTTTTTTATAAACTTGATAATACACCCCATTAATATTTATTACATATTTGATAGTGTATATTACATTATGGTTCATTATATTTAATCATTCTCATTACTTTTATTGCTATTTATATGTAGTCACTAGCACATTCCAGTATAAGAATTGATAAAAGAAAATATTAAAATAATTTATTTTAAACTAACAATATGTGAATTTTCTAGGAGATTAGAAATGGTGAAAATTCGATGTAAAATATTTGAACCACTAACATATAGAAAAACATCATCCTTAGCTAGAATACATGATGGCACATACCCATTTACTCTACACTCTATTCATTTATGAAGGATAATATAAATGGTTCATCAAGGTAGTGCATATTTTATAGTATGATTAATATAGTATAATTATAACCCTTAACATCAATTGGAAACTTTATATATTTTCAAAATCTAAATTTTATTCAATTACTTATGAATTCATTCAAACTTTTGTTCACAAAAACTTTCATTCTCAATGTTTCTATCATTTTCCCCCTTACCTTCTTATAGTAATTTTCCTTTGATACAAATTCATGGATAAGAGTCTTCAAGTACATATAATCACCATCATTTTATACTATGATACCAAACTCTTTACTAATTTATATTTATAAAATCTATTATATATTCTAAATGTTATTCCATTTCTATACCATGTCAACACCAAATTTTATTCCTTTACATGCACATCTCTATGTGATTCCCAACTATATCAGAATACATATTCTTATTTCTCATCAGTGATACTGATTCAGACTCCATTTCTTTACAATACTCGAATCTCACAATATCTATTCCTATTTATTTTTCCCAATAAGAATTAAATGTTGATCAAAATTACCTACTCCAAACTCATCTCCTCAAAATCCACCTCCTCTATCTCTATAAAATCATTCTCATCCAAACTCTTATTGTACAAAAGTGCCACCTATAAACTCATCTCCTCCTCTACCTCACTATCTGCATCTTCTTCATCCTCTACCACAGTCTCCACCTCATCCTCGATCTCCACCTCCACTTTAGTCTCTGCCTTTATTTTTGTCTCTACCTCCAACTTCCCACCTTCATCTTCTTGTATCTTATCCTATAGATGATGCTGCCTTTTCTATTTTTCTCTCTATTACCTTTAGGTAGTATATTATAATTTTTTCCTCCAATGTGAAAATTTTGTCTCACTATATTCCTTATATTCAATCCATGGATGAATTTATTATAATATTAATTTTCATCTATAGTTTAGATGTTTTTTGTATAGATTTTTGTACACCCAGTTTGACGAGTCCTTAAAATAAATGTAAGACAAAATGATCTGAAAAAGTTTTTTGATGTGTTTCTCATTTTATATTAGGAAAATCCATTTATTTCTTCAATAACATTCTCCAGAATGTGGGGATGAAAATTTTAGGAATTTGAATCTCTAAGGGAATGATCCTGTCAACTATGATTCCAAGATTAAAGAAGAAAATTACAATACCACTCATACATTCCTTATAAACTATTTTATTCATGATTTTTGAATCTGTTTTGATCTTTTAAAACTATAATAGCATTATTTCTTTATTATTAACCTAAAAAATTGATACGAATTATTAATTATGTGTTATTGTTTGAATTGGGGAAGATAAAATTTAAAAACTTATAATTTCATCCCTTTTTGTTAATATAATTATTTTTCATGCTTTTATTTGAATTTATATACTATGATGTGGAGTTTTCTAAATACTGTTATCTATAATTTACATTACATAATATTATAAATTTATTTATCTCATTTTCCATTATAAATTATATTATTTTAAATTTTCCTTATTTTTTAAAATTGAAAACCTATAAATGCACTTGAAAAAATTATTCTCATAATTAAAATTTTAATATTTAATAAAAATTTCATTTTATCTTGCCTAAAAATGTGTAATTTAATTATTTATGCATTTAACACTAAATATTTTTCTATATAATCACGTGGTGTGTGATATACATCCACATTGGTCATACAACATTTTTTTCAAGCAATTGATACACTTAAATTTCATCTTTATATGCCAAAAAATAATAATCATTTTTATAATTGTGTTACATAAATTATAAGTTTTTTATTCTATATAGAATGTTAATGTGTAATTCAAAAATTTAGATGTTCCAGAATCATTAAAACCTAATCATTATATTATGAACTATGTTTATTTTTCTTATTATAACCGAACTAATTTCAACTATATTTAACCTTAAAGGTACCATTTTTAAATTTATTGTAGTTTTATAAAATTTTCATTCTAAAATAAACCCTTGGTAATTACACATATCACATATGTTTCACTATAAAATGTAAAATTATTTATTCTCTTTCATTATAACATATTTATTATTCATTACAAAATATGTCAACATGTAAAAGAGAATTTATGTTTTTACAGAAATAACAAGTTTGGTTTATTCATTATACAATAAAAAATCTTCATTAGTGACCATTCATCTTATAGGTATTCTAATTTCCCATATATAAATCATGTATAGTTATGAAAAAATATAGTACTATCCTTCAATATTATTTTTATTATAATTGAAATATTTTAAATTTTATAAAATTAATTTTCTATTTATTTGTTTTAACAACATCTAAATGGGTTTCACATTTTAATTTGATCTTTATATATTTTTATTTACTAAAAATCGATATGATAATATGGTATGTATTGGTAAATGTTTTCCTTTTTTGTTAACAATTAATTATTTTTACATATATATTAATTTTCTATTATACATCACCTCAAACCATGTTTTAATATCAGGTGAATTATATGTCTCTATAAGTATTAAATCAAATTAAATTTGGTTTTTTAAAATTTTAGGACTTTTTGGTTACCATCAGTTTATTTGTAAGATTAACCATTTTTTGGTTAAATACATTGGGTTAGTTTAAAAAAATTAGGCTGGCGAACCAAATTAACAACCCACTAGAAAATAATATGTCTCTATCCCTCTCATAAATGGAAACTATCAAAGTTTGTTCATGAATATATAATATTTTGGGATTGTTTAATAATTTCAAATAATAATAAATCCATAATATATCTAAAAGAGCAAGGGATAATATATTCATCAATCTATTACCACCTATATAAGTTGAATATCAATGGTTGAGTAGGTGAGTAACCCATCATTACATGAGATTTAAAAAAAAACAAGGCATCATTCTCCCATGATAGGGCATAGGTTTGGACGTCTCATGAAATCTGGTTGGATTTCACATCTAGTTATGGAAACGTAGCTACTTCACTTTTTGTTTGGAATTTGGTTTAGTATTTTCATGTATGCTATCAAATGTTCAGGGAGAAATAGTGTAATATTTCTCTGGAATGTTAATTTTGGTTCACTTATTTTGTTGTAATAAAATTTCAAATTTTTTCTTATGGAATTATTTTGTTTGGATTTAACATGCTTTGTTTCTTTGAATTAAAATGTGATTTGAGAAGGGAAACCACTTGACATCTCATGAGGAATTCCTGTGATGCTTTTCATGCCCTCTATTGGATTTTTGGAGATAGATTATGATGAAAGTATTTTCTTTCATATTATTGTTGGTTCAATTATAATTTAATTTTCCAAAAAATGTTATTTATTAATGAATTCTAAATTTTTTACTTCTCATTTCATCTATATTGAAATTAAAATGTGATTAGGTAAGGGAATCAATATAACATATCTTGTGGCATGCAAGCGATTCTTTTAACATATTCTATTTAATGTTTGAAGTTAGATTGTGTTTTAAATCATCTCTTGCATGTTATTTTTGGTTAAATTAGTATATTTTAATTTTCAAAAAACATTTCATCTAGATATAATTTCAAAAGACCATTATAATGTTATGAAATCATGTATAATTTACTTTTAATAATTAATGTATTTTAATTTCATTCTTTCAGACCTTTTGAAATTATTCATTGTTATTTATTTGTTTCAATAGCATCTAAAAACAATTCATATTTTAATTTGATCATCATATTTTTTTATTTATTAAACACTTTTCCACATATTATTGTCTAACAAAGTATTTTATCAATGACAATTTTCAGAATTCTATAGTGGTTTTACACTATACCATCTATATATTAATTATTATTATTTTGTTAATTTTATATATTCCAATGATATATTTTAAATATATGTTATCTTCAATATTGAATAACAAATATTACAATTCTTTTAGGTATGTTTGTTACTTCAAATTAAATCAGAAAAATTTTAAACAACTCAATTCTTCTAATGTGGTATGTTTTTAAAATTTCACGTCATTTTATTAATAAATATCTTATCTCACTAACATACCTATTGTTTCAAAAATTAGTAGAGATATTGAAACCCAAGGTACTGCTTTAGAAAAGAAAGTGATATTTTAAATCAATACTCCTTACTTAAATATCTTTATTTATTCTTTAACATTTTGATTTAAGTTAATGTATTTCCATTTTAATGTATCTGATTCTTTTAAAATTTTCATGTTTTTGATACATCAATACAACTCAATGGAGGTAGGCAATTCCCCCTTGGCCGATTTGATAGTCACACTTTTTTTAGAGAATGGACCCCTAGATATGTGATGATGCCCGATGTTGCAGTTGGCACTGTCGATGCCGAGCATGCTACAATGAATAGTGGGGACTTGGTTCCACTTTCTATGGTTGAACAACATGTGGGGATAGAATCCAAGGATACTCGTTGTGATGAAGGAAATTTAATGGGAAATGAACGGTGGAATGTCTCTGCATCGATCAGTTGTTGAATAGAATATTGTAGTGGTGTCTGTTGATTCTTTAGCTAGAACAACCATTTTGAAGGCTATGTATGGAACTCAGCGAGACACAATTAATTGTTCGACATCTTTATGAATCACAGAGGGTGATAAAAGTGTTTCTACAAGCCTGGATGGGGCAGTTTCTTTGAATTATAGAGATGATGCCTCTTTCCAAAATGATCTATCGACAGTTTGTTTTGAAGTAGGAGTTGATGGGGAAGGTAATTCTGGTCAAACCAAGATGGCCTCTGGTACTACAACAGGGCAGGAGAACCAAAAGTAAGAGAGGCATTTCCTTAATGAGTGGAATTCTATGAATCGATCCATTGCTTCCTTTAGAGGTATACCAGACCCTTGTATCCAAAGGAAGGGGATAAATGCACACATAAAAGCTTATCCTAACTCTATTTATGAGTGGCTCAAAATGGGTGAATTGTTGATCATTACTTGATTATTTTATCTTAATGGATCTCAGCCTTTAAAAATTGATGAACTATAGAATTTAATTTCATCAATTTGGGGCTTTTCATCCTGGATATGTGTCTCACTCAGATGTGGATACTTCTATATTCTCCTCCCCATGGAAGAATTGAAACGTCATGATTTGGGATTTGGATCCATTTCTCTCAAACTAGGGATTGCTCACCTTCAAGATTGGGATAAAAAATTAATCCCTTTGAGTTTGGTAACCCCACCACAAAAATTTGGGTATGAGTGTTTGTGTTGAATTGGATACTTTGGCACACCTAATTTTTTAATGAAATTACTATGTCACTTAGAAATATTATAAAAATTGATAAAGAAACATAAGTGGATCAATTTGGGAAATACACCCAGCTCATTGTTGAGTTAGAATTGGGATCAACCATGGATGATAAGGTTATTCTTGCAACTTATGATGACATTATTGAGTTGAATATCATTTTTAAAAAAATTCCAAATTCTGTAAAGACTATAACATTACAGTTCATGTTACATCTATGTGTAGGAACTCAAAATTTTGCAGCTATTCCTCTTCACATGGTTATGAGATGAGAAACTATCCTAAAAAGAATAAAATTTCCCATGTTTATAAGCCTAATTTTGAGGGTGAGGTTTGAATTTCCATTCCTACCGATATGAAAAATCATTCATGGGGCTGTTCTTAAGAATGTTGTCAATCATACAGTTGATGAGAAGGGTGATTGGTCATGTACCAAACCTAATATCTATGCCTCTACTTCTCGGAATAAGTCAATGTCTTGGGATGCTATCTTTTTTGAAGATGATAATTTCAAAAAAATTGATAGTATCAATCATGGAAAATGTACTGACTTCTAGCAAATTCAAATTTCTTCATTTCCTAAAATGTCATCAAGAGCCGATCAAGTGACTAAAGATGACATTTAAGAATATTTTTACCATTAGCTTAATGATAGAATGGTTTATTCGAGTATAAAAAGGGTAATAAAATTTTAGAATCTGACAATAATTAATTCTAAACCTTTTCATGCTTCTTCAAAACCCATTGTGGATAATGAAGGATTTCAGCTTATTTCTTAACAGGAAGAAAAGTCTACAATTGTGTTTATTGCAGTTAAGAATAATCCTTCCTTTTTTCAACATATTTATGATACCATAGAGATGTAGGATACCACACAAGGCTCTCCTGGTGATACTTAGGATATCCTCACCTCAGCTATGGAAACAAAGGGAGATGCTTCTCCAGGTAAAGGCAAAGAGCATGATGATAGCTATGATTCCGACAACACTAATGCTGAGACACTTTTAGAAATGCTTCAATACCTTCCTTCTTGTTGAGTAAGGTAAGGAGGACATGGTTGAGGTCATAGAAGGCCTTAATGGAATGAAATTCAAGAAGAACAGAGAATGTTAAGTTCTAGATTGATGAAAAAGATGGGTAAATAGTCTTGTGTCTTTGGTTTTTCCTTGTTTCCCATACTCTTTTTTGTTACTCTATTTTTACTGATTTTTAATTAAACATGCACAACATCCATATTTAAAAAAATACATCAAGAAAAATTTATTGCAAAATCAAACATTGAATCTCCCACTTCAGATGGCATTGGTCAAATACCAGTTTGATGATTTAGTTTTTTGTTGTATTTTCTACAACATTATTGTTTCCCCAAAATTTCATCATTAATAATATATAATAAATAATTATTCCTTCAAATATTAGGGTAAATTGGATTCTAAAAGAATCTATCCCTTTTTTGAGATAGGCTTATTCCAACTCATTTTTGATTTGATATATTTATTTTAGGTATTTTTCTATATATATAACAAAATTAAGAAATTAAATCATACAAATGGTTAGTTTTCCTTTTTTTTCATTTAATTTCTAAAATTTTAATGATTATTATTGAATTTTCTATTTGAATGATGATCTATTGTATTCAGGAGTATTCAGATATCATTTAAAGAAGTTTTCATCTAATTCTTTGACCATTAAGGTATGTTACTACCAAAATGAATTATTTATGTTTTGAAACACCCCATAACTACAAGGTTTGTTTCTTTTTATATAAATTCAATAGCTTCTGTTGTACTATACGCCCGGATAAGTTTATGCTACGCACAACACTATCTTAGTATGCGCTACATGCAACACTGAGTTCGAGATCACCATGACCTATCAACCTAGTCATTTAAAAAGTATCTATGAATATTATTACCCAT
The DNA here is from genome assembly GCA_963277665.1 of Viscum album. NCBI lineage: Eukaryota > Viridiplantae > Streptophyta > Magnoliopsida > Santalales > Viscaceae > Viscum > Viscum album. The sequence goes on from OY728135.1 coordinate 19,819,478, forward strand.
ATTATTAATTTTATATATATCCCATTTAATTTCACAATTAATATTATGTGTTTCTTATACATAATATAAGGAAAAATTCTATTTTCATATAAAAGAAATATTTTTCAAAAAAATGAAGTTTTTTTGCATTTTCATGGATATCCCTTTTAAATCCAATATTTTACACTTTTATATATTCAATTTGACAAAATTAAATTCATTTTTATAATTGGGGCATAAAAATTTATTTTGGATAACTTTTTGTTATCTTTCTGATAAAACCCATATTTTAATGAATAGTTGGGAATACTATATATTGAATTAAATTTTTTTTAACTAATTTATATATATAGTTATATTGACCTTTTAATTGATTTTAATGTTTAATTGGATTATTTTTTTATCATTTAATCTAATTTTAGTCATTGGATGTAATTTCATATTTAAATTGGAAATAAACACATGTCAATCTTTTGATAGTTTTTACTTCTTAAAAACCCGCTTTCTGGTTTTGAAAACGAGAATGAATTTTAATTTTTTTTTTCAATTATGTGCTTTGAATTTCAATAATTGGATTCCATATTTGGAATCATAAGGTCCCAATTATTTAAATAGGTACCTTTTATTTTTATACATTAGGAATATTACCTTGAATAAATATTTTTATTTACCTTGGTTAAAGGGTAAATCAGGTAAATAAGGGTAAAACAATAATATTATAATAGTATAAAACTACCTTAAAATGTGTCTTAATTATATTGGAGGATATATGGACGACCATAAGAATCATTATATCCATTTTAGGATCCCATGGAGCCACTTTGGTGTGATAATGACATTTTATAATGTTTAATTTAATGAAAAGGGAAATATAACATAATCTTATATCACCTAACTAAAAAAATATAATATGGTTTATATAAATTATCTGTTAGACTATAAATATTAATTATAAAGCTAAAAATATTTCCTAAATCATGGTAGTTTATTTATAAATTTTATTCATTAAATAAAAAATTTATTTATGATACAATGATGATGAAATGTTTACCTTATTAATGAATGATTGAAATAAATGATATTATAATTATTAAAATAAATGTAATTGGAGATTTTTTATACTATCCAAGAATTTCTTGGAAAAATATGGAATTATATATATTATTTAATGTTTTTTTCCAAGGAATAAAGTTGTTATGACTTTAACAAAATTCAATTACGAAATAGTATCAAAATTGACAAAAATAAATGTATAAAACAAGAACTATTTTATTAAATTTTATAATAGTCATGAAAACATAAAATTTTTCCAAATGAATTATATAGTGATAAAAATTTCCTTAATTATCCACTTGAGGTTCTCTTGTCATTTTATAGTAAATATATTAACCATATAGTATACAAATATAAGAAGACATAGTTAGAGTTAACTAATTTAACTATGGGTTAAAGACAAAAGATAAAGTTCAATTGGATACACCCGAAGAAGATGTATTCGTTTTACCCCTTCTTTGAAAGTTGTCTTCTTCTTCCACTTCCTCTTCCTATATTGTTACCATACTAAAATAATAACCACAGAATATAATATATTCTAATATTTTGTTATTATTATGGGTCAACCATATTACTCTTCTTAATAATCATATGAAAAATAATATCATCATGTGTACGTACGTACGACTTACCATCTCCAAACCGTGGTGTAAACTTTTTTTCATCTATAACTTATTTAGATTGGTTTAATGATGAATATAAATGAATTAATTAATAAATATAACATGATATTATTTCTATAAAATTCATATTCCTTCCAATTCTATTCCATCTAACCATTATGTTAATGACACCATCACTCGTGCGTACATACGACTGACCGTCTCCATGATGTGATGAGACTCATCTTTTACATTCTTCATCGAAGAATGATTATAAAAAATAAATTTTACGAATAATAATGAACTATTTGACATAATAATCCTACTATAATATATATATATATATGTAAATATATTTCATTCACTAACATCCATTCAATATAATAAGAAAACAGAAACAATGTTCGTGCCTACGTACGACCTACTGTCTCCATGAATTGTGTATTACATGTCTTATATCTATCTATTATATATATTTATATTATAAATATATGTGATATATAAATCTTATTATACTTTTTGGATGTAATAAAAATAGGAATTATGTAATATGATCAATAATAAAAGGAAAAACAGATATGAGAAACAAAGCGATTATTACATGAAATGTTGCATTAACTTGGAATTGTTAATAAACTAGTAATATAATGTCATAAAAGAATAAAATATGATATAATAAATATTATTTTGATTCTGATATAAGTTAATAATTTGTTTTAATGCATTATATATATAAGAGTTTCAAACATGTATGGAGAATATCATATCTAAGGTAATGATTAATTTCATAATCTCATTATTATTTTGTGGTTGTTGATGTGTAAGTATCTACTAGGAAATGTTTTTCATCCAAGTACATGTTTTTAAAAAGTTTTTACTATTATAATATGGATTTTTAAAGTCATTTTAACCCATTTTGACTTTTTATAAATTTTTTTAAAGGATTCTTTCAGTCATTTTCCGAATGATGCACTTTATGATCTTTTCGAAAAATTAAATAAAGAAAGATTTTTAACTTATATCGAGTGAGTGGCTATATTTTTCTATTGTGTTTACTTACCATTTTAATGCTTTCCTTATATGATTACAAAGATATTTCCAAAAGAAATTTTTTATTTTAAAATAGTCACATATTTTAAATGATGTAAAGTAAAAAAGGGATATTTAACTAATTGAGTTTTAATGAATTATTTTCATCTATATCAATATCATTTGTTTTATTTTATTCTTGTTTGAGGTTAATTTATTATGATAAAATCTTCCATATTGTATTTATGGTTTTGTGATATGTTTACATATGGGTATTATATTTTTATACCATTCATGGTTTATATTTAAAGTATTAACATTTCGTATGCATGTTTTAAATACGAATGTTTATGTTATGTTTCAACCTTTTCATATAAGGAATGCATTAAACATAGTATGTGATGGGATGGGGATGTTATAAAACCTAAATTCATCAGTCGTTCTCATGGGAAAAACTGGTGTCTTGGAACAAGGCCTTGACATAATATATGTGTATGGTCTTGGCCCGAGGCCTTGATGTATTGGTTATGATGTCTGAAATTATACATTACCTTGTTATGAGAATATTTTTTGATTTTACATATAATTATTCAACTAGTAGAATATCCATGTGTATGTTTAAATGGAATTATTTGATTTATCCTTTCCATATTATGCTGAATATATTATTTTAAAAAGGATTATGTTTTCGTTTTGTACCATGACTTAAAAGTTTAAGCTTATTTGTGATAGCTTCTGATATATTGTTTATCCATACTGAGCATATATTCTCGCCTATTTCTTATGTTTTATTTCCCCAAGATGATAAGAATTCTTTTATAAATGACATACAGGGTTAATCTAAGAGAAGAATGGGGTTCTTAAAGTATTATCTATGCTATATTTTATGTCTGAAATTGTAATGTAAAGTTCATGTATGTAATCTATTTTCCAGGACTGCTAAACTGATTTTCCATGTGGATTTTATTCTTTGTAATCATTAAATTGTATTAAAATAATGAAACAACTCTGGGATTTTGGGGTTATGGCATTACATTTTTTACCATGTGGTAAAATTACACTTTCTCCAGGTAGTGCTCTTTGTTTTTCAATATAAACTGGAATCGATATACTGTAAAGTGATTTATTGCTTCTATATAATAGCTAATGTGTAATCTCAGCCGAACTACAACCCCTTTATCTCAGAACTCACTAACATCGATCCAAATTTTTAATAGATCTTGACTTACACTCTCCTCACCTTTCTGTTTGTTCATTCTCTTTGGTTTGTGTTTTCACCATTTTCAATGGATGGTGTTCGTCGAAAATCTTAGAGGATAGATTAATGATAATTGATAATTAATGTAAGTGGTTTTACAATTATTTTTATTCTTTTTCATTTGGGATCAATTTTTTGTTCTGTAACTAAGACTTTTTGAAAACATTTAAGATATACAAGTTGAATTTTTTTATCGAATACATCCAAATCATTTTAACTAGTCTCAATAAAAGATATAAAATGTTTCTATGGATAGGGGACCTAGAAAACTCTATCTTAACCATGGGGGACTCCTAGTCAAGAATGTGGGTTAGAAATAATGAACATATAACAGTCTATTTGGATTTTTACAAGTGTTATCAAATAATAATTATTAATAACTACAAATGATGCTACGAAAGGGGAAATATTTATATCACCATAAACGTTTTTCTAGAAAAAGATTCATGGAAGAGGGGAACTGACTAGTATCAACGAATTCTAGAAAAATCTTCTATAGGAGAGGGGACCTGGACAAATAATACTTCTCCATGGGGGGTTTCTATTCTGGAAACTGGGTTAGATTTGCAATAGTCTCTTTTTATTTTGAAAAGTGTTATCAAACAAACATTATCAATGACTAAAAATGACGCTAATACAGGGAAACCATTAATATTTCTATAAAATTTTTGCTATATAGCTATCAATATTACATTCATTATTGTCACTATGTTCTATCTTGATAGATTTGCAAATGCCTCTATGTGCCATGTTTGTTTTTATTCTAGTGAAACAATCTAATGAGAATCTAATTAGTGTCATAGTAAAATTATACTATGATCAAGATGAGTCTAGTTCCATTTATTTATTGATCCACTTTTCAAAAGCCTAAAGACCAATTCATGTTCAATTGGGGGATTCATCAAACATGAAAACCTTTTGTAATTGGTCATTTGTGATTATTTTTTGCATTAATATCTTGAGGTATTCATGCCTATTTAGTCAACCCTCATGAATAATTGTGTCTTGTTTTGTCCATATCAATTATTTTAGGTTTATAAGATTCACGAGATCATTCAGATTTATTCATGCTTTGATTTTTAATTTTTTTAAAATAATGATGAATGTGGTTCTAATTCATAATTTTAATTTTCTATATTGGTATAATCATCTCTAATAGTTAAACCACACTTTTTCATTATGTTTATAAAAATTTAATTTTCCTAATTCACACATTAAATAGATAATTACTGACATTGTATCATGTAATCCTATATTTTTTTTAACTTTTTAGTAAATATAAAATATGATAATATGCATATGAATTTGTAATTAAATGATTATGTTGTGAAAATTCATGGGTTGGATACTAGTTTCAGATATACATGGTTCTTTTATTCAATTATAAAAAATCTAAATTTATTATACCAGAGGATAAAATAACTTATTAGGAAAGTTGAACTTGATTTATGGGGTTTCTTAATACAGTCTCATATCATTTGGTTAAATATAATTTTCATTGACTCTATTATGTTAATATTATGTGTGAAATGAAACTTTCATGAATTAAGTTGTATTTACAATTTTAGTTTTCTTGATTTACAATTTATTCAAAAAATAACATCGTTGATTAATTCCCACATCAATGATATGATCTTTTTATAGTATTTTTTATGTATTTCCCCTCTATTGAGACATATTTTGTTTTATGAAACTATTAACATTTATATGGGGGAATATACTACCAATTATATATATATAACATTAATATATATTTATTCAAGATGATTAATGTATATGTTAGGTCAAATATTGTAATAGAAGATGGTCTAATGGGGGGTGGGGGTGAATAAACCAGATTAAAAAATTTAAACAAATTAATTGATTAATTAAATTAAATATCAAAGTGAATTATTAAGGTTAATTACAAGAGTAAAAATTAAAGAACACAAGGATGTTTTTATAGTAGGTTAGTCCAAAGTGGGCCTACTCTACTCTTATACCTCTCTACTCAATGAGACAAACATGTTCACAAAAAATTATTTTTGAGGGGGAATCATAACAAAATTAAAAAAATCCTTTTCAAGTAGAGGGATAACAACGATACCAAATTTTGTTCAGGGAGTCAAAACCCTAATAACTTACTTTAGACACTAAGAATCACAACTTGAAAAGTCCTGAATTTAGATACAGGGACTCACAACCCTTAGAACATAACTTTAGAATTTGGAAGTTACAACCATAGGAAAAAAGAATAACAAATAATGTTTTTTGTGTAAAATCATAAACCGAAAAATATAGTTCATCTGAGATATAGGAAATAGTGTTACAAAAATAGTACTAGACGAATGAAAAGATAAATAATTAAAGCCCAAGTACTTGTTATTAAGGAATAGGTTGGCTAAACTCGTCATGGTAGAAGAATTCAAAACAGAAGAAATTCATCCCTTGAGATATTTTCTATGTGATGTAACATAGTGTCGTAGGAAGTTGAAAATGAACAGACGGTTCAAAGTTCACATCATGTTCTCTTTTAAATAAAAATAAGTATCAAATATGTTAACCTGTGTGTATTATATTTCTAGAATATATATATATATATATATTGAGTAATGAGTAAAAATATCTTTCCACATGCTTCTGATATTCAAAATAAATAATTTCAAGATATTTTATAAATATCTCTGTAAAAATCATAGCATCACTGCCTCTTTATTCCTGTAGAATAAATATAAAAAATAATTTAAAATAATTTTGATAACTCTTAAACTAATACTTCCAGAAAAAACATAGCATTGAATGCTTTTAAAACTCTGGTTTAAATCCAATTAAACATTTTTCAGCTTAGTCAAAATAGTTTGTGATAACTAGAAACACCAACATAAAGTAAATTCAAATATTTTAATTTAATTGAACTTTATTCCTCTGACTTTATTGGAAAATACAATATATAAATTTATTAATATTTTTTTTAAATATTGCACCAAAATAATTAAAATCTCTTCATTAATAATCCATACATTTAATGTGAATTTATCCAGCAGAAAAACCTCTAAAAATAATCCATATATATATGTAGCAAACCAATTTTCAGCATAAAATCAAAAAGCAGAAGCAAAAAATTTCTGTAAAAAAATTAGGGCACATGAAATTAGGGTACATGAAATTAGTGTATATGAAAGTAGGATACAAAAATGTGATGTACATTAATTTATGGTACATGAAAGTAGGGTATATAAATGTAGGGTACATGAAACTAGGGTACACGAATGTTGGGTACACAAAAGTAGGGTACATGAAAGTATCACGGGGTTTATCAGAAAACTAGGGTTTTTGAACCATATATTGCAATTTTGGAAAAGTAGGGTTTCCAAACCATACATTGCACTATGGAGAAAGTAGGGATGTTGAACCATACTTTTCACTACTGTGAATGTAGGGTTGCTGAACCATAATTTTCACTATAACGAAAGTAGTATTATTGAACCATACATTGAACTATAGGAAAACTATCATTTCAGAACTATAATTTTCACTATAGTAAAAATAGGTTTTTCAGACCCTACTTTGCAATGTAAAAAAACTAGGGTTACCGAACTATACTTTGCTTGGTAGAGAAAGTAGGGATGTCGAACCATAATTTTCACTATAGAGAAAGTAGGGGTTTTGAACCACACTTTTCACGATAGCAAAAGTAGGGTTTCCGATCCATACTTTTTACTGTAGCTAAAGTAGGGTTGTCAAACCATAATTATCACTATAGCGAAAGTGGGTATTCAGAACCATACATTGTGAATAATATGGACAAAAATCCTTTACAAAATTGGAAAAAAAAATTAAACGCTATTAAACTAAGATTTGTATTTTGGTAATAAATACTTATTTTATTAAAAACATATTATATTTCTATTTAATCAAGAATGAAATAAATCCGACATCTACTTCTCCCACAATTATCAAAAAATAGAAGCAATAAAATTTTGGAAAAACTACAGTTGTGAAGAATTAGTGCAGAACATTATATAATTAAATGACCATCCAAACCACCTTTTTATACTTCTATTTAAACTAATTATAAAATTATTCACATGTTAGATTTCTATAAAATCATTTGTCATGAAAATAAAATATATGTATAACTTGAGGTAAAATAAATTGATCCACTTTTCAAAACTACAGAAAGCAAAGTTTCTAAAACTGCATCAGCAACTTTTTGGAATTTTTAGTGTAAGAGAAACGCATGTTTTGTCTTCTTTATAAACTTATAAAGTCTAGATAAATATATTATCTATACAAAGTGATAAAAATCACAAAATTATAAACATTTTGGATTGAGATATCACAACAATACAAAGTAAAAGTAATCAAACCAAAGAAAAACATTCACATGCACAATAAATCTACCCCTTTTTTTATTACAAAACCAAAACATTTAAACCATTTAAAATTAAATTTTAAAACAATTTAAACCAATATTTTCTCCTTTTTTTTGAAAATAAAAAAAATTAAAAACAAACTCCCTATATACAAATGCAAAAATAAAAAATTAAAATTCCAATATATCAAGATGAAATTTTATTTTTTCAAACTTAATAGAGTATAAATACTTTTTAAAAATATCTGCTAGCTGAATTTTTGAAGGTATAAATTCCAAAATAATATCAACTTTATTAACATGATCTATAATAAAATGAAATCTATGATTAATATGTTTTTTTTCAAGAATTATGTTAGGGGTTTTTATAAATTAAAATTATAGATGTATTATCACAATAAAGAGGAAGTTTATCAATATGAACACAAAAATCATATAAATTTTTCTTAATCCATAAAGTTTGAGTAAAAATGATCGAATAAAAGATATAATTATATTCTAGAGTAGATAATGAAATATATAGTTAATTCTTAAATAACTAGGAAACTAAAATATTTCCATTAAAATGACACATACCTGATGTTCTTTTTCAGTCAATTCTACAGCCTATAAAATTAGAGTCGAAAGAAGATGTTAAATCACAAAAAGTTTTATTTTGGATAAAATTAACCAAAATAATTTTTTTAAAATATATATTTATTATTTTTTAAATCATTAAAATGAATTTCTCTAGGATATGCTTAAAATATTTAATATAAACAAACACTAAAAATCATATCGGTTCTAGATGTAGTTAAATATAACAAGCTACCGAGGATGCCTCTATAAACTTTAATATCAACAAATTTACCAGTTTAATCAATATCAAATTTATAATTAGTACCCATATGAGTTTACATATATTTAAATGAATCAATACCAAATATTTTAACCCACTATTTAGCATACTTGGATTGATTAAGAAAAATTACATCTTTTCTTTGATAAATTTGAAGTCTAAAAAAGAAATGTAATTCTTTCATTAAACACATGTAAAATTTAGAAGACATAATTATAGAAAAATCATTTCAGATAATTTAACTAGATTATCCAAAAACAATATCATCAACAAAAATAAGAACAATAAAAATATCATTTGAAATTATTTTTAGAAAAGTTGTTAGATCGACATTTCAATTCTTAAAACCATTATTTAATAAAAAAAATGAAAGTCTTTAATACTAATAATGTGTTATTAGTTTAAGACTATATATATATATATAGTTTAAAAATATGGTTAGGTAATTCATCACTTTCAAACCAGTGGGATGAGAATAATAAAATTCTACAGTTATAAACCCATTTAAGAAAACACTTTTTGCATCTATTTGATATAATTAAAAACCTTAAAAACAAGAAAAATTCAACAAAATTATAATATACCCTACCATATAAATAGGTGAAAATGAATCTTCATAGTTTATACCTTATTCTTGAGAGTATCCTTAAGCAAACAATTAGGCTTTGTTTATGACAATCTGTCCAGATTCATCCAACTTGTTTCTAAAGATGCACTTAGTTCCAATTACATGCTTATCCTTATGCAATTATACTAAAGTCCAAAAATTATTTTAACAAACTGATTTAATTAAACAATCATATAAAAAAAATACATTTTTCATCTTTTAATGCATCATTAACATTAATAAGAAAAAACTCATAACGTAAAGCAGAACTAGCACAAATATTTAAAATAGAATTTCTAGTTTTCACAGCAAAATCATAATTGACAATTACATTTTCTATAGGATGATCTTTGTGAATATTCCATTATCTTGGACTTGACTGATACGTAGTATTCTTCCCCTCAATTGATTCATTATTATCTTGATATATTTCTTCACAAAAATTAAATCTCTAAACTCATCAACAATAACATTAGAATCATAATGCATTTTAACATTATTTTCATCAAACATAACATGAATAGATTCTTTAATAAAAATACTTCTTTTACTATAAACTATTGAAACTTTACTACTATTTGAATAACCTATAAATATATCATAATCACTCATAGCATAAAATTTATCTAAATTAACCTTTGAATTTAAAATAAAAACTTTCTCACCAAAAACTCTAAAGTAACCAACATCAGGATTTTTTTTAAATAATTTATAAGGAGTTTTCAGTAAAAATAATCTAATAAGAATTATATTTTAAATATAACAAGTAGAAAAAATATCCTCATCATAAAAATATCAAGGAAAATTATATTCACTTAACATTGATAAATCCATTTCAAGAAGAGTTCTATTTTCCATTCTACAACAAAATTTTGTTGTGGTATTTGAGGAGCAGAATAAATATTAAAATATCCATTCTTTTCACAAAATTTAGGAAAATAAAAATTATGAAATTCACCTCCATTATCAATAAGAATAGAAATAATCATACAATATTTTTCATTTTGAATTAATTTACAAAAAATAAATAAATATAGATGAAATATCATTTTATGAGTAAGAAAGTACAACCAAATAAATCTCAATAATCATCAATAATAAATAAGGAATAGTTATTTCCCCCAAGACTATAAATTTGAGTGGGGTCAAATAAATCAATATGTACTAACTAAAAAGGTCTATTGGTACTTATCTGATTGACGTGTATAATATCAATTTTTTGTTTCTTCCAGCATGTTGAACTGTTAGATCAACATAATCAATAGCAGAAATATTAATTTTCTGATTAGCATAAAATAATAAATAATCATCTTTAAAAACTAATCATTTATTATTTTTAAATTTAACTTCCATTCAATCATCACATAATTTTGATATACTAATTAAATTATTCTTTAAACCATCGACATATAAAAATTTAGAAATAAACGTAGAATGTTTAATTCAAAAATTTAAAAAACATTTTACTTTTCCTTAGGAATTGTCTCCAAAAGTAATAATTCATCCATCACAAGTGTTGTAATTGGTGAAAATTAATGGATAACTAGTTATAAGAATAGATAATCCACTATTCATGTACCACATCTCATTCTTGGGACATCTAAATTATTTTAAATACAAAAATCATTTATTTGACAATTTTGGTACCCTAGCTACTTTGGGCCCAATTTGATTACTAATAAATTCTTTAGTTACCCATACAAGATTTAATCATGTATTTTAAATTAATCTAGATAATAAGGATTTAGAAATATTAGTTTTTGGAATTCCCCAAAAATGTTTAAATATTATAGAATAATCATCTCTATAATGACCTTTCATTCCATATTTAATACAAGAAACATTTGAAGTACAAACATATTTATTTTTAATAATATAATTTTTATACATGTGGTTTAATATTCAATCATATCCAAAACCATATTTATTTTTATATGTTTTAGACAAAGACATCATATCATGATAATTTTCATGACCTTGAATAATAGAATATGAACTTTCTTTAAGATGTTAAATTTTATTTTTCAAATTTTCGTTCAAAATATACGAAAATTTTCAAATTTTCTTAAACTTTTTATTGAGAAGTTGAAGAAGGGTTTATTAATTTTTATTATCATTTAAAATTAATTTATTTTTAGAAATAAGTTTCTAATTATTTTCTTTAATTATATTATATAAATCAGTAGCTATGGGAATTTTTTTTCTTAATATTTCATTTTATTTATTTAAATAACAAAACATTGGGTTTTTAGAATCACATTAAGATTAAGAACATTAAAAAAAATAATTACTAACCATATGAAATGATTCCATCAAGAACAAGTTAGTATATTCTTTTTAATTTCCAGATTGTTCATTGGAATCAGATTCTTTTATGCACATCCATCTAGTGTTCAATGCATTTTTTCCTTATTTTTATATAAGTATTTACTCTTTTGTTTAGGTAAATTGAGTTTTATATCCCCTTTATTCCAACACTCATAACATGTTACATCTGAAGAATTATAATTCGTATCACCTTTCTTATCTCCCTTATATTTTTCTTTTGGAGGGTTTCTTCTAAAAATTGTTTTGAATATATTCTTTAATTATTTTGTAGGCTCTAGTTATAATCTAATCCATTTATTCCTTTTCACTATCTTGTAGATCTTAATAATAAGAGTTTGTAGAAACAAAATTTATTGAATTAAAAGATACAGCTTTTTGTTTATGTCTCCTTAGTATCTTTGTTCTTTAGATCTAATTCATATTGAAGTTGTGATCCAATCAATTCATCAAGTGTATACTATGTAAAATTCACTCTCCCATAAATGAAAACCTTCTTTTCATGCCATATATTTCATAAATCTTGTAGAAATATTTCAAAAAGTACTGGGTATTTGAGATATTCTCTATTTGAATTCATTCCATTCAAAAGTATTGTAAAACTATGGAAAATTTGGTTTAATGTTTCATTTTCACCCATTTGAAAGCATTGGTACCCAATAAGAAACATTCCAAGATTAGTTTAGATCAATTCAACATAGCTAACATTAGTGACTTGTAGAATCTTCCAAATTTCACGAACTATATGACAAGTAGACACAAGGATAAAAACAATTCTGTTAATATCAAAATATAAAAGATTAACAACATTGTAATTTAAAATATATCTTGTAACATCAATTTGGGTAATAGTATGTAGTTCTGTTTCAAGTAGCGTGTACTATTTTGACATGATAGACCAATGCTCTAAGATAAACTATTTGAGGTAAGCCTCTATTCAGAATCATTAGTAGCCATAATCATTTCCATCAAAGTGTGGTGTCTTTTGAGGAATCCAAACATCATTCTAGATCAATCCTACCATCTTTTAAGATCTTTATCCTTATAATGTGAGGTCTAGGAATAGGTTAACATAATTGAATAGAAAAGAAGATTATATTTAAGGGATGGAAAATTATAAAAGTTAAAAGCTTTGATATATATTTAAATGTATCAGAAAAACAATTATAAATATAAACAATTCTTAATAAGGTTTTCCATTGATACAAATTGTTAGGTTGGATAGGGTAATGGAAGATGCAATTGAGGGGGGTGAATAGACCAGATTAAAAAAATTAAAAAAATTAATTGATTAATTAAATTAATTTTCAATTTTAATTATTAAGGTTAATTAGTATAAAAAAAGTAAAGAACCCCATGATGTTTTTATAGTAGTCCGGTCTTATGTGGGCTGGCTCTACGCTTAAACTTCTCTACTCAAGAAGAAATGTAGTGCACCGAAAATGATTTTTTAGGGGGAATATTAACCCAATTATAGAATCCTATTCTATTGGAGGGGTAAACATGAAACTACATTTTGTATGGAGAGTCAGAACCCTTACAACATGAGTTTAGACATTAGGAGTCACAACCTCAATAGTCTTGAATTTAGATACAGGGAGTCACAAACCTTAGATATTTAATTTAGAATATGTGACTCCAAAATCAAGGAAAAATAATAACAAATAATTTATTTTTGAGTAAAATCATAAAATAAAAAATAGAATGTGTGTGAGATATGGGATATAGTGTTAAAGGATTAGAACCATACGAATGAGAAGATAAATAATTAAATCACATGTATTGGTTGGTGCGGATTAGATCTTCTCATCTTTTCAATGAATCATAAGTCAAATTAGAATAATTTCAACTCTTGAGAGATTTGGTGGGTGATGAAACAGAGTGTTATAGGACATTGAAAATGCACAATAGGTTCAAATTTTACAGCACTTTATATGAATAAAAAGTATATAAAAAATGTTAACCCATGTGTATTACATTCATTACAAAGATATATATATATATATAATTAATATCAAGTATAAATATCCCTACACATCTAATGGATATTCAATATAAAATTGAGTTAATATATTATGTAAATATCTCTATAAAAATCACAACATCGTTGGAATAAATCTTATAATGAATTTCAAATAATTTGAATAATTCCTCTAATAATATATCTATAAAAAAATTAGCATTGAATCCTTTTAAAAATCTGGTTTAAATCCATTTAAACCTTTTAAAACAAAGTTAAACCAGTTCCTGAAAACTAGAATAGATTCATTTTAAATAATCCTCATATATATATATATATATATATATATTGAAAATCAATTTTTAGCATAAAATCACAAAGTGGTGGCAGAAAAATAGGGTACAAAACATTAGGGTACATTATAGTAGGGTACATGATAGAATGGAACATGAAATTAGGGTACACAGAAGTAGGGTAAAAAAATTTACGGTACACAAAAGTAGGGTAAATGAATATAGGGTACACAAATATAGGGTACACAAAAGTAGGGTACATGAAAGTAGCATAGGTTTCATCACAAAAGTAAGGGTTCTCAACTATAATTTTCTATAATTAGAATATAGGGTTTCAAACCATATTTTTCACTATTGAAAAAGTAGGGTTGCTGAACCATAATTTTCACTGTTGAGAAGGTAGGGTTATTAAACTATACTTTTCACTACAGAGAAAGTAGGATTGTTGGGACATACTTTACATTGTAGAAAAAGAAGGTTTAATTAATTTAACCTTTAAAAATTGCGAAAGTAGGGTTTTCAAACCTTATTTTTTACTATAGCGAAAGTACAGTTACTGAAAAATGCATTTCACTATTGCAAAATTATGGTTGTTGAACCATAAAGTGCACTGTAGAGATTATAGGGTTGTTGAACCATACATTTCACTATAGTGAAAGTAGGGTTTCCAAAGAATACTTTCCACTGTAGTGAAGAGTGTGTACTGGAATTAAATGTCCCCTTGACTCATTGATAGGAACCATGAGACAAATCTGTTGGCTAGCCTTATTGAAATTGGTTTTTTCTACATATCTACCCCTGCATTAAATTTTCCTCACACAAGGCGTTGATGGTAATGAAATCATGATGTTTGAGATCAAGAAACCCAATATTGATCATTTACTTCATTGAGGATTAAAATATATTATCCATGTTATCCAAGGAAGTATTTAATGAGCAATTTATTGATTAAATAGAATGCGTGTTTAGTTTTTTACATCTCCATATTGATTATGACTTATTTACTCATTATAGATTCTAATATTTGAAACTGTTTCTGAGCATTCTCTCTCACCCATTGTTTTTTTTCTTTCCCCATGGATAGAAGGAAGGATATTATGAATAATACCAATGATGAAGGAGTGTTTCTTATTCTATGTATTTTATATTTCTAATGTGTTATGGTATTTGTATTGGTATCTGGTTCATCAGGACTACTAAATTTATTGGTCCCTCAATATGAGATCCATTTTATTTTATGATTATGTAATAAAGTATAAACCGACTATAGGTTACTATATTTGGGGTGTTTTTAATCTTATTTCTTAAAATTTTTATCAAGGAGAACAATTTCATAACTTCTTTTTCATCTTATGTATTGATTTGACATTCTGTTTGAGATATATTTTAATGACTCATTATTTTTTGTATGAAAATGAATTTCCAATATATTTTTAGCACTCATTTTATTTAGATCACATAGGATAAAATTATGTTTAACTAACTATGGATTTATTATGTTATCGATTTATTTCACATGGGTTAATTTCAATTGTATGCTTTATATATGTTTCTTCTCTATGTGGGACACAAAAGGGTAAAATATTAAAAAAAAATCGTCTTATAATTATAAAACCCCCAATAAATTGTATAATGTCTTATGAATAATGATACTATTATACATGGGAATGATGAAACAATTTTCCTTCCACAACATTATATGTGCGCATGATGGGATTATCTTTTTCTACAATCTCATGGGCCACACCCTGTGATTTCATGACATTTGTTTTTTTAAATAAATATAATTTCTTTAATAGCTTACTTTACACCCATAATTGAGTTTATAAGAACCTTAAAAATAATATATAAATATAACCATTTTAAATTTGTATCAATTTTTTTAAATCTGATTGATTTTTTTGGATTTTGAAAAAAATATTTATTTTTCAGTGCAAAGAGAAAAATGCAGATTTTTTAAAACTAATGATTATTTTAATTACATAATGTCATTATATTTTTAATTTTATATTAAAATAATATAATTATACTCTAGTTATAAATAATATATTATATTATATATGAATCATATTTATACATGATTTTGGCATAAGTTTATTTTTTTACTTAAAAACATATTTTTCTAAAAAACTATTTTCATCATTGACTTTTATGAATTTATATTAAAAATAATTTCTATAGCTTATAGGAATTTAATTTGATGAAGTTGAATAAATTTTAGGATTCTTAAATTAAAATTTATCCTAGGATTAATTATTCATATTTTTCTAAAGGAGATAAATTTTTAGTGAAGAGTAAAAAATATAGTTTTTATGAAATAAAATATCCTTTTTGATATATCTAAGTCAAAAATATGAAATAATAATTTACTAAAATTGTGAAATTAATAATTTATGACTATATAATAGAAATAGTATAAAATAATTATTCAAAACATTAATATTAGAATTTATATCATGATAAATATGAAAATCATTTTTAGTGTCAATGTAGAGTTTTCGCATCACTTAAAATGTAAAATTTAGTGTTTAAAAATAAAATTTCACAAGTAAGATGTTTTTCATAGAATTGGTTAATATATATTAAGTATTATTGTTTATTGTTATGGATATATATAAATTCTTGAGTCATATAAAAACAGAGTTATCCAAATTCTTGTGCAGGATAGAAAAGTCATAATAACAAATTAAATAAGTCTTCGTGAAATAGATGTGAGTAAATATAAATATTTAGTAAATATAAACGTCTATATTGATATTAATTAACTTATTTTATTGAGTATAATTTATTTTTAAAATTTGAATTACTAAATAATTACCTTAACTTTTTACAAAGAGGTGACAGAATACTTGTAGAAGTAGTGGGAAAAATAATTGAATAATATTAATAACCTTTAAACTAATGCCTTTGTTTGGAATTATGGATATAGAATACATTAATAGTTTATAATAACTAATTATAAATGTTGAAAAATATTATATTTTAATTCAATCACTTTATTGATGTATTTGAGGTCAAATTGAATGAATAGTGTTCAAAACGACATTACAGAAAATTTATAAAAAATAATTCACTATTAAAATATTTAAAAATAAATAAAATAATAAAATAGATAAATTAGGAACCATAATTGTAAAATATTTCATTCATTTTCTATTTATAAGAAATTCTTTACCTTATTTTTAAAATTTTAACTCTTTAAGAATGAATTGTTTTTTCTACAGTTAAGGTTAAAACTATATAATAAAGGTGTTGAACCAAAAGATAAATCATAACATACCACGAAAAACAAAGAAAATTTAATTTTTTAAATTTATTTCTACCATATTATTTATTATATTAAAAATTATTTCCACATTTTTCCAGTTTCACATGAAAATTAATTAATAATATTTAAATCTTTTTATTAATTTCATGTGTTTTCTCCCATTAATTTTAAAAAGGAACCATACTTCATCTATTCTATACACCATATATAGACACTTAACTAAACTAAACCCTAAAAAACATGTTATAAACATATATATACAATTTATATCGATTTGTTTCATCCCAAAAGGCCAATCGTAGATCACCTAAGAAGATATCTAAATGATCTCTTTTAAAGAAGATGCCATCATCTCTATTGAGAACTATAATTTTTCTTCTCCTTTACCACATTCAATTCAAACATAAACAACTAGATAAAATATCAAAATTTTCTAAAACATTTGAAGAGGTTATTAGGTCTATAGAATAATATTTATCCCTCTCATTCTCTATCAATTGTTATTGAAAACCATCACTCAGGTAAATGATAGACTACAACTTTATAAACCGATGAGATTTTCGTTTCATTACCAAATCCCATGAATTTTCAAAATCATTGAATTAATTAATATATATGATAGTGAGTATCTAATTATTATTTCATAATAATAATATATCATATAATTTTATACCCTTCTAGCCACTAAAAATGATAATGTCACCCAAGCATATGTAAGACCTACAGTCTCCACGAATAGATTTGATTAATTTTTCATCTATGTTTCTCACAGATAATTCTAAATATTGATATTATAGTTTTTTTAATAATATGAATAAAATTATAGATATTATATAACCATGATCAAGATACCAGGACCACAACTTCTAAATCAAAACATATAAGAAAAACAAATCAGTTTACACTGAAAGTAATGATAATAATGTAAGAATGTCAACAAATGGGTAATTAGTTGTCATAAATAGTTCATATAATATTTAGTAGATATGTATATGGTTCTGGTATGTGTGTATAATAAATATAAAGTTATTTTAAAGGATTTTAGTACTACTTATGATGAAATTTGAAATTTAGGTTTGGGGTTTGATATGAATTTCCACTCCATTAAGAGATATTTAGTACTATACACCGATTTTTTTGGATGTGGTGTATATAATACCTATTTGATGTATTTAAAATGGAAAAAAATTCCTTCATTATTAAGAAAGTTCCATATAAATTTTACACTTTCAAGGGGTTAAAATTTAAGAGTTACTAATGTGGGAATTACTTATTTTACAATCTCAATTTTATGGGATCACTTATATTTTTAATTGATGGAATATTTTAATATATCCTTCATAAATTTAATTTATTTATATAGAATATAGATATTTTTGGATTTTCACATGTTTTATTCAAACTTTTACTCACTTTGAATCTTCAATCAATCAAATTAATGATTAAAATAAAACATTAACCTATTTCTATTTTTGATCATTTTTCTTTTTCTTTAATGTATATATATTTAATTTTTTTTAAAAGTTTTTTTTATTTAATAAAATGATTTATAAGGGTAATTTTATATTATCCTTGAATTGTTTCATGGTTTTACAGGAATAATTATAATATTTTTTGAAGTGGTCATTTTTGACATTCTTTATAAGAAATCAAATTTAATATTTTCACCCTAACGTATAAGGCATTAAATAATTTTCCCACCAGTATAACTATTTTACAGTATCTAGATTAATTAATAATATTTTAATGGTTTTAAAAAGAAAAACATTTACTTAAATATTATTTTTTTGTTTTACTTGTATTTTCATTATTTACCAAAAGTATGTAATTTTATGTGAAAACCTATTTTCTGATGAATTTATGGTAATATTTTTTCTATTATTAATATTATGGTTTTTAAATTTATCTAAAAACATATATTTTCATGCATTACTTTATCCTTAAAGATTAAATTTGTCGTTAATATCCATATTTTTTTTGAAAATATGAATATTTCATAAACCATATACCATTTCTATATAAAATGTTTTACTATGAAAGTTATTTTTTTGACTGATGAAATAGTAATATTCCATATTCCTTACACATTATAGATATTTTTTGATAAGAAAAATTTATTAGAAAATAAAATTATCATTAAATATATTAGTAATGTATTGGAAATGTAGTAATGGGTGGGGTCTTGTCATATATATCCCCCTATCCACTGACATATTTCATGATACAAATTAGTTGGCCAAATTTATTAGATGAGTTTTTAGTGTATACAGACCCATTGAATTAAACTATCTTAGTTCAATGTTCTAGATGTAAAGATATCATGATGTCTAGGATCATGACAAACAATATTAATCATCTCCTTCATTGATAATCTTTTTATTATTATCCTTGACATTACTAAATTGATATTATATATGGATGCATTTCATGATCAATTTGTTGATGATGTATCATGTGTTCTCATTTATTTACCTATCCATTTTAATAATGAATTTTTTTATTCATGATAGATCTTATTTTTCAAAACCCTTACTGAGCATCTACACTCACCCTTTATTTGGTTTCCTTTCTCAATGACATAAAAAATTATATAATGAAAAATTAGGGATCAGAGAATGTTTCTTAAGATATATATTTTGTATTTCCAATATAATATAGGAATATTATATATGTTTAGTTCTCTAAAACTTCTGAACTGATTGATCCCATATCATAAGATCCCTTATATCTTGAACTAATGTAATAACGAAGACACTAGCTTTCGGATAATGTAGCTGTGGTTTTTAATGTTGGTATCAAAGAGATTTTTATAGAAACCATTGAAAATTGCATTTAAATGAACATAGATTATATGATAATGATGCTAATCCCTTATAGTATCTGAGAGCATTACAATTATAGGGTTTTTTATTTTATTTCATAATATTAATGATCTGTATGAGCTAACTTAGTGTATTATAATATTTTTTGATGTTTCCTAACAAAATAAAGGAAATGAATACCCATAGTCAATGTAAGGATTTACCTACTAAGAAATCCAATATTTTTGGTGTCGGATTAGTGTAAATCATGACCATATATGGAAACTAATTCAGGTTAAGATGAATAACCTTTCCTTCATAGATAAACATGTCATTCTGTATTGCAAATCAACAATTCTTGGATTTAATCATGTGAAAAAGTGACTATATTTTAATTAAAATACTAAGAAACTGGTAACAAAACAATGAATTATGTTCCCTAAAAAATATTCTTAGACTTGGGAAATTAGATATGTATTCTGAATCAATCTATAGTATTCTATTAGTGTGAGGATGAACCTAATGTACCAATGTAGGTTACTTCTATCATATGGGTTTTAATACCTATTCATGAGGTATATTTATATTACATAATAAGGGAGAAACTCAACATTGATGATATGCAAATTGTGTTGGAGTTTTTGGATGTCTTTTGAGAATAATTTCTTATTCATCCCCAAAATCATGATGTTGAGTATCCAATATAATTTGCACCTAGTGCTACACCTATTTAAAAGAATCCCTATAGAATGGACCTGATTTAATTTTCGGAATTGAAAAATATACTCCATGAGAATGAAGATATGGGACTAATTTTGACTAGTGCTTCACCATGGGTTGCAGCTATTTTTTTTTCATGAATAAAGGTGTTTCAATTAATATTTGTATGGATTATCATTAACATAAAAAAATCACTATTGATAACACATATAATCTACCCCATATCAAGGATCTATAAAACCAATTACAAAGAACTCAATATTTTCTCCAGATAGATATTTTATCTGGATATCAACAACCAAGGGTTGATAAAGAGGATATACCTAAGACAATATTCCATATGATGTATGGCCATAATGAATTTATAGTGATACCATTTGGACTTACCAATTCTCCTAATATATTTACGGATTTATTTAATATAGTCTTTATAGATTACCTTCATCAGTTTATGGTAGTCTTTATAAATGGTATTATTATGTATTTGAAATTCAAGGAAGAGCATGAAGAAAATTTTAGGATTGTGATAATGACCTTGAGGAAAGAAAAGATACATGACAAATTTACAAAGTATGAATTTTTGGATAAAAAAAGTCTCAATCTTAGATCACATAATTTCATGTGAGGGTATATCAATGGATCCTTCAAAGAATAAAGATATCAAGAAATTACGTAGACTATCTTTGGTGATTGAGATAAATAATCTTATTGGAAAATCTAGATACTACTGACACTTTCTGAGAGACTTCCAATATCTATCTAATCCACTCACCATGTTGACTTAGAAGAGATATAAGTTCTTATAGATAAATGAATGTGATGATAGTTTCAAAAAACTAAAGGGAAGGTCAAACAACATGCCTATTCTTACTCTAACTTACATTGGAGAAGGGTTTTATCTATATATTGATTCATCAAGGAAGGGACTTGGATTAATCATAATGAAAAATGAGATGATGATAACTTATGCCACTCAAAAATTAAAATCTCAAGACCATAATTACCCGACACTTGATTTGGAGCAGGAAACAAAAATTTTTAATTAATGATACATAATAATTATCTATATGGTGAAAGTTGTGACCTATAAAGTGATTAAAATAATCATTAAGTATATATTTTCACAAAACTATTTGAATATCGTCAATAGAATTAGGTTGGATTTGATCAAAGATTAAGACTACTCAATAGAATACCACATTAGGAAGGAGAACATGGTGGTTGATGGTCTGATTTGAAAATACAATTTTATTTTGACCATGATGAGGACTTAAATAGATATAATATTTATGGATTCTTAGAAGATGAATCTTAAAATCATGGAGAAATGGGACAATCATTATCTTTCGTAGATGATTTTCAAACTTATGTCCATGAGAGGATTAAGAAGGTGCATAAGGGATATGTGGAATTATAAAATAAGGTGAGGAATATTCCTAAATTAAACCATGATCATGATAGAATTATATGGTTTAGAAAATGAGTATATGTGCTGTCAATACAATGCATGAATGAGCTGTTGGATAAAGCTAGGAATTCCTCATTATCATTTCATTTTAGAAGTATAAAGATGTATTGAGACTGTAAAGAGTGTTTCTAATGGGATTAGATAAAAATGGATATTTCTAAATATTTATCCCATTTATTTGTGTTTCGTTAAGTTAAAGTTGATAGAACGAATTTGAAGGGGATGTAACAACCATTACCCATACTAGAATGGAAAAGGAAAAACAGTTCCATAGATTTCATTGTCGGTCTCCCCAAAACATCTGTAGGCCATAATTTTATATGGGTTGTAGTCGATCAACTTATGAAGTTAACACACTTTCATTTTATTAGTAATTATTTATCTCCTGATAAAGTTACTTGGATATAAATTAAAGAGGTTTTAGATTCCATGTAGTACAACTCTCAATCATATTTTATTAGGAACCGGGGATTACCTTGATATTATGGAAAAGCCATCTATAAGATTTAGATATAGAGTAGGTTTTTAGTATATATTATCATCCTTAGATAGATGTTTGGTCTAATAGGACCATAAAATCCTTCGGTAAAATTTTCATAAAAAAAATAGTTTTCACTCAATCATTAGAGGGGTCCTTATAAATACCTATATGGATAAAATTGAAGAAATAAAATGTGTTTGGGTGAATTTGGATAAGGAAAACCATTGGGACCTGATCTAGCTAAAAATACGATAGATAATGTTATATCTATTCAATAACATATAAATGCTACCCAATGTCGACAAAAAAAGTTACATTTAAATATTTATCAATATATAGAGTTATATATTGTTGATAAGGTATTATTTAACATATCTCCGTGGAATATGGTTGCATGATTTCTTAAGAAGTGATATCTAAGCCCTATATGTATAAGTCCCTTGGAAATTCTTGATCGTATCAGGATAGCAGCTCATCCCTTGGAACTTATACTAGATCTCTCTAATGTTAATAATGTTTTACATCTATATATACCAATGAAGTAAAAACCTAAACCTTAATATATACTAAAATAATATATTGTATCAATAGAGAACGATCTAACTTATGAGCAACAACCGATGGATATTCTAGATCAGAGTTAAATTGCTACGAATGAATGACCACTTATGTGGTCAACATATTATGTAGAAACCATAAATTTGAGTAATATATGTGGGAATACAAGTATTTACTGAGGCATATGCATCATTAGTTTTTTATTTGATTAATGGGATTTTAGGGGAGAAATTATTATAAGGGGGTAAAATGTTACACCCTTTGATTTCAAGATATATTTATATTTCAATAAATATAATTTATTTGATAAATTGATTTACATGTAATTTTTTTTTAAAAGAACCATTAATTTTTGAACTATTATTATGTAAATGTTATATCATTTTTGAAATCAGAATGAATTTTTAATTTTTTCAAAAATTATTTATTTATTAGTGAGTAGTGAAAGATATCTATTTTTATAAAACATCAATTTCATTTCATTGAAAAGTATAATTATGTTTTTAATTTGATATTAAATTACGATAAGTATCCTTTTGTTATAAATAATATAATTTAATAAATATTAATTATATTTATACTTGATTTTTGTATAAGTTCATTTGTTGGCTTAAAAATTCAATTTTCTAAAAACTATTATTTTCATCGTGTTTTTCACAATCATATTAAAATTAAATTCTTTAAAATATAGGATTGGAATTTAATGAACTATAATTAATTTTGGGCTTCAAAAAGTAAAATTTATCAAAAGTTTACTTTCTTATATTTTTCTAAGGAAGTATAATATTTAGTGAATAGTAAAAAACAGTTTTTAAGAAATACGTTAACTTTTATAATATTTTAATGGGAAAATATGATATAAAAATTTATTAAAAATATATAAATAATAATTTATTACAATATACATAAAATATCATACAAATATATTTCAAAAAATATACATTATAATTTATTCAAGTATAAATATGAAAATCATTTTTAGTGCACACATAGTGGTTGAACATCACTGGAAATAAAATATTTGTTGTCCAAAAAATAATATTTGACAAAGAAGAAGTATTTTTTATAATTGGTTAATATATATCACTTTTTAGTTATAATATTTATGGATATATAATAATTTTGGAGTTATATAATATGTGACTTATCCAAATTGTTTTGAAATTCTTATTCAAAGATAGAAAAATCAAAAAAAAATTTAAATATGATATATATATGAGTAAATATACATATTGAATGAATATATTGTTCATCTTGGAAAAAAATTATTTTTTTTATTATGGTATTTTATTTTTATTTTTTAGTTATGAAAAAATTAAAATAAATTCTTACGCAACACTAACATAGTGCTTGAGCAAGTAGTGGACAAATCAATGTAAATAAATTAAAAAAACATAAAATAATGTATTAGGGATGAATTATGGTTCCATAAGATATTATTACTTAATAATAATTTATTATTTATGTTTATGTTTATAATATTTTAATTCCATAGTTGTCTTTATGTATTTGAAATCAAATAAATTGAATATCTTCAAAAATAACATTAATTATATTTTACGAATTTGTTTTGTTAAATTATTTCAAAATCATTTAAATATTAAAGGGGGGAATGCTAGATCTGAAATGTAATCCAATTTAATCCCTTTTCCATTAATGTTCAAATAAATACCTTATAAGTCAAATCACAACCCTTTAATATTGAAAAAAGTCATTATTTCGGCTAATATTAAAATTATTTAATGAATCGATTAAAACAAAAAAAAAACGATTAAAATACCACTTAAAGATATCAAATCATTTTTAAGTTTAATCAGAACATATAATATCTTATAATAAAAATTATATCCACATTTTTAAAAACTCACATAAAAATGAAATTATAATATCTAAATATTTTTATTAACTCTGCTTGACTCGTTTCATTCTCTATAAAAGGCAACACCGATCATCCCTTATATACACCTCCATAACCCCATTATCTCACAAAAATATAAAAAACCTCTTCTGAACACCCTTATCAATGATATTGGGGTTTCAGTATCCTGAAAAGTCAACCCCTAGATCCTTTTATAGGATATCTAAAGGATCTCTTTCAAAGTATACGTAATCATCCTCACAGAGGGGGATAAAGCTCAACACAGATGGCTCCAGTATCTCAGGTGTGATGTGATGTGGGGATCTAGTGCATGACTCTAGAGGTTATTTTATTTATTACTTAAATACTACTTTTTTTGGGACTCTCTTCTAGATGAGGTGAAGGAAATGCTTGCTGGGTTGGATTTGTGTGATGAGAAAAACATTAGGCTGGTTGTGTTGGAGACAGACTCTAAGTTACTCTTTCATTATCTTCATGGACTAATTCCCAATATATGGGACATCACCTACCAGGTTCATACGTGCACGAATTTCATAAATGGAGATATGATCATTACACAAATGTGGTGTGAGGGGAACAAAGTTACCAACTATCTTGCATCAAGAGCTTTGTCTTCTAATTCACGTTCAATTTTTTCTAGTGTCAGTCTTTTCCCAAGGAGGGTTTCAATTTTTTTGCAAATGATTCTCTTTGACTCCATTATTATAGGGCTATGTTATCTCATCCTTCTTATCCTGGGGATATCAGTCTAGTATCTCTTTTTAGATAATAATAGAATGTTGTCATTGTTGTGTAAACATCCTCACAAATAACATTAATTTTTGTTCAAAATTTTCCACCTTCAATTATGTCCAAAAAATTTCCATGTATTAAAGATTTATATACCATATAAAGAGATGTTAATATTTTTATTAGATAATATTTATACATTTCATTCATAATCAAATGGGAAATTAAACCACCACTCATTTGTATGGTGGACTACCGCCTCATGGATGAATGTAATTTGTTTTCCATGACCACCTCAAATGGATTGTAATAATGATGGAACTAATGAATATATGTGATAATTATGAATTTATTATAATTATATAAGTATGATATATCATCTACTGCTTTACCCTTACTCATGTTGCAAATTGATATCATTTCTTGTGCAGAAATATGACCCACGCTCTCCATGAAGCGATGGGATGCATTTTTCATATCTATTTCTCATGGATTATATTAAATATTTATATAAGTAATTTGTATTTTATTTATATAACAATTAATATTCAATAGATTATAAAACCATGATCATAATATAAGGACCATAACTACCAAATCAATACATTAAAGGAAAAGAAAGAATTTGACACCCAAATAATGATAATAATAAAAGATCAATAAAAAATGGGTCATATGATGATATAATGGATTATATATGATATTATATATATGAAAAAATTTCAGGAATGTAGTTATAAAAAATTTAAATTTCTTATACAAGATGTTAAAATCGTTTATGTGTAAATTTGAACTTAAGGTAATGTATTTCACCATAATTTCCACTATATTGAGTCATATTTGGTATTATGAACCTTTTTATTTTTATACAGTGTATATAATTTCCATTGATGTATTTTAAAAAAAATATATATTTATTAATTATGATTCAATTATAAATTAATGTTTAAACTTTAAAGGGATTACAATTTAAAAGTTAATAAGGATGTAAGGAATTATTTCACTATGTCATTTTTATAGGATTTCTAATATTCTTTATTAAAGGAATATTAAAATCTTTACTTCATAAAAATCATTTATTTTTGTATCTAATGAATATTAAAGTATTTTTCCATGATTTATTTCATATTTTCTTCTCTTTATAACTTGAATCAACTAAAATATATTTAAAATAAAATTTGATCTTAATTTTCTTTTTTGATTGGGTATATTTTTCTTCCATGTTAATATTTTTAAAAATGGTTTTTAAAAAATCCATTTTTTACTCAAGTAATTTATTATGGTAATATTATGTTATCCTTGAATTTTTAAAAGGTTTTCAAGGAATTTTTATAATGATATACGAAATAATAATTTTAGACATTCATTATAAAAACACAAAAGGAATGTTTTCTTTCTAATGTATATGAAATTAATCGATTTTGACACTTCCATAAAAATCTATCATATTTATTTTATTATATATGTTTTAAATGTTTATAAAAAATTAAAAAATTAAATTAATGTTTATTTTAATGTTTCTCTTCCATTTTCTTCATTTCTTCAAAGAACATGATTTTATTAGAAAACTTATTTTTTCTGATGAATTGATGGTCAATTTTTATCTCTTAATAATGTATTTTTGATTATGTTTATCTTCCAACATTCAATTTATTGTCACAATTTCTCATTTGAAATTAATATTCAAGTAAATATACATATTTTCTATTTCATGGACATTATTATTACCTAAACCACGTACCATTTCAATATTTATTGTTTCACTATGATGGTTATTTGATTAATTGAGGAACTCTTAATGTCCTATATTCTTTAATCAATATAGATATTTATTTATTGGAAATGTTTTTTTAATTAAATTTGTCATTAAATATATTAGTAACGCATTATACTTGTACTGATAGGTGTAAATTAGTTATATATAGCTTCTCGATGCATCAACAAGTCTCATTTGAAAAGTCAGTTGACTAGCCTTCTTAAATGGGGATTTTTGGTATCCCTACCAATCAAATTTGACTACCATAGAACATGGACTTGGAGGTAAAGATATAATTATGTTTGAGATCTGGAATTTTAACATTAATAATTTCTTTCTAACCCCTTTAGGTCATCACCATTTTCCCATGGGGCTAAACAAATTTAATTATTCATAAAATACATAAAAAAATAAAATCATTAATAAAATAAATCAAATAATATGTTTGTGGTTTAACCCATGATATAAAATAATTATTTATATAAGGAAATTAAAAGACAAAAATTTATTAAAGTGATTTAAGAAAGAAGATAATGAGAAAATGTTTTGAAAATAGTTTTCAAGAAATAATGTGAAGAAAAATATTTGGGTTTTAAAAATAATGTTTTGAAGGCATGCTAAGGTTTTGTAGATATAGGTTTTGGGTGAAAATATAATTATAAATTAAATTGATTGATTCAAGTTTGGTGTTTGAGAAAATGTAGGGGATATCCAAATTTAATGGCATCCCATCCTTAATACAAAAAACACTATTTCCCATAGTTATGTATTTTAATGTATTTTTGGACTTTGTATCACTTGATACTATATTAAACGTTTATAAAAATGAATGAAAAAAAGTCATACATAATTTTGGATAATAATTTTTGAAATTAAAATTTACTTTTCATGTTCATAAATCAACGTTCCAAAATTAAGAAAAGTAAATACATTTTAATTGAAATTAAATATTGTGGAAACCCAAATACAGGAATGAAATAGAAATAAAACTACATTGTATCTCCCTTATTATTCAAAATAACCTAGAAATTCACAGAAGCTGAAACCTCATCCTAATAAGTATGGAGTTATAAGGAAGAAATAAATGAAAATAAACTATGAAGGAAAACATAGAGGAAGACTAATGGAGGACACTGAAGTAGTGTAGTAACTCAACCCAGGAATTGGTCTCTATATTGATGCTTGGATATAGCCACCCATTAAAATATTTATATTCATTGTAGATGTTTTTTTATTTAAATGTTTAATAACGTGGTCATTAATATATTATTATTACAATTCATGTGTTAAACAGTTTTCCAGAGTCATAATTTTGAGTCCCCCATCGAAATTCTTGGTGAAAGGCTAAATTTGGGTTTGGTTGGACAAAGTCACAACATGACTTACGTGTCACAGAGTGAAATTTTTAGGCTACTCCACATACTCCATTTATTCCTTTATTTCATTAATAAATTCAATTTACCACATTTTCACATCATAAATACATCATTCATAATGTGAATGGACAATTTCAAGCTCTGAAAGCTCTGTTTCCCCATGTTTATTTATTTTTGAGTCCTAATTGTATTCCTAAGATATCCCACATCATAGAAAGTATTATTAAAATACCATTTTTGTATCAATTTGAATATTTTCTTTTGTTTTAAACCAATTTTATATCCCTCCAATGATGAATTAATCCATTAATTTCTAGTAATAATTTGAATTAAATGAAAAAATTGTTGAATTTATTATTTTAAAATATATAACTGAATTATGAGTATCTAATCCTCAAACCCTTGAATTTAGACATTTACATAAGGATTAAATCTCCACATACTACAAAAGATTCTCACCTTATGATGAATTGAACTTAATTCCAATAAAATAAATTTATCAACTGGTAAATTTAAATGTTTGATCATTAAACAAGAAAATTCATCAACAACTCACTTTTCATATAAATATGTCAACTATGCAGTTTATTATTCCCCTTTATAATTAAGTATGTCTCTTTTTTATTCCATTTTTATTTATCAATTCATTTTCAATATTTATCTTATTTTTAATTTACCTCACTTAAATTTTCATGGGAACAAATATAAGTGATTGTTTTTTCATACCTCAAGTATATGTCACATACCATAAACCTACACGGTATTTACAATATCCACCACATAAATAAAAAAATTCCAAATAATCCAGAGGTTTTTATTGTTAGGTTTAAGTGATTGATAATATCTGGGCCAATAGGTAAATGTTGTAGAACAAGTAATGTTATGAAATGTGGCTATTTATAAATTAATTGTGATGATAATAAAAAATAAATGGAAATATCTTCTACAATAGTGATGTCACAAATTATCTAATATATCAAAGAATGATCACGAGGAAATGAAACATATTTAATGAAACACATATTTTATTTTTACATTTTCAAAATGTTTACTTTTGAAAAATATAACATTCACCACAGAACCCCAAATTATCTCCTCATAACACTATTTAAAATTTTTATAATATTATTATTAGTTATGAAATGGTGATATTTTAATTTCCATTGAAAAGACCCATTTTTATTTTTTAATATTTTTTTTAAAGAGGGTGTGCATTGAATAAAATAAATGAGAACATGATCCTTTCAAAAATATCCATGACCCCCTAAAATTATCCATTTCGATACACACAACTATTCAACCATGGAACCATCTACCATATAATAATTTTTTAAAATCTTGAAAAATATATAGGGTAAAGATGGAATAAATAAAATTGCATTGTAATGAAGGTATTTTCTTAGAAAGGTTGGTCATGGATTCTATAGTCCTAAAAAATATTTATGTACATTTGGTCTAAGGATATATAGATTAAAAAATAGAATTACTAAATCATATTAAAATTTATTATGATCAGTCATACCATTGATAAGATGCCATATTTTCTAGAAGAGAAAAAAATTAGTCTCTAAAGAAATATACAGTAGAATGAATGGGAAACTATTGTTCTCAGAGAATATATAGTTAATAAGATGAATGGTTGGGACAATAAATTTTGGAAATGAATTCAAAAAAAATATAAAAATATCATAATTTCAAGGTAGGAAAAATCATAAAAAAATATCATTTACAAAAATTGACTTGTTCCCTTAAATCCTTATTTTATAAATCCAAAACCAGATGTTTATATATACCAATTCGTTCCTTCATTTTTCTAATCGAAAATGTTTGAAAAAAATTTCAGAACTCGTATAGGAATGTATCCTATGTTATATATATATATATATATATATATATATATATATATATATATATATATATCTGAGACCACTTCAAATAAATAAAAATAAATAAATGTTGTGAGTTTAGTAGAAAACTACAGAACTAAAAATTATTACTTCACTTTTAATGATTCTTTTAGTTTTAGTGGAAAATTATTTTTCTTCACTAGTTTCCATTCTGAACATGATGTATTTAATCAATTATTTTGTCACATTATTAATGGTTTTAATATCACAAATCTTATACAGTATCCTCTTCAATTTATTCCCATGTCTTTATAATTATATTATTTTATAATAATAAATTAAAAATAAAAAAGTTTAATTATATTATATTTTTTAATAAATTCTTTCAAATATTTTTGGGATATTTTATGTGCTGAAAAATGGAAAAAATAAAATGCTTAAAACTCAGGATGGCTCCTAGAATCTATTTTATTCAAATTAGTTGGCTTATAATTATCTCATTAATCTTAGGTTATGGATGATTGAATTTTTTTACATGGGAAGGGTCTATAAATTATCTTAACTCTGACCTATAGATATAGGCTGTCTCATTTCCCTCTTCTAAATTTATCTTAACTCTTCTATCTAGTAGCACTTTCTCAATTTCCATCAAACTGATCCATCCTTTTTTTAATCATAAACAAATAAAAATGAGGTCATATACCATTGATACCTATTAGAAATTTTTAAAATTGGTTGGATCAGCTACTCCTCCAATGTAAGTAGTATGATCCATCAACTTTCCTTTAGTCTTTTTTGTACCTTTACTTCAAATAAAAACATTCACCATAAATTTTTCTTCAGATTGAACAACATCTTCGACTTCTGGTATTTTTCTACTACATTATCATCATATTAATTTACATCATAATTATTAATTTTCAGATTAATGTTGAATCTTACTTGTTCAATACCCACTATTTGATAGAGTTAGAAACGTTAAAAATAAATCATCCCACTTCCAATAGAAATGGATAACCTTCCTAAAATGATAGGAATCATCCCTTCTTCCATGTCTAGAACTAATAAATCTACTAGGAATTAGAATTTGTGAACAATGAAAATTATATCTTCAATAAAATCTTAGAGGTACTTTACTATTGAATCTTCCATCGAGAGTAAGAATCTGGTAATTTTAATCTTATATACACCCATTCACCGGATTGTGTTGTATGAAATGATGTTCACACTGACACCTAAGTCACACAATTCTGGACTAATTTTGTTAGACCCAATATTAATTAGAATAGAAAACCTAAATGGGTTCACCAGAGTTTTTGGTATGTCCTTTGAAAAAAATATACGAGAACTCATGTGTGAGTGGTATGATGCTAATTTCCTCTATATTTCTCTTATTTTTCTCCAACACATTCATAAATTTTTCATACACCAGTATGTTAGAGAGAGCCTCTTAAAAGGGATGTTAAAATGTAATGTTTTAAAATTTTCAAGAAACTTAACTTTCTATAAATCAGTTTCCCCTTGTTCTAGGCACTTTGGATAAGGTACCCACATCTTTTATAGTGGTGGTTCCTCTTCAGCTGCAACATCAACTTTACTATTTCTCATATTCTATTGTTTTTATTCTTATGCATTACATTATTCATAATCATCTTGTATTTGTTTCAATTACAAGATTAATAACATTAAAATATACATAAGGATGTGCTCCAAAATATCTCTATAATACCCCTCTCGATATCTATCTGAGTTACCAAATGGTTTTCCCTAACTAATTCTCAATATTTCATAGTTTGGCCTTATGGTTTGTTGGTTTTTTCCTTTATCTCATTAATTACATTCCATGTAATGGTCATAAATGTGTCTAATGTATATTATAAAGAATGTATTTTAATATAAAGTGATGGAACATGAGGTTCTTGTTTTTGGTATCCGTATTTCCTTGGTTAGTATCCTTGATATTTTGGTGGTTGTTTTATGTAAACCAGAAATTAATCTTTTCTATTATAATAAACATAATTTCCATCTTTTTATATATACATTGGGGATTTTATAGATTTATCATCACATCCATTTTTCTTGTCATTGTTTCTATTAATCAAACCATACTATTGTTGAACATCATGATAACACCTATTCATCACCAACATTTGTTATTTTAGTGGAATTTTTTTTATTTCCATTTTATTTATTAATTTTTTTTATCCTCAAAGGACTTCTTCAACAGGTATCACCAAAAGATAGTGTATAAAATTGACATTTTTCACTATGATAAACCCTTATAAATTTTATAGATTAAAATACATATATCAATAACATGATGAGGTAATTTTATAATTAAATACTTAAACTTTTACCAATATATGTTAAGAGATTCTACATAAATGTGATTAAAATTAAAAATGTATACCTGGATATTCCTGGATTTGGACTAAGGAAATAAGAATTTGAGAAAATGTATTTCCATATTACCCCATGTTGTGATGGAATATGCTAGAAATATTTGGTCAATTAACAATCTCACTCTTATAAAAAAAATACGTAAAGGCTTAACACACAACTGGAATTGTTATAAAATTAAAAAAGTATCCCAGAGCTAAAGAAAAATTCATTGGTGTATGTTCAGATCTTCATGATGGTGGCGAAAAAACTGAACTGTGTTTGAAATCTTATAGATGATGCCCGATATGATCTCAATGTTTGTAGTGGATAATGGTGGTATAAGTATTCTAGGATAAAATATAAAGTTATATCATGGTTTACCTGCACTTATAATCGAGTATCTATTTTTTTGTACACCTTTAGTGATTTGATTTAACTATTTTCCATCCACATTTCAAATATATTCCATTTCAAAGATTTATGTATCCTGGGTTTATAATCAAGATATTATTTTTATTAGTTTAGGGTATAATGATCATGTATTAAAAATTTGGAATCGAAAATATCAATAAGAAATTACACAGTATAAATAGGGAAATAAAAATAATGTCATAAAATAAAAATAAAAATAACCTAAAAAAATCATCGGCAATGGTTGTAGAAATTTTAATGCCTATAGGGTGTCATTAGATTCCTTTGGGGATAAATAAATTTAATTATTTATAAATAACTCAAACAATTACAAATAATTAGTTAAAATAGTAAGTATTATGTTTAGTGTTAAACCCATGAGATAGTGTAATTAATAATTTTTTGAATTTATAAGACAATATTTTCATTAGGTTATTTTATGAAATACATCACATGGAATAGGTTTTGAAATAATTTTGGTAGAAATAGTGAAAATAAGGAAATTTGTTTTTTAAAAAACAATTTTTGAATGTGTTTATAAAATTTATCGATTTAGGGTTTGGCTTCAAATAGATATAGAAATTTAATTTATTTATTCTTTTTTGGTGTAAAAGTTTACATGAGGGAGATAAAATGTTCATGGTATCCCCTCCTTAGTAAAAAATACCATATTTTACATGGTTATGTAATTTATGTTTTTAATGGATTATGATTATATTGATAAAGTGTTCAAACATAATTACCTTGAATATGATAATTTTAATGAAATATTTATCTTAATTAATTTCATGAATAAAATTTAATTTTTTAGATTAATAAATAAACGGTCCTGAATTAAGAAAATGAAATATATTGGAATTGAAATAAAATATTAATGGAACGCAAATACATGTACAAAATAGGAATCAAAATTCACTACATAACCCCCTTTATTATACATCTGTTATAAAATCACAAGTGATAACCCCTCATGTTAGTAATGATTTAGTAAAATAGATTAGAGAAGGAAAATGAATACATGAAATAAAATGGAGTGGAATATTGGGGAAGGACTCTGCAGTAGCGCAACAACTTTCCATAGGATTTGGTCTTCAGATTAATGTTTGGTAGAAACAGCAATGTCCTCAATTTTTAAGCATTATGGATGGATCATGTTTATTGTAATGATCAATAATGTGGTAATTAATACAATACCACATCTATTTGGGTGTTAAATGGTGGTCTCAGGTCATAATGGAGAGTCTACCATCAAAATACACATAAAAGTAAAAATATGGGTATGTCTAGACAAAGTGACGATGTGAATTATCTGTCATAATGTGAAATATTTGGGATTATCACCATACTATAGTTCATCACATCTTTCACTCAAATCTTGAATTACCTTCATTTTCAAATCATGAATTGGGCAATCATGATGTGAATAACTGGTTTCTATCACCAAAAGCTCTATCCCACCATGTTTCTTTTATTCTGATCCCCAGAAGAAAAGCTTCACTATGTTTTTATTTTACATGGATGCATTTATTTCTCATGTTATTTATTAAATTTCATGTGTGTTCAGTTATTTATCTTTCCATTTTGATTGTAATTTGTTTATTTATTCCAAGTTTTTTATATGTAACCCTTACTGAGGATCTAAGCTCACCATTTTTTATCCATTTCCCATGATATGTAGAAGTATATTATGCATAATATAAATGATATAAGAATTATTAATAGGATTTTTATTTTAAATTTCCAATGTAATATGGGAATCATATATGTATTTGGTTCTTCAATACAGTTAAACTGATCGTTCCTACACGATGATACCCCTTGTATCTTATAAGAATTTAATAAAAAAGATGATAGATATGGGTCAATGAATTTTGGGCTGTTGCATAATGTATGTAAATGATGTAGTTTGATCATTCCATAATATTGGGATGTCTTTCGAGTGATCTTTTACATATGTTTATAATCGCATGTCTTATGTTCGTGTTACATTTCATGATTATCATGTTTACCATTATTCTATGATATTTTGGATCTTATTTCATGTTTCTATGTGATATATTATGTTTCATACATAATTGATTCCATCTTAAGTCTATTGAATCTTATGATATCTCAATCCATTTTTTCCTATTTAAACACTTACTAAGATTTATGGATCACCATTTCTTTTTTATATATCATTAGATTATCCCATGTATGGATATGAGTATGGAGAGATCTAGGAAACTTTTATGAATACAGAAATATAATATTTTGTTATTGGATTTGTGATGTTTTATGATGAAACTCACTTCCCAAATACTCTGGGCCTCAACCTATTTGGGTGTTTTTTGTGTATTTTTATGTAATAAATGATATAATGTAATGTGTTTGAGATGTGGGACATTATATTTTGTATCATATAAAGGTTTAGTTATGTCACAAACCACCTTCACTGAGGTGAGAAAAGGGACATCGGGCTTCAAGACCCTTCCTTCTTCATGTTGAAGGAGAGATAATGAACACCCATGTCCCACCTTCAGTAGGCCCTAGAGTGGCAACTAGATCCAAGGGTATAGAAGCACACATAATATGGAAGGCATTTCCATTTTTATAGAATAAGACCAGGAGATAAGATAGTAAGTAACAATAACTCCAAAAAACTGAAATTAAAAGTAATTTAGAAAATCCACTCCCATATGCATGTTCATAATAAACTAATACAATGTACCAGATCAATTTGATGAAAAGTACCAAAAGAAAGAAAACAAAATAGCAATGACAACTGTCCTGACGACCGAGCTAGTAAGGTCTAGAACGGTCCTGAAATTCCTCCTGGAAACCTAAAAGTTGTTTTATATACATAGGGTGAGTACACAAGTATACTCAGTAGGTAAAACCAAAAGATCTCTTGCAAATGTGGGAATAAATTCTAATGCCCCATGAGAAATAGAGATAACCAATGAACTAAGCAAGGAAACTATCTACCCAGCATCACCAAGGAACAGTCCCCAAATAACGTAAGATAGGTAATGTAATAATAAAATCACATCAATATTTGGGTACCTTGGACCACTTTTCCACTGGTTATTTATGACATCCTAAGCCTCAGACCACCCCCATAAATCCCACTATAGTCACACTACCTCCATAATAACTACCATATGGGATAACCCAACCACACATCTATCCCATGAACAAGCACTTGGCCCACCACAACCATAGATAACTAATCCCATAGACACCTAGGCCACAACAACCACTACCATGCCTGAAGAAACATGGGCCTCAAAAACCACTACCACACCTAAAAACAAATGGGCCTCATCCCAATGACACATGAGAAACAAACATACCTCCAAACACTTGGGGAAACCACCACAACAATCCCAACCCAAAGAGTCTTGGGAAATAATGATACTTAGGCCATCACAACCTACCCGAAGAGTCTTGGGATACCTATGAGAGGGAGAAGAAAAGAGAGAATAACCAGAAACTCATTAGAATATTAGAAAAAACACCATCCCCCACAAAGTCGGGGTGTTTGGAATGAAGTTCTCATCATAGGTGGGTTGAGTAAAAGAAACACAAGAACTAAATATTATACATATAGGTAATCAAGCACTCATCCCAACCTAAGGGCTCCAAAACATAAAACCACCCCATACCTTACAACTCTCACTGTTATTCCTACATGAACAAACCCACATCAACCATACCCAGAGCACAACCCATTTCTTTCAAAACAATTCCCCCATTGTACCAGTTCTCATTATCGTATCAGGTTATTTCACTTAATGATTCCCCCACTACCAAGAAACTAATAGGCATAACCATAAGCCAACAATAACAACTAAAACAAAACAACCAAGCAATATATTTAAGCATTAACTCCCCATTCTATTCTAAAGTCAAAACAACAAAAGGGATCTATGAGAATCCTCAAAGCACTGAAACCAATCCAAGCCCCAACATACTAGCTCCACATGACCTCTGATTCAAAAACGAACAACTCGAAAACCAGAGGTTCTATTCCCATCCACGTCACCCCAAAAGGCATCAAA
This sequence comes from Viscum album, assembly GCA_963277665.1. Lineage (NCBI taxonomy): Eukaryota > Viridiplantae > Streptophyta > Magnoliopsida > Santalales > Viscaceae > Viscum > Viscum album. The sequence continues at coordinate 19,857,495 of OY728135.1, forward strand.
CATAACAACCTTACACATCACCAGAATTGAGTGAGGGAGTTTTACAACTTAATCACACCATTAATTATGTTCCTTTTCCCTATTTGGTTAACAGAGTTGATCACACATGGATTATTATTCATCTAGTATCCATTTAATCCAAAATGTTTACATGTTTAACTAGTTTCAATGTTACATCCATTCAATCACAAGATTATCCATAAAAACAGGGCTTTATTATTGTGAAAGAAATGACCACCAATGAACACAATTTTTATTATACATTAGTCCATAAAATTCACAACATAAAAATGAAGTTAAAAAGAACATAGTAAAATCATCATCATTCTGAACCCTTTGTTCTTTAAAAGTCTATTTATTATCTCTGTTAAAGTCGGTTCATCTACGTCCTGAGGGAATATAATCATACCCACCCAGCATGATTCAAAGAAAAGAGAGATGGAGGAAGATTCCCTACTTGGATGATCAAAGATTGATGTTTCCTCCTCACACCAAGAACTGTGGTCGTGCGAACAACATGAAGAGCTGCACAAAGGTTGAGCAGGAAGGGCTCCAGCATAGGTGCATGACTTGTCTCCTAAGGAAGGACTTCAAGCACATCCATAGGGAATAAAAGATACTGAGGGAAAATATCTTGGTGATAAAGGGAAAATCTATGTTTTTCAGGATATTCCATTTTAGAGTGCTTGAAAAATGGGTCATGGATTGACCATGCCGGTGGTCGGTTTCACATGTTTCATTTATTAAACTGCTCCTGATTATTAAGAATTTGAAGGCATGGTTGGTTGGATTTGAAATGGCTTAAGACTGATCGAAACATGGATTTTAATAAGTTTTACGATCAAAGGATGCATTACGAGAGGGAAACTGGAATGAAACCCGATACTCCATAGTGGCCGATCGGTGGAACCGATTGGTGAGATTTGTCGGTGGAGCTGATCAGTGAGACTGATTAGTGGAGAAAATCGGTGGAGATGATTAGTGAAGCCAATCAGAGAAGCATATCAGGGGATCTGATAAGTGAAGCTGATTAGTTAAGCTGTCCGGTGAAGATTATTGGTACTGATCGATGTAGCTGATTAGTAAAGTCGATCAGGGAAGCCGATTGGTGGAGCAAATCAGCGAAACAGATCGATGTAGTGGATCAGTGGAGTGGATTAGTGAAGCTGATTAGTGAAGTAGATCGGCGAAGCTGATCGGAGGAGTGGATCGGTGAAGCAGATCTATGAAGTTGATCTACGGAGATGATCAGATACCTCTCAGACTATTCTCTTCCTCGAGAATTAAGAGTAATCCTAATGAAAAGATAGGGTTCTGAACAAAAACTCATAAGATATATCTTAAGGACAAACCAAATAAAGTTGTTCTAAGGATAGAAAGAAACCTCAACATCCAGGAACACCTCCCCACAACTACCACCCCAAACAGCCATACGAACTCCAAGGATCACATTGTCTCAAAAAACAGATTAGGGAGTTATTTTCTCCATGTCAAGATACTATCGTTTTTGGGTGGCACTGACTTTCCCTCCTAGGTTTAATCACATACACTCTAATGAATATTTATTAATAATTACATTCTCCCTTCCCTACACATCAGTGCTTCTCATAAAAATTAACAAAGTAAAGGAAACAAGACATCTCATTACCAAAAAAGGTCAGAATTACATCACAAATAGTCACAATAAATAAATAACATCAATGAAGGCTTAGAACAACAACTCAAAACAGCTATGGGTATTGAGCGTTCATATGAGCTTCTTTCTCCCATGTACTCTAATATTGGCCACCATGCCTCTAAAATAAAAAAACCAAATGGATAGTCCTTCCATGAAGCACCTTCTCCTATCGATCGTCGAACCTTACTAGTTTCTCCATGAATGTAGCGTCATCCCATATATCCAAATATCTCATGTCAATGACATGGGAGTCATCATGTAGATATCGATGAAGCTGAGAGACAAGGAAAATAACGCGGATCCTTTCCGACTGAGGTGGAATCACCAGCTGATATTCCACTTTAACGACTCACCCCAAAACATTGAATGGGTCAATGAACTTAGGAGAGTGTTTCCTACCATCGTTGAACCTGTACGGACCACATCGAGGGGAAACCTTCAAAAACACATTGTCTCAAACCTCGTACTCCAAGGGCCTTCCCTACGATCGACATACGACTTCTACCCATACAGGTTTGCCTTAATTCTTTAACGCACAATTCAAACCTTCTCCATTGTGCTCTGCACTACCTCTTGGCCAAGAACACTTGCCTCCATAACCTCAACAAAGCATATAGGTGAATGAACATACCTCTTGTAGATGGCCTAAAATGTTTTCATTCCAATAGTAGAGTAATAAATATTATTATAGGAAAAATATACTAAGGGAAAATTTAGTAACCATGATCCCTCAAAGTCCAAAACACATGCCCATAGAATATCCTCCAATGTCTGGATGGTCTGCTCTATCTTCCCATATATCTGGGGGTGGAAATCAGTTCTTATGTGTAGTTGTATGCCAAAATCATACTGAAATCCCCTATAGACTCATGAGGTAAACAATGCATCATGATCCGAGACTATGGATCTCAGAAATCCATGAAACTACAGAACCTTATCCACGGATCTCTATGAAAAGTCATCCAACGCAATCGACTCATTGATCACTAGAAAGTGAGCTAATTTTGTATGCTAGTCTACCACTACCCAGAGAGCATCGTTCCTTTGTTGAAACCTCAATAGTCCTATCACAAAATCCATTGAGATGTCATCCCACTTACACTCTGGGACATCTAAAGGCTGCAACAATCCTCCAAGGATGGAGTGTTCAGCCTTCACCTGCTGATACACTGGGCACCTTACCACAAACTCCGCTAGTGCCATTTTTACCCCGGCCCACCGAAACTATTCCCTCAGGAATTGATACATCTTGGGAACTCCTGTGTGTACCGCAACAGGTGAGTTATGGAACACACAGAGAACTCCATTGTGCATCATATCTGGGACAAAAAACTTCATGTAGAAAAGAATCTAATTCTCACCATCCTCCGACCACCCTTCTGGAGAATTTCCATGGTCAACCTGATCGTACATCAATTCTCTCTCTGAGTCTCCCCATTAATACACCTCCACCTTCCACAATAGAGATAAATTTACTTTCATCTAAAATAGACAGCCTCTACCACCATCCACCCTTTCTTCCATGCATATGGAAACCAACTCCTCCATTACCTTCCAAGCATCCAAAGATTTCCAAACAGCTTCCCTCTATGACTTCCTACTAAATTCATTGTCCACAACGTTCCCATTACCTTCAGTGTAAGAGATATCGAAGTCATAGTCCTGAAGAAAACTTGCCCACCTTCTCTATCGCATGTTTAGGTTCTACTGGGTAAAGATATGACTCAAACCTTTTTTATTTTTGAAGACCACAATGTGCTCCCTGATGAGTCAATTCCACCAAAAATTCAATTGTTACACTACTGCAACAATATCGAGGTCATCAGTTACATAGTTACGATAATGAGGACGTAACTTCCTAGACCCATAAGAGATCACTCCCTGCTGCTACATCAGCACACACCCTGTACCAAGACCAGAAGCATAAAAAAACACCTCAAACAACACCCCTTCCTCTAGAAACCTTAGCATTGGAGCATTGACCAACATTTCCTTTAGGTAGATGAAAGATTATTGAAAATTCTAACTCTACATGAATGTATTTTCCTTTGTGGTAAATGATGGCAAAGAAGCTGCAACTCGAGATTATTCGGGTACGAACCTCCGATAATATCCTCCTAGACCCAGGAAACTATGAACCTCTGTCACTTTCATGGGTACTTCCCAAGAAAAAACTGCTTCATCCTTTGATGCATCCATGACTACCCCATGTTGAGACACTACATGTCCAATAATGTTCACTTATCATGTTAAGAACCTGCAAATGGACAACATGCCACAGAGTTGGTGGTGTCCAAGGATCTCCAAGACTATCCTGAGGTACTCAGTTTTCTCCTCCTCGGATATTGAGTAGATCAGGATTTTGTCGATGAGAAAAATGAACAACCGGTACATAAACTCATGGAAAATAGAGTTAATGAGCACCATGAAAGCATAAGGTGCATTCATAACACAAAACAACATTACTACGAACTCGAAGTTCTGATACCTACACCAGAAATTAGTATTTGGGATATAACCATATTTCACACCTAACTGGTGATACCCAGACCATAGATCGATCATAGAGAACCAACATTCTCCCCTCAACAGGTCAAAGAGATCATCTAACCAAAAGAGAGGGAAATGGTTCTTGAACATTACTTGATTCAGTATCCAGTATTCTATGCATAACCTGAGATCAACATCTAATTTGTTCACAAACTAGGCAGGAGCACCCCATGGACACACACTAGGTTGCAAACAACCCTTCTTCATCATATTGTAAATATGAATTAGCAGGTCCTGCAACTCATAAGGATCCATCCAGTAAGGATCCATCAAAATCAGACGGTAACCAGGTTTTAATTCTATATCGAACTCAACGTCACGTCAAGGGGTAGAGTAACTAACATTCCAAAAAAACATACAGGCAATCTTTGATAACTCCTAGAACTTCCATCATCTCCTCATCCACTGATTCTATTGATATCTCGTCCACATTATAATGAAGAGGCTCCACACGCTAGCTCCCCACATGAAAAATTCATTCGAATACAAAAGCCACATGCCGACTAACCTCGTCGGAAAACATGAATCTTATCTGGAAGTAGTCGATAACAACATTCATAAGAAATAACCAATCATTATATAGGATTACATCATATGGATGCATTTTTAGCAGAATGAGATCTCCACTAGACTGAACCAGCACCAATATCAGTCTGAATCCTTGACAAGCATTATATAGGCTGGTCTGAAACCCAAATGGCATACTCAACACCAAGGGAATAGAGAGTATCTCTTCATATAGGCACAAGGCATGGACTAGACCAGGTGTAACAATGGAATCTGAAGCTCCTTAATCAAATAAGGAACATGCAAGAGTATTAAAAAAGATGATCGTACCTTGAACGACCTTCGGGCCTACTGGAACTACAACCTCTGCAGTGTGCAACTTCCCATGCCCATCTCCTATTCCCCTTGGTTGTCGGCCACCTCAAAAACTACAACCCGATTGAGGGCCATGAAGAGTGCCCTGAGGTCGGCCTCCTCCAGCACTGTCCTCTCTCGGTGGAGTGGGATCTTGTTGTACCTTCTATAGATGAAAAGGTATGGGCGGTAACTGGTGATGATGAGGTGGGACCTAATCCTACCCACACCCACTATACTATGCTTGAACCAAGCGCTGAATTTTGATGTGCCCAAAACCTCCACAAGAAAAGAACCTCATTCCCAGTCACATGGTAAAAGGGCAAGGATCGAGAGACTGAAACTGGAACTGCTGAGGTCTTATCCCCACCATCCAAAACCTCGATGGCCCTGATGCTTGAGGCATGCTGCTGATGGACTTCTCCTCTGACGAGCTCAACTGGTTCCCCTCTCATGGCACACCTCCCAACATGTGAATCTTCTCTAATACCTCAGCCTTCTTTTGAACCTCCAGATATGTCCGTAGAGTGAAGGGAGTAAAAACATAATACTGGGAAGGTCAGAGTGCCTCCTCTAAGAATCCTTCCCGCGACTCCTCATCTGGGAAGAGGTCTAAAGAGAAATAAAGGAGATCCTTTAACTTGATCCCCAAATCCCTTACTAGCATACTCCCTTGCTATAGGGAGATAATCTATTGATACTTTTCAGCCTTCATCATATAAGAAAGGATTTCTTCCCAAAAGTCCTTCTCGAAGTCAGTCCACAAAACATCAGTATCCATCCTCTCTTAGAGTTAGAGGATCCACCACTATCATAATACTCCCCTCATTTGACTGACTACCAACAGAACTCAGTACTATCTCGAAGCACAATTCAAGGTAAATGTGATCACCAGATCCTCATGCTAACCCTCTCTCTCCAAGTAGGAAACACTACCTTAGTACTTCCCAAGGGTCTACCAATGGAAAGAACATAGAGCCTTCTACCACTTATCATCATCTTCCTCTCGGTCAATCCTCTACTGATTGACCAGATCATCCTTTTGGGCCCCGATCACCCACACTACTCATGGATGTCATCTAGGTTCCATCACTGCAAGGTAAATAAGGAATTCCTAAGCCCGTATAGTGTATAAGATTCCTTTTAAATTTTTCGTAACCTTTTTATTTATTTTAAATTTCCAAAACACCCATGAAACAAAATAACCCAATTCATTATGATGCATGTGCATTTCCAAGGGTCTCTACCCTGTAATTAGTGTATCCTCACCTGGTCGTTCGGTAGGCCCAGAGTCCTTACATCAGATCATGGGTGGCCCAAAAATCCCGTGCCTTAGCTAGTCTTCCCCATCCAATTTAATTCACCATGATCGTCTAACACTGTTTCTCTACCATCCCATGAAATCCTCACTATGCCTAACCCCAAAATCCATCCTATCTCTCAAACATCACTTTTGATACCATTCTGCCACAACCAGCCTTCTCTAAGATGAGGGAAGAGATAGAGGACTGCTAGACCCTTCCATATTCATGTTGATGTAGAGATAATGACCCCCCAAGTCCCACCATCAGTAGGCCATGGAGTGTTGACAATAACTAAGGGTATAGAATCACATGTAATATGGAAGTATTTACCCTTTTTATAGAAGAAGACCATAAGTAAAAATGGCAAATCCTAACAACTCCAAAATCAAAATGTAAATGCAAATCCAAAAATCCATTCCCATATGCATGTTCATAACAAACTGATACTTAGTAGAAGAAAAATTTGATGAAAAGAACCAAAATAAATAAAAAAATAACAACGAAAACCATCCCGACGTCTAAGATATTAAGGTATGGCACGGTCTTGAAATACCTCTTTGGAACCTGAATGAAGATTTATATATGTTGGGTGAGAATACATGTATACTCAGTTGGGAAAACCAAAAGCTCTTGTGCACAAGTGGGGAGGCATTCTAAATCCCTGTGAGAAATAGGGATAACTAAATCCCCTAGAAAAGAAACTATCCACCCAACCTCACCAAGTCACACATCCTAAATAATGCAAGTCATGTAAAGTAATGGTAATAGAACATCAATATTTGGGTTCCCCACACACCTTTACCACAGGTAATTTATGAAATCCTACGCATCCGACCTCCCCCACATATCACACTACAGTCCCAATACCACCGCCAATAACATCCATATGGGTCATCCTAAATGCACATCTATCCTGCGCACAAGCACCTGGGACACCACAACCATTCTCGCAGACACCTGGGCCATAAAAAACACTACCATGCCCAAATACACATAGACCTCAACAACCACTTCCACACCAGAAAAAACCTGGGCCTCATCCCTAAGACACGTGGGAAACAGAACTTCCCTCACACACCTGGGCCAACCACCACCACACACCCACCCTAAAGAGCCTTGGTCTATAATGAACCTTAGGCCATCAAAGCCTGCCCGTAGAGTCTTGGGATACTTAGGGGAGGGAGTAGAAAGAAGCTAATAACCAAACACTCATATGAATGTTGGAGAAAACACCATCCCCCATGAAATTGGGGACTTTAGCCTGAAGTTCTCAACATGGGTGGGGAGAGTATAAGAAACACAAGAACTAAATATTATACATATAGGTAATCACATACTGAGGAAAATACCATCCCATAACCAACCATGAAGGAAGGACCCACCCCTGAAGGGGTTTTCCAAATGAATCCATTTTAATAAAAACTATAAATGGGACTCAAGTCACTTTCACATACCAAAACATTTAATAAAACCACACTAAACCCATATTTAAAATTAAACCTACATAGAAAACCATTTATGGATACACCAACACCCATTTTAGAAATAAACCATCATTTAAAAGACCAAACTATGACTTTTACAAAAACACAAACTAGTTAGAATATCCAACCAGACAATTTAACAAGCATTTGTTGTGCAAAAACTACCCAATCCATATCAAACATATAAAGCGATTAAAAAAATTATTTTACATGGAACAATTATTATAAGAGTAAAACATCACTATTTCATATTTTAGAGAGGTTTCAAAATCATGAAATCAATGAAATATAAACATTAAAGAAGTGGTGAAAATGGATCATACCTCAATCAATGTAGAACATATATAATATGGTGAAAAACCCCCGTTCACACCTCAACCGTACCCATGGGGGGGGGGGGGGTAAACCCAACCCTAAAGAACCGTAATAAGGACAAAACTCTCAAAACTGAGCAACCCTTTCCATTTAAATTTTCTGAAATGGTCACTTAGGTTAGGGAAGAAGAAAAAAATTAAGATAATTTAAGAAGTCATGAGAATGAATCCCTATCATTTTGATTCATAAGGAGAGGCACTAAGAAACCACCTTGAATCTCTCTCGGAGGGGCTTGGGGGTCCCAAAATCCCCAAAAGAGTTGCAAAGGTTAGAGGAGGGAGAATGGGGGATAATGAGGGGTTACGATATAAAAATTAGGGATAAATACATTTTAATATTCTAGATAGGCCGTACAGTCTGTCAAACTGTCGATATTGTGCTACCGTTATTGTCGAGAAAAAATTGACCACACAACCTACGCACACTATATGAAAAACCGTGTGGTAGCTATGTGATAGCTTCTATCTCACCTAGGAGCTTCCACATGGTTACCTAGTTTGGGGTGCACAGTTACTCCTAACCGTGCGCAGGCCGTGCAACTTAAGCTTTATAGCGTAAAACACCTATTTATCCAATGGTCAAGGGGGAACCAATGGCGAAAGCTAGGCCAAGAATCGGAGGAATAAATACTCCAAAAAATCAAACCTGTCACACCTAGTTCTTGAATAAATAACTGAAAACCCAACCGGAACCAGGACTGAATATGAATTCCAAACCTCGGGTGTGAAAATCCCCCCCCATAATGCTTTCCACCCCTAGAGAGACAACCCGAAACTCATAACGTAATAAAAAACAATTAATACTCTAGAATTCAAGGAGATTCCTAATAAACAACAACCAATGGGATTAAACAAACACTTCCAACAAGGAAGATCTAATAAAATGAATAAGAGGGGCCGATTGGACTCTCCACTAAGAGACACCCTCCCCTATAAGTTTAAACAGCTCCAGTTGATCCGTTCAGAGGATATAGAACCTTCAAAATGAAAAAAAACCTCAAAACATAATCACCCTAAACATAACAAGCGTAACTAAAACTATCCACTAAAAGGAGAGGAACAAGCATAAACAACCTATATCAGATACATTTATAACCATACATAACAAAACCACCAAAATCACATCCATCCCAACCGCTACTCAAAGGAAGAACTTAAAATTTAGTGGTTCTATATGAAGCCATCCACCCCCAATATGATAATAGGAATGAAACCTAGATACCTACATAGGGTGGTCCAGACAGACTCCCCACTATAAGAAACGAACCACCACATGAGATGAAAACGAAGAGTAAACTAGGATACCGAAATAGGGAGGCCCAAACCGACTCCATAGAAAGAGATATTGTTTCACAACATTTCATCATGGGAAATTTAAATGACTACCATAGTGGGTATCCCCACCTTAAGATCTATCTATATTAAATAGACCCGAAAAACTTCTAACGAGAACCAAAAAATTCCCACCACCAGGGGAGAGGAGGGAAGAGCCTAGCTAATGGACCAAGAAAACCATAACCAACAACATACCAACACTTTACATCCACGTATAATCATAACCCATTCACAATCAATTCATATAGATGGGCCACATAAGGTCCATAAAAAAGGAAACACACACTTGGTGGGATACAACCATTACAGTTTTAAGAAAACGAAATGACTAAACCTCTCCATAATCGAGGGAAAACATATACACCCAAGTGGGTAACAACATGGAAATGAGGTTCCCAAAAAATGGTCCACCATACATTACCATTAGAACATAGAATATTTACACCGTAGGCTTCAATTGCCTCCATCATCTGCACTAAGGATATATATTACATCAAGGACTTTTACCCCACCGGGGTTCCCCTAACTACATGCTAGCTTCACTCTAGGACCTATGGTTGGAGTCCTGATAGTTGAAGCATATCCTACCTTGTAATAAGGATTTAGAAATACCCATGGAAAAACATATCCTTCTGGTTCCACCAGATGCCACACCACATTATAGTCCAATCCAATAGACCCCAAAACACCTTGAGACTCTCTCTGCCTCCAAATGGCACAATACCATAACTAGGACTTATAAGATTCACATGAATAATAATTTTCACTTAAAACCTGAAAAAATATAGAAAGGACATAAGGAGAAACCCATCCATATGAAAACGAGAAGTTTCGAATTCTTAAAGAAAGAAAACACTCATGTCAAAACAAAAGTCCCAAAATGACTTCACAACATCCACCTTTTAATTTTAAATAGAACACACCACTACCAGACACTAAAAAACATGACCCCTACAACCATGTGAATCATTATAGAGAAAGGGATCCTAACCAAGGTCCCAACCAGAACACAATTCATGAAAATGAATATAACTACCCGTAACAACAAAACTCACCATCCTAGTGACCTAGAACAACCCTATATTGGAGAGACTGATGAAATATACAAACAATATTTCTTGCACAACGACTAGTAGTAACAACTTCAGACTATGTGTCCCCACTTCATAGCTATAAATTTCACTTCACTGCTTCTAGGTTGAACCTTCGATGAAAATAGTGTCAAATTAGGACTCAGGCCAATAGAGAAATTAAAGCTTCCTTCCACCTTTCCTGCATCTTCCCTCCTACTCCAAGAAGATCCCATCAACTGAAAAAGGAAAGAGGTAGATTCGAGTTCAAAATTCCAATATGTAAATCCTTTCATTGATCAACTAGAGGGTTTAACACTTAGGAGGTCACCCATGATGACATTCCTAACAGACATTTATTCTTAATGGGGGTGCACTCTATCAATGAGGAAAACCCAAGGACCCAACCAGAATGGTCCATTGGCCTAAAAATACCACAAAGGAACACCAAAACACAATGGAAACCACTGTTTCCCATAACACTTTCCAAAAACACCACCAATAGGAATATAAAATAGAAACATTAATAGGCATGAAAGAATAACCAGGATCAAATGCCTCAGAACTAAAATTCAGAAAACATAAAAAGAAACACCACACCCATTATTTAAAAAAATCACATTTTTAATTAAAACATGGTTTGTGGGTTACACACTCACCGATGTCATCCCATAGAAAATCACACATGCATATCCTTGTGCCATATTGGTAACCCATTCACTTCCTCAAACATTCCCATGCATGTGGTCACCCAAAAAAATACCAAAGGTTAAAATAAAACATGTTTACACCTTTCAAAAACAAATAATTCAACACACATATTCATTTCAAAACTCACCGAGCCTCTTTTAAAAAACCGCTAACCACAAAAATTTGAAACACAATTCAAAAATTGAAAAACAATTCTAAAAAAAGAATGCCAACCATTAAATTTAAAACCCATTCCCATACCTCACAGATCTGTTAAAAACATATTAATCAATTTCTAGATTTTTAAAACTTCATAAAAATTCACTAATCTCAAAAACAAAACCATTTTTAACTCTAACCATTATCTTCAAAGCATCTCATCCAATTACAACCCATTTCAGTTTTACCCCAAAAACGTATTTCACAAAAGGTCTAACATTCCAAAACATCCTTAAAATAAGTTATGAAAATCAATTTTACACTTACCAGAACTAATCCCAGACCACTTTAAATTGATATTTTTATGATTCCAAAATAGAAATTTTTTAAACAATATCCAAAATTAAGGAAAATCCATACGATTCAAAAAAAGGGAAACATGAGTCAATTGGTGACTTGGCCATATGGTTGGTGGCAATCTCCCAATCACATAATCCTCATGAGTAGAATAATAGGGTAATTATTCTACTCTACATGTATTGTGAGGCCTTGGAATCAAATGAAGGCCACATTATCAACACCGTTGTCATTTACCAACAACACAAAATCTATAACAAACAATAAGACACCAACATACTCAGACATCCCATGGTAACCCAAGGTTCAGAATGAGCAAGGGTTCATGATTACTTTACAATTCCTAAAACTCAATCCCTAAAATCCTACTCCTTCTACCATGAAATCCCTAAATAATTATGGATACTCCAATTGAAAGTTCATGAAAAGACACGACCCCCCATTGATGCCATTATTTAATGGACCAACCTAGGTCGACCCCGAACCGATCACCCAAGACGGTCCATGACATGGCCTGAGAGGCATTCTAGATTCTCCCAGGATAGAGACAAGAACTAGGGAATCAACACCCTTTCAATGGGAATGGTGTCACCCAAAAAACAAATAAATAAAATCAGTGGAAAAAAGGATAAACCAAACTAAATATGATTTTCAGGATCCAAGTTATTTACATTACAATAAATGAAGAAAAAAACTAAACCAGAAATCCAAACAGAACATGAATCCCAAAACATCTCTATGTGACCCCAAGGGTCACCCTCTAATCCACAACCATCCATCACCTGAGGCAATTAAACAGAAGCCATAACCTATAATAGAAACTAAAAATAGGAAAACAATACATGTGTGAGTATTAAAAATTAGTATGTAGGCCTATATAATTATATTCCAAATTCAAGTACATTAAATAAATAAACATTTATTAATAGGTTTGAAATACAATTTATAAATATTTTTTTTCCACACATAAAATTTTAAAGTAAATAAATTACATCTCAATACAATTCCCTCTTGTATCAAGACTAGGCTCAAGGGAATCTAGGAAAAGTGGGATAAACTAAGAAGTTATAATTTTTAATATTATGGAAATGGGAATAAATAATTTTTTCATACAAAAAACACTACTTTTAAATCTTTTTAAAAATCCACACATTCACTATTTTTATGAAAATACCAAAACCAGGCATGTGAATCATGTCTACACACAATGATGGAAATGATAGTAACCATATAAGACATGGAGGAAAAAACCTTGGAACTCAGAGGAAAACTATAACATACTAATACCTGTGACTCCATCCCTAGTATAAATCCACGCACAATTAAATAAAATTCCAAAATGACTGGAAACCCTAACTAAGGATAGATCATGGGGCCAATCCTATCGAAATAATCCCAAATATCCACCTATTATGGGACACTAGTTAGTGTATTAACTACCATTGCTACAATCATTCTCAAAAATCCACATTGCTATTCTAGGTTCCCATGTTATTTTTATAAAGGGGTGTTCCACACATTCCAAATAACAATCCATGTATATAAACCATCATACACATCACACAAACCGACACCGCCCCAACAACCTCAAGGAGGAGTATTTTCTTTAAAATAATTATTACATAAGGGAGGTCCCATAAATAAGCTAATTCTATCCCATGATTAATAAATAGGACAATACCCACTCAATAATGATATTTCCAAATGAAACCATAGTAATACAAATTCCAAACAGGACCTAACTCACATCCACAAACCAAGACCTTTAAAAATAACCACAAAATATCTATTATCAAAACAATACCAACATAGAAAAATATTTTTGGAAACTCCAACCACCATTTTTGAATCAAACTATTATTTAAGAAACCAAACTATGACCCTCAAAAATCACAAGCTAGTTAGAAAAGCCAACTAGGAAATTTAACAATAATTTGGTGTGCAAAACCTACAAAATCTATATCAAAAATACAAATAGATTAGGAAAACATTTTATTTCACATGGAAAAATCATTATAAGAATGAAAAATAACTATTTACTAATTAATAAATGTGAAAAAATCAATAAATTAATAAAATCTTAAAATGAAGGGAGTGGTGCAATGGTATTCTACTTCAATCGATGAAGAACATCTGGAATCCAATGTGAAACCATATTATCCCCTCAACCACACCCATGGGGGGATATATCCAACCTCAAGGTACCCTAAGAAGGAAAAACCCCTAAAAACCAAGAATCCCTAGCAATGAAAATTATCCAATATGATCACTAGTGTTAGGGAAGAAGATAATAATGAAGAGAAAGCAAGAAGGGAGGAGAAAGAAGCCCAAACCTTTCGATTCGAAATGAGAAAAACCATAAAACCAACTTGAATCCCTATTAGAGGGTCTTGGATGTCCTAAAATATGCCATGGGAGGTTCCTAGGTCAGAAGATATTTGATAAGATAAAAAGAGGGGTTATGATATACAAATTGGGGTGAGAGAATGTCATTTTAAAAATCTAGATAGGCTGTACGGTTAGTCTGAATGGTCTGTCAAACCGTGCAAATACCATGTGACCACTACTACCATGAACAGATCGACCACATGACCTACCAACATGGTATGAATAACAATGATGAAGTTGTGAGGTAGCTACTATCTCACCCAGGAGCTTCTGCATGGCTACATAGGCGAGGGTGCATGGTTACTTCTCTCTATGTGCAAGTCGTGTGCATTAAACTATCAAGCCCAAAAATGTTATTTTCTCCAAATCTAAAGGGGGAAACCAATGAAGAAATATAGGTTGACAATTGTAGGAATCAATTCTCAAAAAACACAAACTCGTCACACTCGGTTCCCAAAAAATAACTGAAAACCTGACCCGAACTGGGACTGAAGATGAATTCTGAAACCCGGTTGTGACAGATTCAACCACTGAATTTGGATCAATTTCTGATATTATAGCCTTTTATTTTTCATAATATAACCTGTCTCTATTATTTTCAAAATCAACCTAATTTACATTAACATTCTTTTCCTCTAAGTATTTCTTAAACCTTTAGTACTTCTATTTTTTTTCTTCAAATCCTCCTCCTAATTAGTATCCATATCTGGCTCAACATCCACAACATGTTGTCCATATTTTAGCTGTATAACAAATTAATATTCACTTATTTAATAGTGATCAATTTTATCCACATGTGTTATAAAATTGGCATCTTTTCTAGAAGAGTCGTTTTTTTGAATCACTACATGAGGAAGTTTAGAGTTTTTTCACACTACTCAATATACTCATTCTATTTCTTCTCTTTATTATATTTTTACCTTATTCTCGATTACTCTTTGAAACTTTTTCATTTTAACACTCTTTTAGTCTTCTCCAAATTCTCTTCCTCATTAGAATCCACACTCATCTTTTTTCTTGGAAAATCTATAGAAACATATCATATATTCCCACACATAAATAATATTATTGGAAAATTTATTTTTATAATTTTTAGATTATTTGATATCAAATCCATAACTTTTCTATGGATTTCACTACATTAATCATCCCCATTAGATCCACTACATGTTTCAAATTGCAATTATTTAATTTGTTCTACGTCTTTTAAATTCGTCTCCTCTCTATCCATTTTATTAAAGATGGGTTATTTTCCCATTTCATACATAAATATTGTAGTGTGAAACTCATCAAGGGTGAAATATTCAAAATATTTAAAGGTTAAAATATTTAAAAAATATTTTGATAGTTTCTGTTTATTTTTTGTACCATATAAAAATCTTCTAGAATATCTCTAAAACTTTTTTATATGATTAAAAATGTCATTTTATCTTTTGAAATAGTCATTAATATTTTAATAATAATCCATTATGACTTATTTTAACTTATCTCTCCAAATTAATACTTTTTATTATTTTATATTGATGTTTTTATTGAGAAAAATACATCTTGGTGTTATAATATGGTTTTTAGTTGTTGTGTTTGTTGAAAATGTCTATTAACAAAGTTCCATTGTCATTATTGAAAAATCTTATAAACAACACTTATAGATGGTGGAGACATATACAAGTTTAAATAATTTATTATGAGATCTAGGATAATTATTTCCAAGAAATACGATCCATTGTGTTAGATGTTTTTCAAGATGTTTCATAAGAGAATGGAGAATATAAAGGATTTTTGTGCTAGTAAAACATTTTCATGAATTGTATTAAATATTTCATAAATATATTTAAATGACAAGATTCAAGTCCACCTCATCGAAATATAGAAATGTAAAATTATTCTTGAAAGATTAAAAATATTTCAAAAGTTATGGTTTTATAAATAAGAGAAGATGTTCATGAAAATAGGAAATGCATATGAGAGTTATATGATGGCAGTGAGTTATACAATAAAGGAGCTATTAAAATCATGAAGTTTTATGGGCTTTAAAACATGTAAAAAAGGTTAGTGGTGAGTAAAATAAATCATAAAGCATTTTAAATACCTATTAATTGGATTCTACCCCCTGATTTTTGGAATCCGATCCTTAGAGAATATCAGTGATTTTAATTTGTGAAAGATTTGTAAGTAAGAATTTATTTTGTGAAGGAAAATCAGTTTCATAATGAATTTAATTGTAATGAATTTGGTTTTTTAGTTTGTTCCCTTGAATCTATATATAAATACACACCTATGTTGATCTTCAGAGTCAGAGTTTTGTTTGGCTGTTATAGAACACTAGAATTAATATAATAAAAATATTAATATACATTAAATCATGCGCATGTATATTTGTAAAATAAAAGGTTTCCCTATTTATCCGGATCTCATATGAGAAAAAATAGAACACATATGTTTTTGAAATTTGTAATTTACTAAATGCTCGATATAATATTTTTCATTTTTGGCTGTTTAGTTGAATACGGTCATTGGATGGTAAATCAAGTAAATTAAATAATTTTTTGTAATTTCTTTAATGATCTAAACCAAGTTCCCTCTCAAAACATTTTCCACAATGGAAACTATATAGGGTTAGTAACATTACCATTGGAAAATATAGAAGAAGATGAGTGACACATTTGGTTTATATTCTAGGATCATAAATTGACAATGAACAATCATGGAAAATCATAAGGTGGATGGTGAACACACATAGATCATCACCTTCTTTACTAAAAGATGCATTATTTACCAAATATTGATCCTTTTTTGAGGTAGGGATCATTATATTTTTTATTTCCATTTTTTTTGAAAATTTCAAGAATGTATTTAATATCTACTTACATTCTTTTATTTTTTGTTCTTTTCATGAGTGTGATTTTGAATTAGTGTTAATGAACTAAATTATTTTATTATTGAGCCTAATTTTTATCCTTGTTATAAAATTTTGTAATCTTTGGATGGGATAGAGTTACAAAACAATAGTTTTCAATTCATTATTGTGATTTCCCACCTCCGTTTTTCAGGTTATTTTTCAATAGACCATCGGGTTATCAATTTGATATTGTTAGGAAATATTCTAGAATGATCAAAATGTTTCAATCATGGTAGATGTGTGAATAATACCATAATTAGTGTTTTGCAGATGGATTGAGGAAAATTTAAAGTTATAGGTGATCAATATGGGTATCAAAACCTTGAATGATGGTAGAAAACATGAAATATTACCAATTTGTTAATATGGGTTCTAATGTTCAGGCACTAGAGGCTGATAATCAATGATCATAGGCTTATCCCCCGTCTTCATGAGATTCCACATGGTAAAATGATGTGGGTAGTGGTAGAAAATGTGGATCCAGTGTTCAAATGAATAAAGGCTTCATTGTCTATAGAATGATTGTTAAACATTATATTGAATATATTATATATTAATATAATAAAAAATAGTGATTTTTTAATTTATTGGTATAAATCACAATTCTGATCATTAAATAGTTTTTCTGAAATGATTTTTTTAATTTAAGAAATATTTTTCCCATTAATAATTTATTTGTCACCAAGGAATTCAATATTTATACATGTGTAAAACATGTTTATGTACTTCTATTAATCCTATTCATACCCGCCATTCCAATAGATATGTTATAACTATAATATATATCATTGGTCTCCTATGTTCGATGTTGTGTATTGAATACTCTATCAAAAATAAAAATATTAGAGTTGCATGTAACACAAGATAGTATTAGTGTTGATTATAACAGAAGATAAAATCAGTGTTGTGTGTCCTTTATGCTATAAAATATAATTTTCTTCTTTTAACAATCTCAGGGTGTTACACCCAACATCCTTTATACACTTTCAAAAACCATTTGTAATTAATATAGTTTTATTATAAAAATATTATAGAATTATTCACACATAAATAAATATATATCATTCTATATATTATTTACTTATGACCTTTTATTACCCATCTATTAATTATACCCTGATAAAATAACATTTGGTGGAATAACTGATTTGTTATTCATGTATGTATTGATTATGTATTTATGGTAATTTAAAATTGATCATTGTTACGTCAGCTAAAAAATGTTAAATGTTATATAAGTATCATATATATAAATTCATTATACAATTATTTAGTGTAATCCATAAAAGATAGAGATATAAAATTAAATACATCATTCATGGAGATGGTAGGCTGTACGTATGAATAAAAAATGTTTCCATTTTATTAAGGGATGAAAAAAATAATTATAAATAACATATTAGCATTAAATAATATTTTTTATTTAATAGATATCACATGTTTTAATTTAACCTATCCCAACTACCTTTCATATAAAGTGTAAGTGAAGAGCGAATCAAATCACTTCGCGAGGAAGTAGTCTATTGTACACACGAGTGATGTTATCATATTTGAATAAAATGGAAAGTAAGAAGGTATATGTGATATAATAATAATGGAAGTATAAATGCTTATAAAATATCATATAAATTTGTTAAATAAATGATTATATCTAGTAATTAGATGGTGATAAAAATCAAACTACTTCATTTTGCAAGGCTGTAGTCCACCATAAACACGATCATCAAGCTTGTTTCTTATTTGATTGAAGTGGATATAAACATATATTATTCCATAAAAATAATATTATATCAGAATACTTTTGACATAGGTGATATTATATTTTATTTATTATGAAATTAATGAATGTTGTAAGAGAAAAAGTTGAAAGAAAAAGATTATTGAAGACAATTAAGTTCACTTAGAAGAACATCATTTGGATCACTTCTTAAGGACCATTGGGTTGCTCTTTTAGGAATAGTAGAAGATACAAAACATGGATAAGGATTTTGGTGAGTAAATTGTTTTGGGTGTTATAGATCTAAGGGGATTAATATTTTTTAATAGATGAGGGGATAAATTGACCTTTTATAATATGGGGTTGGGGTTCCATTTTTGTAAATATCAAAATCTATTCAGCAATGGGAAGTCGATAACACACAAAGTTCCCTAAAAAAGGGTAAATAAGGTATTTTATAGAAGATATGATTGATTCAAACCTACTCCACATAGGAAATACATATTTTAAACATGTTATTACCAAGGATTTATGTTTATAAAATTTTACAATTTTAATTTTCACCATGGTAACATGAAACTTTTTATTTATATAGGTAATATATCCTATAAGAATAAAATAAAAAAGTTATTTATTAGACTATTTGGATCTAATTATCATAAATATAAAATATAATTTTTTAAATAAAAAACATACGGGTGTGGAAAATAAATTTTTTCACAACTGCATGTAATGCACAAACCCCATTTTAACTTTATTAGTTGTAACTAATTTTCTTGTCTTTATCATTCATTAAGAAAAAAATTAGTTTGAACCTATTATATAATTTAAATTATTAAAACTATATTTATGAAATTAATTTTATAAAATTCAAATCAAATATGTGGTATAATTTAATTTATGATTAATCCCACGAGCAAAAGAAATAATTTTTTTCCAAAGAGATGATTTTCAAAAGTACAAAAAGTTGTAATATTAAAATTTAATTTAAACTTATTCTAATTGAATAAATTGGATTAATATATAA
This sequence comes from Viscum album, assembly GCA_963277665.1. Taxonomy (NCBI): domain Eukaryota; kingdom Viridiplantae; phylum Streptophyta; class Magnoliopsida; order Santalales; family Viscaceae; genus Viscum; species Viscum album. The sequence goes on from OY728135.1 coordinate 19,877,388, forward strand.
ATATATAATCTTAATATCTATTTTAAAAAACATATTAAAATAAATTCTTAGTTATAAATTCTTTAAAAAAAATTAGGTTTTTAATAAAACACAATATAATTTTTACAATTCATCGAAAAATTATTTTTTCTAAACAATTAAAAAAATTCACCAAAAGATAATTTTAATATTTTTATCCTAAAATTTAATTAAAAATTTAAAAAAATTAATTTTAATATTTTTTCATATAAACTAAAAAAAATAATTTTTTGAGAAAATATTATTTAGAAAACATATAAGGGTATTTCTAAAAAATAAATACATGTTTACAAATGTAGATTCATCTTATAGAACCATTATAAATAATTTTTAGATTGTATTATTCTTCTTCATAGTTCCATGTTTAACATATAGGTTATATTTTTCATTATTTAATAATAATATTATTGTTACATCATAGTTCGTTAAAACATGGTGTTGCGTATAGTATGAGCTGTTAATGAAATTAAATTTCCTTTTAAAAAATATATTATAAATACATGAGGTGTTACATTATACACAAATAAATTGAATTTTAATCATGAAAATAATTATGGAAATAAAAAAAGAGGATTCCTCTACCTCATCACATCCCAAGGTTTCCATGTAGCTTCAATAATCTTGTTGTTTCACTATTAAACACTGATTGTGAAATTATTCATGGTTCTTATAAAATTATATCTACAATTTAGAATCTCTACCACTTATAAATTAAAATAAATATCATACTCTAGTGTTATGAACTCTGGGTTAATTACATGTGAATTACTAGTTATGTACTTCCTCAGAGGAGATACATGGAACACAGTGTATTCTTGATAATAGTTTAGTGGGGAAATGAATCAATAATCTACTATACTAATATGATAATGAATTTAAAAGGGACCAATATACCCAGGGCATAATATTATTATATTTTCGAGTCTCAATAAATTATTCCATGGATAATTTTTTTGAAACAAATTCTCACCAAAAATAAACTCCATATTATGCCAATGATTTTCAACATAACCTTTCAACTGAATTTGAACTTCCCTTATGTGTTGTTGAATAGGTAAACATTTCTCTATCATTTCATCGTTTAGATTTGTTCCGAATAGCATTGTTTCACTAACTTCCACCATGTAAATTAGAGTATGAAACTTATTTCTATATAGGTATTCATAAGTAGCCATCTGAATGAGTGAGTGAAAGTTATTGTTTTAAGAAAACTTGTCTAGAGGAAGGTTTCAATCCTGACCACCATAAAATCCAAATAAAAATATATCATCATATCCCATAGGGTATCAATGGTACTCTTATACTGATTATCTATTTTGGTATGATATGTAGTGAAAAACCTCAACCATGTATCATGATTATGTTGAAGACTTTTAAATAAATTTTAGTTTTTCCTAGATTCCTAATCAAATATAATTGAATTTGGTAATCCATAAAATACACACCACTTATGTATATTCTGGAGAGATTTTATAGAGATAAATATTCTCTAATAGTGATTAAGTGTACTGAATTTATATGTTGATCGACTATAACCCATATAGCTTACGGCCTTTGTAATTTTTGTGGAGTCTAATGAAAAATAATGGGTGGTGTTTTCTCATTTCCATTCTGTTATGGGTATTGGTTATAACATCCACTTATCCCATTTTCTCATATTAATTTCTTACTAAAATTCATTAGACAAACATACAATCTCTTAAATATCTCTCTTCTTTCCATCTCACCATAAATACTATTTTTAATTACTATAAATATTTTTTACTTCAATAGTGAATTGATAAAGAAGAACTATGATAATATCTTAAAATTGCTTTCTTAAAATCTAGTATTGATGAAACACATATACAGATCCTAAAACATATCATTCCATCATGATCATCCATAAACTCATGAATATTTCTCACTTTATTTTATTTCTACATATTATACTTCTATGACTCTATTATCTTCACATGGATAGATGGTTTAATACATATTTGAGAAATATAAGATTCCCCACCTTTTTTCTATAATTTTACATCTTTCATTTGAAAATCAAGAACAAATGGATCTTTTGTGATCCTCATAATATATAAACTAACATTATCCATTTAACTCATTTAATTGGACACCTTTTTTTCTTTCATAGTATTGTAATGTATTAAGAAATAATAATCATTAATTATCTTAAACCATCTTCACTAGAAAATGTTCAACTGTTATAGTTCAAATATATACATTTAAAACTTATGATCACTATATATATGTCACCTTTATCCATAATGATAATTTTTCCATATATTTAAGGAATAATTATTTCTTCTAACTCTCGATCAGGAGTTTGGTAATTGTTTCCATTAACATTCATCTTCTGTGCGGCATAATATATAACCATGTAATTTTTAAATACCATTTTTATATCTATGATAAAACCCATGTTTCCAAAATAAACTTAATATATATCAAGCACATAATTCAGTGTAAGGAAAACTTCACATATTCCAGTGGTATGCATTTCACCATTATAATCCTTCATTAGAGGATTAAAACCTCATGAGATTGCTTGATGTGATAGGTTGTCCTTTTTTACTATGAAATATCAATATGATTAACATAAAATCCTAAAAAATATAGTGAACATCCACATTAATAACAATAAAACCCATTTTTTATATAAAACATGAATGTTATCAATACCTTTTTTGTTATGAAATAATCATTCTTCCTCAAGTAAAAATTCATGTTTAATCTCATTCCCATTAAAGGTCTCCTAAAATGACATTAATCGACTTAAAATCCAATTAATTAGAACATAAAAAATTGGAGTCGAAGACATCAATATTATGATCCACCTTAAACTCATAATCCAATGATTATATCCATAACTCATATTTTAATATTACATGAGGGTATATATTCTTTAAAAGGTAATAGAAGCATTAGATTTTTCATAACTCTTATAACTGAAATACCATTGATTAAATATTTCTACAAAATAATTCATGAATAAAAATACATACCAACTTAAATAGTTATAATAATATATGTATTTCAAGTGTCTATGGGATAACCCTAATTTTATGGCAGTGAATCAGATAATTTCCTTGTTCCCCACATATGAGGAATCAAATTCCTTGGAAACTCATTGCTCAATAACCTCCATTTCTACATAGAAAACATATCCTCCTACAATTGAGATATTATTTTTAGTGATTCTCCCACCTATATAAAATTTTAAAAGAAAAGTATTATAACTATATGTTTTTTACAGCATGAACATTCATAAATTTCCATTTTCCCCATATTTGACGAATTGGAGATTTGATCGAAGTTGAGGTTATTAATAACATATCGTGATAGCTGATTATGAACAATCAACCTATCGTTAACTCTATTCATAAATAAATTAGTCTTCCCATTATCATCTAAATATCCATTCCATTATGTGTTAACATGATTCCTCCTAGTTTCCTCAATTAACTAAAACCACAAATCGTAGTACGAGCAACAATAATTATAGTGAGAAACCAAAAAATCCTAAAAAAATAATTTATAATATTTCTAAATAGTGACATGTAATTTTAAATATTTGAAACCTTTTGATTAATATAAATCATTAATTTTAATTATTAAAATAATTCATGAATTTTTTTAATGTGTCTTTGATTGTCGAAATCATTCTACTAGGAGTGTCAGGCCAGGTGTGTAGTAAGGACCATTATCATGAAATAGTTGATGATCGATTCTAGATAAATGTTATTTTTCATTGTTGTTACCCCGAATAAAAACTTTTCCTGATCAATATTCACTTTTAGTATCCAGACAATGATGTAATTTTTTTATAACCCACTCTCCCTATACATTTCGAAAATTCTTAGTCATTTTCTTATACTTAGACTTATCATTGGACGTGACATTAGAGATATCCATATAGATATCACCATTTTTTTTCTCAACCTAATTCCGTGGGGATAACAAAATCATTATCTAAATTACAACTATATTGTCCCACACACTTCATATATATATTCATCTCAATATATGATTATTTGTTACATAACATAATGATCCATGCCTGATTCATTTAGTCACTCTGTCTTTGGAAAGGTGGAAACATAAATAGTTGGTTCACAGGTGAACAAAATATTCTACCACTATTATCATCATATAATGAACCCTAATTAGAAATATCATATCTAAAACCATTCTTCATGAAAAGGGAATAAAAACATAATTAAGGGTGAGTTCATATTATTAGAAAGGATAATAAAGGGAGGTATCAATGATGACATAAGAATACCATGGGAATAAGGTTATGAGAACATAAAAATTTCATTTCAAAATCATATCCTATATATCTTATATCATATCATGAGTAAATGAATATATCTTAACAGTTCAAAAGATATGAATTTTAAAGGAATTAAAGTATATATTCCATTATAGAATAACATTGTCATACGATATATATTATAAGAATACATATAAGGTAAGAAAATTGTGAACATGTATAAATAGAAACATGCACACTTAATATTTTATGAACATGAAATAAGGCTTTCACATTAACTTATGGACATGTAACTTGGCTCATTCTTAGTCACGTGGACATGTAAACATGTCCCATGTTTAATATTTTGGACATGAATGTAGATCCAGACCTAAAATTGTAAAAATGAAAGCATGTCCACAAAGTACATAATTAACTCATGAATCATCCATAATTACCCAATGCCTTTGTTTGAGAGAATGGTCCCACACATCAAATGTCCCATAATTGTTTTCACCATAATATCACAACATATTCAACACATCGGACCACATTAAATAAATGTTTTTTCATAAACCTTTCATCATATAATTACACATTGAAAAGAAAGAGGTTTCATAATCATTTTATCATTTAATCATATAATAACTCATGGGAATGGAATTCTTTTTCGAACCATATTTTCATCATAAATTTAAAAAATATAGATAAAAAATAAAAAGGTATAATTGGATCATATCCCTATTAAATATTAGGTAAAACCAAAGGATGTCATCATAGACTAAAAATGATTTTCAAAGATCACTTTGACTATTTAATGTGGAAAATAATATTTTCACTTTGAAAATAAACATTTTAAAAGTAAATTTTTATAAAACATTTTCCAAAAAAATTTCATTGAAAATAAAAATTAAAAAATATAAAAGAATAATTTGAATTTTTTTTGGTTATGATGGATAAAAATTCCATTTATTCTATACAATTCGAAATAAAATTGATTTCATATTTTTGGTAAAAAATCAAAAGGGGTCATTCAAATAGTGAAAAGATGATTTCTTTTAAATACATTATATAAAAATCCAAACATGGGTAAAGAAGAATTTTAAAAAAATTATAATAGTAAAAAATTTCATTGAATGATTTTTATAACACATGGACATGGAAGAAAAAGTGTTTTCAACTAAAGAGAGAAATAATATTGATTTTCTTTCAAACTATTCTTATTGAATCATGAGTTTGTAGAGAGATAAAATATAATGAAAAAATGTATTATCATGAAATGTCCAGAGGATAAAAATAACCATGACTTTCATGAGAGGTATACTATAAAATCTCATCAGTGGATGCATAACCATAAAATATCCCTTAAAAAAATTGATAATAACATCTAACCCTTGCATGTTTGATAACTTTTGAATAAAAGACCCACTAGAGAATAAATTAATCTGATACATAAAATATCATTAAAATAATTTTTTTTTAAATGAAATGTCAAAGGGGAAATATATACACCTCATAAAGTGGATATGTGAATATTATTACATATCCCCAAGAAGAAAAATTGACCCTTAACTTAGGCCTAAACTTCCTTCATAAACATTCAACCCTTCTATATAAAAAATATAGGTTTATTATAAATCGATTATAGAAACTTAAATATTTATATCATGACTGACAATTAAATTTTTATTAATATAGAACCACTCTTAAGGGTTGGGTGGAACCAAACATGACTTCAAAGATGCTAAGAAAAAAGTTGTTCCCCAAAGGTCCTAAATTTGAAGGCTACAAACAACCAAGTTAATGTATACAAGGGAAACCCCCTCCCCAACAACAAAAATGTTACATCCAGCTTCCACTTTCTCATCACTACTGGGCTAGATGTCCCATCTAGAGATGTACAACCTGACATCAATGGCCATATAAATTCCCTCTCAGACATCCAAATCCAGATAGTAATGGTCAGGTGAAAACCCTCTGCTCTGAACCTCATCTGGAAAATTCCCTTGATAAAGATATGGATGCATTATAACATAAATCATGAACCAAATAGGCCACAAAAAGAATGCCAACACCATGAAATCCATTCCATTAAGAAAAAAAATTAAAAAAAGGGCCACCATCTACAAAGAACATAGAAGAATCCCAATCCATTCCATAGAGATGATTCACTTACACACAATGGTTACCTTTATAAAAACATCACCCTATATGCATCCTGGTATCCCGAACCATTTCTGTATGAAATACCTACTGTAATGATCCCATGAGTCTCCATCTAACACTGTAATCATGGAATGAGAAACCCAGGGAGGAAGACTCTCATGGATGTGTGAAGATGATCCAATGCCACACAGGGCTGGATGAACCAACATCTACATCATATAAGCATCACCGATGTGGGTTTCTAAGCCGATACAAACATGAAGTGCCACTTTGGGCATTAAATAGGATAGATATGGGCCAAGAAATAATCCAAACTAGATGCCGAATTGAGAATTATCATGGGAAGAGAAAGAGAGGGATACCAGTGAGAACTAAGGGCAGGGAAACTCCAATGATTACAATAACACGAAAGATGAAATAGAACTTATAATGAGCAGTGAGATCTTTTTAATTCTAAAACCAACAAGAGAGGAAGAAAAAAATATGAAGATAGAAGGGGGAGGCAACGATGGAGATCAAGCCCCCCCCCTACGAATTGAAGCTGAGGGAAAACCCAAGATCCAAGAGAGAAGGGAGAGTTTCAGATCAATGGGTGTTGGGACATCTGGAATATTTATATCATGTCATATATGATTTACTTATGACCTTTTATTACCAAATTATTAAAATTTCCTTGTTAAATTCTTGTTTTGGGTAATAACTATATTGATATTAATATATGTTTTGATTCAGCATATTTGGCCCTTTGACATTGATCATGGTTCCATCATCTCTATAATGTTAAACATGACATAAATATGATATGTATTAAATATATATCCATTTATAATAATCTATAAAATATAGATATAGAAATTTAAATACACTATTCATGGGGAAGGTAGGTCATACGTACGCATGAACCCTGTTTCAATATTATCAATTAAATGAAATGATATAATGAAAAATAATATGTTTCCATTAAATTATAATTTCAATGTAATACACATAAATTATTTATATTAAAAAACCCTATTCATTCGATTTAAATTGTATGTGAAGAATGAGTCACATCACTTCGTGATGTTGTAATCTGCTGTACACACATGCGATGTTATCATATTCATACACATTGGTATGTAAGAAGGTATATGTGATATTATAAATTAGAAAGAATTATAATTCATAGATATCATATTAATATAATAAATAAATCATTATATCTAGATAGGTGGTGACATAAAAAAAAGAACAATAGTTTGTGATGTGGAAGTTGACCGTACATGTGACAGAATGTTTTGATTCTCATTTGATAGAAGAGTATAAGGATATAGGTTACTACATAAACAAAAAAATAAATAGTTTTTAGATAATGTTGTTATTATGTTTTAATTATTAGGTGATGAATCATTTTGGTATGATAAGAAGTAAAATAGAAAGGGCTCATTGAAGACATCTTGCTTCTCTTAAAATTAAATCCTTTGGATCTCTTATTAATGACACTAGTATTGGTAATTTAGGAATAATAGTAGATCTAAAATGAGAATATAGATATTTTGGAGATATTGTTTTAGGCATTGGTTATGGAAAAGGACTTAATAATTTTGATGTTGTTAGTGGATAAGTTCCCTTTTTTGAATGAGGAGGAGTTCCATTTTTTTAAATATCCAAAACTATTCAATAATAATAAATAAATCTCACACTGACTCCCTAACAATTTGATAAAAATGTAGTAGTGGGATGATATGGTCTAGAACAACCTTAAATAAAAGGAAAACATATTTTTTAAACATGTTAATCCTTAGAATTTATTATTACTAAATTTTATCATTTTCTTTCTCCACGGTAACATGTAACTTTTTATTTACGTCAGTAATATATTATTTAAAAATTAAAATTAAAATGTAACTTTATATATAATTTATATAAACTATTTAAAAAAATGAAATCGAATTGATTAAAAAAGTTGTATATTTGTGTAAAATTAATTTTAACTCATGAATATGTAACGGGAAAAGCCCCACATTAACCTTATTCTTCATAAATAATTTTTACTACCTTTATTATTAATTATTAAAAGAAAATAATAAAAAATTATTATAAAATATAAAATACTCATATTTTAAATATGGAATCGATTTTATCAGATATAAATAATATATGTGGAATAAATTACTTTAAGAATAATCTTGTAGATATGTTGGACATGCGATTTCCATGGGATTTTTTTTAGTATATAATGTTTTAATTTCAAAATTAAAAATTAAACTTATTCAACTATTTTTTTTAATACATATATAATATATCTTTTGAAAAAATTAAATCCTTTTAGAAAATGCGTTTTTAAAATTCATTATTTGAAAAGGTAGTTTTTAATAAAAATGATATTTTTACAATCATCGAAAAATTAATTTTTTCGAATGTTAAAAAAATAACCCTAGGATAATTTTGAAATTTTTATTAGAAAAATGAAATTTATCCTTTCAAAAAATTAATTTTAATATACATTCAAAAAAATAAATAATTTTGTTTGAAAATAGTATTTTCAAAACATATAAATAATTTACTAAAATGTCATTACCATTTTACCAATACATGTTTCTAATATTAAACAATTACAATAAAGTTTTAAAATGCTTTCCTCCATGTTCATATGACCATGTTTAATGGCTAGGCTATAAAATTATTATTTAAATATTAATATTAATAGTATATCATGGTTTGTTAATACCTAGTGATGTATATAATGTAATATATTGATGAAATTATGTTTATTAAAAAATATATCTTACAAAAACACAGGGTTTTACACCATTTTTGATTTTCTTTAAACTTGTTCACCGTATTTACTAACAATTAGTTTTTCATCATCTTCTTATCCTATTGGAAAAATTGCCTCAATAATATTGATTCATTTTTCCGATTTAATATTTTTTTAAAAACATAAGATTCTATATAATTTTTTTATAAATATATAAAAATTGAAAATGATGAAAGAAATATTTCAATTTTCAATTTACACATTTTTATTGTAGTCATCACCCTATTAAAATCTCAATTCTCTGTATCCTCACAGAATTCGTAATGATGAGACAAAATATGGTACCATACTTATGCTGATGTTTTATCCTCACACAGTAGATATTTTTAATGTCATAATAATGTATAACTAAAATGAATCACAGATTTGTCTTGTAAACATAATTTACACCCTTACTTCCTGAGTTACCTTTCCATGTATTGGGGACAACATCATATTGAATTTCATATATCATAGTATTTTTATCATGAACCTGTACCACTTTCTAAAATCTATAAAAACCAAAAATTATAAAATATGAACATTCCATTTAAACATTTATGCGACATGAAACCCCAATAATAAAAAACACATGAAATATTTTTCTGTAAATATAATCTATTCGGTATGCAACCCATATCCAATTAAACCCTAATATAGTATAGAATTATAGTATATAAGTTAAATTGGAGTGTAAAAATGGTATTATATAAAATATTAAAATTATTCTTCTCTATTTATGATAAATAAAATAAGAATCATTTAAAAGAAAAAGAACTGTTTTTAAAAAAACAATATTTTTCAAAAATAAATACCAGTCATTCATTTCAAAACTAATTTGAAATATATTTCAACCAATTTTAAATTTACTTATGTTAAAATGAACTTTATTTTCGAAATAATAATATCAAAATTATATTGGGGTTATATTTTTGTATTTTTTTTAAGTATTTCATTTTTCATGTAATATTGAAAAACAATTGTTTTTATTTGAAAATTATATTCTCATTTAAAATATTTTTAATGATAACTTATATTTTTTAAAAAAATATAGTTAATATATATATTAATTATTTCAATTTATGCCTTCTTATACATTTTTATATTGTTTTTTTATAAAAAAACAGTGAAACGTTTTTAACATTTTTTCTATGAAAATTAGTTTTCTCATCACGTCTAGGGGATCAATATTAATTTAAATTTTGAGACATCTACGAATCGAATTTTGAAAAATTGGTAACATATTTTGAATAATTATAATTTATGTTATATAATAAAGTAAACTTATTTTTAGACCAAAATTAATATTTAAAAGAGTAAAACTTATGTACATCAATTAATGTAAAAATGATTTACCATCGGTTAAACATAAAATATAATGGCTAAAAATAACTAAAAAACATTTTAAAAACCCATATTCAGTCATTATTTTAACCTTATATATTCTAGGTTCGATAATATCTCATTTTAAAGCATTTTCAGGATACAAATGTGGTTATGATTGAATCATTTTAAAAAATTACAAGTGTGACACTAACCTTACTTATAAAAGTCTCTCTCGTCTCCAGTATTCATCAGTTATCGAAACCACATTAGATTATCCCATCGAAAATAAAATAAAATAAAATAAATCCTTTATATCATACTAGAAGTATTATTTTGGTAATATATCTATTATTGGAAGGAATTGTTTTAAACATAAGAAGGATACTCTAATAAAAGGTAACTATCTTAAATGAGATTTTATATTTTATTTATTCCTCAACCTCGCTCAATTTTTAATACAACATAATGATATAATAATATCATTATATTCCATAAAATGATATTTTTTTTTATGTTAGGGGAATTACCAAAAATAATCCCCACTTCCATCCAATGGGTTACAAAATCATCAATCAGGTGTGCGATGGACCTATGCCTCAAGGACCAATACCAATCGATTTCCATTACCACCATTCACTTTTTGTAATGATGATGGATAAAAAGTATATATATGATATTTTTATCATATTTATACCTATTGAGTTATTATATCATATATATATATATGATATATATGAGTTTATGTTTTATTTCATATGGGAAATAATAACATCACTTGTGTGTATGATAAACTAGCCTAAAAAAGTAATGCAATTCCTATTTAAATAATAGTTTACATGGAAAGTGATAATGATAATTAAAATTATTATATATGATATATATGAAATTATTTTTATATTAATAAAATATTTATCAATCTATAAATATAATATAGAATTTTATTTCTTATATTTTTACTCACTAAAAGAAGATAACATCATTCATGTACGTCTGGACTACCGCCTTCACAAATCTCTATGAATCTCTTTTCATCACCAAACTAGATGGATAATATATATATTTATGTAATATTGAAATTATAATATTATAATCATTCTTGTAATTTAAAACATAAGTTACCCCATTTTCAAATGATTAGTGAAAAATTGAAACACTACGCATGTTTACGTATGACCTACCGTCTCCATGCTCATACATACTTCATTTTTCATAAAAATATTTCAGGATTTGTTTTAAATATATAATTGATATATAATTATGAAAAATATTTTATTATTATTATTCTATATATGATGTAACACACAATAACTAGAACATTCATGACAAAGCATGAATGAGAAAATCAAGCAAATAACAATAGAAACAATGAAAATAATGAATGATTGTTAATTAATGGGTTATAAGATGTTATAAAAATATCATATATGGTATTTTAATATTAATTTGGTTATTTTATAAATAAATTCTAATTTTAAAACAACTATACAATATTCTACATATCCTTCAACAAAAAGGTAGCGTTAGGCAAGAGTTTTCATCTAAATTTCTATTCATTGAGTCATATTGTAATGTGATGCACCTAATTTCTTTTATATGGTGAACATACTTACCATTTGTAATTTAAAATCATATTTGATTAATGATTCATAGTATTTAATGTTTTAGTTTTAATTATGTCTTCTAATGTATATTGACATAAAAGTTACAATATGGTAAATAATTTCATAACTCAATTTCATTTAATTGGGTTATATGACATGATAATTTTCAATGATATTATAATATTAATTGTGGAATGAATTTTGATTATACATTATTTATTTCAAATTAATTTAGGTGGATTTACAGTTGATACACAGAATTTATTCATTGATTAATTCTCACTTCCAAATTATGATAATTTTGGGGTTTATTTAAAATCCTCATTCTAATCAAGATTGATTATTCTTGATTTCCAATAAAAGGAAATTATTTGATCATTATATAATAAAACCATTAAATTTTATTCTACTCTGTATATTCATGATTTTTTCAATTAATAATTTCCTTTCCCATACTATTAAAAAAATTGAAAAATTGGGTCTATGAAATTCTAATTCATTTCTCTCTTTGGTCGGAAATAATCTTTCATTCAACATGATGTTTTTTAAAAATGTTTTATAAAATGATTTACTATTATACAACAATTTTTATGTACATTTTTACATATTTTTAAATTTTATGATACTTTTTATGGAATAGTTTTAACATTTTCCAGAAAAGGATCTTTTCTAAAAAATTTATAGTGAAAAAGGAATATTGTTTATAAATGAATGACAGAAAATGAATTACCCATCATCACTTCATTAAATCTCTATTTTAATGTTTTTATGGTTTTTTAATTGTGTTTTCCTTCAATTCTTAAAATCAATTGTTTTTAAATTAGTTTTTCTATGAAAACAATTTTCAAAGAACATTATTTTCAAAATATTTTATATTTTAAAACCTGATTTTTAAAATGAAAGGATATTTTCCTCACAAATGTTTTTATATAAGGATATTTTCATATTATTTTAATTAATTAAGAATTATAACCCATTATTTTTACTCTAATGTCTATATATTGATTTCATTACATCTTTATTCTTAATCTGAGTAGTTTATGATTAATTTGACAAAGGATAACATTGAAATACACTTCCTTTATTCATTTTTTAGTCATTACCTTCCCTTGAAATATTCACTTTCCGATGATCTTTGGAAATTAAATTTATCCTAATTATTCATATCATTTATCATGTATATGTTTAATTTTAAAACCTTATTTTATTTTTACATAATCTATTATAAGTTTAATGTTGTTTTTATATCAGATCAATAATTGATAAATCCACATTCGTTAATCAATGTAAATGTTTTATAATAAGTCACATTTTTTTAAATTAAATCTATTATTTAATATATGGAGAATTATAAGGGCCTATAGTGATTGTTTGGGATCAATATTATGTATCCCCTTGATTAATTGGTAGGATTCATGAAACAAATCAATAATATATCATTAAATGAGGTTTAAATATTGTTTTAAACTATCTTATGAAAGGTATTGATAGTAGAGACATAATTATGCAAAAGATCATGGAATACATAATATTGTTTTAAACAATTATTATCCTCGATATTTTAACAATTATAATACCTCTGTATATTTTTAATTCTCATTTTATTATTTAAAAGGACTAGATTTTCAATTATTTAACTTTATATATTGATTATGCCTTATATTTTCATGATAGTAAATTCATTTAAATGTAATGTGTGTTTAGTTAGTTAAATTCCCATATAATGTTTTATACATAATATTTTCACAGTAATCTTCCCTCAAAATATACTTCCAACTCATTTTATTGATTAAATGGAATGCTTGTTCAATTATTTACCAATCCATATTGATTATTATTTCTTGATCCATGTTTTTTTGCACTGTACTTAACCCTTAATAAGCATTTGATCCCACAATTATTTTGTTTCCATGACCAGGAATCCAAGAAGATTACTATGATTGACATTGATGATATTTTGGAGGTAAAAATGTTACTCTAAAAAATATTTTTTTTTGTGTTTTCAAATGTGATGGAACAATAACTTTTGAATGAAGTTAACCAAGAAAACTATATTACTAGGTCTTTATGGATGTGATTCCTTGTATATTATTCCATTGTAAAAAATAAAACACTAAATTCTGGTTACTGGGGTTCAAGTATCTACATTTGTTATTAGAGGATGTTTATTGGAATCCTTTTAGAGTAGATTTAGGAAAATAATGATTATAGATCATAACCCTATGATGTATTTGAGTATATGTATAGAATAATATCAAAATGTTCCTGTAAGTAATAGATTATGTTGTTATTCCTAGAAATACAATCATTTATGTATACTACAAGTAGATTTGGATTTAGAATGAATGTACCTAAGGGATATTACTATGAAAAGGGAGCATTGGGATTTACCCAATAGTCACATCAAACAAGAAAATAGGTTATACAACACATCTAGTTTGAAAATCCCTGGGGACATGATTATGATAATTTAAATTTTTATTACAAACCATTATGAATGATTTGAATAGAGGATAATAATGACTGACATAGGTTAATACTAAGGCATTATATATTTAAATAGAGGTATATTAATGGAAAAATAAAATTTTTTATTTGTGGAAAAGAAGGACATAAATAAATGAATTGCAGAGAAAGAATGTAGAGTTATTTAGAATTAAATAAATCGCATTATAGGGATCCATTTATAGTTTGTTGTCCAAAATGTGGGGAACCTTTGAATTATCTATGTAAATTATCTATTCTAAATGTTAAACCATAGAATAAGGAAGAGCCTATGTTGAAATAAGATGGTTGAAGTATTTATATATTGGTATTAAAATGAAAATATGTTTTAGAGGTGTTCATACCAATGATATTTATGCAATAATAATATTAAATCGTATAACAATTGTGTTAAATTTTAGAAGCACATCTGTATTAATTAACATAAGAGCTAAGGATAAAATCATGATTTATGATTTTATGGCGGATAATCAATTCAAATTATTAAAACTGCTATTTAAATATTTGTTGGGTATGAATATCACAAGATTAATAATTTATTGGGAGACAAATATTGAAATAAAAACCATTGGTTTAGTATATGATTGTAGAGAAAACATTATTTCATAAATAATCACTTTAATTTTAATGGAGATCATATTAGAGCTATTGATAACATTTAGGGTTGATATGATCATCAATTACAAAGTAATAATAGTCAAACAAGATTGTTAGACTTTGTAAATAAATTTTTGTAGTGAATTATTTTTCATATGGTTATAAAATCACTAATTATATTCCATTGATGTCCATCATATTTTTGGTTAACATTATAGTAATTATAGTTATTTAGTTTTAGAAAAACAACAACCCACATATAGGGAGACAACCCATAATCTATGGAAATGGCATGGGGCTAGAATTGATGACCGTAGGATGAGAAGGTTTAAAATCAAACCACTGGCCTATGTTATGTCTTGGTTGATATATAATTTTTTTAGTAAAATTATTTTATGAGTAAATATTAATGATGAACCAATTATGTGACTTTTGAGCTTTTTAAATTAATGTATTATATTTTATAAATTGTGCTAATAGTAATGGATCTAGAAATTTTTTTAGAATGATAAAAGGCTTTTCACTCTATTATGGATCCTACAATCTGTTAAAAGTAAATTTTACAGCTTCTTGCATTAAAAATATAATTTTTTTAATAGTCATTTCATGGGGTAGGAAATTATTTTTAAATTTATTTAAGAACATCAAAATGATGAAATTCTAAAATTAAAGTAGAAATGTATCAAGTAATTATATTTCCTCATATTCATAGAATGTAAAATAATTCATACAATCTAACAGAAAGGATCCTAAAATAATATTTTATCCAATAATAATAATTTCTAATGATATCAATGAAAAGTTTGACACCTATTTGATTTATGTTTTTTAGGTCCTTAATGTTACATCGATTATTCACTTTTTTGTGATTAATGACCACAATCATTATCTATAATTATTTGGGATTTTATTCACTATACACATCTTCACATTACACCAGTGTTATTCTAATTAGAATCGTAATTATTTTTTATTTAATATGAAAATTTTATTCCCATTATCTCATATTTATAGTATATTATATCTACTCTTTTTACAAAGTTTTTTTTTCAAAAAATAATTTTCAAATATCAAACACTTTTTTACCATGAATATGTTTAAATTGAGTGTTTGTAATTAACATAAACATGGGAGAACTTAAAACCCTAAAATCAAAAAATAATAACATTTTATTTGATATAAAATGTTATATGAAACACTAATCATAAAAACCCCTTGAAATATATTTCTTTAAATTTAATCTCTTTGATAGCTTGCAAAAGTACAACCCGAAATCAAAAATAACAGTAATATATTATATCATTATATCCTAACCAATAAATTTGAGTTTATAAAGAGTAATAGATAATGCATAATTTTTTATATATTCTTTCTAAATAAAATTATAATCATTTAAAATTATAATGGATTTTGTTTTGAAAAACTGTATTTTTCTAAAAGATGTATTAGTAGAGCTTTGTAGAAATAATTTAAAATTAATTTTTCAAATCATAGAAAATTAATTTATTAAAATGAAACTAATTTTTGAAATATGAATATGAAAATTATCTAAGGGTATTTGTTTTGAAATATTTTATTTTTTGATTGTTAGTAAAAAATAATGAATTTTAATTGAAAAGTGTATTTTTTGTTTGGATTATTTATAAATTTGTATTTTATTTAGATATTTTGAAAATAATAAGTAGTTAATTTATATATAAATTAATAACATTTACTTTATTAGAGTAATTTTCATATTGAATTATGATATAAAAACATTATAAACCTTTTATCATTTTTTATTTGAAAATTCACTTTATCGTCACCTATGTAGGATTAATTTTCAATTAAAATTTTCTACATCAATTTATGGAATTTGGAAAATTTGATTCCATTCATTGAATAAGAGTAATTTATATAATATAAATATGTCACTTTTTTAACCAAAATTAATATTGAAGCCAATAAAAATTATTTATCATGGTTAAGGTAAAAAATGATTTACAATGGGGTTAAACTAAGTATATATGGATTGATAATGGACTAAAAACTCACAAAATCCCCAATTGATTGACTTTTTTCCACTTTATATATTCTATTTTTCAAAAAGTACTATTTTGTAATCTTTCCTCTTGATAAAAACATAGTGATATGGATTTCGTTCCAAAATATTATAAGTGTCCCACTCACATAACTTATATAAGGTCACCCCTCTTATCTCTTATTCCACCATAAATAGTTATTTGATGAAAAATTACCAAACCAAATCTAATAACAAATTCCCACTTATCATTATATAATCCTTATTTTGGGTATATATCCACTATAGGAAGGCTTCTTGAAAACCCAAGGAGGATGCCTGAAGTAGAGGTAACGTTATTCAACGTGAAATTTTTTCATTCCACCACCTCAGTAAATTCTTATTAAAAATTCAAGATATTGAAACCTATATATATTAAATAAAATGACATGTGTTTAGGTTAAGGTAGTAACCTAAAATTATCCCTACTTTCATCAAATGGGTTATGAAATCAACCTTCCATTGTACCACAGACTACCAACTCTAGAACTAATAAAAAAAATGTTTTCATCAGCAACTGTCATCATTGGGATTGATAATTGATATAAAGTAAATATAATATATTTATGACATAATTATACATATATAGTAACTATATAATATATACCATTTTTTGTTCTATTCCATAGGGGATATGATTACATATCATGTGTGTACAGTGGACTAAGACCTCACAAAGCAATGTGAATAATCTTTCACTAAAATATTACATTGAAAGTGATAATCATAATGTTAATAATTATATGTAATATACATGAAATAATTATTATATTCACGTAATATTTATCATTCTAAAATTATAATATATCATTTTACTTCTTACCATTTCACTCACATAAACATTATAACATCGTTCATGTACGTGTGCACCACCACTGTTATGAAGCGATGTGACTATCTTTTCATCACCAAAAAACATGGAAGATTTATATGTATGTAATATTTTAATTATGATTTTATTAAAATTATTTACATAAAAAACATTACTTACCTCTATTCCATAATCATCGTTGAAAAATGGAAATGTTACTTAAGCATACACAATTCATTTTTCATAACCATCAATTATGATTCCGTTTAAATGTGTAATTGAAATTATTATATATTTATATTTTTTATTTATATGATTTGAATATATAATATTAAAAGGAACATGATTATTTATTAAAACGTATTAATTAAAAAACACATTTAACACTTTAAATAATGAAAATAATTAATGATTAGTAATGAACATGTAATAAGATGTTATAAAAGGATCATATATGATAATATAAATATTAAAATGGGTCAAAAATATATCAATAAATTTTTTATAACCACTACCAATTATTTAAAATCATTTTCATAAAAAAGGATATGTTATGTAAGCGAGTTCATCTAAATTTCCCTTCAACCATGTATATTGTTACATTATGTATCTAATTTTTTTATATGGTTCATATGATGACCCTTTGAAATGTAATATCATGATTAAACAATAATTCATATAATTTTTTGTTCAATTTTAATTATTTAATCTAGGTTTTTTTGACTTAATATTTACCAAGTGGTAAATAACTTCAAAACTCAATTTCATTTCATTATTTTATATTACTTATTTGTTGTCTTTGATATTCTATAACTATGTTTGTAATGAATTTTAATTATCCTATGTCATATTTCCATTTGTTTTATATGGATTTAAATTTGATACACATTATAAATTCATTGATAATATTTAATTCAATATTATGATCATTATAAGGGTTTATGTCACAAAATCATTCTAATCAAGATTATTTATTATTACATTTTAGTTCAAGGAAATTATTTGACCATTATATGACAAATCTACTAAATTTTATTCTCCCCTAGTTATTAAATTTATTTTCATGTAATAGTTAAATATTTCCATTCATTGTTACTTAAAGTAAATAAGATTTATTTATTAAAGTTTTCTTTTATTTGTCTCTTTAGTGTAAAATATATTCTCTATTGAACCCATGTTTTCTAAATATGTTTTCAATTTTTTTTACTATTTTACTATTATATTTAAGGGACATATTTATGTATTATTACCATTTATAAAAAAAATTAAAAGAAAATTCGAAGCCTTTTTCTAAATATGACACTTTTATAATCTTTTTATCATGCGAAAGGATTGATCTTTTGAACCTAAAGGACATATATGAAAATACACATCGTCATTTGATTAAAGATTAATTTTCACTTTTTCAAGGCTTTTTTAAAATATTTATTTCTATACTATTCTTTAAATTCTTATTTTTTAAAATATTAAATCTAAGAAAAATATTTTAAAATTGTTTTTTATAAGTATATTTTTAAAATAAAAACTATATTATCCTCAATTATGTGTTTTAAAATTTATTTAAATACTATTAATATTAATCAAGGAAAACAACAATTTCTTCCCACTCTATTCTGTACATGTTGAATTTTTTCAATCCTTATTATTCCATTGGATGATTTTTCATTATTTTAACCAAGGTTTGAATTGAAATTTATTTCCCTAGTTCATTTTTGTAGTAATTAACTTCCCATTCAAATATTCACTTTACTATGATCATTAGAAATTTAATTTACCCTAACTATCTATATCATTTTCATTAATATGTTTTTTGATTAAAAATATATTATTTTTACAAACTGTTTTATTTATATAATGTAATATGTATATATGGGGAAATATTGATACATTCATATTATTTACTAAATATTAATTGTTTATAAAAAGGCCCATTATTCATTAAATTAAATTGAATATTCGATATATGATGAATTATTGTTCCATAGAATGATGGTTGGGTCATGGTAATATATATCCCTTTGATGCATCAGTAGGTATCATGAAAAGTTTAGTTAGCTTTCATTAAGTGAGTGTTTACATATTGTTTTAAACTATCCTGTGAATGGTATTCATAGTAGAGGTAACAGGTTGCGAGAGATCTTATCATCAAATAATTAAGAATTTATTTCATTAATAATTGATGAATTATTATCCATGATATTTTGACAATGATATTATCTATAGAAACATTTCATTCTCAGTTTATTATTTAAATGTCATTTGTGTTTATCAATTTAGTTTTCCATATTGATTACGACTTATATTGTCATGATAGTGAATTTATTTTAAAGGTAATGTTTTTTAGCTATTTTCCATTCCATATTGATTATAATAAATGACATTTTCACATTTATATTATCATTGGATTCACTTACTTCTCAGTTTATTGATTATATAGAATGTGTGTTTAGTTATTTACAATTACCTATTGATTATGTTTGTTTAATCTTGATTAATTCTGTTGTACTTAACTCTTATTCAGAAATTTATCCAACCCTTTTTCCCTTTTTAAGGAATCCATGATGTTTATTATGACTGATATGAAAATATATCCTTGAGGAAATAATGTTATTATTTTAAAAAAATCTATTGAAATTAGTGTTTTTAATGTAATGAAACACTTAAGTACGTATAAAGTTCAAAAAGTATACAGAATTTCTCTTTCATTTAGCACGTGATTCCTTGCATCGTAATCCAATGTAATAAAGTAGATATTGGCACCAGGTTACTAGTTTGTGGGTTTCTACATAATCTTATGTTGATAAGGACATGTTCATTTTCCAAAAATTTTCATTTTTAAATCATTGTATTATTTTCCATATTTATTCATATATAAACACTATAATATTATCATCTTTATCATGATTATTTGTTAGACATTACAAATTAAATTATTAAATTTATCCCATAATGTTATAAAAAATAAAACTCTTCAATATTAGACTTGAAATTGTCAATTTATAGAGTGTTCTACTAGAAAGGGCTATTGAAACCTCTCCACATAGTCTATCATATGGATACACCTCTACTCATAGAGTTTTTGGTTGGGTTTTTTATTGATAAAACACATTAACTATAACCTCCCTAAACTATTGAGTTAATTCATGAATTAAAATGTATAAAAAATTATTTACTGAATGTTTTCCCGGAAAATATTCAACAAGATATCTACAGATACATATTTTTTTCCATATTTAGTTATTTATAACCATAAATCTCATATGACCCACATTTTAGTATAAAGTACACTCATGTAGTGATGAAGAAAACCCCATTTCTCTAGTTTTTATTAAACTCATATGATGGAATGTTTTTGAGGTATAATATTTAATTGAAATTTTATATTATTTCTTTTGTAATTTTTATTTTTTATATTTTATTTTCATATACTATTTGATCACACTAACAACATGACGAGTAATAAATATAAAACTATCATCATGTTTTAATTTTTTTATTCTATTTAGTAACTTTTTATTACTTTATGTTATCACACACAGTTATTTTATCACAAAATATTAATAAAAAATTACCAAATTAAGTAAATAGCATGACTGGATATAAGCATTTTATTTTTATTGATCTATTTACTTTGAATTTATCAACCATGACACTAGGTAAAAAAACCTAAGCCATCTCTGATTCAATTAACAACTTGTTCCATAATAGAATGTATCACATTAACATTTGAAATATCACGTCATCTTAGAGAGGCCCACATCATCCCTCTTCTGTGTATTAACAAAATAATAATTACACCATTTAATGGGGGTATCAGAAGATAATAATAGAAAAAAATAAAATTTTACATATGCACTCATACCCTTATATATATAATGATGACTACATATGATGCACAAAATTTCTATTTATTTAATTATTACATGACACATTCAATTTCAATAATAAACTAAATAAATTTAATTTAGGAAGACATTTGTTGGTCAATTATCAAGATGAATTGGAAGGTAAATTAAATTTATTTCACAAATTGAATATTTGATTAATTTATTTTTATAGAAATAAATAAATTAAAATAATTCCTTTTCATTTTATTTGTAACAAAATCTAGCACACTATAATAATTTATAATTTTTATTCTTAATTTTATAAATTTTTTAGAAATATATATATATATATATAATATATTTAAAAATTTATGCCAGACACTGACTATCCCATATAATCCTTTGGGGTAATACATTATAAAAAAACTAGCTGGTTCTAATCTGGCCAGAACAAGTTATGATTTCTAGTGAAAGGCCTAATTAGGAAGGTTGAGAAGTGTTCGAGTCTTTCTGGAAGGGCATCTCATAACTTGGCTTGGTTTATCAAGACGTTGTCCTATGGTGTCTTAGTAGAAGTTATTTTTCAGATGGGTACATCACAATGGGAGATACCATAGTTAGGGGGAAGCAAATGGGTGAGTTTAGAAAACATATTCTTATTGGTGTGATGATGGTGAGGGACAAGGACTGTGTGGAGGCCTACCGTTGTGGGAATGTAGGCATAATAGGGGTTTTAATGGAGAGGGTTTATGGTAGTAGTTGAAAATCCCAGAGGGTGGCTAGTTTCCTAGGTGGAGTCTCATCCTAGATATGGAGAAAAAAAGGAGGTGAAGTAAGGTGGCTGCGTGTTGACAGAGTTTTAAAATATGTAGGCTGATCGGATGGGGGGGTACAACTATTCTGGCCATAAGATCAACCAGAATATATGCCGTAGTAGGAAAACATTGCTTGAAATATTAAAACTCATATATATATATATATATATCATTTGTTGAAAAATAATACTATATATATGTGTTTTCAAAAAAAATAACTCCACAAATCTAATATAAATCCAACTATCAATATTCAGATTACTAAATCAAAGATATATGATATCAAATTGAATCATTGTCTGGGGTTTTGAGACTGTAGTGATTCCCTATACATTAATTTTATGCAAACATAGATTTTTTGGTTAATATTTTAAATGACCACTCTAATAATAATTGAAGGTACCAGGGCATGTTGTGGAAGAATATTTGGTTGGGGATTTAAAATTCCTCTTTGAAAAATGATGTAACCACGTCATCATAGATAAAACAAATCGTGATAAAACATCATAGAGATCACATGTGAAGAATTTAAAGAAAAAAAATTGAAGATTACTTCAATAAATTTAATGCTTCTCTCATCAATAATTCTTCATTAGTAACCATTAATTAAAATAACTATTGTTAAAACCCTTGAGATCATCCATACTCACATTGATTTTTTGTGGGGGAATCAATTATCAAACATAGGGTGCTGGCAAGAAGATTTGTTGAAGAATTTCATTTCCCAAAATCAACCATAGCGACAATCCTTGATCCGAGAAGAAAAACAAGTATTGGAAGCTCATATCATCCACTTCCCTCTCTTGGATATAGAAGAGGAGTTAAAGTATATAAACAATTGTGCAATTAATTGTTTTGTGCTTGAGAGACTCCTCAACCTT
The DNA here is from genome assembly GCA_963277665.1 of Viscum album. NCBI lineage: Eukaryota > Viridiplantae > Streptophyta > Magnoliopsida > Santalales > Viscaceae > Viscum > Viscum album. The sequence continues at coordinate 19,901,025 of OY728135.1, forward strand.
TTATATCAATGTTCTATGTATCCAAAAATGATTTCCAACCAATGGATATTTATTACCAACTATAAAATAAATATTATATTGTCATAAATATCATTTATTTTTTTATCACTTACTTATAATAGAATAAATATAGTTCATGATAGAAATGAGAAATTAACTCAACTCAATGTTCCCACAAATATTAAACAATCCTTGAATTTTAAAATAATATTGTTTCATGTAATTTTTTTCCAAGTATTTTCTTTAATACAAATATATATATTTAATTATACCAATTATTTGTAACTTGAACAATATTAATTTATTTATTACTTGGAGATCAAATATTCTTGGACATATCATAGACTATGTAGTGAGGCCTATCATGTAATATTCTAATAATCATCATAATAGACTATAATTTTGAATAAAATTATCATATGACCCTCTAGGCCATTATATAAATATCAATGAAGACAATTAACAATCAAGAAGTAGTGTAATACCTTGGCTCACGTGCCTCTACACCAGTGGCCTAAGGCGGTTCACAAAATGACCTTAGGCACACATCCTAGTATTCAAGATGATTCCAACTAATAAGGAGGTTCAAATAATACATGTTGGGAGACAGTAACATCTTTACCACAGTAGCACAATAATAGAAATATGATGTATAAAATAGTTAAGGAATTCATAATTAATAACTATGAATCATGTAATAAATACCCAAAACTGGGTAAAATACTAAAAACTAAATATTGTAACCATGTAATGTCCTACTAGTTTCATTTTTTAAGGTAACCAATAATTAATACACACTAATAATCCAAAAATTTGAGTTGTCATTAGTATAGTTCCCTCATCCATGATCCAACCAGAAATCCAATATAATCCATCCATTGTAGTGTCTTTCACCTATCTTGACCTACAACCATGAAATATACTTAGGTACTAATGGTGGTCCTCGAATGGAATTAGTAAAACTAAATAAGCCACCCCAAATATTTTTAAAATAAATATTCATCCTAATAACTCTGTATAAAATAGTATAACAAATAATAAAGAAGGAAACCAATGAAACAATTTTTACTATTAATAAGTGTTCAATTATCCACACCATCACCAAGTGATAGCGAACCCATCAAAATCAATTCATTTGACAAAAAATTCATACAACACAACCATTGAGGCTCTATAAAAATAATTATGAACAAGAAGATTCCACTATAACCATTTTCCCCCATCTCCCTTTATTAATTTATAAGACATAAATCTAAAATTCAATCGACATAACGCTATATATGATGTTAACAAACTATGACTCACATCTAATATTTTTATCAATCATAATCACTTTTTATCCTACCATTCATAACCCATTTCAACATTATCACAGTAGTGACATTCACCATTGGTGGTCATAGGATTGTTTTTAAGATCATCAAAAAACCCAATAGAGTTTGTGAATTGAATCACTCATTAATGAGAGGCCACAATTTATATTTCATAGTCAGAAATAGAACTGTGCAATATGGTATTTCATTGGAACAACCACGTACATATGAATAATTCCAATTCATTGGAAGAAATCATTTAGACCACCTACCTTTGGGACATTGAAAACCACTCTCTCAAACATGGCCTAAAATCCCTATGGCCCGAAGTCCAATAGTGGCTCGAAAGTCCTATGGTCAAAAGGCAGTTGGTGGTCCAAATGACCTTGGTGGCCCAAATACCCTATGGCGTGAAGGAATTTGGTGGCCATAGGCCCTGAGGCCCGTGGGAAAAAATTGGTGGCCCAAACGCCCAAATCTGATGAATTGTTTTGGATAGTATAGTACCACACAAATTTATGGTTCTGTAGATCTATAGAAACCCAAAAATTCACCCCCACTTGTAGTTGATCTTGGGTCTTATGGATGTCGTGTAAGAGCCTATACCACTCAGGTACATGCTCATTGGCCTATATTTCATAAATAAGGACACATAATTAATGTCATCAACATTACTTTCATTTTTATTCATAGAATTAACTATATAGACTTACATTATTTTAAAATTTCCCTGGGATTAGTGAAGGTTATAACATCCTCATAAAGTAGGCATTAGAAATCACTCCCTTTTAGAAGAAACAAATTCAGTCTTGACTATTCATTCAAAATAACACCATTGATGATAGACCCAATGCAAGATACCACTTTTGGACTTCCATGCCATTTTTACCTTGAATCAATGTATGAAATCCAATGGTATACATAAATAATAATCTCACATCTTGATACCATTACACATTTTCATAGGTAGAAACTAAAAATTAAAATTAAAACATTCTGTGTTCCTATTAGAAGGTCACTCTGTTTGATATCATATACTTAACATCAATAAGTGTGAAATTTAGGATAAGAAGTATCAATTTCTATGATACCCTGACACCTGATTGTGACATATCATACTTTTCTAGTTATTATGATGTATCTAGGCCATAAGAAATATGTTTAGAATAACTGTCACTATATCTATAGGATATCATTATGTTCTGGAAACTATTATAAACTTTTCATACACCAAATAATATATATAGACATGACCATATAAATTATATTCATTGAAATACTAAAACTATTATGGTAAGATTACGTCATGCATAACTCATAGTAAAAATGATATATTAATTGAATAGTACTGAAAATGATGGGTCTAGGGAACCAAATTTTACAGAATTAATGTCTTTTGATTAATATATATATATATATCACACATATCTCTATGTAGATAATAATAATCAAATATCAAATATTACCTCTACTAACTATATATATTGTATTATATAATCTTATTCCTTGGTCACTAATTGACACGAGACATAATTTATCATAGTTTCATTATTTATATATAAACTCCCCATGACCATCTTTGAAGCATCACTATATATCACAAACCCTTATATAGAATATGGTATCTAATATATTAGTGTAGTAAATACTTCTTCTTAATATCCTTTAAACTGTTTTCACTATCTTTTTTCGATAGAAATATTTCTACCTTCTTTGTTTTTTTGGTTAGTGGATTTTACAATAATGAGAAATTTATCTCATAGTATCAATTATCCGTATGTAATCAAAGAAAACTTTGTACCCTGTTCATTTTTTTGTTTTATGTTCTTCAATAATAACCTATATAAATAGACAAACAATATATATATATATATATCTATACCTATGGTTACATGAGAAAAGTATGATACTTTTGGTACCCAAATTTAAATTTTCATAAATATTCATAAAATTTATTCTATCATAAGGTCTAGAGTATACTCCTTGATTTCATTTTTTATTCTTCTACTCTTCATTAATATATGTGAATATCATTAATAAATTATACATGAAAATCATCGAGGTAATATATAATGAACCAATTCATAAAATATATTAATATAGCTAGGGTGATTGTATTCATACATATTAACATTATCCATATTATATATTGAATTTTATCATAGTTATATCCACCCCTTTATTCATTAGTTCATGATATCCAAATCAAATATTCACATTTGAGAAGAATTTATCCCCACATAGTTGATGAGAAAATTCATAAATATGAGGTCGAGGATATAATTTCTTGATTATAAATATGTTAAGGTCATGGTATACAATGAACCAATGGATTGACCCATCCATCCTCTTAAAAAATATAGACACTATAACATATGGTGAATTAGATTAAAATATTAAAACCTTTTCTAAATTATATTTTATCATTTAAATTTTGCTTTAAATTCATTCAAGATAAGGTCACTTTGATCAAGCTATATCTATAGACATTAGACCAATAAAAAACGGTGACTATAGGGGAAGAATATATATTTCATATAGATATTCATAAATATATCTTTATATATTTTCTATATCTTAAATATATATTTTATCCAAAAACCATTTGAGCTGAATATCCTACTTTTCTAGAATAAAGACCCATACAAAGTAATTTTTTACACTATAGAGTTCATAATCCTCTAATCATTTATATTTAATCCTTGGATGATTGGGGATATGAGACTATATTCCTCTTAAAAAATATTAATATGATCTATATGTGCATAGAACCAATACAAACACAATTTCACATCCCATTATAACAAATGTATAATAATTAAAATTATGAGAAGTATCTTCCTATATATATCAATTCGAGAATATTTATGTACATTAGATGAAATCATCTCAACACTATTGTTTTTCAATGAATACTCAATATCCCATAATTTAGGTTATTAATCAATAGTCTTATCATTCTATAATAATATTGGAAAATATATTGAACCAGAGTCAAATAAGAAATTAAAATTTAATTAGTTAATTATAATTATAAAATTAAATACATTATTTTCATGATATAATTTAGTATTAGTGATTATATCTGCTTAAACTATTTCAATTTTGTTTTGGTGATTAATGATTTTGATTTTTTTTAATTAACCCTTATTTGGTGCTTCATTGTTCATGGTTTATGAACTCTATATTGTTTAAACTATATTTCATTTTCTTATCATTGGGGTTTCATTATTCTTCTATAGTGTTTTTTAGACTCTTCATATCTCTTGAAAAATAATTCTTTTTATATCCTTCTGTTACAAACATCAAAATATCTATTTCTCTTAAAGAAAAATTCAGGGTTTCTTATTATCACGTTTTTTATTATTTAATGTTTAAGGTTCTTTAATCCATGATACTTATCTCTTATATTTTAATGAATTTATTTTTCTCTTATTATCCCAAAATATGTGAGCATATTAAGGTCATACAATTTAAATTCCCATATTAATAGAATATTGAATAATTAACACATTGTAACAAAAATATCCTATTGAATATGATATTTAAGTATTGGTTTTAATCCACAAAATAATAAATCTATTTAAAATTTCTTATTATTCAAAAACAAATAGGTATAAATCTAAACTCTAAGGAATTTTATTACTTCATAACAAATATTTTTCACCATATTTTTCATATGCTCTTGGAATTCCCACTCGTTTTTGTACAAATATTTTTGGAAAAATATTTAATTAAATATATTTTCAAAAACAACTCCCATTCATTAGATTAAATCATATCCTTTTTCACATGTATTCTTGGTCATTTTCCCCCTTTGGTTCACATAATATTCTAAATAATAACGAGCTAAAACCACTTTTAATATATTCAAACATTATAGATTCAAAATATAATTTCTTTCATTCATATCCATTATTAATTATTTCTTTATTCTAGAGATCAACTATATAATGACAGACATTATCATAAAAAGTAAATAATGGAATGCTATTCCTTATTTATTGTATTTAGTATGTTTACATTTTTATGGTTATTAATTTCAACCTGATAAATATTATAAAGAATATATATGAATATCGTCAAACCAAATCCCATCACATTTTATCATTCATTGGACCAATCATCACATTCTATACCACATTTTTTGTTTACATGATTTATTATAGTTCCAATAATTTAATAAACGATAATGGTTAACATGATAGATATATGGTAAAATATATAGATAATCTGTGTAAATAATAATCTATATATAAACATTATTTTATATTATATCTTAACCTATTACACGTTTTGTTTATCAAAGGTTGCATTATTTTTCAACTTATTTTTCTTCTGAATCTAGCACCAAAAAATAATAAAAAACAATTTTGACACCAATTCATGCAGCCCAAACATAATATAACAATATTTTATATCATTTAATAAAATTATACTATATAATTCATAGTTAAAATAACACATAAAAACCAAATTATTTATTTAATTTGAGGATTAGAAACACATCCATTTTATTTCAAAAAAATATAAATATCATCAGAAACATTCTTCATATTTTATTCCCTTATAGAAATATCATACATATTTCTTCTTTATTATCTTGGGAGATTGTAAATAAATAGACAATTAGAGACAAAATGTGATGTATCGGGTAAATCAATGTCCATGAGTTATAATATATTCTGTAAGACATGATTAACACAAGATAAAATCATGATTAATTTTTGTTCGATGATAAATAGAATGATATTATATAATTATAAAAATTAATCCAGAGGCATGATATAATCATCTTTAATCATTTCATAATATTTTATAATCATAAATGTTTAACCATGATTTCTAGCATATACCATCGAATAATAATGTGGAATCAATAATAATAAACCATGGTGATATAAAATAAGATTTTCACCGAAGAATAATCATAAAACATCATAACATATTTTAAGAATCACTGCTAAGAACATCATAACATAATGGAGAAAACATATACCATAACATTTTATACTACAAATACCTACTAATCCCCCACACATTTCATCCCATGAGATATAAATCTTCAACCAACTCATTAAAGGCCTATATAATTTCGGGATCACCCATAACATGATGACATATCCATAAAACTGTGTGTCACATTAGAAAAATTCACGAAACCATTAAAATAATTTAATAATTAACCAACATAAAAAAAATTTGGTTACATACCATTATCATGTTTTATTAGATAATAAGAAATCCCAAATTATATTAGATGATAAAAAATTTTCTAAAAAAAAACTAATATATCATTACGGAATTCAAAGTGAAACACATTATAGATGATTGTAGTAGATATTGGGCATGTTAGTTTTGGTAAGATGTATTAATAATTATTGAATCATTCAATAATATAAGATTCCATTACACAGATGATTCATTGAGAATGAGACTTTTCATAATAAAAATTGAAGAATTTTCCATTCTACATTGATAAATGAGGCTCCTATATTTAATATATAGTAGATGAAGATAAAATATAATAGACTAAAACATTATTTCACCATAGGGTATTTATATGTTGAAGAATCACCCAACACATGGGTATGATCATCCATGGGTATTCATTTAATTTACATACATGTTATAAAATCATTGGGTACTTCCTTCTTATAAAGGATTTATAACCATTTAACCCTATACTAGAATTTATTTTTAATACAATTGAAATGATTATCCAAAACATCCCATCATAGTAAACAATCATGATTGATGATAAATTACATCGAAGAACACTATAATATATACACCTAGTATTCTACCACTTTGTTTAATAATAAAATAATTTTTAAATATCTAATAACACATGATATATAACAATGAAGTAAAATATGATATTTATATTGGATGTGGTACGATATCAATATAGCATTTCTTAATACATTCCATTCACCATCATATGATATTCTTTAGATTCAAATGATTCATTCATTAAGGGAAACTACATATCATATTCTCTAATATGTGCTAATTTTATATATATATATATATATATATTAGGATTTATCATTTATCTATATCAACATCTTACTTTCATTTAAGCCTTAGAGACTTTAGGTTATTTGAACATCTATTCTGTTCAGAAAAATAACTTATGAAACCATATCCAAAAATCATTTTATATAGTTATAAAATTGTTTTGAAAATCTATCATGAATTTCACCATTTATAATATCATATATAATACACTATGAAATATTTTTCCAAAGCTCTGTTTCAAAATACTATAAACTAATTTTGAATTTCCCTCTATCACATAATCCATATTAATCCAATATAAATTTGAAAATTTAAATTATTGAGTTAAAATAATTTTTTAATTCTATAATTATTAAATGCAATGAAATAATAGCCTCTAGAAAATAATTAGTGACACTCAATCAATAAATAGATCTAGTATAATCTCTATTTGAAAAACATTTCCATATAATTAAGTCCAATAAATGTGTCATATGTAGGTATTCATAATCATATAATCAATTTTTATAGGATATTGATAATCATGTGAAACATTTAATATCAATATTGTATTACTCTCTTATGTTCTCTATTATCTAATTATAGACTGGCAAGATGGATGGAAACCTTTAATGAAACACCAATGATGGATGATCAAATCACATACCCTTAAACAAGATTGATTTGCAGACTTAAATATCATGTCCCATATCATGATATTCCAATAGAAACCTTAAATATATGACAATTTATATCCCATATTTCATAATTTTCAAGAAATGTGACAATTTATATCATGGTTAAAATAAACAATTGACATAATTATAAAAATAACCAACCAACCTAAGATTAGATGAATCTATAGGATAACCTATGTAAAGCATTAAATTAAAAACCAATTCATTATAGTTATATTTTCTAATATTGGGTATGAGGATTCAATATCAAGCACGTGTCCCTTATATTCCAAGTAAAAAGTTTTTTACATTCCATGTTGTATACCTTTCATCTCATCCAGCAAAAAAATATCATTTTTTTTCTATGATAATATTGGATATCTATATATTAAATCCTACTTATGAAATCCTTAACATTTTATAATAACTATTAATAATACTTCATGAACATCTCTCTAGGTTAACTCAAAGTCATACATTGATATTTTAATTATAACTACACTTGATGATCATATACAATGAACATAAAAGAATGATAAAGTAGATATGATCATTGTAAAATATGATTCATCATGTATTCATAATCAAAATTATGAATATTTGGAAAAACTTATATGTGACCCCATTTATTTATTTCTAAAATGATAGACCATTATAAAATCCTTAGGATTGGTCAATTTTAGTGTTTTTCTAAACTCATTAGATCACTCATTAATTCCATCCACCTAATTATATGAAAACATTATTTGACATCTTAGTAAACTCCATTAATTGGAAACATTGATAAGGAAATATTTTTTGAATAATAGATTCATTAGGAATCCTATTCCTATTCATAAGTTATTTGAACTAGTATTAAAACTTTATTACTTCACATGATATGTTTTATGATTTTTTTATTAATATTTTCTACATAAAACTATCCCAATGTTTGTCATTATCATATCTGTTTCATTTCTAGTCAATATTATTATTGAAATTATTGTGTTATGTAAATTAAAATTTTTACCTTAGAATTACTTACTAACTTATCAGAAACTTCATTAGATATACATTGATATTCATATTGATTTGGAATTGTATTATTATTTATGATTAAAAAATTAAACATCCTTATGTTAAAACATACACCCATTATCCGCATAAAAATTATATCATCCCCAATATATCATGATTATAAGGATTAATGTTTTTTATGAAATATAATCTATTTACATTTAGTGGGAATATGTAATAAATACACTATTAACAATTGTATATCATAAATTATTCTACAAGTTTAGAGAAATATTATAAAAAGAAGCAAATAATGTTTAAAATATTCCTCTAAATAGTTGGTGATGTCTTTATCTATATATTATGGAATATCTGTGGTAAAATCAATTTTCCTAGATAAAATATCATTTATATACATCTTCTTTTAAAAATTGATATTCAATCTGAAAATCATAAATGATATTTTTCAAAAACCTGAAATATTTGTTATCATATCAAATATTTATTTATGAAAACATCACATATCATATAAGAGAAATAAGAAAAAATACATATCATTTTTTAGATATATATTAACTTGATATGTTCTTTGGTATTATAAATACTTATAATAGATATGGTTTTTACATTTTTTTAGCCAAACAATTAATCTCCATAAATTATTATCTTGATTTTGAACTCTTATATATTATAATTTTTTAAAATATATTTTTGATATCAAATACCATTGAAAAGTAAATAAATTTTTTAGCATTATTACATGATTTGGACACTATTAAGAATTTTTTAAAACCCTTCTAGTCTTTCTAGGTAATTACATGAAATGAAACCCTCCCCCTACTTTGTAAAATAAATTTTTTATTTCAATGAAAAATGTTGATTATAGAAATGTTTAATACTATTTTTAAACATTATAGATCTACTATTATATACCCTAAATATAGCATCAGATCCATGAAATCTCATATCTTTAATTGTCCTCAGTAATTTTACAAAATCAGGTAATATTTTATTGAATGTAATGATATTATCAAAACCATCCCACACAATTTTTAGAATAAAACCCATATCTAGTTTTTTACATGATGTAAACCTCTAGTCACTCCATTCCATAACCAATCACATGGATAATTTTCATGGAAAAAAAGATCTATTTGGTTTTCTTTATTTAATTCCATTAAAACATCAATTGAATTGTTCTATTTATTCTCAAAAGTAGTTTGATTATCATTGAAATTAACTTTAACAATTTCATAAACTTGAAGTGGCATCTCTAACACATAAAATTATGATTTATACATAAGAATGATTTTCATATTTGATAACCCGTCAAAGATATCTCTTCTATTAGAATTATTCTTATCAATTACTAATATAAAAAACATATTATTTAGATGATGAATTAATTTTATCAACCTCATAATATATTATTATACAAGTATCATGTTTTTAAAATAATTTAATAATGTTTTTTATGTGATCCCAAAATAAAATAATTAACAATTTTGAATTACACCATCTCAATATGTGTTATATAATTGATATTTCACCATGGTATATCCCAACTATACTCGTAAGATAATCCATGGATATATTGGAGGAAAACGTATGTTAATAATATAAAACATGTATCTTATATAAATTAATCAAAAACAAATTCCCTAAATCTATCATATTGAATCTTAATCCCCATTATATCCTAACTAGTAGGGTTTCTTAGAATCATATAATCTAAAATTTTCAACAAATAAAAACACAACCATTAAAATTATCTATATCCATATTACCTTAATAAAGACAATATATGGTCACCCATCTTGGGAATGATCTCCCCCTTTAGATGGTGAAGGTATTAAAAAGTGTTCACGTTTGATGGAATCTAACATTTAGTATTTTGAGTCAAATTAAATCTGTCACCATATTTTGACATGTTTCCATTAAAATTTATTATAGTAATAATTTATTTTTAAAACTAAATTCTAATAAAAAATTTAATCTGGTGAAACTGTACTGTTGTGTTACTCTATACAAAATCATTAACTATTATATCAACCAAAATAATAATACATATTTATTTAAAATTATTAAAATGCTTCAGCTGTATAAGGTATTTGGAACACTTTATATGTTTTCCTAGAATGATATAAAATAAAATATCCTTTAGAATTAAATAACAACGCGACTTGTAGACATTACCTACATTTATAGAAAGTATATAAGCTCCCTATCTAGATAGAATTATAACACCAAATAATAGTTTACATGGTCCTTTAATCAATATAGAACTTAATTTCATAAAATCACAACACCTAATATCATTAAACAACAATTAATTTCATAGTTCACGCACAGAACAAATAATCAAAAGAAGGTCAAGGTTCAAGAAAACTAAATTTGTTAGCGTACCTAGTATATAACAATTTATTTGAATCTGTGATATTTCAACAATTTATTTTTTCAAAATGGATGACCCTATGAAACAAACTGATATTTTATAAAAGAAAACTATGATTGATAGCATGATTGACACACATCACCAGGCTTAAATGACCTTTGAAGTTTAAATTCATTATAATCCATCCATTAAACTTGTGAATATTAATAGTATTAAAAACATTATGATATATATAAACAGATATATATATATATCTATATTTCATAATTTTTTTAAAAAAGTGACATGGATTGGTTTCCCAATCCATGCCAAGAGAATTTTATTAAAACAGAAAAGGGGGTCAAAGTACACACGAGGTGTAGTAAGCCTACACCAGCAAAAACCAAAATACAGCCCACAAGAATGAAAATTTAAACAACCTAGGCTGACAAGAACCAACCAAACACGTCGTCTGTTGTTCCAATCTTGCAATTTTGCTTCAGTTTGCTGAGGAAGAATGTTGCAAATGGTATGTCAACAAGAATGCCCTCAAACATTGTCTTGCCTAAAACGGTTCCAAGAAAATGGAAATAATGGAGATTCTGTTCATGAATCATTCCTGACCCAGGGTTTGGATAAATCATGTGATCATCGGTTTGCTTAAAAAGCCCATATTGCACATCAAATGCTGCTCAGGTAATTTACTTGGGTTTAAATTTCTGATTTTTTATATATTATTTATTTTTCAGGGAATATTTAAAAATTACTATTTTTGAAAAGTTCTTTTCCATTAAATTTATTATGTAATTTTAAAGTAGAAATATTTTTTAATATTATTTAATGTAATAGAATTATTTTTTTATTTATATTTAATCCAATTAATTAGTTATTAATGAAAATAAATTTGGTTTTATCATAATATTATTTTTGGGTAAAAAAAGGTATTTTTATTGAAAATGGTTGAAAGAGTATTATGATATTTCATTTTAGATAATTAATATAACACCGAATGATAAATGTTTAAAATGAAATTTATTGATTATAAATCAATAAATAATATTTTATATTCATAAAATTATTATTATTAACCACTGAGTTAATATAATATCATCTGTTTCATGAAAATTATTGTTTTTAAACACCCTCTTTTTCGTCACATCTATTGGATATTTCTTAAATATATTTTTTATACATATAGAAATTAAATTTGTTAACATTTATTAAATTGTATTAATAAACATTTTAACATCCCAGGAAAATAAAGAGTAAGAGATATTTAATTTTTATTAATATTTGTGAATCAAATATTAATTTTACTTTAAAAGGGTTTCTATGTTTGATAGCCTACCCCATACGCAACAACGAGTTTTTTTGAAATATTACGTTGCACACTAATAATATAATATTATTATTTTAAATGGTAGTTAACTTCTATTCATTATATTGGCGGTAATTAACAAAACTAACTACAATATGATTATACATGTCTTTTAAATATATTTACTTTTATCCCAAAAAAGTTAGAGGCTTAAAATGTGAATGAATCTAATTTTAAGCATATGTTACAATAAAAGGTCAATTTACCACCTTTTAATGGTGAACCCTCTTCAAATATAGTTTTGGTCACCTTAATAAATTATATATGACCAAATAAAATCATTTTTTAGAACGGTGTCATCAAAATTTACTTTGTTTTAATTTTTGAAATTTTTCCGATAAGGACCATTTGTTAATGAATAGTGAAAAATATTGTATTTTAATTCAAAACTGCATTTTAATATAATTTATTTATATTGTTAAATTATATTTTTAATTATTTTAATAGTGTAAATAGAATATATTTTTACCATTTAATCCAATTTTGGTCATTGTAATTAATTTCGCTATGAAATTTGACATAAACAATTGTCAATCTTTTGATAGTTATTATTTCTTAAAAACACAATATTTGTTTTAATAATGGGAATTAATTTTAAAATTAATTAATGACAATAATATGTATTGAATTTATCAAAATGGACATAATTTTTGGATTTGGAATATCAAATATAGCTTAGGCTGGTTTTTTTGAATTCTTCAGAACAACTTTAATTTTTGATGAACAATGAAAGCACATAGTAGTAGTTAAAAAAACTAAAATTTTCATTTAAATGAAATTTTACCACTTATGTGAATTGAATTTATAAAATCTGACATACATGGTTGTTATTAGCAAGTAATATATGGTTCAATAAGATAAAAATAATTTTTGGTGAATAGAATCTTTTGACTTTTATTTACTAGAGTAAAAGGTAAATAGAGTAATTCAAGGTAAAACAAATATTATAATAATTCAAAATTACTTTCAAACTTTTCCTAAAATTATTGAATGAGTAATAGAAGACCATCAGAATCCTTGGGACTATTTTGGGACCCCATGGATCCACTTATGAATGATAATGACACTTTAGATTATTTAATTTTATGTAATGGAAAAAATGACATAAACAAAATTATTTTTGTAAATTAATTTTTATATGGTGTTATATAAGTAATAGTTTTGAATATAAATATTCATTGGAAATCTAAAAAGATTTAATACATCATGGTATTTTGTTTATAATTTTTATATATCTAATAAATTAAAATATTTATGACACAATAATGATGCAATGTTTACCTCATTAATAAATCATTTAAATAAATAAGATTTTAAATAATACAATGACATCCAAAACCTGTCCAATTATTATTGGATGATTTTATTTCTACCATTATTAATCCTATATTCTACTATAATTATTTTTGTACCTTTATAAACCGAATATCATAATATAATAAAATAAGATTTTCACACGTTCCTAAAGAGCCCCTCCTCTCCCTTATAAAAGGAGACCACTTCTGACCAATTACTCACACCACTCAAGACTTTAGGCTCATCCATAATTTTCTCAATTAAGCTACATACATATCTATCCTCCTCTTATAAGCCTTAACATAAGTAAAAGGAACTTCAAAAATTCTTTTTGGTTCAAAGAAAAGGAATTTACCCAAATTAAAGGTAATGGTTTATCTTAACTTCTTTTATTTTATTTTACTTATCAACCCCCCTAAACTCTATTTATTACATTATTTTATTACAACACAAGTATCCTAAATATACTAGGATGTTTTAATGAGAATTATTAAAACTAAAATTACACACACCTCCATCTAATGTGTGAAGAACATAATGTTTCTTTGGATGGAAAACTAATGCCTCATGAAACGATGATTGTTCAATTATGTCATACCACCTCTCATGGTGGCCATTAAGATGACACTATATTTATATATGATATATATTATGTTTATGTTTTCCTCATGCTTCATTATTTTTAATTTATAGTTTACCTTTATGATTTCCATTATGGATAAACACAATAATTTCATTTGAGGAAGTGAGGACTACCGCCCCCTCAAAGTGATATGTATCGTTAATGCCTTATATGGGAAGTATAAAGGATGGAGTTAATGATATCATATATTATATTATACTGGAATTAAAATATAACTATGTCTCATTATGTTTTAATTCCATTAAAATAATAAATCGAAATGAAACTAGCATTCATGCGTACGTACGACTTACCGTCTCCATGAACGGTGCATTTCATTTATTACCTCCAAATTATATGTACTGTTATATATATATATATATATATACTGGATATATATGATATATATGATATCTAAATAATTATTTTCATTCTAGATATAACGGACTATTGACCACATGGACAACTTGTAAATATAAGGTGTTCATTTTTGACTGAAGTACCAAATATTGACAAACAAACGTTGTTAACTTAAATGATTACATAATGTTTATAACATGGTAATAAGTGATATAAAAGGAATAATAAACATGAAAAAGGTTATTAAAAAGTATAAATTAACTTTATTTTATTATTTAGGATATTAAATAACAATCCAATCAAGTCGGACACGAGGTAAGGGACATCGTCTCAATCTCCTTCCATTGAGGCATATTTTGTTTTAATACATGAATTTATTGTATACTCTGTATAAACACACTTGAATTTTCAAAGGGAATATTTTTATATGAACAATTTTACTAAATGAAAAAAAGAATTTTTCTTTTAACAAAAGCGGTGACAACGAACTTTCCATAGTCACGAGTATTATTTGTTCTTTGGCTTCCTTAACAAGCTGTAATGTTTTTTTTCAAGAAAAATAAATACCATATAATCTTTTATGTATTTTGGTATTGAAAACGGGTTTGACAAAGTATTTGTTATGTCTATATATTTAAGTGATATATTGTTATTTAAATGTGGAATTTTTTTCTTTCCTTTATATTTATTTTATGTGTTATGATTATATTATGGTACTTGGACATTTGACGGGTGGTTACATTATAAACCAAATGACGGGTGGTGCCGTGATAAACCAGGATGAGGGGTTACGTTATAACCTCCAATTCATTGGGTATGGAAGTCGGCCTTTTAGCTATTCCATTTAGTGATATGTGTGGAATTCGACCGTATGGTTATTCCATTTAAGTATGTTGATGTCCCAAGGTACCTTTATATGTTATGTGTTCTTTATATGGGTTTTATGGAAACCTTTTGGTTAAAAAAGGGTTAGTAGTGATCTTTTATTAAGTGAAGAGTATTTAAAACTTCATAAAGGTGAAAAATATTACTTATGTTAAAGTATTCATGGTTTACTTATTGTTCTGAAAAACTAATAGTTTTCCTTCTTTGTGTGTCCCTTATGGAGCTTTTTATGCTCATCCCAGGTTTTTAAAATGTTTCTCACATGATGTAATGTGGAATAGGGTCATGGATGAGGTCAAGGAAAAGTCATGATGTCTAAAACATGGAACTAGATATAACTCTTTTTTTCAAGAGTTTTTATTTTATGAAAAAAATGGAAACTGTGTAGAAGTGTCTACTTTGTAATCTTTTGAGATGTAATAGTTATGACCTAATTCTCTAAAACTCTAAACCTGAAAAGATCCTCAATGTGAATTATTCATTTCATTCAATATTATTTAATGTTTAGGGAAATGACCATATAAAAATTATTTATACTTTATTATAAGTTAAACATTTGTTTTTAGTATTTTTTTATTGAAAATAGTAAAAATTAAATACAATATTTAAGGTAATGATTTATTTACCAGGGATTAAAATAAATAGATATGGGTTTTAATTCCCTAAAAGTTTTGCAAAAATATTTCAATTGTCATTTTTATACCCTATAATTTCAAATTCTATATAATACTCCCTTTTGGACCCTTGTGAAATGTAAAAAATGTGGTTACATATTTTTCCATTAAAAAAACACAAGTGTGACACTCACCTCACAAATAAAAGATCACCCCTATCCTCTCTACTTAAAATCATTAAATCTATTTGGATATGAAAATATAAGACAATAAAATTTCATTAATTCCATACCTTAATCCTATAATCCATGGTTTTTTCATAAACCCATTCTAGGAATACTTTAGGTATAATCTTAAATAGGTGGTCCAATGAGAGGTAAAATTTATAACTATGAATTTTTATTTTATTTATTCTACCACTTCCTTAAAATATTATTAAATTGTGATCATATGATAAAACATTAACCCCTATATACAAATATGTTATTTTACAAATTTCATAAACAAAATACATATCCTTCTCTATAGAATGGAACTTGAAAGAATCATTCTTGTGTACGGTAGACTACCACCCCGTAAATCTATGTACTTATTTTTCTATCATCACCTATCATGGCTTGTTTTAATGATGTATTTAAAGTATATATATTTATATATATAAAATATTTGTAATATTTATACTTCTTGAGTTAATATATCATATATACCTTGTTACATTCTACTTTTTAGGCGTTATGATAACATCTCTTGTGTGTACAACGGACTACCGCCTCACAATGCAATGTGATTCATTTTTAAAATACACTTTAAATAGAGGGTAATAAGGATAATTTTAAGGAATATGTGTTATATACATGAAATCCAAAATATAATAAGGATTCATTTATAATTATAAAAATATAATAAATCATTTTCTCTCATTTATTGAAAATGATAATGTCATTCATGTTCATGTCGACTACCACCTCAATGGAGTGATGTGATATGTTTTTAATCACCCCATAACATTAATTATATCTATAAGTATATTTCATGAAATAATATAGTACTTATAATATTATCTTATTTATTTAAAGATAAAATAATACATACAATACTTCCATAATGATCATTTAAAATAGAAATGTTACTAATGTGTACGTACAACCTTCCATCTGCATGATTTTAACAGTTTTCATTTCTCATATTTATTTTTCATTATTGGTATTAAAATTAGAATTGAAAAATAAATAAATTTTTTTATTATGATTATTATTCTATGTATTTTGGAATAATAACCTCTCTGACCAAGCTCAACATAGTAATGTCATTTTAAAGAAATGAGAAAAATGTCCTCAAAAGAGTCGACGTTGACTTAACTGATCAAGTATTCAAATATTCCATTATAATGAAATAGAATAAATAATTAATTTATTAGTCATCAAATTTTGAAATGGTTATTAATAAATAATATAATTTATTTAATAAAATAATATAGGAGTTGAAGGATATACAAAGAGTGTATGGGCTCGCAGTACGGGTTATTCTCAACTTGATTTTACTTGTATGATATAGATGACATATTTACAACTTGATTTTATTTTGTGGTGTATATAATATCCATTTTATATATAATATCATTAATATATAATAAATCATTTTATTTTATGTTATAAAATTAATTGTTTCATCCAAGGGGATTTGAATAGAATGTTATGAAGTGGTAAGGAATTTCATAACACAATTTATTTATTTATTATATTACCTCTTTACCATTGAAATTTTAAGATTATGTGTGAAATTTTTTATGAATATAATATGAATCATTTAATAATTTTTAAATGTGGAATTAAATTTGATACACAAAATCAACTCACTGATTAATTCCCACTTTAGCATTATGATCATTGTAAGGGACTTAATCTCAATTTCATTTCATTGTGGAATATTTTGATGTTATTTACCCATATTATTCAATGATATGTATTTATAGACCCATTGGCATGTTATTTAATAAATTTTTGTTTTGTAAGTTTATTTAATGTTTTCTTTACTATTAATATTTCATGGGGATTTTGATTTATATATTTCCAAATTGGTAAAGGAAATTATTTTAAAGACCCACATTTAAAGTTTCGTTTAAAACTCTTTTCAATAGGAAGGTATTTTTTAACACACAAAATGAATGGAATTACCCAAAATCAATATTCCTTAATGATTTTATGTTTCCATTATATTTTTTCAAGGTTACTTATAAATAAATTAGTTTATTTTTTATGTGCATAGTTTTTAGTTTTAAAATGTGTTTTTAATAGAAAATATTTTTAAGAAAACTGACTTCATTTCCCAATTCGCTTGAAAGAACATTTTTTTCAAAATTAATTTCCTAAAAAAGAAATTATTATATTTTTATATTATTTTTAACTTCATTTATACCCATAAAAATCATTTTACATAGTCTTTTAAAAGAAATCATTTTATCTTTTTCCAAATATTTCCCATTGAAATTTAAGTGAAGATGTGAAATTAATATTTATTTTAACATGTAATAAATGAACATAATTTTATACCATTATGAGCATTATTTTATTTTAATATTATGTTAAAAATAACCAAGTTTTTTTAAGGAAAATTATTATTAATATATTTTATGAATTTTCTGTTTTAAAAATTTATTTTCCAATGTTAAAGTGTTTCCTTGAGAATGTTATTAATTATATTCTAAGGGTATTATCCATTATTCGACATCAACAATACTAATTTTTACTTATTATCCACTA
Organism: Viscum album; assembly: GCA_963277665.1. NCBI lineage: Eukaryota > Viridiplantae > Streptophyta > Magnoliopsida > Santalales > Viscaceae > Viscum > Viscum album. The sequence goes on from OY728135.1 coordinate 19,920,302, forward strand.
GGGATATTTTTTTCTGATACCGTCCTCATACATTCTATTGATGGAAAAAGGGGTTTTCAAAGAAACCTTAAGGGAACCTATTTTGTTTCATTGGTAAATAATATTTCAAAGGGATTGTTATGGATGTCGTAACTTTTTAATGGGTTAATCATTTCCTATAGATATTGATAAAGAAATACTTTCTTTTTACATGTTTTAATAATGTGATAAAAATAATAATCATTATTTAAGTGATTATAAAGATGAAATGATTGCACTATGTACATTATTTATGGTTCTTGGATATTATATATAATGGGTTCACATAGATTTCACTTTGTGAGCCTATGATATATTATATGATGTGTGCACCCAGGTAGCACCAGGTGAGTTAGATATATCTTATAAAATGTGTGTACTTTGATAATTATTTGTTTCATTTGGTAATGATTATGTCCTCGAGATAATTATACTATAATTATTCTGTAAGGTTATTCTAATTATAAGTGTTCTGTAAGGGTTATGTGATGATGATGATCCAAGATACATATACAATTTATCAATTCCGTTTTATGGGTCTAAAAAGATTCATGTGATCAATATTGTTATTATAAGGATCATTATTAAATACCTTGAGGAATCTAATCCTTTTAAATCCACATTCAATGTTTTCAATGTAACACCCTGAAATTATAAAGTAATAACCTTATATTCAATAACATGTATGACACACAACACCAAACACATAAAGAGAGATAATGTCTTGAGTATTTATAATATATATTTAATAATTTAAATAAATTCAATATAATTTATATCTATAAATACATGAACCACTAAGTTAGCACATGAAACACACAACAACATGTTTTTTCAATGGCTTGTGATACATGAAAGGAAAAATTTTATCAAAGGGTGATATATTATTAAAATATTATTATTTAATATAATAATACTTAACCTCTCTATTAAATTATATGACATAAATATTTTTAACTAACTTAATAATATATATGGTTTAAATGAATATAAAATGAATAATTAGGTTACCAATTAATTGGAAATGAAAATACAAACCAATTGAATATAATGAGAATATTAATATTTGTATGCTCATAAGATGATTTATATTAATAAATTAAATTAAATTAAATTACTAAATAATATTAATAAATTATATATGTTATATATTAAGTCAAATATTTTTGATAATTATCAAATATTTTTGATATACATATGATAATAATAAACATCATATTACACATAGAAACACAATATTTTTATTAAGGCATTTTCATATCCTCTTTATGGAGAACCTATTTTATATCCAATTTTTTTTAACATTTTGTAAATTTATTTGGTCAACATAAACTTCATATTTTTAATAGAAACAAAAAATGTAGGATAGGGGGAATATTTTATATTTTTCAAAAATATATCATTTTTAATGAATATTTAAAAATACAGATTTTTTTTAAAATTATTTTTTCATATAATTTAATTATATTCATAATTTAAGTTTTATATTGGTTTTAAATTTTAATTAGATATTATTTTTATCAATTAATCCAATTTATGTCATTGGAATCAATTTCACTTTGAAATTTACTATAAAATCATAGCAAACTTTAGGATATTATTACTTTGAAAACCAACATTGTTATCCCGCTTACGGGAGGAATTTTAATTTAATTTCAACCAATTATTCGATTTGAATATGGAAAAAATATTCCATATTTTAAATAATAATAATTTATAATTTATAATAATATCAACTTATTTTTTGACCGAAAATATTAGCAAAAGTAATTAAAATTAATTAAAAGGATTAAAGTTAAATTAAGCTTAATAAGGGATTAAACCATAACCTTAATGACCAAATAAATCTATACCATTTTACAAAGGCTATTGGAGGGACACATTTTTACACTATCCTACCTTGAATCTACTTTGGACCATTATTTATTGACATTCAATAAACAAAACATGGGTGGGGTTCCTTTCTTTTAAAATTTTAATAGATATTCCACCCCTCCTCCATTACAAAAGGCAATCTTCAGTTACACTTCCCAACAGCTCTCAATGCCACACTGTCTCAACAAAAAAAATTCAAAAATGACTTACCAACATCCCTAATTACACTATTAAGACTCATATGGTTATAAATCCTTCCAAGGTAGCTCTTTTATTGAAAACCAAAAGAAGTAACCCGAACAAAATGTAACACCCTCCCTCAAACATCTATCTTTTATTTTCCTTATCAACTCCATAAAAACCTAATATTTCATATCTATATAATAAATCAAGTATAATAAATATACTAGAAAATATTTGTGTTAAAATGTCTACTTAAACTTACACAAATCTCTATATAATGGGTAATGAACATAATGGTTACGTATATGCAGACTACCTCCTCAATAAACAACAATTATTCAACTTTCCCATAACACCTCTAATTGTGACCATTATGATGGAAAATATTATTATATATGATATATATTATATTTATAATATATTTATGATTTATTATTTCCTTTATAACTCATATCACTATACATTCTATTTTTTATAAAAATGATAACGTCGTTTGTGGAAGTGCGGACTACCGCCCACTCAAAGCGATGTGATTCGTTCATGAAATACATGGAACATATAAAGGATGGTTTTAATAAAACTATGTTACATATATAACATATATATGATACTGAATTTATGATATACATTTGTATAATTTACTTTTCATTCTTTTATTACTACAAATAAATGATATTTGTGTTCTTGACTACGTACATACTACCATCTCCAGGAATGGTTAATTTAATTTAATATATCCAAAAAATTATATATTATTATAGATTAATTTTTTAGATATATATTATATTAATATAATGGTTTAAATTCTGGAGATTAGGAAACCATGATTGGATCAAAAAATAACAAGTTATAACATACTCGACAAACTAGGTAATTAACACCATGTATAGTTAAAATAATTAAAGCTTATTAACAAAAGAATAATGAGAAATTATATGAAGTTAATATATGTTATTATAAACATGATTGTGGTTATGGTATAAGTTTTTATCACATTTTAAACCACTATATAATATCATAAATACCACACAACAAAAGAAAGCTTAAAGTAAGGAATTTTCTTCTCAATTTACATTCCATTGAGAATTAATTGTTGTTATGCACCTAGTTTCATTTATATGGTGTACATATTGTACTTTTACATGATATATCATAAATTAAGTTATTATCATGATATTTTAACTTTCATTTAATTTTATTCCTTCATGAGGTTATGATTTAAAAAGTTTCAAAGTGGTACAATACACTTTGGAATGTTTAAAGATTGTTTTTTCTAAAACATAGTACTAATAATCTTACAATGGGATTTCCATATGAGGTAGTAAAATAACCAATTTTTATAAAATTATGTTATTATCCTATGGTTATTCATCACCATTTTCATATATTTGTACAATATTTTCACTCATTTTTACTCAAAATTGTTTAAAAATATTTTTAAGAAAACCTGACATCATTTCTTTGATTAGACGTAGAACCTATTTTCTTCTAAAAACCTTGTATTAGAAAAAATTCAAATTTTTTAAACCTTTTCAAAATGATTCTTAAAATACATTTTCACCCTTTTTGACTTTTTCCTATGTTTTCAAACGAATCTTCTTATCGCTTTACCTGCAAGGTAATTTTTGAACATTTTTTTACTACAAAAAAGAAATATTCTTTTTGCCACATTAGACATGTATAGATTTTTCTATTGTAATTTCCTTGAAGAATCATTCTCAAATTTCAAAGGATTATTTTTTATGAAAATTTATTTAAAAGGAGTTTTCAATGATTTTTTTTTTCAAAATGAATTTCAAAAGTAAAGGGTATTTTCCCCAGGAATATTTTAAAAGTTACTATTTTATTTCATCAACGAAAAAACCCAACCTTATTTAGTCCACATGAGATTTTATTAATTGAGAAATTATTCATAAAACCATATTTAATAGTAAATACAGTTATTTGATAAGGAATATTATTTATTCAATATGTGAAATAATTTAGATTGATAGTGACTGTTGGAGCCCGAACCTTATATAACTCCTCAATGAATCGATAGGTTCTCATGAGATGAATAAGATTTAAAAATTAAATGGAGGATGTATCCATAATTTTAAATTGTCCAAAGGATAGATATTGACAGTATAGGTCCTCATGTTCCTTATACATGACATCGGTGAAGAAATATAATTATTTCATATTGGTTTTAGTTATTATTTATCCATGAGATTTTGCGTCGATATATCTATGGATGTAATTAATTCTTTTTTTATTAATTTATGGAATACATTTCAGTTTCTTATGGGCCTTATTATTTATTCTTTATAAAGTTATGTAAATTTAAATTATGACGAGTTATTTACCATTAAATATATATTGATTCGTTATTTCTTAATTTGTATTTAACTTTTATAATCATTTGATCCCACCCTTATTATTTTTCTCTTCCCATGTTATAAATAACAAAACATCGAATATGTTTTCAAGGATGCAGTTTATTTTAGTTTTTTGTATCATGTTTTATTTTATTTTCCCAATGTATTATGGGTATCGTGTATTTAATATATATTTCCAATACTTTTAAACTAAATGGTCCTTCATTATTTTTTCCTTGTAATAATGCTAATGTAATAAAATAATGCATTGGCACCAGGCTACTAGGGTCAGGGCGTAACAGCTGGTATCAAAGGAAGTTTAATAGAATCCTTTGAAACTAAATTTAAAAAACAAATATAAGGGAGAAAAACCCTAATATAGACATTTTTTTTGTATTCAAGAAAAACCTATAATTTTGGTAAGTTAGCTATTATGATGGTATTCTTATAAATACATACTTGTCTAGATACTAGAAGTTATCGTGGTTCTAGCACTGATGTACCAAGGAGTAATAACACTGACAAAGTGTTTCTATCATAACTTAGGGTTAATTGGTAAAAAAATAGTCCTTATAATGCACCTATTTTGAAACTCATGGGGGACATGATTTGGATAATTCACATTTTATTTAACAATAAGTATGAGGGATTTATGCCCCCAAAGTAACCAAAGAATATGTTACTTGGATTTAAGATACATAAATTTATATTCTTTTCCCTACCATGTTTAGAGTTATAAAAAAGTTCATAATTTTAGGATCTCATATAGTATATGACCATGTTTAGAAATGGAACCAAGCAGAAGGAATGAGAACTCCTCTAATAAACCTGATGGAAAATGTAAGAAGGATCACATCTTTCATGGTGTTAAGTCACTATTTCGAAGGGAGATAGTCTCCCAACACATGGGGAAATATTATCACGTGTTAAAAAGAGAAGTAAATAATTCTCCATGTCATATGGATTTTAAGGGGAGAAAGATAATAAGTGGATGGTAGAGAAAATAATGGATAATGGAATAAGGGAAAGAAGGGTTTTCACACCTGTGATAATTGTGGAAAGAATCACCATATTAAATGGTTGATGGGAATGAGAGTTTTTTTATGTGTGGAGAAAAATGACATCAGGTTTGTGATTTCAAGGGTAATTAAAAGTTTTAATGTACAATTATTCAGCTACTAGGACATGAGACACTATGAAAATTAATGTCCCAAGCATAAAAGGAATATACACTAAATGTTCCAATTGGATAATGATCATGTTATTCTACTTAAACCTATTAAGAGGAATGATTAATAAATCTATTCAAGAATTATATCATTTAAATATTTTTTTCACCAATTTACTTGTTATAAGAATTATATAATATATGAGGATTGTAATACAGTACACTTTCATTAATGATTAGACACCATATATGGAATGGTATCAAGAAAATATATTTAGTAGGATGTTAAAAATTTTAGAAAACACACAATTTAGGGGAAAAACATTATATATTCTTGATGATTAGATAATAATAAAGAAATAGTTTATTTGGATAATTATTGACTACCTTGAAACTAATTATTGACTTGTTGACAAGTGTTCTATGTTATCATTGATTGAGTTCAATACACTTTGGAATATAAGTAATATATCCAATAACATGTGTCTAACTTAATGAATAAGGAATAATTCATGATTCCAATTATATTTCATAGTAATTAAAATTATTACTATGTTTCTAGGAGGTACATGATATAGTTATTCACTTGTCTGGAATGTGAGAATTTAGAGCTGCTTTGTGTTGATTAAAGGCTAATGATAATTTCATCTTAGAAAATCAGTGACCCTCTTTCTAACGTTTTGGATTAAGATATTTTTCGAAAAGTTAACTATTTATTAAATGGTTTAAGTTGAAAATTGGATTATATTTTAGAGGGTAATGTGTTACTTCCCCATATAATGAATTATGTCACAAGAAACAATGTATAAACAGTTAAAGGAATAAAAAAATAAAATATTATGTTTTCACAGAGAGTGAAAGAATTACTCAACTCCGGGAAATATGATCATGATACCAAAAAATGTATTCATAGCACCTTCATTTCTGATAAATTGAATGAGCCCTTAGATTATCATATATTTATGGACATTTGATTCTTAACTTTCCCCTAAACATGTTCTCTAGAACTCTCCATAATAACTTTATGGTTATACTTTTCTTCCATATCTAGGTTTTAATTTACCATATATGTTCTCCTACTTGGGAACCTAGATACGTGACCATTTTATATTACACTCTCTCTTATTAATAAGTTGTTATACAAACCCTTTTTTCAAAGTGATACTTTCAAAAATATTTTATATTCAATCCCTATATTTTTAGATTATGTTTAAAATTTGAGGACCCAATTAAATTAAGGTGGGGATAATGTAACACCCCTAAATCTTAAAGTAATAATCTTGTATTCAATAGCATGTATGACACATGACACCAAACACAAAAATGGCTATAATGTCCTGAGTATGTATAATATAAATTTAATATATTTAGTATATTCAATATAATGTATCACTTTAAAATTCATATGACCCTGAGTTATCATGAAAAACATGCAACAATGAGTTTCTTCAATGGCTTGTGTTAAACGCAATACAAAATTTTACTAAACAATAATATATTATTAAAATATTATTATTTAATATAATAATACTTAACCGAGCCATTAAATTTGTGGATATGAATAGTATTAACAAACATATGAAAATATATGGTTTACACAAATATAAAATGAAGTAATAGTTTACCAGTTTATTAGAAAAAAAAAATAATTGAATATAAATAGAAAATTATTATTTTTATGTTCACAAATGGTTTTGTCTTAATAAATTAAATTAATTTAAATTACTAAATTATATTAATGAAATATATATTATATATATTATATCAAAAAACATTTATAACCATTTAATATATTCGATAGACATAAGATAAGAATAAACTTAATATTACACATAAAGACTTATATTTTTATTAAAGAACTTTTGATTCTTTTTAATAGATAACTAATTTTAAATCCAATTATGATACTTTTAAATATTTAATAATGCAGAAAATAATAGTCATTGAAATTGAATCATAAAAAGTAGGTTAAGGTGATTTTTTTATTTTTTAGAAACATATCAATTTTTAATGAATAATTATAAATAATGAATTTAAGTTCAAAACCGTGTTTTCATATAATTTGACTATAAGGATAATTTAATTTTTATGTTGGTTTTAAATTTTAATTAGATAATATTTTTATCGATTAATCCAATGTAGGTAATTTTAATCAATTTTACATTGAAATTGACTATAAAAACATTGTAATCCTTTGGGAGTTTTACTTTAAAAATCAATATAGTCGTCCCTCTTGGGGGATTAATTTTAATTTATATTATGCTAATTATGTGATTACTACTTGGTATAATGGATTCCATATTTAGAATCAATATAATTTATAATATTAAATAAGTATAACATATTTTTTGGCCAAAAATATCAGCGAAATTAATTAAAATTAATTACAAAGATTAAGGTTAAATTAAGTTTAATATGGGACTAAACCATAATCTTAGGGAACAAATAGATCGATTCCCTTTTCCAAGGGCTATTGTTTGGTTATATTTTGACCCTATACTCTCTTGTATATACTTTGGACCATTATTAATCCACTTTAAGTAAAAATTACATGGGTGAGGTTTTTTCATTTAAAATATTACAAGATATTAAACCCCTTGAACAAACTCTTCCATAATGGCTCCCCAAAATCCCAACATCCTCCTTAAAGCTTACTTTTGTAATAAATACTACCAAGAAATATCTTTTGTTTCAAACCAAAAGAATTTACCTGATTAAAAGGTAACACCCTCACTCAAACTTCTCTCTTTTATTTTCTTTATCCACTCCCTAAAGTCTTCTTATTATATATCAACAAAAAAGATCTCATATACTCAATATAATAGGATTTTTTAACGATAATAATTCAAACTACACTTACCCACACCTCCATTTAATGGGTTACGAACATAATGTTTACATATATGTGGACTACCGCCTCGTTAATAGATGATTGTTCAATTTTCCATTACAACCTCTCATGGAATTATGATGGAAGAACTTATTATATATGATATATATGATATTTATAATATATTTATTCTTTTTTAATTACTTTATAAAACACAACTCTATACATTCCAATTTCCATAAAAATGATAACATCGTTTGTGGAAGCACAAAATACTATCCCCTCATAGCGATGTGATTCATTCAGGCCATACATGAAACATATAAAGGATGGTTTAGATAAAATTATATAACATATATAACATATATATGATAATATAATTATGATATACATATATATAGTTTAGTTTTTATTATTTTAACATTATAATGAAATGAATGTAGTGGTCATGCGTATATACAAACTACTATCCCCATGAATAGTGTATTTCATTTCTTTTCCCCAAAAAATTATACATTATTCTAGATATATATATTTATATACTAGATATAAATGATATTAATATCATGTTTTACATTATGTAGATGATGAAACAAGGATAATAACAACAAATAATAAGGTAGAATATACTCGACTAACTAGGCAATTAACAGTTGATATATGTTTATTAATGAATTCTTGCTAACAAATAGGTAACGAGACATTATAAGAAGTTAATATATGGTATTATAAACATGATTATTGTTATTTTATTAGTTAGTAACACATTTTAATCCACTATACAGGAGAATAAATACCACATGACCAAAGGATGGTTAAGGTAAATGATTTGTGTCTCAATTTACATTCCATTGAGACTTAATTGTTTTTATGCACATAGTTTCATTTTTATGGTGTATATATTTACCTTTTACATGATATATCATGAATATCCATACAATCATGATATGTTAAATTTCATTTAATTTTATTTTTTAACGAGGTTATTATTTAAAATGTATTAATGTGGCATGTGACACTTTGGAATGTTTTGAGATTATTTTCCACAAAAATGATACTAATAATCTTACAATGGTATTTTCATCTAAGTAAATTAAATAATAAAATTTCAACGAATAGTTTTATTCTCATCATGTTATTAGCAACATTTTCATATATTGTTTTCAATTTTCCACTCTTTGGTACTCAAAATGGTTTAAAAATAATTTTTAGAAAACCCAGTTTTTCCATCTTTAGTTGGAGAACAGATTTTCTTCTAAAAATCATGTTTTAATAAAATGTTTCAAAATTCTCAAAATAGTTTTATAAATAAATTTTTACCATTTTTGTGATTTACTTAGGTTTTTAAAAGAATCTTCTTGTCTCTTTAAAATTTATGCAGAAGTGCAACATGGATTTGTACAATATCCCAAAAAATATTTTGGCCACTGTTATGAGTTGAAGGCTCTCACCCCGCCTTTTAAATTGGATTTTAGAAGATAACCATAGTTTTGATAATGATTAGTCCATACAGGTAGCTATATTTTTTGCATAATAAATGGTTAATGAACTTAATTAGAAAATTTCATGGTCCAATGTCTTTACCAAGTTAGACATGAACAAAGAATATGAAAGGGTTTAGTGGTCCATTATCCTCAATTTCCTTATTCAAATGGGGTTATCAAATGTTTTCATTGGTATAGTATTTATATGATTAAATTATCCTCCTATTCCAATCAAATTTATGGGGAAAACTAGTGGTTTATTAAAATGAGTTAGGGGACTAAGGTAAGGGAGATCCTCTTTCTCCAAGTATTTTTATCACGGTGAAAAATGATTTGAGCTTGTTACTCTCTAAGTGTCTCCTTGAGGGTAGTGTGATACCTTTTTTTGTATAGGAAATACAAAAGGTGTTTCCAACCTCATGTTTGAGGATGACACAACAATTTTTATCAATAGTGGAAAATGGTCTCTAACGTGTATAATGAATATTTTCAATAGCTATTGTATGTGGAGTGGGAAGTTAGTAAACTATGAGAATAGAAGTGTGTATATCCAGAACAAGTTCCCGACTAGGAGAACCTAGTACATTGAGTATAATATAGGATTTAACAAAAGGAGTTTTTCTATTTTGTTCTTGGGGATTTAATTTCTTCTTGCAGAAACCATGCGCAGTATTTTGATACTCTAGTAAAGAAAATGGTCAGTATGATTGAAAATTTAAAGATCCACATTCATTCATTCGGTGGCAGAATAAATCATATTAACAGTTTTTTATCCTCTATTCCAACTCATATTATTTATTTCACTATGGTTACTCTACCCATTATCTCTCTTTTGGAAAGGATCATGAATACTTTTATTTGGGATGCTCATGTTGACAGACGCCACCACTAGGCATCCTTAGACTGAATTTCAAATCTGGTTTGTCTTAGAGGAATCTAAATTAGAAACATATTGTAACTGTTACATGGTATGGAAGGTAAGATCTCTTGGGAAGTATTGCAAGGACATTCTCTATGGGGGGAATTTTCGTACAACAAAAAATGGTGATATCTTTAGGTCTCTAAACAGAATGGTATCAGTTATGTGGATAATTATTCATCTAATCATCCTAGATCTTGATAATGAATTATGCACGATGGTAGGAGAAGGGAGATAAGATTCATGGACCACAAATTTACTGGTAAGAAACTATTTTTCTCAGAGTGTCCCAACTAAGACATCTCCTTCAGGTAAGAAAACAATCACCCCACTTTTACAGAGACTGTACTCGATGCTAATCAGCAGATAACTCTTGATCTTATCGAGCTATCTGAGTCATCAAAATCCAATGTATTCACTATATTAGAAATATGTACTTTATCTGTAAATTATTTCTACAATGTGGCAGGGATTCCAACTAATATTGATGGCTTGGGGAGAGGTTCTGTGGTGGAGATATATTCCGGACAAATATTCATTCCTGGTTTAGAATGTTAGAAAAAATTCAATATCCATGGACGATAATATCAAGATATTGGGATTCCATTTAGTGTCTCTATGCTTATGATTTTCTGATCCTAAGGATGATTCCATCCATCACCTGTTCTTTAAGGGACAATTGGGAAGATTTGTTTGGCACACACTTTGGAGTTTTACAGGTACAACCTCTTAAAATTTCTCAGCAACTAACTTTCAAAACGTTTGGTTTCAAGGTTCTACAACCAATCGTATGGAAGTCCATGGAAGATCATGTATATTGGTGGAAGGGTTTTCGGTGTTTGGAAAGAAAGAAATAGAGCCCAGTTTTAGGGAATTTCAAGATCATGTGTAGCCATATTTGTTAGGATTTGAAGCTTATGTATGGACCTGGTCCTCAATTTCAAGAACTAGGAGTAAGCGCCATCTATGAGATCGATCATGGGGAACAACACGATCCTGACTGTTCTTCCTCGAATCCCTATTGGAAGAAGGGTTAAGTGTAATAATAACATTTTAGGGCTTAAACATAATATCGATGGGTCGTGTAGCTCTGTCATCTTTAGGGGAGGCAGTTTAGTCCATTATAATATATGATATTTTATCTTTTAAATCATGTCCCACATCGGGACTGGATTCTCTCTTTAGACTGAGGCCAATGCATTACTTGCAGTCTTGGAATTGTGAAATAGGAGAAACATTTCTATTGCTATGTTGGATATCGAATATCAGGTGATGGATAATTCTATTCAAGGAAACTATTCTACCCCATGGTCAATAATCTACCACGTCCAAAAATCAGAAAGATTATACACGAAGGCATGATGGTTTCCTACATGTGGAGAGAAGGAAAAAGGGAAGCTGAATATCTCAAATAAAATTTTTATATAGATGGTTGCCTATTAGGTTTTGATAATATAGGTTCTTTACCTTATGAATGTATAAATATTGTTATAGTGTATTCACTCAGTCTATAATTCATTAGACCCCCTTATCCTTAAATGTACTCAGTTCCCAAATCATGGGGAACATTCTTTTCAAAAAAAGTATTGAGTTTTTAGTGTGAAAAATAAGTATGGATTTTTCAACCCTCAATTATTAGAAGCCTCCTTTTCATGTATAAAGGTTTCATTTTTTAAATAATTTATTTTCAAAATTTATTTTGAACATAAAATTTAATCGAAAGATATTTCCAAATAAAATTATATATCCCTCAATAATATTTTTAAAAGTTTCTCTTTTATTTCATCAACTACCACAAACCTCTATTTTTTCTCTACATGGGATTTGATTAATTAAGAAATTATTGATAAATAAATATTTATCATTCAATATGGTTATTTGATAAGGCATATTATTTATTAAATATGTGGAATAATTTGTATTGGTAGTGATGGGTGAAGCCTAAACATTATATATCTTCTCGATGCATCGATATGTTCTCATGAAAAAAAGCTACACAAATTATATAGGGGATTAATGTAGAGTTTTAAAATATCCATAGGATAGACCTTGATAGTATAGATCCTCATGTGCCTTAGACATGAAATCCATTAAGAAAAAATTTCTTCATTTTGGTTTTAGTTATTATTTATCCATAATATTTTGAGTCAACATATCTATGGATGTAATTCATTGTCAGTTTATTGATTTATTACATGTGTTTTGGTTTCTTACATACCATATTATTTATTCCTTATCCTTTTATATAAATGGAATGTATACTTTGTTTTTTAACTTTCTAGATATATTGATTCATTATTTCTTCTGTTGTATTTAGCCTTATTGAGAACTTGAGAACACCCATATTATGTTTTTTTCTCTATGTTATAAAGACGAGAAATTTGAATAATCTCTCAAGGATGCAGTTTATTTAGGTGTTTTGTAGAATTTTTTATTTTTTCTTCCCAATGTATTATGGTTATCAATTAATGTAATTTGGATTTCCAATTCTTCTAAACGAAACGATCCTTTGGAATTGTTTTACTTTTAATAATTCTAATGTAATTAAATAATGCACCACCACTAGACTTATGGGTTAGGGGAATTACATTCATGTTTAATGATATGAGTATTGATGGGTATGAATATTATTATGTCACACTCATGCAAATTGATTATGAAATCACACCATTATGATCATTTTATGACCATTGGTGAAATTCAATTGTTAATACTAATGTTTTCCTTTAATGTCAATTTGAACTCACCATTCATATGTTTCTTTTTCCCAAGGTCATAAATATTTTAGTTGAACAAATAATGTCTAGAAGTAATTTCATGTGGATGATGATGGATTAATATGAAATTATACAAGATGGGTTTTGTGGGAAATATGCTCATTCAAATTCATGGGTATTATTTATGTATCAATTTTTCCTACTTCTCTAAACTGTATGAATAATTGTCATTGAGAATTTAATTTATCCAATTTTCCATTTTGATGTTGTATGATATTGGATTGAAAAAAACGGGGGCCCTTCATTAGTATCAAAGCTATAAATGTATTTTTCATGATTTCAAAAATATATCTAGAAGTGCTAGTTTAGGGCTATTATAGTTGGTATCATAGGAAATATTTAGACAACATTTTAAATTGGGATTAATTCATATGATTTAATTTTAATAATTATATATTATATAATAATTCTATAAGATCATGTTTGATCATATGTTCAAGCTATTAGACAACCCTTTTTAGGTTTTATGTGATTAGATCTTAACACAATTCCAGAAAAATTATGAGCCATTTTAGAAATTGGAATTTATGTAATTATTTTGTTTAATGTGATGTATTTCATTATATTTTGATGATATAAGTCTTAATGTATTGATATCCTTTTGGGTTTATATGATCATAGATATTGAGGTAATTATGGGATCACACGTTTAATCGTATAGAAGACTTTGGGAATGAATATAACACCCTTGTAATTTGTGTTATAATTTTAAATACATTAAGATATGATAAATAGTAATTTAAATTTAAGTGTTTTAATTAATAATAGTACTTATAAATAATAATAATTTATACGTTTCAAATTTTTTAATTATTTTTATAAAAAATAAAAAATATTAATTGGTAGTATTATTTTCTGTAAAAGAAGTTTTTATTTGAATCTATGTATTTGACTAAATTTTTATCGATAGATTATTTAATTAAATATTTTATGAATAATTTCTATATATACTATTATAAAAAATTTTAAAATTAAAAATTTTGTTACGAGTTTATTCACTATTAATATTACACCATAAGATTTTATGGTATATTTCTTCGTAAATAATTTCAATTTATTAGATTGCTTATATACACAAAACACTAAGTCTCTGTGAAAATTCACTTTATTATAGTTATTAACTAGCCATTCAATTTTATTTTTCTTATTTTGTGATTAGAATTTTTAAAAACCTACATTCAACGTTGCGATCAGTATGTTTTTTAGAGTATGATAGGATCAACTTAATTTTTGTTAATAGTAACTTGACACTTATGAATAGTAATGGACCTTTATGAATAGTAATTTTACACTTATAAATATTAGTATTTTACTTATTAATAATAACCTCACCCATGAATGTATAAAAAAAAAATTAGTCACATTATAAATTAGAGTGAATGTTTTAAAAATTAATAATTAATTGTTGGTATTTTTGCGAGCAATAAATATTTAATTACAATTTTAAAATTAATAAATTTATTTAAAAGATAATTGCTTTTTATAAAATGTATCTATAAATCAATATTATGTTATCATATGATTATTTTATAATTTAATGAGATAATAAATAATTGTTTATGGTATTATATAAAGACATATAAATTTGAAAATTGTATTTCTCGAGTAAATGTTAATGTTAATTAGTAATTAAATATATAAAATTTAGAAAATTATTTCCATAAAATGGAGTTCCTTTTTTGATTCTAGACATCTAAAAATTGTTTGGGTGGATTTTTGGGATTTTTTTGAAATACTTGAATTTTACTTGAATAGTATAATTCCATAATATACGCAATATGCTATATATATTCATATCTACGCCATTCCTAAGTCGTGTCTGATGTTAATGGACATTGGTCAGAACTAACATGCACTCTTTACTATTTTAGGCCTCAATAATCAAGACTATTCACATTATTAGTCCAAAATAATAAAATATTTATTAAAATAATGGAAAAACTCTCCATTCATCCACTATAAAAACCACCCTCATTGCCTCTTTTCTTCACTCCTCTAACCATTGAAGATTCTTAAATTTCGGCCCAAATACTATTTCATAGTCCCTCCCCATATCTATGATCCCTTGTTCATTCCAAAATACCAAAACTCATTCTCTTATATAGGTTCATAACGAAGTTATTTCAAAAGGTAAATCCTCTTCCTTTTTCATTTAATTTCATTTCAATTTATCATTTTTTCTTATTCTATACTAACCTCTTCTATCCAAATGATAATGATAAATCTTGTCTCATATATTCTAAAATTATATCATACTATTTTAATAACAATTATAGACCTTCATTAGAGTCCCTATATATTTTATAATCGAAATCATCAGCAGAGAGGTGCCCATTTACTACATTTGTAGACAGAATAATTTTAGTCTTCAAATTAATCTTCTAATCTATTCACAAAACCATTTTAATATTTCAGATATATTTTTAAATGTAAAATATAATCCTTTTTAGGTTCTGTAATTAACATATTTACATAAAACTAAATGATAAAATAAAATAATTAATTATGATCAACAACCAGTATAATTATCTAAATGATTATCACTAAATGACTTATCTAGTGATTCATACTCATACCATGTAACCAAATTATATACATGAAAATTTAAACTTCTTGATGTTTATTAATAATTTATAAATTCAATTCTGGATAATTATATCCATTAAACTTGAACTTCTATACTCATACACAAGTATGTCGATCGTGAAGACCATCAAAAACAATCACTCTCGTGTGATTCAATGTATCTTTTAACTCTTCTAAAAAGACATAAATGAACCAAATAAAATTATAATAAACAAAAGAGATTTATATAAGGTTATAAATTAATTAATTAATGGATTTAATCTGTTTATTCAGGACATTAAGATCGTGTGATGAAAATGTTTCGACATAAGGTAAGGGGTTTCTCATCTCACTTTTATTTCCGTGAGATTTCCATTGTTTGAAACTTATTTCTTGTATGTGGTTAATGTATACTACCGTTGGATATACTATATCATTATTACATTTATATTCATAGTATTAAATGTTTTATTTTATGATTATTAATTTTTTTTAATGCGATTTGATTGATTACATTGGGTTAGTGACTTCATATCAATTTCAATTTCTTTTAGACATACTTCGTATTGTGAACCAAATAATATTTATGTGTTGTATCTAATTTCACATTAAGATAATTTCTTATTTTATATTTCATTCTTATTAAATGTCCATATTCTTGTATAATGGATATGATTATTGTCTTAGCCATTGTTGACGCTCCTTTCGTCACAAAATCTAAAGATCGTAAAAGGGAATATCTGAGCTCAAAGTGATTCAACCTTTGATGAAAACATCAAAAATCGACAAAGGCATGAACAAAGGATCAACAACAACTGCACCGTGAAAGTTATATCACTGTCGCGCAAGTACACGTGTGCGACGCTCTTGGTCGCGCAAGTGAATTGCGTGACCTAAGTGGTAACCGCCCGGGGTCTTCTCCTGCCTATAAATAGACCCTGTGGGCCCCCATTCGGGGGATCTTTTTCCAGAAACTCGGATTGAATCTCCCGATGCCCAAGTCTCTTCTCAAAACTTACGGAACACTTCTAAGGTATATTCTTACCTAGAACGGAAGATCTAAAGAGAAGAAGGAAGGCCTAAGTGTTGAAACTTATCAAACACTTGCGCGCCGACTTATTTCCTTCAATATAACATGCGCATCCCTTTTCTGGAAAAACCTCAAGAGGATTCTAAAGGGTTTAAAAAAGAGTCGCTCAAGTATTTCAATGCTGGTTGAAAATCGCGCAAGTACACCATGTGTCGCGCAGGTATACCAGCGCGACCAATACTTGCGCGCCCACGGAAGACTTGCGTGCCTTTCTAGACTTGCGCGCCCCTATCTTTTTTGGGTTCCCATCTTGCCCATTTTACCCCTCTTAAGCCATTTCACCTTTCCTTTTTAAGATTCAGTCTTCAAGACACTCTTCAAAGCCATTTATGGCATGATTTCTTGATTTGACTTCCTTATCTGAAAGGAATTCTGTGGAATATCTCTAAAAACCTAGTGATTTAAATATCCTTATGTCACTAATTATGGAGAGTTCATTCATTTAACCTCATCCTTTAAGATGAGAGAATCCTTTAACTTGGGCATCCTTTTTTAGAAGTAAGCCCCAAATTCTTAAAGTTCCCAAACTTGGGCATCCTCCTCAGGAGTAAGCCCCAAACCTTAATCCCTAACCTAGGTCTCCTTTTTAGGAATAAGAGTCAGTCATAATCTTGGTATTCCTTTTCAGGAGTAAGCCCCAAGTCCCCTAACCTGGGCCTCCTTTTTAGGAGTAAGTCCCAGTCATAATCTTGGGTTTCCTTTTCAGGAGTAAACCCCAATCCCCCTTAAATTTCTCTTAACCAGTCCTAATTTACCCTTTATTTGGGTTTCCTTTTCAGGAGGAAAACCCAATCATAAGTCCCCTCCTAACTTGGGCATCCTCCTTAGGAGTAAGCCCCAAGATTAGAGTATTCAAATCTCCATGAAGCACATATAACATTATAGACCCTGTTCATGGATTTTCTCCCTAAAAGTAAATCCTAATCCTTCATCTATCTGGGCAGTCATACATACATAAGCCCCAAACAAATTCTTATGATTGCATCTTTCATGGCCCAATTGTCTAATTTTTACCAATACCTCTTGTTTCTCACACCGAGCATGACTCACGTGAGCTTAGAGCGTAAAAGTAATTATGACATTCTTCTTTGAGCCATCAATCATAAACATCATACTCCATTACTCGAACTACGTGGGTTCTGATTCCTTTTCCAAAACAAAGGATACGTAGGTAGACCATTTTTTGGGTTCGATCCCAACTTTGAAATAATCCCTGTCCTTCTGAATGACGATAAACTTAAAGTGCCCCACTGAGTGGCTTTAAAACCAGCCTGGTCATCATAATGACCAAGAGACTTTTATATAAATGTTTTGAAGGATACCATTGACCAAGAATCTCTAAACAGATATAGATGATTTTCTATTTATGAAGAACCTCTAATACATATAAAAGATTCTCTAAATTTCTTGCATATTTAATAATTGATTGATAAAACTAAAGGAAAGCGCATTTTATACTTGGTAATGTAATAAGGATTCACGAACACAACGTAAATCTATAAAGAGAGTCCCGGAGTAGACAATAATTCCCCTCAAAAAGGTGTGATGAGTCCGACCTCCCATCCTCTCGACCAATGCAAATTCCTAAGCCTCATCAGTCCATAAGCTAATGAGCGCCTGCCTTTGGAACGTAGGTCCAAACGGATGTGGAATTATTGGATGTTTCCGGTTCTACGAACAAACCCGCTAGAAACTGATCGGAATGTTTGAATCTCCCGTCCAGGAGGTCATCCCCGAAATCCGTGAGGAAAAAAAAATGGTGAACCCGACGTGAATCCTTAACCAAGTTAAAGTGATGTTCTTCTTATTTGTTAGGCCCCTTGGGCCAACAAAGAAATCATTGACATATGCTCATCCAAAGGATGCAGTGGACAGATTCATCTTGATTATGTCTGTTATATGGAACATGCACTCTTTTCTCAAGATCTTCTGCAAAATGGATTTCCTTAAATTCACCTCTGTGAATGCTGCTGCTGTGAACACCTCTACTGTGAGGTCTACTGCTGTGAAAACCAATGCTGCTACTCCTGCTGGAACGTCGTCCGCTCTGAGGATGACATCACCAACTCAGCGTCTTCAACACTGGGTTTCTAATGAACTGGTTAAGGAGTACCGTCGCAACGGTACTATCCCAACTCTGGAGGCCGCTCGTCAAGCCCTCCAAGTTAACAACTCTACCTGGTCGTCTGGACAACGGCGGCCAGCGATCAAGAAGCAGGCGGTGCTGACTATCGTCTCCAACCGTTTCGGGTCGTTATCCCCGGAATGCAATTTCCATTCACTCCCTTACTCTGAGGAAGTGAATGAGCAGGTCCCGCAGGACCTTAATTCAAAAAGACAGGAGTCCTTCCCAAGGGCTCCCATCAACAATCGCCGCCAGACTCGTGCGGTAGCGCGCCCTCAACATGATGAGGGTACCGACTCCAGGCATTCAGCTCAGGTTCCTCAAACCCGAGCAGGCAAGATGAACCGCCAGAGACGGAATCCGGTTAACAATAGGCAGGTTGTCATCCCTGCCATCTCCGGAGAAGTCCACCAACCTAACTTGGTGGCAAACAACGAGCAGGCATACACACCTGTCCGTTTTGATTCCGCTGTCCAACAGACTCGTCTGGCAGCATCACGCCAATCCCGCCAGGCAATTCCGGCGGAGTACCATAGGCAAGAACATACACCTGCTTATACATCACCAGTTAGTCAGCAGGCTCGTCTGACTACCTATGATGGATCTCGTCAACCGCGTTTGGCGAAGTGTAATCAGCAGGCACATACACATGCTAATACTAATCAAGCCTACCAACAGTCTCGCTTGGTAGCGCACGGAGAAGTCAGTCGGAAAGCCCCGACGACAAACAGGTGGCAGACTCAACTCTCTGCCTCCACACATGAGTACTGTCAGGATTCACTGACAGGAAAAGGAGGACAGGAGCAGGCACATACACCTACTCTAAGCCCGGAATGGACGTTTATCCCCGTTCCAGCGGCTGAAGTCACCAAACATATTTTGTCAATGGTGAAAGAGCAGAAGAAAATTCCTGCTCATATTCTGGATGCTTGCCAGGATATCATAACAGCTTTAGCATCATCTCAGGGACATACACATAAATCTATCCCTAGCAGTGGAGTGACACATCAACGATTCACTCCGGAACAGAAACACACATCTGTTCCAGTCCAAGAGGGTTATGGGGCATACTCCCCCATATCAAATGGACAACCAAGTCAGGCACATACACCTGATTTGAGTGGAGATCGTCAGCCTAATCTGACCATCTTTCCTGATCAGGCACATACACCTGCTCAGAGTAACCACTTTCGTCAACAAGTGGTTTCTAAAGTGAGTAAGAAGGCATCTAAGAAAAAGATCCACCCAGCATAGTCAGGAGATCAAAGGCCAATCTGCAACAAGGCCTTGCTCGATGCTGGAGTTCTTGAAGCCCTCAGACATTTATCTGTCGGAATTCAAGATTCTACTCCCTCAGTTCTCAATAACGGGAACATTAATTTTGAAGGTCTTCAACAGACACTTCCTCATGAAGGCTTGCTTCATGAAAGTTCGGTCAATCTTGAAGTTTCTTCTTCAGATGAGAGCCACAGGAACCCTCTGTGTGGTCAGAAGACCAAGGAGCAAGAGATTTAATCTTTTACTGTAACCCATCATGACGGTCCTCCTCATGGTTATGAACTTCGCTACGAAAGTCCTCTCTGCAGTAGTGATTCATGTTGTCTCGAAAATTCTTCAGAAGGCAATGTAGTGACGAGAAAGCCCTCTTATCTCGAGGCACTTGCAAACGTAAAGCCAGTCATGTCTGATGCTTTACTATCGGCAGGTGAAACTCTTTCTCCATCAGAAGATAGCTTGGGGTTCAGGTTATTCTCCGAACCATCCCTGGGTCATTCATCTTCCAGCATGAATAGTGATCTCTCTACCAATCTTGTTGAATTTGATGAAGCAACAAGGAAACACCAACTCTGGTCCAGACAGGTAGAATAATCTTCATTTAATGATAAAGAGGAAATTCTGAACATGAGGAAAAAACTGGCAAAAGGTGAAGTACTAGTCATGTTTTGGCCTTTGGCTAACTCCCAGTACGACATTCCAAAGAAGTTGACGGATGATGGAATCCATGATATTCGTCTCAACATATGGAAGACTCTTTGTCAATTTAAGAAGAAAATATTATCTTATGGTGATTATGAAAATCATATTAAGATAATAGAAGGGTTACAACGCCAGATTGATTTGGCATCTCTATCAGTCTCTCTGTATCCGAAGGCTGAAAAGCAACAAAGAACCCTTCAACGTTCATGCCTTGGCGCACTAAGAAAATTGCGTCAGTTAATTTCCAATGCTCCATTTGATGTTTATATCAGAGGATGGGGTGTTCACGGAGCACTACATTTCACAGTGATTTCCAGTCAGCAAAGCCCGCCGAAAATGGTCTCATGCAATGTTATTGCCCATGGCCGGCCACAGTCAATGGGCTTTGTTCATAATCAAAAGCTTGCTCAAGAACATGCTTCAACTAGTTCCTCTCAAAATCAAGTATACAGAGAACAAGTTGTTGAATTGCTCCTACATCAAGTAGGTGAGAATATTGAACAAGCCTCTCGTCTGGATCAAACACGTCATCAAATGACAGAAGTTTCGGAAATCATCCAACGGTCTGTTGAACCAGGTGATAAAAGTGGATACAAGTTAATGCATCCAGCTTATTTCTGAACTAAGATTCACAAGATCAAGAGAGATTTTAATAAGATATCAGACATAGCATGTCAAGAGACACCCCAGCTTGTCAGACTGGGGACTTCTCTAACCCAACCCTCAGAGTCAACAAATGGGATTCGAGGAGTTGAGCGGAAGCAGCAGGAACAACCCCAGTCCACCGGACTGGGGACTTTTTCAAATCCTGAATCCCTCCCTCAGAGAAAGTAAGTATTCTCTCGATTAGGGAATAAGCCTCAAGAGGAATGAAGAGCCAAGCTATCAGGAGATTCTCTCCAAGTGACGGTTCTCCAAGAAATTCCTGAGGGATCAAGTCAACAGAATGCCATGTCTCATCATGGACATGGAAGAAGACAATATCACAGAAATGCTGATAGAAAGGATTCCATGCAATATGCATCCATTAATGTCATCAATGTTGTTGCTGCTGATTCACCAGATGAGGCTCAATCAGAGGGATCAGACGAAGAGGTTCCTGCTCAAGAAGTTGCGCACACAGACCTAAATGAAGAAGGTGTGCGCACACGTAATCAAAGGCTTACCCAAAATCTGAGTATTCCTTCAAGTAACCCACTTCCCCCTCTCAAAAAAGGATCCAATAAGGGGAAAGGAAAGAATCAGGTTACTTCTCACCCTTCCTCTGAAGGAGGTCAATCGCTCTCATTAGAGAAAAGGTTTGCACAACAGGAGGAAGAAATGAAAGAATTAAGAAGGTTGAATGCAGAACTACTTCAGAGTAGTATTCTTCTTAAGGATGCTGAAGTCCGACAGCCAAAGGAATTTGTTGTAACTACTGAGGTGGATCAGGAATATCCTCCTTTATCAGTACACCCTCAGAGGTCTAATCCTACGGGTCAAACGCAACAACGGTTGACAGCACTACCATCAGTTGTAGCACCAACCACCACGTCTGTCCAAGCTCCATTCATCACACCTACCCAAAACCAAGTTCAACCTGATGTTTCTCAAAAGTTAATAACTACTATTGAGTCATTAAAATCTCGGTTAGAAACTATGGAAGGGAAACGGGCGCAAGTTCAACCTGAAATGAAAGTATACCCTGAATGGGTAGATTCAATTTCTCCTCCATCCAGTTTTGGAAACCCTGTTTTCCCTACTTTCAATTGATCAGGCGACCCCGAACAACATTTGACGCATTACGTGTCTTGTTGTGATCATATGATGGCAACTCCAGAGCAGCAAGAAGCTGTGAAACTCAGATGCTTCGTGCGAACCTTGCAAGGACCAGCTTTTTTCTGGTATACAAGCTTGCAATCCCGGTCAGTCATCGGATGGGAGGATCTTCGTCAAAAATTCCTTCTTCAGTTTAGCTCAACTTTTCCAAAAACGACAGTTTTCGATCTTAAAAACTGCAAGAAAAGGGAGAATGAAAGAGTCTCTGATTTCATTGGTCGTTGGAAGGGATTAACGTATTCCCTGAGTTTAGCACTCCCTCAGGAGGAATTGTTGCCAATTTGTGTGGAAATTTGTGTGACGAATTACGCACGCCATTGATCCCTGTGAAATACACAGGAGGGTTTCGAGACCTTACTTAAATTGCTAAACAGATTGAAGATTCCCTTATACAGGCTAATGTTAAATCTCATATAATTCCATCAGCTCTAGGAAGGATAATGGGTAATTCAGAAACTGCTACAGTTATGCTTAAACAAGCACCTGTACCTATTTCTACTTCAAAACCTTCATCTTCTCGAAGGGCTCCACCTCCTGAACACCAACAACAAAGGATGTTTCGTCCAAATGATCAAAAAGATCAACTACAAAAACAATTTGAGGATATGAAGAGTAAAACATACTCTTTCCGAAGTGAGAAAGTTCCTGGTTACTTCATTTCAGCTCTGGAAAATAATTTGGTTCAATTACCAGTGCCCAAGAGGCCAAAAAAGTAAGGAGATGAAGACCGTCCCAATTATTGTCCCTTTCATCAAATGTTGGGGCATCCTATCCAGGAGTGTTTTGTCTTTAAAGACCTCCTGCAAAAGATGGTCGACTTGGGACAAGTCAAATTGAAGGGTTCTTCAGCTCATGTAGCATGTATTACTGCTACAGATCTAGAGGAAGGAGGCGAGTGGTAGGAAGTCAAAAGCAAAACTACGAAAAAATATGATGATTGGATGGTCAGAAAGACAATCAATCGGACCCATTCCATTTTGCGAACACAATTGAAGAAGCCAATTGTGTCTCCTACAAAAGCTGCAGTAAAGCCTCCATCAAAAGATAAATCCTCAAAAGGGCAGTGCAATTCAAAGAAGAAAGAGGAATCAGGAGAAGATGAGTATGTATCAAATCCTAAATTGTCTTTGACTCTGGCAGATTTCATGCCATCTACTTCAAAGCCATGGGCACCGTCCCACCAAACGGCACAGCCTAAACATGCTAACCAGGCAGAGTCTTTATTAGACGAAAAGTTAATCTTTGGTTCTGTTAATATGATTCAATTAACAGATCCATATTCCAGTCTTGATGAGCCTGAATTCCCTGTATCAAATAACGGAATCTGAGGAGGATCTAGAGGTTCAAGATACAGGGGAAGACGTGGATCTTTCCGAAGCCACTACTCTAATTTTACCCCTGCTAGCACTATATATGCAGCAGAAACTCATGGTAGAGCCCTTCAGCAAGCTCAAAAAGAACAAGGAAGTTCTTCTGCCAATGGCCAATTCAGTTTTGGCGCAGTTATTTTGGACGACCAATTAATGGTTCCATCTTCTTTATATCAGAAAGTAAATTGATCTAATCAGTCTAATCTTCCAAAACCAAGGATGTTGCTAACTTCAATACAAGATGCATCATCTTCCAAAGCATCTGCTTCCAAGGTACCTGCTAAACCGCATATTCATATTGGGAAACGCAGACCTCTAGATCAAAAATATGATATATTGAAACACTTGTCCCAAGTACTAGCCATGTTATCAATTTTGGATGCTTTGAATCTGTCAAAAGATCTTCGGGAAGCACTCATCGAAGCTTTTTCAAGTCCTCAGGATTTTGAAGCTGAAATTGCTGCAGCTGAAATCTATCACATAGAGAATAATCCTATAGAATGCCATGCAGTAATATCTTTTACTGATAAAGATGAAGATGATGTTGTGCATGGACACATAAAACCTTTGTACTTATCTGGAAAAGTCAATGGTGTAGATGTTCGAGGAGCTTTTATTGACAATGGTTCAAGAGTCAACCTCATGCCCATTCGTACACTTCATCGATTGGGCCTCAAGGAATCTGATTTATCTCCTTCTACCATGATGTTACAAGGATATGATAAAAATGAACAAGAACCACTGGGATAAGTTACACTCAGAACTCAGTTTGGAGATCTTGTATCCAATTCGGATTTCATGATTGTTGATCAAGACTCAGCTTTCAATATCTTGCTTGGAAGACCCTGGCTACATCAGCATGCAGCTATTCCTTCATCATACCATCAATGTCTCAAATACTGTTTCGATGGTCAAGTTGGAACATTGTATGGTGATAAGGCCCCGTTCAAGACATGTGAGTCTCAATATATTGAGGCGGAATTTTATCACATGAAAGGAATAAAAAAATCTACAATGAAGGAAATTACCAAAGTTAATGCTCCATATGGTTTGGAGAAAATTCCAATAAATCCATTTTTACATGTGAGTACAGATTATGTATTACCTATCAGTCAAATTGACAAAATAGGCCCAAATCAAAATACTCTTATGGAAAGATCCATAATGTCAATTACGGTGATCGAGCCAGACAACATGGGAGAAATTGGTAACCTACCAAGCAGTGATGAAAGCATAAATGGTGATGAAGTCCAACAAGTCTATACTTCGCAAATCAGGCCAGAAGAAGTTATAGCAACACCATAGGTGAATAATGATGTCGATTCTCAATCCATCATCTCCTCTTTATTTCCCAAAGAAGACCCTTTATCATCAATAGGGTCGGAAATGGAAGCTTCTTCTTCAAAATGTGAAAATTTTGACATCTCTTATGATCATGAGAATTTCGTTTTTTCATCTACTTTGCAAGTAGAAATGGAAGAAGTAACACATGATGAAGAGGAAGAGGAAGATCTTAGAGATTCTCCTCCAGCATTTGAAGAGGGTATCTCTACCACTGTGGATGAACTCAGAGAAGTAAATCTGGGTACAAAGAAAGATCCATGCCCCACTTTAATTAGTGCGGCCATGACCCTTGAAGAGCAAGAGATGTATATTTCTTTTCTAAACCAAAATAAATATATTTTTGCTTGGAATTATATAGAAATTCCTGGGCTTGATCCTGATGTTGCTACTCATCATTTGGGTTTACCAAAAGAACATCGAGGTTTTAAACAAGCCGCGAGAAGAACACACCCAACCTATGCTTCCAAAATTGAAGCTGAAGTGGATAAGCTGATCAAAGACAACTTCGTCAGAGAAGTACAATATCCCAAGTGGTTGGCTAATATTGTCCCTGTAAATAAGAAGAACAGACAAATTAGGTTTTGCATCGATTTCAGAGATCTTAATCGGTATTGTCCTAAAGATGATTTCCCAGTTCCGATTACAGAACTCTTAATTGATGCGACGGCTGGATATGAAGTACTTTCTTTCATGTATGGATATTCTGGATATAATCAGATCCAAATGGCCCCAGAAGATGAGGAATATACAGCCTTCAGAGCTCCTCAAGGTGTGTTTTGTTACCGGGTGATGCCCTTTTGTTTAAAGAATGCAGGTGAAACATATCAACGCGCCATGCATCGTATCTTCAAACCTATTTTAGGGAAGTTTGTTGAATGCTATGTAGATGATTTGGTGGTTAAATCCAAACAACGTTCTAATCACTTGGATGATTTTGAAGTCATATTCCACAAGCTTCGACAACATAATTTGAAGATGAACCCCTTAAAATGTGCTTTTGGGGTAACCTCAGGAAAATTCCTCGGCTTTGTTGTACGCCATCGTGGTATTGAAGTCGATCCTGAGAAGACCAAATAAATCCTTGGTATGTCACCTCCTCAGAATTTGAAAGAATTAGGAGGACTTCAAGGACACTTAGCCTATATTCAGCTTTTCATCGCTAATTTGGCAGGAAAAAGTTTACCCTTTACCAAATTATTGAAGAAAGGAGTCACTTACCAGTGGACTGAAGAATGTCAAGAAGCATTTGATGTTATCAAGAAATACCTCTTGAGTCCACCAGTACTCATGCCACCTGTTGAGGGTAGACCGCTTATCCTCTATGTGACAGCTTTAGAGCGATCATTGGGTGCCTTTCTCGCTCAAAAGAATGATGCTGGGAATGAAAATAGTCTCTACTATCTCAGTAGAACTATGCTTGAAGCAGAAACCCGGTATTCAAATATTGAAAAATGATGCCTAGCATTAATCTTTGCAGTTCAGAAACTGAGACACTACCTGCAACATCATGAGGTCCAATTGGTATCTCGTAATAATCCGCTCAAATTCATCCTTAGTCGTCCAATGCTTACAGGACGTCTGGCAAGGTGGGCGGTTATTCTGCAGCAGTTCGACATTCAGTATGTGTCTCAAAAGGCAATTAAGGGCCAATATCTGGCTGATTTCCTGGCTGAACATCCTTCAGTGGAAGACACGTATTCAGATATCGAACTCCCTGATGAGTAAGTTTTCTCTATTCAAGAGAGTCCTCAAACATGGGAAATGTATTTTGATGGTGCTTCTAGAAGTCCAACAGGGAAGAAAATGGAAAATCCTAAATTCAACAAAGTTGGTTTAGGAATTGTGCTCATTTCTCCAGATAAGGTAGTGTTACCTTATTCCTTTTTGTTGTGGGAAGGTGGTACCAATAATGAATCTGAATACCAAGCTCTCATTATAGGCTTAGAATTAGCGCTTCAAGCACAAGTGAATCACTTAAAGGTAAAAGGTGATTCAGACCTGGTAATCAAACAAGTCAATAGAGATTATGCCATCAGAAAAGAATAATTAATCCCTTTGTATGATTACGTCAGAGAGTTAATGTCGGAATTCCCTTCAGAACCGACATTTTCTTATGTCCCAAGATCACAAAATGCTCAAGCTGATGCACTGGCTAATATAGCCATAGCTTTAGCAGATCTAAATCGGGACGAGACAACCATCTGTATTGCCCACCGTCGTACAATTTCACCTTATGTTCAAGTCAGAACAGAGGAAATTAATGAAATTAGTCCCATTCCTAAACCGTATGGTCATACTACAGGATGGATGTCACCTATCAGGGAATACCTTCAAAATGGAACACTTCCACCTGATAGAGTCGAGAAAGAACAAATTCGGCGACATGTGGTCAATTTTACTCATTATGATAGCCCAAACCACCTCGAGAAAATTCTCTACAAACGTGGTTTTGATGGAGTTCTCTTCAGATGTATTGATGGTGAAGAGACAATGGCTTTCATAAAAGAAGTGCATGCAGGAGTCTATGGTGCCCACCAGTCTGGACATAGACTGTCTGATCAAATTCAAAGGCTTGGATACTTTTGGCCTTCAATGATACAAGATTGTGTTAATTTTACAAAGAAGTGTCATTCATGCCAAGTATATGCCAACTTCATTCATAAACCTCCAGAGTTTCTTCATACAGCTAAATACCCATGGCCATTTTCCACATGGGGAATGGATGTGGTGGGACCTTACCCTTCAGCTACGACCAAGTAGTTTAAGTACATTCTTATTGCTACTAATTTCTTTTCCAAATGGGCAGAGGCATTACCTCTCAAAGAAGTCAGTTCTAAATGCATTTTTAGCTTCATAAAGTCTAACATCATTACTAGATTTGGTGTCCCTCATACCATATTGACGGACAACAGCACCAACTTCTGTTCTTCTGAGGTAAAGAAATTGTATCAAGAATACAAAATTAAGTCCAACCATTCATCTCGATATCATGCAGCGGCTAATGGCCAGATAGAGGCCTTCAACAAGACTCTTTCAAATATACTGCAAAAGATGGTGGATAAAGATAAGAGGTCATGGCCTGATAAACTCTTTCAGGCTTTATGGGATTATCGGACTACCACTCGCAATGCAACGTGGCCAACTCCATATTCATTGGTATATGGAACAGAAGCAGTCTTTCCAATTGAAGTTCAATTTCCCTCACTCAGAATAGCCATTTGTGATCAGTTATCTACAGATAAGCAATCCCAAAAGCGGTTGAATGAATTGGAACAGTTAGATGAGAAAAGATTGTGCACTTTACACCACTTGGAAATCTATCAGAATCGAATAGCACGAGCTTTTAACAAAAAATTTCGTCTTCGTTCATTCATTCAGGGAGAATTGGTGTTGGTTCTCAGAGCACCAATGATACCAGGAAAGAAGCCTCCCAAGATTGAACCAAAATGGTAAGGACCTTATTCAATACATAAGGTCTAATCCAATGGAGAGTATTCTCTAATCTCAATGGATGGAGAAAACATCACGACTCCAACTAATGCCCGATTTCTAAAGAAGTATTTTGTATAAACACAAAATATTGTTCCCAGATCCAAAACAATCACATTGGTTCATGTTTGTCCTACAAGACACTAAACTGTAGAGAAGTTCCTTATTTGTCCTACAAGACACTAAATTGTATTATGTCCTATCTACATGACATTAAACTGTACAGAAGTTCCTTATTTTTCTGAGATGACATTAAACTATATTGTGTCCTAGCAACATGACATTAAACTGTGTGGCACTTTCATCGTCCAGCATGACGTTAAACTGTAAAAAGTCCCCAGAACTGATATCCTCATATTGGTTCACCTTAGTCCTAGCTACATGACTTTAAACTGTACAGCACCAATTCGTCCTTGCTATATGACGTTAAACTATACAACAATGGTCCAGTATGACTTTAAACAGCAACTTCGTCCCACACGACATTAAACTGTGAAAAAGTTCCCTAAACCGTCCAGCATGACCTTAAACTACATCATCCCTGGTCCATGTATATGACCATAAACTATTTGCAAATCCCTTGTGTCCAGCAAGACGTTAAACTGTGACGTCCTAACTACATGACGCTAAACTGTATAAAATTCCCTCACGTCCGGAAAGACGTTAAGCTATATAATCATCAAAGGTCCAGCATGACATTAAACTGCACCATCCACGGTCCATGCATATGACCTTAAACTATTCACACTTTCGTCCAACATGACGTTAAAATGGTACACTCTTTTGTCCGTACTGCATGACAATAAACTGCACAATCCCCTTTCGTCCAATATGACGTTAAACTGTATTGTCCCCATCGTCCTAACTACATGATTCTAAACTGTACAGAAAGTCCTTGATATGTCCTACATGACATTAAACTATTATTTTGTCTCTGCTACATGACACTAAACTATGCAACACCAATAGTCCTAACTGCAAGACTTTAAACTGCATAGTCCCTTTTTTATGTCCTTCATGACATTAAACTGTGCATCGTTAAGGTTGTTATTACCTCTTGTTTCTCACACCGAGTATGACTCACGTGAGCTTAGAGCGAACATAAACCATAACACTCGCTTTGGGCCACTAACCATGTGTATGTCCCAACAACATTTTTTATTAGATCATTGTCCACAAGAACAACATGATCATTAATTCATTCTTTAATTGAACTACACGGACTTTGATCCTTGCCCTCCAGGCTGGGTATGTAGGCAACCTTCCAAGGTTCAAGCCCAAAAACAATCTCTTCACATCGGTTCACCACCATCTCATATGATGTTGATTCGTGAAACCGCCCCTGGAATCAATATCATTACATTGATTCACTTTCGTCCTTGTTATATGACGGTAAACTATACAACACTTTTGTCCGGTACGACAATAAACTACAATATTCTTTGATTTCCTCACTTGAGAGAGAACTATTATTGACATTGATTTTTCAATCATGGTTTTCATTTTCAAAAGACTACATGCATACATGGTAATGCCTAAACTTTTTATCGTAGGTTAAACCATTATTACAATAAAGTCCCCTTTCACCCTTCACATGTACGAACCAAATTTGTACAAAGGGTAGTTCTAGAACAATGTGGGCTTGATTCCCATCCTTATGGGATACGTAGGAACGTTCGAGTATCCCTCGAATCCATCCCCAAGTCTTTTAGGCCTAACCCCAAATTTCACTTTCAGTCCCTTAGCTGAAAAGTCCTCATGAAAACACACACTGTGTATTCGTTATTATGGTCCGAATTCTATGACCCTAAACTAAGATTTCTCATACCTTCGTCCTGCACGACGTTAAACTGCATTTAAAGAACTACGTATGGCTTGATTCTCATTCTTATGAGATACGTAGTGAAGTCCAAAATTTCAATTCAGGACCCAGCCACAACATGATTATGGTTTTCATTGACCTATGTATCTCTATATACATTGGAAAATAACCATCTTTATGTGTTATAATCCTAACCTTAAATATTTTCAGATCTTCATAACCCTTTTCATGACTTCTAATCACAAAAATTTCAAACTTCTGAGAATTCATTTGCCTGACTATGTAGCATGTGCCCATAGGTGGGCTTGCATAAACAGTCCACATAACAGACTTGTCAGCCGAAAGATGCTATTTATTTGACCAGGCAGCCAATGCCCATAGGTGGCCCTGCATATTTCAACCCCTTAACGGGTTTTGTTAAATAATAGTAACTTCATTCTTGGTAAGAATGCATCTTTTGTCCTTATTTTTCTTAAACGACAGTATGTAGGGATCCGCAAAAAATAGCCATCCTTAACATATTTGTCCCATATCCTTTTTCATGATCTTAAAGTATTCAAGTCTATGGTTTATTCTTCTTCCCTATGTTTGGGTCAGACCTTCGTAGGAGTGATATTCATCCAGTTCTTCAATATTCTTGTTCGGAAATATCTTCTCCATATTCAAGTACCTCTTTCCATACAACAAACTCTATACTTTAGAAAATTTGAATCTCCATAAACTTTCACTAGCTTTTAGCACTAAGAAAGTAAATTTCTGGGAGTTCTTTTGCCTGACTATGCAGCACGTGCCCATAGGTGGCCTTGCATAAACATTCCGCATAACAGACTTGTCAGCCGAAAGATGCTATTTATTTGACCATGCAGCCAATGCCCATAGGTGGCCCTGCATATTTCAACCCCCTAACGGGTTTTGTTAAATAATAGTAATTTCATTCTTGGAAACTACTTCTTCTAATGCCTTTTAGCTCTTTTTCATATCATTCCCCAGATTCAAATATTCTTAAGCCATAGTTTACATATTTTCTCTCATACTTGAGTATGGTAATATGTTTTCAGATAAATTGTCAAGGAATTGAATCCATTTTAATCCATTTTGGTCAAATCTATTTCGACCTTAAACATTAGACCCTTTTATGTTCGGCGTGCATGACTTTAAACTGCCCACACAAAAGACAAAGGAACTCTGAATAAATGTCAAGTTCCAGCTCACTAAATATACATTTTTGTATGATTTAGGTAATATTGAGCAATTAAAAGGTTCAAAGTTTGTAGGATTATTTGTAATAATCCTAGTAAAAATCAAACTATACTTACTAGGCCCATCGACATAAGTAAATTTGAAGCAGGTAGTGAAAAGAATGCAGGTACAAAAGATTGAAGACAAAAGTGTTTTTCATTGATACACAAGAGTTAGAAGGACATCCACAGACTGGAGTCTCTTCTCTTTTTCGAGAATTACAAGAGGCTTTCAACATAACACTTCATTTGATTTACGGCATCCCGAGCTTCATTAGCAACCACCTGGAATTCATTCATTCAACTGGATACAATAAGAGATGCAGTGATACTAGCTCTTCTTGGAACAATTGTAAAAGGATGTTCTTGAGTGCGGTTTGAGAAAATTTTCTGCTGATCAAACAGTGACTCTGTTTCTGTCCAAGAGACTTGGAAGATGGATACATGGATTTGAGAATGGAGCATTGGAAGTAAAGAGCCATTTGGAGAGAGTACTCTTTTTACATATTTCTCTAATACCATGTTTTTCTTATCTCCACCAACCATTAGTGGAAAACATTTCAGCCCATGGGTTTGTCATTTTCATATCTGCAAGGAAATGACATGGAGGAAGAATTTGAAAGTTCACACCATTGTTGTTACTCTTAATTCACAACATAACCAAAATAGAGAAGTAGCAGTGCAGCTGCATCTCAGGTGTATAATTGTTTGCATTTGGAACATTGACTCCTTGCAGATGACCATGACCACACAGAGACAGGTAGATCCTCTGTGGGAAATTAAGATGATATTTCTTCAAGTACTTATCCAAATCTGGGAAAGTGTTGTCATAGATATCATAGTAATCATGGCCAATAATGTTAATCATGTCATCAATCCGCTTGCTAGCCAATTCATCAGCCGTTCCAATTCCTTTAGGATCCATTGAATCTGCACAAAAATTTGAACAAATTTAACTCTTAAATGGGTTTATTTTTCATAAAAATTGTGAAAGAATTCGGAAAAAATGGCTAAGGCATTAAGGCGTGAAAGTATGGAGATGTCGCGTAAGTGTTACATGTGCCGCGCAAGTTTCTGTCATGCCTGTATCACCGCACAAGCCCTATTACCTTGAGAATAGAGTGGCGGCGAAGAAATAGTGGAAAAAGAGACTTGCGCGACGAGGAAGACTTGCGCGGCGAGAGCTCGAAAAATTCGGGATCAGATGTTATCCACGGCCAAAAGCGGTGTATTTATAGGCCAGGAAGCCTATCTGCGTGCCGTACCCAGAGCGCTTAAGGCTTGCGCGACACAAACTTGCGCGCCGCCCTCTGTGCACTGAAGACTTGCGCTCCCCCCCTTTTCCTTTGAATGGATTCGATTTCCTCAGAGTCAAATCCTCATTTCTCTCCGGATCCAACTCTGAGGGGGGACTTTTGTTGACGTTCCTTTCGTCACAGAATCTAAAGATCAGAAAAAATAATATCTGAGATAAAAGTGATTCAACCTTTGAAGAAAACATCAAAAATCGACAAAGGCATGAACAAAGGATCAACAGCAACTGCACCGCGCAATTTATATCACTGTCGCGTAAGTACACTTGCGCGACGCTCTTGGTCGCGCAAGTGACTTGCGCGACCTAAGTGGTAACCGCCCGATAACCGCCCGGGGTCTTCTCCTGCCTATAAATAGACCCTGTGGGCCCCCCATTTAGGGGATCTTTTTCCAGAAACTCGGATTGAAGCTCCCGACGCCCAAGTCTCTTCTCAAAGCATCCGGAACACTTCTAAGGTAATTTCTTACCTAGAACGGAAGATCTAAAGAGAAGAAGGAAGACCTAAGTGTTGAAACTTATTAAACACTTGTGCGCCGACTTATTTCCTTCAATATAACTTGTGCGTCCCTTTTCTGGAAGAACCTCAAGAGGATTCTAAAGGGTTTAAAAAAGAGTCGCTCAAGTATTTCAATGCTGGTTGAAAATCGCGCAAGTAAACCATGTGTCGCGCGGGTATACCTGCGCGACCAATACTTGCACGCCCACGGAAGACTTGTGCGCCTGTCAAGACTTGCGCGCCCCTATCTTTTTGGGTGCCCATATTGCCCATTTTACCCCTCTTAAGCCATTTCACCTTTCCTTTTCAAGATTCAGTCTTCAAGACACTCTTCAAAGCCATTTATGGCATGATTTCTTGATTTGACTTCCTTATCTGAAAGGAATTCTGTGGAATATCTCTCAAAACCTAGTGATTCAAATATCCTTATGTCACTAATTATTGAGAGTTAATTCATTTAACCTCATCCTTTAAGATGAGATAATCCTTTAACTTGGGCATCCTTCTTTAGGAGTAAGCCCCAAATTATTAATGTTCCCAAACTTGGGCATCCTCCTCAGGAGTAAGCCCCAAACCTTAATCCCTAACCTGGGTCTCCTTTTCAGGAATAAGACTCATTCATAATCTTGGGATTCCTTTTCAGGAGTAAGCCCCAAGTCCCCTAACCTGGGCCTCCTTTTTAGGAGTAAGTCCCAGTCATAATCTTGGGTTTCCTTTTCAGGAGTAAACCCCAAGCCCCCTTAAATTTCTCTTAACCAGTCCTAATTTACCCTTGATTTGGGTTTCCTTTTCAGGAGTAAAACCCAATCATAAGTCCCCTCCTAACTTGGGCATCCTCCTTAGGAGTAAGCCCCAAGATTAGATTATTCAAATCTCCATGAAGCACATATAACTTTATGGACCCTGTTCATGGATTTTCTCCCTAAAAGTAAATCCTAAACCTTCATCTATCTGGGAAGTCATACATACATAAGCCCCAAAAAAATTCTTATGATTGGATCTTTCATGGAACAATTGTCTAATTTTTACCAATACCTCTTGTTTCTCACACCGAGCATGACTCACGTGAGCTTAGAGTGTAAAAGTAATTATGACATTCTTCTTTGAGCCATCAATCATAAACATCATACTCCATTACTCGAACTACGTGGGTTCTGATTCCTTTTCCAAAACAAAGGATACGTAGGTAGCCCATTTTTTGGGTTCGATCCCAACTTTGAAATAATCCATGTCCTTCTGAATGACGATAAACTTCAAGTGCCCCACTGAGTGGCTTTAAAACCAGCCTGGTCATCATAATGACCAAGATAATTTTATATAAATATTTTAAAGGATACCATTGACCAAGAATATCTAAACAGATATAGATTATTCTCTATTGATAAAGAACCTCGAATACATATAAAATATTCTCTAAATTTCTTGAATATTTAATCATTGATTGTTAAAACTAAAGGAAAGCGCATTTTATATTTGGTAATGTAATAAGGATTCATGAACATAACTTAAATCTATAAAGAGAGTCCTGGAGTAGACAATAATTCCCCTCAAAAAGGTGTGATGAGTCCGACCTCCCATCCACTCGACCAATGCAAATTCCTAACCCTCATCAGTCCACAAGCTAATGAGCGCCTACCTTTGGAAAGTAGGTCCAAACGGATGTGGAATCATTGGATGTTTCCGGTTCTACGAACAAACCCGCTAGAAACCGATCGGAATGTTTGAATCTCCCGTCCAGGAGGTCATCCCCGAAATCCGTGAGGAAACAGCCATATACCCCTTTATATACAATGTTTATTTTGAGTGTATAAATATTTATGAATTTGTATCCTCTACTTGAGGAAACATCTGATAAGTCATCTTGTTCCATAATTATATAATTTTATAATAATTATTTTAACTTTCAGTGATGAGATGGGCCCACTATATCCCCTCGGTGCATCGCCATGTCTCATGAGACAAAACAATTGGTGACAAAACCTTTGATTTTTTTCCAAAACATAATCAGATCGGTTTCTACCCACAGACTTAAACTGTCTCAATGGTATGATGGTTTATGTGGCATATACAATACATCCAAATAATAGGAATTCTCTTCAACCATTATTCAATTATTACTATCTACAAGTTTTCAATATGAAAAAATCTATAGATTCACTTTCTTTCTTAGTTTATTGATAGTGTGTGGGTTTTTTCAATTATTCCACATGCCATATTGATTATGTCAAACTGGTTATGATTAAATTAATATTGTTTCATTATTACACTATATATAAACCTTGCTGACAATTTCATCAAACCCATTTCATTTTTTTTCGTTCCCCAGTTTTGGAAGAACAAATCATTTATTGAGGTTTCAAGGATGCAGTTTATTAGCTTCTATTATGTGTTAGATTTTGTTTTCATTTCCTAATGTAAAATGTATTCCATGTATATATCTAGTTTCATAAAGACTAATAAATTGATCATTCCTTTGGGATATGATTCCTTTTATTCATACCAGTGTAATAAAATAATTCACTAGCTCCAGGATTCTGGGGTTGGGGCATTACAGTTAGTATCAGAGGATTTTTAGTAAAAAACTTGGGAACATGATTTAGAAATCTTATATTAGGGAGTAAGACACTAATATAGACATTGAGGATATGTATATAAGAACATCCAACTATTTTGGTAAGGTAGATATTATGTCAGTATTTCTAGCAATAAATCTCTTTCTGGGTACTCCAAGTGAATGTGGTTCTACCAAAGACATACCTAGGAGTGAAAACACTCACATGGTGTTCCGGGTTTGACTTGGGGTGACCTAGTACTCGACAACATGCCTTAATGCAGACAATGTTTGACACTCTTGGGGGATATTATTAAGAAAATTGGAATTTAATTTACTCACCATTATAAAGGATTTTTCCCCCAAAGTATCCAAAATATATTGTTCTAGGATTTACACATCATAAATTTATATAATGTGCTATAAAATGTTTAGAGTTATAGAGAGTTAATACTTTTATGAGTGAATATAGTACATGTAATTGATTATAAATGGAGCGTATCATAAGGAATGAGAAATACACTAATTCAAGCGATGTAAAGAGTAAGAAGGATTATATCTCTTATAGTCTTAAGCCATAATTTTGAAGGAAGATGGTCTCCCAAGTATCCTCATCTTATAAAGAAATAGTATCATTCATTAAAAAGATATGTAAACAATTATTTAAGTCCTATAGTTTTTAAGGGGAGAAAAATAAGAAGAGTGCGAGAGAGAAAAAATATGAATAAATGGATGAAGGTAAATAGGGGGTTTTTCATATGTGATAACCATTCAAAGGATCAACCTAGTAATTTATTGGAGGGAATTAGAGTTTTTTATAAGTGTGGTGAAAAGGACACCAAGTTAATGATTGAAAGTACAAGAAAAAGGTGTCAAATATACAATTCTTCAGCTGTAATGAGATGTGAAACCATGAGAATCAATGTCCCCAGTGTTAAATGAATATACCCCAAATGATGTTATTAGATAATGATCATGTTATGATATTAATGAAAATATATTCGAATGATTAGTATTCCAAGTCAAGAATCAAATCAGTTGAATATTGTTTTAGAAATATTCTGGTTATTAGAATTATGGAAAATATTTGTATTGTACTGTAGTAACTTCACATTAAGGATTTGAGACCATAGGTTGATTGGTACCAAGAAAATATATTTTATGGAAAGCTTAACGTGTGAAAAAACACATAATTCAAGGAAAGACAACCCTAAATATATTCCCGATGTTGAGATAATGATGATGAAATGATTGATTTAGATAAGTGTTAACTACATAGGAATTGATTATTATCTTATCCACAAATGGACTATTCTATCATTGATAGAGTTTAAAACACTTTTGGATTTAAGGACTATATCCAATAAAATTTATCTTACATAAATAATACAGAAGACTGAATGTTTTCGATAAGGTTTTATAGTAATTAAAATTATCAACATATTTCATGATGATACATGAAGAAGTTATTCAAATATATGGAATGTTTAAATTAAGAGATACTTCACATTGATTAAGGGATAATGATATGTTTATCTTGTAAATTCAGACACCTTCTTTCTAGTAGGTTGAATTATTATATTTTGGGAAGTGTAACCATTTATGAATGGTTTAAAATGATCATAATTTGAGGTTTTAGAGGACAATTTATTACTTAACTAGATGACAAAACATGTGATTATAGAGGAAGATAGATTGTTTAAAAAAAATCAAAGTTTGGGATTTTATTTATGAAATAGAAACATATATTTATACTCTTATAGAGTATAATACTTCTTCAACTCAATTAAAATAGTATTAAATTAAATTGTATCCTATTATCATAATCTTTTAAAATATCAAAAAATATATCATTAAAGTAGTAATCAACTTTCATCTGAACAAGTTATATAACACTTTCCATCAGAAATTCATAGTTTTTTTACTACATCCATTTTTTACATCTAACTAATGTTACCCCATTGAAAGAATAATTTTTGTGGTGAACACCTCATTTACCTTAAGACCTTATTAAGAGAATATTTTATAAACTCTATTTTTTATTTGAGCTTCCCCCATGGTAATTTTCAAGTATCAACCTTTAACTTTTGAAGTGCAATTTATAATTATGAGGACCGAATTATATTTAGAGGGTAATAATGTAAAACCCTGTTAATTTGTTTTATAATTTTAAATAACATAATTTATGAAAAATAATAACTTAAAATTAAGTGTTTTAATTAATAATACTATTTATAAATAATATAATTTATATATTTCAAGATAATTAATTAATTGTCTAGAAAAACTCTATTCTACTATTATTTTGTGTAAAAGAAGATTTTAATATGAATATATATATTTGATTCAATTTTTATCAATAAATTATTTAATTAATTATGTTAAGAATAATATATATATTTATTATGATAATTATTTGGACAAATAAAAAATTATGTTATGAGTATATTCATTATTAATATGAGAACCCAAGATTTTAGAGTATATTTCATCATAAATAATTTTAATTCATTAGATAGAATATATGCACAAAACAATGGGTATCTGTGAAACAACACATTGTAATAGTTATAACCTAGCTGTTAAGCTTAATTTTTCCACTTTTGTGATTTTCATTTTGAAATAATGGACATATACCGTTGCGATCAATAATTGTTTTAGAGTCTAATGGGATCAACTTAATTTTTAGTGAATAGTAACTTGAACATTATGAGTAGTAAGGTACCTATATGAATAGAAATGTTACCCTTATAAATAGAAATATTACCTTTATGAATTGTAACCTCACCAATGAATGTATAAATAAAATTCATTCACCTGATAAATGAGAGCGAGTGTTTTAAAAATTAATAATTATGTATTGGTATTTTTTTGAATAATAAATATTTAATTGCAATGTTATAAATAATTACTTAATTTAAAATATAATTCATTTTCATAAAATTTATTCTTATATCAATATTTTGTTTTCTTATGATTTTAGGATAATTTAATGCGACGTTAGTAAATTTTTAATGGTATTATAAAATCATTTATAATTTTTAAAACTTTAATGTTAAAGTAAAATTTAATTTTAATTAAAAATTCAGTTTTCATATTAAAAAATTTATTTTCATAAAATGGATTTATTTTTTGGATAAAATAGATCTAAAAAATTTTACAGTTATTTTTTTGTATTTTTCTAAAAACATGAATTTATTTTAAATAGTAAAATTCAATAATTTATGAAATATGTTAAATAAATTAATTTTTGAATCATGCTTGAGTCATGGATGATGTAAATGGACTTTTTTTCAGAATCACATTCACTTATTACAGTTGTAGGTCACAAAAATCAAGACTATTCATAGTCTTGGGCCAAAAAAATAAAATAATGATTAAAATAATGGAAAACTCTCCTCCCATACACTATAACAACCGCCCCTCACTCCCTCTTATCATCACTCCAATATGACTTGAATATTATTAGTATTATAACCAAATACTCTTACCAGGTTCCTTCCCAAATATAGGATCCATTGGTCTTTCCAAAATACCAAAACCCTTTCCCTTAACGAGGTTCTCGAGGAAGTTATTTCAAGAATTAAATCCTTTTCCTTGTTCATTTAAATTTATCCTCTTTTCTTATTCTATCCTAACATACTATGTAAAATTGATCATGATTAAAATAGTATCATCTATAAACTATAATTATATCATGTTAATGTAATAACCATTATCAATCTTCTTACTCTCCCTCTTTTAATTTTTAAATGAAATCATCATACGGGAGGTGCCAATTTACAACGATCGTGGATGATAATATTTCATTCTTAAAATAATTCTTCAAATATAATGATGAAATCATTTTAATGATGGTGGTAGATTTTAAATTTTTTTATATAACCCTTTTTTTGTTTTTAGGTAAAATATTTACATAATACTAAACAGTAAAACAAAATGATTTTGTTATGACCAATAACCTATGTAATAATCTAAACGATTGTCACAAAATAAATTATCTAATGATTCATCCTCATGCCATGTAACTAAATGATATACATAACAATTTGAAATTATTTATGTTCATTAATAATTTATAAATTCAATTATTTAGAATTTTTTCTATTCCACATGCACTTCTATACTCATACGCAGGTATGCTGGTCGTGAAAACCAAGGAAAACAAACTCACTCGAGCGATACATTTATATCTTATAAATAATAAAAAAGGTCATCAATTAATGTAATAAAATTATAATAAATAATATAAATGTATATAAGGTTATTAATTAATTAATTAATTAATGGATTTAATCGAATTATTCCATACACTATGATCATGTGAAAAACACATTCTGGCATAAGGTAAGGGGTTTCTAATCTCAATTTTATTTCCATGATATTTCCATTGTTCACCACTTATTTCATTTATGTGGTGTATTTTTTATGAAATTTTATATATAATATCATTATTATATTTATATTCATGGTATTAAAAGATTCAATTTATTATTATTAATTTTGGGTCATGTGATTTAATTGATTAAACTATGGGAAGGGACTTCATCTCAATTTCCATTTCTTTGCGAATTAATTGTTATTATAAACCTAATCATTTTTATTTGGTTTATATAATTCCCCTTTTAGATAATTTTTCATTATAACATACATAACTATTAAATATTCATATTATTGTATAACGGATATGATTATTTTCTTAGTCGTATACCCTTTTACATACCATTTTTATTTTGAATATGTAAATATTAATGAATATGTATCCTATAATCAATATGGAAACAAATAAGGTATAATGTTCTAGAATTAAATAATTGAATAATAATTATTTTGACTTAAATTTATGGCAGAGGCCTGCTATATCCCCCTGGTGGATTGCTAGGTCTCATGAGACAAAATATTTGCTGAAAAACACTAGGATTTTGTTTCCAAAACATAATCATACGAGTTTCTACCAACACACTTAAACTATATCGATGGTATGATGGTTCCTTTTCTATATACATGACATCCAAAAAATAAGAATATTCTTATTAATTATACAATTATTAATTTCCATT
This sequence comes from Viscum album, assembly GCA_963277665.1. Taxonomy (NCBI): domain Eukaryota; kingdom Viridiplantae; phylum Streptophyta; class Magnoliopsida; order Santalales; family Viscaceae; genus Viscum; species Viscum album. Next base: position 19,962,173 of record OY728135.1, read on the forward strand.
CATTTTTCACTAGGAGAAAATATATTGATGCACTTTTATTCTCAGTTTATTAATGGTGTGTTTTTTTCAATTATTCACCATGTCGTATTGATTATGTCAAATTGATTATTATTTGATTTTTATTGTTTAATTATTAAACTATTTTTCACCCTTACTGATTGTTTGAGCTCACCCCATTCACTTTTCCTTCCCCAGGTTACGTAGAAGAGATCATTTAGTGAGTTTTCAAGGATGCAATTTATTATCTTCTATTATGTGTTATATATTTTTTCTTTTCCCAATGTAAAATGTATTTCATGTATATATGTAGTATCTTAAAGACTAATAAATGGATAAATCCTTCATGATATGAATCCAAGTAATCATTCCATTGTAATCAAAATAATTCACCAGCTCCAGGCTTCTGAAGTCTGGGTGTTACATTGAAAATTCATCTTGTCACTAAGTGGATATCGTTATTTAAAAATGTAATCTGCATATTTTTGTGTGTTTATTATTATAGAAATGAGATAAATATTTAGGTTAAAAAATGTAAAATTTTTAGGTTATTTTGGAATTATTTACTTTGAAAATTGGGTATTACATTTGAATTTTGGATGTTAATTTATTATTTCAGAATTTGATGGTTCACTAATTTTGGAAAACAAATTATCATGTCTAAAACATTTTTAATCTGGTTAATGTCTCAAAATTGGAGGATTAAATTAATATTCATTTTATGGTTATGTTTTCTTTAAAAGTTCATTATATTTCTTCACAAATCAAAAAATCATCATGAATAGACATCATTTAGAGAAAAGCATGAGATTATGCCATATATTTCCTAACGATTTAAATTATAAATTCCAATTAATTATGTTTCACTATGTTTTAATTCTAGGTAGTAAATGAATTCTTCATCACTGGTAAAATGGTCTTGAAACAAAATTTTATTCTTTTAAATTCTTTTCCACTGAATCGATGGTCTTTCTACACATCATAAATTTATGGTTTTTCGGTCTTTAACTTTCAATTTATTATTCGCATTCATAGGATCAATGATCATTATAACACTCCAATGAATTTTTACAAATTCATTTGATGTCCAATTCTATAAATCCCACCTATTTTATTCAATTTGAAAACCTAGTATGTGTTATTCAAGATGACCAACATAGATCATTTTCTCTCTTATCGGGTGGTTTTTTATTAATAATTTTTATGATGTGGGTATCTAAAAAAGTTATTTTTAATATCCAAAACTTTACTTCAAATATAAATTTAAAATTGATAGGTAAAAATTTATTAAATGGGGGAGGATGTGTCAACATGATATTTTAGGACATAATACTATAGTAGATAGTGTATTCGACACACAACACCATGCTTGAAAAACCTGAGAAATATATAACCACTATAACTAATTCATTAAATTGGAGGGAATTAATATTATTAACAAAATATATATATATATATATCAATATCAATATAAATTTTTGATACTTTTTAAGTAGATAATGAATAAATGTTTAGAAATGTAATTTTATTTTTCAAAAAATATGTTTTCTTTGTAAATTAATAACTTTTTATTTTCATTAAAAGAAATATTATAAATATTTTCTGGAATATTTTTATAATTTATTTGATATGGTTATATTCAGTTTTTAAATAATAATTTGAAATTTTACATTGGGTGAATGTTTTTTCAGTTTTATGACACATTTTAGTTTTCAATTTTAATGAAAAACACAAATTCTTTGTAAAAAGTAATTTTCTTTTAAATAAATTATTAAGTTTAATAGAAAATTATCATTTAAATATGATTTTATGTAAAATAAGGTTTAATTATTTTTATTTAGTACACTTAATTAAATCTTAATAGAATTTTTATTGTACTTTTTTGTAGAATGCTTCTATGTTTAAAAACAGGATTTTTCTAAAATGTATTTGAAAAAGAATAATGCTTCTCCATATTATTTCAATAAAACGATACATCATGATATGTATTTTATAATAATTATTTATATTATATATTTATAAATATAAATTTATATCCATATGATTATTAATATTAATCTAAGATTCATATGAAATCAACTTTTTCTTTAAAATACCCTTATTGAAAACCTGTTTTTTCACAGTGACTACAGGTTTGATTTTAATTTTAATTTTTACACATATATCTATTTAATATATTAAAATTCCTAAAATAAATTTAATCACCATAATTTTTTTTCTAATAAGGTAAATATAATTTTTGACCATATTGAATAGTGAGAACCGTATAATTAATTACCATAGTTAATGTAAAAAAAGGTTTTTAGAGGGTTATCCTAAAATGACAGGGGTTAAAATTACCTAAAACCTTGCATAAAATCAATTGGATAGATATATTTAGACCTTAACATCTAAAATTGGGGATCATTATCTGTTTTTCGCTTTTTTAATGTGAAAAACACGGGTAGAGCATTTTCTTTTCAAAAATTACAAGCATGCCACTCATATCAATAATTAAAGGCCACTCCTCTCCTATCATTTGAAAATCATAAAACCCATTATATTGGAAAACACAGTCCTAAATAACATAAAACGTTACCATCCCATATTCCTACAAGTTATTTTTTGGTCAGTAATCCATTATAGGAATATATTAGTTATAACCCAAATGAGGTGTTCCCAGCATAGTTAAAATTCTTTACTATTCATTTCTGTTTTATTACTTCTACAATGCCCTTGAAATATTATTAATCTATGATTATGTTTGAAAAATAATATATTATATATAATATTATATTATTATATTAATTTATTAACATAAATCTATATCATCTTCTATTAAATGGAATACGAAACCATCATTCGTGTGCACGGCGGACTACCGCCTTACGAACCGATGTCATTAGTTTTCCATTATTTTCTCTCAAAGATTGTTTTAATGATGTATTTTAAGTACACACATATATATATATAATTTTTTTAACATTTTTATACATATATAGTTATTATATAACATATACCTTCTTAATTTGCATTTCTTGTGGGATACGATAACGTCACTCGTGTTTATGTTGGACTACCACATTACGAGGGGATGCAATTAGTTTTTCACTAATTCTTTATATGAATTTTTATAAGGACACATTTAATTTATATATATGATATATATTAAATAATAATGATAACCATGAAATATGTTTCATTATAAAAATATTATATATCATTTTTTCTTACACAGAAATATGATAACATTGATCGTGGACATGTTGACTACCACCTCCATGAAAAGAAGTGATTATTGTTTCATTGTAACATCACAAGAGAGATAAATATAAATTATTACATTTAATGAAGAAATATAGTATTAATTATAATAGGATAATTATTTATTGATAAAATAATACATTCCTTCATTCCATAATGGTCATTGATAAATGAAAATGTTAGTGATGTGTATGTATGGCCTATCCTTTCCATGATTATACATAGCTCATTTTTCATTACTATTATTATTTATTGGTTTTAAAAGTATAATTTATGAAAAAATATTAATATTAAATAATGATTATTAATCTATATATGTTGATATAATGACATCTTTGGCTATGGTTAACACATCGAAGGAGTTTAAAAGTAATGAACCAAATGTCTACAAAACACCCAGCATGGAATTAACTGATTAAGTATTCAAACAATTCATTATAAATGAATAAGATAAATTATTTAAGTATAAGGTATTAAATTTAGAAATTTTTATTAAGAAATTAGATAAGATGTGTTATCTTATTATATAGGAGTTAAAGGACAAACAAGGATAGTCCGAAATTGATGTATGTTTTTTCCCTCCTCTCACTTTAACATCTATGAGAAATATTCCATATTCACCACATGATTTTATTATGTGGTGTATATAATGCCTATTTTATATGAAATTTCAGTAATATGTAAAATATGATGGTATTTTATGTTTTAATTTTAAATATTTCATCTAGGAGGATTTGACTTCAATGTTACCAAGTGATAAAAAATTTCATAACATAATTTCTTTTCATTAGGTTTTATTACATCAGATTTACATTTATTATTTTAATATTAGGATAGAAATAAAGTTTTAATATATTATTTTTTAATTCCACATGTTATATTTATATTTATATTTTATACATATAATAGACTCATTGATAAATTATCACTTCAACGTTATGATCATTTTAATGGAATTCGTCGCACATTCCTTTTATTGAGGAATACTTTGATATTATTCACATATATTATTTTTTTATTTATATATATAAACACATTGAAATGTTATATCATGAAATTATATATTATCATGTTGTATAATGTTTTTGTATTTTTAATATTTATTTTGGTATACAATTCAAATGTATCCAAAGTGGAAAACATATTTCTTTTATCAATCATCATTTAATGTTCTGTTTTCAACACATTTAAAAAAGAATGAACATTTTGAAAAAAATGTGGAATAAATGAAATTTTACACCATCTTAATTCCTCAATTATTTTATTATTCCTTTATATGATTCCTAAAATATTGTCAATTAAAATTGTTTCCATTTTTTTGGGCGATATTATTCTTTTTAAAAAAGTGATTTTTACTAAAAAAAATTATTAAAAAAAATTATTTTGTATCTGATAACCCAATAAAATTACAGTTGGTCTAATCTAAAACTTATTGGAAATCAAAATAACATTCCATAAAAATTTAAATGTGGTTGAATAATTTACCTAGCATGATATCCAATCGATTGAGGATACCTCCCTTCATGGACTATCTGTGATGAGATCCTCAAATTGATTGGTCATCTTGTTTAATGTTTGAGTATATTCTTCCAAATTTATTTTTCCCTAATTAAGTCCATAATCAAGGATCCAATCCTATTTCCTTATCTATATTTTTTTACATCACTAAGATCAACATAGATATTCCTCTCAAACATCCTCCTTTGTAACTTTTTTTTGATGCACTCCTCTATAATCCCTTCTTTGTAGTGTACATGAAGCACTATTTATATGTATTCATCAACTAACTCCTTTCCTGCATCCTCTCTTAGACCATCTATTAATTATTTTTCAAATTAATTTTCTGAATCCAATATCGAACAACATTGAGGTTCCTCTGTTCCAACACAATGAGTTGGAACTTTCTCTCCCTTCCTAACCAAATTCTGGGTAACTGATACATTAAATGATAATCCAACCAACATTACTAGTACCATAGTTTTAATAGAATTTTCACAGTATACGGTGATCATGGGGTTCGTTATGTTTGATTAGTCTTTGCAGTGCCTATTATTTTTCTCCATGTTAATTGAAAATATTTCAAAAATATAGTTACATTACTTCCGGTTTCTTGATCTAGACCCAAAATTCAGAATCACCTTGTGATATTGCACATAGATTTAATATTCTTAGTGGTTTTTTCTTTTTCCCTCATCTCAAAATTCACTGGCATCATTGAACCATTATTTTTCCTTTTACGTAATAAAATAACTACTTTCAAACCATCAATATATTTATCCTACACATAATTCTAATTTAGAGCAGTAACTTAATTTTTTAACTGGGTAGAGCATGGGGGATATCACATTTTATAAGACCACAGATCCTTTGAAACTGTTTCACTCAAATTTGGGAGATCCTTTAAAGAAGAAACAACCTCGTAATTAGTAGTAGTGTCAGAGGCAACACACCCACCAATGCTAGTATCAACTACATAATCTATTCCCTTACAAACAACTTTGACATATTCTTCATTATCAATAGCCACTATCTATGAAAATTAAAGGATTTAATATGATTATATTTTTCCTCCCTCTCCCATGTTAAGGTCAACCATCTTGGAATGATCAATTTAATTCCTCAATATGAAATAACAATCCACATCCCTCTGTTCTAATTACCGAGGTTTCTCATTTTCCTCCTGCTAACTAGTAACTTCAAAACATATGAAACTCGATATTGATATATGGTGTTCTTATGACCCCTTTCTGGTATTTGGAAAGATAATGGCCTAGGGAACACAGAAAGAAGATAAAATGGATCAAGAAAAGGATTGAATATGATCATTATCACATAGAAAACAACCAACCATGTTACCAATCAGATGAAGAATCTCCTTATTCTAGAATGGAAGCGTATGTCTATAAAGGAAGACACAAATCTTGAAGAAGGGAGGATCCCATTTCATGGGTAAATCAAACACCCATATGATAAGTGAGAAAAGGAGTCTAGAAATTGAGAATGGAGAATATTACTATGCTATAATAAGGACATCATCTATTAAACAATGAATAAAATATTTTGATGATCTTGAACACCAACAATTACATGATCTCAAAAACCCTAGGAGATGAAAACAAACCTATAGATAGAGTCCACCAAATGGAGAATATTTCCAATGAGATTCATCAAGGACATATTTATAATAAAATAGGTAGTAGTGAATTTCAAGGGATATATTAGAACAAAGGATCGTTATCTTCTTCTAACTGAAAATTATGAAATTCCCTTAGTTTGGGGAAGGTAAGTCAATGAGATGGGATTAAGAATGGAATTATGTGCCAAGGATGAGAGACTGAAGAGGCTTACAGGGGTCCCCCCTTCCATGAGGGAGGGGGAGTGTCCATTTATCCAACACTATTTTTTTGGAATTGGAAGATGTATCTAAAGTCAATCCTATCCTTCAATGTTATTTCATAATAGAAAATATTAATTTGGAAGTAAAAATTTATTTATCTTATCATTTTAGAATCCTTTTTCATTCAAATTAAATTATTTCTAAAAACTTTTAAATTTTTTTCTATGATTTTATAAACTATTTTTACCCTTAAATGGATTTTACAAAATGTTTTAAAATAAATTGTTGTATAATTTTATAAAAAAATCACATTTAAATTTTATCAAAAATTTTAAAATAATATTTTATTTAACATGTATAGAATAAATTTATTTTTCCACCTTCAAGAACATTATTTTTTTAATATTTTATTACAGATATCCATGTTTATTTTTATTTTAATGGGTTTTCAAAATATTTTTTTATTTTTTTATTTTAAAAATTTATTTTCAAAGTAAAATTAATATTTTAGTCAATAAATTAAATATATTATGATGATGTTTTCCATTAATCAACACCAAAAAACATCTTCGATAGATTTACTCCACTTGGGATATTTTTTATTGACACCAAACTCATTCTTTCACTAGATGTACTAATGTTGTTGAAGGGAAATTATTAGATAACTTGTTTATTTTCCATGGGTTAGTCATGTTTCAATGATATTGTTATAGAACCCATTTAGTTTCCATGTTTTAATCAAGTCTCAAAGATATTTTCATGTAACTCATTATTTTTCAATAGTTTATTCATCTTATATAAGGAATAATGATTGTCTTTATGCGTTTGATGATGAAATTCAAGCTATATGTACTTTATTTATAGTTATTAGATATTAAATTCAATGGGTGCACCCAGATATCTTCAATTTGGACTAATAATGCTTATATGATGGGTGCATTTATATATCATTAGGTGGTATTGATATAGATTATATGATGGGTTTACCAAGATTCCACTCCATTACATTGGGTAATGATTAGGTTATGAAATGAATTATATTATATGTATCCATATGGTTATTCCAATTGTAATGATACTGTAAGGGAATAATGATGATGATGTTCCACGAAACTAATAAATTTTATCGATTCTTTAAATGGGATTATTATGGTTATTATGATCAATATTGACATCATAAGGATCATCATTATTGACTCTAATTAATCTTTATTCTATGAAATCTTTAATACAAGTCTTTAAATTTTATGATCCAGATATTGATGGGTATAAAAATTCCTATGTTATACCCATGCGCATTGACTGAGTCATCATATCCTTATTCTCTTATTTTTACCACTGATGAAATTCAATTTTTATGCTTACGTTTACCCATACTAATAATTTGAGCTCAATATTCTTATGTTTATTTTGTCATCCAATTTATAAAGATTCAGGTTGAACAAATTAATGGATTTTATATGGATGATGATGACGAATTAATTTGAAAAAAGAAAATGTTTTGTAGGTCAGAGATATGTTTATTCAGAGGCATGTGCAATGTTTATCTATGAGTGTTTTTCTAATTCTAAAAAACTTGAAACAAAAAAGGTCCCTAATAATGTATGTGATTTAACTTTTCCTTTTGATGTTTTATGGTTTGGATGGAAAACATTGGGTCACATTTATCAATATAAAATCCATAAATGCATGACATAGGATTTCAACACCTGATCTTGGAGAGAGGGTTTGAGTTTGTTATAATATACAGAAGTTACTCATAATCTCAAATGGTATTAGTAAACTAATACCATGATGATGGAGTATTCCCCTCCTCACCATAGGTGACAGGCAAGATTCAAGGGAGATTCCTTTTGAATAGTGATTCTTATTTTTTGAACTTCAACCATATTATATCTTTTCTATCTATTCTAATTACCCTTCAATTAACCAAGGATATTTCTAATCAATTGTTTCCCTATAGTTAAGATCTTATCTCATGATATCATAATCATTCTTTCTTTTCTCTCATTTTTTATGGTTTATAAAATTTTCTAATCTTTGACTCAGTGTGATCATTTTTTAGGAAACAAAAATATTGTTTTTATTTTGAATAATTGGGAAGTATTGGGGAGCCTTTACCTCTTTCACATTATAATATGTGGTGAAGATGATGAATATTTTATTGGTCTCACTCTGGTTGAGTGTTCCATTAATTATTTTTGATATTACTATTATTATCTCAAATACTCCATCAGTTAATGAATCGTCATTATATAGATGATTAGTAAAAAGTACAAATCCTACTATGGAATTTTAAAAACAATTGTATTATTTAGTTCTTTTAGAACACCATTGATGTATTTATGATATTTGATCCTACAAAATGTATGGTTAAACATCCAATCCATATAATTTTTTGAAATTTTTTATGTTCTATCCTTTAATTTATTTTGTTTAGTTCTGAACATGGTCCCCATTTTAGCAATAAAATTTAACTAGAATCATGTTTTACATAATGTATTATATGTGTGTTTCACGGAAATTTCAAATCTTCATATTATCTTCCTATCACAATGTTTGTTGACCATAAAATGCAATGTGAAAAATTAAACATGTCCCATTCAATACTAAAAAAATCATAGATCCACCTCGCATTATAGTGGGAGATTCCAATGATTTTAATAGTGGTGAATTTATATGAGATGAATATATATTTTTAATTGCGTAATATCCTAGGAATATTAGTTATGAAAAAACATGAAACCTAATGGTGTATGATATTGAATCTATAAATGTAGATGGAGTAGCCCATTCAGAGGGTTTAATATATGTTTCCCCTTAATATATGTTTCCCCCCTTATTGAGGTAACCAAGTCTATTCTAGTCTTATTTTTTATGCCAATAAGTTAGGTCCCCTCTCCTAGTAGTTTGGATGGAATTTTGGTTAGGATTAATTTTTGTGTTAATTTCAATGGAATGGTGTAACCTATTTTAATATGAATGTAATTTAGAGGTACTAAAATTTCTTGAATGGGAATAATAAATAACATTTAGGAAGGAGTAGTTGTGTGGTAAATAGAAATTAACAATGATATTCATAGTCTGAGAGATAATCGAAGAAAATATGATCTCAATGGTAATGAGTACTTCTTATCCATTGAACAAAGGGAAATTTTATTGATAAATTTTTAGGGATTCATTATAGATATTTGGATTAATTATTAAATTCCACAAATATTTATTTTCATTTTTGAAATGTATAGATACTCAAGCTGTAATGAATGAAACCAATTGTAAATTTGAGGAAACTGTATCAATTGATATTATCCAAGAACCATTACTCTTCTCTAAAGAGGTTCCAGATGAAAATATTAATTTTATGGTACGAGATGAGGGAATTGATAAAATTATTTTTATGAATTTTGAATCATACCTCTTGATGATATTGGCAGATTTGTTTGCAAATTATTTTAACAAATGTATTCGATTATATTTTTATTGTTGTGTAATAGATCCCCTTGTTTTTTAACAAGGTGCATTATTATGTGGAAATTCATGGGACTCACGGTAATACTTTTAATATTAATTTTTTCTCATGGATGTTATTTCAAGATATGATTTCTTGAAGATCATGGTTCCTCTTAAATTATACAGTGGATGTTCACATTTAATAGTAAAAATATATTTAATACTTTTTTCTTGAAAATAGCACTACAAGTTTTCCTTAGAAAAAATTGATATTTTAATAAAGATAAATTTAGTATGAGGATTTATTTTAAACATAAATAAATAAAAAAACATATTAATTTATAATTTAATAATTTAATATAATAATAATGTAGCTTATAATAACAATTAAATAAATATTTCATAAATTTAGTCATGAGATAATCATTTATAAACAATATATTGTTAATAAAATTATAAACCTTTTATAATAGAACATGATTTATGAACATTCCATAAATAAATAATTATAACTAATTTATAAATATTCCAAATATATACTCATTATTATCATTCCAAAAATATGTTGTTTAACTATATAATATATAATAAAAGTATTAACATGACATATTTCATATGTTAAATTATTATAAAATTTTAACATTTTAAATTTAAAAAACATCACATATTCAATATTATTTGAACTTTTATCATCTATAATATCAAAATTACTTTCTATATGTTGACCCTATAATATTTTTTTATGATCACTACCACTAAAAGTGTTTCTAACTATTGTACTTTGAGAGATTCCTATCTTTTGAATTTTGAAATATCCTAAGAAAAAATTACACAATAATGCGGAATGAAGAGGATCTTATAAGGAAAATTCTAATGACCTCAATATCTTTCCACACCGAATACCTGATAGGGATGTACAATAAAAATGTTGGTTAAGGAAGGTGTTCCTACAAGGTGCAGAAAAAGTTTGCGAAAGTGGGTGATATATTAAATTTTTTTAATAATCATTTCCCAAAACCAATTGAAAGGATTTTAAAAGTCAACTTTAAAATTTATTTATTTAATATCTAAACAAATAAATACATGCGATTAAGTAATTTTTTCATTGGTGAATGTTGATATTCCAAAAATACACTTTCATATCATCGTTGTTGCATTGTGTGGATCTAAGGATATAATCGCTCTAGTGATGATCCGCATGTGCTCCTATGATCTCTGAGAAACACCACTCAATCTCCAGGTGTATGTGCAATGATTCCAATGTCTTTCATTGTACGTTCTTGATTATACGCTCTTTGTATTTGAATAAATCTCTCCTGCACTTCTCAATATTTAGAAGGAGAGAGTATGAGTATTTTATTGAGAATGTGTTGTGAACAACAATTCACTATTCTCAATTTTTGGATGTTATACACTTTAGATATAACTGCCTATTTTTACAGTTGGTATTTAAGTTAAAATAATATTTAATTCTATATCTTCAATTAAATAAGATTCATTACCTTCAATAAAGCCCATACTACAAAATAATAAATATATAACTATTATTTTGGGGCATGTACCAACATGTGAACTAAAAAATACAATATAATAGTCTTATTATTTAATATTTATCAACAGGATTGATCATAGACTATTCAAACTCCTCTATCATTTATTGAACAACCGAATAAATATTTTATTTATAATTTAATATTTTATTCACAATCTAGTGAATAATTACTTATTAAAATATTCAATAAATAATATATATTTTTAATTCACATATCATCAAATAAATATTTATTTAATTTAAGTGATCAGTATAACATGAATAAAATTATTCCTCAGACTAGAGAATAGTATTTATTCCATTAATTAAACTCAAAAAGAATTTAATCGATAACAAAAAAACAATTAGTGTGTGACCCTCTTGGGTTCTTTCACAATGGCATTAGGCGGGCTTGCCTAAAGTCAAAGATTACTATAAAATAATGGGTCAAGGAACCCAAGAGAATGAACTTAATGTCGCAATGTCGACAACCATATATTAATACTCACTATATAATATAATCCATTTTACAAAATATCTCATCAAGATGGTTTCGGATCTATGTCACCAACTTATATGGTTGATATGTCTTTTTTGACTATCTAAAATAAACATGTCATAACACAATATCCATGGAATTTAATACGGATGTTGTATTCTAATAAAAGGGATGAGATACCATCTTTTATAAATATGGAAGGGACAAATTCTTCCTTCACTTATTCATTAATGACATTTCACTCATGATGCATCCTACGTATCCAACTGCTACACATACTGTTATCATCATTGCTTATGAAATACATCTAAGTACGCGAGTTGTGACATGGATAAATAATATTCTTAATGTCCAAGGACCATCACACACGCTCATAGATAGAAATATCTGATGACAAAAAAACATGTGGAATTCATACTTGAGGGTATCCTCTCATAATATACCATGTCAAGGATTACTATGTGTGAACTTCATGAGAATAATCCTCATATGCTTATGAGTACTCACACCTAATAGTCTATGTAATACATATCCAATCATAGTATGTTATCTAATTATAGACCTTTATTTTAGAATATCATCATAGAACATCAAGGTTCTCATCATAGCAGGGAACTACTATGACATTATCAATGTGATGTATACTCTATGACATTATTACATTAGAGTCATTAAGAATAGAAAACAATATGTAAAAATATGTTTTATTAATATTCAATACATAAAATATTCACGTAATAAAAGTACAAATAGTTGGTCCTTGGACCCAAAATCCAAAAAAAATCCCATTTAGAATAGATCTAATTGCCTATGAACCTTACTCCTCTAAACCTCACATGATATTCTGGATTCTACTATGTAATGGATTTTGTAAAAGGGTCTTCCATGTTATCTTCTATAGAAATATTTATCACTACAACTACACACCATTGAGATAAATCCCTTAAGAGATGATACTTACGAAGTATGTGTTTCATCCACTGATGTGACCATGTATATTTGGTAAGATCCACCACTGTAGTATTATCATAATAGATTGTGATAGGATCCTTACTGGTAGGTACCACATAAAACTCTTGAATGAAGTTACAAATCCACATGGCATCTTTTACTACCTCATAAGCGGTAATATACATGGACTCTACTGTAGAATCTAAAACCACAACCATCTATGAGCTCTTCTAGCTCATATCACATCCATTAAATGTGATGTTTTATCATGTCTGTGACTTCATGTCATCGTGATCAGTTTATAAAATCACATATTCATATCCTTTGATGACTAGTTCCTCATATCCTCCATAAACAACAAACATATCCTTAGTAATCCTCATATACTTAAGTATAGACTTGACTGCCATCCACTAGAAGTCCCCTGGATTATCTTGATATCTTTATACGGCACTTAATGTGTTGGTGACATCAAGCCTAGTACATATCATAGAATATATAACTGACCCAATTGCTGATGCATACAGAATCCTTATCATTATTTTTCTTTCCACATCTTTCTAAGGCCACATTTTCCTAGAAAGATGAATTCTATGTGACACTGAAAACAATCCACCATTGGATGGTTCCATAATGAACCTCTTTTGTATTTTATAAATTTATGTACAATGAATTAGGCTGAGAAATATTTTGGATATATAATAGTGGATCTTGATCCCAATAATATATTCTTTCTTTCCCAGGTCCTATATAGAGAATCATTCATTCAACCATTCCTTAAAAGACTATAAGACTTGTATTTTTTCAATGAATAATATGCCATTGTCACATACTATTAATAAAATGAATACACTCTCACTATACTATTTATAGAAACATGGATCAAATTCATTATTTATGAAACTAATCTAAAATATAGAATCATTGAAAAGAATGTTCCATGACCTAGATTCTTGCTTTAATCCATAAACAGATCTTTCCAACTTGCATACTTTGTTGGAATCCTTTTAAGTGAGAAACCCTTAGGGATATGTCATATAGAATTCATTTTAAAGGTTCCCATTATGGAGGGATATTTTGAAAACCATTTTCGAAATATAATAATAACGGAAAGCTGTAATGGTAATCAAAACTCTCATGGATTTCAACATTACAACTCATGAAAAGGTTTTTTCATAGTCAATGTTGTGAACCTATTTAAAACCTATTGTAACCACTCGTTCATTTTAGGTTGTATCTTTTCCTTACATATCCTGTTTCTTCTTGAATAACCATTTTACACCATGAGGTATACATCTACTAGAGGGTCTAAAAAAATCTATACATGTTTTTGGTGCATGGAATACATTTTAGAATTAATGGATTGTTTTTAATTGGAAATATATGTGACACATACTGCTTTCTTGAAGGTTATAAGATCATTATTATATATTAATAATGATTCAACATCCTTGGTGACTAGAAAACCATAACTTATGGGTTCTCTAACCTCTCTAGTAATCCTACATAGAAATTGTGTCTATAAAGAAATTTATTCTTATATTAGACTTTGTTGGCGTTTTTCATGTGCCAAATATTTTGTATCTTGATCTTGGACTTCATAAAAGTCTATCTCTATCCCAATATCTCTTTTATAGATAATATCCTCCTCATTAAATGTTTTTCATATGTCAACCACAACCTTTTTTTCAAAAGGATTTTCTAGGTTGTATCCCTTTGTTTAATTTTGATATATTTTGAAGATACACTATGTGCCTCGGGGTGCAATCTTGTTACTTGAAGAATCCTTAAAAAATGCATCAAAAACCCATATATTTAAGTAATAAAAAATGGGTTTATTTAAATTACACAATTGGTATGAAATTCCATTTATTAGTTTAATTGGCACTTAGTTTAGTATTTATGTTGCAGTTTGTAGTGTGTATCCCAAAAAAGATAATTGAATTCTCACATAACTCATCATTGATCTATCCATTTACAACGAGGTGTGGTTCCTCCTTTAGATTAAACCATTCCACTAAGGATTATATGGAGTTGTGAGATGAGATAAAATCTCAAACTCCCATAGATAAAAATTATTTCTTGATTAAGATATTATCTACCATGGTCTGTGTGAAGTTTCTTAATCTTCTTACCAAGATGGTTTTCATTTTAATTATTACATTCCTTGAATTTATCAAATGAATATTAATTATACCTCATTATGTAGAAACATCCATATCTACTAAAATTGTTAGTTAATGTTATTATGTATGAGTACCCTCTTCTTACATCAATATGGAATGCTCCGTAGACATCTATAAGAACTAATATAAGAATATATTTATCCCTTTCACCATTCCAAAAATATGGGGTATTGGTCATTTTTTCATGTAGACATTCTTGAAATACACCAACTATTCTTGTTCAAAAGAATCTATATATCCATCTAGATGTAATTTAGTCAAGCATTTTCATTTACATAACCTATCCAGTGATTCCAAATATGGATGTGGTATGAATCAAGATAAGTTACGTCATTATCAATTATAATTATTTGATTAGTGTAATCCAACACATAATAATAAATTTTCAAATGTCCCTTAATATAATAAATTATATATTTATAAAAGAAGAAAAAATTTCTTTCCAAATTTGAAAATAATTCAATTTGTATCATTTCTGGATATAGAAAAAAATGGTAATTGAAGATAGATAATGAAACCCCTTTTAAAACAAGATAATTCTAGTTTCCAGTTTGATGTGGTATTCTCTGATAACTACACAATCAATTTTATCTCTATTGGAAAATTGAAGATATGCCTCTCCTTAGTCAATCATTATGAATCTACATGGTTCTTGTATTTTAATACATATGTGAGCACCACACGATGTATATAATACCAAAATTTTAGAACCCTGTAAATTGAATTTGAAAAGGAATGCAACTGAAGATTCTCCCTTACTTCTTTTGTGGGGTGAAGTTTTTATTCTAGTGGCCCTTATTTCCACATGAAAAGTAGACAACATTTTGTTCCCTTCTTTCCCCTTAATCATGATCTTCTTGGAAGGGCATGAAGAAGATTTGGAATTTAATCTCTTCACTTTAAATTTTTTTTGATCACCATAAGGATTGAAGGCTATTCATGATTAATATCCATATCTTCTTGGAGAAGAATAGTAATAATATATCGCATAGAGTTCTCATTGTTATTCATACTGAAATTAAAAAATAATTGGAAAAGCTGTGAGGGATTGATTCCAGAATGAGGCCTGTTCCAATTTCATCAGGGATTTCGAACCCTAGAGACACTAAGAACTCAATATACACAATGATATTTACTAAATGAGACCCAAATGGGGTAAAATCATGATAATTTATCTAAATGAGTGACTTGGATATCTTAAAATTTTCATGTATATCTCTATCCAAGTTAATACCATGGTGCTCAAGCATGCTATACGTATCCCTGCTTTCGTGAGACTTCATTAGTTCAATAGATATCTATGAAAGAAGAAAAAAATGAACCTAGACTGCATCACTAAATGTTTTTTTTCATATATAAGTAACTCTTCATCACTCGCCGATTTAGCTAACTGATCAGGCATTAAGAATTCCAGCATGTAATATTTCTGTTCGAGGTGTAGCATAACCTAAAAAAATCTAAACCACTCAAAGATGTTACATCTATTGTGGAGGTTATATTTCATCAATATTGATCATATGGATAGTGTTTATGACGAACTACTTTTCATGATTGTAAAATAAGTGAAATATAATAAACTAATTGTTTTTATTTATTTATTAATTTTACAACTATTTTATCAAGTATCATTTTCCCTAACCATAGAACTAAGAATGTCTAGTTTCTTCAACATTTTTTGGGAACATATCCACAATAATTTAATTAATTATCTATACTTTTTACATGAAAAAAATAAAGTAATTAGGTAGGTAGTCTTAGAAAATGTTGACATGCTACACCATGATCTGTTGAGTGGATTCCCCTCTCATGAAATCTAAACTAGGATTTACTTAACACTTGCCTCAAAATTTGCATTGAACATACTTTGACCATTAAAATCTATAAAATTTCGATGATGTCAACCCAAAACTCAAATATGAACTCCTCGATAAAAGTTTTGGTTGAGACTTACGCCATGTATTACATTTAGTTCTATGGTTTCTATCCGAATCATGTTATGGAAGGCATAGTATGAATTAATTTTTTATTGAGGGATTTAAATTTATTATGCATAATTTTAATCTTATTTTATCATTTGCAGACCTTTTTATTATTAATTGGAATTTAATTAATTAATTATACATGTTTTATAAAACATTTATGCATAATTCATTTATTTAATTTTGGTCTTTTCACATTAATTATTTTGTATATGTTATAATTTCCTTTCATCCATAAAATAAATAATTACAAAGAAAAAAATTAATAAATTATTAAATAAACCATTCATGAGGTTTTTCGAACCATTCATTTAATGACCTGACATTAAATCAACCATTGACCTTAGAGAAATAACTCTAACTAGTGATCCTGGTATGAGTTATATCATTCCACCTACCCACCTGTGTATCACCTAAGTTGGAATAATTCTGGTTCTGTCTTGAACCTCCCCCATATTCCTTAGAATTATCCATTAATTACAAATATTTATTACTCACAAACATGTGATGGAAACCAAAGGATTAGTTAAATTGGTTTCAAATATATCATTGTACAAATAGGTTTTACATAATAATGGAGGGAGGGATGAATCACATGAAATCATTTAATTAAATATTAAATAATTGAAAGCACAGGAAATAAATTAAATTAAAACATCCCAAAAAACATAGGTATTAGTCATGCTCATGAACGAGCATTCTTGCAACGAATATGAAAATGTAAACTGCTAGAATTCATTTCATTCATCATTATTTTATTATTTAAGATAAAAGAACTTGGATTAATAAATAAAGAAATAAATTATTTGATTACCTTTCATCTTAATGATAATTCAATCAAATTTGGAGATACCCATCATTATTGGTATTCATGTAAAATAAACGGCAAAACCAATAATGACATATTAATTTCTAAAAAATTAATTGAATGTTTAAAATAATTTAAAACCATTATTAAATTGTAAAAAACTCAATTGTGTGACAATCAATAAAATATGGTTTTAATGACTAAATTTTAAATTTAATGTAATTTTAATTTTTACCATTAATGGAAGACTACACAGCGTGAACCTATAGCTACATGCCATGTACCTTGGTTACTGCATGGGTATATGGTGATTGCTCCAACTGCCCACAGTGTAACCCAATTTTACTGGACAATGATTTTGGCCCTTCCTAATGGCATCTCATGTTGTTCTTCATTTTTTCTTAAACATTTATGAAAATTAAACACAAAATAAATATGATTAATATATCAAAAAAAAGTTAATTCAAATAAAAAAAAATTATAAATAACATGAAATGAAATTCTAACAACAAATGAACTCAGATGAACAATCAAATAAAAAACTATAAATTTAAATGTGACTACTATGATACCAACTGTTGGTTCTAGGTGAATCGAAATTGTGTGGAGGTGGTTGATATATTAGAATTTCTATTAATAATCATTACTTGAAAAATAGAGTGAGTATCTTCCTTCTCAAATTTAAATAAATTTTTATATATATATAAAGAAATATAAACCAAGGATTAGGACCTTTTTTTTTGATGAATGTCGATTTTTTGAAAAGACCATTTCATATTACTTTTGTTGAACTGTAAGGATCTATGGACATAATACCTCCAGTAGTGAGCCATAAATTATTCTATGATCTCTGATAAACACCACTCGATATCCAGATGATAGCACGGTGAGTCAAATGTCTTTCAATATCTGTTCACGATTCCTTATTTGTTGGTCTTTAAGAAATATATCATTGAATTCTCATTCTTTAGAGGGAGAGGGTAGGGGGTGTTGAGAGAGAATTTGTTTTGTGCAATAATTCTCTATTCTAAATTTTTGGATTTTGTACACAATAGACATAGCCTATTACTTACAGAGTTGGGATTTAAGTTAAATTGTTATTTATTTACATACCAAACGTTAAATAACATTTATTACTTTCAATAAATCCCATTCCACATAATAATTATATAATTATTATTTTGTGGCATGTGACAACTTCTGTAATAATAAATATTATATAAAAGTCGCACTAATTAATATTTATCAATAGAATCAACCTTGTTCTATTCAAACTAATCTATCATTTATTGAACAACCGAATAAATATTTTATTCATAAATAAATATTTTATTAACAATCTAGTGAATAAATATTTTTTAAAATATTAAATAAATAATATAAATATTTTATTCACATTCTTGTGAATAAATATTTATTTATTTTATGAGATCAAAATAACTAGAATAAAATTATTCCCTTGACATGAGAATAATAATTATTCTATTAATAAAAGACAAATAGAATTTAATCTAGATAAACATAAACACTTTGTCTTTGTCCCTATAATATTTGTTCTTGTTGGGATTAGAAGGCTTTCCTAAATTCAAAGATTACTATCTAGGAATGGGTCAATGAACCAAAGAGTAAAAATATAATGTCATAACATCGATGACCATATCAGAACACTCTCTCTATAATATAATACAATTTTCACAATATCCCATCACTAAGTTTTCATATCTGTGTTGAAAAACTATATGAGTGATATGCCTTCTTTTGACTATCTAAAATAAAAATGTCATTACAACCTTTCCATGGAATTTAATTTGATGGTTAAATTCCAATCAAGGGATAGAGATATTAGCTTCCATAAATATTAAAGGGAAAATCCTTCCTTGAATAACTCATTAATGTCATGTCACTCATGGCATACCCAATATATCTAACTTATAAATGAACTGTTATAGTCATTGTTTACGAAATATATCGAAGTATGTGAAATGTGATATGCATTAATAATAAACTTGAAGTCCAATGACCATCACACACTCTCTTATATAGGTATATTTGAAGATACCAAAACATACAGAATTCATAATGGAGGTTTTCTTATCATAATATCTCATCTTGGAGATTACAAAGTGTAAACTTCATGGGAAGAAGCCTCATCTTACTTCGAGTACTTGTTCCTAACAGTATATGTACTAGGTTTCTCATCATAGTACATTATCCAACCACATAACAATATTTGAGAATATCATCATAGAACATCAAGGTTCTCATTATAGCATGGAACTACAACGACATTATCTATAAAAAGTATAATCTCAGATGTTATTATAATAGAGTCATGAAAAACAAAAAATAATATGTAATAAGAAGTTCTAATAATATTCAATATATTGAATATTTTTGTAATCAAAGTCTATGAAGTTGGTCCTAAGACACCAACTCCAATTGAAAGAACCATCTTACCCCAAATATTCCTACTAGCTACCTAGTGGATTCTCACTATCGATACAATGTCATTTGATCGAAAAATAATATTCAAGGTATCTCATTTGTTACCTAGTGGATCTCATTAGCTAATAGGTATAGTCTGTAGCAGCTGAGGAAGCTATTATAAGGTCACCTGATAGCTGGTGGGATCTTACTAGCTTTCCAATGGGATTGATCCAAATTAGAAAAAGTGAATTAAACTATTGTATTAAAATCCTTGAATCATATTATTAAATCCTTTTCATTACCCAATACTCATCCAACACATATGATGGAAATAAATATATCCATAGGGAAGTGTGGATCTCATCAAAAAATAATGAATACCATTACATGTCCCAAAAATTCTAGGTATTAATGGATTCAATTAATTTTATTTTTCTTTTTCTATGTGAGCTTATTTTTATCCCGCAATTTAATTCCTAAAGGATAATGTTCTAGATTTTATCTCTCTCTATCATTTATATTATTCAGAATCTTAATGATATTTTAGTAAATTATTATCAACTTGTAAAAATGATTCTCTTCCATCATTATCTTCTAATATTATTGGTTACCACAATGAAATTTATGGTTATTGGTAATTTCTTAATAATAATAATAAGGGTCTTCTTTTTCGGTACCAAGATACCTTTGAAAATAAGTTATATTTAATTTATTATTAGTTTCTTATTTTATATTAAAGCTAAAGGAGAAATACAACCCTCTTAATCCTTCATCAGTGGAGGAGACATAGGGGCTTATCATTGATCTATTGTTTAAATCCATTATCGATGTGCCCTTTTTTTAAAATTTTCAAAATTTATCAACTATTATCATAAGGTTTTAATTAAATGTACCATCCGTTTAACTTTATTGTTTTATAAATATTTTATATACATGATTTTTCTTTTTTATTTTTTAGAATCAATTTTAAATTATTTATATATGGAAATTCAGCCTCTCGTCTTTCCATTTTATTTATAAACGACATTTGGAATCAAAGGTTATATTTTTATCTCTCAAAATATACATACTTTCAATATTTATATTTATTTTACAAGTCTTTATTGATTTAAATGATTTATTTTTCTATATCTTTTCTGAACAAAAATAATTCCCTAGAAGGAATATCCTTGTGTTATGAACCATATTTTGATGGAGCTAGTTTAAATTATTGGAAAACTACCATTAAGAATTTTAATAAGATTATTTTCTATCTTATATGAAAAATTGTAATACATGGTTATGTTAATAATATTGAAAAAGAAGATAAATTGATGACTAATGATATTAATTATCTTTTAATAGATGATAAATCTATGAATTCCATTCAATATAGATTAGTCTATAATTAATTTAATCATCTATTTTCCTAAAAATCATCTTATGAAATTTGTAATCTCTTATAAGTTTCTCATAATGGAATGAATAAAGTTAAATAATATAGGCTTTATATGTAATGGTATGATTTTGTAATCTTAAGTA
This sequence comes from Viscum album, assembly GCA_963277665.1. Lineage (NCBI taxonomy): Eukaryota > Viridiplantae > Streptophyta > Magnoliopsida > Santalales > Viscaceae > Viscum > Viscum album. The sequence goes on from OY728135.1 coordinate 19,984,102, forward strand.
TGAATCCAAATAAATATATTATTGAAATGTCTCTATCAATTAAATATATATACAACATAAGAAATCATCTTGGTGATAATATTAAAATATAAAAATTCTTCATGAAAATGAGTTGTGTTTTTCCAATAATAGGAAACTATAATACTGACAACTAAATAAGTGAAGGACATAAATATTATTCCTGTAAATTATCTAATTTAATCACACATACCATATGAAATAAAAATGAATAAAAATAATAATTAATCAGTATATGAATCAATTAATTAAGTACAGTAAAATGGATGTTAGTTACCATATCTATCCAAGATGATCAAAAATTATTTGAAATAATGAAATATGATAATTTTTTCAATCAGTAGGATGATCAAGTTGAACAAGAAGTGATCTTCCTCGAATGAATAATGTTGGGACACATCCATAAAAAATTCCCCAAGATCAAAATGAAAAACAATGAGAAGAAGAATAAAAGCATAAAATCCTTCATTGTTTTAAAATGGAGGGAATGAAATGATTCCCTATCCTAAAACGAGTTAAGAAAAAAAATTAAAAAATGCCTTATTGTAGAAGTTGAGGATAGTAAAGAAGTAAACTCTAACTCCTCTAATTCTTCCCCCTCTTATCCATGTTCTTCATCCTCTTCTTCTAATACCAAAATATTTTCATATCTAAATTATGAACATGATTTATATGATGATATCAATAAACTAACATTAATATATAATGAATAAAAAGGAATAATTATGATGTTGATAAATAAAATGAATAACTATTAATTGAAAAGTATTAAAAAATATATATTAAATGATAAAATGAATGTGCATCAGCTATAATCGACAATCAATAACTTCAAAAAAAATTCATTTGATATTAACCTAATGAAAGAAATCAAATTAAGATATTGTGTTAACAACATGCTAAAAAAATAATTTGGGACATGCTTTTTTTGAAATGTGTTAGTTATTCTAAATAAGATGATTTCAGTAAAAGGAGTTTCTAAATGCATGATTATTAATTATTTTAATAAATAAATTCATTTATTTTATGAATGTAATTGCAAAGAAACTCTATATAACTGACCAAAATGTATACATTATCCATCCCACATATCATAATAGAAATAAATTTAAAAGAAAATCTTGGAATGAAAATAATTATTAGATAATATTTGTAGTCATAATATCAAAATATGAAAAAATAATTATTTATCACTTTTTTGAAAACATGTCTAATGTGTAAATCCAAAATAGATATATCATGACAACCCATATAATTTATAAATGTTATTTCATGTTTTTTAGCATAAACTTACTCTTAATAGAATCTAAAAATATTTTAAGGACTAGATTATTTTGGTTGTAAAATCCAAAACACATTACCATGAAATAGGGATAAAAGATATTAATTTAAACATCCCATAAATTATTTTTATACTCATTCGAACTTACAAAATTGTACTGGCTAACATGGGGATGCTGATATGATATGGGTGAGCTATAATTCCATGTAAGGTAATAATCAACTTATAAGAAAATTAATCTAATAAATGATAATAAATAATTATTTACAGGATAAATAAAATACGTTATAATAACAAACATGAACATAGAATTTTGATATGTGATGAGCAAGTCATGGAAATATAGGAATGTAGATAAAACATGAATCATGAAATCACAATAATAAATCATGTATAAGTACATATACATTATAAGATAGTGTTCTTAGGATATCACTATATTCACAACACAAAGTATCTAATGAGATAAAAACATTACTAAATGTATTAATGGCCAATATAATTTAGAGGTCATCCCTAACATTCATAATTTCTACAAGAATTTGTGTTCCACATAAATCATTCATCATTATGATTTATTTAATAAATTTAAATCCCAAGAATAAGGTTTTTGAGTTTAATATATTATATTCTGCAATAAATGATGTATAGGTATATCTAGTTGAATTCCCTTTTTTGGAAATGGGTAAGGGTATAAATCACAATGAATATGGTTGATGGTTGTGGAAAGTCAATGGACAATTTCAGAATCAAATCAAGTGTACAAAAAGGATTATATAAGGGTTTAATTAGAGTGAATTTTTGTATTTCATTACATGGGAAACATATGCACATTAAACGGTTTTGTAAAAAAATTCTCCAAAAATTAAAATTATAAACCAAATGGCATAACTCAAAGAATGTTCTTTGATGAAGAGGGGAAAGTTATAATATCGTTATATTGAGTGGGTGCTTTTAAAATATTCGGAGGAGCCTCTTGAGAGAATGAGAACACTATAGAAGGTATTTAAAGGTTTTGAAGAAGAGAAAATTTGTGATGAGGAGTGTGAATTTGGGTGGGTATTTATAAACAAAGAGAGGGGAATTATTTATTAATATCTATACATATTTTTTGGAATATATTTGATAAAAAAATCAAAACCAAAATCCTTTGCATGTAGTTTTCACATTTTTTATTCAAAATTGAAGTGTTTTTAAATATTTGAAAAGGTAATGAACGTTTCATATTAAAATAACACAATAGTTGATGAGTAAGTGAGTCATTAATATAAATAAATGATTTTAAAATAATAAAATATAATCTATATTTTAAAGGATACATTAATTTTTTAAAATATTAATGGAATAAATACAAAAACAAACTATTTTAAATTAGAAATATATATTATTACAAGGAGTAAATTGTTATTATTTATTAAATATTCTATTAGTAATTATGTGGTTATAATATATATTGTATATTCTTAACATATTTAATTTATATGAAAAAAATAATTTCTCATAAAATTAAGAAAAATTCACATTTTGATACCTTGAATGTGATGATATCAAAAATGATATTTATTTTACTAAAATAATTTACTAAATATGTGAAGCAAAACATTTCAATGATAACTGTATTTACTGAAAAATAAATATTTTAATAATACTATCAACTTTCTAACACTCATAAAAATTATTTTGTGTTTCATTAAATTATATTAATATTTATATAAAAATAAGTATTTTATAGTATGAATATTTATTAAAATAAAAATTATTTCCAAAATTATTGAATATTTGAAACAAATTAATTAATTGAAATTTCATACTTCACAAAAATATAATTTGATTTACTTGTATCAAAATACACTTTTTACCAACAAAATGTATATTTATATATTATGTAATCCTAAAAGGAATAAATTGTTTTTTTTACATTGAAGAAAATTTAGAAATCCAAACATTAATTGTCTCGATATATAACACATTATTACTATAGTATACACCCTAAGGTTACGGTGTGTGGTAGTTAAACATTATCATGGTTGTTCGATGAACAAGACCTAGGTATTAACCATGAAAACTTTCATCATCTACAATATATGGTCTCGTTTATGTTTTAGTTGTAGAATATTAGCTTTCTATTTATCAAGGAAAATCCTAATGAAACTATTTCCCTTATAATCAATGATAATAGGGGTTCAGAGGGAAAAACTCAATAGGTTGAGGCTATCGTTTCATCCATCTATGTATATTAGAATTTATCACAACTTTTAGTATATACAAATCTTTACGATAAATGTACATCAAATATATTTTCCTTGGTTAGGATACTTAATGGTGTATAAAATGTTACCAGCTTTATTTTATAATAGCCTATAATATCCCTATTTGTTTATGTATTTTCTATAAATACATTACTTAATGTGGGATTGATTCATTGAAAAATTTAATTTCATTTATAAATAATTGGTTCATTACAAATGTGCGACATGGATAGTAGATGATATAGACACATGTGTGGTGACCACTCAGAATTCATTCAATATGAAATACTCATGGGAGAAAAAAAAGATTTTTTTTTGAAAATTCAAGAAATAAAATAACTCGTATAGGCATAATCAATATTATCAATTGATTAATTTTTTGACAATGGTATAAAAATATCATTAAAAATGTGTCCTATAATGTTTTTTATTCTGAATGTATTATTTTACTTTCCACTTCCCATTTTTAAAATTTTCCTATTTTTAATTTAATTTCCATTTTTTCTCAAATTTTGAAATTTTGAGTATCCATGATAGTGATACTTGTCATTGGCATAGAAACCGTATTCATTTTAGCATATAAAAACATTTAAGGAAGAACCAACATAATCTAGTATGTGATTTAAAAATATTTAATTTTCATGATATTATTGTATTTTAACCATGACATCCTAGTAGGATGCACAAAACTACTTTTAATCCAAAAAAATTAAGTATCCACCACTATATACCTTAATCTTGTTCACCTTGATCATTTTAGAGTAACTGTTGACCCCAGAAAACGCGTCCCCAAAATGTTCCAAACGTCCCCATAGATAGTCCCGGAGTGTAGCTCGTTCCGCAAGCTTCGATTTGAATGGTTGTGGAGCCCAAACGGAGTTACGGATCAGATGTTATGGATGTTTGAAGTTGGGATATTGGGGATGGCCATCTGGGACGGTTTTGGGGAAAAGTATGAGTTTGCGCTTAAAAAAGCACTTTCGCACGGAAAACCATTTGCGCGCGCGGAGTATTACATGCCCATCTTTGTGTGTGCGGACTATTACGTGCCCATCTTTGCACACGCGGAATATTCTGCGCCCCGCCTTGGGTGCGCACAATTTTATGCGCCCTCACTTGGGCGCGTAGAATTTTACGCGGGCCGACATGAGTGCGTAAAACCCTTCACGCGCATGCAATTTTACATGCACTGACACCCGAGTTTCAACATATAAATACAAGGGCACTACCCCCCCCCCTTCTTCAAGAGGACCCTAGAGGTCGGCCGCCGCTCTGATGAGCGTAATTCTGGAGTTTTCGCACCTGCACGAAAACCCCCCTCTGGCGCGCAAAACATTAGTTTTTCCCTGAAAAGGGACAACCTGCCTAGTTTTCCACGCAACAGATAATTTTTGCATGTAATAGTGCCACTAAGCACGATTTTTCGCGCGCCAGTGCAGCACTGGTCTAATTGCGCGTAAGGCATACCCTTTCCCGCAATTCCTTCCCTTTTGGGCAGGCCACATCCTATAGCGCCAGCATCTGGTATTGCACGCGCCGCCTCCTATTGCGTGCCTGCATCAGGTATTGCACACGCCGCGTCCTATTGTGCGCTTCTTCTAGTATTGCGCACCCGGCTCCCATATTGCACGCCCGCCGCACCTATTGTGTGCCCGCCCCACCTATTGTGTGCCCGACCCACCTATTGCGTGCCCTTTGCACCTATTGCGCGCCCGCTACCTCCTATTGGGAGCCCGCCCCACCTATTGCGCACTCGCCACCTCCTATTGCGCGCCCGCTGTACCTATTGTGTCCCGACCCTATGTTTTCCACGCAACAGCCCCATTTGTGGGCATGGCTGCCCTATTTACACAAAACAATTTTCAGGCCTGCACCCGTTGGTCCATACCGTAGGGACTGCACCCCCGCCCCCCACCTCAGGATCAGTGCCGGGCTGCGGTCCAGCCCTCCGGGCTGGGACGTCGGGGTTTTCCATTGCGCAACCTCTCTCCACCTATGGAATCGCATGATTTGAGATACTCCTCTGCACACCATAAAATACCTTCAGTGGACATATTCCTATTAGTCCCTTTCACATGTCGTTAGTCGAGATTCTCATCATCAATCCCCCAAGTACCTTGAGTCAAACCATTCCTCAAGAATCTCCTCCAAACCCTGTCACATGGCTCCTATGCCTTGTTGAACCAGAAAGGGATTCCCTTGCGTAAGACCCAACACCAGCCGTACTAGGCCCCTTATGCCAACAGTCCTATCTACATGACTATAAACTATAGTACTCCCTATCTAGAAAATGATAGGATTCCTCTTGCCCTATAAAAGAGATACCTCATGCTCCAAAAAAGAGATTCTTAACATTCTTAACTACATGACAATAAACTGTAGCAGTCCCTATCTAGAAAATGATAGGATGCTTCTTGCCCTATACAAGAGATGCCTCATGCTCCAAGCATGAGATGCTTAATAGTACTATCTACACAACTATAAACTTTAGTACTCCCTATATTCCACACATAAGATGCCTCTTAATCCAAACAATACATTCCTTATGCTCAAAGTATAATATTACAGTAATCATATCTACATGACTATAAACTGTAGTAAGCCCTGTGTTCCAAACAGAGGATGCCTCTTGTTCCAAATAAGAGATGCCTTGTGCGCCAAGAATAAGATGCCTAATGCCATGATTATAGTGGTGTACTATCAAGAGAATTGGAATCTGTTCAAACATTCCATCACTCCACCTCACGCTTTGCGTGTCCTTCATTTGGATCTGCTTCCACTTTCATGTCTGAAGGGACCCCCGAACAGTACGAATGATTGACCTATGGTCTACCTACTGTCACAGTATGGATGATAGACCTACGGTCTGACAGCTGTCACAGTATAGATGACAGAACTCTAGTCCGCCTTCTGTCACGGTATGGATGATAGACCTCTGGTCCGCCTGCTGTAACAGTATGGATGATTGAACGATGGTCTGCCTACTTTCCTAGGCCAATGCCCCGGAATACCATGGACAACACTTTGAGTCAGGTCCTGTGTTACGAACATGGTGAGCAGTGTGCCCTCATTTGTTTGTCCTCATTTTTGGCTAATGTGATATGAATGCTGCAGTTCCGCAACGGTCAACAGTTATCCTACATCACCACTCCACCCTCAATGCATTCTGAATTTTGGGCATGTGATTCACACTTTCCATCTCCTTTTGTTCAGACTGATTCCAATGCCCTTGGCATTATCCCTCTTGTGCGCTAGTGCATAGGTGATTACCTCAAACCACTAGTGAGTTGGGATTCCCTCATGTCCAGACATGAGGAAGACACTTTGGGCTGCCTTAGAGTGTAAGCCCCATCCACCATTGCCGATCCATAGCGGCACCTGGCCAGCACCCTTACGTAATCCCCATACCATCCTGAACTACGTGGACTTTGATTCCCTACTACGGGGATACGTAGGAAGCCTCCACGAGGTTCAAGCCCACCACTCAGTCATTCCGACCTCTTCACGTCGGTTCACCAACCACCATGGGCCGCCTCAGAGCATAACCCCATATCCATTTTGGGTCGTCTCACAGCATAATCCTCATATCCATTGTGGGCTGCCTCAGAGCGTAAGCCCCATACCACCATGGGCTTCCCAGAGCGTAAGCCCCATACCACCATGGGCCACCTCAGAGCGTAAGCCCCATACCACTTTGGGCCACCTTAGAGTTTAAGCCCCATCCACCATTGCCGATCCATAGTGGCACGTGGGAAACACCATTGCGTAAGCCCCATACCATCCCGAACTACGTGGACTTTGATTCCCTACCACGGGGATACGTTGGAAGCCTCCATGAGGTTCAAGCCCACAACCCGGTCATTCCGACCTCTTTACATCGGTTCACTAACCACTTTAGGCCACCTCAGAGCGTAAGCCCCATATCCGTTGTGGGCCACCTCAGAGCGTAATCCCCATATCCACCACTTTGGGTTGCCTCAGAGTGTAATAGATTCTGGCAGTTGTTGTGCTCAAATTTTGTAGATGGAACACACTTTACTAGACTATGGATATCAATTCAGACATGTCCCAATAAATTGTGACAACACAAGTGCTATTAACATTTCAAAGAATCCTGTTTCACATTCTAGGACAAAGCACATTGATGTGAGACATCAATTTTTGAGGGATCATTATCAAAACAGTGATATCACTTTGGAATTCATTGGTACTTATTATCAACTTGCTGATATATTCAGTCAATCATTAAATTCTGAGAGATTGGACTACATTATAGATGATCTTGGTATGATTAATCACAAATAGACATCTTACAGATATTACTGTTTACTATTTTTCTATATTTTACTTTACGGTTTCATGTTCACTGTTTCTCAGTTACTGTTTAATGCTTACGGTCTCATAGTTAACACCTTGTGTTCATGGTCTGTCACTTAACTATCTCACTATGACAGAACAATTCGCTCACTGTCTCACCGTGACTACATAGAATGGTCACTGTCTCACCGTGACGACCACCAACTATCTCACCGTGAAGACTGGTTTTCATCGCACCGTAACGCCTACTCATGGTCTCACAGTGAATATTCATTATATATTTATTTTAATCTATATCGTGGTAATTTTTATTTCACCACTGTTTACTTTCCTGTGTTTTTGTTTTTATGACGCTTGACATTCCCAAATGATAAAACATAAGGGTTTTCACTCGATTCCTCACCCGAGCTCTCTCATGCTCACTCTCTCAACCCCTCTTTACCTTGAAAACCTTCTCTCCTTCTCTATCGCCTAATCCTTCAGCGGATTCCAAGGATGAAGCAGCTATCTTCACCCTCATATGAGAAGCGCCGATCTAAGACACATAAGAGGGCACTGAGGATAGCACCTGAAGGACCACTGAATCTGATCCTTGTAAGTCGTACCATAGTTCCTTAGAATGAAATCTGCCCTAAGTGGCTACTTTCTTGCAAGTCATTGGTCCTGAAAATCTTTAGAGAACAAAGATGGATTGAATGGTTCTCTAGACAAGATAGACCAATTTATCCGAGGTTGGTATCTCAATTTTACTAATATGTAATGTTTTCCTTTGATGCTGGAGAAAGCTATATGCTAACAAGCTGGGTGAATGGAGAAAAGTGTTCATTTTATTCAAGGTTATGGGCTACATGTATGAGGATTCCACATGAAAGAGTGTGTGATGATTACCAGAGAGATCCTCCTCCTTCAACTGACATATTTGACCTGGAGAATGCTTTGGAAATCCTAACTGGAAATGGCACCAAGTGAAGGGCCATAGCAGCTGAATTGGAGGGGGAGACAAGACTGCTGTTCAAATTTGCTCACTATTTGATTAGTCCAAGAAAATGAGATTTTGCTGTGATGAAGTATCAGGATGTGTTCCTGATTCACCTGTTGAAGAATGGCCATAAGATCAATCTTTGCAAATATGTCATTAACCATATTTGTGAGCTGATTAAAGTCACCTCCAAATCCACCTCCTTATTTTACTCAAAGATGATTTCAGCCATGTTAGTTTCCAAGGGAGTGGTTGGAACAAATGAAGAAAAGCTAGAGGATTTTGATTTCTGTTTATCCAAGCCTATAATCAAAAGGATAAAAATTAATTGTAACTCCTGGAAGAAGTAGTGGATTGAGGATAATGATCAACTTTATAAGAAGTATAATCCGGGTGATGATACAAGAAGTCCAAAGAACCTAACTGACCTTGGTTTTGAACCAGATGATGTGGATGAGTACCTATAAGAGGAAGAAGAAGAAGAAGAGGCTGAAATACATCAAGAGGAAGCAGATCCTGTTGAAAAAGAAAGGACTGTTGTCCCTGCTAATGTTCCTGTTGAAATGCCCTCTAGAGAGGAAGTTCCTATTGTTTTTTTGAGAAGAAGAATCTCCTACATTTCTTGGAGAGGTAGGAGCTCCTACTTCTAGTGATGATATTGATCCAGAAACTCTTCCTAAGGCTTAAAGAGAAATGGTTTTACCTGTTTTAGAGCAGAAAGCCATGGAAGAGATAGATCCTATTGAAGAAGATCTCCGTGTTGAAATAGAAGAAAGTCTGGATGCACAACCAATGGCACAGTCGGTTCCTAAGTACATACCCTCTACTGAAGAGAGGATGGAAATTGCCTTTCAGCTGGCAAGGAATGAATTTTCTGAAGAAATTATAGATGATCCTGTGGATCTTTATCATGTAGCTATGACTCAAGAATCTGAAATGGAAGCAAATTTTGAGGGGTAGGAACCTCAAAATCGTGATATTGTAGAAGTTGGATCTGCTGAAGAATCTCAACCAACTGTCACATATTCTGTGTACATTCGGTATGAATTTCCATGTTTTTATGTTGTGAGTGAATCACAGCAAGTGACAACAACTGCTATAGATCTCTATTCTTTGTTTCAACCGAGGTCAGTATCTCACCCAGAACTAGAACTAGAATCAGAGCCTCAATCTCAACCTCAATCTGAATCAGGAACTGAAACTGATTCTGAACCGTAACCAGAATCCACATCATAACCTGTACCACATCCTTCATCTACTCTCTTACCCGATCAACAATCTTTTGTAACTAAGGATGATTTGAAAGTCTTTGGAGAGACTCTCGTGGATGGCGTTGAGACGATTATATCAACTCAGCCTCGTTCTGTGACTCAATTAAGTCAAGAAGATGACTCAATTCTATTGGAAAATAACATCTTTCATATTCAAATGAGGATGATCTGTGAAATTCAAGAAGTCAGAGTTGAAAAAAATTGCATAGTGCTGATGTTGCAAATTTGAAAGGTTTGGTGGAAAACCTGCAAACAAAACTGTCTTCAAGATCAGAGCATGCTCCTATTTCTGCTCCAACACCTGTTACTTCTTCTCCTGAACCAGATGTCTCCAACCTTTCTAGAGAGATTGTGTCTCAAGTGCATCCTTATCTGTTTTATTTTGATGAGAATATTGGAACCAGACACACAAAGATTCTGCAACACATGAGAAAGCATGTAGAAAATCTGAATAAACTCACAGATGAGTACACTGGATGTCTCCTAAATGTTTTGAAACAGATCAAAGTTCTAACCAAAGCTGTCAAGGTTTCTCCTCCCTCTGGTTAGACTCTTGTTCCCTTTTTGGATGATTCTGTGCTTTGATCCATAATCAAGGAAGAAATTCAGAATGCTTTCAGTGGCTTGGATCTATCTCCTTTGTCAGAAGTGGTTAAGAATAGTGACAGATCTTTGGACCTGGTTAGAATTCATTCCAAGATTTCCAATGATTCTCAATAAGAGATCACCAAGAAGATAGACTTTTATCCCACCCGGATTTTCTCTAAAGGTGACATGACAAATCACTTTTTGTATCTTTTGGAAAACCTGAAAATCCTTCCAGTAACTCAAGATTTTAAAGCTCATGTTGGGAATCTTATAGATTTCACCAGATTGTTAGACAAATTCCGGGAGAAGAAGGATGATTTTGAAAAGGCCATGCAATATGGTGGAGAAATCATTACTGATTTCATCAATCTTTTGAAGCCGCAACTTCATGGGTAGAGTACAGCTATTGTTGCACCAGCTACTGCCCCTCTTCGACCTGGTTTACCTTCCCTAGCATTAACTTCTATGTCAGTCAGCCAAGCCCTCTCTCAAATCAGTCCCGTCATTCTTGATCAACCATAGACTAGATCTTCTACATATCCTACCTTGGCTCCCTCCACATTTGACGGTCTTCCATTACCATCTTTGTCTACTACCTCTATGCCTTCTTCTACATCATATCCAGCTCCTACTGATAAAGGCAAAGAGAAATTCAATATGTGATGCCAACCAATGCTTCTTAATTTTTTGATGGGATGTCTTTTGTTTTTTACTGTTTGTATTTCTCATGTATGTTTTATTCTGAACCTTCTTAATGACACATGATGTGTTTCACTCCATTCTCTCTACTTTTTGATAATCCCTAAAGGGGGAGAAATAGTGAAGATTTATCTCTTAGTCTTGTATCTATTCTTATTATATATGTTATTTTTCTCTAATGTCACATTTCATTTATATTTTAACTATACATGATTTGTGATCATCAAAAAGGGGGAGATTGTTGGACTCCTAATGTATTAATCATCTTTTAATGATCAGAAATATTATCACTGACAATTAATCTTCATCATCATTGCACATATTATTAATGATCTCACATCTCAATAATAATTACTAATCATTTTTTAATTATAATAGAAAATCATATTACTGTCAATTAATCTCTTTATTATTTACAAATCTTATGCATGATCACATCTCTTTTTTATCGTATCAAACCATTGTATTTTTTCAAGTTCTCTTACTTGATAATGGTTTAGATTAATTCATTTTATGCATATTACTGTTTATGTTTGAATACAGATATTTGTCTAAGTATGAAGACATCGTGAAGTCTGACACAGTAAGACAGACCGTGTGCAAGAGACAGTTATAGTCAAACAAACACCGTAAACAGAAACACTGAAGTAGACACCGTGAAGCCTAAGTGTCAGACACCATGACTAGTAAGACATTGTTCTTTCAACACACTGTGACTAGTGAGACACCATGACTTCCACACACAATGATAGTAAGCCTGACACCATGAAGGACACATCGTGAGTAAGACACCGTGAGCTAAATACTGTAAAAGTCATACCATAAAGGACACACTGTGAGTCAGACACCGTGACTCAGACATAGTGACATGGAGACACCGTGAAAGATACACAGTGAAAGACATACCAGTTTTTGGAGACACCGTTTACATAATTACTGTGACACAGTTTCTTAGCCTTTTTGTTAATATTATTTAAATAATAGTAATGGTCATATTTGATGTTTTTAATGCAGTTAATGTTATTTAATGATAGTTGTTGGTCTGTCATAAAACCGTACCTCGTACCTATGGAAAGGAAATCATTCCTATTGCTAGAGCTCGTGGAATATAATGAAGATTGAGCTGCAGTAGACGAGGTTCTCACGCTTCACACGTCTCGACACTCATACTACAATACATGCGAGCTCTGTATTGAACCAAAGAACAATCCTAAGCACTACTGTGAAGAACAAATTGCACGATCCTCAAAGAAGTTCCATTCATGAAATCCTACATTACTGAAGAACACACGAAGTACTCTAGTGTCAAGTGAACATCTTCTCTCCTAGAGAAACAAAATCTGAACCACGACACTCTGTTTTTCAATAGAAAAACTAGAGAAGGACTCAGAAGCATTTCTACTGAATCCAAGGAGTCCAGAGCTGCACTGCCAATCACTAGAGCTTCTGTAACTTTCATATACAATCTCTAAGTGATTTATTATCTACTTTTGTGTAGTGTGTTTATCCTGTTTATTTTAAACACACACCGTCTCTTGTGATGAACTGGAGGATATCACAATCCTCACACCAAAACTCCTTACTCTTGTTTACCAATGACAATTATGGAAGAGGTCCTTGTGTGGCCTGGTTCTTATTTTTGTTACCCCCGATGAACAATGGTAGAGGTCCCTGCGTGGCCTGGATAGTCTTGTACTGTTGTTAACCTCGATCCAGGGTGTGGATCAAATTTATATATAAATTTGAGAGGACTAAGTCTCGTCTTGAGACTAAACCTCTTGGTTATATCTGCTGTGCATTTTTAGTTTATGTTTAAAATATACAGTATCTAATTTATATTCCACTACTTATTACATTGAAATACAAATCTGTTTCAATGTTACATTTACAGTTATTCTAGAAAGTGTTTGTATCAATTTTAAATCAGTAGGTTAGTTTAAAAAGATAATTTAATCTTCTGATTAGATTAACTGAGAACTAATCAATCCTTTGAGAATCTAATTTAACCTTTACAGTTTTACAAATTCATTACAATTTTACTTGTTTTATAAATTGGGGAAATTTAATAGAAAATATTTTTAATAGAGATTTTAATTGGAACTCAATTCACCCCCCCTCTAGAGTGTCCACTCCGACCAAAAATTATATATAATTTATATTGTCCATACATGAAGGTGTTTATAAGAATTTTCTTGGCAACGTCTCCGTAGATGGTTAACCAACCATTAACAGGACGTTTTCGATAGTGCTGAAAAGGCAAGTATGACATTTATATTTTTAATTAGTATGATAATTACAGTAGGCTAAAATCATTAATATAATGCTAACTTACTGTATAATTAATTTTTTAGCATATTTGTTTTGAAAGGGGTATGGTAAATGAAAAAAAGTGTAAGAAAATAGAGAAGATTTAATAGAGTCTTACTCTCTCCCCAGTGTATCTTCACTTGAAAGAAACTATAAATTCCATGGTGATTGGAGTTGGAGGGATCTAGAACGTCTCTACATAATCTAAGAGGCTTTAGAGGGAGAATTTGGGTAGATATTAGGCTGATTAATGGGTTAGAGGAATGGGTTTCTATGGGAAGGGAGAGGGGATTTTTATACTTGAGGATGCATTTTTTTAATTAAATTTTTAATAAAATAATATATCAAATGTTACACTAGTAATAATTTTTTTTGACAATGGAACTTATATATTAATATAATATAAATATTTTTAGACTTTAAACCAAATTTATAATTCAAATTCATTAATTTATTAAAAATAAAGTGAAAAGAAAGAGAAAATGATATTTTAAGGAATCACTTCTTGACTTTAGGCTATGGAAAGTTCATTTTAGGTTTGGAAATTGAGTTTATTGTATTTTAAGGAACCATCTATGTAATAAATAGAAAATGGAATAATCTAAAGTTCTAGAATGTTAGTGTCATCATCACATATTGAATGATGCAATTTACGATATACTGATTATGTGAAAAACAATATTTTTACTATTCTCCGGAAAATTAATGTATTTTAGAAAATTAACAAAAAATAACCCCAATAATTTTTTGATATGTAGAATCAAAAAATGAACTCAATTGTTCAAAAATAATTTTCTCAACATGATTAATTTAATATTTTATTAAAATCAAAATTTACTTGAAAAATACAAATTTTAAATTTAAAATGAATTTTATAAGACTTTGACAAATTACTTAAGGTCACATAAAATTATCTTAGAATAAAAATATTAATTTATTAATACATTTAATAAAACTAAATTTTCACTAAAATTATTAAATTAATCATACAATTTTAATTAAATATCCTTGACTTATAAAAATACCAACTCTTTTTTAATAATTCATAAAATATTTATTTAATTGTAATATGAAATAATTATACCATTTTGTCAGTTATAAAAAGATAAATTTTATTTATACTTTCATTGGAGAGGTTATATTTACATTGTCCAGTTTACTATTCATAAGGGTCATATTACTATTCTAAAGGTCATGTTATTATTACTATATGTTTATTAACTTCTAAAAAACCTTTTATTTCAATTAATCTCAAATTATAATGTTTGTGTTGTGTTCTAAAAATAATATGGTGTGATTATACTATATGGAACAATTATAAGAAGGGAATTTACTTTGATAAAACTTTGGGTCATTACAAATTACAATTGATGATATCTTGAGTGATGGTTAATCATCAAAATGAATTGAACTCCATGAAGTTGCTCAAATAAATCATCAATGCCAGATAGAGGATACTTGTTCTTTATTGAAATAACATCTATTTCTCTATAATATATACACATCCCCATTGATCTATATTTATTCTAGAAAAGGTGAATAGAGGCTCCTTATAGAGAAACACTCGAGTGAATAAATCCATTTTTACCCAACTATTCATGTTGTTTCTTCAACTCCACTAATCCCATAGTAGACATTCGGTTGGTAGTATTTTATATTGGACTTACATTAGTGATTAAATATATAGAAAACTCAACTTCATTCTTTGGGAAGTGTCTACGTAAATTATCAGGAAAAAAATTTATGTATTCCATTACAATTGTTACACCCTTAATTTGATGATTACCTTATTAATCCCTAGCTGTTATTTTCTCTACCTCACAATGATTCTAATCTAGTAAAGATACTAGGGGTGGATTTTGATAAGAATCAGTAAATGAATCTTATACATTAATGATATGAGATTTCTCTTATTCCTCACAGATCATAATTTACTTCTTCCTGAAATTATTTTTTTATTATATTTTGAATTCCAATACATACCAAGGATTATATGAAAATTCATCATAAGGATGATTAAAAGGTTAGAAACTAATGTATTTTTATGCATCGTAAAGGTAATTTAAATACATATCATTATTGTAATGAGAATTCCCTTATGATTTTCGACTACTAACTCTGATGATCCCAAATCAATGAAAAAATTGTCTATGTTTTTAGAGATGATTAAACTACCTATAGCCACAAAATTAAGAACTTCAACCTCAACTATTGTGATCACATAATATTTTCCATTCTCTCTTGTCCATTTATGGGGAAAACATCCTTGATTATTAGGAAAACCATTATCATAATTTTACATTTCTTTACAATTGTAGCACATTATATTGATAGATTCTTTCTTCCCCTTGAAATCACATGTTTGGGGGAGTTTTTCTCTACATTTGTAACAAACTCCCATTGTCTTTAAGAAAGTGCTGGGGTGTTTCTTCTCATAATTACTGTAGGGTGGAATGCCATCTTTTCATTTCTTACCCTTATTTATTTTTCCAGAGTGTTCAGTGGCCCTGTTCTTCTATTACTTTCAATAAATATAATAAGACTTAGAGAGTTACTTTTCTATCTAGATATCACATGAGAATATATCCTTGTAAAATGGGAAAAATAGTCATACCAGTGCCTATTAGAGGAATGGTTTTAACCCATCACTGAATCGATGAATCATAATTCTTGGGTTATGTATGTTGTATGTGGTATGTCTTTCTAACCATTTGAAGGCTTCATACATTGAAACACTCTCATCCTCTTTTTTCCATAGACTATGAAATTTTCATTCCATATCAAAACGCTATTCACAAGGAATTTATTTTTTTATGAAACGTACTTTAAATTCCCTCTATTCCATGTTTTTTATTTCTTCAACCTCATTCGTATTTTGAATCAATGACCACCATTAACTCGCATCTCCTAATAGATGATAAATTTACATGAAAAACTTCTCCCTTTTGGTGCTTCCCCATGTACGAAATGAATCCTTTAGAAAAAATATCAATTTCTTATCTAAAAATGAATTTATAGTCTAATTTAATGTTGAAGGTAGTTATCTCTCGAAGTGGTCTAACATTTTTCCTCCACGTTGTAGATTAGGGTGCTCAATACGGGTATTGTTATTGTTAAAAACCTGAGTCAGCTATCCCACTATAGTTATAAGCTATTTAGCACCAGTTTTATCACTAGTTCCACTATCATTGTCTTGTGTAGGATGGAAATACCTACATGGATTAAATGAAATGATACGATTTTTATTCCTTCCTCTAGGATCCATTTCTAAACAATGTAATACACTATATTAGGTTATGAATCGTAATACGTAATTTTAAACTAGTAAAATGATTAAAATAAATTGTTAAATTTATGAATATATTATCTCCTAATCATAAAAATGGTTTCATTGGGAATATATTTAATTATAAATCTTTCATAATGGTTCTAAAATAAAATGTGAATTATCCTACGAATATCCCCTAGGAGTGTTAATCCAGGTACACAGTAAGGCCCATTTTCGTGCACTAGGTTACCCCAAGTCAAGCCTAGAACACCTTGTCAATGTTATTACACCTAGGTTCATATATTATAAAACTGTGTCAACTTGTAGTATACATTAAAGGATTTATTTTCTATGAATACCCACGTAATCTATAAATTACCAAAATACAAAGACGTTATTCTTTTCTCATCCTAAAAACCTATCTTAGAATTATGTTCCATAATCTAAGTTTTCTAAATCTAGATTACAAGTTTTCTACTAAACTACATCTAATACCATATATTAAGACCCCGAACCAAGTTTCCTAAATTTGGTGCCTTATTTTATTACATTGGTTCTTTATATAAGGAAACACCTCCCAATATACTGAACAATTTATTAGATTCAGAAAAACTAGATAGAAACCTATGTTATACATTACATCTTGAAATGAAAAATTAAATAGTATCACCTTTGAAAACAGTCAAATCCCTTAGTCTATCCCAACATATCCATCATAATATACCTCTTTGAATCTAAGGAAAAAATGAAGCTAAAGAAATCAATGAGCTCCGATTCTCAGTAATGGTAAATGATAAAATGGAATCTATCATAAATAACATAATGTTTTAATTAAAGGTATAAAACCGAATCACAAACCTTTTAAACATAATCTTAGACACAATATAGAAAGATGAAATAAAATAATTCCATATAAACATTCACCTAGTTATTATAGTATCCAAATAATCACATGTAATATCAAAATCAAATCTCTTAATGATGGAATTCATAAGGTCAGACATCATAACCATACTATCAATGCCTCATGCCAAGGCCATACATAAATATGCAAGACATTAGTCAAATCCCAAACTAGTTTGTCTCATTAGAACTATAAATTCGTCAAGGGTCTTTCATTAATCGTCCCTCAATCTAAAGGGATTTAATTAATTTGTCCCCAACTGATCACATACTAATTAAATTTCTTTCCTCAAATGAAAAGGGTGAAACATAACATATAAATTAATTTTAAAATTAGTTTAATAAATGTAAATAAATTAAATATAAACCATGACTAATGTCAAAATAGCACATACATCATAAAATGTATTATAAAACCATCAATAGAATATGGTTGATTTTATCATAATAAATCACCCTCAACTAAACCTATAATCCAAAAACGGATTTTGACATTGATGATAATAATCAAATAGCATCATTAAAAAAATATTGAGAGAAATATATATTTTCTGTTATAATTATTTTCAATTGGGCACACAATTTTAAAGAGAAACCATTTTTAGTGAAAAGAATATTCTAATCATGAAAAGGCATATTCTCTTATGCCATACAAGTTAAAAAACATTCCTTCCTTATTTGTTTAAAATGATAATAATGTGTCGAGTTTGGAAAATGATAAAAGGATTCCTTTAAAAATGTTTTATAAAAAGCAAAACATGGGTAAAAATGAAATTAAACCATTTTCAAGGAATATAAAAATATTTTAATACATTTTTATGAAAAATGGACGTGGATGATAAATATTCCCCAATAGGTTCTTTCGTATAAACAACCTTGGATAATAATGATATTGCAAAATTAACCCTTACCTGGTAATTTTCCTTCTTTGAGGGTACGTTATCCTATCTTATAATGGTTAAATAATGTTATTAAATAATTAAAGTACAATATCTGTATTTATAATATCATATAAAATCCTCCAATATCATTTTTTAATATTACTTTAGTATTACCATTGTTTTAGATGTAAACTTCTATGTTTTCTTATGCAAGTTTTGTCTTATAAGTCATGTTTCTTATGCATAGGATATATTTTATTCAAATTAATAATTAAATTAAGTTTATAAATATTATATTTACTAATAATATATATTTTATCATCATTTTTTAATGTTTAATATGTATAATGGATCTCATCGCATCGTGGAGACGATAGGCTGTACGTACGCATGAGTGATGTTATCATTCCATTAATGTCTAGATGGTATAGAATTACATGGTCTATTAATTATAAATAATAATTATCACACCCTATTAATTATCTATATCCATTATACTAATCAATATTCCCATCCAAATAAAGTAGTGTTGAAAAAACAATTACACCACAACGTGGAGATGATAAGTCGTACGTACGCATGCATAGTGATTTTATTATTAATAGGATAGATCAATGGAGAAATATGGTTATCCCATAATCAAAATAACATATCATAGTATATATTATAGTTTAGTTTTTACTTTATTATGGAAACAACATTGGAAGAGTAAGTTGAAAAGAAATAAAATGGAATTGAATTGGTAAAACAATTATTTCTTCTTCGAGTATCCCCTTTTGATTTGAAAAATAAGGATTCTTAGGTTGGATTTATGCCCAATATATGGACTATAAAATGAGTTGAGGTATGTTGGAATGAGAAATTTTAAGGGTATGGCCGACCCAAAGGGATTTATATGTGTGAATAAAAGATAATGATGAGTTTCCTTTTATAAGAGAGTGGATGGACACTTTTAGAAACTCCAAAACTATTAATTTAAAATAAACTGATTTTTGATATCAAATAGCTCAAAAGTGAGTTATTTTGAGAATAAAATGAGGATGGATTGAAATAATCTTCAAAAAATGTTTTTTAGATATCTATTGGTCACAATAGTAACCTTCTATTTTGGTTGTAACCCTTAGTTAAATAGATTTACTTTTATGGTGACTAATTATATTTTTACAATATTGGGTTAACATAGTTACAATAAAATGTAAAATGAACCCAAGATGAATACATTATGATATATGTAACATTATACTTGTATTTATTCCAAAATATATATTTTTATGGATTTTATATCATTTAATAAATTTTTATTTATTTTAAAATATCATTTATGTCAATTTTGAAACTATTTATTACATGACTTTTTAAAAATTCGTAAAATCATTAATAATTACAAAAAACTATACTAAATCATCCCGAACATGTCCAATAAATCCAAAAATTTTGATTATGTATTAATATTCTACAAATTTTAGGGCCCGTGCCGTGACTACCCCAAGCCCGCCTTCCATAGGCCAGGGGCTGGCGACTAGCACCAAAGGCGTAAAATCCCGATAACTGGGAAGGCATTGCCTTTATAAAAGAAAACAGGCACCACAGAGTACAAGCGGATGCAAAACACTAAGCACAAAAGAAAAGATGAAAAGTAAATGGGCCAGAATACAAACCCAAAATAAAGTACAACTACAACTGAGCAAAAAGGAAAATAGCTGGAAGAGGGAAGCAGCTCCTGGGTCATCCTCCTCGGGTCCTACCTGAAGGTTAGGTACAGATAGGGCATCTCCTGGTCGTCCACCATGGATCCTACCTGAAGGGTAGTTACAGATAGCCTCCTCCATGCTCTCATCCGTCAACCACCTCTGTGAGTCGTCTCGTCGCGTAGTCCACCTCCGGGTATCGACCCATCGTGTAGTCCACCTCCGGGTACCGACTCGTCGTGTAGTCCACCTCCAGGTACCGTCCAGTCCTCGAACACTCGGCCTACGTCAACACTGCCCGTCGTCTACAACCAACACAACGAGGTGCGAGCATAGCCCATGCAGGGGTGAGTATAACGATACTCAGTAGGGACCCCGAGACCCTCAAGGTCTCACTAAACCAACAAGGATAACCACAAGAAGATCTCAACAGATAACCTCTACTTAGATATATTCCCATACATATACCTATGTTATCAAGTAACCCATCTCAATCATGAGGAAACACAAGGATTGTGAAATCAACGGATAACCACTACTCAGGTATATGCCCATACATATACCTATGTTATCAAGTGACCCATCTCAATCATGAGGTAAACACAAGGTCAAAAGTCTCAGCTCAAACCAGGATTTTCATTATCAAAACCGTAACTGCTGAAGAGCTTCGTCTCTGGAATTTTAATACTATTAATATCATTTAATTGATTCTTCCTTTAATAAATAATTTATTGCATCATCATTGTGTCACAATTTAATTTAATTATTTAGTTTATAATATTATAAATAAATTACCTTGATGTATATAAAAAACTTATCATTATAAAAACTATTTATAGTCAACCATGAAATTTATATAACATCATATTAAAAATAATGTAATTATTTAAATTTGAGTATTATATTTTAACACATCTTTCCATAAAATATACCAAATGTCATAATCTAAAAATAGTGTCATAAAGCATTATAATTTCAGAATATTCTTGATTTATGTAAAAACTCACTTATAAAATGAAATTAGGAATAGTTTTGGTGTAATTTTATAATAATATTATATTATTTTTACCTTCAATTACCCGATCTACCCTTAACCATGGTATATGAATAAATATTTATTACAGTAAGGATTCACCCAAGATTTCACTTAATCATATTAGACTCAAAATTTCATACTAATTACAACTATGTATGCCCATTTTTTCAAAATTCAACTCACATAAGTGGCTATGTTATGTTTAATTTTAATGTGGCAAGAAGGCGGGGAAAAGAGACTTTTAAATGTTCAGTAAGTTATTATATATAATTTTATTAAACAAATTACAACAACATACATTTGATTAGTATGTGTATTATTTAACTATATTGAATTTAAAATAAAATAAATTTAAAATAATAATTTAAATGAAAATATCTATTTTTAACAACAATGTAGTATTTTTCAATATTCATCAAAATTGAATCTTTTTAGATAAATACAAAAAATTCAGCATAAGATTATTTGTTTCCTTCGAAAATAAAAATTGAAGTCTGTTTGGATAAAATAAAATTTATTAATTTCATAATATGGTTAATACTATTCATAACATCTTTTTAAATGGAGAGTTTGATAGATAATGGTGTGCTCAAATTCAATGTTGCGTGCAACTCAAGCTATTGAATTTATTTAAAAAGAGACATATCATGGAATATTAGGGTGTTACAATTCAATGTCCACTAACTAGAATATTATTATTCCTTCTCCAATCTAGGAGGGTCATTAGAGAAATCTAGTTGTAAATTGAAAATAGGATCAAGCATGTGCACCCATTCCAACTAGAGATTCTAAGTCCACTTCAACAACTAGCCATGGAAGGAATATATCCATGAAAAAAAAATTCTAAACTTTTATCAGCATAGTCTGGAATGAAAATGGGAGTTACCCAAGAAATCTCTCCCACATGGAAGTTTCTATTTGGAAAATGTGACTCTAACTACTCCATGGAGTATATCTAAAAATAAGTATAACCAACAACAAAAACAATTCCAAAAGTAGTCTCATAATAATATTCTAAGCAAGGATGATGTTGTTGAGACTATAAATCATATTTAAATAAAAAAACATGATCTTTTTTATTTTATACCAAATTATGAATACAATGATAAAAGTTGAAAATGTTCTCCTTTTAATATTGTTACTATAAACTATGGAGCTCCTCCTTAGAATAATTATCATGAATTCCTACTAAATGGTTTCTAAAGGATCGATCATGAAAACCCATCCCTTGATGAGTTCTGCGAAGTCCCTTTTCATAGTTAGATGGCCATAAAGTAATAAGTTCCTCCCCATTTCCATAAACCACCCTAAAATCCATCCTTACAGTATATTCCACAAGAACACTTCTTATGTTCAGATGTTAATCCATGATTTAAGACCTCCCAATAATGGAATTCTCTCTGAAGTTCCTCCCCGTTGTGATTTTTTTTCAAAAATAAGTTCATCACCATCAAAAATAAACTATGATAATTTCCTCTTATTGTGAGATGCATCATAAAATGGGGTGAATCATGCATGATTCCCTATCATAAAATGTTTCATAATTTTTTAGCTAGAAGAAATCCAATGGAAAGAGTCATTATCCAAACCACCCTTGGGTTTTATTCCTTCCAAAATAGAAAAAAGTGACTCTCCCTAATCCTACCTTTTATAAGAAGTCATATGATAAACATCCTCTTTAGTTAGATCATGTGGTGGAATATTGTTTTGAAAATGAGTGTAATACATTCTCACGAGGAAGAAATTGAACAAAGGTAGCATACAATTATTTTTTTACAATTATTCACCCATCAATATAACATTACATAGTAATTTTTATAAGTGTTTGTGCGTGATATTTGGATTAACATATAGATAAATCTACTCTACATGAATGATAAATTAATTCCTTATGGAGGGTATGTAAATAAAGTCATGTAAATGGAAGAAATTCATTATCAAATAAATTTAAATGACCTTCAATCTCCATGATTCTATATATTATTAAAACAAAAAAGGGTATCCAATGAGAATTACTTGATTACATAAAAAATTTACATCAGTTGTTCATCTAAACCCAACCTAGTATTTATTTAATGGGATGGGGTGATCATGTATTTTTACGCCTCTCCCCTCCCCTTGATCAAAAATACCACCACAGATGACACAATATAACTTCATCTATCCACATAAGATATTTTCAATGAGTTCCATGCATGAAAGATGGAATGATTAGCCAGAATTGGATCGAAACAAATCATAGAAACATCAAGAATGGTGAGAGATATCCATTAAAAGACAATTAAAAAAATAATCAAATATGTTTTATAAAGATTATTACTTAACAAATTTAAATTTTTAAATATTAGAAATGACTCTGAAAATATTATCAATCATGAAAATTCCTCAATGTACCAAGCTCAATATTGAATGATCCTTTAAAAAATCCAATGTTTTTCTGCATTTTTCATAGTTATAGAAATTTGGGGGAAACCCCATCTATGTAGGCTGGTGTAATTTTTACAACAACATTCCCCTATAAAACTACTAAATCTAGTTCAATGTTATTTTTAAATTGATGAAAGGGAACCAAAGCTCAAATGGATCATGGCATTTTTACCATAACCTCCTCCCTGAGAGATATTGGTTATTTCCCATTTAAGAGAACTTCCAAAAAGTGGAACCTCCCATTTAATTCCATATCATGACTAATATTATTCATTGGGAACATGTATGAAAAACATTCAGGTGATTCAATCAGAATCACCTTGTTTCAAATGTCTTCAAGGAAATAAAATTAAGGGAAGAATGAAACCCAATTGTCATTACAAGGAAAACAAATATACCTAGTGTAAAAATTATATAAATGATCATGGATGTTCTAGTAGATATCCTTAGAGTAGTTATCATTTCATTCATTATATTTGAAAAGTGAAATTTACAATGCATTTTATATCAGTTAACATCATTAGTACCACTTCTGCGGGTGCTATAGGAGAGGAATCCAATAGAGGGAAAGAGGAGGAGTATGTTTCTATAAAAAATATGGTCTACATAGAAATTACTGAATAACATGTATATACCAGGAACTAGAGTCTCGTAAAGAATTTGGGAACTCCCAAAAATTCTCCACTACATCCTCCTCACCGAACATCAATGATGTAAAAAGGAAAAGGAATGGCCACATCCCACCCACAGCAAAAATAGTTTGAAATTATTATGGTTCAGGAAATATTTTCTCATCATGAGGAAGAGTTGAAGAAGTTAATAAAAATTAATGAATAATTAATTAAAAGAAAAATAACTATTAGATCTGTTCTCTAAGAAGAGACTCTTCTTTCTCTCATAACTGATGTACCTCTGAAAAGAATGTTTATGGTGATATAAAAAGTAGATACACAACCTATTCATGATGTGGGATGTCAAAAATGGATATATTTGTACCTCACAATAGTGAGTTACCAAGAGTTATCAATATTAGAAATTCAATTAGAGCTATTCCAGAGACATCCTCATATGACCAACTATATAGGTTATCATCACAGGTAAAGGAAAACCCACCATAGCTAGCCCAACATGTTTCCCCCCATGTCAAGGTTATATTTAATATGACTATTCCCACAGAATTCATTAATATCGTTTAGTCAATGGTTGCCTCTTTGGTAGATTTGGATAGTCAATATCAACTAGTACAACTGTAGAGGAACACTTACAATGAATGTTTGGATGAAACTCTTACCCAAAAAATGTATGGGAATCTTCATTTATCATTATCAATGGTTCAATGGTTTTTGAATATTATCTCACATCACTTTGTTTCCTGATGTAGTCCCATGATAGGAAATATGGGTAATAATAGGTTTCTAATTCTAGGGGTCTTATTCATAAATTAGATGGGGATGCCTCTATCTGGTATACTAGGTTAATAGCTTGATTGATCTAAGGGTGCAAATATCTTATCCAAATATTTATTTACAAATTACACCATTTTCTATAAAATAAAATCATACTCAACCTCAAATATTGAAAACAATGAGAAAATTATAGGGTCTCAAAATTTATTTCTAGGTTGATGTGTTTTAATTACTACCTCAACATGAAACATCCAAAAGATGACCTTTTTGTTATTCTAAATGATATCGTCAGTGTGAGGAAAATTACAGTGATCCCAATAACAAATCTTGGTGGGTTCTGAGGACTATATATAGTTTCAAATTTTTTGGAGGATTATATTTTTTTAACTAGAGAAAAATACATAACAGAAATAATGGGTTAAGGAAAAACAATGTGTAGAGTGGAAACTAATTTCATCATGTTAAAACCAGCCACTACGTAGGTTGTAGCTCAAAATCTTGCAACTCCTCAAATAGAAACTCACCCTAAATGGAAAAATCATCAACAATATCCCATAAATATGAGTAAACTTAGAATAAAGGATCCCTATTTGAATACCAAAATTTTTTATTCATTTAGAGGTGAATAGGTTCCATGTTGTATTATAACAGCAATGGAAAAAAATTATATAGACCACAAATTTCAAAGAGGCCTGATACAGTTGGTCTCAATGATGATCAAAATTACATAAACGTTTACTAAATATTGAAGAACATAATCTTTTATAATTTTGTATTAAAATAAATACCATATAATATGGCTATTTTTGGGTTAGTGATACTATGAAAACCATAGGTTCATGTGGCATGTGTGTCTTTTTCCACACCATAAGAAGAAATTGAGTAGAAAGAAGTTACACGTAAGAGTAATCAAAATTACAAAGACTTTATGGCTTTGGAAAGAATAAATCTAACTCATGATATCTACTAGGAATATTTAAACTAATGAACTATAGACCATTTATTTTCCACTATTGTACAAACTGTTTCTCCCACACCATAGTCTTCCAAGTACTGATTTTCTAGGAAGTGACATAACTAAAGTATTAAAAATCATGAATATGAGGAAGACCCAATATATATTCCAAATAAAAATCAAACAATCTTATATTTAATGACTCCAATCATGGGTATATATGCATCATCACACCAAAAAGTAACACATGAATCATTCCACCTGGTGAAATCCTCATGAGACAAAAAAATAGGCTTCACTTCTATTAATTCTTTTAAATTGATGGATACCTTATCTAATGATGATAAATATGACAAAAGTGACTACCATATTCCAAAATATGGATTCTTAGATAGCGGATAATGGATACATGGTTAAAGGAGAATATGTAGTCATGTATGAGCTCAATATTCCAACCACAACCCTGCCATAGTTATTTATACTATCATAAATCGAGGAATAACCTGTCAGAAATCTCTTTAAGAGCAAGGAAGTGCATCCAAATTATCCAATATCACTCTATAACCAATAAGTTTAGATTATTTTCTAATAGGGAAAATATCCTCTTCAACAAAGATAGATAGGATGACCCTTTCAGCCTCTTCCAATAGTAGTAAAAAATATCTCAACATATTCTCAAACATCTCATACTTATAAGGAATGTCATTTGGTTATGATTTTGAAATAATATCATAAAGTTTCTATTAATAAATAAAAATCATGACCTTATATGTGTTAGGAATTTTTTATGTCATTGACATTTAATGATATTTCATAGGAAATGGCTCAGGATTTAATATCATTTCAACATGAATGGTTTATTATTTCGGAAATGCTGAAGTCTTCTTATCCCTTTACCATGTGAAACATCATAGGTATAGAAAAATATGAAAAAAACCCTTTGGTCTAATTAAGATCAGAACTCAATTTGGGGACCTAGTATCGGTCTATCAATTAATATTCATCTGTTTGAATATAAACTTCAGCATCATACTAAAATGTTCATGGATTCACCCACATTTGGAAATCCCTTCATCATATAACCAATATATCATGTAATACATTAATAACGAATGGGAAATTATATAATGATAAATTTCTAATCGAATCAAGTGAGTTTCAATACCTCCTCCAATGGCCCTAAGGCCTTCAGTTTTTATTGATTTTGATAATCCACCTTTCAAGGGGTGAGGTGGAACCCTTACAAGGCCCGTAGGCATATGTATTACATGGCCCATAGGCCTTAGATTAAATCAATGCCCATAGGCTTCAAACATTACATACAACCTAGACTAACTGCTTGGAACTGCTCCTCCCCAGCATCTTCATCATGAAATCATCTCTCCACCTTTGCATGGCTGTTCGACTGGGCATTCCCACGCATGTACAGGCTTGTCCTAGTGGCAGGTGTCATACCCTCCCATTCCTGAAATCTGTTTAGCTTCTATTGTGGTGAAATCTACTTGCTAATCCTCCTTGTAGAGCTTGTTCCGTGTAGGTTGTCTAGTTTAAATTTTCACTTAAGGTGGCCTGAAGGCCTTGAGGTGGCCCAAAGGCCTTTCTAACCCAAAGTCATTGGTGTCCCGATGGCCTTATAGGACTTAGGAACCAAATCAGTGGACCGAAGGCCCAAACAGGGGCATATTACCAACTAATACAGTGCCAAACAGTGCCGGCTATAGTTCCCGCTACAGTACCTGCTACAGTACTGCACAGTTCCCACTACATTACCTACTACAGTGCTACTACAGTATCTACTACAGAGTCCTTACCAACCTGGCTAAGGCTCATGTGCAGTGAGTTTCAATACACCATTGCATAATTTTAACAAATATAAGGGAATAAATTCATGACCGATGATGTCACCCTAGGTATTTCCCCAAATGGTTGGGAAATGTATTTTGGAAAACCATTAAATGAGCATAGTGATGAGTATGTTCTTCCCATCAATCAAATATAGAATATGGTTTTAGAATTGGTCCAATATTAATCCAACCCCATGATATCAATCATGTTAGATAATTTCAATAGTGCTAAAGAGATCTTTGTGCCTCTTATCAACAATTATAGTTTAGAGGGAAATACCATATCATAATCCCCAAAAATGATCATACGCCTAAATTGTTATCTAAATATCGAGGAATTATCATATGAACACTAGAGAATAGATATATATTTTCTATTGAATCAAAGAATATAGATTCTACTATTGAATATTAGGATCCCACTTCATCACCCATTCAACATTATATCGACCTAGTGGAAGTGGAATAGGAGGAGGAAGATAAGAGCATGATGAACTCAAATATTTTTCTCCAAAAAATAAAGAAGGAATCATTACAAATTTCTATGAAATATAATATGTAAATCTATTGACAAAATAATATTTGTTCCATTTTACGATAAGTGAAACAATAAAATTTGATGAACAAGAGGAATATACCTCTTTCTATTAGTATCATTGATAAGTGTTCATCTGAAATTCTACAAAAAATTAAAGGCGTTGACCCTAATGTGGCCTCACGCCACTTTGGTCTACAAGAAGACCATTGTGGCTAGAAGCACACAGCTAGAATGGTGCATCCAAACCATGGTGAAAATGTTGAGTTGAAGTGAATAATCTCATCAAGTAAAACATCATTAAGGAAGATAAATAACAAAAATTGATCAAAAATATAGTAGCATTAAAGAATAAATATGGGAATATTTTAGTTATTAATAATTTCAAATTTCTCAATTGGAAATATCCAAAATTTGACTTACCAGTTAAAATTTCAGAACTTCTGATAAATTAAATACATATCTATAAAGACCTCTACTTCATGGATGGCAACTATGGGTATAAACAAATATAATTTCACCCTGAAGATGATGAATCCACTTCCTTGTGGTAACACTAGGGGGTACATTTCTATATGTTGATTCCCTTTGTGCTGACTAATTCTCACACTATATACTAGAGCCCTCTGAATCACATTATTAATCTCCTTCTATGAAAGTATATTGTGCTATATCTTGTTGATCTAGTAGTAATATATCAGAAATTATAGGATCATCCTGATATCCTAGATACCATTTTATAAAATCTTTGGTAATACTGATTGAAAATGAACCCCTTGTAGTATTCAATTGGTGTTACATCAAGAATTTTTATTAGATTCATAGTATATCATAAAGACATATAAGTTGATATCTTTAAGATAAAGGATATCATTTACATTTTACCTTTTATAATCCTCAAATATTTAAGATGACTTTAAGGATTGACCTCCAACATTCAAAACATTATCGAAAATCCTTATATTATGGGCTTAACCTTCACCATGATAATGAAAAAGGGAAAAAATCTGTAGAATGATGACTATAAGTATTCATTGAAAATTCTTAAGAAGTATTTTCTATGTCCACCAGTGAAAATTAAAACTTTTGAATGAATGATTATAATATTAGTTATAAAAGCCTCATTAAAATCACTTGGTTATTTCTTCAAACAAAATATGGACATAAGAAAATAATATAATATCTATTCTCTTAGTAGAAGAATGATCAATACTCTGACTTGTAATTCATTTATCAAGAAAACCAGTTATGTGTTAATATTGGAGGTTTGGAAATTGAGGGACTACTTGAAGAATGATTATATCCATTTAGTCTCTTGAACCAACATGATCATGTACATTCTGGACTGATCAATCTTGACTGGACATTTGGAATGGTGTGTGGTCACCATAGATCTCTTTGACACAAATTATATACTAAATAATGAAATAAACGAGAACTAATTGGAATATTTTCTTATAAAACACTATTATTTAAAACAAATCCTATGAATATTGAACCTCCAGAAAAATAAATTTTATCTATCTTACACCCCTTCAAATCATGGGAGATATATTTTTATGGATCGTCCATATTACCAAAAAGAATGTGGATAGATGGACTCAAGTGAAATAGAATCATCTAGGGAGTCATTCTTATTTATTCTATAATGGATCATGTATATTATTCTTTAATATTATTTGATTTCATCACTAATATTGAGTTAAAATACCAGGCTCTCATTTCATGTTTAATCTGACACTAAATTTTCAAGTGACCCATATATATTTCAAATGTGATATAGAGAATGTAATCAAGATGACTTAAATTTATTATGCTATGAGAAAAGAATAGCTATTCCCTTGCTTGATTATGTCTTAGGGTTGATGGAAAAAATCACCTCACAGACAATGTTGTCTCACATAATATGCATATAGAATTTATAGGTAGATGTATTCGAATATGAGGACACAACTTTGTACGATTTAGATAAGGATGAAAAAGTCATCATTATTCCTCATCATAGATTGATATCATCTTTTATTCATAATAACATAGAAGAGATAAACAAGTCCAATTCTACCCCTTAATTGGATAATCCTATTTAAATCTAGATGATTCCCAATCGGGACTACCTCAAAAGTGGGATTCATCCTCTGGAAAGAGACATGAATTGTAAAATCTAACAATGATTAGAAAATATCCTCAACAATGACTATTTGATTCATCAAAACACCATCTATAAACGAGGATTCTATGATGTTCTCCTCAGATGCATTTATAGAGAGGAGACTATAACCATTATGTGAGAAGTACATGCTTGTGCTTATGGTTCCCACTAGTCATGGACATTGTTTTCTAAAAAAGATATGTGTATTGGATATTGGTGCCATCAATGACACTAGATTACAATTAATTGAATATAATATTTAATTCTTACCAAGTGCATGCTAATTTTACCCTTTAACCCCCAAAGTTATTTCACAGTAAAAAAACTCCTGGCCATTTACCATATGGGGAATAGATATTGTGGGACCATACTCCCAAGAACATACATAAAGTTCAAATATATCCTTACTTATACCAACATATTCTCTAAATCAGATGAAGTAATATCCCTCAATGATGTTGGGATAAACCGAGTCTTGAATTTCTTAATGTCCAATATCACCACTAGGTTTGGAATCCATAATAAAAATACTGATGAAAAACATAACCAACATTAGTTATTCAAAATTTAAAAAACTTTATGAAGAGTATAACATTTAACCGAAAATTTCATCATACTATCTTACAGTGGTGAATGGATCGATAGAAGCATTAATCAAAACCATATCAATCATACAATAAAATAATTGTATACAAGGACAAGAAATAATAGTCCAATATGCCTATAAATGAATTTTGGATCATATTTAGAAAATTATTTTATAAAAATGGATAAATTTTGGGATTTAAAATATTGAAAATGGTAAGGGTGAATTTTTTGTATTTTTCAAAATTACATGAATTTTTTATGAATAGTAAAATAATGCAATTCAAGATAAATGCTAAAACCTGAATTTCTGCATCATACATGAGTCATGGATGATGTAAATGGATATTTGTCCGAAATATCATGAAAATATTATGTTTTTTTTCACAAGAATCATTACTATTTCTCGTGTTAAGAAAAAATAATAAATTAATAATTAAAATATGAAGAAAACCCACCTCCCTTCCGCTATAAAAACCACCCACACACCCCTATTCTCTTTACTCTAATCAAGACTTGTTACTTCTATATATTATACCCAAATCACTCCCCAAGATCCTACCCCATGTCCAGAGGCCTTTGGTCACCTAAAAAGACCAAATCCTCTCCTCTCAAGAGGTTATCAAAGAATATTTTATCAAGAGGTAAATTCCTCTTTTTGTTTCATTCATTTTTTCTTGTTCCTTAGTTATATCATCTTTCATAACCTATAATCATTAAAATGTTATGAAAATTATAGTACCATATAAGTATGGGAATTTTTTTATGATAAAGGGATAACTCATTATCATCTATACTTTCCCCTCATTTTATACGAAAGAAATGAAACCATCTTCCCAGATGTGTTAATTTATCACATTCAAGGACGACAAGTTATCAATTTCTATTACCATCTTCAATTATGGTCATGAAACCAGTTTTATTGTTTAAGTAGACTGCTAAATATTTATTTTATCAAATTTTATGTTAAGTAATCATTTTTCTCACATGATGTAATATAATAATATAAATCAAGTTAATTGTGAGCAAGATTGTGAAATTAATCTAAGTGTTTGTCATTAATGTTTTATATTATGAATCACCTTCAATACCAATAAAAATGAATTTTATAACCATGTAATATTATTTATGTTCACTAATTTCATAAAACTTCAATTCTGGACAACCACTTTCATCATATATGTTTCTCTAAACATGAATATAAGTGAACCGATCAGTAAACCCAAGGAAGAAAATGCTCCAAAACAATGAAATTGAACCTCTTAACTCCTCAAAAAGGAAATTGATGAACATAAAAAGGATATATTAAATCAATAACGTGTATTTTAGGTTCTGAAATTATTAATTAATGAACCTTATTTTATTATTTAAGTAACTAAGAACATTTTAAGAACACTATTAGACTTATGGTATGGGATCCTCTCTTTGCCACATTAATTCAAGAGTATACTCTTTCTTATTTAATTTTATGTGTAATTACTAATGATGGGGTATGATTTCATGGATTCCCCAATTATTCTCTAATAATTTTTAAAAGATAGTAAAACCCTTTGTCTCTCATAGTCCCTACTATGTACACTTGATACCGTGCTGATATTCTATAAGGGATTCTACCCGAACTTCCATTATTCATTTGGGTTTCTCTACCATTAATTTTACACAAATGAAGTTACCTATTATTTTTATGTACATATTATAAATATTTTTTACATTCCCCAAACTCATGTATCATGTTCCAATAATAATTATATTTTAGGGATACTCATATTTTTAATTGGTTCCCTCCTCAATGCTTCTTGAAAACCAAACCACTTTAAGGGAACTTCTCGAATTCCTACAAAATTTCTAGTGCACTATACCATATGTTTTAGGAAATAATTTTTTTTATAAAACAAATGTTTTTGTTATGAAATCTTTCTTGTATAATTTCTAGTTTTGTAAAAAAAGTCTATTCCCTTTTCTATTTTAAATTCTTGTTAGCATTTTCCTTAATGCCGCACTAAAATGTTTTAATACTAAAAATTATTAAATACAATTTTTAAAAGTTTTTACTTCTAATTGACATAAATAACAATTATATATGCCTATTTTAAATTATTAATTTCCATATATGTTATAATTATTTTTTTTCATGGACACATTTATGATACACCCATTCATTATGCAATATGACATGATTATGATACACATTCCTTTACATGAGTGCCCTTATGTTTATGTATAATTGAATATTTATGATTCTTAATGTTGAAAGAATATTCAAGAGTATTTTAAGATGGGTGTGGCCCGATAGTACTCCAATGCATTGGGTAATGAGTAGTCGATTGAGATGTTATGTGCAATAGTCTGGGTGGTTAGACTTGACTCATGGTACAATGCGAAATGGTCTTAGTGGTTTACCTTGACTTGTGATACTATATGTGAAACGATCCTTGACTCATGATAAAATCATGATTTATGTTTCATCCAACTTACTATGAATTAATGTTTATATGATCCCAGGTTTATATTTTATAATTATATATGTCATTTTATATCATTATGTCATGATCTCTAACCCTTTTTCTAAATCCTTATTCTTATGTTCATTCCCTTAAGGTTCTTTTAGATCATCCTTTCATTCCTGTGATCCTTAGGGTACCCTAAGAAGAGGCCTCCCTTGTTTAGTGGATCTTCTGATCCCCTCCGTGCAGAATAGTTGATTAACTCCATTGAAAATATATTTTCTATCCCCTAGTGCTCAGAAAAAGATAATATAATACTAATGGTATATCATTTTTATGGGGAAGATGATTAGTGGTGGACACCGATTAAGAATACGAAGCCCCATGAGGAAATTGATTCCATGGAATCAGAGGAATTCAAGATAGTTTTTCTCAATAAATATTTTTCCCAAACCCTTTGTCTTAATATGGAAAGAAGCTTCCTCGGATTTAAGAAGTATGATGATGAGTCAATCACGTCATATGAAGTAAACATTATAATGCTTTCAAGGTACCCCTATGGAATTTTCATGGACACTAAAAGAAATGTGGATTGGTTCTTTAGCAGACTGAAGCCATGTATACAAAAAGAACTGGCGATTCAAGACTTTGAAATCTATGTGGAGATTGTATGTTGAGTCGGTAAGGTTGAAATGGAGATCACAAAATCTCAGTGGTATGATGGGACTAATGACAAGAAGAGGAAAATGGAATATAATGTGAGTGGTCCCGTAAATAAATTCTATGATGGAATGAAGCTTCATTATCCCACATTTAAAAATTATGGGAAGAATCATCATGGGAACTATCTAATGGTAACCATGAATTGCATAAAATGTGGAAAGTTGGGACATCTGGATAAAAATTGCCAAAGGGATATGAAAAATACCTCTAATGTGGAAGAATAAAGGAAGGTTCAGATAAACGCTCAGCTAGTGGTGTAGTGTTACAACTGCAAAGAACATGAGAATTATGCAAACAATTTCCCAAATCCAATGGTTTTCATAGACAATCGACAACAACCTCCAAGGAAAAAAAGAAGGGAGTATGCTATCACTACAATTGTGCTAGAGACATACAATGATGTGGTCACAGGTACGCCAGTTATTCCTTCATGAATAGTAAAGATACTATTTTATTATGGTTCTACACATTATTTTATATCTTTCATGATTAGTATAACTATTAAAACACCACCTAAACATTTAGAGGATAAGTTATCTATGAAAATAGATAATGGGGAAATTATTTCTTACATGGTTTATTACTCCTCCTCATTTAAAATTTGTGGACTAAACCTCTGAGAAAATTTTGTCACACTCCCTTTTGTGTAGTTTGATGATATCTTAGGCATGGATAGGATATCATTATAAAAAACCAACATCAACTTTCTAGAATGGAAGATCACTCTTCATATCTCGAAACATCATCCAATTCATTACAAGTTCAATGAGTAAGATGAATTTATTTTAGAACCATTATCTCATGTGTGGATATTAATTGCCTATCAGCAGGAATGTCAATCTCAAATTTTTAAGACAAAGGAGAGAATCATGCTTGTATACATTTCCATCGTGTGGTATTACACAGATGTATTCCATAAAGGGTTTTCGTATCTTACTCATGATTGAGAGGTTGATTTCACAATGGAACTTATTCTTGGACCTCTGCCTATATCAAAGACACCTTATATAATGTCCACTATAGAGTTGGATGAGCTGGAGAAGCAGTTAAAATAGAATCTAGAGAAGGGCTTTATATACCTAAGTCTTCACCATGGGGTGTGACAGTCCACTTTTTCAAGAAGGATGGGACAATGTTCCTTTTCATCGATTATTTTTCCCTCAATAGAATCATGATAAAGAACAAGTATCCCCTACCATGGATATATGACATGTTCAATCATGTTCTTGTGGGTTGTTATTTCTCTAAGTTGGACCTTCGGTCGGGATATCTCCAATTAAAGGTGAAGACAATATATATTCCAAACACTACCCTTCGAGTGAGGTATGGACACTATGAGTTTATAGTGATGACCTTATTACTGAATCATGCTCCAACAATCTTTATGGAATCAATGAATAGAGTCTTTAGAGATTAACTTAACAAATTTGAGGAAGCCTTTATCGATGATATACTAATATAGTCTATGAGAAAGGTGGAACATAAGGATGATTTGAATATTGTGATGAAGACTTTTCAAAGGGGATGTTGTATGCAAGGTACAATAAATGTGAATTATGTATGGAGGAGGATCATTCATAGAAAATGTTTTCACCAAAAAGGGATATATGTGGACCCTTTCAAGATATTGACAATTTATGAGTGGCCTAGGCCAACATCTATAATAGAGATCCACATTTTTTTGGGTCTAATTGGGTATTATAGACAATTTTTGAAGAGCGTTTCATGATTTTTGAAACCAATGACCTAGATAACATATAAGGGAGTAATGTTTTTCTGGACTCAATAATGTGATGACTGGTTTAAGGAGATGAAATGAGGCTAATCAACATTCCAGTACTCACACTTCCAATAATTGGAGAAAGCTTTTTGATGTATAGTGATGTTTCAGAGAAGGGATTAGTTTTTGTGCTGATGATAAATGATAAAGTGATAGCCTACACCGAAATTCATATTAAAATCCATGATGTAAACTATCTTATTCATGATCTAGAGTTGGAAGTTGTGTTATTTGCATTAAATATATTTTAGGATTATCTCTAGGGGAGATGTGTGAGATATTTACTGATCAGAAGTGTCTCAAAAATATATTCACAAAAAGAGAATAATATGGACAAGAGAGGATGGATAGAGCTTATCAAGGATTATGACTATTCAAACCACTACCATATCGGTAAGGCAAATAAGGTGGAAGATTCTCTCATTAGAAAGGATCTTGCATATTTATTTATGATATGAGTTGAAAAGGATCTAATCGTATTAGACTTTCATAGGATGGAAATGGGAATCATTATGGGTGGAACTTCATCAATAATTTCTAAAATTATTTCTCAACCATCACTCGTAGAGAAAATAAGGGATTATCAAAGAAAAGATGTGGAAATTCAGAAAAGTGTAGAATCCATTAAAAATGGGAAATCCTCTGAGTTCATGACTGGTGAAGGAGTTATAAGACTTGGTTCATGATTATGTGTACCATTTTATCCGGAGATAAGTAATGAGATTTTGAATGATGCACATATCTCAACCTTCTTTATCCTCCCAAGGATCACAAATATTTATCGAGATATCAGAGAAAACTTTTGGTGGGACAATATGAAGAAGGATATTGCTGAGTATACATAACAGTTCCTAGTATATCACCAAGTGAAGGATGAAAGGTGAAATTATAAGGGTATGATGAAACTACTACCCACACCAACATGTATGATGGAGAACATAACCATATAATTTGTCCCTCAACTTCCTAGGACATCTAGAGGAAACAATTCTATATGGGTCATTGTGGATCATCTTACAAAGACAGTTCAGTTTATCAAGATTTTAGAGGATATAAAATTGGATTACCTTTCATGGATATATATCAAATAAGTGGTAAGGCATCATGGAGTACCATAATCTATTGTATCTAATAGAGATACAAGATTTACCTTGACGTTCTGGAAAATTATCCAACATGCTCTAAGCACTGAACAAAACATTAGTACGGGATATCCTTCTCAAACTGATGGAATATTTGAGCAAACTATTCAGACATTGGATGATAAGTTGAGATAATGTTCTATGTACTTAAAAATATGATGGTACCAACATCTTCCACTAGTAAAATTATTCTACAATAATAGCTTCCACTCATGCATCCAAATGGAATCATACATATCCCTTTATAGAAAAAGCTGAAGAACCCCAGCATGTTGGGATGACGTCGGTGAGTGTAAGTTGTTAGGACCTAAAATGGTCTAAGAAATGGTGGAGAAGTTAAAACCCATTCCGTAGCACACCATGGAAGCCCAATGTCGATATAATAGTTATGTAGATAATCCTTGATGAGACCTTGAGTTCAAAGATGGAGACATTTTATTTCTACGCATATCCCCATGGAAGAAGGTCATGAAATTTAAGAAGAATAGAAAGCTAAGTACTAGGTACATCGACCCCATAATGAATCTTGATAATGTCGGGGATGTGGCCTATCGACTGGCACATCCACCTACAATTCCTAATGTACACAATGTCTTCCATGTTACCCTCTTAAAGAAGTACATACCATATTCTTCACATGCACTCTCTTTATAGGTGGTACAGTTAGAGAATTATTTTTAAGAGGTGTAACCAGTGATGATATTGCATCAAAGATATAAATTTATATATTACAAGACTAATCACTTGGTGAAAGTACTATGGTGGAACCATAAGTATGCATAGGCAAAATTGGAACCCGAGGAGGGAATGAAATAATAGTACATGCACTTGTTTATAGATAAGACTGTAAAATGATATTTTGAGGGAGAAATTTAATAAGGGAGGGGGGAATGTAAAGACCCAATGCTTTATCAATGGAAATTTTATTCTTATAATTATGTCATATAATCACATTAAATTACAACACAATGAATTAACAATTACTATGTGACCGTTAAACATAATAATGTCTCCTCTGTGATTTGAATTTCAAAAATATGACATACACAGTTGCGATCTATAAGATGTTTGGAGTCTAATAGAAAAAACATAATTTTTGGTGAATAGTAATATACACTTATTAACAATTATCTACCCTTATTAATAGTTATATGACCCCTATGAATAGTAATTTTTCCAAAATAATACTAACTTCATCAATGAATGTAAAAATAAAATTTAGACTTTTTATAATTAATAATATAACCGTTGTAAAAGTATTGGTATTTTATGAAGTCATAAATAATTAATTAAATATAAATTATTTATTTAAAAGAAAATTTCTTTTCCTAGAAGGATTTCATAAATTAAAATTTTTATGTCTTCTAGTTTTAAGATAATTTTATAAGACCTTATGTAATTTTTTAAGAAATTATAAAATTAGTTATAGTTTTAAATAAGTATTTTTCAATTAAATTATGATTTTAATTAAAAATTAAATTCATCATATTGAAAAAATTATTTTTAAAAAATGGATTTCATTTTTTATTCTACACATTGAAAATGGTTAGGTGGATTTTTTCGGATTTTTCTAAAATACGTGAATTTTTTATGAATAGTAAAATACAATAATTCACGATAATTGCTAAAACCTGTATTTTTACATCATGCTTGAGTAATGGATGATGTAAATGGACATTATCTAGTATTAAAATGAACATATTATAGTTTGGTCCCACAATAATCTTTTCTATTTCTTGTCTTAGGAAAAAATAATAAACTAATGTTTAAAATATTAAGAAAACCCCCCTCCCCTCAAATATAAAAACCACCCACACTCCCCTCTTCTCTTCACTCCTATAAATCCCTATGACTTATCTATATTCTTCCCAAATATCTCCCAAATTTCCTCCCCCAATTAAAATATCCTTTGGTATCCTGAAAAGACAAAATCCTCTCCCCTTAAGAGGCTCTCAAGGAAGATTAAATCAAGAGGTAAATTCCTCTCTTCATTTCATTCATTTTATTTCCATGTTCCTATTTTATCTCTTATTTACTAACCTATGGTCATCAAAATTATATGAAAAAAATTAACATACATTAAATGGATTTTTTATGCTAATGTGATAATTCATTATCATCTCTCCTATCCCCTCTTTTTATATGAAAGAAATGAAAACACTTTATAAGATGTATTAATTTATCCTATTAAAGGACAACATGTTATCAATTTCTATAACCATTTTCAATTTTCGTAAATCAACCATTTTTATGGTTGAACAATACTATTAAATATTTATTTTATATTATTTGATGTTTTTGAATCCTTTTTCACACATGATGTATGGTAATAATACAAAACAAGTTAATTGTGAATAAAATCCCCAAATTAATCTAAGAGTTAATCATTAATGTTATATATAATGATTCACCTTCACTCTAAATAACAAAATGAATTTCATAACTATGTTCTTTTTTATATGTTCACTAATTTCATATAACTTAAATTCTATAAAACCACTTTTATAATACATGATTATCCGGACATGAATATAAGTGAATCGATCATTAAAACCAAGGAAGAAAACGCTCCCAAACAATGAAATCGAACCTCTTAACTCATAAAAAACAACATATATGAACTTAATATGGTTATTTAAAATAAATAAAATTTTGGGTAGGTTCTTTAATTATTAATTATTGAACCTTATTTGATTATTCAGGTCATTAATATCATGTGAAGAACACCATCAGAATTAATGTATGGGATCCTCTATTTCTAACATTTATTGAAGAATCTCCTTAAGGTTATTTCATTTTATGTGTAATTACTAATGATGGGGTATGCTTTATCATCTTACCCATACATCCCTCATGAGTTATAAAAGATGAGAAACCCCTGCCTACATCACTAATCCCTCATATGTACACCTTATACCATGCTGATATTCTATAAGGGATTCTACCTGAACCTCCATTATTCATTCAGGTTTCAATAACATTATTTTTACCCAAATGAAGTTATATGTTATTTTTATGTACATATTATAAATGTTTTTTTTATTATCCAAAATCATGTATCAAGGTGCAATCATAATTCTCTTTTGGGGATATACATGTTTTTAACTGGTTCCCTCCTCAGTGCTTCCCGAAAAGCAATCCCTTTTAAGGGAACTTCCCAAATTCATACCAAATTTCAAGTGTATTATACCATTTGTTTTAATCAACCATTGTTTTTATAAAATAGGTATTTTTATTATGAAATTTTTTTGACCACTTCTTATTTTTTACAAAAAATTACTCCCTTTTCTATTTTAAATTCTTGTTAGCGTTTTCCTTAAAACCACACTAAAATATTTTATTGATATAAATTATTAAATAATATTTTAAAATGTTGTAACTTATATTAGACATCAGATACAAGTATATATGCCTATTTTACTATAATAAATTCTATGTATGTTCTAATTCATTTTTATCATGGACACATTTATGATTCACCCAATAATTCAACTTTATGACATGATAATGATACCCATTTAATTTCATGGGTACCCTCATGTTTATGTATGATTTATTATGATTGATTATTAATGTGGGAAGAATATTCATGAACATGTTAATATGGGTGTTCCCAGATATCTCTCCAATTCATTTGGTAATTTTTAGTCTCATTAGACATTATGTTCAACAGTCTTGACAGTTAGCCTTGACTCGTGAATCCATGTGCAACAGTCTTGGTGGTTGACCTTAACTTGTGCTCCTATATATGCAATTATCATTGACTCATACTAAACTCATGATTTATGTTTCTTCTACATTACTCTGAATACATGATTATATGATCCCATGTTAACATGTTTTGATTCTATATGTCATTTAATATCATCATGTTATAATATCTAACCCTTGTGCTAATGACTTATTCCTCTGATTATCCCCTTATTGGGATTTTAGCTCATTCCTTCATTCATGTGATCCCCAGAGCACCATATGCAGATGTAAGGGCTCAAAAGAAGTTATGAGATCTTTTTGGACGTTAAATAGATATGTTTTTTAATCCCATGTTTTATGTTTTTTGTAAAAATTATTCCAATACACTAAACATCATGATCCTTGGATAGTATTATGATGTATAATTATGATTAAAATCATGTAATGTTATGTGTAAAAGGTTAGGGTATATGTAGTTGGAATCAAGGGATGGTCTAGTTATTTTTTGAGATTAGTAATAGATCACTTTATCAAGAACCATAAGGACGATACTAAGTATAATAAAACATCCCTAAATTATGGTAAGTATAGAGTAAGTGGTTTATCAAGAAAATACATCACTATCTTGATAAAAACAGGTTGAGCTGTCTCTAGAACAAATGTATCTAGAGATAAAACCCAAAACAAAACTTTTAGGTAGACTCAAATAGAAACTGGTGAATGACAACGGGCATTGCTGCACTATTGGTTGGACACTCCCAGGGGATATGCTTTGGTAAATTCATGTGTTGAGTAAAAACAATTATTAAGGGAATAAAATGAAATATCAAAAGAATATAAGTTAATAAATAGATTAAGGATAGCCTATATTTAAACCTAGGGAATCAAAAGTTAGAATATACTTCTCCATTACAATTTTATCCTCTTATGTTGAATGTCTTATTTTTTATGCTCAATAGCTAAGTATTCATTTCCTCTAATTATATGATCTTATTTTGAGTTCTTGGTGAAAAATTTAAGAACTCATTCCAAAAATTACCGTGATAGGGAATGTGAATATTTCTCTCAATATATGCCTGATATGATGGGAATGGGTGCTGAAAACATCATGATAGTACTTGCTCACCTAGCTCATGTTATAAATAATAACATGAACGATGGGGAACACCATCCTCATACAAGGAAATATCATGTTCCCATTGTATCCTTCTTGCATCAAAGGCCTCCCATGCTTATTGGATATTGTGATACCATTCTCACTGAATAGTGGAATAACTCCATTGAAAATACATTCTCTATCATCTAATGATTAGAAGAAAAGAATGTCGTAATAGTGGTCTATCATTTTGATGGGGAAGATGACCGGTGGTGGACATTGATCAGGAATACGAATCCCCTTTTGGATGTTGATTCCATGGAATGGGAGGAATTCCAGAGAATGTTTTTCAATAAATATTTTCCTTGAACCCTCCATCTCAAAATGGAAATAGATTTACTCAGATTCAAGAAGAAGGAAGATAAGTCAATCAATCCATATGGAGAAAACATTACAATTCTTGAAGTTACACCTCTGACTTTTTCATGAACACTGAAAAAAGTTAATTTCTTCTTTAGCGTACAAAATTTGAGTCTATGAAAATCATTGGTGATTCAAGGCATCAAAAGCTATGAAGAGATTGACTGTTGTGACCTTACGTTTGAAATGGAGATCAGAGACTCTCAGTGAAATCATGGAAACAGTGACAAGAATAAGAGAAGGAGGTCTAATTTTGATGGTACCATAAATAAATTCTATGGTGGAAAGAAGAAGGATCATCATACATGTAAAAATTGGTGGAAACAATCCTAGTAACTATCTAAAGGGAACCAGGAATTCCTTCAAAATGTGGAAAGTTGGGACATCTAGCTTAAAAATGCCAAGGAGATGTAAAAAATATAACTAATGTGTAAGAATAAAGGATGTTTCAGACAAATAATAAGCTAGGGGTTGTCAGAGGTAATCAACATCAACCTCTAAGGAAACATGGAAGGGATTAGGCTATCACTACAGGTGAGCTGGAGTCAGACAATGATATGGTGACATGTACTATTTTTATTCATTCAATAATTGGGAACATACTATTTGATTATGTTTCTATACATTCATTAATATATTGCATGTTTAGCATAACTATTCAAAAACCACCTGAAAATTTGGAGGATAAGTTGTATGTGAGAATAGATAATGGGGAAATTATTGCATCAATGGTTTATAACACCTCCCTAATTAACATTTGTGGACTGAACCTCCCAAAAAATCTCGTAAAATGTGATTTAGTGGATTTAAATGCTATCTTGGTCATGGATTTACTATATTTATACAATTCCAATATAAACTTCTCGGATAGGGAGATCACTCCTCACATCCCAAAGCATCCACCAATTCATTACAAGTGTAAGGAAGAAGATGATTCTCCTTCAGAATCACTATCTCAAGTGTGGATATTAATTCTTTATGATCAATCATATCTAGCTCAAATGATTAAGACAAAGTATAGAATCATGCTTGAATATATTACCATCGTGAGGGATTACACAGATGTATTCTCGGAATAGTTTCCTTGTCATCCTACTAGTCAATAGGTTGAGTTATCAGTTGAATTTATTCCTATATTTGTACCTATATCAAATACACATTATAGAATGGACATCGTAGAGATGGAAGAGTTAAATAAGCAGTTACATGAGAATCTGGAGAAGGGATTTATACACCCGATTGCTTCACCAGGGGGTGGCCAGTCCTTTTCGTCAAGAAGAATGGTGGATCAATGCACATCTGCATTGATTATCTTAATCTCAATAAAATCATGATAAAGAAAACATATCCACTTCCCTAGATAGATGACTTGTTTGATCATCTTCATGGGGCCAGTTATTCTTCTATGGTGGAACTTTGGATGGGATATCACCAATTAATGGTGAGGAAGGAAGATATTCCAAAGAGATACCTTTCAAACGAGGTATGGAAACTATGAGTTTATATTTATGCCCTCTAGAATCACTAATAATCTTGACATTTTCATCGATATAAATAATAGTGTCTTTTGAGATTACCTCGACATATTTTTTGTAGTATTTTTCGATGATATTCTGATTTACTCTAAGAGTAATGAGGAACATAATAATCATTTAAATACTATGATGAAGACTTTGATATGGGAGAAGCTAGAAGAAAAGTACAGTAAATGTGAGTTTTGTATGGAGGAAGTATCATTCTTAGGGAATGTTATCACCATAAACTTGATATCTATAGACCATATAAAGATAA
This sequence comes from Viscum album, assembly GCA_963277665.1. NCBI lineage: Eukaryota > Viridiplantae > Streptophyta > Magnoliopsida > Santalales > Viscaceae > Viscum > Viscum album. The sequence goes on from OY728135.1 coordinate 20,028,578, forward strand.
AGGTGATTGAATTGTGCTCCATGAAAACATCTATAACAGAGATCCATGGATTTTTGGTTCTAGCCAGGTATTATTGAAAACTTTTGAAGAAATTTTAAGGATTTTAAAACCCAATTAAATAGCTAACACAAAAGGGATAAAAGTTTTTCTAGACACAAGAATGTGAATAATACTTTAAGTAGTTGAAAAATAGGATAATCACTACTCTAGTACTAAAACTCCCAACAAGTGGACAACTCATTATTGTGTATAGTGATGGTTCAAATAAGGGATTAGAATGTGTGCTCATGAAAAATGATGAAGGGATAGAATATGCCTCAATGAATCTAAACATCCATGAGAAAAACTATCTTATGCATGATCTGGAGATGGTGACTATGTTATTTTCATTAAAGATATGGAGGCATTATCTCTATGGTGAGAAGTGTGAGTTATATACCGATCCCAAGAGTATCAAATATATATTCCCACAAAAAGAGTTTAATGTGAACCAATGAATATCGATGGAGATCATCGAGGATTATGACTACACAAACCGATACCATCCCTATAAGTAAAATAAGGTGGTATATGCTCCGAGTAAAAAGGATCCTATATCTTTATCATTAATGAGAGTTGAAAAGGATACAATATTCATAGATTTGATGAATATGGACATGGGAATAATTAATAGAGGAAAATCATCAATCCTTTCCCAAATTATTTCTCACCCAATCCCTGTGTATAAATAAGGGATGCCCAATGAAAAGATGTGGAAGTTCAGAAAAGGTTGGAAGCCATTAAAAATGGGGAATCCTTTGAGTTCATGATTGATGAAGAATGAGTAGTAAGATTTGGGTCACAATCACGTGTACTGTCTGATCCATATATAATAATTGGGCTTTTGAATAATACACATAGCCCAACCTTTTCTATTCGCCCAGAGAGCACAAAGATGTATCGAGATCTCTGAGAGTACACTTTGTTGTATAATATGAAAAATGAGATTTTTGAGTATTCATGAAAGTGCCTGGTATGTCAGTAAGTGAAAGGTAAAAGGAAAAATTATAATGGGATGATGAAACCACTACTCATACCAACATTGAAGTGGGAGAACATCACCATGGACTTTGTCACTAGACTTCCAAGGACATCTAGAGGATAAAATGCTATATGGGTCATTATGGATCATTTTACAAAGAGATCTCCCTTTATCACGATTTTATAGGGCATCATAGTGGATTAAATTGCATGAATATATATCAAAGACATGTTAAGGATACATGGAGTACAATTATCTATTATATCAGATAGAGATCCTATATTTACTTTGATGTTCTGGAAAAGTATCCAACATGCTCTAAGAATTGAACTGAACATCAGTATGGCCTAATATCCTCAAACTGTTGGTCAATCTGAGTGAACAATTTAGACATAGAATATATTTTGAGAGCCTAATCTATAGACTTAAAAGGAGGAAGGGACCATCCTCTTCCACTGGTTTAATTCTGCTACAATAATATTTTCCAATCGAGCATCAAAATGGCACCATATAAAGTCCTTTATGGGAAAATGTGTCGAACACCAGTGTGTTGGGATGAAATATATGAGCATATTCTATAGGGACAAGGAATGGTCGATTAAAATGTGTATAAGGTGAAAAATATTTAGCAGCACATCAAGGAAACTAAAATTTGACAGAATAGTTATACAAAGAATCGTCGATGAGATCTTGAGTTCAATGTTGGAGACATGGTATTTCTATGAACATGTCCATGGAAGAAGGTCATGATATTTTGGAGGAATCGAACGATATGTCCCAGGTACATCAGACCCTAATAGATTCATGATCATGTCGGGGATGTGCCTTATCAATTGGCACTTCCACCTACTGTGTCTAAGTACATGATGACTTCTGTGTATCCATCTTAAAAATGTATATACCAAATTCTTCACATGTACTCTATTCATAGGAGGTACAGTTGGAGAATGATTTTTCATAGGAGGAGAAGCCAGTGAAGATCCTGGATCTTTGAGATAATGTTTTACATAACAAGACTACTCACATGGTCAAAGTGCTATGGTGGACCCATAAGTACGAAGTTGTAACATGGGAACTAGAGGAGGAAACGAAGTGAAAGTACCTGCACCTGTTTATGGCCTATAATGCAAAAAGAAATTTCAAGGGTAAAATTTCATGGTAGGGGATGTAATGACCCAATATTTTATCAATGGAAATTTTCTTCTTATAATTATGCCATATACTCACATAAACATATAGCACAATGAACTACTAAGTACTACGTGACCTTTAAACATAATATTGTCACCTCTATTAATTGAATTTCCAAAATATGACATATACGGTTGCGATCAGTAGGATGTTTGGAGTCTAATGGAATAATCATAATTTTTAGTTAATAGTAACCTACACTTTTGAATAGTAACCTACCCTTAAGAATAGTAATATGACCCATATGAATATAATATCATCCAAAAAAATATTAACCTCTTCCATGAATGTACAAATAAAATATTGGTATCTTAAAAGTGATAGTATGACCACAATAAGAGTTTTGGTATTTTTTAAGTCATAAATAATTAATTAAAATTATTAAAATAATTTGAAAGAAAAATTATTTTCCTAAAAATTGTTAAAAATTATATATATTATATCTTCTGGTTTTATGATAATTTTATATGTCCTTAGGTAATTTTTCTAACATTATAAAATTAGTTATAGTTTTAAATCCGTATTTTTCTTGTAAATTATGATTTAAATTAAAAATTACATTAATCTTATTTAGAATTTTTTAAAAAATGGATTTCATTTTTGGATTCTAGACATTGAAAAATTGTTGGGTTGATTTTTTTGGATTTTTCTAAAATACATGAATTTTAGATGAATAGTAAAATACGATAATTCATGATAAATGCTAAAACAGGAATATCTACATTATTTTTGAGTCATAGATGATGTGAATGGACATTTTTCTAAATCAGATGAACATATTACTGTTTATGGTCACAATAATCATTACTGTTTCTTGTATTGTGGAAAAATAATAAATTATGATTAAAATATTAAGAAAACTCACATCCCATCCATTATAAAAACCACCCACACCCCCTCTTCCCTTAACCCCTATAAAGACTTGTTCCATCTCAATATTCTGAAAAAATATCTCCCCAAGATCCTCCTTTATTTTCATAATCCTTTGGTCTCCTCAAAAGAACAAATCCTCTCCCCTTAAGAGGCTCTCATGGAAGATTTAGTCAAGTTGTTGATTTCTCTATTCTTTTAATTCATTTTCTTTTCATGTTCCATTATTCTCTATTTTTCCATAATCCTAATTATATGAGAACTAAAGTACAATAAATTTAATTCAACTTTTATGTTAATGGGACAATTCATTTTAATCTCTCATTTCCCCTCCTATAATAAAAAATAAATGAAACCACCATCCGAGATGTGTTAATTTTTCATATTCAAGAACTACAGGTTATCAATTTCTATAACCATATTAAATTATTTTAATGAATGAATTTTTCTGGTTGAAAGATACTATTAATTATATATTTTTTCTTATGTGATGTTTTGGAATCCTTTTTCATGCATGATGTAAAATAATAATACAAAACAAGTTAATTGTGAGCAAAATCACCAAATTAATCCAAGTGTTTATCATTAATGTTTTATATAATGATTCACCATAACTCCATATAAAAAATTATTTTTATAACCATTTAATTATTTTTAGGTTCCCGAATTTTTTATAACATCAATTCTGGATAACCAATTTCATCATACATGTTTATAAAAACATGAATATAACTGAACCGATCATTAAAACCAAGGAAGCAAACACTCCCAATCATTGAAATTGAACCTCTTATCTCATCAAAGGGGACATGAATGAACATAATGAGGTTATAATAAATCAATAAAATTTGGTGGAGGTTATTTTATTATTAATTAATTAATCTAATTTTATTAATTAGGTAATTAATATCAAATGAATAACACCATCAGACATAAGGTAAGGGATCCTCTATTTCTCACATTTATTCAAGAGTCTATTCTATCTTATTTCCTTTTATGTGTAATTACTTATAATGGTGTATGATTTCAAAAATTCCCCACAATACACTCAAGATGTATATATTATTAGAAACTCCTTTATCCCTCATTAATCCCTCCAATGTACACCCGATTACATGCCAATATTTAGTAAAGGATTCTACCCAAACCTCCATTATTCATTCAGGTTTCTCTATCTTTATTTTTACCCAAATGAAGTTATCTTTTATATTTATTTAAATATTCTAAATTTTTTTACACTACCCAAACTCATGTATCAATTTCCAATAATAATTATCTTTCAGGGATATGCATGTTTTTAAGTGGTTCCCTCCTAAATGCTTCATGAAAAGAAAACCCCTTTAAGTGAACTACTCAAATTCGTACCCAAATTCTAGTACACTATACCATATGTTATAATCAAACATTTTTTTTTATAAAAACAATGTTTTTATTATTAAAACATTCTTGTATCACATTTGTTTTTTATAAACTATTATTCCCTTTTCAATTTTAAATTTTTCATAGCATTTTCCTTAAAACCTCACTAATACATTTTATTTATAAAAATTATTATATACATTTTTTACATTTTTTCACATCTATTAGACCTAAAACACGATGGTATATTACTATTTTACCTTATTAATGTCCATGTATAATCTAATTCCTTTCTTTCATGGACACTTTTATGATACATCCATTTATTACGCTTTAAAACATGATAATGATACCCATTTATTTCCATGGGTTCCCTAATGATTATGTATGATTGATATGTATGATTATTAATTTTTAAATAATATTAAAGAACATTTTTTGATGGGCGCACCTAGATAGTTCTGCAATTCAATGGGTAAATTTTAGTCTCATGAGACATTATGTTTAACGGTCTTGGCGGCTATCCTTGACTCGTGCAACCATGTGCAATAGTCTTTGTGGTTAACCTTATCATGTGATCCAATATGTTCCAAGTGCCTTGAATTGTGCTAAAATCCTGATTTATGTTTCTACCATATCACCATGAATTAGTTTTTAAATGATACTATGTTTATATGTTATAATTCTACATTCCATTTTATATCATTATGCCATGATCTCTAACCCTTGTGATAAAGCCTTATTATTATGTTTATTCACTTACAAGGATTTTAGATCATCCCTTTATTAATGTGTTCCCTAGGGTACCCTAAGAAGATATATGGTCTCAAAGTAATTTAGGAGATATTTATGAATATTCATTAAATATGTGTTTTTAGTCCCATTTTTTATGTTTTATGTACCTAGTATTCCAATAAACTAAACTTCGTGATCCCTGGGTTGTATTCTAATGTATAATTATGATAAAAATCATGTAATGGGATGTATTAAAGGTTAGGGTTTCTATAACTATAAATAAGATTACCCCAACGGTTCTCAGTAAAGTTTTATCTTGCTAGTTTCTAAAGTATAACTAAAACATAGCTCAAATAACACCTATTGTGACACATGTTTTTCATAAATAAATATAACATCTTGTTAGATTAATATTCAACACATTTCAAAAATACCAGTTGAGGGACTGTAAAATATCAGTGTCTTTGGATACTAGATAATCAATATTATTATTTTATGAATGATATTACTTTCCTTCCAAAAATGTATTCTAATTTGGAAATCTTAATTGAGATACCCTATTTAAACTATTCTTCATAAACTGGGAAAAGAAAACCTAATAAAGGGTGATCTCAGATGCTCAATATGGGTAAATATTGTAGATAATAATCGATAAACATATAAAAGAATAAGATTATCATAAGTGTATGAGATCATATCCATAAATTAAAATTTTCATTTCCAATATCTCAAAGATCATATATACTATTCATTAAAAAAACATTATAATTTCCCAGGCCAAGAATCATAAGACTATGAAATCATCACAAATCAAACTTGAACTATAAGTTCATGTCATAAAATATTTTCACCATCATAATTATATTAACTATATCATATTTCAAGATTACCTAATGAGATAATAAAATCACAATTTATCCGGAATCAAATCCATTTTCCCATTAACTATTAATAACATCACCATGTTTCATATAGAATTTGAATCACATGAGCGTTTTTTATAGAGAAGATCAAGTACATCAACTTATTTCTCATAGATGATCAACCACATTGACTTGATTCCCATAGACCATCAAACACATAGACGCATCTCACATTATTATATCATGAGATATAATTCCTTACCCAATGAATTGGAGAAATGTATAATTGTTGGACCACCCATCACACAACTAAAATCAAACATATTTCTGTCATAATATCACTAAATATTTATCTTATCATAATATCATAACCTGTATAATGATAATGGATATCAGAAACATTTCATTAATCAATCACAGCATAACTGAGGGAACATAATTAGTTTTCAAAAATATATCATAATAGTAATTAGAATACATCTTGATAAATAATTAGTATGGTACCATTGGATCATATACCAAGTAAAACATAATAAAATAAAAAATTTTGTTTCTCTTGATGATTAAAAATACCATAAAAATATCATTAAAAATATTCTTGAGGAAAATACCAACACAATTATGAAATCAATTATATAAATTATAAAAACATCCCAAATAATATCGAAATTTGTTTCTTTGAACATATCTCTTGAAAACTTTAATGCGATATTAAAATCATTGACTAGCCATGTATTAAGGAATTACATTCATGATATATAATATAATATAAAACATCCCTTTCAATTTTTTTTGGTAAAAAAGTAAAAAATACCACATTTGGAAAACGACTGGAAGATGTCTTTTAAACAATTTTGTAAAAATTAAAACATGGGTAAAAATAACTTTTCACAATCATTGGTGGGTAGTAAATACAGTGTTCAAAACATTAATAGAAAATGTGGACATGGATGAAAATAAATTTTCAATTAGAAAAATAATGTTAATTTTCCATAAAATGATTATTTTAGCATCTTTAGTCCATAAAGAAAAGGAAATGGTTGGAAACATTAATTATATTGAAATAAGAAAATAATAATAAAATGGATGAGATTATTTATATTTATATCAATAGATTTCATCATTATAAGCATAATAATAAACCATCCTGAAAAACAATGAGAATGTTACATAAATCATGTACCAATTTGATAAATTTTGAATCATAAGCCCCACGAAATAATAACATTAAATGAAATTTTAAATTTAATGAAAATAAATAATTTCATGATTTCACATGTACAATATTCTATATAACTGCCTTATAAATGAATATAGGTGCATTGAATATGTTATTTATCAAAGAAGTCAATTTGGGACAAAATTCCTTACCTAAAGTCTCAAATTTCTTCATACACATTTGAAACTATCGTATAATAAATATAGGTTTCTTATAGATCTATTTATTAAAAATAATAATATATTCCATACCATATATTATTTAATTATAAGATTTTATCAGCTATTTATTAATAAATCTTTAATAAATTCATGGTTCCAGGTGATAACTGCTTCATTTTTTATGTGTATTTTGCTTTAGTGGATTTTTTCCATGTAATTTGATCATGGTTCCATAATATAAAGAATTTTAATCATGATATAAATAAAATTTATTTTCATTGTATACATATTTAGAGTTATAAATCAAATTTATATATAGAAAAATTAATTTACCCATTCATGGAGATGGTAGGATGTCAGTATTCACAATTTGGATGGAATGAAAGGAAGATAAATATTAATAAAAATTTATAGAATAATTATTATATAATCAATATAATATATATTTATCAAATCTATCATTATTAACATCCATGCAAGGTTTAAATAAAAAATCAATCACATTTCTTCATGGAGGGAGTACTCCACATGTACGCACAAGCGACATTATCGTTTTTAATGGATTTGAATGTAAGAATGTAAAAGTGTTTTTATAATTATATAAGTATAATTTGTTCATAAATATAATATATATGTATAAATATATATTAGATCAATAATTATATCCATATGAGATATAAGGTTATGGAAAACAAATTACATCGGTTCATGAGGTGGTAGTTCATTGTACAAATGATCGACAATTTCATTTCCCATTTGATGTAAGAGGAGAAAAATATATTTTATCCAATTATAATAATAACATATTGGTATATATAAGGTAAGGATATATAAGATGAAATAAAATAAAAATTGTGAGTTAATAACGACACCTCTTATTCAAAAAACCTATTTAGTTTTATACCTAAAAAATTCCTTGGAATGTTTTTTTATCAAAAACTGGACTCTAGGTCATGGTTAGGGATTTATGTATAGTATTTGGTTATATATTGGGTGAAAAACGGCTCTTGAATTGTGGAAAGAAGAGGAGAGGGGGTACCCTTTTAAAAATTAGGTGAGTGACATACTTGTAATATTTCAATGTTGTCGAATAATGGAATGTCAATTTCGTTGACACAGGGATCCAAAATTGACAATTCATGAACCATATATTATATAACGTGGTCATAAATTATAAATTATGGATGTTTATAGTCCATTTTAACAGTTATATATTTAGTGTATCCCTCGAAAAACATGTTTTAATCTTAAGTATGGTAATAGATTATTATTGTATTTACTATTCATTGTAAAAATAATTAAGTCAAAAATATTACCCAATATTAATTGATATGATTAGAAATATGTGATCTATTAAATAAAATTATATTTATATATTTTTCAGAATTTAATTTAAAATTAAACCCCTAATCATGATGAAAAGGTGGTTTTCCATGGAATTCTTTTTCAAGTATACATGTTATTTATATCAAAATAATAAAATTGATTCTAATGACCTATATTGGATTAATCTAAATAATATTGAAATATTGTTACTTTCGAAACCTATTTCAAATCCAATGTATATTTTTAAATTATTTAAATGAAAAAAAATTTAATAAAAATCAAATTACTTCCCTATTCATCCAAAAATTAATATTTTTAGAAAATTTCCAATTAATCACATTAAGATAATTTTAAATTTTTCTTTAAATAATTAAACTTATTTTTTGAAATAAGGTGTCAAAATATGGAAGAAATATTTTTCAAAATAATTATAATAAACATGACAAATCCTCTTTTTAGGGGGAAATATTTTTAAGCATGAAATTGGATTTATTCTTGTCTCATGCCTAGAAAAAAATATTATATAAATTATACAAAATATTGAATAAATATTATTTAAATTTCATTAAAATCCTTTACTAATATTTTATTTTTTATTTTATTAAGATAAGAACACATTGCGTGCATAAATACATTTTTCATAAAAATATTATATTTACTTTCAAATGTTAATTATTTTCATTTCTAATCAGTTGAAAAATAATTCATTTATCTTATACATGTGTATTGGATACGTTTTTCATAATTGAGTTTCTATTATCTATATGTGTAAATTTATCTAGTAGTTTTTAAAGGTATAGTATATTTTGGGTTGTTTAGACTCTTATTTGTGTATATCATAAGATATTAAAGATATTAAATTTATTTAAAGAGTAATTTGACATAAAATTTCAGGGTGTTACATGTTAGTTTCTAGATGATCCCATAAACCTTGTTTTATGCTTAATTTATTACTTTTATTCATTATATATATGTATGAAATGATATTTTATTTATTCTTTAAAAATCATAAATATAATTATAAGTGATAGACATATTTTTTTTATAAAATATCTGTATGTGTATGTTTATATATAAATATTATTACATGAAATTTTTATATCATAGAACATATGGTGTAGTTATTTATATATTTAATTAACCATATACTAATTGTATATATTCCACTGGTTTAGCCATAATAAATAATATAAATTTGGGTGTATACATGAATGGGATAATAACAAGAATTAAAATCAGTTCACATATCAATGCATGTTTATACTACTGTTTATATTTAAGTAATATATTTTTATGTTCTAATGGGATACAAGTTTAAACAAATAGCAGAAAACTATTTACATCACCTAGAGTTTTTTCTGGATTAATTAAAGAATTAAAAAAAGATGGATTTCTGCGAAATACCCTATTTTATAGAGTATATCATCATCAAATGAGGGATTAACTTTTAAAATCCACATAAAATCATTGTCAGTCAATCAGTCCTCAAAAGATAAATTTTTTTTTTATTAATAAACATTATTCTAATTCTTGACAACATTTAGTTATAATTCATATTCATAACATGTTTGTTAAGGTAAAAAATTTAAAATAGTAAATAAATGAAATAAGAATTGGGAGAGAATAATTATATTAAAAGTTGATGGTATACCATGTTCTAATTTATACACAATTTTAAAGGGGTTTTTAACCCATTTTTAGTAATACCACATCTAGCTTGGATTTGGACAAGTAAAAGGACTTACCCCATCTGTTAAAAATATATATTGTTGTTAGAATCCCTATTTACTATCTCCATAGGAAATATGGATCTAATTGACGATCTATAATGAATGATATTATCAGAAAAATGAGTTATAAACTTGATTGTGAATAGTATTATGTATAGCCTCTAAATAATGGAACATTCTTTGGTTTTTTAAAGAGTTTCCTCCTGCGAAGTGATAGATTCATCCACCAAATTATTGCCTAATTTTGTTGGTGGATAATTTAATATTTTAAAATCATTGCACTTGTGTGTTTGGGATTCCATATTGTTTTCCCATTTTTTTAAACATCATTTTGGGATCTCAAAATTAACTCAGGTGAAAAAACCTAAAAAAATATAATTTATATTTTTTTAACAATATATAAAATTATATTAATGAATCATATGATTTGTTTAATTATTTTCGAAATAGGTAAATTAAACATAAAAGAAGTTGATAAAATTGATATGAGGGTGGAAAAATAAATAAGAAATATGATGTCATCAATCGATGAAATTTATTATACAATCAATGTTGACATAGTAATTTCTCAAAGGAACCACATCGTCTTTTATTTTTTTGTGATGCACTTCTACCTGAAAATCAGAATTACCAATAAAATTACAATCCATGTGGATATAAAATTTATCATTAGATTATATTGGTAATTTGGAAAATAGTGTAGAAAGAATATAGAATTGAAAAAATAGAACTTATATCAATATTTGAAACATTTATAAACATGGATATAGTGTATTATTTGTAGAAATTAGTAAATAGTAGAATATGTAATTTGAAAATCTGACCAAAATATATTATATGAAAATAAAATCAAATTGTCTTGAATTTTGGTGGATTTACAATTTATTTTAATATTATGATATTCAATTTTGAAAATATTTCAATGATTTTTTATTATTGTATTTTATTGTAATGAAATTTATTTTCATAATTTTTTATTAATTTTAAGTGAATTATTTATTAGTAGAAAATATGACTTTATTTTTGAAAAAATATTATGTAATTTTACTTATTAAAATTTTCTTGATGAATTTGTTTTTCAATGAATTTCGTGGATAATTTTCCTTATAAATAGATTTTATTAATTTGGAAAAATTTTGAAAACATAAAACAAATCATGTCAAAACATTGAGAACCACAATGTGATTAAAGATAGGATATTCAAAAAAGAAATCAAAGAATGAAAACCATGATACAACCCAAGACATTACATAATAACTTTCATGTGGTTAGTGACTTGGGAAATATTATGGACAAGATTACATAATTTTGATATGAACTACCCTCAAATCAAAAATTCATAAGGTTAACCTGATTTTTCAAAAGGTTCATTCCTTTGTAAAAATAATTAGTGTTAAATTCATTGTTCCATGATGGAAAAACCACACCACAACCAATTAACCTCGGAGTTCAAAATAATTATTTTGAAACTAGAATAACACCCATGGAGTATCTATCTATCCTTGAGGGAAATGAGAAAACCAACATAGGATCCTGGATAGGGTTTTGTGAGAGGGTGAGAAAGAACCCACCCAACATAGAGAGGCTCCTGGTGATGGGAGGTAGTATAATGAAACATAGTGAATGGGAACTAGTTTACATGGTATGAGATGGTAATAAGGGAATCCAATGGATTCTTATACCTTTTTTAGGATTATAAAGAGCTCATTATCAAAAAGAAATTGTCAATGTGGGATCATGAAGTGGGTAATATTCCATGATTTATTGTCCTTCTGCAATAAGAGGATAATTTGTTATAGGGATACATTACCCAATAATAAATTACATTTCCTCTAAAGGAAGTAATTTCAATCCAAATTGGAAATAGATTTGGATATATATAAAAATATTTATAGATATATTGTTGGGGAAAATATGATTTCTACTCTGATTAACTCCTACCATAGAATGGATGGTTATAAAATGAAATTGATATGAATTTTGTATACCTAGTCTACATACTCTGACATTTACTTCACACTATATCCTTCTTGAATTTATATATTTTTTAAAAAAAATTGGAAATATTTTCTTATGAAATATTGCCATTATATTTAAATATTTATGATCTAAAATGAGATATTTTTTTAAAACACCATAGCCATTTTCTTGCTCTATAGATCTAGTCAAATACTCCAAGGGAAATCCGGGGCTTAATTCTCTATGACACAAAACCAATGGATGCTTCTTGATGAATCTAGATTATTTAAAATAAAATTAGTGTTCCTTGAAAAGGATCGTGGATTTTAAATTTAAGAAGATATGGAGGATACTGAAGAAAAATGGAATCAACAGAGATGATTTCCAAAGGGAAATTTGATCCTTTATTTCAGAGACTCCAATGTACGGATTCTTATTATTTAATTTAAATTGAAGGTTATATGAGAGAAATAATTTAATAAATTTAATTATATTATTTCTATATTTTATCACCTTTTGAATATTAGTCTTCTTTCCCATAATCTCTCTATTCATCTTATGATGTAAAACCTATCCATCATGAGTGACTATTCTCTTTATGGGTGGTGGATCAGGAGTATAATGCCTACTAATTTAATATAAATGATTAATTTTGTTTATGAATAACCTATAGAGGATTAAATTTCAAACTTTTACTCTTTATATCTTATCTCTTAGTCACCTATAGATTTTTATGATGACTAGGGGATGAAAACCAATGGGATAGATGCCGTGAGAGAGGAATCCACATCCATAACTCTATATTTTTTTCATTTGATATTCCACCTAATGAATTTAAGTCTTAAATGGTTACATCTATGAATGGAATTCAATCGACCATGTTAGTTATACGTTTCTCAAAAAAATTATATACCCCAAGGATTCTCATAATTACTCACCCTTTTTGATTCGCTAGGATGATTAATCTTTATGTTTAATCAAATACATCCAAAATTGACTGACCATCTATATTTATTATCTGAATTTTAATAAACCCAAAGTTGTTTTGTTTAAAATATAATCATGTTAATATAGACCGCTTTTGTTAATATTTTGTTTTTTAGTCAAATCTCTTCCTTCCAATTATTCGATGTAACATCAAGGAATGACCAATTAGTTTAGGAATCTTTATATTCCATTTGTTCCAGCCTCAAGGAAATAATTTTATGTACTATATTCTTATTATTTTACTAGGCAAGGTTCATTGTTTTCAATCATAAACTAAACAAATTCCTTATTTATTGATAATTAATGGGGACTTTTCATTTTTTAGTGATAATATTCCACAATAAAGATTATGTTATCCTAGAAATAAAATAAAGATTGATTGATTAATTCTTTTATATCCTCTCTCTATTCTTTATTTTTGTTCATTTTTTTGTGTATGAGCGTTTTTCTTTTTTTTTTCTAGTTAAAGAGTTATCATTTTATGATCCACACGCAATATACAATATCAAGGAGTGAAAATTTCATGGATCCCCTAGAATTTTATTCATACATTGAGCATAATTTGACACATAACAATAGAGCGTCAACAGATAAAAACATTGGAGATCAAGACACATGGAATAATATTTCTGGAAAAATTAGTGTTAGAAAATAAAGACATATGAAATGGAATTTATGGAAAGAATGCAAACCTCTAATAAAGTATATATTGCCTATATAGTTCATCCACCTCTTCAAGGTAAAAATTTTGATCTAGATTTTAGAATCATTCAAATGGTTTAGAATTATTGGAAATTTGGTCAAATATAAAATGATGACCACTTGGATATATCACCATATTATAGTAAAAAATATGAAATATTTGGGAATATATGTATCTCTAAAGACACTATAAAACTTTGTGCCTTCAAATTTTCAATAACGATATGTGTAAAATAGTAGTTTATGTAATAGTTACCAGGCATCATTACTACATGGGTAGAGAACACTGTATGTTTTATAGAGAAATACATCACACCATCCATGATGTTGAATCTCATAAGTGATATTCAAAATTTCACATAATATGATAGAGAATTAACACAAATAGATTGGGAGAGATGCAAGGAACTATTAGACATATTCCCCCATCATGGAGTTACCCTATGGATTCAAGTGTATAAATTTTATTTCAAGAAACAAAAAAACTCCCTGGAAGTGGTGGAATCATAGGAAGGAGGAATCCATATGAGGAAAACCCCATATAATCTCAAGACATTATAGCTACCAGTATAAAAAAATTTCACTATGTATTGGATTGTGAGTTCCAACAAATAGGGGTGTGTGCTAAGTATAAAAAAAGATAAAGTTATATACAAATCATGGGGCCATGTCTAAGAATATGGAAATACTGTATGAAATAAGTAGTGGTTGATGAGTAATGAAAAGTGTTGGAAGGAATAATACATAGGTCACATGATTAATCTGTGAAGGGTTAGTGGGATGTGATCTAATAAAGACAATCAAAATATTAATTTATAAATGTGGTAATGACATGTTTAATTATTAATAAATTTATCTTAAAAGTGATTGGATTGTTTAATGGGTTTCCCATAGTTGTGAGTATAAATATGGGTTGGATATTAATTTCATCTCTAGCTAGAATGAAGGATAAATGTAAAATAATCATTGGGATATTAATATTTTATGAAAGATATTGTACTGAAAGAGTGGAAAATAATTCCAATGTGGTTGGGAATTTTTAAATGATAACGATAGAGGTACTGTGGAAATATGAAATTATTGTTTGTGTGGTTTCTTTTCATAAATCATTGGTTCTGCTATTAATGTTTATTCTTTGTTGTGTGACATGATTCAAGATATATATTTTTTATTATTTTCTTGAATTATTATAGTGATTGTGGGGAGATAATGATGTTTCATTGGGGGGGGGGGGGTCACACATGGTTGGTTAGGGAGTGAGGATGTTTCCCTATATAATAATGATACCCTACTCTGACGGTTATGATATGGTGACTATAAAAATGTTTTGGGAAATTCCTTTTGGTGATATACTGTTGGTGATGGTATCTAGTAGTAATGGTTCATAGGTGGGGGATTTATATATAAGGAGGAGGGAATGAGGTTGATGTAATTTGTTATTACATTACCCTACTAACATATGGTTGTGAAGAGGATATTTGAAGATGATATGAGACAATATGGTTGTGCATATATGGTGATGTGCTATATGATGGTGAAATGATATCTATGGATAGGAAAGGGTTCCATGAAAATATATAATATTTTTAATACCCAATCTAAATTATATTGGAGCTGGTGCCTTACGTTATTACATTAGAATACATACATGATTCAAATCTCAAAGGAAAAATAAATTTAGTAGTCTTGAAGAAGTAGATACATTAATGGGATGCTTATTAAATTGGTGATCAGATATAAAACATAACAAAATGAGCATAATTGAATTCTTGAACTCATTTAATAATTAAATATTCATAACATGGGGAAAGTGAACAAATAAATGGGTGATATTAGATGGTCAGTATGGGTTAAATATAATGGAATATTTTATGAATCCACGATAAATGAAACATAGTCAATATAGAAAGGTATATATAACATGTATAAATTTTATTTAATAAAAAACTTTTCAATCATGGGAGGATAATGTGTAATCATTATGGAAATGTAAATGATTGGTAAAAAATGACATTTAATCAATAACTTGATATCAATTCGAATCAATGAAGAATATAATAGTGAATATACCATAGATAATATTAATTGTAATATTAATGATGAAAATTCCAAATAATTTGGATTCCATGATCTTAGGATTCATGGTACCTCTACCATCAGTATCATTCAAAACAACGTTCAATCCTAATGGTTAAAAACCCATTCAATTTGGCTAACATTGTCATCTCATGAGAATATTGATGCATCGATGTGGTATCTAGAAATGATCCGAATCCATGTCTCCATGGATAAGTAATTCCCCATATATCAAAAATGGCTTTTATAATTCATTAGTAAATATTCCTTATCATTAAATATCTATGATGAGTAAAAGATACAGATTTAACATTATTTCCCCAGTTAATCAAATAACTTTGAAAGTAAACACCAGTAGAAAAACTGGTATATATATTTTGAAATAATTATATCCATGAAACAATATATATGGATATTTCATAAAATATTCTATTAATAATGATCATAAATAAAATAGTTATTATAAATACCATAGAAAAGAACATAGAAGAACAACATCAAAATTATTCCTTGATGAAATAAAATTGAAATGATGTCCCTTTCAAGGATATTATTATTAATAAAATGAATATATTATGTGTATTCACTATAAAAACATATAATACAAGTGTATATAAAAAATAATATTTTCAAAATAAATTATACCCATAACCTTTGCATGTTGTAATCAATGATATAGAAGTTTAACCTAGTGGATGAAAATTGAGTAAATAAATTCCTTACCACATTGTAATCAGTTGAATCGTATTCCGTATAAAATTAATATTTCCCAAATGAAATATTTAATATAATAAATATAATAATATTCATGATATTGAATATAAAAGGTTAGTATACACAACCCACATAGAATAAATAATTGGTGTTAAGGTATATATCTCACAGAAGTAAATGTGAGATGAGAAACATCCTTACCTAATTCCTAAAAGTAACCTACGCTTTTACTTAATGTACTAGATAATGAAATTAGATTAATAAATTAATTAATTTATAAACTAATAATCATATATTTTATTTTTCACAATTTTAATAAGTTCATTTTGGGCAAGTTTATGATTTATAATAATAATTTTTTTTTCTGAGAGCATCATTTTCATGGTTTTATGGTCGGTTCCCTTGTTCGTAATTATGGGTGTTCATTTCAAATGGAAGAAAAAAACCCAAGGTTTAAAGAAATTTAATTAATAGAATAATATTATTGTAAATTTTCCCAGATTTGTTTTCTGGTATGTGTATGATTCATTTGATAAATTTTTAATTATAACTTTTTGGTTTATTTTTTGCTGTTTTTCCAACTATCACAAACTAGTTTAGTTTTATTTAATATTATTCGTATAAATTTGTCAAAGAATATTATAAAAGTTATAGTGTCTATATTAAACTATGGTTTAACCATAAAAATGGTTTTATGACCATCATTGAAGGTGGTAAATGGAATAAAAAAACCATCATCTATGAAGGCGGTGAATAGACACAACACAGGCGATGTTTTCATTAAAAAATAATAAGAGAAGAAAAGGGATTTGATATTGGATATTCAACTAAAACAATAAAATTACAGTATATTAATGATTATAGAGTTATCATGTCACTTTGGATAGGTGAGTTTAGGATAAGGTAGTACTCAGAAGTAATTTAAAAGAGAAAGGAGGATTTTACCTCTTGAATATTGTCTCCTTTAGAACCTTATTAAGGAAATTTCCATTGGTATTTTCGTAAGAAAATCAAGTATTGGATGTGGATAAGAGGATTGGTAGGAAAATTGGGAATAATTTAGACAATATAAAGGGCTTCTGAGGTGTGAGGGAATGGGGTGATTTTTATAGGGGAGGAGATCAATGTTTTTTTATTTTATTTCTTTGTATATTATTTTGGATCAAGACTATCAATAGCGTTGATTATTGAGACTAAGTAAAGTAAATAGTGTATGGTAGTTCTAAATAATGTGGTTTTAACTATTCTATACGTCATCCATGACTCAAAAACCCATTTATAATGTCAAATTCCGTAAATTACAATATCTCACTATTCACAAAAAAATCAACTATTTTATAAAACACCCAATTGTTCACCCTAACCATTTTTTGAAGTAAATATTTCAAAAGTGTTCTCTATTTTATGTAAATAATTTTAGAAATTTTAGAAATTTTAATTTTAATTAAAATCATAATTTATTTGAAAAACACTGATTTTAATGTTATATTCTATTTTACAACACATTGAAAATTTTATTATGGTCTCAATTTTGTTTACTATAATTATAATAAAACAAAATATTAATTTATAAATATATTCAATTAAAATAAAATTTATTTTAAATAATTATATTAATTATAAAATTTTAAATAAACATTTAGATTTTATAAAAATACCATCACTTAATTTATTATTTTTAAATATTTATTTAATTATTACATGATGTAAACATGTCATATTTTCATTTATTAGTTATCTAAATTTTATTTATACCTTCATAGGTGGGGTTATTATTCTAATGTCTTGAATAATAATCCATATGGTTATATTAATATTCTAACGGTCATGTTAAAATAATAATATTTAATAGTATATCGTAGTTCATTTAAGCTCGCTGTTGAATGAAACATTAGATATTGAATAAATTTAATTGATTTAGGAAGATACATACAGTAAAAGCTTACGGTTTTACATTGTTCCCACCTTTAAAAATTCTATTCTTGAAATTTTTTCATTAGTATTACCTTCCAAATAGATGAAGGTAGTTCTTCATCATAACATCTTCAGGTCCGCACATTACCTCTTAAATTTTATAGTTTCTGCAATGAAAATTTACCCATCCAATGGTCTGATATATAAATACATTTTTTCTAGTGGCAAGAATCTTGATAGGATTTCACAATAACTCAAATAAGGTTTGAGTTCTATTTATTCATTTGTTTTTACATGCTTTGGGTATGGAATGTACTTATATAACAATGATATGTGTAACACATCATGAACCATTGAGGGAAATCATTGAATTTCTAATTAGTATGCTACTACCCCAATTCATTCCAAATATTTAAATAGTATAATATTATCTGCAATTAGTTTCCCTTTCTTACCAAATGTTATGGCACACTTTCCAAGAGATAATTTTATAAATATATTATCTCCCACTTGAAATTCACAACACATGGTTTGATTCTAAGCATAACTCTTTTTCCACCTTTATTCATCTTTATTATAATCCTAAATAGTCTTTTACTTTGTCATTTTTGTGTTAATATGTTCTAGGTCTATAATTTTTCATTCACCAACTTCATCCCATCAATTAAGAGTACGAAAACGCTTTCCACACAATGCTTCATATGATGCCATTTGAATACTTCAATGGATACTATTATATTATGAAAACTATACCATTGTAAAATAATCATACCACTTACCATTAATGCCAAGTAATAAAGATCCAAACATGTATTCCATTGTATAAATTGTCTTTTAACAATGTATTTCTGTTTGACTATGGTAAGTGGTGCTCAAATGAAGCTTGGTATCTAGAGACTTATGATGACTCTTCCAAAATTTTAATGTAAAAATGGGATCTTGATCAGAAAAAATCGATATAGGTTCCCCATATTGTCATAAATATTCACTAATATTGAGTCTTACTATGCACCTATGAGGTAAATATTCTCTTATAGAAAGAATATGTGATTATTTTGTAATGTAAACAATAATAACTCTTATTGTATCATTATTTTAGGGGTTCTTATGAAATCTAGTGTCTAAGTCCATAGTAATGACATCCCACTTCCAAGTAGGAATGGGTAGAGAATTTATTAATCCACTAGGATGTTGTATCATATCCTTCATTTTTCTAAAAACTAATAATCTTGACACATAATCATCAATTTTTTACTTAATATTATCCCACAAAAAATGTTCTTTTTGATATCATTACATCTTTTTACTACCATGGTGTATATAAAAATTTTTGCATTGAGAATCAGAAAATAGTTCTTTTTTTTATCTTATGTATTTATAGAACACATAACCTCTTTAAAAATTTCATAATTCCATCCTCCTACATAAAGTATGAAAATTTTAAATAATTAACGACATTAATTTTCTTTTGAAAATTATCATCATCATATTGAAATATTTTTATCCTTTACAATAATGATGAATTTGAAATCATTCAAAAAAGGAGTGATTTTACCCTTCCATAACAATTCACATATCCATCCTTTCTAAATCAATGAACATAGTGTCTATCTCAATCATTATTTGGGTCATAACTCAATGATCATTCCTACTTAATGAATCTACTACCTCAGTTTCTATTCCATGGTGGTAGTGTATTGAGTAATCATAATATTTGAATGACTTGAGACATTGTGTTTTCCTCATGTTGAGTTATTTCTATGTAAATATGTATTTCAATCTCTTGTGATCTATATATATCTCACATATTTCACGATAGAGATAGTCTCCCTATATCTTTAGAGCAAGGATTCTGGACGAAAACTCAATATCATGAGTTGGATAATTCTGTTCAGGAGTCCTCCACTACCTTAATGCATATATTATAACATCATCATTTTTCATAAGGATAGAAAACAATATTTTTTTGATAAATTAATTTATATAAAAACCCATCATTCCCTATTGGTAATGTAAAATTTAGAGCATTGAAAAATATACTCTTCAATTCAACAAAAAAATTTTCACATTATTTTTTATTTATGGAAAAAACATTTTTAAGTTTGAACATAGTTAACGAGTTAGAAAATATGGGAAACATTTGAATGGAAGGCCGATTGTAAACTGATAAACCAATGAAGCTATGTCTTTTTGTTCTATTTTTTTAGTCCATTCTGGGAATACCTTTATCTTTATAATATCAAATGAGATTCCACCCTTAGAGATGATATAGACAAGAAAATAATTTTATTGAATCCAGAATTCAATCTTTCTAAATTTACTATATAATCATTTCCTCCTAAGAGTCTCAATATTTATTTTCATATGATTGTCATAGTATTCATAGGTTTTAGAATATACTAGAATATCAAATTTTAGTAACATAAGAAAATCAGTATGATAGTCCATGAAAATTTTGTTCCTCAGTTCTATAAAAACTAAGGGTACATTAGTCAATCCAAATGGGACTACTGTAAACTTGTAATGCCAATACCTCATCTAAAAAGAAGTCTTTGGATTGATATACTTCTTTTCTCAAAATTTATAATATCCAGAACCAAGTTCAATGTTCAAAAAATATTTATATCCTTGATGTTGATCAAATAAATCATTAATGTGAGGTAGATGATACTTATTCTCTTATCATTATTTTATTGATTTCTCTATAATCAATTTACAACATCATGGAACAATATTTTTTATTATCAAAGAGAACAAGGGTTCCCCATGGAGAAACACTATGATAAATAATTCTCTAATTAGTAAATCATCTATTTTTTCATCAAATATAGTAATTCCATAGTGGCCATTCTATAGGGAGTCTTTGATACTAGTATTGCATTAGGGATTAAATTAATGGAAAAATAAACTTCATGTTCTGGAGGGTGTCAAGGTAATTCATTTGGACATACATTAATTTATTCATATAAAATATAAACATCCTCAATTTTAAGATTACGTTCTTCATATTTAGATTTTTTTTCTCTACCTACCCAACAATTTCATTTAGTATAGCTACTAGGGGTGGATCTAAATAAGAATAAGATGATGAATTCTATGCTCTAAAGATAATGAATTTTACATCTTTTTCATAAAGTGTAAATTTATTATTCTTACTATAAATTTTTGCATTATATTTTTGAGGAGAATATTTACTATGGATCATATAAAAATAAACCCCAGTTATGATGAGAATTTTATCAAATAAAGTATTTTAATGTGTAAAAATGTGGACTCCCTGATGCATATTTTTTTCAAAGAAACATACCCTAAGAGTTTTGACAGAAAAATATATTATTCAATCAAAATTAAAATGTTTACTTTTCTTTTAAGACTCAGTAGATATAAAAGAATGTTAAATCAATAATAAAATAAAAACATTAGATAAATTTGAAGATATGATTATTATACCAACCACCATATAGTTGGGTACTTCTACCTCAAATTTAGTGATCACATAACATTGTACATCTCCCCTTGGAATCTTATATGATAGATTACCATGATGATTAGGATATTGGTTTGAATAAATCCACATTTAATTCCAATTTATTCACTAGAAATCCTTATTTCCTTTTCCCTTGCACTCATGAGATATATGGACCTTTTATCCGCACATGTAGCATACTTAGGTTCTCTTAAAACATTTTCCCAGGTGTTTCTTCCAAAACATTTCACAACAGTGAAAATTTTTCATTCCCTTGTTCTTGTTTGGTTCTCATACAAATTCTTATTCTCTTGATTAAATTTGAATATATAGGATCCTCAAAATGTCTTCTCTATTTTAATGTCATATATCAATAATTCATCATATGATAACATTTTTTGGGAAACCAGTTCCCTTAGGATAATTGTATTAAGTTATTAATAGAAATGTTCAATAATTATATCTATATTACATATGTAATCTATAGTATAATTTTCTAGTCTTTTAAAAATATCATCATACTTCGCAGCACTTTATTTTTACCTTTTTTGTGCTAATGAATTTTTACTTCATCTCAATTCATTGATCATGAGGGAAGTATTTTTCTGAAAATGTTTACTTAAAATATCTCTGTTCCATCTCTTCTATTTCATAATCCTTCATAGTATTTATTCTCAATTACCAATATGGATCTACATACCCCTTGAAGAAATATACATGCATTACTAAGTATTTATTTTCATTGAATCCCAATGCTAGAAATATCCTTTTAATAAACATGATCAATTAATATGATACCACTATATTAGTAGTTCCACTAAAATATGGGGGCCTCTATCACATGAAATGATCCATCATAGGTGTAGGATGTCATGAAGCATCATTTTGCACCATTCGAGCAAGGTTATTCATCATAACCTGAGTATGATTTCTGAATATGCGCATGATATGATGAGATCCAACAAAAACATTATTAAATTGATTATTTTTAAAATCCCTACATTTTCTATGAGTATTAATTCCTTACCTACCATTAGGATCCATCACTAAATAACATAGCACACTATATTATTTAATAATCTCATGAGTATTGAGAAACAAAATAAAAATTCCTCTAATGGTAATTTATTTTAAATACTATAAGGAATTATTATATTTCTCATGTTGTTTATGTTTAATTTAAAAACTCGTAACCAAGTTCTCTACTAAAATTATTCTAATACCAACTATTTAGACAATGAACCAAGTATCCTAGAACAGGCCACTTACATTATTACATTGGAATAGAAACAAGATTCAAATACCAAATTGCCAATAAGTTTAATAGATTTGAAGAACAACATACATACATAGTACCCTTAATACAATGGTAATAAAATATAAAGCATAAAAAATGAAATTAATTCCACCCTTGAAGTCATTCAATCATTTAATATTAAGAAACAAGGGAAAAAAGAATTAATAAAATGGTGAGATTAGATGCTCAACAAGGTTTAAATACAATAAAGTATATCATGAATAAATAATAAATAAAATACAATAAATAGGTAGAGGTATATATAACTGGAATATAGGAAATTTAATAAACAAATTTTCAATCATGAGAGGATAAGGTGTAATAATTATGGAAATGTAAATTATTGGTACCAAATACCATTTAATCAATAACTTGGGCATTATCTAAATCCATAGAAAATATCACATTGAATATCTAATGGATAATAGTGACTGAAATCTTAATGAAGTAAATTAATAATAATTTAGAAACCATGGTCTTAGGAATTATGGTACCTCTACATTCAAGACCATTCATAAGATGGTTTAATCATTATCGATAAAAACCCATCTAATTTGGACAACTATGTCGCCTTATGAGACTACTGTTGCTTCAAGGGACTATTTATAAATCCCCCTTGTATAAATGTCCAAAGAATTCATAATATATCAACAATGATAAATTTAATTCATGAATAAATTTGAATTATCAATAAATATCTATATTTATTAAAAGTTATAGATTTAACTTTATATCACCACTTAATCAAATAACATTTGAAGTAAAACCCTTTTGAAAAACTTGAATATGGATTATGAAATAACTATATACATAAATCAAGAAAGATGTATATTTAATGAAATCTTATATTAATAACAATAATAAATTAATTTGGAAGTATATACAACCTAGAAAAAAATCGGTGGATAAAATAAAAAAATGCCTCAATGAGAGAAAATCGAGATGAAGTCCTTTACAATGATCATATCAGTAATCAAACGAATATATTTTGTGTAATAATTTTAAATCTATATAAAACAAGAGGAATTAAGAAATAATATAATAAAATGTCATTTTAAATATAATAATATCATGAAATAATCAACGAAATAGAAGTTTAACCTAATGATTGAAAATTTAGATAAAAAATTCCTTACCACTTTGTAATCAGTTGAATCATATGCCACATAAAAGTAATATTTATAAATTGAAACATTTAATAACATGAAGAAAATGAGATTAATGATATCATATATTAATGGGCACTATACATAAACCACACACAAGAAATAAGTGGTGAATAAGGCATACATCTAACTAAAGTAAAAGTGAGACATGAAAAACAATTAACTTATGTCCAAAATCATTCAATAATTTTACATAATATCATATGTAATTAAAATATATTAATTATTTATTTATTTCAGCACCAATTAAACATATATTTTATATTTATAATTTTATTATTTTTATTTATTTCTATTTGTTGATTTATAATATTTAATTTCATTATTTCAGGAGCATCAATTTCATTGTTTTATGGTAGGTTCCCTTATGTATAATTATGGGATTTCTTATCAAATTGAAGAAAAACTAAATATGTTTAAGTAAATAGTATTAATATTAATATATGATTCTAAATGGTCCCATATATCATTTGTTTCTCATATGAGGATGATTCATTTGATAAAATGTTAATGATAAATGTTTGGTTTATTTTTAGTGCCTTTGAAGACCATCATAAACTACTTTGATTTTACTTAATACTATTTATATAAATTAGTACAAGAATATTACAAAAGTTATAATATATATATTAAAATATTATTTAACCATAATAATTCTCTTATTACTAGACCTGAATGTGGTATTGGGAAATGATAAATGGTAATCCATGAAAGCGTCGAATAGACACATCAATGACACTGTTTTCATTTATCAGAAATGAGGAGAGAGAAGATTTATTGATGGATACTCCATTAAAACAATAAAATAACTGTTTATTTCTTATAATGGATATATCATGACACTTTTTATATGGTACATGAGGATAATCTATATGATAAAAACGAATTTTTAAGAGAAAGAAGGAGGATTTTACCTCTAAAATATTATATCCATTAGAACCTTCTTAAGAAACATAGATTTGGTTTTTTGTTAATCCCATCAAGACTAGGATGTGGGTATGATACTTTGGAGGGGAATTGGTAAGAATTTAGAAAATATACAAGGATTTATAGTTGTTAGGAGAAGGGGTCCAATTTATAGGTGGGAGAGGGGTGTTTTTAATTATTTTATTCGTTTTTTTATTATATTGGATCAAGATAGTAAATAGTACTAATTATTATGAATGAGTACATCAAATAGTGTATTTGAGATTAAAATAATTGGTTATTACCTTACGTACATCACCCAAGACTGAAAAATTAAATTTTAATGTTAAATACCCTAAAGTTTAATGTTTCACTATTCACAAAAAACTCAACTATTTTAAAAACATCCCGAAACTTCACCTTAACTATTTTCAATGTGTAGATTTTAAAAATGGAAACCATTTTATGAAAATAATTTTATAAATATTATAAATTAAAAATTTAATTATAATAATAATTTATTCAAAAAATAAGCATTTTATTCTTATAACTAATTTTATGACACTTTAAATGATTAGTTACGGTCTCGTAAAATTATAGTATATTTATAATTAAAAAAATACTAAATTATGAATATATTTAATGATAATAAATATTATTTTAATTTAATATATTAATTATAAAATTCTAAATAATCATTTACATTTCACATTAAATACCAATACTTAATTTTATCATTTTTAAATCATTTACTTTCTTATTCCATGATGTAAACATATCATATTTTCTTTTATCAGATAAGTAAAATTTTTTTATAATTACATAGGTGAGGTTGTTATTATAATGGTCAGATTATCATTCCTAACTGTCAAATTAATATTCCATTGATCGTGTTAAAATAATAATCTTTAATAGTATATCACGGTTGTTTTATGATTAGTGGTTCATATAGTGTATGATATTGAATAAATTGAATCTATTTAAGAAAATACATACAATAAAATCTTGGGGTTTTATAATTTGGTTTTGTGGGAACTTGATTCTTGATTTGTTAGAAAACGTATTGGTATTCACGATATATTTCTATATGTTTCTTCTTATTATGTCCTTGGTTGGTCAGTCTGGGGCACACCCACCGGCTCACGACAAGTTTAAGAGAAACCAGACCACTAAATAACATATAAGATCATTGAAGTGATATAAAATCATGTAAAAGAATTTTTTTCGGTATTGGTTGTAGTATTTTTTTGTTATGTTTTTTATGATTGATTTTGGTGGATTCCCATGAAGTGTTGGATTAGTAGGGGATTTTGTGGTAGTGGAAGGGGATTTATTGCTTCTAAATGTTTTTGTTGTATTGATATGTGTATTCTTGTATCTATTCCCTGATTGTTTACTTAGTGTATTAACTCTTTCTTAATCATAAATATTTTTTACTCCAGAATATTTTTTTTTTTTGAAGGATGATCTTAATTGATACTGTTACATTCTCACCCCACTACAGATTGCTATGTTTTTTCAAGATAATATATTATAAATTAAAGATGTTGTTTTGGTATCTTGGATAGAGTTAGAATATGACTTGTATTTTATATTTCCTACAAAATATATATTTTAGATTTAAAATATTTGGCATATATATTACTTTTAAGTTGTGGGGAAATTATTTTTTGAGTGTAAATATTTTGGTGTTTATTCGTGGATCTCCTCTTGTTAGGTGTCCTTAAATTATTTAATGAGGATATTTCCTATAATTGTGTGTTTTATGTCCTTGATGATAGTATCCAAATCATGTCATACTGTACGTGGGCTTCAAGGGTGACTACTTCTCTTCATTTACAACCACGTAGTGGTACAGATGTATGGGGTTGTGATAGAGTGTTATCATAGTACATGTTTGAGAGATTGTATAAATATTGGAGTTAGGAATAGGAGAACATTACTTATGGTTGGTAGGGAAATAGTGTAACTCAAGTCTAACATGTGATATAAACTAAATAGACCATTTAAGACACTGATATTTAGGGGACCAATGATCTAATGAAAATACTCTTTCAACCTAATAAAATGTGATGGAAAAATTGTAGTTATTATAATGTAGAAATCAAAGGTATATACATGCATCATTATCATTATATCCATTGGAATGTTTTTTGGGATCTTAATTGTTTTTCTATGATTGTACTACCATGATGATGTTTTTTTATTGTCTTTTAGTTACCAATTGTTTTATATGACCTTAATAGAAGGGGTAAAATGGTAAATAACTTGAATATATTGATTATCAAGGTCCTTGTTGGGAGTTGGATGTGTTTTTCCAATGATTAATCTTAAATGATAACCTTAAATTAATATTTATTTCATTATTTGATGTGTATAACATGTTGATCATTTTTCTTTATGTTTAGAGATGTAATTAAAAATTAATTAGAATTTCATTTTATGTTATATCATGTGTAAGGATAGTATTTTGATTGATTCATTATGGATAGAATGTATAATATTGAATTATGATATGTAATTAATTATAGAAACTTCAATATGTATTTACTTATGTATATTGTATGACGAATATATTATAATGAAATAATGAAGTAAAAGCCTGACATCCATTATATAACATAAAATAATTATATTTTGATATTAAAATGATTAAATAAGTTTTATATTAGAATGAACAACAAGAAGGATACTGGTAATTACTGTAGGGTTTCCATTTAGTAATCCTAAAAAATGTTACTTGTATAGTTTAATGTTTAATGAATAATTACTAATGAGTTTAAAAATGAAGTGTATGAATATAATATGTTTATTTTTCATTCATAATACAGTAGTTTTTAAATGTTATTTTTCCATATGTATGATGATTTAAGAAAGTTGGGGTGTTGTTTATGATATACTTGATGATGATTTCTTCTTTAATATGGTGATGTTTTTACTAGTAACTTGTTTTATTAAAATGAAATATGAAAATATAAAGGTTAGATAACATGATTTTTTTCTAAAAATAAATATATACCTGGATGGACTATATTTTTTGTTAAAAACAAGGTGAGGGGATTTTTTATGATAAATTTATTTATTGGTGTGTTTATGTAATTGTAATGATTGGATTATTGGACTAAATTCAATTAATGGATAAAAACATAAAGCTGGTAATATTTTGTTTTTAAACATCGAGTTTGGTGATGATATTATACTGAAAAAACATAATTCTTGTCAATGAAATTTTATAAGTGATTAGTTTTTGTGTATCATTATTGGATTCACTGTGGTAGGATATATTATGCTTTTTATGATTTATGGAGCTGGTTTTGGTGTTAACCATTGAGGTTTGTTGTCTTTGTTAACATAGGGAGATTCGTTACTTCCCCTTTATGTGTGAAATTCCAGTATTAAAATCTTATTATACTATGAGTAATGAAGAAATCAACCTAATTATTATTATAATATTGGAAATAATGGAAGAATGAAATGTCACTTGGGATATCATGGTTGCATGTGATTTATTCTATATTGATCTTCCCTCTTGATTTTATAGATAGTATGTTATCTATTTGTTGTGGTTTTTCATGTTTCATAGCACAGTTGATATTCTTGGAATCTAATAAAGAACATATATCTAGAATGATGTACTTATTAATTTAAAATTATATTTAACTGATTATCGTTCTTCCTCAAATATAATTGACTATGAAAGTGATGATTTAAGAATGTTAATTGATTATTTAAAGCTTCTGATAGATTTTTAATGTTGATATTAATATTATTGTACCTATAAACCATGAATTATTCAATTAAATAAAATAATGAAATTGTTGTTTTCTAAAGATAAATGTGTTGGGCTAAGTGAGCCCATCCTTGTTTGTGAAAGGCTTGAATGCTTTGGTGTATGGCTTTGGTTTCCCCATGAATTTGTGTGTTGGAAATATTTTGTTTCCATGTCAATATAATCTAGTATTCTAGAACCACGATGTGATATGATGTGAACCTATGATTCTGGGTGTATTTAGTAAAGATTTGTTTGTATTTTTTTAGGTTACAACAACGGTTGGATACTGATAATTGAATGATGGAATATATTTTGTGGAATGATGTCATGGATGATACTTGGGTGGTTGGCATGTGTTGAGAGCTGGGCTTGTTCATTGGTTGTTTTTATGGATTATTTGGTTTATGAGTCAATTTTTTGACTTACGTATCCCCATTGTGGTTGGTTTCAATGCATTATGGGCACATCATCCTTCTGGTACCCTAACGTAAGTCCAAGAGTTCTCAGACTTCTTTAATGGTAAATGAATTAAAAAAACTATTGGGATCTAATTTCATTGATCGTACTAATGTTATACAATAAAGGAATTATATAGTAATGAGAATAATGGAAATTTTGAGTTTAATACTCTAATTTTTGGGAAATTTAGCTTGTAGATGAGAGTAGTTAAGTGATATTCTAATACTAGAGCACGTCTTATCACTCTTGGGTTGAGTATCTCAATGTGTTTAATTTTTGGAAATTTTATTTTATTTAGGTAAAATGGTGTGGGGAATCATAATTATGATGTACCCTAGATTTAAAATGTTTCAAAATCAGTGGTGGAGCGTTATCTGTGGGAATGTTTTTCGAGAATCTACATATTTCCATTAGACTTTGAGCTAAACTTTGAAAAATATTATAAAAGTGTGTGTTGATTGGGATATTAATTTTAAGTACTTTCCATTTCTCAAAAATAATTTCAATTTTTTCCATCAAGGTATTTTAAAAATTTTGTAATGTTATTTTAGTGTATAAGTATTTTGAATTATGTTTAATTTGAAAGGAGTAGTGGATGTGATGTCAGTTGTGAGATAGGGTAATTATTATTATTATTAGATTACTTTGATGAAAGTGTTATTTTTTACGAGTTATGTTCCCAAATAGTTTTATTTTTTTGTGGTTTTATAATGTTTTTCATGCATCCAATCTTCTTAGTTAGTGGTAATGTTAGATTTATTCTGATATTTCTAGGATGTATCTTTTAGAGAGTTTTTTCAACAATCCCTTTTTTCATTCTCTCTAATTTTTTTATTATCGAGGATGAGAATAGTTTGAGATTCATTTAATATAATTTTACATACTATCTTATTCAATTAATTTTTGATTAATTTTACTAGATACTATAAGAGGAATTTTGGATGTTTTTCTATAGTCTATAGTTGGTTTTTTGGGTGATGTTCATTGGAAAATATTACATCACTGATTTGGGGGAATAATTATTAGAGGCCATTTTTTACAATTTATTCTCAATTAAATCAACACATAAAACCTTTTATTATTAGACTCACTCATGTATAGAGTCTCCAAATCAGTCATGTATACAGATAATAATGAGATAATAAACATGAAGACTATTATGAGGTTCAAAACCATCATGGGTGACCTACTTCTTATCATTGTGGGTAAGAATACAAAACCATATATTATTAATTATTCTGAAGAGATTATTTCAATATTATAGAGTTGAAATATATTCACAATATGTTAGTCTGAATTCACACTAGACTATGAAACATTACATTACCTTCATACAAAATGTATAAATGAGATGAAATTGATCTTATTCAGATTAGAGTTTCTTCAAAAAAAATTTAAATCTACCTCCTTGAGCCTTAAAGATTATTTTAAAACAATTTACCACTTTATATAGATACATTTTTTATCACCTTCTTATTTCATATGATCTCACTGAATTATTATACTCCACGAAATATGGAATATGACCACAGATCATTGGATTCCAATTCTATCATTTTATCACAATATGTTTTTATAAAAATCACTATATGCCAAATGATTTACTTTATTCATAAAATCACAATATTAGGGAAACTAAAAATAAATTAATTAATTTAATTCTATTAAAAAAATTTCCATCTTAGTATTATTCATTATTCTCTCAAGGGAATTGTAATACATAGTCTCTTTTATTCCCTCATTCGTTTAGGCTTTTAAACATACACCATGATCTCCAAAATATTCATCACTTTAAATAAATACTGGTCTATAATGAACTACCACTTCTACCATTATTTTTGTCCACATGTCAATGAAAAAAAATCTACAATATTGTTTTCCTATCTCAATATGAATAACATTGCAAAAAAAATGTGAGTTTGTGAATTTTAAAAATACCCATGACTTATTCTTTATAGAATAAGTCACAAACTCAATATTCTTCAAATAGTTTATAATAAAAAAAACTATATCTCAACATGATAAAAAAATTATCATCAAATTTACCATCCGTTATTGATAAAATCTTCTCAAATTACTGTATAATATAATAATTTTGATTATTTTATATGAATAAGAACATAACATCATCACAATTTCTTTCCATAATTTCACACTTCCAGTTGGTGCATGGGATAAGAAAACCAAGACCTATCTAATATGAGAATAATCCATCACCTAATAGTTATATAGGGTTATTTTTTCAATTAATCTCATCCCATTATTTCAATAAAATTTCTTCATGTGACATAGATGAAGCCCTCAAGTTCATTCATTAAATATCACTTTCAAAAATATCCCTTATTCGACATTAATAAAAATTTTAGATGAAAAATTGGTGATCACTTATCCTATTATCATGAATTATCTTCAATATTGACATAATGTTATAAAAAAATATCTCACTATTTGGAAACAAACTCAAAATAACAGTGGGGGTCATGATAAAAATTTATTTAGTAGACTGCAGAAGGATGAACATGTAGTTTCAACAACAATTTATAGAACATGTATATTAATGGATTTTGTGAATATATCCACAATCTAATTCGAAGTAAATATTTATTCTATAAGGATATATAGATTTATAATTTATTAATTAATAAAATGATGCCTGATATAAATATTTTTAGATTTATAGTATTAAAGAGTTTTCTTTGATAGATATATTATATTCTAATTGTCACAAAAAATCCTCACTATCTTATCTATTTCAAATCTAAAATATATTTATTGTATAACAACTGTAATACATGGGTACATTCATGAGTGGATTCCACATATTCTTCTTTGATTTTGATTAGTGTCATTGATTTATACTTCTTATTATATTATCTCACACAACCCTAAAGGATGAAGAGAGTACCATATGATAATGATTTTCTATCTATAAAATAGTCTTTCCAATCGGCATTAGTGTTTCCATACAGCTCTAAATCATTACTGCATTTGTAAACCAAAATATACTTCATTGATCCCTTCATATATCTTAGTATCCACTTTTCCACATGCATTTGTGACTACGATTTGTAACATTGAAATAATGTATAAAGTGTCAATGAAAAATCTATGTCCTTTCCTAAATATGTTAAATATAATGTTGAAATGGCCCAAAATTTTATAAATAAAATTTCCATATGAATGAATAAATTCTTTATTAAGTAATACATGTGTCAAAAATTAATATAATATTTTTTTGGACTATTATAACATATAGCCATAATTGTATAATGGGTTTAAAATGACATTAATAGTAATAACCGCCATTAATATAGTAATTCTAAAATGACCATTTTGATTATTATATTTTATGTTTTATGATAATATATAATTGAAAAAGAAGAAAGATGTGATGGCCTCGACCAGTAGGATCATGCTCTGTAATGCCCATTTATATGTGATTTTAAGGGATATAGAATCACTATGATATTCCATTTACCAATCCCAATACTAGATTCAAAAACTAAATAACATTAAAAAGTTTTTACAGTTGATTTTCTATCTCATATAGAACACCACCCAAACCATTTTCAGAAAACCACAAAAATAATGTACCAACATTTCACAGCTTACACATAGGTCATACGTTAGTGTAATAAGGAGTTACATATGAAGTCCATAATATTATGAATATTTATATTTTATTATTAATAAAATAATTATTTTATTTTTACCTTTTCATTATTAATCTATACACTCAATTATATAATGACTTTCAATCAACTTTATTTTAATTTTATAAAACTAATATTATATTTTGGGGAAATATATTGTCCCAATTAAAAAAACACATTTTATAAATTCATGAATTTTGAAATAAATAATATTTTTATGAAATATTATTGTTAAATAATATTTACATAAATATAAATGATACTATTATTTAATGAAGTCCAATTTAATTTTTATTAGGGTCAAAAAAGATATCAGTGTTGTAAAAACTAGTGTTTTTAAGTAAATAATGATTTTTATATAAAATTAATAGTTAACATATTTAAAATTATTTTTTAAAAATAAATATTATTTTTGAAATCAACCTGTTGAAATTATCCAATGGTGATTTGATCAATATTTTAGAGATAATCATATTTTTAAATAAACTTTATATACAATTTAAATATATGATATGTATTATGAAATCATAATAGCCAAGAAGTGATATAATAAATTCTATAAAAATTCCATGATCGAAAATATATTTCTCCATTAAAATAATTTAATGTTTATATAAGTTTATAATTTTTAAACCTTTCATGATTCCTAAAACACCAATATTATATTTAGAAATTAATTAAGAGTTTTCCAATCTTTTGTTATAAATAACCACCCAGCCTACAATTAATCTTCCCTAAAACCTATTATTCATGAATTGCCTCTCCCTATACCACTTTAAATACCTCCCATGTTTTTCTTAATATCTTAATAATATCATAACATGATTTTATAAACACCCTCTCAAGGTAAGATTGTTTATCCTATAACTTTTTATTCAAGTACTTTCTTATTACAAAGCCTTTTGCTTTAAAATTATTCAAATTATAATGGGTTTTTACACATAGATTTACTATCCATACGATGCCCAATTAATGAGACACCACCATTATCTCTGATTAAACACTTTCATGAATATTTATATACACCATTTATGCTTCAAACATTATCATGTGATTTTAATTACCAAACATTTATGTTGTTAATACCCATTCCCATTTAATATCAAGGGAATTCACCTATATATACATATACTTCATTTGTTTTGGACATCCTTGTATATAACCAACACTAATTAATCATGGGATTAAAAGTGATGAAGTAATTTCTTATGTGGTGTGATCTATGTGTGACACAAATGAATGTACATAATATGAATGTGATGTGTTTCTTGGAATTATATATCCCTCCAATTAATTGGATAATTTTTTTACATCATGAGATACCCTGTATGGTGCACATGTTGTTATCCTAATCACAAGATGTTTTTATGTCATAGTGGTTATACTATATTTATTCTTATGATTTATTGTTTTATATTTTTTCACAATCTCATGATAATGTTATGATTCCATCATATACCATGGTTCAATGTTTCATATTATGATTCTCACCTTTCTATGTCATCATGTTTCCCACTTGTATGACTTATATTATTCTAGGATTTTTATTATTTCATTAATGGGGTTCATAGATCACCCATTTCTTAATTATGTCTTTTGGTTATTCCATGAATTACTAAAATATCAATGAAATATTAGGATATTCTATGGATTTTTAAATAAAATCAATGTTTCCATATTTCTATTCATTTTTATATGTATCTAATTATAGAAATACATTAGGCCTCTCAAACCATTGGGATTTTGTTACGTGTATCATTATGTAATAAATCGTGAAAAAAGTGTATAAAAATATCTATATTTTCATAGTTTGTATCAGATAAAGGACTATTTATTTTTGGGGATTAGGATTATAAAAAATTAGTAAAACCCATATGTATAAGACTACACATAGGAAAAAATCCTTATTTTTTAAAATATAGATCCAGTGGTTTCCAATATAAGAAATACCTATATAGATACTATAAGTGAATGTGTATACAACTTAGATGTACTGAGGGGTAATAACCACAAAAGTCTTGTTGGGTGTTAACTCAACCTACACCCAGTGTATGAAAAAGATACATTTTTCTACATGTAGATTGAAAATCTAAGGGTATATGCTTTATTGGATTCTCAATATATTTAAGAGAAATTATAAAGGCAACAAAAATTCCTATAAAATTTATAGTTAGGGAATATATCCTTGATAAAATAGTTATAAACCTAGAAATTCATAATGAATATATGTCATTTATAAGTTATACCTTCAATGTTCATAGTTATCCTATTATATGATTAATAGATTAAAAATTCTCATCCATAAGTTTCCTCTATATTAGTCAATGACTGGAAATTGGAGGAACCAATTGAACAAACATTATGATAGGAAATAATATTACTTCACAAATGAGATTTAAATCTCTATTATCGAATGATTAAAGAATTTTATTAAAATATTTACTCAATTAATTCATGTTTTTAATAGGAACATGAATCAGGAGGAAAAATCCCATGCCTTAAATAAAGAGTAAGTTTCAATTGAATCCATTATGTAATAAAGGCCCCCAACATTTAGTGGGTACTCAAATACTTCAATCCTGGAACAAAGGATAAATTTCATTGATAATACATTCAATTTCCTGTATTAATTTTATCAACAGAAGGTCATGTTGGTTATTTATTGCATTAAGGGAGAAGCTGATCGATTATTGATGTTGATCAAGAGTTCAAATCACAAGGAATAATTCGAACTGATGGGGAAAAAATAATTCTTGGAAGAAAATTCAATAAATATTTACCTTGAACAATAAAAATTAAAATGGAGAGTGGTTTCCTTCACCTCAAGTACAATGATGATGAATAAATCAGAGTTTATTAGGATAACATCACAATACTTTTCCGATACACTGATAAAATTATCATTATCCTTGAAAGTAATCATGATTGATTCTTTAGTGGTAAAATTATGAATCCACAAAAAGATATTGTGATTCGATACATTTATAGATAAATAGAAATTTTACAATTTTTCCTCAATGTTTAAATAGTGATTGAAGAATCTAATAGGCCTCAGGGGTCTATTTATAGAAAAAAACATTGTATTTTAATTTTATTGGAGTAATAGACAAATCTCACAGTGGAATGAAATTCCAAATTTTTTTTTTCAAATTTAAAGGATAAAAAATCATAAAAATTTTCTATAGGGTAAAAGGAAAAACTTTAGGTGTGGTAAAGAGGGTAACCAAGCTAGTGAATGGTAATGGGACAAACCAACCAACATATTTGATTTTATTAATGTTAAATTCAATTCTCATTATATTTCACAATTCTTAAACTATAAGAAAAATATAAACCATGTCAATGAGAGAACTAATAATGGTATATCAAAAGAAACTAAGAATAAGAAATGGTAAGGCCTAGAGAGAAAGGGATAGCATGTTCCAAAACAACCACTAAAAAGGATCCTGAAAATTATGTGGCGAGAGGTATGGTAATTTTTTTTAAAAATAATAAACATTCTATTTCATTCTAGTTATATGCATTATTTTATATCATTAAATATTATTAAGACTTTTCAAACACATCATCAATACATGGAAGTTTTATTACCGCTGGAAACTAAAATTGAATGAATTAGTAAATTGAAATCAAATAACTTCTCCCATGAAAATAATTGTGGATTAAAATTCCCAGGAAGCCTTATGACACTCCTATTATCATAATTAGTTGATTTTTTGTATACATATTATCTTTCCATATATAGATACAATATAATTTTGTAGTGGAAGGAAATAACCCTTTGTATCATAAATCTCCCTCTAATTCTTTTCTTGTTTAAGGTTTATGATAGATATCCTTTGGAGTAATAATCTCAAGAATGAATTTTATTTCATTATGAGAAATAATATTTTGCCAAAATTATTGATATAGTGAAAAAGATCATCTTTGATGACATGACCATTGTAATTGAATGTGTTGATGTGTTCCTTAAAGAATTGACTGGTTTTTTCCTAAATCGAGTGGTTGATTTATCAATTGAACATATATAGATATCTTATCCAATATCCAAGACTACATATAGAATGTCCACTATTGAACTTGAATACCTAATGAATAAACTAATGGAGAATCTGGATAAAGGGTTTGTATGCCTAAGTGATTCACCATCGGTTGTGTCGGTACTTTTCCTTAAGAAGATGGATAGTCCAATGCAACTCTGCATTGATTATTGTGAGATCAATAAGGCCATGATAAAGAAAAAGTTTCTTATACTATATCTTAATGAAATTTTTAGCTACATGTATCCCAATACATATCTAATGTGGATATCCAGTCAGAAGTTTATCAACTAATGGTAATGAATGAGGATATACTGAAGATTTATTTTCACATATGGTATAATAGCCATGAGTTCATAGTGATTCCATTTGGACCCACTAATTCACTAGATATCTTCATGGTAATATTGAATAAAGTCTTTAGAGATTACATAGAAATTTTTTTTGTAGCCATTACTGATGATTTTAATGTCCTCTCTATATGAAAGGAGGACTTTGGGTAGCATTTGAATGTTATAATAAAGACCTTTCAAAAGGAAAATTTATATTCTATGTATAATAAATTCAAGTTACATATGGATAATGTAATATTCCTAGGTATTTTTATTACCAAAAAACGGTTATTTGTGCATCCTTTGAATACATAGGAAATTTAAAGATGGAACACAATGACATGCTTAATAGATATATATATATATAGTTTCATTTTATTATTTTGGAACTAACATAGATTTCCTAGAAACATCCCATGATTTTCAAACCAACTACTCAAGCTAACTATAAATAGAGTGGTGTTTTTCTAGGATTATAATCGAAAGAGTTCCTTAAAGAGTCAAATAAGAGTCAAATAATTTCACTTGCGATTATATTATACACCGCTAGGGAATAATTTTTTATTTATTGATGCATATAAAAATGTATTAGGTTGTTTCCTAATGATATTTACCAAAGTTCTAGACTAAATTTCTCACCAATGGAAGATCTTTAGTGGAACTACAAAGGAATGTCCAAGAATTACCTATAGTGATCTTCTTGATGAAGATTTGGAGGCATTATCTCTATGGGGTGAAGTGCGACCTATATACAGATCATAAAAGAATAAAATATGTATTCATACAAAATGATATCAATATGAACAAAAAATATTGTTAAATATGATTCATGAATATGACTATTCAATCCATTACCACCTTAGGAAGGTGAACAAGAGGGTCGATGCTCAGAATAAAGTAGATCTAGTAACCATATCCATGATGGGGAATGAAAGGGAACCCATATTATTGGTCATTTAAAGGATGAAGATGTGAATCATGATTGTATCATCATCCTATCATTCAAAAATTACTCCTCTACGGCCCATTATATATATGATCAAGGAGGTCCAAAAAGATGATAATGAGTTATAGAGAAAAGTACCGTACATTCCATAGTTCAACATTACTAAATAAGGATTTATAAGAATTATAACCGTGATATGGGTCCCATGAAAACCAGAACTGAAGAGGGAATTCTAAATGATGCGCATAGTTCATCCTTGTCCATTCATTTTAGAAGAACTAATATGTATAGATATTTAAATAATAACATCAGTTTGAATGATATTAAGAGATAAATTATATAATTCA
Source organism: Viscum album (assembly GCA_963277665.1). NCBI lineage: Eukaryota > Viridiplantae > Streptophyta > Magnoliopsida > Santalales > Viscaceae > Viscum > Viscum album. Next base: position 20,067,789 of record OY728135.1, read on the forward strand.
TATATTGATGCACGATATAGAAATAATTCAAGGTTTTTTGAAAAAGTATATAGGTATAATTCAACCATTAACCATAATAGTATGGATATGGGAAAACATAACCATAGATTTCATTGTATAACTCTCTAGTACATCTAAAGGCAATGAAACCATTAGGGTGGTCATAAATCACATAAAAATTTCATCACATTTCATTTCAATCAAGGAATATTTCCCTCTAGACTAAAATTCTATGATATACCTATGATAAGTGGTAAGACTATAAAGGGTTTTACTTTTCATTATATCTGATCAAGATATGAGGCATACCTCAAGGGCTTAGAGGCGTCTTCATCTAGTGATAGATATATAGGTGAGATTTTGAACATAATATCACCCACATATGGATGGTTAGTTTGAGAGAAAGATCCAAACTAAATAGTATACAATGATGTTATATGGATTTATAAGGAGGTTGTTATCAAGACCTTCCCCTAGTGGAGTTCTCATAAAACAACAGTTTTGATTCTAGAATTCAAATGGAACCTTATAAGGTTCTATATGGGTGGATGTTTTAGAATTTAACATGTTGGTATGATGTTGGTAAGAGAATGATGATGGGACCTAAAATAATCAAAGATATTATAGAGAAGGTTCCAACTATTAAGCATCATATGAAATCTGTGTGAAGTTGACATAAAATATAGGTAGACAATCTAAAATGATACCTTGAGTTTGAGATAAGAGATAATATTTTCCTTTATATATTACAATGGGATAAAGTAATAAGGTTTGGAAAGAAGGGGATCCATATTCCTAGATACAAAAACCCTTTTGATATCCTTGATCACATCAGATCTTGCACAAATCAACTAGCACTCCCACCTAACCTATCTCAAGTACATGATGTGTTACACATATTTTTCTTAAGGAAGTACATACTATACTCATCACATGTACTGAAACCAATGGGGATACATTTGTAAAATGGTCATTTATTTGAGAAGAATCCAATTAAAATCTTATATCTTAGAAAAAAAGTTCAATGAAACAAGATTACTCACCTAGTGAAAGTAATTGAGTGGAACCACGCATTTGAGGAGGAAACATGGGAAGTAGAAGTGGTAATGGAACAAAATTACCCTCAATTATTATTTTTTATGATGTGAAAATTTATGGTTAGATTTTATATAGGTGGGAATAATGTGATAAACCAAAATATTATTAATAAAATTCTCTTCTGAATGAAGAAATTTTTTATTATGTAATATATTTATAGAAAACACATACATTATAATTTTTTTGGACCATTATAAAATATATCCTTAATTAGTTGAAGGGATAAAAAACTATAAACCATCATATCAGTTATCAATATTGTATTACTATGTTGATTTTAAAAATTAGAATATATTAAGGTCTATGATAAGATCTAATTATCACATAAAGAAGAAGTGATACCCCTAACCCAAAGAATCATAACAAATGTAGCCAATTTATTAGAAATTATGACATAGATGACATCACTACACATTTCTCTTGGCTATTCCCACGCTGATATTTATCAGATAAAGAATGAGTAAAACTATTTATGGTATATGTTAAAGTTGTATAGATCATCATGAAATCCATGATCACTGAACACACCTTGTGTATACACCACCATCACAAACCTTACCCTATATGGGTTTACAAGTATAATAACATTTTTTGTATCATGATCCTAGTAATATTATTTTTTATTTTTTATTGAAAATAAAATTTTTATTATGTTTATTTCTTTTCATTATTACATTATGTACATGATTAGATATTGATTTTAATAAAAACTATTTTTTGATTAAAGGAATCCCAAATTGTATTTTTGGGAAATATATAGTTAAATAAAAAAACATTTTGATAAATTCATGAATTTTGATATAAATGATATTTTAATGAAATAATATTATTAAATTATATTTATTTAAATATAAATGATAATATAATTTAATAAAGTCTAATTTATTTTTTATAAGGGTCTGAAAGTTATTACTGTTGTAAAACCTATTATTTTTAAGTTATTAATGATTTTATGAAAAGTTAAAATTATAATATTTACAGAATTAGAATATTTTAAATAAATATTATTTTTAAATCATCATATCCAAATTATATGATTGTTATGTTTTATTATTTTTAAGATAGTTGAATCTTTGGGTATAAATTAAAGTTGGTATAAGTATACAACATGTATTATGAAATCATAAAAGCCCAAAAGAGGTTTCATAAATACAAGAAATAGTAACTGTGATTATAAATACATTTCCACTTTAAATAATGAATTTTTTATGTCATATCATTATTATTAAAACCCTTTAATTAATCCTCAAAACCTATTTTGTATTTTAAGGTTTTCAAAAAAAAATTATTAACCTGTCCCACATCCATTTCCTGAATGATATTATTTTAGTTATTTTAGTTCTTATCCTAATAAAATATTAAAATACATCCCTCTTTGTAAAATTCGATGTTAAAAAAATGTCCAGTTATGTGATTTTGATTATATTATCACATAGATTCCAAAAATATATGTTTATAAAAATTAATAAATAATTCCCCTATCTGTTGTTAAAAATACACATTCATATTCACTAAAAACCAATTGTGAATGAGTTTTCTCTCCATTTACTTCTCTAATTTCCTCCCAACATGTTCCTAAGATATAAATATTCTCCTACCACAATTTTAGAAACACCCTCTCAAGGTAAGGTATTCTCTCCTCTCTCTTTTTATTCAAGTACTTTTTCTGTACTAAGGCTTTTTATTTCCAATTTTTCATATAATATTGTGTTTTTACAAATCTATTTACTATACTATGGATTACTATGTAATTAGAGACCAAAATTCAATATAATTAAACCCTTATATGAACGTTTATGTACACCAGTTATGTTTCCAAAATTATCCTTTGATATTTTATGATAAATGTTTATGTTGTGAATAAAAATACATATTTCCAATAAATTAACTTCACCTATATTTATCTATCATTAATTTATTTGGGACTTATATGTATGTAACCCACAATAAGTTGTCACGGGATTAAACATTATGAAGGTTTTTATTATGTTGTATAATCCTTGTTGCACAAAAATTCTTGAACATAATTAGAATGGGATGAGTGGGCTTGGAATTATATATCCATCCAATGCATTGGGTAATGTTTTTATCTCATGAGATACTATAAATAGTGATTTTTTTGTTAGCCTCAACACAATATGTTACGATGTTTCAGTGGTTATCCTAGACTTATGCTTTGGTTTTCATGTTTTATGTTATTTCAACATTCTTATGATTCCTTGATGTTATCATCTTATAACCTAATTGGTGTTCATGATTACTATTCTAACCTTTATATTTCATCATGTTACTCACATTTACAAATTTACATTATGATATGATATTAATATTCCCTTACTAGTATTTATTGATCACCCATTTCTTATGTATGTCACTAGGTAATACTTTACATTTTTAGATGATCAATGGCATATAAGGACATGTTATATTGTTTTCAAATAATGTTATTGTATCCCTGTTTCATGTTATTATAATATGAATCCAATTTCTCAAATACACTAGGCTACATGATCTATTGGTGTTGTGTAATGTATATATTTAAATATGAAATAACACAATTAAGTGTATAAGAGATCTATATTTTAAAAAATATATTCCAATGTGTATTATAAATTACATATGGGAAACTACTCAATATTTCTCATCATTAAACAATTTGGATACAACCAAAATTGACTTTGAAACTATTGTTTATTCATACAATCCAAAACAAATTCAACAAGTCTTTTGTATATTTTTTTATAAAAAAACATTGTTTTTCCTATATATTTAATCCACAAAAATATATCCTTTTTATAGATTTATCAACTCAAACTTTTCATTTTTTTACTAAAAAAATTCCAAACAAATATACTCTTTTTCACTTTGAAAAACTATGTCATCAAGACATAATATAATAAATTTTGTATTTGTTGACAACTATTTTACATACAAGTTATTTTTTCCCTACCTTTGGTGAAACCAATTTCCTTTAAACAACCATCATATTATGTGTACTACGATATATGAGCCTATTTTAATTCATATAATTGCTTCATTATTTATTAGACTATGCTCCGCTAATCCTCAGGAATTAATCCATATATTTTTTCGTTAAGGAATTCTCCCTCAAGGACACTATTTATAAATTATTATTTGAAATAAATTTTAAAAACATTTTAGTTCTTATGTACAGATATGAATAAGAATATTCTAATTATTTCAAGACCTTCTATGAATAAACTAGCCTCACCATATTCCTTGTAAAAACCCCTTTCTCATTCAATTTTTTTCATAAGAACCCATTTTTTGAAAATGACATTCTTATTTTTTGGTCTTTGGAATATATTAGAATTTGAATATTTATCAATATGATTTAATTCATCATTCATAGATTTTACACATTAAACAAGATATAAAGATTCAACAACTATTTTTGGTTCAACATTTTATATGATAGTTTTTCACTTTCCCACTATCAGCCTTATTTTTTGAAATAAAGGACTCCTGTTATCCAATTATGTTCTTAAAATATAAATGTATTTTTAAACTCTTAAACAACTTCCCTTCCCTACCAACATCTTCAACATCATCATCATTATATTTTGAATCAACAACATTAATATTTATTTGAATCAAAGATTCATTTACAACCTAATTATTATAATTATATAAGTTTTTCACATTGACATATCAATAACATATTTGATATAATGTTCTAATTTTTGCTTATTTTTAGTTATATTAGAATATAAAAAATCAAAAAAAAAAATCAAAAACACTCTTCCAATACATCATCCCATTACTGTTAGATATGTTCCCCATAATGATACATTCATCCCCTTTCTCTTAAAATATTCTTATCTTGTCACCTTAGATCATTATGAATCATAGACATATAAAAAATAGAGTATTTTAAATTTGTTTTCATTTTTACCATTTTTAATAAAAAATCAAAATTTTAATTGGAAATAAAGTTATGATATACACAAAAAATAGCATACATAACCTATCTATAAAAATACATAGTAAATTTAGATTGAGAAATTATTATACAATACACCTAAAAACAGAACTATTCTTCATCTCTATAACCCCATTTTTGTTGTGGAATTTCTGATTTTTTGAATTGATGCATGATTCCAAGATTTATTAAAAACCTTTAACTGAATCACTAGTAAAATCCTACCCTTAATCAGATAATTATTTATTAATTTGAAGCCCTAATTCCTTTTTTGACTTTTCTTCTGAAATCTACAAACATATCAACTGACATTGAATTTTTCTTTAGGAACGTCGCATTGGTCATTGATGTGAAATAATCAATTAATGTGATGAAATATTAATCAATTATTATTGATTTTTTCCTCATGGTACCACATAAATCTATGTGTATATGTTACTGTGGCATGGTAGGAATTACTCCTGTTTTCTTATAAGTTTTCTACAAAATTATTCCATTTGTTTTGTCGAACACACATCTTCTTCTTCTCTCTTCATCTTGAGAATATCTCTCAATACTTTATTCATCAAAATTTTAGTCAAGATCATGCAAACCAAATGGTCAAGTCATTAATGACATGAGTTTTATTCTTTAAAATAATATTATTCCCATCATCATATTACTATCCAATACTTATGTAATTAGGTTTCAACCCTTACACATATAAAAGATCATTTGATTTCATGTTTTTATATTCTATCTCATCCGATAAAACACCCTCATATTTAAAAAGAATTCATTACCCAAGGTTATAGCTCTACAATTATGATTTTAAATATTCTTGAAAATCTTACTATCACCAATCCTATAGGATGATCACCCACTATCATGAATACATGATTTTGTTTTACTACTTACCTTAAAATAAACCTCATCTATTCATGTTATCTCTTCCTTGGGTTTCTAAATTTATATTCATTTATCAGGATATGTTGTTTTTACAAGAAAGTTTGTGATATATTTTTCTACAATGTTTCCATGATTCTAACACCTACGTTAAATATACTTATTATGTTAACAAAATTACAGTATGAAAATCTGAAACCTTTGACTTTAAATCCAATATTCTCTAACAATTCAATTTTCTCTCCTCTAGATTGATCCTCTAAAATTCATCTGTCATCCAGGGAAATTTATATTACAATATAATGTTTAATAATTTTTTTCAATATCCCCACACATAAAACATTATCCTTGGAACCTATATCTTCTTGACTCATAAAAATTATGCATGTACCACTTTCCAATATTTTCTTCTTACTATACATTTTCAACATGTATTCGCATCTGGTTGGGGGTTTAAGAGATTCTAGAGGTCCTATTTTCATATATTGAAATGAGATAATGTCTATCCCTATTGTTTATGGTCTAATATTTACCATATCGTGAGTTATATACATTATTTCTATTATAAATAGAATATAATTAAACTTTTAGATATAGAATCAACGAGGTAATTTCTTAAATTTCCCTCAATTGATTCAAATCATTTTCTTATTAATAAGACTTAGATTAGGTAATATATTATTATTCTTCTTTTACAACATAATGTTTTTTAAAATATTGTATCATACTCTAATATTCAAAAGCTTTTAAACTGGTTTTTTTATTTCATCAATAGGGGATTTCAGTTTTTATCAGTTTTCTCACTATCTTCAAATTCATAATATAGTTCCTTGTTTTTAACATCGTTAATGGAAAACATAAAAAAATATAATTTTATATTTAGCATGTTAATGGATTTTTTTCTTTTTAATTTTTCTTTTTATTCTTAAATATCTTTGAAATTAAGGATAAGATTCTTTGATATTATCCATCAACTTCATAATTTTTTAGTCACACAAATTTTCATTGTGGACATGCTCTTTAACTTTAAAATTTCTCATGCCTTGAAATTCCATTTAATTTTTTCCTTTTTTATAGAAGGTTGTATTTTTTCCTTTTCATAAGCTATAATAATGTTATGAAATTCATCCAAGGAAATATACTCTCTATATTTTAATGCAGATAAAATAAGATCAAATCTATATAGAAAATTCCTTATGAGTTTATTAACTGTTGTATTGTCATTATTTATTTCAAAAAACACATAAATATTAATAACAACTTCATTTACACATGTAAAATAGTTACCAATATTATCCTCCTCAACCATCTATATGCCTTCAATATTTATTCTCTAAATATATAATTTAGGCATGTTGAATATCACATTACATTTCTCACTAATCTAAAGATTTTACATTCATTATTTAAATTATTGAAGTAACATCACTTTTATAAAGACCTTTCTTGAGGAAAATAGATGAATAATGTTTTCTGTATCTCCATCATTCTCCCTATATATTTTATCCATTAAGTTCATTGAATAATTCCATTCAATGGGAAGAAAAAAGGATAAATGCATCCAAACCAAGATTTCATGGATAAAAGGCATGGAACTATCATGTTCTTCCAAATATGATAATTTTTTCCATTGAAAGTAGAAAAAACTCTACTATTAAATGTTTTTATATTATACCTTCAAAAAACATGACTAAATCTAATAGAGGTATTAGTATCTGATACCAATTGATATACCTAAGAAAACATTACTCAGTTAATAAGGGGAATGAATTATCTGAGAAATTTTTTTATAAATTTTTATTAATTAATTTAATCCTTTCAACCAATTTGGATGAGATTTATATATATGTATAGTTTTACCCTCACTCATTTAAGAAAAAAACAACGATACTGTAAAAAAAAGTTTTACAAGCTTATTCCCTTCATGGGTATCCTTAACCTTTTTGTGGTTTTTTAGATTACCGATTAACCAAATAATCACTATAAGAAACATAAAATTATAAGCTAGTAAGTTTTTAACATAGTCACACCAAATTATTCAAATGTTACACAGGTCTATGCAGTTTCAAATTACCTTCATACAGATTGTATAAACAAGATGAGAAAGGTCTTATTGAGATTTCAATTGCTTCAAAAATATTATATGTTGATCTTCCTCATTGATAATTCAAGAATATTCATGAAAATTAACTCACATCATACATATATGATTTGAAACTGTTTTTCAATCTCATACGATCTCATTGAATACTCATGCTCGAATAGATAAATATGGTGATCACATAACTTCATCTTCAGGTTTGAACTTTTTTCTCACAATCTATTTTTATTAAAATCAAAATATTCAGGAAGATCATCATTATTTCTTCCCAAAATCATAATTTAGCAACTCAAAATTTTCATGATTTATTTTTAGTAACTTCTTGGGAAAATTAAGATACTATGCGCGGAGACGACATGCAATTCTGAGGCTGAGAGTAATGAGAAAGATCTGTCAAACAATGTTGTGTTTTTAAATAGTACATGAGAGATTTGTTTCTAATTATGTGGAATAACTCATAAATGGGTTCCCTAATCTGAAATTCAGGTCCACCATTTCCTTCAAAGATGTGGGTGTACCCAAGGTGTGACTTGATTTTAGTCGGCGTAGGCATCTAGTGAGAATATAAAAAAATGGAATATTTTTAAGTAAAATAATTAAATAAAATTATTTTATTTTTTAAATACTTTTAAATAATAAATGGTAACTCATATTGGAAGTCTGAGAGTACCATTGAGTTCGTCAGGGTGTAATTTCCTTAGAAAAAACTTAACATCGACTAACGTGAGTTGAGGGTAAAAGATATTTTTTGGACTTTTTAAAGGAGAGTAAAATAAAAATAGAAAAGATTATTTTATTTCCCTTCAAAGTTTCACAGTGTGTAGACGTTGAGACATAGCGATGAAACAACCTGTTATAATTTCATAAATGAAGTTTCATGGAGATGTTGTTTCAATGTGAAGCAGTTACATTGGAACGCGTAAACATGTTTCGTCTATTATTCAAGGGAAGGGTCCAATATTAGAATCAATAATGCTAGTGATTTCTCTAGAACACTAGAGTTCTTTGATGGCAATGAGGACGGGGCACTCTCTCCAGCGACGACAGATCAGAGGTCAGGATTAGATCAAGCAGCGATGAATTAAAGAATGCTGGTGGAACAAGGATCGACATGGTAACGCCACATGAATCTACCTCTACAAGTGATCCAACTCGTGGTAGAGGTTGTTATTTTGAATCTTTTATTTCCCCATTCTTGGATTTAAATGAAGGACACAGATCAACCCATGAATAGGTTAACTGGTGGTTTGATTTTTCTTGTGGGAAGGGTGTTTTATTTGTAGGGTTTTAACAGAAGTTTGATCATGGTTTTCAAATGTTGATTAATACTGTCGGATGGATTTCTTGGTTTAATTTTATTTCCATTCTAATAGAGATGATCCATGATTGACACTAACATCTATTGAGGTCCATCCCATTTTCTTGATTCATTCTTTTCCTCCATCTTCTCTACATTCGTCATGGGAATTCTTTGTTTGTCTCACAACCAGGATTTTGGTTATCGATCAACGATTGTGTAATTTATCCTTGGCACAATGATCCGTTATCGCATATACTAGATAGAAACGACATGATGGAGGATAGACGATAATGGTGGTGAACTGATCAAGGAGGTGCAAGAGATATCACCATCTGAGAGACACTACAGTAGGAGGGATCATGGAATGGATTCAAAATCTTGGCGATGAAGAACATGATCCGAGGACTCTATAACGTCATTCAAATTGAAGAACAAACCACCAAAATGCATATGGTGGCAATATAAGGCCCCACCGATGTGTCAGTGGTAGCGAAGGAAGCCATGAAATATGCCGCGGGCAGTGATTAAAGGTAACCTGAAACCACCGACAATGGTTTGGCAGACGTGGCTGGCGAGGAGCCGCACCTAGCACATCCTGGGTGGAGAAGACCGACCCACATTCGCAGGATTGGTTGGTCAGGTGGGACAAGATAGTGTAGTGGTCCATGTCGGACCGAGATTGTCTGGGCCGAGCCTAACTGGCCTGGTCGGTCTGACTGAGTCAGACTGGACCCATACCCTAATGTACCCTTTTCACAAAACTTTGTCATAACATTCAAATTATATGTTCGATTGATGATCCAATTATGGTGTTGGATGCTAAAGATTAATAGGTCCTTTTGATATTGATATTTGGGCTATTATTAGAGGAGAATAAATGTGTGGAACCTCCCCTTGGATATTTCCTTGAGGGTTTGATATGATAATGCATGGAAATCCACTCGAGATACAAGTGTCATATAGATTGGTAAAATCATCCTTGGGACAAGAGGGATACACTATCAACTCCTATGGAGTTCTTTGGGTATTAATGTGAACTAAGAGAACATGGAATTAATCCTCCATCTAATGGGTTGTATCGTTGGTTTTGTGGTAATCTTCAGAATCCACTACATTACGATCTTCATCATAGGTTTCATGGTATTCTATTTGAGTCACCTATGGTGTGTGATAATACCAATTTTGTTCATGGTATTATTCAAAATCCCCAATCTATATTTCATGACCTTGGACAATTATTTTCTCTTTGGGTGGGGGCCATGTTCAGTGGGACCCTTTATAGGGGTCTTGGATGACATCTTGGCTCAAGGAGTAGGACTCTCAGAATGAGTGTTCCGTGAATAGAATCTTGTGACCAAGTATTTGGATTCCATATAGAGATTACTTATCTTAGTGAGACGAGATATCTCAAGGAAACATCGTGACATATCGAGACCATATGTTCTCTTAGATACATTTTTTAGACATGTTCTATATAATTTCATTTAGATAGCACAAGGTGTGGGACCACCAGGAATCGAGTGTGCTATGTGTGGAACCCTATGGATGGGAGTGGACGAAATGTTGCATCCTTTAATCCTTTATGAGTATACCTGAATGTTCTTTCTATATGTGTTTTTGACATTTACCTGTGTTGAGCTGACTTTATCTTCTTTGTGTTGTTTTCTTTTTTGTCATTTGCTTTGGGTTTTGGGGTCCCCAACTCAGTATTGTTTTACTCACCCCTGCATAGGCCTTGCCTACACATGTCGTGTCTTTTGAAGTTGACATATGATTTGGTGGATTCATAGGCGGAGTAGGACTAGGACCATGACCGAATGGTTCCATGTGAGATAATATGATCTGAGGTATTTCCAACAGCTTCCTACAGTAGCTTCAATTTCCATGTTTTTAGGTCATACTTTACCATTTCATTTCTTTTAGTTGGCTTTTTTTTAATACCAGTTTCTCTTTACTACTTTACTTTATATCGTACTATATTACTAGGTTTTAGTGGTATGCATGAATTTAATTTACTTACTGTTTTATGTCTCTCACCACTGTATCTTGGAGTTGGGTTTATGTGTAAAGTTATTACGAAAATGCCTCCCATTTAGGGGATATTCCTACATGGTGCAAGTATCTAGTCCATGGTCTATTAGATGTGGGATTGGTGTAGTCACGACATATGATTTTGGGGACGGGTGATCGCCTAGTGCTATCACAAGGCTAGGTTCGATTCCACATTGGGACCAAGAGTCTGTTTGTTTGGTTTGGTGATACAGTTTTAAGTGTTTCAATTGATGTTTTCAGTCCAAGGACTCCAGTATTGGTGTAGCGATTGATGTATCCATACACCAAGACTCTGGGCACCTACTTTCTGACTTAGTAAATTAAAACACTTGTTGGAAGGAAATACAGTTGCATTCATCATATAGGAATGGATTGTGTTTCCATGTTCCTCTTGAGCTAACTCACTAGGTATACTCATTTAATATTGATACATCATGTTTTCCTTGGGATGTATTCCCAATGATAGCCAGCGAGTTTTACACAACAGTATCAAATGTTTTTTCAGATGTTCAATGAGGCCTCCCTGATGGGATCTAGTTGTAGAGAAGTTTATCTTTAAGATGGTCATAAGGTGACTGTTTCATCTGATTATCAGTTTGCAGACCCACCTCTAGTGGTTTAGCTGAATGAAACTTTCCATACAAATTCTTGAAAAACTAATTTGGTTCTAGATGTCGAATCATAGGGTTTGAAAATGTATCATAGGATTCTGAGGAAGCTATCGCCCGAGAAGCAGGGTCAGCATGTCCTACCGATAGTAGGTGTACAATGTAAGCTGCAAAACCATATGTTTCTTCGTATGTTTTGGGTATGTTTTAGTTCATAGAATAAATGGATTTGCTACACTTGTCATGAAAGACAGTATCTCTGTATAGATTTCCCCACTGTTCATGCTTCATTCAAAGATACGGTTGATAAACCACCAAGGAAGAGGTAGCGGCGAGAGAAGACATATTCTTCGGGTAGCGAATGTGGTATGAGATCTAAGGATGTGGTAAAGGGTGGTTGATATTTTTAAATGTTACCACCACCACCACCTCCATGTTTTCTATACCAGACTCTAGGAGTTTATGACAAGGGAGGAGACATTTATAGGGTATCAAGGCTTATGACCCCAAGACTCCAAGGATGATTCATGGCACAATCTGTGTCTTTTTACTTAAGCGATAGTAGTGATAGACACTTTAATATCTATTTACATTCCTCCCATGTTTCTTTTTTGATATCTGGAGGTTCATGTTAACCCATTGACATGTTTCTCAAATTTAGAGACTGCTATAGGAGGATACCCAATGAACACACACTGGTTCCAATAGTGTCGCTTGACTATTAGAGGTGAGAGTTTCTATTGGGATCTACTGGTAGTGGCATTGAGGCCTTATGATATAATTCTTGGTATGGGATAAATCCTCAATTCATACTCAGATTGATTGTTTTAGGGGAAGAATTTAGTTTTTCTATGGTGATGGAACTAGATTTACCTTTATCAGAAAAAATAAGAAAATCCTTTCAACTCTTGATGGACTCAAGTAGAGGACGGTGTAGCTGATTTCTATTTATTTGGATAGTCCAACCCTCAGTTCAGTGGGTGTTATGAGTCCTTCAGTTTCTTAGTAAATGTAGGGTATAAGGAATTATTCCTTGAAGATTATACAGTGTTATATCTCCATAGAGATTTATACTATTTTGTTAGTCTACTCCCTGGGGTGGCCTGATAATTAAATATATTTATTGGGTGGCTCTCAATGAGCTCCATGAGATAGGGGTGAAGATGGGGGACTTGTAGAGGAAGGACGTAGTAAGACCTAGTGTTTTACCCTATACATCCCTAGATGTTCTTTATTGATGACATCTGAGTGTACTCAACACTTAGGGGAGAAGGAGAGACATTTTAGGATGGTCCTGGACACACTTTTAGACAACCAACTACATAGAAATCTCTTGAAGTGTCTGTCATGGATTCGAGAGGTGTTCTATTTCTAGGAAACGTCACCTTAGAGTATTGAGTTTTAGTGAATCCAGTGGCAGTTGAGACAATGTTTTATGAGTAAAACTACCCAAGTCAAAATATTTAGTTAGTAGTGGTGGTCTTCACGTTGAAGATGTGGAAATACTACCTGATGGACGAGAGATACGCCATCCACTTCGACATCAAGATTATAAATTATATATTATCATAGAAGGACCGAGGCGGGAGATAGTAGAGGTTCTAGAGATCCTATAGAACTATGTCTTCGAGTTATTATATACTCATGGGAAGAGGAACGAGTAAACATTTTCTCTCAGTTAGAATCTAGTTCATAGTTAATGAAAAACGCATTGGAGTAGTTATCCCCATTGCCGTTATCCGACGAGGATGGAGATGGAGCAATTTATCTCTAGTTAGGGGTCGTTACCCAACCAATCTTAAATGATTCAGGGAGGAAAAACTCAGTGTTATATACTATGAATCATTATGTGCTCAGTTTCCCATAGGTAATACCCCTTATGGACATTCAAAAAGTGTGGAGAACTCCGTTCTTTTCAAGGGATACACAATTTTAGTATTAGACCCTTAAGATGGTGAGGTGCATCAGGGAATGTATGTGTGTGTCAAGGTGGACACTGGTGATGATAGAATAGGTTGAAGTTGGGCTTAACTGTTTAGATGAGATTTAAAATCTTGTTTGAATCAGTTTCGTGGATTGTTCGTCCCCATTCTTGAGGTACCCAGAAGGATGTGGGAAGTTATATCATTGGACCTCATAAGCGGTTTACCATGTATGTCCGAGAGAAATGATTCCATCTAGGTCATCTTTGACTAACTCACCAAGTTGGGCCAATTCCTAACTAACCAAGAGAATAGGTTAGTAGATGGATTGAGATGCCTCTACCTATAGGAGATATTTTTACTCCATAGAGTTTCATCGATTCTTGTTTCAGTTTGTGATTCTCTCTTTACTCCCCAATTGAGGAAGGGATTATAGAAGGAATTTTTAGAGTTTGTGAAGTTCATTTAAGAGTGTATGAATTATGCATAGGGAAGTCTGATATTTTCGGGTGGTATAAGATGGAGAACTTTGGTTTTCAAGGAAGGAGACCATGTCATTCTCTAGGTCTCACCTCAATGAAGGTTACAAAAATTTGTCCTATGCGGAAATATATCTCGATGGCTAATAGTCCCACTTTCAGGTGCCTCATAGAGTTGGAAAGGTATCATATTTCTTGGATCTACCCCACATTGGGACTATGTACAAAGAGTCTTCCATATGTATCAGTTGAGGAGATTCGTGCATAAAAACTATGCACATCATTATCGGGGTGAGCTATACATCGAGGTTGGAGTGTTTTGGGTTAAATGACCAATGAATATCGAGGAACCTTTATAGATAGTATTTTACCTTGGGGAATGTCTGGAGGCAATACATGGATCTTATGTGGAACACACGTGAGCAGGAGGTTCAGATTTGTGCTCGGTTCTCTCACATTTTGTTCGTGTTAACCTTGATTGGATTTTTTAGGTTGTAAATCATTAAGGAGGGGAGAACATAATGACTTGGGTTTTCTTAGTCTTATTTTTAGAAAATTATTGGGAAAATTACAATACTTGTAACTAAGATGGCATATGATTCTGAGGCCCGATGTTCTTGTAATGATCCATAAAAAATGTTATTCTTTTATATTGTGAGGTTGAGAAGTTTTCCTGATAAAGTCTAATAACACATAAATCGATGTCTAGATCAGAATTCGAAGGGCACCATTGCATTTAGAGAAGTAGGTTTACCATAGGGGTGACTTATGTTTAGTTAGTTCCAGTCTCTAGTGAGAAAACATTAAAATGGAAAAACTGTAAATAAAATAATTAAATAAAATTATTTTATTTTTCAAATTAATATAACACAGAAACATTAAATTGCATTGAAAATTAGAGATTACCATTGAGCTCATGAGGGTGTTCTTTACATAAGAGGACCCTAGTCTCGACTAGCATGGGATGAGGGAAAATGTACATTTTTAGAATTTTTAAAGTAGAATAAATTAAACATAAATAATATTATATTATTTCCTTTTATAATTATGCAGAGTGGTGATGCTACGACACAGCGATGGAACACCATTTTCTCCATTCATAATTGAAGTAGTGTGGTGATGCTATTTGAAAGAGAAAAATTAACGCTGAAACACGAAAATGTGTTTCCTCCATTATTCATTGGCTTGGTTCAATGTTATAATTTATAACACTAGATATTCTTCAAGAAACCAGGTGTTTCCCTAAGGTATGGAGGAGGAGTCACTCTCACCCATGACGACATATCGGAGGTCGGGATTCAATCAAGCGGTGACGAATCGATGAATAATAGCAGATTAAGGATTGACATGGCGACAAGAAATCAATCTATGTTATCAAGAAATTTATCTTGTGGCAGGGTTTTTATTTTGAATATTGTATTTCCTAATTCATATATTTAATGTAAGGACCTGGATCAACCCACAAATAGGTTGACCCATTGTTCGATCAGTCTTTTGGGAGGGAATTATATTAACGAGTTTTTAATGGATGATTAATCTTGGTTATAAAATTTTGATTAATCCGATGTGATGGATTCTTGGTTTAATTTAATTTCTATTCCAGCAGTGATGAACCATAATCAACACTAACATAGATTGAGGTCCATATGTTTTTGTTTATTCATTCAATTCCTCCCTCTATTCATCATTCATCATGAGAGTTTTGTATTTGGACAATGAATACACTTTTTGAGATCGATCGATCAATGAAACATCAATCCTTGGTGAAATGATAATGTATAGAGGATCCAAGATGGACACAACAAGATGTAGGTTTTATAATTACGGTGGTTTAAGGATCGAGGTGGTGCGAGACATATCACCGTCCCAGTGACATTTCATAGGGATGGATTATTGCAGAGATTTAAAACCATGGGGATAATGAATGCAACCCATGGACTTCGGAACATCTTCCAAATTGTTGAATTGATCACTGGAGAATGTATCGGGCCCGTAAAAGGCCCCATCAATGTGATGGTGCTGACAGCGGTGAAGGAGGACTGCGACATATGACCTGGGTTGTGATCAGAGGTCGTCAGCGGTTTGGCAGACTCGGCTGGAAGCCGCAGTCTAGCAGGACCATGGTGGTGACCCGTGGAAATGGTCGCTGGTGCAATGCGGTGCCCACCATGTCCTTGCTGGAGAGGACCGGCCCACATCGGTGGGCTTGGTCGGTCATGCGATCTAACCTCGGGTCGGGCCCAGTGCATCAGGCCAGGCCGACGTAGTGGTCCAGGTCAGACCCAGCTGGTCCAGTTTGGGCCTAACGGTCCATTTCAACTAGGTGGCTGGGGTCAGACCTAGATCTAGTCAATTTGGTGGACCCCAGAGGGTTAGGTCGGGTTGGTCTGACCTGGTAAGTCTTGACCCGGACCCAACCGACCCCATTTTCACAAAAAAGGGATATAACTTCCAAACCATAAGTCCTATTGATTAGACATTTACAGTGTTGTGACCCTCATGACGAGGTGTTCCTTTTGATATTTCTTTTTGGGATATAATTATGGAAAATTACATGTTTGGAGTCTCTCCTTGGTTCTTCCCTTGAGGTTTTGGTATGTCATTGTATTGTAATCCCCTCAAAAGATGTGTCCTAGATAAAGTTGTAAAATCATCCTTGGGACAGGAGTAATACTCTATCACCATGGATGGAGATAAGTGGGTATTTAAGTGACCACTTAGCATAGGGTGTTAATCCTCCATCTAGTGGGTTGTATCGTAGGGTTCTCGGTATTCTTCATAATCCCCTACATTACGACACGCAACGTATGGTCCATGGTATTCTCTAAGAATCCCCTACGCTGCTGAGTAATACATACTTGGTTCGTTGTATTTTTCAAAATCCCTTATTTGTATTTCAGAAGCTTAGACTAGAATTTTCTCTTTGGTAAGGGCCAAAGCTCAGTTGGACATCTTGTAAGAGTCAATGATGACATATATTCTTGAGGAGTGGGACTCCTGGAATGAGGGTGCTTTGAGAAGAATCTTATGACCAAGGATTTGGCTACGATATCAAGACTTTTTATCATAGTGAGACCAGACATCTAAGGGAAACATCATAACATATTGAGACCAAATATTCTCTCAGATAATTTTTGTAGAATTGTTTTACATGATTTCCTTAAGATAGCTCGAGGAGTGGGACCTCCCAAAATCATGCATCCTATAAGCAGAACAATATGGCTAGTAGAGAATGATACATTTCATCTTGGAATACTTTAAGAGTATGCCTAGATGATCTTGTTATATTTGTTGTTGACAAATAATGGTGTTGAGGTGATTGTATCTTCTTAGTGGTGTTTCCATTGTCGTCTTTGACATTGTGTTTCGGGGTACCCTGCTGTTTATATTTTTACTCACCCCTACACAGTGTTTTCTTGCATGTGTCATGTCTTGTGCAGTTGAACAATGCTTTAATAGAGTCATAGGTGGAGTAAGACTAAGAACACTACTAGATGGTGACATGTGAGATCAGACGAGTTGATGGGTTTTCAAAATATTCCTATAACAGGTTTTATGCCCTTGTTTGCATGTCATACATTATCATTGTCTTTATTTTAGTGGTATCATTTCTGGCATGGTTCCACTTTACTAATTTACTTTCTCTCGTACTATGTTTCTAGGTTGTACTAGTATGCATGAATTTTCATTACTTATTTTTTCTCTCTCCAGCCATTGTGCCTTGGATTTCGGTGCATTTGTACATGTTCTTTATAAAATGCATCATCTTTGTGGGATACACCAACTCAGGAATAGTTTCCATCCCTTGATCTATTAGAGTCAGGATTGGGATAGTCACGACATAGTCCTCGTTAGATAGGTCATAATAGTTAATATTAGGGAAAATAATAATATAGGATTTAATTTTGTTCCTATAAAATATTTTCTTTCTCATTATTCATGATTATTCACTTAATTGTATCATACATCTTGATCTCTTTAATTTCCTCATTCACTTCGGTTTTCAAACATACACCATGAAATCTTGAATAATATCCACTTTTAATAATTTATCTATAGTAAAATACTACTTCTACGATACATGTTTATCAATAGACCAATGAAACAAATGTCCAAAACCTCTTATATCCTTAATAAATATTGATAATAATTCAAAAAATTTGAATTTTTCAAATTGAAAAATTCCCATGTCTTCTTCCTTAAAGAATAAATTTCAAACTCTATCTTATTCAACAAAATAATGATAAAATAACCATATATTAGACTAAAATAACATCGATCATCATTTTTTCCATACATTATGAATGATATCATATAGAATCAGTGCATAATATAATTCTTGTGATGATTTGATCTGAATAATGGCACAACATCATCACAATAACTATAATGAATTTATATGTAGAGAATATTTTTTAGAAACTTCAGCTTTATTACAAAAAATAATAATTAAGATAATATATCTCAAAAAATAAAATATATAATATCAGAACTCATCCTTATAGAAATAGCACATGAAACATATTGAATCATATTTTAGATTTTTGTGTTTTAACCTATTTTTATTAGCATGATCATCATCGGGTGTAGGTTTTATTTGAATATTTTATTTCTAGAAACATGATTTATTATATATATAAAAATAAAAATATATATTCTATGTCTTGAATAATTATATTCGTAACATCTTAAGATCAATGGTTTACTAGTCATAGTCATGATATAATAATTTATGATTATAAAATAATTAAAATAAACTCAATGACTTATGGTTAAGATGTTCATGACTTTTCATTAATTTGAATTTCATACTTCACAAAGGATAACCTCAGAAGAATTATATTAATCTCATCAAAGACATACACTTAGTTCTTCAAAGATTTAACAATATAAACAAATCATAATGCTCAATGAGAAATAATTACACTCATTGATAAAGTCCTATGTATAGTAATTTATCAATTTTCTCAGGTTTGATATAATATTCTAATTTTTAGAAAATATTCAGAACTACATTAAATTTTCTCCACCCATTATTGAACCCATTTTGAACACTACAAAAACATATAATATAGTTTTAGAAATCCTCAATTGAGGTTGGAAAAAAAAAATAAAACAAATAATTCATCAATAAATGCAAGCGTATTTCACTGGAATCTAATACACTATATTGGTAGGTGAGGTTGTTTCCAATTTAGAGTGTAAGGGATAAGGTTTTTGTTTTTTTATGTCCAATATATAGAGTCAACCATTTAGGGTGTATGGTACACTATTGGCTCTAATATTTTCATAGTATATGTAATGTTGGATGATGAGTCACCCCTATGTATAATGTTGTTTGAAAAATGTCTAAGTTGAAATCATGGAATTTTTGAGTGTTTGGAGGGGTCATTGTGCCAATGTATATAGATATTTGGAAAACATTTTGCATGAGATATAGTCTTAGTTAGAGGCTTGGATAGGGAGCTTGCTATTTGGGTACTTTGTTCACCTCGAGTAATAAAACATCTATAGTGGATGGTATTTTTTATTGTATAATTTACTATATGAAATAAGGGATGTTAATTATGTTGTTTTTTAGGACATGGACATTGTAATACTTTGGTTCAAATACGTAATGAAAACAATTCCATAGTAGAAACCATTTTAGAATATGTTGTGGATTGTTTTGTTTGGTGGGATTCCTTGTGGAAAACTATAAGGGAAAATTGAAAGGGGGGACCATGGTGTAATATTTAAAGTGTGGGATGAACTATGTATGAGTGTCTTAATATGGTGATATCTAATTCACCATGTCAAAACTCATTCCTTTTTGGTTTTCTAATGGATCAAAATAGAAAGGATAATCTTATAAAACATGGATGTGACCATAGTAGTTATTTAAGATGTATTAAATTGGAGAAAAAACCATATATTATAGGGAAAGATTTCCATTTTATAGATATAACTATATATCACATTTTTCCAAGACCATTATGTCCTTTTTGAGTGCCTCTATGTTGAGGAATATGCATTTTAGTTTTTTTCTATGGGTTAGGATTTACCTATCATTCCCATTTGACCTATATTTCTTTCAATGAGCATTCTATGATTATAAGTTCTCTATTATGTATTTTATTCCATATAGTATATATATGTATCTTCTTGATTCGTATTTAATTGATTCAATTTTTATTTAAGGTATCTTTCCACCTCCCTCCCTTGTTTCTTCTAATTATTTATATTTAGAGGATAGATTAAATATTTTTGTTTAGTTTCTATATATATTTATTCATGTATTGATGATGGGTGTGGAGATTTAGTATTGAGGTAGTTTCTTATGGCTTCATTTGTTATCAGGTTTGACATTATTAACATAAAGTATCTTGGATTATAGAGTAAGGTTATTTCAAGACACATCCTCTATCTTCTGGAATAATATGATTGATTTTACATATTTTTATTCCTTATTATCATGTTTCACTCTCCTAAATTGATTTATGTTTCATATTGTGTGTTCTTAGTTTTGGTAAAAGTTAAAGAATATATGAAATACACATTTTAAGAAAATAGAATTAAGAATTAATGATAAAACGACTGGGTGTAAATTTGGATTTGAAAAATAAATTGCATGTTGTTTATGACTTTAATATTGTATACTATTTATTTTGCTAATTAATTTCTTTGGTTATCATTATTACAATGTTTTTTTATATGACACTTTCAAACCCTCATAATCAGATAATCCCTTGAATATGGTAACATAAAAAAAATATTTGTTGCCCCTGATAATCATTGCATGTTGGCCCAATATATTCATGGTTGTTTTTGGGGCCTTCATGATTATTTAAATCTTGGACTAACCTTATCGACTACATAATTTATTAATAATTTAAATATGGAAATATGAATTGTAATTTCTATAATTGATAATGAGAATTACAATTAAGAAATTTTTTATGCTTGATGTTCTTATCACAATTAGTTTTCCTTTCCAGGAAAGGGTGGGTAGAGATGTTTATGATTATTACATCATCCATGATTTTATATTAAACCTATCTTTGAAACAAAAAAAATAATGGGAAACTGGAATGGGATTTTGGCGTAATGATAAATATGAAAATCTAAACCTATGATGAAAATGAGAGTGGAAAGGGTGATGATTATTGTATTCAGATGAACTTTCTCTTTAATATTGATAAAATAGTTTCATATTTAATTGATAAAATAATGTAAATATTTTAATGGAATGTTTTTTGAAAATTATAATGGAAAATATAGGAATTGGAAGATTTTATTGATAAACATAAATATTTAATGGGTCATGAAACTATATCTCAGATATAAAAAGTGGTTGATGAGTAACAAATATTTGTATAATTAATAATAGATGGGTGAATTGATTAATATGATTAGGTTTAATAATATGTGATATATATAGAAATTATAATTTTGATTTTATCATTTAGGTAATAATATGTTTAATGTCGAATTAATGGTCTATAAAAGGGAATAAATTTATGAATATTTTTCCTATTGTTGTGAGTATAAATATGATTTTAATATGAATATTGTGTGTAAATGTAATAAATTTATTATAGGATATAATTTAAATGACCCATGGATTATTATTTATTTTTGAATGAGTTTGGTTTGAATTAATATCCAATCAGTTTGGAAATTGGTAAATGATTGTGATAGAGGTTGTGTGGAAATATGAAATTGTTATTTGTGTGGATTCATATTTTGAAGAATTTATTTAAGAAATGATATTTCTATTTAGTTATAAAATGTGATTCTTGATATATGTTTTATATGTTATGAATGGAACTATAGAAGTGATTGCGAGGATGTGATGATGTCACATGGTGGGGGACATACATAGTAGGGGGAGTGCACAAGGTTGATTCTCTTCATGTTCATGAAACCCTACTCTCATGGTTATAATATAGTAGTGATGAAATATTTAGTGGAGATTCATGGTGGTGAGATAGAGTTTGTGGTGGTATCTATTGGGGATGGTCCATTGTTGGGTGATGTACTTGGAAATATGAGGTAATTAGGATGATGTAATTCATTTTTACATTACCTTACGAACATATAGATAGAAAGTGGATATGTGATGATTATATGTGCCAATAAAGTTGTCCCAGTGTGGTAATATAATATACAGAGGTGTAATGATAGATATGTTGGGAAGTAGTGGCATGGAGTTATATTGTTTGATGTATAAGAACCCAATTCTTGATTGGTTACGGAAAATTTTGGAATCTATCATATGTACCTAGTTTTTCTCTTAACTTATGCCTAATTGGATGGTGAGGGGAACTTATATCTTCATCTTACTAGTTTGAGTGGGATTATACAATGAACTAATATGTAGGATATAAGAGTTGTTGTTTAATCCCAAAAAAGTATGATTTTTTGTTTGATGGCTATATAATTTTTATTCAGTTACTAATGATGGATCTTGGTTTGATTGATATGATACAATGTACTTAATATAGGATGTTGTAAAAGTGGAAGGTGATTTGTGGCTTATAAATATTATCATTATGTTGTTATGTTAATCCTTTTATCTATGAATTAATTTTTTTCTTAATGGATTCACTCATTTTACTCATATATATTTATTTCATAATGATATTGATTGTATTGGAAGGTCTTGCAAAATGAGTACTCCCAATTTCTCCCCATACTATAATTTTATAACTATTTTCAGTATAATCTAATGAATATATATTTATTTTTTGGGTAACTTAAATATAGTTTGTAGAATATAGTATGTTTAGACTACCTCTAGCATATATATTCTTGATTTATTTTATTTAACATATAAATAACTTCTAGGATGTGGACAATTATTTATGTAATAGAAATTATTTTTTATCGATAGCTGAATCTCCTCTAATATTTTTTTCCTTAATTCTTTATTAAGG
Organism: Viscum album; assembly: GCA_963277665.1. Lineage (NCBI taxonomy): Eukaryota > Viridiplantae > Streptophyta > Magnoliopsida > Santalales > Viscaceae > Viscum > Viscum album. Next base: position 20,091,095 of record OY728135.1, read on the forward strand.
CTAATTCCACTAAATAAGTGTTTTATACCCTTAGTATTCATCACCAACACATGTACTATTTGGGGACAATATTCTGGGGAAACATCCACTCTTCATTTATGCCCAAGGAGGGGTAAAATGTAGTGGGGATTCTAACATTGTTTTATCAATGTTTATGGTTGAGATATTTGTTAAATAAAAGAGTGAGGAATATGTGAGTATTGTGTGGGATTGGTGGGGAAGAAGTGAAACTGAAGCCTAATATGTGAATTTTAAAAAATAGACTTGCTAAGAAACATATATTTGGGGGACCCTATTATTTGGAATAAAGATTTTGACAACCTATTGAAATTTTTAGGTGAATATGTAGTCATTTCAGGTTGTAAATAATAGGTGGTACAAGCATTATTTTTATTAGATTCATTTTAATTTTTATTCGGGTTCATATGTTTGTTTCTATGATTATAATATGATGTCACAACTATTGATGAATTAATTTTATATAAAAAATATATTACATGATCATTAGTGAATGTGTAAAATGGTAAATAACTAGATTTTGATGATTAATTAGGTCCATTTGGGAAAATTCATGTGTCATTACCATGCTTTATAAAACTCAATTTCCTTAAATTTATTTCCAATTCTATTATTAAAGTGAATAACATTTTGTAATATTTCCATTATATTAAGATATATAAGTAAATAATTCTAATAATGTCCATGTTTTATAAAACTTTTTATTTTTAGAACATTTAAAAACTATATTCTCCCACCAAAGATTTCATTTTAGTTTAATGAAATGAATTGTTTTGGGGAAATTTGTAGAATTGTTCATATTATACGCAAGTTGTTATGGTAAGTGTCACCTTCTACTCTTGATATGTAGGATTCATGTCTCAAATAATAATTATAATTTGTAGTTTTTAATATATATTTCAAAATTTTGGAATGATGAAAAGAATACTTAGTGATATCCCCTTTAAAATTTGAGAAATTTTTCATGAATAAAACTTTTCTATTCACATTCAAGAATGAATAATGTTTTATAATGCTAAATTATTTACGTGTGATGTGTTAAATCATGTTTCTATTCCGTGAGTATTGAAGAAAATATAAATGAGCATGTTTAATGGTAAAATATAGATTGATTAATTATCCCTATCATGTATAATATAACATTATGTTCTATAATTCATCATATAATCATCAATATATACTCACTTAATTATGTTTTATGTTGAGCATGTTCTTAAAATATATGGAATTAAAATACTATTTTCACTTATATACATATTAATAATGTTAGTTTTATATTAAAAGTTTTATATAATTTTTATTTGAGTATGAAAAACATGAACCATTAATGTAATTTATGAATAGTTCAATTTTTGTAATCTGGAAGCAAGTTATTTGGGTGGTAGAATTTTTAAGGATAATTTATTTAGAATTTAAAACACGATACCGGATAATAAAACATGTTATATTTTCAACCATAATTAAACAATGTGTTAATTTTATTTGAACACAATTACGATTAAATAGGAATGTGTTTGTGTTTTTAGATGTGTTAAATGATGATTTATTCCTTGATATGGTGTTGTGTTTTACTAGTAACATATTACTTAAAAATAAACCTAAAAATTTATAGTATATAATATATTCTATTTTCTAATAATAAATATATATGTATAAGTACAATGATATTTTTTAAATGAATTTTAATGTGAATTTGTAAAACCCAATGATTTTAGTAAGAAAACTATATCGGTAGTGTATATAACATGAAACACTAAGCCTAAATGAACCTAAAATATTATTATTTAAATATTACTATTATAAAATAGATATTAAATTATAAGGTATGAATATTATTAACTGAGTTCGGAAATATATATAAATATCTTACATTGATAAATTATTAGTAAATAATTAGGTAATTTTTTAATGAAGACATTTTGTTCTTTAAAAATGATTTTATTGTTATTTAGGAGAAACTATTATAATTAATATATTGATATATTATAAAATATTTTAGTAAAATCAAATTCATTTTTTTAAATCATTATATTAAAATTAACTTAGGGTAACATTTTGAGATTTTTCTAAAATGATTAATATTACAACGAATAGTGAAAATTATCGATTTTGAAAATATTGATGTTTTTTAGTAAATAAAGCAATATAAAAGTCCCATTATATTTTAAATTTGGTATTAAATTGATATATTATAAAATTATAATAATATAATTACTTTAATTTTAATCTGTAATTTTCATGATTTTGGTCTAAGATAATTTGTATGCTTAAAAATGTCATTTTTCACAAACTATTTTGAAGCGCATAATGTTAATCCATTTTAATTAATTTAAAGCACCCATTTTATGGAAATATATAAATAAAATTTATATTATAAATATATTAATTAAAATTAATTTAATTATTATTTTTAGTTATAGACTTACTAAAATATAACCTATTTCCAAAAAAATGTTATTTTGCAAAACCCACATTTTCTTACATTTTAAGGGATTGATTTTAAAATAAATTCTCTCAATTATGTAAATTAAATTTTATAAATTTAATTAAATATTTATAATTATAATAATTTATATCATTTAATAACATTAAATTAAATTTCTCAAAATCAATATATTAAACTGTAAAACAATTATTACATCGATTACGGTTAAAACTCAGTTTTTCTTATTACATGTGTTGTGTGAAAATAAATGTTGTAAAGGCATAATATTTATATTTGAAAATTTTTATTTCATATTTATAATTATTTTTCCCAAATTATCTAATAAGTCTCCTTTTTATTTTTAGACTTAAGTAATAAACTGCATAGATAAAAAATCTAGTTACCATTGTGAAAACAAAAATGGTAAAAGTCAGTAACCATAATGTAGAGGGAATGTCATGTTTTAAAAAAAATTTCTTTTTAATGATGGATTTGTGTATAGACCTTATCATCACTCCAATAAAAAGGTTTAAATATTTTGTGAGGCACTATTATTGAGAGTGAATTATTATTATTCAATTTTTTGGGTTATTAATAGAAATGCAACTCATTCTCACTTTTAAAAGGAAACCACAAATATTCTTTACATTACACATAAAAATACTTTTGGTTAATAAAATAACTACCCAAATCCATTTATTATTTCACTTCACTTATCCTAGAGTTCATTTTGTTTTATAAAACCCTCATTATAAGGATTTTGGGGAAATCATAAAGATGTTGTTTAAATAAGAAGTATCATTCTTAACCAAGAATTTATTGTTTCTTATTCAACCTCATTCTGATGTTATTCAATCATGATGATATAATAAAATAATTATATACTTTATATTAAGCTATTATTTTGTTAATTTCATAACCACCATCAATATCCTTTTCCATCCAATGGGAAATGAAACCATCATTCATGTGTGTGACAAACTACCGCCACATGAAACAATGTAATTCCTTTTCTATCATCACCTCTCATGAAAGTTTTTGAAGATAGATTTAGTTTAAATATATTCTATTTATGAAATATTTACTGATCTTATAAATTAATATATCACTTATTTTCATTCCTTTAAATTTATGAAAATATGGTAATGTCATTCATGTTTACGTGTGGATTACCATATCCACAAACTATCCTGATTTTTTTTTTCATTACCTCATCACATGGAAGGTATATAAAATTACATTTTATAAAATAAGAATATATTTATGATATATTTATAAATATATAATTAGAAAATAACTCTTACTATATTTCCATCATTAACTTGAAAAATGGAAATGTTACTCATTTGTATGTATAACCTACCATCTCCATGTTTGTAACGTAGTACATTTTCAAAATAAAATAATTCATGGTTGGTTTTAAAAGTATATTTTTTGATAAAATATTATTATTATTTCATCATTATTATATTAGAGATTATAGAATAATGTTAATATTTTACCATAGTCAACATACTAAATCCATTCAGGACATATGCGATGAATACCATCAAAATGTTTGATGTCATATTAATTGTTTAAGTAGATGAAAATGACATTGTAATATATACAATAATAATAATAACAATGAAAAAAATTTAAACAAGTAAATAATTAACTTGTGTTTATTATTCAGGAAGATAATGTATATATTTGATAAGACAAACACGTGGTAAGGGATTTCATCACAATTTCCATTCATTGAGGAATATTTTATTATCATAGACTTCATTTATTTTATATTTAGTATATTTTTTCCATTATTAAAGTTATATCTTGAGTCCATAAAAATTCAAGGTATTTTAAGTTAGTATTTCCAATTATTTTAACGTAGGTTATTTTAATTAATGGTTACTAAGTGGTAAGGGGTTTCATAAAAAAATTTATAGTTAATGGGTTATATTACTTATTCATTGTATTTGATAGTCTAAGATTATGTGGGTGATGAATTTTGATTATTTTATATTTTATTTATAATTTTTATGTGGATTTACATTTGATACACTTAATTAATTCATTTATTTATTGTCACTTCAATGGTATGATCTTTATAATGTATTTCCACTCAATTTCACTTCATCGATGCATTTTTTAATTTTATGCACCTAATTTATTTTATATGGTATACATGTTGCCATTATTAAATATTATATCATTAATCCTTCAAAATTCATAGTATTTTATGTTATAATTCAATATAATTCATCCAAGGGTATTTGATTCAAAACTAACCAATGTGGTAAAACCGTTATGTTATAATCCCTTTTTTTCAAGATTGTGTTTTTTTAGTGGTGATTTGGGAGAAATAATATGTAATTCATTTATTTAACTATATCTATTTAATTTATCATAATTAATGAATGTGGACTACATTTTTGGATTCAATTTCCTTCGTTATTATTCAAAGAAGCATAAAAAATGTTGTTAGTAAGTAATATTGTTCTCACATCTTAATATAGATTCAAAATCATTACTGTACATGCATATATTTTAATTAAAATATTTTAAATGATGTTTTTATTATTCACCAATGATATATTAAAGAAAATTTTAACCATTTTTTACTTTAAAAAAAATAAAAGGAATCCTTCTATAATTGTCCAAACAATGTACTTATGAAATTTTTTACAGAAGTGTTAAAAGAATATTTTTTTAACTTATACAACTTTAATGAAATTGCATGCCATAAATATTGAATAATTATTTGAAAAAGCATTTACCAGTTTCAATGTTTATTTTAAAATATATTGTATTAAATAATATTTTCTTAATTTTTTATTTTAATGTATTCATTTCAAATTTAAAAGGGTATTTTCCTCATTAAATATTCAATGTGATCTTTTAAAGAAATTTTCATGAATGGAGACATCCATTGATGTTATGGATTGATTATAAGTTATATATATGTCCCTTAAATATATACCTAAATCATTATACCATTGTTTTATGGGATAATATAGGACATCAATTCATTTATCAATGGCCTTATTTAGTAAATATCCTTTGATTATGACATGAGGCAATATTATAAAACCTATTTCATTAAATAGATAATTATTATTTTGATACCTTATGATTGATGTCCTTTTGGGGGAATACATAATCATGTACATGTTGTGATTGGTGTCCCTAGATATATCTCCAATGCATTGGGTAATGTTTTTGGTCTAATGATACTTTTTTTGGAGGTCGTGCCTTGGTAAAATGACCCAAGAACTAATTATTTCATATAAAAAATGGGGTTTCAAGAGATGAATTGATGGTAGTTTTTTACAATCTTTTTGATAAAAATGAAGTAGATTAGGAGGCAAGGAATCCAACCACATCAGAACCTAGCTGACACCATTATTATCAAGAGCATCTGTAACCACATTGGCTTCACAGAAAACGTGTGTAGAAATGATGTTGATCCCAAGTAGAAAATCCATAAATTTAATCCACTATGTAGTGAGTGGCCAGGAAAGATGAGTCACTCCATTCCATAATTCTTGAACAATGGTTGTTGTGTCACTTTCTAACCAGATGTTCGTCCAAACTTTTTGAAGAGAAAAGGTGACAGCATTGATGACTCCCATCATCACTTTTTCAAGTGACGAAGCAATGCCATAGCTACTAAAAAAGCAACCATGACACTGCCCACGATAATCTCTAAAAATCCCACCACAGCCCACTGGACCAAGATTTCTGTTTGATGAACCATCAATATTATCTTTAATTCATCCTGGAATTGGGGTTTTCTAGAATAATTCAAGATTGTGCTTAAGAGGACTGTAAATTCCATCAATCTGAAGTTTGAGAAGAATCTCAAAGTCTCTAACCTTGTTGATACAATACGGTTTTTGAATTCAGACCGCTTCTTGAATCGCAATGAGAATCTGTGCTTTTCCTGTATTTAATTTTTAAGAGACCTTATTGAAAAGGATATTATTTCTATAATACCATATAAGATGAAAAAGTTCTTCAATAGTAGGGAGAAAAATATTTTTAATTTGTGGAAAGGAATCATGATCCACACATCTCTCTAGATGTAAGTCAATACTATCGAAAAACATCCATCAGCAATTAAAAATATCAAAAATGTAGTTCCACAAAGTAGAGGAAGTAGCACAGGACAAAAAATGATGGTTAGTATATTCCCTATGTTGTTTGCATAAATTAAATTTGGAGAATAGTTGAAAACAAAAATATTGAAGACAGTCCTTAGTGGGAATTATGTTATCGGAAATACACCAAATAAGAGTATGTCTTGTTAGTTTAATCTATGGTTTGTTAATGTAATTAAAACAGTCAAATTTGGATTCTAGTCTTGAAAAATTATATCTATAAAAAAAATTGAGTCATGAATTCCTTTATGAGCAGGCTCCCAGATGAAGAAATCCTAGACATTAGAAAAGGAATAATTTTCAATAATTTGAGAAATATTGTCCAGGAGATCATGTCTGTGGGACTGAAGAAAATACCCAATAGTGGAGTTGTTATTTTCTGGAGGGGATTCAGAAGATAACCATGAAATGAGAGGAGAACCAGTCCAATTATCCATCCAGATGTTTATATTGGAATCCACATTAACCATCCATCTAGAGTTATCTATGATGTTGTATAAGGTATTTCTAATGGAGGGCCAAATTGAAGAGGTAATATGATTAAAATTTATTTTTTTAAGATTAGAAAGAAATAATTGTTTTAAGAAAGAAACCACATCAGAGTTGCTATTGATTTACCTCTTGGGGATCTTGGCCTGGAGAGATTCATTAAAAAATTTGAGATTTTTTATTCCAATACCACCGTTATCAATAGGATTACAACAGGTGGACCAAGGGATGGTGACATGTTTTCTTTCAAGAATACTTCCTATCCAAATGAAATTTTTTTGTAAGTGTTCAGACTTTTAATGACACCAGTAGGACATCTATAAATCATTAAAGAGTAAACCATTTTAGAGACAATAGTTGATTTAACCAGATAGATTCTACCTACCATGGAGAGGGATTTACCCTTCCAGGAAGAGAGTTGATTGATGATTTGATCAAAAATTCCATTAAAGAAGATTGATTTGGGTATTCCCCAAAATATAAGAAATCCAAGATAAGTGAAAGGGGGAAAGTCTTCTTTAATTCCAAAATTGTTGATGATAAGGCTTTTTATATTTGTAGCAAAAAAATTTCTAAATAAAATCAAAGATTTATTCCAATAAATGGATTGACCTGATATTTCTTCATAATGGGACAAAGCATATTTAAAAACTCGAGTATTCATACTCCCTCTATGATGGAATAAAATAATATCATCAGCATACATTAGGTGAGTGGGGACATTTAGATTCCTAGTGGCCTGTATTGGCTTAAGCTTGTTCTGATTAACCAGATGAGAAAGTAGTCTACAAAGATAATCCTCAGCAATAAAAAAGAGGATGGCCGAGAGGGGGTCTCCCTGTCTGACACATTTTTTGAAATTAAAATATCATATTGGAGAACCATTGATCAGAAATGAGATGGAAGCAGACTTAAATAAGGTGTTAATTCTGTTGATAAATATATCATTAAAACCATTATATCCCAAACAAAACATGGAATATTATTGATTAAATATTTCCATTATATCCTTGATATTAAGATGGATGGTCTGAATAAGATTATGTAATTTATTAAATATATAAAACTATCATACTCCATATAAATTTTTTATACACTCATAGGAATTAAGAACTAATTTTTCTAATGAAGACATATTATTCATCAAAAAATACATTTGCTTCAAAATAGATTTATATATTTTTTAGAAAATATTATAATTAATTTATAGAACTTTTATAAAATTAATTTGATAAAATTAATTTTATTTTATAAGTAATCATATTAAAATAAAATTATTGATATATGTTTGTTTTTTCTAAGATTATTGATTTTTTAGTGAATAATGAAAATATAAATTTTGGAAATAACATTTTTTATTTTCATTAATTATTGAAATTTAAGAGTACCATACTATTTTATATTTGGTATTGATGTGAAATATGAACCATTTTATTTAAAATACTCTATCTATTATAATTTGAATTATCAATTTTCTTTTTTTTAAGATGTTTATTTTTATGCTTAAAACGATTTTTTTCCACAAACTATGTTTATGTGAATAATGTTTATACATTTTTATTAATTAACATAACCATAGTATAGAAATATTTAGATGAAATTTATAAGTTATATACATATTCACAAGAATTTAAATTCAAATAATTATTATTTTGAAACATAGATTTTTTATTAGATCATATATTTCCTGAAAATGCATTTTTTTTAAACCCTATTTTCATCACTTTTTTCTTGTTCAATTTTAACTTATCTTATACCAATTATATTATTTGAAAAATTAAAGGTATGGATTAAATATTTTTAATCATAATAATTAATATTATATAATTAGTTAATCTTAATTATTAGTAATAATGAATAGAAATAAAGTAAAACCTTTATTACCACAGTTAAGGTTGAAATGGGATTTTCTGTGTTATATGAATTTGTGGTGAGAAATATTCTCAAAAACATAGTACTTTAATTTGATAAATTTTCTTTTTCATATGTTTAATTAGTGGTTGTGTATTATCTAATTAAATTAATATTAATTTGAGGCTTAAAAAATAAACTATTTAGATAAAAAAACTAGTTTTTATGGTGAAACATAAAATGATAAAAGTGAGCAACCGTGAGGATAAATAAAATTTAATTTATAAAAAATGTTTCTCTTTAATTTATGAGGTTTATATTGACCATATATTTTTTCCACTTCACCAATTATAATTTTTTATTCACTTGGATTGGGAGTGACTTTCAATTATTGAATATTATTGTGTATTTACAAAATGTATCTCCTTAAAACTTATAAAAGGGATCTTCTTATATAATTTTCATGAAACATAATAAGAATTTATGTTAATAAAATACCTACCAAAATACCTCACATGATAAATATAAGTATTTTTAAAGGAATTTGTTGTATTAATGAACCATCCTTGGATGGATTTTGATGAAAACCTGAAGAGGTTGTTTGAAGAAGTGGTGTCCTTCTTAACCAAATGTTTTTGTTTTATTTATTATTCTACTACCTTGAAATCTTAGTCAATATTACTTATATTTTAACATAATTATCTCACATATAATGATATTTTATTATGTTCATTTAATAACCTACTTCCTTTTTTATATCAAACGGTAAACAGAATCATCGTTTGTGTGTATGGAAGACTACCATCACATGAACCGATGTTATTTGTTTTTCTTACTCACCTATCAGGGATATTTATGATGTTGGATTTAATGTACATATATTATTTTCATGAAATATTTATCTTTATGAAAAATTAATTTATCATATATTTTCTTACCTTTCCATTAATTGAAAGATGATAGATTCATTTGTGTGTGCGTGTGGATCACCACATCCACGAAAACATGTGATTGGTGTTTTATTACCAAATAATATGGGTGGTGCATATAAGTAAATTTAAATATATAATATTATGTTTATTATAAAAATATCAATCAATAATTTTAAAATATCACTTACCAAGTTTCAGTCATGATTGTTGAAAAATGAAAACATTACTCACGTGTTTGTGTGACCTACCATCTCCATGATTGTAATATAGTTATATTTTCCTAACCATAATTCATGGTTGGTTTTAAAATTATAGTTGAATTATAATTATGATAATTATTTCATTATATTTATTCTATAAATGGTGAAATAATGATCTCTTTGACCATAGTCGACCAATTGGATCCATTTTAGACATATGTAATGAATATCGTTAAGACATCCCACCTAAAATTAAGTTATTAAGTGGTTGAATATTTCAAGTTAATAAATTAAATAATATTATTAATAAAATTGAAAATCTTTCTTATAAAAATAAATATTTAAAATACATTTATTATTCAGGATGATAAATTATGTATGTGACAAGTCGAACTTGAGGTAATAGATTTCTTCTCAATTTTCTTTAATTAAGCCATATTTTTTTATTAGGCATATAATTTTTGTTATATGTTGTATATGTTTCCCAGTTTATATGTCATATCTCAAATACATCACAATTCATGGTATTTTATTCTTAAATTTAATTTTTTAAAAGGCATTTTACAAGAACATGACCAAATTGTAAGGGGTTTTAGGAAACTATTTTTTTCATTTGGTTTTATTACTTATTCATTGTTTTTGATGTTGTAATATTATGTGTGTAATTAATTTTAATTATATTATATTTTATTTTAACTTTTCTATATAGATTTAAATTTTATACACAAAATTAAATAATTGATTAATTCTCACATCAACAATATGATATTTATAAGGGGTTTCATTTCAATTTTCCTTCATTAAAGAGTATTTTAATAATATGAACCTAATTTCATTTATATGGTGTATATTATACCCATTTTACATATTACATAATTAATACTTCATAATTCATGTTATTTTACATTAAAAATTATTTCACATTGTCCATGGTTATTTGATTTGATTGTTACCAAATAGGTAAAGGATTTATATTATAGTCTCCTTTCATTTAAAGAATTTTTACATTAAAGGTTCCTTTAGGTGAAATCATATACAATTATTTTCTTGAATCATGTATCACTTATTATCTTATATTAATGAATGTGTTTTATATTTTTTCATTCAATTTCATTCCATATTGAATAAAGAAAATTCTATAATGTTTTATGTAATTAAAAATTATCTTTTATCTACTTTTATACTTGGAATCATTATCTTACATGTGAATAGTTTCCTAAAAATATTCTAATGAATATTTTTATAAAGAAATAACTATTTATTAAATATATTTTTACGAATGTTTTACTTTGTAACAAAATTATTTAAAAGGAATCATTCTATCATTTTCCAAACAAGGTAATTTTTTAACGTTTTTAGAAAAAATGTGAATGGAATGTTTTATTGTAACTTATATGACCTGAATATAATTTTCCACTATCATGACCACTAAATTATTTGAAGATTTCATTAATATTTACCATGGTTGTTTTAAAATAAAACACTTTTTATATATTTTTTCAAATTTTTTTATTATAATGAATTGATTTCAAAGTGAAAATTTTATTGTCCTCATGAAATATTCCATGTTATTTTTTAACGTCATTTTAATAAAAGATGATAAAAATTTATGTAATATATTTATTGTAAATTGTATATATATATATATGTCTTATAAATTAATAAATATATCATTCTACCTTCCTTTGATGGGGCAATACATGCCTCAGTTTCATTTTTCAAATGCCTTATTTTGAATATCTAATTTTATTATGACATGATGTGGGATTATGAAACCCATTTATTTCCATGGATAATTATTATTTTTATCCCATAAAATTGATTTCCTTTTTAGGGAACACATAAAGATGTATATATTTTTATTACTTCACATAGATAGAACTATAATTCATGGGGTAATATTTTTAATCTCATTACATGTTATATATGTCTTATGGGAGTAAACCTAATCCATTTTTGGAATTTTTTTACCATGTGATATTTTATAGGAAGTTATCCTTGACTCATGAATATGTCATTTTATATATTTCTTTCAAATTTCATATGTTTCTATGATCTTATGATACCATGTTACTTATGTAATGCTTCTATGTGATTACTGATGAGCCTTATCTTTTATGAAATCATTTTATATTTTTGACTGATGCGTTTTGTTTCCTTGTCATGCTTAATCTCTTAACAATATTTTTAGGTCACCCCTTTATTTTATGTATTCCCCATGTAATCCTATGCCTTTTTTGGAGCTCTAAAATATTTAGGATCTGAATAATTATAATAAAAAATATATTATGTTTTAATTTCATTTGATGTTTTATGCACTTAGTCTTCCAAAGACACTAGGACTCGAATTCATTGGGTTGAAATTATTGGATATTTAAGTTTTAGAATCATGTATTATTATCTGTAAAATGATATGGTCACTATAAATTTATTATTAATAATTTAATTTTCATTTTTTTCCAATGTTGGGATTAATTAAACACCTTCCCTAAATGGTTAAATACTTAAAGATGGTAAAAAAATGATTTCTTGAAAAACCTATAGTTTTGTGGAATTATTTTTCTTAGAACGCTTATTTATTAAAAAAATAATTATAATAATTGATTAAAGGTTGTGTTTCATTACTGGATTCACTATGGTGGGATATGTTAAACTTATTTTGATTTATACAGCTAGTTTGGGAGTTGACCATTGTAGTTTTTTGTCTTGGATATCATATGGGAATTTTTCACGTCCACTTTCAAAGTTAAAAGGTTTAATTTCCATGATTTAATCCATTTATAAATAATGAAATAAGCCTAATTAAGTTAATAGTATAGGAAATAAATGAAAAATTAATTTTATATTTGGATATCATGGTCACATATGATTTATGTTATGTTGATTTTGCCTTTATATTTTCATGATATTATATAATCTATTTTTATGGTTATTATTATTTCTTTTCAAGGTTCAGATAATTGAAATTAGAAAAAAAATAAAAAATACTAAATGATCTATTAATTAATGAGAAATTCAAGTGAAATAATAGATAATGAAATTGATTCATAGTGATTGTTAATTGATGATTTTAAGTTTAAAATACATTTTTAAAGTTATAATTATTATTATTAGGACTATAAATAATGAACCAGTAAATTCAATATGGTAACGAAATTATTGATTGCTGAATAAAAATACTTTTACATACTCAAGAAAATCCTTCTTTTTGGAAGTAATGAATTCCTTGGTGACATATCTCTAGTTTCCTATCTAGTTTTTTTGAAATCATATATTTACATTCCATTTTTATAATATCTAGGATTGTAGAACTCTGATGTGATTTTTTGTGAAGTTGATACTATTAGTGAATTTTTTGATTCATTGATTATATTTCCTAGGTTATTACAGAAATTGGGTGTCTGTGATGTTATAATGGAATTTTTTTTGAAATGGTATGATAATTATACTTGGGTAGTTGAAATTATTTTTAATCCATGAATCACCATTAAATATTTCTTGGTGGATGATTTGGTTGATTATTTAGTCGATTTGATGTTTTTCTCCCCATTATGGTTAGTTTTGATTCACTTAAAGTGGATATTCTTTATGGAAGCTTAGTAAGAGTTCTAGAGTTCTTGTAAGTATGGAATTGTAAATAAATTAATATAAACTCATGGAATTTAGTGTGTTATATAGAATTAATGATAACCGTGGGAACGTTTTAAATAATTATTTGAAATGTGGGACTTAAAGGTTATGGATTAGTTGTGTGAGATGAACTTTTAATGTGAGAGAATGTATTATGGATCTAGGGTTGAATTTCATGAGGTGTTTTGTTACATATATGTCGTTGTTTTGGAATAGTATTCTGGTGCATCATCATTATGATTTTTCTAATGTTCAATATGTTTCTATAACATCAGGTAGAGGGAGTTATGTAAATATTTTGGGTAAATCATCTACTTTAACCGATACATTGTGGTGGATTTTGAAAAATATATTAAAAATGTGTTTTGATTGGGATTCAAAATTTATGTTTAAACCATTGTAATCATTATCCATCAAGAGGTTTTTAAATTCATGGAAGGTTTTTGTCTAGTTTATAACTATTTTGAATCATGGTTGAGGTGAAAGGAGTTGATGATGGGAAATCAATTATGATCTATGGTTGTAAGTACTATGTTTGGTTTCATTCAATCGTAGAGTTACGATTTTAGAGTTATCTTTATATAGAGTGTTTTTTGGGGTTTTGTTTTCATGTGTTTTAATCGCCCTTTATTCTAAGGTGGGGGTTGTGTTTAATTTATAGTGATATTTTTTAGAGGTATCTTGCATTGTACTTGTTTGAACTATTCTTATTTTCATTATATCTGGGTATTTTTTTTATTCCAGAGTATGAGAATAAATTGATATGTTTCCTTTGTAATATAAAAGTCATTATAGGCATGATACAGTATCTTCTTTGGCTGATGGAGGATTTGAGATGATGTTTTGAGGTTTTTTAGAGGCCTGAAGTAAGTTCTAAACTTTCACAGTTCTACCACTTTGTAGTGGAAGGAATGACTGTGTATATTATATTGAAAAGGAAATATATGACGAAACTTTTAGTATTATTGATTGTAGATTAATTTGTTTGGGGTATAAACTACATTATAGGCTATGATGCACCTATAGTTAGGGGGCTTGTTAAATAGTGAGTTGTCCTTGTGTAAAATAGAGAAAAGAATGTCTGTGATTTAGGTAGGGCTCATTCTAGTGTCTAGGTGAAGCCCACCAAGCCATACTATATGTCATTTTAGTGAGTGTTATTTATGAGATACTAGCTATTAAGGATATCCACAAATGGTGATTAATGTATGGGAACTCAGGGTAACACATGAATAGAAATTCCTGGGGTAGATGGAATTTTTCATGGGATAATTCACTATGTAAAATAGGGGATGTGAATTAATCTATGATTTTGGGAATGGCCCCTATAGGCCTTCTGTAGAGTTAGACGAAGACCAAAACACCATAGTGGTAAATGATTTAGATGGTTTAGTTGATGGGTGTGTTTAGAGAGCTTACTTTTAGGAAACAATTAGTCTTAAATAAAGAGGGGAGACCATGGAATAGTGACTCAAGCTATAAAGGTATGTTTCAAAATACTGATTTGGGCTTCCCCATGTCGTATCTCATGGCCTGGTGGTTTTCATGTATACCAAAATGGTAAATATAATTCCTTTATATCACGGAGGTTCCAATGATGAAAATTAATATTTTATTAAATAGGTGAAACAACCATCATGGAAAGGAGGAAAAAATTATTTTGAATGATGAAATTACAAATCACATTTGACCAATGGTATTATGTCCATTTCAAGTGACTTTATGTCTAGGAGGAGACATGTTCAGTATTTTCTACGAGTAAGGGTCGACCTATCTTATAAAAACCCTACTCTTCATTTCACAACAGTTAATGATTAATTATGTAATTTTACACTTAATACAACCCAAAATATTGATAATTCTATTTTATTTGTGAATTAGTTTCATTAAATAATAACTTATAACATTAAATTCATTGAATTTATTGAAGACTTCTTTATCATGATCATAATATTCCTTCAAACTTAAAACTGCATGGGTTAACATGTCGAAAAACATAAGAAATCGGTGAGATATAAATCCTAGTAAGGTAAGAAGAATGGAATAAGGATATACTTGTTACAAAATAGGCATATCAATGGGGAATAAAATGGTTAGGAATCATAAACATGAAAAATTAAACATGATATGGCATGATAATCATAATATGGGTAATGTGGAAATAATATAAAACCCTAAATCATAAAAATATATCAATCCTAAAGCACCAAGACATCATGGTGGAAAAATTCCCATAAAGGAATGAAGTTCACTCCCTAATCCAACATTACATATCATGATAGTAAACATTTCCCAATGAATTGGAGAGATATTTGGGCACAATAAATAGAGTCATTTCATTTTCATGCTTAGGTGTGACACATATATCAGACAACATGGATTCATTCATTATGATAATTTATTACATGATAAAAGATTTTTGAATACATACATATAAGTCCCCAATAATAATTTTATGTTCCTAATGGTGAATACCCATGATAAGAAATGTGTATGGTATTCACTGAAAAATTGGTTTGGCATGAAAATTCATGGTGATATTATCGTATCATAATAGTATCACTTATATATTAATAAAAATGGGTTAATGACAGGTAAATGGGTCTCCCATCACATAGAAATATAATGGGAATGAATAGGTAAGTGGAAAAAATATCACATCATTTGAAATTGGAAATATACTTCTTAATCTAATGAATAAATCTTAATAGGAAAAAGAATCATAAATATATTTTGGCATGGTAATCGATTGACTAAAGAGTGGAAAAGGGGATATAATAATTTTTAAAATAAATTTAAAATAAGGGGGATATGGAATACCATATTCCAAAATAGGAAAATAGAATTTAATACACACAATATAAAATAAGTTTTGAATGGAAATGAGAAGTGAGATATCTCTTATATACTTTTAGGGAAGATATGGCTTAGATAGGGGTTGAAATGAGGGAGTGTAAATGGGAAATCATTCAAATAACATTAATTGGGCTATAGATTAATTATAATAAATTAGTTAAAATATAACCAATTGAAATTATAAAGACTAATTTCAAATAAGTTTTTTTAATTTAATGAATGAGAGGAAAGTGATGATACATTACTTGATTATGTGACTTAAGAGGCTTGCTATGAGATTCTTGAGAGATTTTGGTCACTTCATGAGAACTCTAGGTTGAGGAGGGAAGCGTTTGGACATTCTACAATGCATTTTAATGATGATTAATGGGATATTGGGTGGGTTTATATAGAAATATCGGGGATTCTTTATTAATTTTCTTTTGGACTCTCTATAATAAAATATTCCAAATCACAAACCATCCTAGGGTTTTATCACATAGTTTCGATAAAAAGGGAGTGCTATAAACTATTTTACAAGGGAAAGGTATAATAACAATAAAATTATTAACTTTCCTATGTGGATGAGAGTCATACTCTAAAATAAAGGATTTTAAAACCTTAGAATACATTACATGTTTTGGATGATTTATAATGGATTTATAAAATTAATAAAGTAAACATGAAATATAATTATATTAAAAGATAAACATATAACTTTTCACTAATTCACTTTTATTTTATTTATTCCAACACATTTTGGGTCATTATGATGTCATAATACAGAAATTATATTTTTAGAATAGTTAATTTTTACCTAAAAATTTGAATGTCTCAAAAAATAATGAAAAATTAACTATTGGATAATTTAGCCATTATGATTCAAAAAATAATATTTAATTTATCTAAAATTTTTTATAAATATGTGAATTTTCACTTGTAAAAAATTAACTAATATTTAATAAAAATGACAGGTTTTGGACAAATACTTGTTTTTCGAACGCTTATAAAAATTACATTTTACTACAAAAAATATATATAATAATTTATATTTGATAAAATTTATTTAATAATAATATTTTATAAAAAATTATTTATTTAATAAATAAATTAATTCGTAAATTAATTCCTTGAATTCGAATATTAAGAAAAAAAATACATTTTTTCCTTTATTTTATACAAATAATTTATAAAGTAACAATAATAGGATGAAAATATATTTAATATTATATAAAAAAAAATGTATATAATAATATTGAAAGGATGCTGATAAATATCCCTATAATACGACTGCATACTTCCTAGGAGTATGGTGTGTCATGGTGGGACTTTTATGGGGCTGTTCTGCATATATAGTTTGGGTCGTGATCACGATGAGCTTGAACATATCTCATAAATTTTTTGATCATTCATATGTTGTTGGATCTCAACATGGTGTTGGTAAAGGGAAACTCCTAGATATTCCTTCTCCATTTGAAGTTTCACTAAATGGGTTTCACAGGTTACAATCCAACTTGTTGAGGCCATCACTTCCTTTGCCTATGAAAATTGGATTTGTCAAAACCCTATATTTATACTCATAATGTTATCACTGTTAAACATCCATATTACAAATGGTAATGATTATTAATGGTAAACTAAATAAAATACGATAAAACAAGGGAGTTTAAGTTTTTTTATAACCAACATACATTATAATACATTAAAAAAAATCAAAAAAGAGAAATTTTATTTATAACAGTTTGGGTCATTACAGTCTTCCCCCCATTAGAATTTTCTCCCTTGAAATTTTCTTTTCCATCACTAAAACTATATCTCCCCTACATTTTATTACATTACTCTTACATTATTTTAATGATAAGAAACATAAAATCTTTACATGATCCGGATCCAAAGGTTTAGTGACTTGGGAAAAGATGTACCGTACAAAACATTTACAACATAAATAATGAACATTTCTTTAATTCCTTCTTCTTGAGATTCTTATTTACCATTGACTATGCATATTATAAGTAGTCACGGGAGGATATATATATAAATTGTGTCATCTCTAATCCTAGTAAGAGGATATATAATAATATGAAATAATATATCATGAGGTGAGAATAATCATAACATCATAATAATAATCATGAGAGGAAGCATTAAGAAAATTCATGGAATTTAGAAATATATAAAAATGAAAAACCATATATTAATGATCAACTACCACACATAGTTTTTAAAATGTGTAGAATCAGGTGGAAATATATTTCACCTTTTCTCATGGGATGCATAACATTACCAAATGAATTAGAGTGCTATATAATTCTAGGCGCATTTATCACATCATAACATTTACATTATCATACATTCTATATAGAACATTTAATAGTATTGGACATTAAAGAACCCATGTAAAATAATGGGTTTAATTTCATAATAACACATTCATAGACATTGGATTTTCAAATTAAATAGGGGAAAACATTATTGATATAATAATCATCAACCTTGGTTGAGGAAGAAATAATAAAAGTTGTGTTTTTTAAAGAATAGTTATTTTTGAAAACATTTTGTCTGTCATAAGTAGAAAACATATATATCCAAGAAAATAAAAGATAATTTTGATGAAATTATATTTATGGAATATCTATACTGAAAATGGGGTGAATGAGGATAACCCAATGAAAGAGTGTTGGGTTCTAGAATTACCATACCCTTGTATCTGAATACAGTATTAACATTAATATCCTATATAATCACATTATATTAATTAATTAATTAATTAAAAACCTTTTATAAAATAATTTCATTCATTATGGTCTTTTTGATGAGTTATAGTGTTTAATTTCATCATTTGAGAGTGTTAATTTTCAATGTTTTCATGACTGATTCACTTTTATACATGAGTGGAATTTCATGTAACATGGAGGAAACTATCCAAAATTTCTATTGTTTGTTCTTAATGATATTATAGAATTTTATATGATCTTATAATGTATATGGTTATATGGTATGATGATGAATCATTAGATAAAAGTTTATGATGATAGTTTTAAGTTAATTTTTGTCTGTTTTTTGAGCAGAAAGAACTTTTTTTGTCTTATCATTTTGTATTATGTATATACGTTAGTTAAATAAAAAAGGTTTACAAAATACATTTTAAATTACTTTTTTAACCATTTATGGTTATATTAATATCCTTGAATTTTTTTACGGAATATGAATGTGCATCTCCCATGATGTCGGTAAAGTGATACATCACGGGCGACGATTTAATTTTTTTAATAATAGATAGATATGGAGATGTTTAATGATTTTATCATACATTAACCAGATATAATTGGAGTATATGTATATTAGTGGAGTTTATCATACCATTTGGATAAGGGGATGATAGTAGAGAATAAGAAGAAAACAAAATTAAAATAAAAAGAAAAAATATTTTACCTCTTAAATCTATCCTCCTTGAGAACCTCCCTTGGGAAAAGGTGCTGGTGTTTTTATGAGACCAATAGATACTCGACGTGGGGAAGGGTCTATGGATGTGTATTGAAATAATTTGGTCAAGAATAAAATCTTGAGAGGTGTGAGGATAATAGGAGGTGAGGGGTAGTATTTATAGTGAAGGGGAGGTGTGGTTTCTCATTATTTTAATAATTAGTCTATTATTTTGGCTCAACACTAAGAATAGTTTGAGAATTATCACAAAAAATATTTAAATAATGAATTATGGTTCGATATTATAGTCTTAAATCATAATTACATCAACTATGACTCAATAAATTTATACACATAGAATTTATCCTGAATTATCGTATTTTACAATTCACAAAAATGTCATGTATTTTAGAAAAATCTAAAAAATTCACCATACCCATTTTTCATAGTATAGACATTAAAACCAAACCTAATTTTATTAATTTAATTTTATAAACATGAGAAATTTATTTTTTATTTAAATTCATCATTTTTATGGAAAATAAATATTTTAAAATTTAAACTTATTTTATAGCTCTTTGAAAAATCACATCAGTTCTCATAAAATTGTGTTAAAATCATAAGACATACTGATATTAAGATGTGAATTAATTTTTATGAAAATAATTTTTCCTTTAAATTATTAGAGTAATTTTAATATTGTAATTAAATATTTATTACTAATGAAAATACCGAAAATGAATTTATAATTTTTAAAATATTTACATACATATACAGTGATATAATTATATCATATTTTCAATTTTATGATTTTTAATTTTTTTACTTTAAATGGTGATTTTACTATTCATTTTTTCAATTCATTATTCATAAGGGTCATATTACTATTCCTAATGGCGTGTTACTATTTCACTGGCATAAGTTCCTTAACATGTTAACATAATTCCTATTGCATTAAATTTATAATGATTTTTATAGTCTCTACGTAATTTTATGTGATTTATAATATATGATATTGGTATATTAATGGAGAAATTCAATTTATAAATTTTTGGGTTGTTATATTCTTCCCCCCTTTTGAAATTCACCCCAAAAATTTCGTTTTACATAAATAGTTGAGGGTGTTTCTCTTTCATAGAATCATATTGTTCCATATTTTCTTCTTCATACTTATGGTTCCTCCAAAACACTTTGACAGGGTGGGTTGTCTGGTTGTGTAGAACCTTATCTGTCTAGTCCAAATTCTTTATTGGATACTCCTCATAAGATAAGACATCTTCCGTCTATACCACCTCTAAGTTCAATACATTTTAGGGATCTGGTGTTTACATCCTTATGGTTGATACATGAAACACATCATGAACTCGAGCCATATTTGGTGGAGTTCAAGATGATAGGCCACAACTCTTATGCATTCAAGGATCTAAAAGGGGCCAATGTACCATGGGATTAACATCCTTATCATTCCAAACCACAAGACTATCTTACATGATTATATATAAAGGAATAAATTATCTACAATGAAAAACTCCAAGTCCCTTAGACGACTGTCAGCATAGCTCTTTTTCTGACTTTGAGAAGCATTGATAAGTTTGTGGATGACTTGAACCTTCTTTTTCATCTGTTGCACAAAATCATTTCCAAGAAGCTTTCTTTCACCAACTTCATACCAACAGGTTGGAGTCCTAAATGAATTTCCATATAGAGCTTCATATGGTTCAATCTAAATACTTGAGTGAAAGCTATTGTTGTATGGGAACATAACCAAAGGGAGATTTGGATCCCATACCACATTTAATTCTAAAGAGCTGGAACTTATCATATCTTCCAGTGTATGAATAGTTATTTATTATTGTCAATCTGTTTGGGGGTGGTAGGCATTGCAAGAAATTTAATTTATAACTCAAAGCATGTTGAAAACTCCTCCATAATTTATATGTGAACCCTGGGTAATGATCAGAGGCAATTGAGAGTTGACCCCCATGCATTCTCAGAACTTCGTTCGCATATATCATTGCAAGTTATTCATGTCATATCAAATCATTAATAATGATAATGTGGTAATTCTTGGTGAGTCGGTCCACCGCATCCCATATAACATTATTTCCATTTGATGTCTTTAGGAGAACAGCGACGATGTCCATTCTCTGATTTCAATATGGGTATAGGCAATGTTTGCATCATCCCATTGGAATTCAATCACTCTAAATTAAGTTTCTAAATTATCAAGAACCTTGAGATATACTTTCAAATATCATTATTCATGTTATCCAACCAAAAGTTTTCATTAAGATCACGATATATCTTTCTACTCATAGAATGGATAGAGAAAGTTGAGATATGTGAAATATCTAATATGTCCTTCTTTATCCCACGTGACGAATCTGCACAAAGGCTCATTCCAAACTGAATTAGACAATCATCATTTATATGGAACTCTTGAAGCTTCCCTTCCACTACTGTGTTAACATTATTTTGTAATAATATATCATCCATTTATGCCTCCTTAAAATTCTCTTAGTTAGATGTTTAGGAAATCATTTGTGAAAGGTAGGATTTATTCCCTTATATCATGACTTCCATGTCCATCCTTTTCAAATCCATAAGGCTAAGGTCTTTCTCAATGCACAACATCGATAGAGTAGTGGGTTTGTTTCTACTAAGAGCGTCATCTACCTTGTTTTCTTTGACATGATGATAGTGAATAGATAAATTTCAATTCTTGATTATCTCTAACCATATAGTTTAATGCATTTCAAGATTCTTTTGTGTAAATATATTATTTTTGACATTGTTATCGGTATACGTGTCAAACTTCTCACCATAAAGGTACTACATCCATATGTCAGTGAAAAAATCATAGCTACTAACTCCAGATCATGTGTCGGGTAGTTCTTCTCATGGATCTTCAACTGCCGTGAGTAGTAGGCTATAACAAAATCATTTTACATGAGTACACAACCCAATCCTTTATTGGAAGCATCATTTTATATCACAAATCTTTGTCCACTTTTTGGTAATGTGATTACATGTGCAGTGATCAACCTTCTGTTTAGATCCTTGAATATCTCATCACATTTATCCATCTAAACATACTTCACCCCTTTTATTGTTAGCTAAATTAGTGGGCTAGACAATCATGAGAAATTTCTCAAAAAACTTTGGTAATACCACGGTAATCTAAGAAAACAATGTATTTATATGACACTACAGGGTCTGGACCATTACTTAATTTCCATTGTTTTTTAGGGGTCCACATAAATTCCCTCAATTGTGACCACCTGTCCTATGAATTTGAATGTCTAAATCCAAATGTCACAATTTTTGAACATGTAATATAACATCTCCTTCCATAATGTTTCCAACACAAGCCTTATATATTATTCATGTCAATCATTTCTCTTTTAGTAGATGAGAATGTCATCGATAAACACTACCACAAATGTTTCATGGAAATGTCTAAAGACTATATTCACCAAATCTATGAAGACTTCATGGGAATTAGTAATTCCAAAGGGTATCTCTAGAAACTCATAGTGACCATTCCTTTTACAGAAGTTATTCTTCTGAATATCTTCCTTCAACACCATGTGATGATGATATTAAAAATGAAATCAACCTCTGAGAATTACTGTGCTCCTCGCAATAGATCCAACAAGTCATCAATCCATGGAAGAGGATACTTGTTCTTTATGGTGATCTTATTGAGTTCCAGACAATAGATACATAGATGCATTAATCGATCATTATTATTGAAAAAGATCATTGGTTTATCCCAAGGCAATGCACTAGGGAGTATGAAACCATGATCCAAATGGTCATGTAGCTGCTTCTTTGACTCCAACAGTTCAACAGGAGCCATCCTATATGGACACTTTTAGAAAAGAGATGCTTTGGGTATGAGTTCTATTGAAAAATATACCCCATAATCCAGGTTATGTCTAGGTAACTCTTTGGAAAATACATTATTTTATTCCCTCATAATGAGAATTTCCACTAGGTTGACACTTTTCTTTGACTCAACCATTTAAGGGAGGTATGATTATTCATAGGGAATCCAAACCCACCCCTTTAAATTATTTTCCAAATGATATGATGATATGAAAAACAATAATGTGATGTTTCCTTTTTCTAACTATTTATATATTCTCTAAATAGTGAGAACAAACCCATTTTCATTATAGAAAAAAATTATACGAAGAGAAGAATCATGTTATTCAAAATAATAAGGTTCCCACATATTCTAACATGAGAAGATTCCAACACTTGGGATATAGTTATTTCAACACATGGTTTTTTTATGGATATCTCTACTTCATGGTTTCGGGCCCTCGATTTAATAGTTCTAGAAAACTTCTTAGATATAACCAAATGCATATAACTTGAATAAAACAAGAAATTTTCTATTCTTGAATGAATAGGATGCGTAGATTGTATGACTTTTTTTTATTAATCCACATTAATAGTAGTGATGTAACAATCCTTCCCTTGATTCTTTAAATTTGGTGGAGGATAATGATGATTACCCTCAGGGACTCTAGGTTTAGTGAATATGCTTACATAGTGACCTTTCTCCCTAAAGTTGTATATTTGGACCTTGGGTGGTTCTCTCCTTTCCTCCACCACATTTTATTGATTCGTCATCTTTTAGATATTCATTATCATGGTGGCCTTCACTAATAGACACGAAGCATTTCTTCATACTTTTTAGGTAGTTTCAATGATGCTTCATCTCACATTTTTGTCACGTGGGTGGTTAAGTTTCCTTTCAACCTTTCTTATTTGATCCTCCGACATGAAACTACATCTTTTTTATTATCATCATAGCCATGTGACAATTATCCAAACCCCATATCCACTTTTATAGCTCAATGAACAACTTCTTTATAACTACCAATGTCTTGAATTCTAAGAGCCTTTAGAAGGGGTTGTTATAATCCACTAAAAAATCTATCAATGTTTCTATCATTGTGGATAACATAACCCAAAGTGTAACTTTAAAGACTTGTGAAATTTTATTTTTAGCCCATGAAATATTCTCCTTCATTTTTATTTATATCTATAAATTCTCTATCCATATTAATATGATGGGTTTTATGGAAATAATTTTCATGAAACGTTAACTTAAATTTTTTTTGTCTCAATATCTTCAATTTCAACCCTTGGCATCATGTTCTTAATCAATTCCCAAAACTGGTCAGCCTCTACATCTATAAAATAAAAATCTAGAGTAACCTTCTCCATCTCAGAATAGTGAAGAAAAAAAATATCTTATGCATAGATTTGGAGAACTATTCTAAAACTAGTGGATTGTAAGATCCACTAAACGTTAGTGGTTTTTTGCACATAAAACACTAGATAATGAGTTTCTTTCTCTTTGGTGAAGGAGGTAATTCCTCATTATTCAGGTTATTTTTCATAACCATATATAGTAGGGTAAGAGTCACCATGAATTTTTGAACTAAACCTACCAATGCATTGGGTATTTAATTTGAGAAATCAGTACATTTCATTTCCATGTATTATTTTCCGGATTTCTCTTGGTTCCCACCATTTTCTAAAATAAAAAAGTTAATAACAAATCATAAGTCAACAAGTGATGAATAATTTATTACTTTTTTCAATTAAGTCTAAAGGAATATCTTGTGGCACCCCTTAATTTATCATTTTCTAAAACAATGCATCTTGGGTTCTTACTTCCACTTAGTCTCATACTAAGGGTTTTCACCAAGGTTCTTTAATCCTAACTCCCAAATTAGCTAAACCATTCTCTGATACTAACTATAGTGACTTACTATTTCTTACATTACTATTACATCATTTTAATGATAAATAACATAAAATCATTACATGACCAGGATCCGATGGTTTTTTTCTTAAAAAAAATACCGCCATACCTATCATTTACAACATAATATATAAATATTTATTTAATTCCTCTTCTCTAACTTTTTATTAGCCTATTTATTCTCCACAGTAAAAGTAGTCAACTGAGGATGTACATAAAAAATGGGTTATCTAACAGCCCAATAAGAGGATAGATAATAACATGAAACAGTATAACATGGAGTGATCATAATCATAACATCATCATTATAATCATGAGAGTAAGCATTAAAAAAATATTGGAGTGTGGTAATGTATAAAAATTAAACATAATTTCTTAGTGGTAAAATACCACACATTGATTTGAAAAAGATAAAATCAAGTTAACACATATTGAACTTTTTATCATGAGATACACCACATGACCCAATTCATTCGACAAAAATATAAATCGAGGAAAACCTGTCAGATCATAACAATTACATTGCGCTATATAATTCTGGGAGCACCCATCACATCTTAACATTTACATTATCGTGAATGACACATAGAGCGCATATCAATATTGGAAATAAAATAACCAATGGAAAATAATGGATTTCATTGAATACATTAATAAATATTGGGTTCCCAAATTATATAGTTAATAACATACTTGATATAAGAATTATCATCCTTGGATTAATAAGAAACAATAAAAGGTGTTTTTTAACAGAAGAGTTCATTTGGAAAAAAATTTGATTTATTATAAGCTCAAGTAGAAAAAATCTATATCGAAAAAATATAATATAATGATTAAAAAAAGATATTTATGTAATATCCAAACTGAAAATGGGATGCATGAAGAAAACCCAATGAATGATAGTTGGGTTCATGAATTCCCCTTACCTTGTATCTAAATTATTTATTCACTTTAATATCCTGTATAATCACTTTAGATTCTTAATTAAAAAAATACATAACCATTTATTGATGAATTTTATTCGTTATGGTTTTACTAAGTTCATTACTGGTCTTTTGTATGAGTTATAGAATTTAATTTCAACATTCAGGAGTGTTCATTTTCTTAATTTTCATTATTGATTCACTTGTATACCATATTTGATATTTGTGAAACATCTAGGTAAATATCCCGGATTGTTATTATGTGTTATTAATGATTTAACATAAGTTTAAATGATCTTATAATGAATTTAGTTATATGTTATGGGGATGAATCATTCGATAAAAGTTAATGATGATCGTTTTAAGTTGGGTTTTGGTGGTTTTGTGATCCCAACAAAATCATCTTATTTTATCATATAGTATTATGTATATAAATTAGTTACAGAACAGAAAAAGTATTACAAAATAAATATTAAAATATTATTTCAACCATATAATAGTTTTATTTAAATCCTTTATTTTTTTGAAGGAAAATGAAAGTACATCACCTACAATGTCGGTAAATTGATACATAATGGGGGAGGATTTCATTTTTACAATAAAATAGAATGATGGAGTTTTATGATTTATTTTATATTATAATGATAGAATTAAATTATTTTTTTGTTAAAAGATTTTATAATTCCATTTTAATGAGGTTAGTTTAGGAGAGAATAAGAAAAAGAAACAAAATTAAAATAAAATTAATGAAAAAGGAAGAATATTTTAACTCTTAAATCCCTCCTCATGGAGAACCTAGATAAGGATGTGGTTTTGGTCGTTTTATGAGAAAATAGCTCATGTTCGTGGGGAAGGTACTAGGTAGGAGTATTGGACCTACCTTGGGTAAGGATAAATTCTTGAGAGGTGTGAGTAGAAGAGGGGGTGAGGGGTGGTATTTATATTGGAGGGGAGGGTTGTTTTTCCATTATTTTAATCATTAGTTTATTATTTTGGCTCACCACTAAGAATAATTTGAGAATTATCACTAAATATGATACAATAATTAAGTGTTTTTTATATTATGGTCTTACATCATAATTACATCAACATTTACTTGATATATTTATGTATTTAGCATTTATAGTAAATTATTATATTTTACTATTCAACAAAAATTAAAGTATTTTATAAAAATCCAAAAAATTTCTTTTAAATATTTTTTCGATGTGTAGAATTAAAAAATGGACAAAATTTCATGAAAATAATTTTATAAATATGTGTAATATCTGTTTTAATTTAAATCAAAATTTTTAGAGAAAAAATAGATTTTAAAATTATAACTAATTTTATAACTCTATAAAAAATTACTTATAGTATAATAAAATTATATAAATCATAAGATATAAATAAATTAATTTATGGATACATTTTATGAAAATAAGTTTCCTTTTAAATTATTAAGTTAATAATAAAATTTCAATGAAATATTTTTGACTTATTAAAATACCAAAACATAATTAATAATTATTAAAATATTTTCATACTTATACAATGATATAATTATATTCTATTTTAACTTATAAGATGCCTAAATTTTATTTATACTTTAATGGGAGAGTTTATTATTAATTTTTCTAGTTTACTTTTCATAATTTTCATATTACGATTCTCAATTTCAAGTTACTATTTCACCAGTATTGGTTCCTTAACTTCATGACATACTAATTATTTCATTAATACATCCTTTATAAATATTTTGTTATGGAATCTAAGTTATTTTATGTGATTTATACTATATGATATTACTATAATATGGGAGAAATTCCATTTATAAAATATCGATTCATTACAAAAATAGATGAGGGTATCCCTTTTTCATCATCTCCTCTTGTCCCAACATCACTTTTTCAAACTTTTGATTTCTCCATAGCACTTTTACTAGGTGCATTGTCTTATTTTGTAAAAGGTTTTCTCCACAATCATAGATATTACCTAGCTACTCTTCCTAGGAAATATCTTTATCTATTGTTACCACCTCTAGATTGATTATATTTTAGGGATCTCGAATGTACTTCCACAAGATAGATACATGGAATTTTTCATGTACTTGATATAAGATTGGTTGGATATCTAATCGATAGGCCACTCCTTTGATGAGATCAAGAATCCCAAAAGTGTTGATTTAACTTGGAAAAAGATTTCATTTAATCCAAAATATAATCATTCTATTCTAAGGAGTTATATGGAGGAAAACCATGTCTCCAACATCAAACCCTAAGTCTTATCATCGATTATTAGCACAACTTTTATGTTGACTCTAAGTCTCTTTGATGTGATGCTGAATGTTCTTAACAATCTCGACCATTTCCCAGACCATTTTAGGACTGAGATGTTTTTGTTCCCAAACTTCATCCAAACATTAAATTGTTATGATCCTCTTCTCATAAAGGGACACATAGGTATCCATTTGGATTCTTGGGTAGAAATTTTTGTTGTACTAGAAATCCACCAATATAATGCATTGGTACCATCCTCCTTTGAAGTCAATAAGGCATGGCCACAACATTCCTTCTAGTGTATAAATAGTCAACTCATAATGGACATCAATATGAGGATGATATGATGTTTTAAAGTTTATATTATTGTTTATAATAGGTTGTATAATTGTCTAGAACTTATAGTTGAATATTAAATCTCAATATGATACAATTGATAGTGTTACTCCATGAAGCCTTACCACTTATCTGATGAATATTTGTTCAAGTTGGTCTAGATAGAAATACCCCCGAATTATGTTAAAGTGAGATTTATTTTTTTAGAAAATCTGAAGCAACCCATATATCATTATTTTTCCAGGATGTCTTCGGAATCCTAGTGAAAAATTGAATAGTGATGTTCTCCCATTTCCATGTTTGTATGGGTAAGGGTTTCATTATCCCATTAGACTTATACGTTTCAGCCTCCACTTTCTGTAATACTAGGCACTTTGATGTATATTCATCGATCCCCCTCTACATATTTTCTAACAACTAGTGCTCATAAATTTCTTGAAACATCTTTTAACTTCCTAGGTGAATGGAGAAACTAGAACTATGTGTGTCATCCAAAAGTTCCGTATTTAACATAGGATTTTATGGAACACATAGTCCTAACCCAGATCTCACAATTCGTTCTTCATCAATTTTTAACTCTGAGGATTTACAATTTCTCATGGGTCCCACTCTTTTCAGAATTTCCACATTATTTGCCTCAACATCCATTATTTTATCTATGAGGTATGGTCGAAAAATCATTTGAGAATGTTTTTATGATTTTCCTTTCTTAATGATTCCCATGTATATCGTATTTAAATCTAAGAAGAACACATCCTTCACAATTTTCATCAATGATAGAATTGATTGGTCCTTTCAACTTAGAGCATCCAAAACCATATTTACATTACATGGATAGTAGTGGAATGAGAAGTCGTAATCCATGATGATCTCAAACCATATTCACTATCACATATTATGCTCTTTTTTTGTGTGAATATATTATTACGACCCTTGTGAGAAGTATATATCTCACACTTCTCCCCATAGAGATAATTCTGCTAGATTATCAACACAATGATCACATCTTCCCACTCCAGATCATGTGTGGCATAGTATTTTCAGGAATTTTCATCTATCTTGAAGCATAGTCCATGACTTTTTAATTCTACATTAACACACAACCTAATCCCTTTTTCGAAGCATCACTAAACACCACGAATGGTTATCCACCTAAGGGTATTGTGAATATAATGGTAAAGATTGGACTCCTTTAAAAAGCTTTGAATCTCAATTTACATTTATCATTCCAAGAAAACTCAACTCCCTTATGAGTTATCTTGGTAAGAAGTTTTGACAATCATAAACTATTTCTCCAAATTCAAAGATAATACCCAGTTAATCCAAGGAAACTACTAATATTTTTCACTGATGTAGTTTTCATCCACCCTTCAATTTCTTCTGCCGTTTAAGGGTCCAAAAATATCTCATTTATTTTGATTATATCCCCTGATAAACGTACTTCTATCATCCATAACATACATTTAATGTACATGTAATAAAGCTTCTCCTTTCATAAGGTTTTTGGAATAGTTTCCAAATGATCCTCATGATCCTCCTTGATTTTGGAGTACATTAGAATATAATCCATTAATAATACCATTTTTTTAGGTAATCTCTAAAGACATTATTCAATAAGTGCATGAAGATCACTATACCATTAGTGAGTCTGAATGGAATCTCTATGAATGCATACTTCTTGTACCATGTATGAAAAGTGGTCATATGGATATCTTCCTTCTTCACTATTAATTGACAATATCCCAACCTATGATTCAGATTGGAAAAGTATAGTGCTCTATGCATATTATTGGAAAATTCATCAATTTTTGGTAGATGATTCTGGTTCATTATCCTGATCTTATTGATATCATGATAATCAATGCCAAGGCGCATTGACGTGACCTTCTTCTTGGATAAGAGGCAAAGTTCACCCCATGGTGATGTAATTGGTCATATTAATTCTTTATCCAAATTCCCATGTATTTGTTTCTTTAAATCCTTATGTTCAAAAAAGACCATCCTATACAGACTCTTGGATATTTTGAATTCCCCTTGTATAAGCTCTCTTGAAAATTCAACCTCTAATCTAGTATAAAGACTAGGAAAATCCATGAGAATAACATCAACATATTCCATCACAATTGGCATGACTTCATAGATTATTATTTACTTAGAATTAATCAATTTATCAAGATACTCTTTATCCTAGTGAAATAATATCGATTCTTTAGATGATGGTGCTAAAAATAATTCAACCTCCTCCTTGCCCTTGTATAGAATTGGGGGTTAATTTTCCATACATAGAATTATTTAATTCTCATGGTAATTTATGTTGGATTTGTATAAGGAAATAAATTACATTCCTAGAAATGCATAAAATTCCACCATAGGTAATAAGAAAAGGTTTGATGGGATTTTCAACCCACAAATTGTGACATGGGAGGAGTTATATTCTTAGGATTAAATAATTTCACCATTTTCTATTTTCATCGACCTCTCTACTTCTACGATCTGTGGTGGTGTTTGGATAGTTCTAACAATCATTCATGATAATAAATAATGAGTACAACTAGAATCAAAAAGAACATTCTCTATTCGTGAATGAATAACTAGTGTAACTATATCCACTTCATTTTTGGGATTCACTTTGGTAATAGGGATGTGAAAATCTCTCCAGTTACACCTTGGAGGTTTTTGGTTGTCTCTGAAAACCCTTTTCACAGGGAATAGATTTTCAATCTTCTATGCTTTCTTATAGTTTGAAAAATGAACAATGTGTTGAGGAGTATTACTTTCCATAATCATACTAGTAGGTTTCTCCTTTTGGAAATTATAACCCATGTGTCCTTCCTTCCCACACTTTAAAAAATTCTTCATCCACTTTACGGAATTTTCGGGGCGATTCTTTCGTCACCATTGACAAGTATGATATTATAATCTCACACCACCATAAGATTTCTCCATCATACTACTGACATTAAACTCCATATTATGAATCTTCTCAATATGAAACCCTTGTGGTTTGTCAATATCCATTTAAACATTGATGGAATATCATAACATTTAAAAAAATCTATCAAAGTCTCAGATTTCTAGGGCTTTTTGTATAATAAGATTTATCCCACCAAAGAAGTAGTCAACCTTACATTAGAGGGAAACATCAAAACCATTGGTGTATCATTCATGTATTTTGAATTTTCCCTCAAACATCCCAACAGAGTCATCATATTTTTATAGGGAAATGAATTACTTTTCGATTTTAAGACCTCGATTGAAAATAAAATATTTATCAAAAATCATTTTTTTGGAATTCCATCCACTTCATCGACTTCGTCTCTCCCTCTGGCATCATATTTTTTATCAATGTCTACCAATGATCAAATTATAATTCTAAATGATAAAAATTCTATAAAACCTTATATTTTTATGAACATTTAATGGTGCATATGATATTATAAATGGATTTGATCCATTATTCTGTGATTGATGGAACCGATGATTAATAGAATGTAGGAGGCCTTTGTCACATAAATCTCTAGATTGCATCTTGTTCTCTCATAGGGTGTGTGTGGTGGTGGAGGGGGGGGGGATGGGGTTGAAACATTCCATGATAGAGGTTCCAATCTTGAACTGGAGTAAACTTAGAGAGTATTTTCATGATGTTCGTGATTCTTTCTCTGACCGGGTTCGATATCGCGTTGGGGTAGTCATAACATTTTCCGTCGCATTGGTCGTTCACATGATTCATACTATTTTTGGACATTGTATAGAATAAAATGAAAACTAGTGGTGAATATATTTATACTATCAAACTCATAAAATGTAATCCACTAAAAATAAATGGATAACCTATAAATTACATTTATTTCCTTAGCTTATGAATTTCTAATCTTTAATCTATGTTATCCAAGATCTATTACCAAACATGCATTCTAATGGTATTTTTTTCTTCATTACCTTAATAATAATTAGTAACTAGATTATGAATTTACCAAATCATATCCCCTAAGAGTTTGAAACTAGGTGAAAATTAAGGCTCGTTGTCGTGTACCATGATACCTCGAGTCAGGCTCGGAAAACCTTGTCGAAGTTGTTACTCCTATGTTCATCTATACCAATAACATGTCCACTTGAAGTATCCAGATAGAGATATATTTTCTTGATAAACCGTATAGTATATACTTATGAAAATTTAGGTATATTTTATTATACTTGGTATTATCCCTAGGGCTTTCAGTAGAGTTCTCTAATCCTAATCCCTAAAATAACTAATCTTTTTCTTGGATAGAAACATTAACTACCCTTCCCCTTATTTCACATTAATACATGATTAATTACATAATATTGCAAATTATACAACACAAAATATTGATAATTATAGTGTAGTTTGGAATTATGAACAATACATAACAACTTAAACTGGAAATATATCATCTTTATTGATAACCTCATTAACATGTTCATAATATTCCATCGTACTTAAAACTACATTAAATAACCTAGGGACAATCATAAGAAAGGGATGAGCTATAAATCCTAGAATGGGAATAAATATGGAATAATAAGATACATGTTACACAATAGGAATATAAATGGGTAATAAAAAGAGTATGAATCATAAACATGAACAATGAGACATGATAATGGATGATAATCATTACATTTGAAATGTGGCTACAACATAAAACCCTGAATCATAAAAATTTGACAAGGTTGAACCACCAAGACATCATTTTGGAAAAAGTCGCATTAATTAATCATGTTATCTCCCTATCCAAATAGGACATATCATGATACTAAGAAGTACACAATTCATTGGAGCGCAATCTGAGAACACCCATCATTATCATTTCATTATCATTCTTAATTTTTCTTCATATATCATAAAATATTGATTCATTAATCATCATAATTTATTCCATAATCAATGTGTTTTGAATAAATACATGTACGTACCCAATAAAATTTATATGACATAAAGGTGGACACCCATGATAGGAAACTGATATGTTATTCACTGCATAATTGGTTTGGCATGGAAAATCACAGTGAAATTTTGGTAGCAAAACGATGTGACTTAGAGATTGATAAACATGCAATGATGATAGGGAAAGGGGTATTTAATCACATATAAATAAAATTGAAAGTAATAGGTACATGTAGAAACATTTTCCTCTATTATAAATCCGAAATAGAATTCACAAGGTAATGAATAAACTATAATATAGAAATAATCAAATATATATTTCAGCATATCAATAGGTGTACATAACGTATCATGGGAGAATTAATGATAGAAAAAGGGGATATTAAAATTTTTATATAAAAATTATAGTAAAGGTAATAATTAATAAAATATTAATACATAATAAAATTTAATTTAAGAGACAAAAAAATATGTTTTTGAATGGAAATGCAAAGAGACAAATCACTTACCAAATATTGGCATAGTAACAACTTAGGTAAGGGCTGAAATGAGAGAGTATATATGGATATAATTAAAATAACATTAATTACACAATAATTTAATGTTAATAAATGAAATAAAATATTTCCAATTAAAATTATAAGGACTAATTTCAAATAAGGATTTTGAATTGAAATAATTATAGGAAAGTGAGGACCCCTTACTTGAGTGTGTTACTCCAAAGGCTTGGGAGAGG
This sequence comes from Viscum album, assembly GCA_963277665.1. Taxonomy (NCBI): domain Eukaryota; kingdom Viridiplantae; phylum Streptophyta; class Magnoliopsida; order Santalales; family Viscaceae; genus Viscum; species Viscum album. Next base: position 20,125,990 of record OY728135.1, read on the forward strand.
CTTCTTGAGAGCTTGGGGGAACTTTTGGAGGACTCTGGTTAGTGGATGTCATAGTGTGTACAAGATTGAATTATTTTTAGTGAAGTAAATTGGGATATTGGGCGGGTTTATATAGGAAAAGATGGGGATTGCTTTATTATTTTGTTTTTGGACTCTACATAATAAAATATTCAAAACCAAAAACCTTACCCTAGTTTTTGCCAGAGGTTTCTAACAAAAGGGATCCATATAAATTATTATAGGAGGTAAAGGTATGATAATAATAACATAATTACTTTTCTTATGTGGAGGTGAGCCATACACTTAAAGAACAGATTTTAAAATAGTAAAAAATATTATACGTTTTGGAGGATTCCTAATGGATTTATAAATTAAATATAATATACATAAAATAAAATTATTTTAAAGATAAAAAATATATTTGGTGGTGTATTCTCTTTATAGTATTTATTACATCACATTTTTGGTCAGTATGATGTAATAATACAAAAATTATGTAACACCCCAAGATTTCAAAGTACGTTATCTCTTTAAAGTAATTTAATAGCTTGGCCTACATGGAACACTGAGTTCAGGCTCATCATGACCTATCAAACTGGAAATTTAAAACGATGTTATGAATAGTGTCAACCAAATTTCAAATTAAATATATGTATCCTATATAATTTTAACATTCATCTTTTGTGTATCTTAGACATAATATAAAGACAAAATCGATTTTTCAGATAAAAGAAGTATTTTTAAAAAATGCAGTTTTCCGCATTTTAACGGAAAACCTTTATTAAATATAATATTTGAACCTTTTATATATTAAATTTCATGAAATTAAATTTTTATTTAGTATAGGTACATAAAAATGTAGTTAAAATAAATTTGGTACTTTTCTGATAACATTCATATTTTGACGATTAGTGAAAAATACGAAATTTTAATTGAAAACAATTTTTTAATCAAAATAATTTTTATTGCTAAATAATTAATTTTAGTAGTTTTAAAGCATAATTAGATTATATTTTTATCATTTAATGTAATTTAGGTCATTGAATGTAATTTCACATTTAAATTTTACATAAACACTTGTCAACCATTATATAGTTATTACTTCCTAAAAACCTGCTTTCTGGTTTTGACAACGGGAATTAATTATAAATTAATTAATGAAATTAATATGTTTTTAATTTTGTAAAATAGAAATAATTTTTTAATTAATAATATTAAAATTATCTTATGATGAATTTTTGGTAATTTTCTGAAAACATTGAATTTTTATGAATAGTGAAAAACACTGCATTATTGTTTAAAACCAACTTTTTTTTAAATAATTATTATTTAAATATAAATTTATTTTAAAGTAAAAAAAGATAAATAATACCTATATTAGTTCAATGTAATTCATTGGAGTCATTTTATAATAAGGTTAGATGTATAAAATTTTATTTAATTTTTTAATGTCTTTTACCCACCTTCTAAGCACACTTTAAAATTTGTATATAACGTAATATTACTGCTTCTGTGAATATAATTTAAAAAATATGAGAGACATAGTTGACATAATTAATTAAAATGTGGTTTAATAGGATGAAAATAATTTTGGGTGAATCGTAAATTTCGAATTTTATTTACCACGTTTAAAAGTAAATAGGGTAATTAAAGGTAAAAATAATATTATAATTACCCTAAAACATGTCCTATTTATATTGGATATGTGTATTTAGACCAAAATAAACCTTAGGAATACAATATTATCCTTTTGATCTACTTGTATTATATTTGGACATTTATTATTGGTTTATTTATAGAAGAGTTAAAAGTGATAAATTCAATGTTTAATTAATAACCATTTTTAATATAGGGTTATACATAAGTTAAATTCGACTATAAATATTTTATTAGGAAGATAAAAATATTTCTTATATCATGGTATCTTATTTATAATTTTTAGACATTAAATAATTAAATTTATTTATGACACAATGATGATGCAGTAATTACCTTATTAATAAATGATTAAAATAATTTATATTATAAATATCAAAATAAATTTAAATTGAGACTTTTGAAGAATTACAATAGTTTTATAGGTTAATATGACATGTTATGATTGATGTAATGTATTTTTTTGAAGTGGTCATGTTATTTTTACTTACACAAAAATAAAATACAATATAGTATCAGAATTGACATAAATGAGTTTTAAAAACAAATACTATATTTTTAAATGATATAATATTTCTAAAAATCTAAGGATTTGAAAAAGGAAATATATAATGATATATATATATATAATTAACTAACCACTTGAGTTTCTCATGGATTTTTATAGTATTTTTATTAACCATGTAATCTAAATTAACAAGAAGACATTATAAAAGTTAAACTATTTAACTAACGGTTAAATCTAAAAGATAAGGTTAATATGGTGACATAACCTTGTCTAAAACCTATTGGTTGAAAGGATTTTGACCCATCCACACAATATCCCCTAAATAAATCCATTTAAAGAAATTTTAAACCGAAAATTATTTTATAATAATGTAATATTTCATGCTTTTCCTAAAGTGACCCTCGCCTCTCTTATAAAATGGTATTTCCCCTTCAATTAATTTCACTCTTCCAAAGCCATTTGCCTCAGATATACCCTGCTTAAATATTCTCCAAACTATCCTCAATTCAACCTAGAAGCCTTACATTCATCATAAAGTCATCCTATGGATCCCTTTTGTTCAAATAAAAGGGAAACACCCGAAGAAGAGGTAATTATTTAATCACATATTTCAAGGTTCTTTTTTCATCTACATCCTCTTTCTTCGTTGTTTCCATAAGAAAATAATAACTTAAGTAAAATATACATATTTTTATGTTATTATAAATATGGTATAACCATATTCATTATTCTAACCATCCTAAAAATTAAAAAGTCAAAATACATGCGTACATATGTCTTACCATCTCCATGTCATAGTGTAGTTTGTCATTCAACGCTAAATTATTTGGATCGGTATAATAATGAATATAATTAATTGAAATAGTGAATATAACATGGTAATTATTCTGTATATGTAATATACCATACAATTAAACACCATTTCACCGTCAATAGAATTATATTATCTCTCCTGCGTACATACGGATTACCGTCTCCACGATGCGATGAGATTCATCTTCAATGATCACCGTTCAAGAATTTTTATAAAAATTAATACATTGATTAATTATGATGTATATGAAATATGATCTATACTATAATAATATATATTTATGTAGATAAATATATTTTGTTTACTTACTTATATATTATACGATAAGATAACAAAAATAATGTTCGTGCGTACATACGGACTAACATTGTCATGACCCGTACCCCAGGACCCGTACCGTGACTACGCCAAACCCGCCATCCATAGCCCAGGGGCTAGTGACTAGAATTGGAAAGTCATATCACTAAATCTGGGAAGGCATTGCCTTTGAACATGTGAACTCACACAACCAAGCACAAAACAAGATAAAACCACGAATTAAAATGCTATAGTAAAAGTGTTCTGAATGTAAAGGGGATGGAATACAAGACCAACTGGAATGTACAACTGAAAAGTAAAAAACAATTTAAAAGTGTAGATAATATCATCGATCATCAACCATGGGTCCTACCTTAAGGGTAGTTACTGCTTACGATCATTAGTTAATGCGTCACATTATGCCAAATGGTCCGCCTATGAGTATCATTCTGTCCTGGCTCCCTCATCCTCGATCGATGTTGTACGTCGTCTGAACAAGACATAACAAGGTGTCGGTGAAGCCCGTGTAGGGGTGAGTATCAGGATACTCTGTAGAGACCCCAAAACCCTATAGGTCTCCTAGATTTCAATGAAAAAAACCCTCAAAGCAAGAATTCAACACTACTTAGGTGTATGCCCATACATATACCTAAGTTATGAATATATGCTCGTCTTATACATGGGGAAAGAATATCATAGAGGTAACACCAAGAAGGTAGAAATGCCACACATGAAACAACACTGAGATAGAAGTACTACACAGGTAACACAATGAAGACCACACCAGAAAGGTATTAGTACCACATAAGTAACACCACTAATTCAACACAATGATGGTAGAAGTACCACACAGGTAACACCACGATGTTAGAAGTACCACATAGGTCGAAGTACCACATAGGTGACACCACGAAGATAACACCATGTAGTTAGAAGTACCACACAGGTAACACCAAAAACCTAGAATTACCACATAGGTAGAAGTACCACACAGTTTACCCCACGAAGATAACACCAAAAAGGTAGAAGTAACACACAGGTAACACCACGTAGCTTAAAGTACCACAAAGGTAACACCATGAAGCTAGAAGTACCACATAGGTATAAGTACCACACAGGTAAAACCATAATGATAACACGGTGAAGGTATAAGTACAACACAGGTAACACCACGTAGCTAGAAGTACCACACAGGAAACACCATGAAGATACCACCACGAAGGTAATGACTCATCTCACACCATGTATTAGTGAAGTAAAGAAGTACAGATGATCAGTCGAAAAGATAGATCATCTTATATTCTCAAGAGGCACTACTGCTGATTATACACAGTCTAACCCACATATGATCGATAGGTACTAACCCCCATAATGACCCACACATGATTTGACCCACACAATATCGGTATGCGCTAAGCTACAAAGGATTGTTGGGCACTGACCCACACAAGATATGATCCAAAAAGGATAGGTATGCGCTGAACCACGTAGGATCGTTGAGCATTGACCCACACAGGATCTGACCAACACATGATCAGTGCTAACACAGATAGGATTGCTTGGTACTAATCTATGTATGGCCTGTCTCCAACCTCTACCTCATTTCCAGCAACTAGGTTCCCTCACTAAACATGCTTTATTCTGGGAGAAATTCTACTCAAGAGATCATTTGTATTTCAAGCATCAAGAAGGTCCACGAAGAAGTATCCCAAATGGACTTCCTCGTCAAAAGGGACCCAACAAAACTGACGATGTGTCAATCGGACGATCAGTTTGTATGTTATTAGCATTTCAACTCTGAGGGCCCAATTGGATTTGGGGATTGATCCAACCCAGTCATACTCCATCATTATCCAAAAAACAATTTGATTATACCAAAAATATTTTTTTACTACATAATATTCGTCAAACGGACGCCTGGTTCTTAAGATATGGCCATAAATGCTAAAATGGGTATGGATGGGCCTATGTCCTCTCCGACCCGGTCAGACCGACTCGACCCGACCTGGTCTGGGCCAACTCGACTCGAACTGTTCTGGGCCGACCCGACTAGACAAGGGTTTGGCTCGGCCTACGGGGGGAAGCCAGGCGGCGCAGCTCGAATGTGCATCTCGATGGAGTGGCCCGGGGTCAGGTGGCCCACCGTGGAGGGGTCCGCCCTAGCCACAACCAGAGGGGAGGTGTCCCCCGGTATTCCAAATGTCCTTATGGTCTTTCAGTCACCCTGTTGGAACGCGGGACCGCTCGGCGGTCCTGCTCGGTGTGCCATGGCCGGCTAGAACGGCTGGTCGGTCCTCCTCCCAGTAGTGCGATGGTGAAACTGTCCACCTAGGGATGGCTGGGTGTCGGCCGCCCTCCGGCCTCCGCTGTGGCCAAGTGGTCGCGGCCTCCTACTCCGTCGGCGCAGACATGTGCCACATCTCTGCCCCGTGGCCGACCAGATGCTCGCCGCCATCCTGCTCTGCCGCGACCTCTTACTCAACCTGTAACAGAGACGTGTGACACCGCACATTCCTCGCGGTCGACCAAGTGAAGGCCATGCCTTCTTGAAAAAGCCAACGTGGCATCGTTCCATGTCTGAAAATTATGTCATTCGCATATTCACGATCCTCGGGTCGATGGCTACGCATCCATATGTCATGCTCAGTAAAAAAAATTGCAGCATCATTATATAATTTTTGTTAAAGAACGCTTGAAGAACGTGCGAAGAACGAAGAAAAGGGGTAAGGTATATGTGCAGGATGATAGCCATGTTTGTTTTGTAATCATCGTTATGGACCCAGAATACGAAGAATCTACAAAAAATTATTTAATCATAATTCAATGGAAAACACCTATCACGTTCCTTAGAGACGTCATGAGGAAGAAGATGTAGTCGTTGAAGGGGATGCCGATGTTTGTTGCTCCCGCAACATGTTTCTGATCCGGGCTTGTGCATCATCCTAATTCTGGATCTGGAGAAAGTTCTTTGTTGGAGGACATTTTTACAAAGGTTCTCCCAAGCTCCCCTTTCCTTTGCCAATGATTTCTTCCACCAAAAGTGTGGTGCCAATCTCAATTAAGTAAATTCGAATAACAAAATTAATTATTGGCACATTAATTAACTTAAGTTGGTAGGATTACATGGGTTTCCCCACAATAAATGGGGGCTTGGGAGGTCCCCACCACCAATTATTCAAAATGGACGTTTCATGAAAATAAAATAAAAGATTGTTTTTTGATTTTATTTTTATTATTTTAACTCCCCCACAAAAATCCAAAAAACTAACTTCCACCCTCGACCTACTATGGATGAGGTGAAGGTCTATTTAAGGGAAAATTGGTACTTTGAGTTCAACAGTGTCCTCAGATTTCAATTCCGAGAACTAGTTCAAAAATTACAAAATGTCACTCATGCGTTTACTGAACGTACCTGAAACAAATTTAGAAAATTATTAATAGTAACCATTAACCCATGCCGGTCAGGGTTAGGCTCTATAAAATAGAAACATGCCCCAGCAAATCCAATGGTGCTCTTAGATTTCCAATATAAGTTACTTTTTTGATGTTATGGATATTACAATAATATTATTGTCAGTTAATTATTTTATTTATGACCAAAAACTAACTTTCACTAGTTTCATGTTCCAGCCAATGTCAGTATCTTTCTATAGAAAGAATAAACTCACATGTTCAGCAATGGTCTCAAATTTTTAATCTGAGTTACCATTATTGAGTTTTGAGAATTTGAAAAATAAAATAATTTTATTTAATTATTTTATTTACAGTTAGGCCATTTTCGTGTTTTCTCTCACGAGGCCCTCACTGACTAAAATTAAGTCGTGCCGATGGTAAAACCTCCATCCTGAGCGCAACGGTGCCCTCAGATTTCTGATTCAGTAAATCCTTTAAGAGTTATTTTAATTTTTCAGGAAAATTTCTTAGGAGAGATAATTAAAACATAACAAAACATCAACGGTTGTTTTCGGGCACTTAGGGCCTCGGAATCACACACCTTCAGATTTCATGGTCCCAAAATAATTCCATATAATTAAAAAATATTATACCGAAATTATGGGACATTACATTCTCCCCACTTTAGGGATTTACATCCTTGAAATCCAAAACATAGACTAAGGGAAAAAATGGGAGAACTAAGCACAAATATGAGCCTCCCACTCCCATGTACTTTCCTAGAGTTTCTCGTGCTACCAGCGAACATGGACCAGAGGTATTGACCGCCCACAAAGGACCTGATCTTATTGATCCTCAATCTCTATAGGAACCTCCGTAAATATATCCCCATCTTTGAAGTCCAACTCTCCATGATCAATGATGTGTGATGGATCATGCACGCATCTCCTCAGCTGCAACACGTGGAAAACATTATACACCTGGTACATTGTGGGGAAAGAGATAGATGGTACGCCACCTCTACCACTCTCCTAAGAATCTTGAAAAGTTCAAAGAACCTCAGAGATAACTTTCTTCCCTAACCAAATCTCTACAAACCTCATCAAGTGAGACCCATTGTAAGACATGGTCTCCCTCCTCCTTTCAGCATAAGACAGATGCCGACTCTAAGCAGTTCTCACTTGCTAACAAGTGAGGCATTTTGATACAAATTATTACACTGATTCCTTCATCCCCATCCATCTGTACTAATGTCGTAGGTCCTGGAACATCATCGCTACTCCAAGATGTACAATTAGAGGGGGTGTATTGAACTCCCTCAACACCTCCTCCTAAAGTATCATTAGTATAATGGTACATCCTCTAAACTGGATGACATGATCCCTACCTTTAAAAAATCCTTCAAAAGACCGTCTTGAGGATATCTGAGCATGTCGGGCCTCGCAGTCAACTTCTCAAGTTGTGCCTCCCAAATTCACTGTTGAATTGGTGGAGTGACATTCATAGACTGGAGGCAAGCTGATCCATCTCTATCCACAAAGTTTATCCTCAGTGTGACTGGTAGCTTTGACACCTCACTCAGTAGCTATAGACCAGACCTCCTACTAAGTGCCTCTACTACCACGTTACCCATCCCAGGAGTATATACTATCTGAATTCATTATCGTAGAGGAAATATATCCATCGTCATTGTCTTAGCTTCTGAATGCTCTATTGAATCTTCTCTATCCACAAGAAAGGCTCCCCATTATTTTTCAAAGCTTACAAGGGTGCTGCTACCCTGGAAGATTCTGGTTCAAAACTCTGGTGGTACTTAGAAAAACCATAAATCACTCTCCCTTTGAGGTGGTAATCCTAGAAACATCCTTTGAAAATATGTCCCAACACACTACCACTACTTATGGGAACTGAAATCCCAAAAACCTCGCAACCATAGGGGTAAGGTTGGACAACTCAAGAGTGATTATCTACACCCTCCAATGCATGAGTTTATCCTGCACTGTCTGGGTTTCCTTTTTCGCCGACCAAGGAATCTTTATTCCAGCATTGTAGATAAACCACAACCTTTTTGCATAATACAATCAATCTGAGTATGAAATGTGGATGTCATGTTCATACCCAAACTAATGTCGTAATACCTCGATGATTCCACCAAGAGGTTCCAACTGAAACACTCACCTCATGGGTCAGATCACACCGTTGGCATAAGTGTGATTATCGAGTCTCCTCCCAATGTTATCTACAGACATAATGGACAAGTCAATGGTTTAACTAGAAACTCTAGGTCTTGAACATGATTTGAAGAATGTAGGAATGATGTGTACCTATGTCTATTGATATGGCAGCGAGTAGTAGACACAGACTGTACCTCGAATCATTCTTGGAGCCATTTGGTCACACTCTTTGAATGCATGCAGCTACTCCCTTTCCTTGTCCTCCGGCTCCCTGAGCCTGGTGGGTACCACATTGGAGTGGTGGTTATAACATGTCAAAATGTGTACCTCCTATTTCTCCTCTCCTAGCTCCTCTTCCTTGTCTGATACCCTTCAGATTCATCTATCCTTATAACTTCCTCTTCCAGAGACATTTTACATGACCAAGTCTCTGAGATTGACATCAGTTTACAGATTTTTCACTGTTAACATTCAGTGGCTGCATCCGCTCATCCAAAGAACATTCCACCACAAATATTCTCTCTAGAACCCTAATATAAGTATGAACACATAAAGGAATAGTTCTGTCTCATATGTCCCTAAACACACCTTGCTCAAAGGTCCGATCCCTGATGTAAAAACCATATTTTATTCATTGAGAACCTAGGAATGGTCAATACACCACCATGAATACTCAACTTCCAACATGACACTCTTCTGAAGCTATAGAAGCTCTGGGTAACAATAGGCCACCTCCTCAAGACTGTCCTTTTCCACCTGTGATTCGGGATTGCCTCGGAACCTGAGTGGTATCTGATGCTAAAACACATCTAAGGCACTAATCCTACATGAGTCCTCTACCGGTACTGCCGGTTGGAACTGCCGATCAATGGGAAGTGATATAGCTGGAACACTTCCCAAAGTAACCATCTCGGGAAACGATCCTTATACTGAAGCCTCATCACTATACAGACCATCATCACAGTAACTCACTAAAAAGACAAGCAGCTATGATCACCATATGCTCTATTGGTGTCCCGACTAGGTGGAAAACTCTAGCCACAACCTCCAGCCAGTCCTCAGCTGCCTGGGAATCTGTCTCGCCTCAAAACTTCTGAGGCCTCCGCCACTGGAACTTATGAAATGTGCTTAGTTGGTGTGCACCATTCGCCAGTGTGGTTGGTGGTAAATGCTACCCAATGAGTGGGGGTGCTGCTGGTACACCACCCGAAGGTGCCAAAACAGTAAGAGTGCCCTACACCGGAGCCTCATCACTTGGGGGGCCTTCATCGTGTACTCTCTCAGGAATCCTTGTTGGATGTCTACGTGGCGGTATCCTAAGAAGAAACAAGTGTGCCATAGTCATTAAGTTATACCTAGAGAGAAAACTCAAGGAATCAAAAGAAAAATTCATCAAAAACACACGCAATCAGTGTCTTCATGCGCTGAGTCAAGAAATTAGAATTTAGGGTCCAAGTGTATGGATATGTTGGCTGCTGTACTAACACTGGAATCCCTGAACTGGAAACCAGCCTCATGAAACATAACATTATTGCTTCATAGAAAAGTTCAGAGTCCTAGTTCTCTAGTATAACCGAACTCCACTGATACCAATTTGTCACAACCCTTCCCCCGGGGCCCATGCTGTGACTACCCCAAGCCCTCCATCCATAGGCCAGGGGCTGGAGACTAGCACTAAAAAGGTTTATCCTTATATCTAGGAAGACATTGCCTTTGAACCTACAAACTCACAAATCCATGCCCACAACCAGATACAACCACGAAGAATACAACTATAGTAAAAGATTGATGAATGTAAAAGGGTCGGAATACAAGCCTAACTAGAAAAGTACATGTAAAAATGAAAAGTAAAAAACAACTGAAAAGTGATGAGAAACTCATTGATCATCCACCACGGGTCCTACCAGAAGTGTAGGTACAACTCATGATCAGTAGTCCATCTGTCACATCACACCAAATGGTCCACCTACGAGTACCATCCAGTCCTGGATCCCTCAGCCTCGATCGATTTTGTACATCCTCTGCACAAGGTACAACGTGGTGCATGCAAAGCCCATGTAGGGGTGAGTAAAACATTACTCAGTAGGGACCCCGAGACCTCGTAGGTCTCCTAGAGTTCCACGAAGGAAAAACCACAAAGCATGACTTTAACAATTCATATGTGTATTCTTATACATATAACTATGTTAACAAGATAGACTCATCTCATACATGAAGAAATAATACGACCAAGGTAACACCACGAAGGTAGAAATTCTACACATGTAACACCACTAAGATAGAAGTACCACACAAGCAACACAATGATGACAACACCACAATGGTATAATTAACTCATAGGTAACACCACTAAGTCCACTCCAAGATGGTAGAAGTACCACACAGGTAACACCATGAAGTTTAAAGTACCCCATAGGTAGAAGTACCACATAGGTAACACCACGATGCTAGAAATACCACACTGGTAGAAGTACCACCCATGTAACCTCACAAAGATAACACCATGAACGTAGAAGTACCACACAGGTAACACCACGTAGCTAGAAGTATCACACAGGTAACACCACCGAGCTAGATGTAACACACCAGTAGAAGTACCACACATGTAACAACATGAAGATAACACCATGAAGGTAGATGTACCACATAGGTAACACCGCGTAGCTAGAAGTACCACACAGGTAACACCACGAAGATAACACCGTGATGAAAGGACTCAACTCACACCATGTATTATTGAAGTAAAGAAGTAAAAATGATCAGTCGTGAAGCTAGATAATCTTATTTTGTCAAGAGACACTAATGTTTATTATACACAGTCTGAACCACATAGGATAGATAGGTACTAATCCCTGTAATGACCCACAAAATATCTGAACTACATAGAATCCGTATGCACTGACCCACACAGGATCACAGGGCGTTGACTCACACAGGATCTGAACTACACAGGATAGATTTCCACTGACCCACACAAGATCACTGAGCACTGACCCACATTGGATCTAACGAACACAGGATCAGTGCTGACCCACAGAGTATCGCTCTGTACAATCCTTTGTATGCTATCTCTCAAATAACTACCTCATGGCCATCCACTGGGTTCCCACATTAATCATGCATGATTCTAGGAGAATCACAACTCATGACTTCAGTTGTATTTAAACCGGCATGAAGTTCCAAGAAGAAATATCCCAAAAGGTCTGCCTCGTCAAAATGTACCCAACACAACTGATGACATATCAGCTGGACTCCCGGTCTATAAGATATTAGACTTTCTACTCCAAGGGCCCAGTTGGATTCAGGGTTCAATCAAACCCAGTAGTATTGCATCTTTATCCAAAAATCAAGTGGAGTATAATAAAAGGACCATCTCAATCGAAGGATTCCGGCGCTACAGATGGTTCATCAAATGGTCGCCTTTTTCTCATGATATGGCCATAAATGGGAGAAAATGGGTCTGGATGGGCCTGGGTCCTATCTGATCCGGTCGGACTGACTCAGGTTGGCCCGGCCTGGGACGACCCGACCTAGTTAGGGTCAACCTAACCCCACATGGGTACAACCCGGATGGCCTAGGCCTCGATGGGAACAGCCTGCTGGGATGTGGTCTTGCCCGGCCCGACCTGCAAAGGGGGCGGCCTGATGGCACGACCCGGTGTCTCAGCCCGCTGGGCGCGGCTCGGGGTCGGGTGGCCCACCCGAGCCACAACCAAGGGGATCCCCCCTTGGTATTATGAATGGTCTGATGACCATTCAGTCGCCCTGTTGTCTCGTGAGACTACTAGGCGGCTGTTCCGCCCGGTGTGCCATGGCTGGCTGGAGCGGTCAGTCGGTCCTCTTCCGAGAAGCATGATGATTCCACTATCCACCTGTGATCGGCAGGGTGGAAGACACCCTTTGGTCTCCACCATGGCCCAACAACCACGAACTTCTTCTCTGGTGGTGCAGACGTGCACCGCCGCTCCGCCACGTGGCCGACTGGATGCCAGCCGCCATCCTGCTCCACCACGGTCGACGAGTCGGGGCCTCCTACTCAACCGGCAGCGTGGATGCTTGTCGCCCCACCTTTCACATGGTCAGTAGGGTGATGGCCGCCACCATCTTCTGCGAGCCATCACGTCTTCATTACAATCCCAAAAATTATGTCTTTTACAAATTCATGATCCTCTGGTCGAGGGCTCCGCATCCATATGTTGTTTTTAGCAATACATTGTGTTTCCTGCGTCATTAAATATTTTTTTTGAAGAAAACATGAAGAACGAGTGGATAATGAAGAAAAGGGGTAACACATATGTGTGGGATGATATCCATGTTTGTTTGGACATTTTCATTGTGAAACCAGAACACAAAGAATCAATAAAAAGTGATTAAATTATAATTCAATTAAAAACCCCGTCCTCATTCCTTGGAGATGACATGAGGAAGAAGATGTAATCAGTGAAGGGGATGTTGAAGTTCGTTGCTCCTGCAACACATTTCCGATTCGGGTACATGCGTCGTCCTCATTCTTAATCCATAGAATGTTCTTCATTAAAGGAAATTTATCCAAAGGTTCTCCCAAGCACCCCTTTCCTTTGCCAATAATTTCTTCCACCAAAATTGTGGTGCCAATATCTAATATGTTAAGTCAATAACTCAATTAATTTTTTTAAACTTAATAAAATTATGTTGGTTTGATTCGAAGGGTTTCCCGACAATAAATGGGTGTTCGGATGGTCCCCACCACCATGTATTCAAAATGGATGTTTCATGAAAATAAAATAAAGGTTGTTGTTTTATTTTATTTTTATATTTTTATCTCCCCCAAAAAAATCTAGAAAACTAACCTCCACCCTCAACCTACAACAGTCGAGGTGAAGGTCTCCATAAGAATAAATATGTGTTGTGAGTTCAATGGTGTCCTCAGATTTCAATTCTGAGCAACGGTTCATAGGTTACAAAACACCTCTCACACGTTTACTGAACGTACCCGAAAAAAAGTCCATAAAATTATTAACAGTCACCCTCGACCTACGTCAGTCGAGGATAGGATCTGCTTAAGTGAAAAACACCCCAACAAAGCCAACTGTACTCTTAGATTTCCAATCTGAGTTACCATTTAGATGTTATGGATTTTACAATAAAATAATTTTCATTTAATTATTTTATTTATGGCCCAAAACTAACTTTCACTGATGGCCAGTGCCAACCAATGTTAGTATATGTCTAAAGAAAGCACACCTGCATGAGTTTAAAGGTGGTCTCATATTTTTAATCTGAGTTACCATTCCTGAGTTATAAGCATTTGAGAAATAAAATAATTTTATTTAACTATTTTATTTACAGTTATGCCATTTTTTTGTTAACTCATGGGAGGCCTGAAATTACTAAACTTAAGTTGTGCCTAGGGTAAACCCGCTATCTTGTGTGCAACGATGCACCCAGATTTCTGATCTGATCAACCGTTTATGAGTTATTCAACTTTTTTAGAAAAACTACTTATGCACATTAATTAAAGCTTTAAAAAATTTCATCGGTTCTTTTCGAGAACCCCTGGCCTCAGAGTCGTGCACCGTCAGATTTCTTAGTCTCAAAATAATTCCGTATAATTAGAAAAATATAGAGAAATTCCAAGACTTTACAACTATCTCTGTTAACGGTGCTTCCATTTCATACATTAGTCTATTATACATATTTATATTCTGAATATATATGCTATATAAATCGTTATTTATATCCTGGATGTATGTAAATCATGATCTATGTCATACAATCAAGAATAAAATGCTAAACCGCGTACTATAAATAAAGTTATTAATACGTAAAATGTAACTTTAACATGGAAATTATTATAAAAAAGGTAGTATAATGTAATAAATGAATCATATATGATATCATGAATATTAATATGGTTCTGGTGTAATTTAATAAAATACTATAGTTATTTTATCGGAAATTAAACATACCCTCGACTAAAGGAATATACAAGGTAAGGGTTAATTTTACTATCTTTTTATTATCCAAGGTTGTTTATTTGTGAGTATCTATTGGGACCTCTTTATCATCCACATTCGTGTTTTTTAAAAATGTATTTCAAAAAAAAATTAATATTTCATAGAATATGGGTTGAATTCATTTATAACCTTGTTGTACTTTTTATAAAATATTTTGAGAGGAATCTTTCTGTCGTTTTCCAAACAAGGCACTTTATGAACTTTTCGAAAAATTAAGGTAAGAATGTTTTTTTAAACTTATACGGCAGGTGCATCTATTTTCCATCATTATAACACCTAAAAATATTCCCTTACAAGCTTAAAAGAATAATTTAAAAATATATGTTTTCTTTTATAATTACATGACATTGAAATGATTTCAAAATAGAAAGAGATATTTCTCTCAAAGAGTTTTGATTTCATATAGGTTAACATCCTCTGATGGATTTTACAACTGTTTGAAGTTGATTTATTATGATACAATCTACTATATTCTATTGAAGGTTTTCTAATATTTTTTACAATGGAAGTGTTATTTTAATAACATTAATGGTTTATGGTTAAATTATTAACACTCCATATGCTAGTTTTAATACGAAGTTTTATGTTATGTTTCAACATTTTTATGTGAGGAATGAATTGGACATAATAAGTGATGAGAGGAGTCCGCTCTAGCTCCTCGATGCATCAGTAGCTCTCATGAGACAAATTAGTGTCTTGGAACAAGTCCTTCACCAAATTTTTATATGTAGTCTTGGAACGAGGCCTTGACTATGTGGTTATGTTACCCGGCATTATGTATTCCATCATTATGAAATTAACTATTGATATTACATTACATTATTCGACTAGTAGAGTATCCATGTGAATAAGTAAGTTGAATTATTTGATTTATCTTTTTCATATTATTCTTAATTTTAAGTTTAAAAGGATCGTGATTTATTCTTATACATTACCTTAAATGTTTATTATTATTTAGGATAGTTTTAATTATATTGTTATCCTTACTGAGCATCTGAGATCACCACTTTCTTATTTTTAATTTTCCTAGGAAGTAAAGAAGTGTTTTATGATTGATTTATAGGGTTATCCTAGGAGAATAATTCCATTCTCAAAGGATTATTTTTGTTGTGTTTGATTTTCTAAATTGTAATGTAACATTCTTATATTTAATCTATTTTCCAAGACTGCTAAAATGATCAGTCCTTCGGGACTTGATTCCTTATAATCATGCAATTGTATTAAAATTATGCACTGACTTTGCGTAACTGGGGTTGGGGTGTTAAAGTTGGTATCAGAGGATGTTTAGAAACATCCTTGGAAATAGATTTACAAAAACTCTGATAACATAACATTACCGTAAGATAATTATTGAGGATTAGTATAGAATAACTTCCTAGAATTCTGGTAATGTAGATATTTTTGGAATTTTCCTAGGAATACATCCTTGTCTTGATACGTGCCGGTAGAGGCAGATCTGGAAAAGATGTATCAAGGGGTAAAATCTGAAAATACCGCTTTGATCTAGACTTGAACAAGAAAAGATGCACAAAAATGGGCATTGCTGCACTCTTGGTTATGATAAATCTGGGGGAGATGCACAGGATAATTTAAATTTTTTTTACAAATCATTATGAAGGATTTGTGAGAAAATATGTCAGAAAAGTAACCATTCAAGATTATGAGAATAGATGTGTGAAAATCTTCAATTAATGTTAACGATTTTTCTGGTTTTTTGATTATACATTATGATATGATTTAACCTGGTGTATTTCGTCATTTAGAAATGGAACCCAATAGAATGAATGAGAACTCCAGCAATACGCATGATCCAAAGAGTAAGAAGGATCATATTTTTCATGGTCTTAAGCCATTATTTAGAAGGGAAATAGTCTCCCACATATTATCATCATATGAAGAAGTATAATCATGTGTTAAAAATATAATAAATGAATTTTCTAAGTCATATGGATTTGAAGGGAAGCCATAGAAGAAGAGGATGGTAGAGAAATGATGGATAAAGGGAAGAAGGGAAGGAATTTTTTTTCCATATGTGATAACTATGGAAAGAATCACCTTGGGAAGGGCTTGAATGGAATAGTAGTTTTCTATAAGTGTGGAGAAAAAGGAGACCCAGTTCATCATTGCAAGGGTAAGAAAAATGTTTCAAATCTAAAATGCTTCATCTGCAAGGAGTTGGGACACTATGAAAATCATTGTCCCAATCATTAGAGTATACCCTAAATGACGTTATTAGATAATAATGAAATTATTATACTACCGCAGATGAAGAGGAATAATTAGTGTTCATAAGTTGTTATTAAAAAATTGTGTCATTTGAGTACGGTATTAATGATGTACAATTTATATTAATTATAAAGTATATAAAGATTTTAATGGATTTCATTTTCATCAAGGATTTGTGATTTTATGGTACCAATTAATGTGACATAGTTTCATGTTAAACATTTTGGAAAAAATATGGTTTAGAGAAATATTAACCTTAATATGGTCCTGATAAAGAGGTAGTGATTTTGGAATAAGAGACAATTGATTTGGATAAAGTATATTATGTATTATTGACATCTTTGGAACTAAATCGTGGTTTGATTATTCCATCGTTGTTGGAGTATTCAAAATATTAGGATTTTAAGAGTATATGCAATATTCTATAATGAAAACGGGAGAATGAATGTATTCAATTTGGTTTTCTGTTAATTGATGGTGTTACCATGTTCTAAGAGAACACGTGATGATGGTACTCACATGTTTTTATGTGGAAAAAAGAAATCATCATTATGATTACCTTTTTTATAGAATTTGGACTCTGAGTTTAGAAAGAAGTATTTTGGATAAGTTTAAAGGCTTGAATCAATTAAGTTGGACTTTGGATATAATTTTTTAAGAATGAAACATTTCTTATGATTATCATTGGATTATTGTAAAAAGTATAACCTATAGGGTGGGTGATAACTCGTCACGTCAGGAATGGCCATGAGACGTGAACCCTCAACCGAAGGGAGACAAGGGTGAATCACCTACCCATGGCCTATGTGATGTCCCGGTTTTTATAATGTAGTTCGCTTTAAATGGTCAGACAGATGAAGTATAAATTCATTTTCAACCCTATAAGATAAGGATAAATTGAATATTTTTTTGTTCTAAGATGAGTTTGTGGTAGAAATTAGTTAAAGGATGGGACTCATTTTTTCATGTAGTTTTTTCTTATTCTATGGTGAAATTAACTCTTAAACTTTAGGGAATGAAAATAAAAACCATGATTGTGTTAACCTATTACCTTATGTTTTATTGAACCGATTATATTTTAAATCATCATAGATTTATGGCTTTGAGGCCCTCAAAATTCAATTCATTGTTCACATCATTCTGATTGATGACCTTAATCACCCCTAGAAATATTTATATTCTTCCTCCAATTATGTGTCAACAAATTCCACCAATGTTCTTCTATTCGAAACCCTAATTTGGTGGTGACCTTTTCATTTCCCTTCCCCTCTTAGTAAGACTAAATTTTATTAACCCTACTTCCGATGTGGGTTTTCCACGAAGGTATTTTTTATTTTAAACCTTTTATTTTTGAAAAACAATTTCAAATTATGAAGATGCAATTTGTTGAATGAGGGGAGAATTTAACACCCCAAGATTTTATAGTATTTTATCTCTTTAATGTAATTAAATATCTTTCTCAAAAAAATGTAATTTAATAGCTTGGGATGCACACAATGTTGAGTTCAAGCACATCACGACCTATAAAACTAGCCTTTTAAAAAGAGGTTATGAATAGTATTAAACTCATTTTGAATTTATATGTATATATATCCTATATAACTCTAACATTCATATTTTGTGTCTCTTATACATAATATAAGGACAAATTCAATTTTTTAGATAAAAGAAGTATTTTTAAAAAATGCGGGTTTTCCACCTTTTAATGGAAAACCCTTTTTAAATCCAATATATGACACTTTTATATATTCAATTTATTGAAATTAAAATAGTATTTTGAAATGGGACATAAAAATATAGTTTGGATAATTTTTTTGTACTTTTCTGATAACTTTTATATTTTGATGAAAAGTGGAAAATACAAAATTTTAATTGAAATAAACTTTTTAAATCAAAATAATTTATAGTGATAAATTATGAATTTGAGTTGTTTTAATGTATACTTAGATGATATTTTTATCATATAATACAATTTAGTTCATTAGATGTAATTTTAAATTTAAATTGTACATAAAAAAATGACAATCTTTTGATAGTTTTTTCTTCTTAAAAACTCGCTTTCTGGTTTTGAAATCAGAAATTAATTATAAATTAATTAATTCAACCCCTATGTTTTGAATTTGGTAAAATAGTCATCATTTTGGGATTTGGAATATCAAAATTATCTTAGGGTGGATTTTTGCTATTTTTCTGAAAACATTCAATTTTTGATGAATAGTGAAAAACACTGCGTTACTGTTTAAAACTGACATTTTTTAAATAATAATTATTATTATTTAAATTTATATTAATGTAAAAATAGATATATAATATCTATATTGATTCAATGTAATTCATTGGAGTCATTTTATAATAAGATTAGATGTATAAAATTTTATTGACTTTTTTTAACGTTTTTTACCCTCCTTCTAGGAACTTTTGCAAATTTGCATGAAACATAATTTTACTGCTTCTGTGGATTTAATTTCAAAAATCTGATAAACACGATTGACATCAGTAAGTAAAATTTGGTACAATAGGATGAAAATAGTTTTTTGTGAATAATAATTTTTGAATTTTATTTACAACGGTTAAAAGTAAATACAGTTATTAAATGACAAAAAGATATTATAATTACCCTAACACATGTCCTAATTATATTGGGTAAGTTTATTTCGACCAAAATCAACCATAGGAATAAAATATGATCCTTTTGGTCTTCTTAAATTATATTAGGACATTTATTATTATTTTATTTAAAGAAGTGTTAGAAGTGTTACATTCAATATTTAATAACTAAACCATTTTTAATTTAGGGAGATACATAAGATAAATTTCACTCTAAATATTAATTAGAAAGACAAAAAAACTTCATACATCATGTTATTTTGTTTATTATTTTTATACATTAAATAATTAAATTTATTTGTGACACAATGATGATATAGTAATTACCTTATTAATGAAAGATTAAAATAATTTATAGTTTAGATGTCAAAATAAATGTAAATTGGAACTTTTTAAGCCTTCCATGAGTTTTTTAGTTTAATATGACATGTTAGGGTTTATTTAACATATTTTTTGAAGTAATAATTTTTTTTTTAAATTTTAGAAAAACCTAATACTAAATAGTGTCAAAATTGACATAACTGGTTTTTTAAAACAAATACTATATTATTAAATGATGTGATATTTCTAAAAAACTAATGTTCAGCCAAAAGACTTATATAATGATAGATATGTAATTAATAAACCACTTTAGGTTCTCCTGAAATTTTATAATATGTTTATTAACCATGTAACATAACAATACAAAAAGACATTGAAAAAGTTAAACTATTTAACCAATGGTTAAATCTAAAGGATAAGGATAATATAGTGACCTAAACTTGTCTAAAAACCGATTTTTTGAAATTAATTTGACTCATACACACCATATAATCGAAATAAATCAATTTCAAACTATTATAATCTGAAAAATATTTTATAATAAAATAATTTTTCTATCTTTCCCTAAAGTGACCCTAACCTCTCTTATAAAATGCTACTCACCCTTATCTTAATTTCACACATCCAAATCAATTTAGCTCAACCAATCCCAGCTCAAATATTCTCCCAAATATCCTCACTTAAAACAAGAGGCCTTACATTCATCATAAATCCATCCTAATGATCCCTTTTGTTCAAATCAAAGGGACACACCAGAAGAAGAGGTAATTATTTCATCACCTTTTTCAAAGTACTTTTTTTCTTCCTCTTACTCTTTCTTTGATGTTTCCATACAAAAATAATAACTCCAGTACCCAATAAATACTGTGAGTTTTTATAAATAATATAAAACTATATTCATTATTCTATCCATCCTTTGAATGGCTAGGTAACCATATGTGCATATGTATGACATACTATCTCTACGCCACAGTGTAGTTTTTTATTCAACACTTTATTATTTGTATGGGTATAATAATGAGTATACTAATGATTATAATTATATTAAATATTGAGTATAACATGTTAATGATTATATATATATAATATATCATCCAATTTAACACAATTTCACCATCAATAGAATGATATTATCGCTAGTGCGTACGTACGGCTTATCGTCTCCACAACGCGATGAGATTCTTTTTCAATGATCTCCCTTAAAGAATTTTTATAAAAATAAATACATTGATTAATTATGAATTATATGAAATAATATCTCTTCTATAATAATATATATTTATTTTGATAAATATATGTTGTTTTATTACTTCTATACAATATGATAAGAAAATGGAAACAATGTTCATGTGTACGTACGGACTACCGTCTCCATGAACAGTGTTTCCATATCATATATAAATATATAATAAATATTTATATTCTTAATATATATGATATATAATTCATGTTATATATTTTAGAAGTATTTAAATCATGATCTAAGTGATATAATCAAGAATAACAAGCTAAAACACGTACAATAAAGAAAGTGATTATTACATGAAATGTTACTTTAGCATGGAAATTATTATTAAATTGGTAGTATAATGTAATAAATTAATCATATATAATATAATGAATATTAATATGGTACTTGTGTAATTTAATAACATACTATGGTTATTATACATGAGGTTAAACATAGCCTCAACTTAAGTAAAAAAAAGGTAAGGGTAAATTTTAAAATCTATTTGTTATCTCAGGTTGTTTATATGTAAGTATCTACTGGGACCCCTTTATCATCCAAATTCATGTTTCATAAAAATGTATTTCAAAACATTTTAAATATTTTCTTTGAATATGGGTTAAAGTCATTTATACCCTTTTTCTAATTTTTATAAAATGTTTTGAAAGGAATCTTTCAATCATTTTCTGAACAAGGTACTTTATGACCTTTTTGAAAAATTAAGGTAAGAATGTTTTTTTAAATATATACGGAGGGTGAGTCTATTTTCTATCATTGTAACACCTTTGAAGATTTCATTACAATCTTATAATAATTATATAAAAGTAAATGTTTTCTTTTTTAATTACGTGACATTTAAATGATTTCAAAATCGAAAGAGATATTTCTCTCAAATGGATTTGATTTCATCTATGTAAACATCCTTTGATGGATTTTACACTTGTTTGAAGTTGATTTATTATGATAAAATCTACCATATTGTATTGGAGGTTTTGTGATATTTTTGACTATGGATGTGTAATTTTTTTACCATTCATGGTTTATGGTTAAAGTATTAACATTTGTATGCTAATTTTAATACGAATGTTTATGATATGTTTCAACCTTTTCATATAGGGAATGCATTGGACTTAGTAGGAGATGGGTGGAGTCCACTATAGCTCCTCGATGCGTCATTAGGTCTCGTGAGACAAATCTGTGTCTTGTAAGAAGGCGTTGAAAAAATTTCTATTTGTAGTATTGGAATAAGGCCATGATTATGTGGTTATGATATCTGACATTATATATTCCATCATTATGAAACTAGCTATTGATATTACATGTTATTATTCGACTAGTAGAATATTGATGTGAATAAGTAAATGGATTTATTTGATTTTTCTGAGCCATATTTTTCTGAATTTTAATTTTAAAAGGATTGTGTTTTAGACTTATACACTGCCTTAACTATTTATTCTTATTTATGATAGTTTCTATTATATTGTTATCCTTACTGAGAATCTGAGCTCACCCCTTTCTTATGTTGTATTTTTTCACAAGATGTGATTAAGTGTATTATGATTGATATTTAGGGTCAAGCTAGGGGAATAATGGAATTCTCAATGTATTATTTTTGTTGTGTTTTATTTTCAAAATTGTAATGTAACATTAATATATTAAAACAATTTTCCAAAATTGCTAAATTGATCAGTCTTTGGGGACTTGATTCCTTGTAATCATGACAATGTATTAAAATTATGCACTAACTCTGGGTAACTATTGTAGGGGAATTACAGTTAGTATAAGAGGATTTTTAGTAATAACCTTGGAAATAATTTAGATAATCTCTGGTTAGAGAACATAACCCAAAGATAAACTTTGAGGATTAGTATAGAAGAACTTCCTAAAATTAGTAAAACATAGAGATTTTGTGAGTTTTCCAAGAAATACACACCGATCTGGATACAAGCAGGTACATGCGGCTCTAGCATAGATGTATCTAGGGGTAAAACCCAAAAACACCACATTGAGCTAGAATCAAACGGGAACAGATGCACGAAAACATTCCATGATGCACTCTTGGTTATAAAACTCCTAGGGGAGATACTTTGGATAACTAAAATTTTCTTTACAAACCATTATAAAGGATTTATGAGTAAATATTTCAAAAAAGAAACCATTTGTATGTCTTTGAGAATAGATGTGGGAAAATGATCAATTAATATTGAGGATTTTTTTTTGGATTTTAGATTTTACCTTATGATATGATGTAAACTTGTCTATTTTTTCATTTAGAAATGGCGCCTAGTAGAAGGAATGAGAACTCCAGAAATATGAATGATCCAAAGAGTAAGATAGATCATATATTTTATGGTATTAATCCAACATTTAGAATGAAATTAGTCTGCCATATTTTATCATAATATGAAGAAGTAGTATCATGTTTTAATAAGATAGGTAAATAATTCTCTAAGTCATATGGCTTTTAAGGGATGCCAGAGAAGAAGAGGATGGTAGGGAGAAAGATGGATAAAGTGAAGAAGGGAAATAATTATTTTCATATATGTGATAACTATGGAATGAATCAACATGAGAAGTGCTTGACATGAAGGAGAGTTTGTTATAAGTGTGGAGAAAAATGGCACTATGTTCAGGATTTCAAGGGTGATAATAGTTTTTTCAAATGATCAATTATTCAACTGCAAGGAGTTGGTACACTATGATAATCAATGTCTCAGTCATCAAAGTTTACCCTAAATGATGTGATTGGATAACAATCATGTTATGAAATAACCACAGATGAAGAGGAATGATTAGTCTTCTTAATTTGTTATTAAAAATTGTGTCAATTGAGTATTGTATAACTGATGTACAAGTTATAAAAATTATAAAGTGTATAAGTATTGCACTACTTGTATTCTCATCAAGGATTTGATAATTTATGGTACCAAGTATAGGGAAATAGTTTCAAGTTAAACATTTGGAAAATATATGGTTGAGAGAGAGAAAAACTTTAATATGGCCCTGATATTGAGGTACTGATTTTCAAATAAGAGATAATTTAGTTTGATAAAGTATATTGGGTATTATTGACATCCTTGGAACTGATTAATGGTTTGTTTATTCCATGATTATTGGAGTATTCAAAAATTTTGGATTTAATGAGTATATCTAGTATTCTATAAGGAACAAGGGAGAATGAATTTATTCAATTAGTTTTTATGGTAACTCAGGTTTTTAACATGTTTTAAGATAATACATGATGATGGTTTTCACATGTTATTATGTGGAAAAAAGAGATCTTCATTAGGTTTACCTTCTTTATAAATTTTGGACTGTGGGTTTGGATAGAATTATTTTAGATAACTCTTAAGGTTTAAATGAATTAAGTTGGAATTTTGATATAATTTTTTAATGTTAAAACATTTATTTATATTGTTTTGGGATTGTTATGAAAAGTACAACCTAAAGGTTGATCAACAACCTGTCATGTTAGGAAAGGCCGCAAGAATTGAACTCACAACTGAAGGGAGGCAAGGATGCATCACCAACCACTGGACTATATGATGTCCTAGTTTTTATGATGTATTTTTTTAAATGGTTTGACAAATAAAATATAAATTCATTTTTTGGAACCCTGTATAATTTGGATAAATAGAATATTTTTGAGTTTTAAAATGAGTTTTTGTAGAAATTAGTTAATGGATTGGACTCTATTTGTCATGTATTATATTTTTTTCTTATTTTATGTTGAAATTAAATCTTACACATTTGGTAAAGGATCATAAAACCAAAAATTTATTCTCCTAATACCATATGTTTTGTTGAACATATGATATTTTAAATCAACATAGATGTATGGCTATAAGGCCCTCAATTTTCAATTTATTGTTTACTTGTTTGGGATTGAAGACTTCAATCACTCCCTATAAATATTAATAGACTTCCTCCAATTATGTGTCTATAATTTCCACCAATGTTATTCTATTTAAAACCCTATTTTGTTGGTGAATTTTTCATTTCCCTTTACCTCTTATTAAGAGTAAATTTTATTAACCCTATTTCTGATGTGGGTTTTCTACAAAGGTATTTTCTATTTTCAGCCATTTATTTTCGAAGAACAATTTCAAATTGTGAGGATTAAATTTTTTGAAGGAGGGGATAACTTAACAACCCAATATTTCATAGTATATTATCTCTTTAAAGTAATTCAATAGCTTGGGCTACATGCAACACCGAGTTCAAGAACATCACGACCTTTCTATCTTTCCATTTAAAATGAAATTATGAATACTATTAACCACATTTTGAATTAAATATATATATATATATCCTATATAATTGTGAAATTCACCTTTTGTGTTTCTTATACATAATATAAGGAAAAAATTAATTTTTCAGATAAAAGAAATATTTTTAAAATATGTAGTTTTTTCGCCTTTTATTGGAAAACACGTTTTAAATCAAATATTTAACACTTTTACACATAAAATTAAATTAAATTAAATTATTATTTATAAGCAAGAGATATAAATTTTGTTTTGATTAATTTTTGGTACTTTTTTGATAACTTTCATATTTTGATGAATATTAAAAAATCCAAAATTTTAATCGAAAAGAAATTTTTTAATCTTAAAAATTTTTAGTATTAAATTATGAATTTGAGTTGTTTTCAAGAATAATTAGATTATATTTTTATAATTTAATATAATTCATATCATTGGATGTAATTTCAAATTTTAGTTGTACATAAACACATGTCAATCTTTTGATAGTTTTTTACTTCTTAAAAACACGCTTTCTGGTTGTGATAATGGGATAAAATTTTAAATTAATTAATGCAAATCATATGTTTTTAATTTGGTAAAATAGAAATAATTTTTGAATTTGGAATATCAAAATTATATTAGTGTGAATTTTTGGTATCTTTCTGAAAACCTTAAATTTTTGATGAATAGTGAAAAAACACTACGTTATAGTTTAAAACCGACGTTTATTTAATTAATAATTATTTATATTTAAATATATTTTAATGTAAAACATTATACATATTACCTATATTAGTTAAATTTAGTTAATTGGAGTCATTTTATAATAATATTATAGTTATAAACTTTTTTTTGAATTTTTTAACGTCTTTTACCCACCTTCTAGGCACATTTTCTAATTTTCGTAAAACATAATTTTACCTCTTCTGTGAATTGAAATTAAAAACTTCTAGAGAAACATTTTACATACAATAAGTAAAAATTGGTTCAATAGGATGAAAATTATTTTTGGTAAAAAGTAACTTTTGAATTTTATTTACCACTGTTAAAAGTAAATACAGTTATTAAAGGTAAAACTGATATTATATTTACCCTAAAACTTGTCTGAATTCTATTGGATAAGTTTATTTAGACCAAAATAAACCTTTTAAATAAAATATTATACTTTTTTCCAACCTGTATTAAATTAATACATTTATTATTATTTTATTTAACGAAAAGTTAAATGTGTTAAATTCAATGTGTAATAAATAAACCATTTTAAATATAGGGTTATACATAACATAAACTCGACTATAAATATTCATTAGAAAGATAAAAATATTTCCTACATCATGGTATTTTATTTATAATTTTTAGACATTATATAATTAAATTGATCTGTGACACAAAGATGAAGCAATAATTACCTTATTGTGGAATGATTAAAATAATTGATATTATACATATTCAAATAAATGAAAATTGAGAATTTTGATGAATTAAAAAAAAATCAATTATCATATGACATGTTAGGGTTGATTTAATGTTTTATTATGTGACCAAGTTTTTTTGAGTTTCACAAAAACCATATACTAAATAGTGTCAAAATTGACATAAATGAGTTTTGAAAACAAATAATATTTTATTAAATGATATAATATTCTTAAAAATTTAAAGCTCATCCAAAGGACATATAAAATGATATATATGTCATTAATGAACCACTTTAGTTTCTACTGTCTTTTTATAGTATGTTTATTAACCACCTAACATAAAAATACAAGAATACATTATAGAAGTTAAACTATTTAACTAATGGTGAAATCTAAAAGATAAGGTTAATATGGTGACCTAATATTTTCTAAAACCTATTTGTGGAAAGTATTTCGACCCATCCCAACCATAGAATCAAAATAAATCTATTTAGGGAAATTATAAACTGAAAATTATTTTATAATAAAATAATATTTCAAGCTTTTCATAAAGTGACCCCGACCACTCTTATAAAATGGTTCCTCACCTTCTCTTAATTTCACACCTCCAAATCCATTTGGATCAGCCAAAACCTACTCAAATATTCTCAAATCTATCCTCAATTTAACCTAGAGTCCTTACTTTGATCATAAATCCATCCTAAGGATCCCTTTTGTTCAAATCATCGGGGAACACCCAAAGAAGAGGTAATTATTTAATCACCTCTTTCAATGTTCTTTTCTTCTTCCACTTCCTATTTCTTTTTTGTTTACTTAAAAAAATTAATACCTCAATTTCCCTATATAAAAAATGATGTTTTTATAAATATGCTACAACCATATTCATTATTTTATCGATCCTATGAATGAAAATGTCACCATTTGTGCGTACGTATGGCTTATTGTCTCTATGTCATGGTGTAGTTTGTTATACAACAATACATTATTTGGATGGGTATAACAATGAGTATAATTAATTGAAATAGTGAATATAACATGTTACTTAATCTTTATATTTTATATACCATCCAATTAAACACCATTTTACCGTCAATGGAATGATATTATCGCTCGTGCATACGTACGGTTTACCGTCTCCACGACTCAATGAGATTCATCTTTAACGATCTCCATTCAAGAATTTTTATAAACATAAATACATTTAACAATTATGAGTTATATGAAATAATATTTCTACTAGAATAATATATATTTATGTATATATTTTGTTTACTTACTTCTATAATATATTATAAGAAAACAAAAAACAATGTTCATGCTTACGTACGGACTACCATCTCCATGAACAGTGTTTCCATTTCATATATCTATCTATTATACATATTTATAATCTGAATATATATGATATATAAATAATGTTCTATATTCTTCATGTATTTAAATCATGATATAAGTTATACGATCAACAATAACAAGCTAAAACACGTATAATAAAGAACGCGATTAGTAACCGAAATGTTACTTTAACATGGATGTTATTATTAAATGGGTAGTTTAATGTAATAAATTAATCATATATCATATAATGAAAATTAATATGGTTATGGTGTAAATTAATAACATAATTCAGTCATTATACACGGCTTCAAACATACCCTCGACTTAAGGAAAGTACAAGGTAAGGGTTAATTTTACAATCTCTTTATTATTTGAGGTTTTTTATATGTATGTATCTACTAGGACCTCTTTATCATCCACATTTACGTATCATATAAATGTATTTAAAAAAATTAATATTTCCTAGAATATTATTTAAATTCATTTATAACTTTTTTTAGTTTTTATAAAAAAATTTGAAAGGAATCATTCAGTCGTTTTCCAAAAAAGGTAATTTATGACCTTTTTGAAAAGTTAAGGTAAGAATGATTTTTAAACTTATATGGTGAGTGCAGATATTTTATGCCATTATAACACCTTCAAATATTCCTATAAAATCATATAAGAATATTTTAAAAAATATTTCTTATGTTAAAATTAAGTGACATTTAATTGATTTCATAATAGAAAAAGATATTTCTCTCAAATAGTTTTGATTTTATCTATGTCAACATCCATTGATGGATTTTAAACTTGTTTGAAGTAGATTTATTATGATACAATCATTCATATTGTATTTATGGTTTTTTCATATGTTTGAATATGGATGTGTTGTTTTTATACCATTCATGGTTTATGGTTAAAGTATTAACATTTCATCTGCTAGTTTTAATACGAATGTTTATGTTAGGTTTCAACCGTTTTTTATGATGAATGAATTTGACTTAATAAGTGATGTTTGGAGCCCACTATAGATCTTTGATGCGTCGGTAGGTCTTATGACACAAATTAGTGTATTGTCATAAGGCCTTGACAAAATATTTATTTGTAGTCCTGGCTTGAGTCCTTGACTATGCAGTTATGATGTTCGACATTATGCATTCCCTAATTATGAAATTAGCTATTGATATTACATTTGATTATTCGACTAGTACAATATCCATGTGAATATGTAAATGGGATTATTTGATTTATCTTTTCCATATTATGATGAATTTTAAGTTTAAACGGATTGTGTTTTAGTCTTATACGTTTCCTTAAATGTTTATGCTTATGTATTATAGTTTCCATTATATTATTATCCTTAATGATAATCTGAGCTCACCCCTTTCTTATGTTTTATTTTTCCAAGGATGTGAAGAAGTGTATTCAGATTGATATGTTGGGTATGCTATGGCAATAATGGTGTTCTCAAAGGATTATTTTTGTTGGGTTTTATTTTCAAAATTGTAATGTAAAGTTCATATATGTAATCTATTTTTCAAGACTAATAAACTATTCGGTCCTTCGAGGCTTGATTCCTTGTAATCATTCCAATATATTAAAATTATACACCGACTCTGGGTAACTGGGGTCAATGTGTTTCAATGTATATTTATAGAGTATTTAATTTTGACATGAAAATTGGACTGTCTCAGAAAATTAATAAAAATTCACTATTGGATAATTTCAATTTTTGGATTCCAAAAATAAGATTCATTTTATATAAATAATTTTCTAAACAGTGAATTTTATCTTTTAAATTAATGACATATTTTTTTTTAAAAAATGAGGAGTTTTTGTCAAATTGATGTTTTTTGAACCATTAAAAAATTACATTTGACTCTATTAAAATTATATGATCATTTATATTTGCTGAAAATAATTTTAAAAAATATTTTATTAAAATATTTTTCAATAAAAACCCATTAATTCATAAATTCATTAATTAAATTTGAATATTAACAAAAAAACATTATATGATTTATTGTATATAAATAATTTACAGATTAACAATAATATAACGAAAATATATTTGTTATAATATACAAAATAATGTACCTATTATTATTTATTGGATATTGATTCATATATATGTAATACTCCAACAAGCTCCTTAAGAGAAAGATGTGTGATGGAAGGACCTTCATGGGGAGGTTCGACAAACATGGTTTGGGTTGGGATCTCAATGAGCTTTAACATATACCACTAATAGTTTTTCTCATGCACAAGTTATTAGATCTCCACTTTGTATTTGTCATGGTAAAATCCAAAAATATTACATCTCCTATATGAGATTCAATAAATGGGATTCATATGGTATGATCCTACTATTTGAGTACATCACTTCATCTTTTTTGATAATTGGATTGGTCAAAACCCTATATTTATACTAATCATGTGATCACTGTTCAATGACTATATTATCAATGATATTGATTTGTAATGGAAAATTATATATAATAGGATAAACCCAAGTATTTCATGTGTTTTCTATAACCATCACTAATAAAAAAACATTTAAATAAATACAAATGATTAAATTTTTTGATAACAGTTTGGGTCATTACATATCATCTTTATTCAATATAGTTTCCTTCCCTCAATACATGGATGTTTATAGGTCCTCTATTATGGGAAATGATTCATCCCTTATAGATCTAATCATATTTATTGAAGGTGATTTGATTCACATTTTATTTAAGGTTTTTCTCTATCTCCCTCCCTTAAATTTTCTCATTTTATATCTCTAGAGGATGAAACAAATGCCATTGCATAGTTTATGTTTATCATGATTCATATATTTATGATGGATGTGGTATTATAGTCTTATGAGATATTTTTTTGGATTTGTGGGTTCTATAATTTGGTTCTCTTATCATATATTATCTTGCCTTCTTGAGGCAGGGGATTTCTGGACTCATCCTTTATATTTTGGAAAATTATGATTGATTAGGTATATTTTGATTCCATATAATTGTTTTTAATAAATCTCATTTGATTGATTTTTATTAATGGGTGTTCCTGGTTTATTGGAAAATGGATATAATATATGAAACATACATTAAAATAGATTATTATTAATTATGTAATGATAAATCATGTGGGTTGATATTGTGATTTGAAAAGGAAATTGCATGCACTTTATGATTTATATGTTGTTGGCTATTAATTAGTAATTTTTAATATTGTTGGTTTTATGGTTACTATGTTTTATTATAAACAATCGTAACACCTTATTAATTATATAAAAACTTGAATTCAATAAAGATAAAACCATTGGATTAAAATTCTAATCATTGTGTTTTGGCCCAATATATTTTGGATTATTAGTATGGCCTTATTACATACATAAATATTAAGAGAATATTGTCACCATGGTAATTGAATAATAATTTTAATATGGTAGCAAAAATTGGAAATTACTTAATTGACAATGAAAATTTTATTTTTGAAAAACAATTATGGTTTATGTTGTTATTTGTTTCTATTTTCTATTCCTTGAAATGGTGTGTATTGATTTTAATGGTTATAACATATCATTTAATGTTATAATAAGATTTTTAATTAAATATCCATTGAAATGGTGAATGGTTAATTGGAATAGGAAGTGTGGGTAATGGTAAATATGACAAACTAATCCTAGAATGAAAATCAGAGGGGGAATGAGTAGTTATTATTTTATTTGCATGATCTTCAACATGTGTATTGGTAATTTGTATTTATGTGTAATGAGTACATTAATGTGAATATTCAGATCAAATAGTTTATATTGGTAATACTGGGAAAACTAATAACTATATGTTTTTATTGATAAATGGACATTTTTAATGGATCAGGAAACTAATTCTAATAAATAAGAAGTTGTTGATGATTAATTAATTAGGGTAGAATAAATAATACATGGTTTTCTTGATTAATATTTGAAGGGTTTGTGGGATATGATATAATAATGATAATATAAATTAGAATTTATCATTATTGAAATTGTATGTTTAATGATGATTAAATGGATTGTAAACTGCATTGATAGATGAATGGGTTTCCCGTAACTATTTTTATAATTATGGCTTGGATATAAATAGTTTGGGGATATAATATAAAGATAAAATGTTGGAATTAAAATGCTCCATGTGTTATTAATGATTTCTGAATGAGTATAGCTTGAATGAATGAATAATATATCCTATGTGGATGGGAATTGGTAGATGATTGTGATTCAGGTAATGTGGAAATGTAAAATTATTATTTTTCTCATTTCTATTCATAAAGTACTGATTATATTTTTTATATTTATACTTTTTTGTAAAACATGATTCTTAGTATATGGGTTTTATGTTGTTTCTAGAATTATTGAACTGGTTTTAGGGAGATAATGGTGTTGAATTGAGGGGTAATTCATGTTAAGTAAGGGATTGAGGTTATTCTCAAAATATTCATGCTACTCTACTATGATGGATATGATATGGTGATGAAGTAATAGTTAGTGTTGATTCTTAGTGGTGATATAATGTTGGTAGTTTTATCTAGTGGTGATGATGCATAGGTGGAAACTTTTTATGAAAGGATGGGGGAATGAGGATGATATAATTAATTTTTATATCTTATCTC
Source organism: Viscum album (assembly GCA_963277665.1). Classification (NCBI taxonomy): domain Eukaryota; kingdom Viridiplantae; phylum Streptophyta; class Magnoliopsida; order Santalales; family Viscaceae; genus Viscum; species Viscum album. Next base: position 20,158,839 of record OY728135.1, read on the forward strand.
TTATGTATGTTTCAGATGTGGATATGATATGTTGATATTTGAAAATTCATTTAGTCATATGGGGTGATGTGGTATGTGCTGGTGGAATGGTGGATATGGCTAGGAAATAGTGGCATATATATCTATATTGTGGTGTTTGTTCACCCAATTCTTTATTGGTTGTGGAATAGATCATTATTCATGATATGGTTATAGTTTTTCTCATTATTGCATCCTCAGTCTATTTGTGAGATGAGATCTTACAAGTTCTCTACTAGTTTGGTTTGGAGAGAATAATGAACTAACTAGTGGTATTTAAGAAGAGATATAATTGACCAGTGAAAGAAGTGTTATGTTAATTATTGTATAATTTTTGTTTGGTTACAGATGATGGGTTTTGATTATATGCTCCTGGTTTTGGGGATTGGTAGAGGATTTTATGGAATTTGTAAGGGTGTTTGGGATTCTAAGAATTTTTTTTGTCTTGTTATATGCCTTCAAGTAGCTATGACTACATTATTTTTCTTTATGGTTTCACACGTTCTTATTATTTCATATTTATTTATAAAATGTAATGATTTCTCAATGAATAAATATTACACTATAGACTCACATGTGGTCACCCCCCAAAGTTTTCTATATTTTTGTAGGATAATCCAATAGTGACTGGGGATATTTCTTAGGTAGATTGTGTGGAGTTGGTAGAAAACCTAAAGTTTAGAGTTCCTTTTATATATATTCTTGATGAAATTTATTTTACCTATAGTTAACATTTTTTATGGGAAATGTTTTTGTGGAGAGTATATTATTTGGTGTCTATTTGTTGGAATCATCTACACTATTTTCCATAAATTAATTATTGATAGCAATGCCTCCTTTTGCTTGTTTAATACCCTTGGTGAAAGTTATCAATGCATGGACTATTGGAGTCAATATTTGGTATTCACCCCATATCTTCATTATCATCCCATGAGGAATAATAATGGGGTGGGGTGTGAAAAGAACAATCATTTTCTATTATTTCTATTATTTGGATAATTTTTCTGCCTCATCTAGTAAAGATCGGATTTCACTAAAATAATGAGGATATATATCATTGGATTTTGTATCCTTTCATTGATACTTACATGACTGAGGGAGAGGATAGTTTATATCATGCCACCTCTCACCCCCAGAGTTCCTCTAACACTTGAAATTAATTATTTTACACTCATTAATGCTCAATCCATTCCATAGTAGGAGTGGAATAGATTATTTTCTATGTTATTTTAGTTCATTGTGACCACATCGGGCCGCCTCTATGAGAGGATACACCTAGATTTTTCTAATCCACCATTTCCACTAAAACCCTTCTGCCCAACACCCATATCCTGTTGCAACCAATTCCTCTATAATTATTTTTATACCCACCCTACGATTTTCACCCTCAATTCATTCAACATATTCCATTCATAGTATTCGACCAACCATGTTCTTTTAGCATACTTTTTAGAAAACCACAAATGAGGACACACAAGATATTACCCTACAGTATCCTATAGTTATAGCTACCCACCATTAGTTGGATCTGGATTCTTAGAGGAAGTTAAACGGAAATATAGTCGATCAGATACATGATATCCCATTTTTTCCTTCTCTTATCATGGATGAGAAATACATCATGATTGATTATGGGTTTTTTATATTGAGGAAGTGGTCTACTTCTTCAACATGGATGAGTAATTTGGTTTTTCGAATCACATTATATTGATTAGGGTTCACATTGTTGAACTTTACATATTATCACATAGTCACAAATAGAGGGTGATATTGACTGGGTCAATAACACCAATATTATAAAGGGGAGTGGGGGAGTTAGATCAAACCATAACTCAAAATTTTTCCATTGATATTGAACTAATGCATCTAGAACTTACCCTGTTATATCAACCAAAAGAGTCAAAATGAACTAAGAAGTTTTAATTTTCATTGAAAAACTGTATTAGTTAATACAATGATTCTTAAATTTAGTTACCCATTTCATTTAACCATTTGAATTAGTATTAGTCTTTAGGAAAATACTTCTAAAATTGATCCATCATATTTTTTTTCATTTGATGTTCAAACACAATTTTTTATCTCTTTATAGATTTTTTATTATGGACATGTTTCTTTAACCTTGTGTTTCAATTGGTTTTATTCCATACTATATTTTTGAAAAAATAATATATATTGTACAACTGGGTTGGGATCACTTCTTTTCACTATGGTTTAGCCTTAGGACTCCATTTTTTCATCTCTATATTCTTATACTATTTGTAAATAGGGTTTCTACTTTTTTGACTTTCTTAAGCCTTTTCACTATGATTTATGGTTGTTTTTTGAATAAAAACGTATATTTAATGTGAAGTTTTATGTTTTAAATTATAAACTATAACGAATGTTTTCATAGTTATTTTTATTGGGGAATAAATTATTATTTAATAACTTTTAATGGTGAATTTGATAATATAACATTTGAAATGGTGAATATATAATTTAGAGTCATGAATAGTACTTTTTTATGAATAATGTCATGGGCCATTCCAAATTGGCCCATGGGACACTCTAATTTCTAGAAATTTTCCCCTTTGCCATGGTATGGTGTTGAGTGTTTTGATAGTGAGTTACATAATGGTTATATGGATTAACATAGGGGGAATTCCAATTTCTAGGGGAGATTAAATTTATTCTTAGGAGTTATATGAGGGTGGTATAGATTTAAAATGGGTTGTGACATATACATTGTGAGTTCATGCAATGTTAAACACATTTTCGTCCATATGATGTATTATTAAACTTTTTTTGATCTGTATATATGATCTAGTGGGATTAGTTTGTCATGGGGATGAAATTATAATCTTTTCCAAAACATTACATAAACCTCATTGTTTACTTAGAAAAATTTTAGAATGTTAAATGGTGTGGTAGATGAATAAATTTCATTAAAATGGGTTTTCAAATATCTGTTGTCTATTGCTAAATTTTTGCAACTTATCTACATCTGAGATCATAAGATTTTCAATGACATATTGATTCAAAATCATGGACTTGGTTTGTGGTGAGGCTTATGTAGGAGTGTGATATGACTATTTAATGTGATTATTTATGATATGAAGTTTCCTTGTGTAATTGACCTTATGGGAGGTAATATAGAGTGTAGGGATCTATATCCATTAGAGAAATTAAATAATGATTCCATTTATCATTTGTATAATTATGGTAGTAATGTCTCATGGATGACGATGATGTTATTGTTATGGATATTTATGGTGGATGTGTGATGTATGATGGTGATGATGTAGAATATGGATGGGAGAGTCTCTATCGGTAGACACGTGGTAATCTTAAGGCCCCGACCCCTAAATCCCAATTCTGGTGCATTATTTTATTACACTGGCATGAATTCTAGGAATCAAATCCCAAAGAAATGATCAATTTAGAAGTCTTAGAAGACCAAATTGTATTCACGATACCCATAATACATTTTTAAAATAAAATAAAACATGAAAAATAATTAAATGAAATAAAATGCATCATTGAAAGATTATTCAGTGTTTTCTCTTCATAACCTGTGGAAAAGAAAAATAAGTAAGGGGTGATATCAGATTAATAGTAAAACTATGCAATATAGTAGAATATATCATAAAAAATGGTAATGTGAATAAATTATGCCACTAAAACATAATCTTGATAATAATATAGAAGGATTAAAAATGAATGAATAATTCCATATAAATAATCACAAGAGAATAAAATAACTAGGGATATTATACTTGTTGAATAATAAGATAGAATATAATTAAATTGTAACATAATGACAGAATTCATAATGTCAGTCATCATAAACATACCATCAAGGAAACATCTAATACACCATACATAATTGGGTAAAACATGGTCTAGTTTTTCTCATGAGACCTACAGATGTATTTAGGGGATATAGGGGGCCCCTCCTATAACATACTAAGTCCAAATAATTCTCTTTTTGTACAATAGAAAGATATATTTAAATCAACGTGACACATTACACATTGAAATATTTTAATAATAATCATAGTTTAAAGTTCACTAATAAAACAATACAAACATTCTTGAGGAAAATAATCTTTAAACATTCTAAAGTGTCCCACACCACTTTGAAAAATTTAATTCATAATCCCTATAACATTAAATCATACTTAAAGTATCATGAGAATAATATATTTCATGATATCATATATCAAAGGGTAGTATATACACCACACAAATTGAAATAGTGGTGATAAATTAATATATCTCATATAAGTAAAATTGATATGAGAAAAGAAATTCTACTTTGGAAATATGTGTTATTTAGGAAAAAAATTTGTATTTGTCTTCAAATCAAAATGTAAAAATATATTTAATATAAATTGTATTTAAATTACTAGGAAATTTTATTTGAGGGACAAATGATGTCTAACTGAAGTTAAATCATATAAAAATAGTTTTTAAGAATCTTTTGGAATATAACATTATTTTATGGTTTACAAAAAATGTAAAGTTATTTTAAAGTGAAATGGATTTTTTGTTTTCATAAAATAAAAATTAAACTAAGATTGTTTTCATGATAAATTTAGTGATTTTAGAAAAAAATTTTATCTTAAAAATGATTTTACAGTGCACATGAAAATGGGTAAGAAATCTGGAATTTCCCTTGAATATGGCTTTTTTATCAGAATGAACTGAGAAGGGAACCTTGTAAAACATGTATTTCTTATAAAAAAGATGACCTTATTGGGATATAAAATTTTGAAACATATACACATAATATAGAATTATTATATAAAAATATTTAATAATTACATTTGGGTAATGTGAGAGATAACACAACATGAATGAAAAATTGAGGTTTGGGAAGAAATAACTAAAAATTTTAAATAAAGAGAATCATATATACAAATATTAATAATAACACAATGATTAATTTAATAGTAATCCAATGATTCATATGTACAAAAATTAATAATAATAAATTGTGTATTTCACTTGATCTTAATGTCCTGGATAATCAGATGAAACCCCTTAATTAATTAATTAATAAAATTTTATATGTCCACGTTTTTATTATATTCCTATTATGTTCATTTATGTCCTTATTGGGGAGTTATAGAATTTTACATCCTCATTTAGGATCATTTTATTGCTAAGTTTTCATTATTGGTTCTCTTGTTTATTTAAAATGGGTATAATTCGAAAAAATTGGATTTATATGTTATTAATAAACATAAATAATCGAAATTTGTCTTTAAAATTATTTGTTTCAATGTATTATGAAGAATAATTAGATAACGAGTCAATGATAATAATTTAGATTTATTTTAGAGGTTTTAGATCATATGAAAGTCATTTTATTTTATCATTTAGTATTTTGTAAATATGATACATACAAAACCTAAAAAATGTTTTAATATGAACTTTACGGTCTATTTTAACTAGTAAAATGGTTTAATGAATAATATTGAAGTATAAATTGAAAGACGAAAATCTGTTGGCCACGAAGGTTTTAAATCGACACCTCACGAACAATGCTTTTGTTTTTAAAATAAAAGATAGATAGAAAGGAGTATTATAATGGATATTCAAGTAAAATGATATAAATATATTATTTAGATGATACTATATTTATCATACTCATTTTTATAGAGGAGTTTAGAAGATACTAATAATATAAAAAGGGAATTGAATGGAAATTAAAGGAAAAAGAAAGAGGATTCACCTATGGAATTACCCTCTTTGAGAACATCCTTAAGGAACCATATTTTGGAATTTATTTGTGAAAAAAAACATCTTTTATATATAGGAGAGACTTGAGAAGTATATTTTGGAAAAATTTATACAAAATTAATTTCTTAAAGGTGTGAGGAATGTGGTTGTCGGGGTTGGTTTATTGACGCGGGGATGGGTGACTTTTGAATATTTTATTCATTTGATTATTATTTTGGCTCTAGTATATGAATAGACTAACTATTATAATCTAATATAATAAAATAATTAACTATGGTTTGATATAATGTTCTCACATAATCCATACATCAACTATGAATCAATTATTCTAGTATTTATCTTTTATCTTAAATTATTGAATTTTATTATTCCCCAATAATTCATCTTTTTTAAAAAAATACTAAAAATTAATCCTTGCCCTTATTTTGGCAGGTAGAATTGAAAAATGAACTCCATTTTATGAAAATAAATCTCTAAATATGATAAATGTAATTTTTAAATAAAAATCATTATTTGATAAAAATATTGATTTTAATATTATAACTGTTTTTATGACACTATCAAAGATTAACCAAGATCTCATATAATTATCCATTAATCATAAGGAAAAAAATATTAATATATTATTCTATTTTATGAAAATAATTATTCCATAAAATGATGAAATTAATTTAAACATTGTAACAGAATATATATTTCATATAAAAATACAAACATGTAATTACTAATTTTTAAAAATTTATATACTTATATTGTGATATAGTTATACCATAAATTCATTTATAAGATGGATGAATTTTATTTTTACTTTTAAGGGTGTGGTTACAAATCATTTGGCATATTTACTATTCATAAGCGTCAAATTACTATTTATAAGGGTAAAATTACTATTCCAGAGGGTTGAGTTACTATTCACCCAAAAAATTAATTGATCCTATAAGACTGTAAATATCTTAATTATTTCACTTTTTGATGTGAATTTTTCAAATTTTAATTCACATAATAGGTAAAATTACATTTAATATTATCCTGTATTTTTTGCAAGAAGGTGAGTAAAAAGAACGTTCAAAAGATCAATATGTTTTTATATGTTGTTTTAATATAAAAATGATTCCAATAATCTAAATTAGATTAACATATGTATAATTGATATATTGTGACATTAAGTGTAAATTTCAATTGTAATTTTTATTTAAAATTAAAAAATGTTTTCAACTACAATGTATTATTTTTCACTATTTATCAGAAAAATGAAAAATCTAAGAAAAATAATATAAATTTGCCCTAAATTAAATTTATCCTTCCATATTCAAAAATAATGTTTATTTGAAAAAAAAATTATAAATGTCATTATAAATAGGTTTTATTTATGTGAATTCATTATAAATAATGTTAAATAGTTGTTATTAATGTTCATATTATTATGTTTAACATATTGGATATACTTATCTCATTTAAATAACTATAAAAAGGTTTGTTTTGTAGAGAATAATTCTTGGGTAAATTACATTAAATTTCAAATTTATTTATAAATCCTTGAGGTGTTACATTCTCCCATCCTTGAATAAATTTCATCCTCAAAAATTAAAACATAACTTCGAAAGCTAATGGTTGATACATTAAAATTATCGTGTGAGAAACCCACATCAAAAATAGGGTTAATAAAATATCCTCTTTATAAGAGGGAGAGGGAAATGAATAGTTTAATATGAAACTTTTCATTCGAACAAGGTAATATTAGTTTGAAGTGAAAATATGTAATGTAATAATAATCTAACCATCATGTTCTGATAGAGGGTGATAAAGAACATTTTCATTATAATACTAACAATCATAAAGCCATCAATTTTTTATTAGTTAAAAGACAATTTATTTCATAAAAAAATTAAATAGATAATTTTTTTATTCCCAAATAGTTTTGATACATTTTAGGGATTCATTTACAACAGAAATATACGCTTAATTTAATAAACATACTCGGTTCCTTTTCCATGTCATAATCTAATCCTTCGGTTTTCATCGATATATCTACACTTCATTTTTTAAATATAGAGATCGATATTTCAGAGTTATTTTTATACCTAATTTTGTTATCAGTCATATGATCCACAAGTCAATACATCAGCCTTTAATTTCTTACTACAACCAACATGGTTAGCAATAGTTATAGACTATGAAAACTTATACTTTGATCTTAATCCATAATATTACTTAATACATTACCTATGTAGTTATACTTAAGACTCGTCTAAAATATTACTTTCCAAAATCAAGGACCGGTCATTTAGAGTGAAGATCACTAAACTTCCAAAATAAACATAACATAATATTCTACTAATAATGTATCTCTTAATGTCACATACTAAATATATGAATACCTTAACATCCATTAAAGAGTTATGAAAACATGCATGCTTTAAACAGTAAAATCATAGGTTGAATATATTCCTTAAAAGTAATCATCTAATAACTCCATCATAACATAAACCATAAGATCACTAACAACCTTCATGGTCACCAATACTATACCATTTCCATCTATTTTTTATTATCTCAAAAATAAAAAACACATATAGGGTTATCTTTATCAAGTCATGTGTTTTCAAGAAGATAAACATAAAACAATTAACTTCTCTTGATTACTGGTGTAATTTATCACATTATTCAAATTACTTAATGAAGATGTATTGTAGTACAATCATTATATATCTCATAAATCATATAACAAGAATATAATTACATAGTTCTTGAATCCAGAAACCAAAATACTTTTATTATTATACTTCAACTGTAGCGACAACATTATATTGAACTTGATCCCAATAATTTTTATGAACTATATTTCTTTGATAGTTGGGACATTCATTTGAATAGTTCCCTATATCCACATAGTTGAAGCATTTAATATTGGGAAATTTATTCATTCTCTTACAATTATGATCATTGTGTCCTTTTTCACCACACGTGAACCTAACTCATTTTTCTTTTAAGCATAATCCAAGGTGTTTCCTTCAACAAGTCTCAAATGTGGGAAAATACTTATTTCACTTATCCCCTTTATCTATATTTATCCCAACTTACCCTTTCTTAACATAATTAATTCTAGATCCATATTAATTATAGAACTCTTTATAATTCTTATTAAAACATGACACTATTTCCTCATATTTATGACAACGTTTGAGAGACTAGTTCTATTCAAAATACTGGATTAAACCCATTGAAGAAATGATCATCCTTACTCTTTGGATTAGGTGCACTGATGTGGTTCCCATTAATTATGGTGTCCACCATTTCTAAAAAAAATCATTAACTATATTAGATCATTGATTTATAAAACATAAAATATAATCCAATTACTAGTGAAATACTTATCATAAATTGAAACATTTATTTGTAGCTAATATCATAATCTTAAAAATGATTTCTTTAGAGACATATTTACTTTTAAATACGTCATAAGTTTTTTACTGAAAATATGAATTATACTATGATTATCTCTTGAGAGTGTCAAACCTTGTGTGCAGTAAGACCTTTTGTCATGTACTGGGTTACCTTGAGTAAGTCCTGAGACACCTTGTCGAATTTGTTACCCCTAGGTGTACCTGTTCCATAACCACATCCACTCATAGTACCCAGAATGTGATGTATTTATTGGGAAACCATCATAATCTCTACCATACCAAAATTCTAGGATGTTCAAAAATTATAATACTGAAATTATATATTAGGGTTATGTTCTCTGATATATTTATTTTAAATCTAGTTTCCAAGGTTACTTATAAGGTTCCTTTGATACCATCTATAACACCCTAATAATAGAATCCCAGAGTGGGTGTATTATTTTATTACATTGGCATGGTTATAAGGAATAAAATATCAAAGGACCTATTATTTTATAATTCATTAATATGATAGCCATAATACAATTAGAAAATGAAAATAAAACATGATACATAATCAAATGAAAAAAATTTCATTCTTGAAAGATTATTCAACATTTTATTCTTCATAACATATGAAAATGAAAAATTAGAAATGAGTGAGCTCAGATGATCACTATGGGTAAGTAATACAGTATAAGATATCTTAAACAGTAAGGAAATGTTAATAAATTATTCCCCTAAAACATAATCTTGAGCATAATATGGAAGGAATAAGAACTGAATGAATAATTCCATAAAAATATTCATAGGAGAATAAAACATAATTGTGGATACTCTAATAGTTGATAAATCACATGGAATATCATTTTATTTGTATAAAAATGAGAGAGTGCATAATGATGGACATCATAAAATACCATCAAGGCCACATCTAAGACACTATAAAAAAGTGGGTATAACCCAATCCAGTTTGTATTATGAGACTTACCAATGCATCGAGGGGATATAACAGGCCCCACCCATCTCATATTATGTCCAACCCATTCTTCATATATATAATAAATGGATTTATTTAAATAAAAGTATCTCAATTTTTTTTTATATTATATTCGTAATCATAGGTGAAATTACTCTAACAAAAGCATTGTGAAACTCTTGAGAGAAATAATCTTTAAACATTCCTTAGTATCTCATACCACTTTGAAACATTTGAATATTTCCCAACATAACATTAAATGAAAACTATAAAATCATGATAATAATACAATTCGTGATATAATATATCAAAGGGAATTATATACACCACACACATGGAAATAGTGGTGAACAAGTCATATATCACATAGAAGTAAAAGTGAGGCGAGACAACTGCTTTTTTACATTGAAATGAAGATTTATTTTGGAAAATCATTTTCATTTGACATAAAATAAGATTATAAAAATTTATTTCCCTGAAAAGAGAAGGAAATAACATTGAAATTATATTATATTAATAAATTAAGTCCCACTGAATTGAAATCATGTAAATGAGTTTTTAATAAATTTTAGAAATAAAACATTTTAGTGCAATTAAAGGAAAATAATAAATAGGTTTTTAAAAAGAAAGGAATGTTTGTTTTAATAAAATGAGAAATGAAACAAGGTATGTTTTCATAATAAATTTGGGGATTTTATAAAAATAATGGTGGCTTAAAAAAATATTTTGGATTGCACATGAAAATGGGTAAGAAATTGGGAAGTTCCTTTGAATCGGGCATGTTTATCAAGACGAATTAAGAAGGGAACCCTGTAAAACATGAATTGACAAAAAAAGATTAAATTATCTGGATATATGATTTAGGAACACATGAATAGAGTATATAAGGATTATATAATAATAATTTAGAAAAAAAATTCGGTAAAGGGAGAGATAGTGTAACCCGAATGAAAAATGGAGGTTCGGGAACAAATCCTTACCACTTTGTAATCAATTGAATTGTATGTATAGAAATTAATAATCATCTAATGAATAATTTAATAACATGAATTTAAATAGATTTAGGATATTTTATATCAAATTTTGGTATACATACAACACATACACGAAGTATGTGGTGAATAATGTAAATCTCACTATAATAAAAGTGTAATAAGAAACCCCATATATTTTGCTTGAATCTGTTATGAAATTGATCATAATGTCAGGGATAATCTGATTAAATACATTAATTAATTAATTAAGAACCTTTTATACATGTATTTTATTAGTTATAGTTTTATTTTTTTAATTTATTTCCTTATTGGTTAGTTATAATGTTTAATTTCATCATTTAGGAGCATTCCTTTTCTTGGTTTTCATGATCAGTTCACTTGTTTAGGTAAAATTTGTATAATTTTCCAGAATTTGAATTGAATTTTATTGATCAACATAAAAAACTTTTCATTGGTTTTTTTATATTATTTTTCAGATATGATGATGACTCATCAGATAACATGTTATTGATAATCGTTTAGATTAATTTTACAAGTTTTTGATTTGAGAAAGCTCGTTTTATTTTATCGTTTATTATTATGACAATATGTTACTTATAAAACATAAAAAAATTTATAATATAAATTTTAGAATATATTTCAACCATTAATATTATTTTATAAAGATATTTTAAGGATAAATTGATGAAGGAAAATCCTTCGTCCATTATGGTTGTAAATCGGCACCCGACGGACAATGATTTGTTTTTTAAAATAAAAGAGTGTGAGAAAGGAGTTTGGTGATGGATAATCAATTAAAATGACATAATTATAATATATATATATATATATATGACACTATATTTATCATTATCATTTTTTATAGAGTATTTTATGTGAGTATAATAAATGGAAAAGGTATTTGAAAAGAAATTAAAATAAAAAGATAGAGGGTTTACCTCGTGAATTCTTCTATTTGAGAACTTTTTAAGGCACCGTGGTTTGACCTTCTTTTTTTACTTGAACCTCCAAGAAGTTTGAGAGTGACATGGAAAGAGGATTTGGGTAGATTATGGACATGATTCAAGGCATAGAGGTTTGAGGATAAGTAATGGTTAGGGTGGTATTTATAGTGGAGGGGATGAGTGATATTTGAATATTTTATTAATTTTTTATTATTTTGGATCAAAACTATGAATAATTTTAAAATTATGATCAAATATATTAAATTAATGAATTATGGTCCAATATTATGGGCTTACATCATCCATACATCACTTATGACCCAAAAAATCACGTATTTAGCTTTTATCATAAATCATCATATTTGAGTATTCAACAAAAATTCATGTTTTTTTAGAAAAATACGAAAATTTCACACTAACCATTTTTCAACGTATAGAATTCAAAAATTACCAAATTTTTAGGAAAATAATTCTATAAATTTTATAAATTGATTTTTTAATTAAAATCATCATTTACCTGAAAAATACCGATTTTAATATTATAACTGTTTCTATAAAACTTTCAAAATTTAACTAAGGTATCATTAAATAGTCTTATAATCATAAGAAAAAAATAAATATATTAATAATTTTTTTAAAAATTATATTTCATTTAAATGGTATAATTAAATCTAAAATTTTAATTAAATATATATTCCAAACAAAAATTCAAACCATTAATTAATAAATTTTAAATTAATTTTTTAGTTATAATATGAAATAATTATATCAAACTTTAAATTTCAAGATTCATAAATTTTATTTATAATTTCAGGTATGTGGTTACAATTCATTTGGCTGGGTTATTATACATAAGGGTCATATTACTATTAATGAGGGTAAGATTACTATTCCAAAGGGTCAAGTTACAATTCACCAAAACATTATGTTGATCCTAAAAGACTCTAAATAGACTAATGATTGCAATTGTGTTTATCTAATTTTTGAAATTCAATAACATATGTTGAAAAATTATGTTTAATTCAAATCTTGCTACTGCAACGAGAAGGTGGGGAAAAAGAACGTTCAAAAGTAAAATAAGTTTTTATATCTAATTTAATTATAAAAATTATTCCAATGATCTAAGTTGGATTAATTTATGTATAATTTATATATCATAACATTAATAATCAATTTAAATTATAGTCATTATATAAACTAGAACAAATTTAACTAAAATGTAGTATTTTTCACTATTCATCAAAAAAAATAAAACTTCTCCAAAAGATAATATTAATTAACTCTCAATTGATTTTCAAATTACAAATTAAAAAAATGATGTATATTTTACCAAAAATTAATCATTTCATTATAAATAAGTTTCATTTTTTTGAAACCATTATAATTAATTTTTAATGGTAGTTATAATTGTTTATCTTACTATTTTTTACCTCTATTTCATAACTATCATATTTAAATAATTATACTAACAAAGTGTTAATTCACAAAGACTCAATGTTGGATGCATTAGATTCTATATTAAATTTTTTTTTAAATCCTTTGGGTGTTATAGTGATATATCTATAGTCCTTATAGGCGGAAAACTCCCCAGTTGATGTATATATATATGTTGTAGTGGAGATGTACGTTGATGTGGGGATATTCATTGTGGGTGGGACCCAAGTAATACAATTAGAGTCCATAAATTTAGAAAATTTACATAGAATAAGTTTTTTATAAATGATTCATCTTTTAGATGATATGGTGGTTGGATCTTGTGAGGGATTCTCTAAGGGTGTACAATAAAAAAATAGTGACTGCTTCTATTGCTGGACTAATACCCAGCTGAAAAATATATTATATTGAGGTCCCTGCGGTTGAAAAACTACATAGAGATTTTTTAGTGACACTTTTGGGTAGATAAGAAGTCTATTTTAAGATATATAATAGAGATATATTTTTATTGAAGGAATATATGTGTTATTTTATGTCATCTGAAGGGTGTGGATTATAAGATTAAAGTGGTTTGTATGGATGAATCTAGATAATGTTTTATCTTTTTTTTGTTCACTCCATACATGGATGTACTAACATGATTCATTCACATGGATGTATAATAAATTTTTTAAGAAACCTACTAAGTATAATTATCTTACCACCCCTATTTTATATATATATATATATATCATATTATCTTGAATGATTTAGTGGTGTTTTCTGATGACATAATCGCTAGACATAATATACTTTTTGATGGAGGCAGATTGTATATACCTCACCAGAGGTACATAAGAGTTTTCTGAATTTATCGTTTATTTTAAATTATGTTTTATATTTTTATTAAATTAAACCAATTTTTAATACATTATTTATGACACCACAAAAATTTAGATTAATGAAATACCATGTTCCATACCTTACTTAACAAACAACACCTACCTATAATTGAAACACAATATATTATAAAAATATTATTTAACTGTGACCAATAAAACATAACTTCTAAGTAGAAAGTATGAATAAGAATGCAAAATTTTGGAAATATATATATAGATTTTATATATAAAACTAATGTATTGATTTATTCATAATATATATGAACTCCATTTTTATTGAAAACATTTAAGCTTAAAAAATGCGACTCCTTCAAAAATAGGTTTTATTGAATTTTTCACATTGAAATTATAATTAATTTCCAAAATTAATAGAATTTTTATTATAATAATTGAATATTATTTTTAAATCATAATTTTAATGTTTTATTAAGGTGATTTGGTGGTATTTTTGTTAAAACAAATTTGTGAGTAGTGAAAAAATACCGATTCATATAAAATTTTCCTGTATTTTCATTAAAAAAAGTAATTTGAATGTAATATTATTTTTTAACTTTATATTAACGAAAAATAATCTTATATTAATTATATTTAATTCAATTAATTATATAAGAAACATTATTTTACATGATTTTGGTATATGTTCATATTTAGGATATAAACACATTTTTATGAAAACTATGTTAATGAACACAATTTTTTATCTTTGTAGTTTTAATTAAATGTATATAATATTTTTTTTAAAAAAATCATATAATTTTTTTATAGGTCATATAATGAAATTAAATTCGTCATTATTCTTAAAAGTTTATTTTTCTAATAATTATTTTGTTGAATTTTAAGAACTTATTTTAAAGTGATTTATGCCACTTTTAGAATTTAATTCCTATAATGGATTCCATATATGAAAACATAATTATTAATATAATTTAATAGGTTCAATTTAATTTTTTTCTTTATAAATAATAGAAATTGTATAATTGTTTCACCCAACTACAATTAAAACGAGTTTACCAAGGGTTAAACTAAGAGATAAGGGTAGTTATGCCACATAAAATTGTCTAATTATTTTTGGATGAAGATATTTAAACTATATTTTATCCACAATCGTATAATTTTTAATTTTAAGCCACATTCACATGAATGTGGCCTTATATTATTGATATATTTTATGTAATTCCATGTGTGTCCCTCCCCTCACAAATAAAAGATAATTCCACTCCACCATTATTCATAATTTTTGAATACTCTATATCGTAAAATAATTGCCCAGAAAACATCATATAGTCCTTTAGTTAACTCATTTTATTTTTTTCCTCCTAATACCAACTGATGAAGGCTTAAGGTGTAATCCAAAGGAGGTCTCTTGAAGTAGTAGAAATTATCTTTATTAACTATTTCAATGTTTATTTCTTAGTTTATTTATTAAAAATTTGTTTTATAGATCCTAACATAAATAATATATTTTTTATCAATATATTTTTGGTTATTATTATTATGGTTAAACTATTTCCTACCTTCATTCCATCCTATAAAAAAATAAAGCATCGCTCTTGCGTACACATGACCAACCATCTCCAAATAGTGGTGTGATTCATTTTCAAATCCAATTAAAATGGATGCTTATAAATATTAAATAAATGGATATATATGATATTTATGACATTATTCCTATTTAAATAATACATCATTTAACTTCTTTCCCTTTATCTCATTAAATAATGAAGTTGTCACTCGTGTATATGTTTGGACTACCACCTCCATAACGTGATGTGATTCATTTTTCATGTATTCCATTCATGGATGTTTAAAAAATATTTATATAATTAATATATATGATATTTACTTCATTATTACCATTTTTTAATTTTTGGAACAATTCTTAATATGCAAGAACCAAAAAAATGAACTAGAACTTACATGAATAATGAAACAGTTAATACTCAAAATGATAATTTTAATATTGAATTATTAATAAATGGGTGTTGAAATGTTATAAATGTATTATATTTGATATTATTAGCATTTATATGGTTTTTATTAAAAATTATAACATATTTAAGATTATTATATGTGGGGTTAAAATCACTTACGAAGAAAGTAAGACCTGAGGTAAGGGTTTCTTTTACAATCTCATCCTTATTCGGGAATGTCTATGTTTTATGTTTCCATTAAAGGGGTTATATGATATTTATATTCTAAAACCTATATATTTTCTTCTTATCTATTTATTCTATAAAATATAGGTTTTCCTTTGATTTTACCCACTCTAAGTACTCAAGTTTCCTAATTATTTTTGTTAGGAAAACTGACTTTTCCTTTTAATTAAAAAAAATAATATTTTTTCGTGTCTAAATTTTCATTAAAATGTTTTCAAGAATCTTTTTATGATGCCACAATGACTTATTAAATCAATTTTAAAACTGTTTTTATTTTTATTAAAATCATTAATTGAATTCATCTTATCATTTTATAAATGAGAATCTTTTTATTAAAGGTGTGAAATATGTTTTAACCCATATGTAAGATCCCATATTTCTCTATAAGGTGTGTTTTATTTAAGTTTCTGTTTATGCCATTTATTTTGGTCGATTATGTTCTTTATAAAGTATTTAAAGAGTCTCGTGAGTGTTCTGGGGTTTCGGGACTAAAAATAGAGGGCAAATGAGTTTTTTGGGCTAGCTGCACGGTCTGCGCACGGTTAGTGCTAACTGTATGGGCAGCCCAAGTGATCCATATAAGAGGAAGGTTTTTGGAAAGTAACCACTTCATGGTTTTTGAAAGGTTTGGAAAACCGTTCGGGTAAACCGTGTGATGTGGCTCTTTTGGGATTGAAGCGTCCACACTGTTTGCGCACGGTATGTCAAACCATACAGCAAAACCATGCGGCCTAGAATCCTTTAATAATGTACAAAACATCAACTCTGGGATTTTATAACCCACTTGGTATTTTAGCCCCACTCCACCCTTGCAGACCTAAGAAAGAAACTAGGGGAACAAGATCTCCCAAAGAGCAATCTCATTCAATTCTTGGCAGTTTAGAGTGCCATTGGATGCAAATTGAAGATCTGGGTAAGGCTAATCTCTCTCTTGATTTTCTTTTTAGTTTAGTATTTATAATTCATTTCCATCACTATATAAATATCACAATCCTTTTTTTGTGGGTTTTAGGGTAAATCATTAAGGGTTGGTTGAAACAAGATCTAAGGATTTTTTTGGGAGTGTGTTTTCCAATGGATTTAGGGTAGGTAGTCTATAAAATTAAATCCCATGGGTTTTGTGTAGATTTGTGACTATAGGGTTTTTATTCTTTCCCTATACTGTTGATTTCTTTGTGATTTTGACATAAGATATGGAAACATGTGTCTAAATGGTTATATTAACTCCTCTTGACCTCCATGGGATGTTAGGAGAATGATTCGACCAAATTTGGGCCACCGGTGGGCTGTGACGATATTTTACGGACATAGAATTTGCTAAGTAGTGTAATTTAATTGTTAATAAACATAGATACTTTGATTAATATGTTTATATTATTAAATGGATTGATGGTAAATACTATGTTACTAGCTTATATTTGAATATTTTTGGTGAGATAGGTATGGGAAATGGGAAATGGGACTAAAGGGTTAAGTAATTAAAATGATAAATGTGTTAATAGATTGAGGAAATAATGTTATTTTTCCATATATTAATATTATCGTGACATTGTAAATGATGTTGGATTTGTTGTTGTGATATAGTGATTTTTGGTGAATGATAATAAGCATTTGAACATGGCTTGGTAGAGTGGTCTATTGACATGAGGTTCTACGCCCAAGTGTTGAGTTGGACTGAGGTTCTATATCTTACCCTCAATGCACAGGTTAGGGAAGGGGGAAAAGTTATATTAACCCAATGGTTGTATTCCACCTAGACTGAGGCTTTCAGGTGATGATATTGGAATTTTTTTTCAAATGATTCCTAGTAAGATAAGACAAGTGAAATTCCCATATGTTGAAAATGTTGATCATGCCAAATCCATCGAACACATGAAAAGGGTGACATGATAAATGAAATATCATGGTAATAAACATGGATTAATTTTTAGGATAACTTAAAGGAACATAAATAAATATTTATTATTGTACAGTTAACCATTCCATGCCTTAATTTATAATTTTCATGAACTATCTACCTTACTGGATATTTATTGGACACTGTTGGTGGGGGCCTACTGAGTTATACTCACACCCTACTCGGGTCGCCATTGGGTACCCGAGAATATTTCATTATTGCAGGTCGGGATAAGGTCAAGGACACTATGCAAGGGAGATGAGTTGGAAATTAGATGTGTTTGGGTGAGGTTCCAGAGATGGAGTTATGTCCATTTTGGGGATTCTACTATTTTCTTTATTTTGGGTTTTTTTTCATTTGAAACTATAACACGGAATGGAATATTTATTGTTGTTTAGGATTGTATCTAGTTTTGGGATTTGGTTATTATAAATTTTATGGATTGTTTTTTTATGTTTCTTCTATTTCAATTATTATCTTTTGAGGCCTAATATGGTTTAGAGGGTATAGTCTCCCCACATGACATATTGGACTATCACGGCTAGTTGACAATCTCTAGCATACAGGGAGGTGCAATTGAGGACATGTAACTCCCCATTTCGGGGCACCAGTTTAGTGGAACCCTGGTCGGGGACTTTACAAAGTAGTATTAGAGGAGTTATTTTATCTCTATTACTATTTGGGGATGGTAGACATGAGGATAGAAATGTGTCAGGCCTTGGTAATGAGCTTGTGCTTGGGAGTAGCTAACCTATGTACGGGGGAAAACCCATGTCACCCTGGGAGGGGATTATTGTTCTTGTTGTGTTCTGATTTTGATGATATTTCACTGTTGGGTGAGGCACTTGTTTTGTGATTTGATGGTTTAGGGATATTTCATTCGTGGAAGGAAAGATACAAGGTTGTGCATTCATTCATCATTATAGTAACCTATGAAGGAAAGTGAAATTCATCATGATAGACACCCACATGAGAAGGGTGTTGTCAAGACCCATCCCATGGGGCCCGTGCCATGACTACCCCAATCCCACCTTCCATAGGCCAGGGGCTGATGACTAGCACCAGAAAAGCGCATCCCTAAAACGGGAATGCATTGCCTTATACCCTATACATACACACAGTCCAAGAACACAACAAGAAGCAACCACGAAGTAATCTTCTATAGTAAAATTTTCCTGAAAGTAAAGGGGTTGGAATACAAGCCCAACTAAAAATTAGAAGTACAAATGAAAAGTAAAAAATACAACTTAAAAAGAAAAAATTATCTCCTGGATCGTCCACAAAGGATCCTACCTGAAGGGTAGGTACAGCTCTTGAATGGTAGTCCTTGTGTCACATCATGACGAGTGGTCCACCTCCGAGCATCATCATGTCCTTGTTCCCTCGGCCTCGATCAATGTTGTCTGTCATCTGCACAAGACAAAACATGGTGTGGTCGAAGCCTGTGCAGGGGTGAGTATAAAAATACTCAGTAGGGTCCATGAGAGCCCTAAAGGTCTCCCAAAGTTCCACAAAGGATATACCATAAGGAAATACCATAACACAAATAATTAAGTGATAATCATCAACTCTAGATAAGTATATGCGCGTACATATACCTAAGTTATCAAGATATACTCATCCCATGCATGAGGTAAAATTACCACAATGTTAACACCATGAAGGGAGATATACCACACAGGTAACACCAAAAATATATAAGTACCACATAGGTATTTAGGGTCCTAAACATTCCAAAAACGGGAATGGGAAACTCCCCCATAATTTGAGAAAGGATTCTACCCAATTTCCCTTAGAAGATTGGGGAAAAACATGAAGAATACTCAAAATTCACAAATGACTGACCGGTCCGCATACCGGTTCAACATTAGTGGCATGTGGTCGGTTCAGCGAGTCCCCTACGGACCAGCGTCCTCCGTGAAATAGAGGCAAGAGCCCCTATGCAGGCACGAACCTGGACGAACGCCTGACCGGTCCACCGCCCCTGCCACAAACCATGCCCGATCGGCCCATGCTGAGCGCGCTATCATTCACGAAATAGAGGCGGAGCCATGCACGGCCGCAAAGTGCCCCTCGAACCGACTTGGTTCATGGGTGAGGTGCATTCAATGAAACCCCGCGAACTTCAGATTGTCCAGGTCATCTGTAGGCTGGGTTTTCAGTCATGGACCTCCGAAAAAGGTCCCGCATGACCACAATACGACCCCATTCCCACTCTAAAAAAGGACGTCGAGGGGGAGAAGAAAGAGGATTCAAATTCAGATGCTTGTATATTTAGAGAATGGAGGATATTGAAGGAGCGGCTTTTTTAAGTGAGGAGCTTAGGATTTTGCAAACCGCAATGTTCCAATTCGCGAACTAGTACAGGTATAGAACTGGAAACGAATTGATAAAGATCTGAAAAATTCATAAAAAATTGGTGAAACACAATCTAAAATTAATTTTGTGAGCCATGGTCCCTCTTCGGATGTACTCCCCATGAACCAGGGAGTTTATTCCCCTTTCTCGATCCAACATGCCGCATAACACCCTCCTACGCAGACGCAGCCCGGACCGGTGAGGCCCTTGGCCACCACGGCTCACACGGACTCCAACACCGCGTACGAACTTGGTACGTGGGCCAAAACTGAATCTGCTTACCGCTCTGGTATGTGGAAATCCCATTAGTCCGCGTACCACCCTAGTACATGGACGACCTCTCCAACCGCGTAGCACTCCCCTACGCAATGGGTGCCACTCCTCATGAACCCATGTGGCACGCCAACTCCTTCAGTGTTTTAACTCCCCATGCTAGATAAAACCTTTCCAATCTGACCGGATCCTCCGCAATCCCTTCATTGGCCTATTAGCTGGCCCCGAGCCAAGGCCTCTCCCGAATCCACCGGACCCGTATGATGAAACCTTCAGGTGTGTGAACAAGCCACCAAGAGTTCACATACCCATGGTAGGCGAGGAAAAAGGGGTTTCCCCGACCCATGAGTGGATTCCCGAATCATTCCTGGGTTCACATTTCCATGGTATTGCAGGGTCTGAGCCCAAGATTCCCCTTTGTGCCTCTCCACTTTCCATGATTGAGGGATCTCGTTGGCCTTTCCTTTTGATGAGGACCAATGGTGAGTACTTCTCCCCTCTCCTGGGAGTGACTGGGCATCCCTTCTAGAGAAATCCCCAAACCATCCTCACTGGAAGTCAATGGACTTCCCCTCCCTTTCGGGAAGGTTCATTTATACGCCACCATTTCCCTGGCCCTTACAGGCGCAACTTCTACCTCCCTCCAACATCAGGAAGAGTGAGAATCCAGTAGCACTAGCTGTTTCTCTCCACCTCCATAGCCATTGTCTCTACCGCACGACTACTACCTTCACCATGCTCTTCCATCAGGGAGGAAGATAGTCTTATCGTTCCGACCACCTTCCCTTGAGGAGGAAAAAGTGAGAGTCTTCCTTAGTCTATTGCATTCTCTTGTTTCTCACACCGAGCATGACTCACATGGGCTTAGATATTTTTGGTGGCCATGGCATTCTCACAATGGTGGTAGTTAAACTAACTATGTGGGTTTTGATCCCTGTCTCCCAAATATGGTATGTAGGATGCCTCTCTGAGGTTCAATCCCAATAACAGGAAACTCTCACGTGTAAGCCCTAATCTTCCAGAACTATGTGGACATTGATTCTGGGCCAAACGGGATACATAGGAAACTTCCCTGAGGTGCAATCCTGATCTTTATGTCCGACATATAGATTTTTCCATGTCAAACCATGTCCTTATACCACAAAAATACCATCTCTGTGCCCAGTAAATCACTTCCCTTGTGTCATTCGGGCAGCTTCGGTGTAAGTCCCTCACCATATTTGACCAGTCATCTCTTGCCTGGGTGTCCTTGCCACATGAAATTAAATTGTACGGTTGGGTCCTTGTCACACGACCTTAGGGGTGATGTGTCTCGTTGAGTGGCATCGAGCTACGTGGATTCAGATTCCTCTCAAATGGATATGTAGGAATCCCATATCACGGTTTTGATCCAAATGATCATGTCGTTATCTGTCCCCCATAGATGAAAATAAACTCTAGAGTGCCCAGTTACAAGGCTTTATACCTGTACTATCTCAATGAGTCCAAATTCCTCGAAGTCATTAATCCAATTTGGAGTGGTAAACCTCGGGCCTAAATGATTCTGAATCCCTACGTTCAGTTGATCATTTCCAAACAGGGATAAAACAAAGATTCACGTACATATGAATATGTCTTAAATCTATAAGAGAGTCTCAGAATAGGAAATAATCCCCCCCAAGAAGGTGCGATGTGCTCGACTTCCCATCCTCTCGACCAATGTGAGTTCTTGAGTGTCACTATCCCAATTTACCAACGAATTCATGCCTTTGGAAAGAAGGTCCACATATCGTTGGATATGAAACCTTTGGGCGTTTTGAAGAAAAAATAATGCACCTGACATATGTGATTAAACAGAACTCGGACTTCTTAAAATCAACCATTGGTAACTGTGTTCCACCCCACCCCCCACCCCCCCCCCCCCCCGCGTCGAAACAAAAATGGTGAACCTGATGTGAATCTTTAACCATCATGAAAGATTAACCCTAATCCCACTTTTTGCCCCTCATACTCATGAGGAGGTCTAAGAAAGGACATTAATTAAGCATTGGATTATGAGATGCTACTTTTATAGGTTTGCTATTTGTATTTATTAAAATATTTTATAGGTACCAATCCGAGCTCCCTTCGATCCAATGGCATCATGAAAGAACTCACAGATGCGTACTTCCAGAAATTCAATGACCATGTATTCCCACCAATGAAGGACCACATCACCTACTCATCATATTAAAAGCTGGTTCTTAGAAGCATTGTTCCGAGAGTACCACTTGAATGGTACTTTCCCGACAGTGGAGGCGACCATGCACGCCCTCCAGTCGGCCAAGACTCATTGGCCGCCTGCCCAGTAGTGGATGCAAAAGCAGATCCAGATGGCTCCTATTGTCGTCTCAAACCGTTTTGGGAGTCTATGCCAAAAATGGGACAACACATACCTTCCTTATCTTAGGAAGGTAGATGAGTCCGACACTGAGGACTTCATCCCCACTGAATGGGGGTTTTTCTCTAAGGCCCCAGCTGGAAGACGTCATCACGGTTACTCCGTGACTAAATATCCTCACACTAGGGAGGATATTTCCCCAAGGATCTAGGCCCACACTCCCCGAGCTCTGGCCCCTCGGACTACCCGACGAGGGCAGAAACCATGCAATCAGGGACTAGTCATCACCCTTGTCCCTGAGGAGGAGATTTGCTGCCCATTCACAGAGATATATCACGAGCAGGCAAATACACATTTTTGCTCCTCCAAAGCCCGCCATCCCTAAATGGTGACATCATACGAGAAAGTGATCATTCCCACTAAGATTCATCAAGCCCTTCACCCACACTGGATTACACCTACCCGACAAGCACTTCTCCACGCTCGGGGTCATGAAACCAACCATCCAGACGTGGTGGAAACCCAGCGCCTGCAGGACCAGCTCCTAGAAGATGCTCCTAATGCCTACCATCTTGATATGGTGGCAAAAAAAAATCCCTCCATCGAGATGTAGCAGAAACTAATTGGCGGGCATGTCTCCCTACCAACAAAGGCCACCGACTCGATATGGTGGGGAACCAACATATGCAAGGATATCTCCCTACGGATACAAGTAAATTTTGCCACCCTGATGTGATAGAAAATGGAGAAGTAAGCTTCCATATCCCGGCATAGGGGAAGACTCGTTCACCTTCCCCAAAACTGGATAATTTTCAGTACCCACTGACCACTGGAGGACTGGAGAAGGATATTCCTACTCCAATACCAAATAGGGCCTCCAAACCTGTTTCACCCAAAGATGTCTCTCTGCATATCCTGGAAATGATAGAGGAGCAGGTATCGATCCCACATCATATCTTGCAGACCTTCCCGAATGTAATTCTATTGATGGAAACAGCAAGGACTCAGGCCCGTGAGAACGTCTCCCCAATTGAGGTGACTAATATAAGAGAATTTATAGACAACTCGGAGTATATCTACATCTCTGCTTCCACCCTGGAGGGTCGTCGGCCATATCCCGCGATACAAGAATAACCTGATCGAGCAGTTTCACTTGTTCTAACTGGGAACACCCACTCATCACGGTGGAGGCTCCAAAGAAGGCATATATCCCTACTAAAATTCAATATGTTATTCAGCATATCCCAACAACTTTATGGGACCAAATTAGATAGGGACTCAAAGGGGAAGGACATTATCAACAGCAGTCCGTCACCACTGCCCGCAAGAGAGCACCTCAAACACGCCGAAGGCAGCAGGAAAATAAAGAGCAAGTTCATGACTACGCTCTAATAGAATCTAGGCTTGCTGACACCGTTAAGCACATATCGAAGGCTCAGAACCCTTCCCACCCATTACAATATTATAGGAGTGGTAGTAGTAGTTGCAGTGGTCCTCCCCGGGGTATACACTACAAACACTCTCCGTTACGTGGGACCACAGATTATGATAGTAGCCCTCGATTTCATAGTCGCAACTGCGAAGGCCCTCCCCTCATTGTGGTACATTCTGTAGGCCGTCCCCAGGGTGTACCCCATAGATATTCTCCCTGCGGCAGCTGTAATGGTATTCCCCACCATTGCGGCGGCTGTGATGGTATTCCTCCCCACCACAGCCACCATTGCGAAGCTCCTCCCAGTAATGTATCCTAGCAACAAGAACTTCCTCTCCATGTTGCAGTGTATCTTGAAGGTCCTCCCCACGATACACATTGAACATCAAACCATAATGGTCATCCTCACCATGATGGAAGTTGTTGCGAAGATCCTCTCCGTAATAGCGCGGCGCAGCCAGAAGGTCCTCCCCTTTCTACGATAAGCCTTGGAGGTCCTCCCCAGGGTATGCACTGCATAAGTCCTCTATGCAGTGGGGCGTCTAGATGTAATTGTAGCCATTTCCATTACCACATAGATAGTGGAGGTCCTCCCCACAGTGACAAATCATATCGATTGGAAGGTCCTCCCCCTACCAAATCAAGAATAGAAAAGCCCTCCTATGACAAGTCACTCAAAAGGACGGGATCCACCATGTCAGATTCCCATCCAGTCACCAATGAAATCTTTCTTCAATCAGGGGGTGTTCCGGGACAATGATCAACTTCTGAGCTACCCCAAAACCACCGACATGATAGTTCAATACCTACTAGCCCCACTACCTCTGACCACACTATCAGTGAGCGTCTCAGTTAGTCCGATTACGTAGAGGAATCATTAGAGGAGGAGAATACCGACATGTTTCACCTGAGGAAATGACTGGCCAGGGATGATGTACCGGTTATGTTTTGGCCCACGACCACCTCTCAATTCTACATACCTAGAACGTTGTC
The DNA here is from genome assembly GCA_963277665.1 of Viscum album. NCBI lineage: Eukaryota > Viridiplantae > Streptophyta > Magnoliopsida > Santalales > Viscaceae > Viscum > Viscum album. Next base: position 20,184,668 of record OY728135.1, read on the forward strand.
ATAAAAACATGTGGACAACATCCACTCAAATATATAGAAAACCCTCCGCTTGAGGAAATCATGTATCCTACCCTATGATGGGTATGTAGACCATGTCAAGTTGATAGGATAACTCCTGCATCACAATGACTTAGAAGCTCTTCCTTTGGAGCGATAACCGCAATCAGAGAGGCCTAAAGGAAATCTTGAGTTATCCTTCTTCCGTACACTACACCAGTTTCCCCGCCTCATTGGTGACGCCCCGACGGGAGTCCATATTAGAGGATGGGGAGAACATGGAGCTTTGCATTTCACTCTGCTTCCCGTCCAGCAGAACCACTTTGACATAATGTCATACAACGCTATCACTTCAATACAACAATCAAGTGGGGTCCCTATTCAGGAAAGGTGACCCGCTCGACAGAGACAGGCCTTGAGTAAGTATCAGAGGCATGAATTCTGTTGGGAACAATCCATTCATGAATTCCTAAACAAGGCCACAAAAAGAATACAACAGGCCTCTCATCTAAGAGAGGCCAATCAACAATAATTTCATGCCTCTGTAGAGGGAATCAATTCACATGTGAAATCGGCACTAGATCTAGTTCACCCGCGAATGGGGGCACGCAATATCAGGTAGGTAGCGATAGCTGCATCCACTAACACAATCCGGGGCCAACCCCAGCCTATGGGGCTGGGGGGGCATTTTTAACAACAAATTCCCCCATAAGTCCAATAAAAGCGGGAAGAGATACAACGTCCAAGGAATGGAGCCGGCCCCAGCCCCCAGGGTTGGTGTTTTTTTTATTACCTCAACAACCCCCTCCCCCACGAGAATCAGTATTCTATAATCTATGGAGGAAAGTCAGAAGAGGGGTTTCCTGCCCTATACCATCCTTTGAATCATCATCCCCTCCGAGAGGGATGCGTACCATAAGGCCTCATCAAAGAACTCTCCACGTCACCCTTCTTCCAGGAGCCAGAAAGCAATCCTAGAAAGGAAGGGGAAGACCAATAAAAGGTGCAGAAGATTCTCTTACTATTTAGAAGATGACATCTCCTCCACACCAGGGTATTAATTTTTCAATTCCATAGAGTTTAACCCCACAAGTGACACTGAAGATGATGAAAATCTAGATGGATCAGGAGACGATGGTTTCGTTCAGGATGTGACCTAAAATGAACCATCAGGCGTGCACAACCGAAACTAGAAAACCACCCTAAATATGGTCACCCCTCCAGCCTACCCTTATCTGCTTACCCTATGAATATCCTAAAAGGATTGGAAAAAATGCCTAGTTACCCTTAACCCACCTCCTCTTAGTAAAAATGATCCACTTACGCTCGAGGAGAGGTTCTCTTGATAGGAAGAGGAGATGAAATAATTGAGATGGATCAATGTTGAGCTGCTCCAGTGGAACCGTCTTATTGATAGTGTTTCCTAAGAAGAGTCGTACCTTGAACTCCATGAAAGTGCTCATCAAAGACAAAGGTTTGACCTGGAAAATGGAGCATGGTCAGATCCCTAGCCCAATATGGCGCCTGGCCCATCCAACTATCTGAACCTAGATCCGGAAAAATACCAAGACTTCCGTCCACTCACAAAGCAACCGGAGTGAGTACGTTTGAACCCTCTGATGGTTCGACAAATGGCATATTCACCCTTGGTGTCGGCCGAGCCATATCTTCAAGAAACGCATCGGGAAATACCCACCCAAGACCAGTCTCAACAAGATGTAAATCAGTGTCTTGCCAACACTATCGAGGCACTGAAAACTCAACTAGAAGCGATGGAAGTTCGGCATGCTCTGATACAGCCAGAGAGAAAGCCCTATCTAGATTGGGTGTGCAACACGCCTCCTCCACCCAACTTTGGGAGCCCTATATTCCCTATATTCAATGGATCAGGAAATATTGAATAGGATTTGATGCACTACACATCTTATTGGGACCCCATGATGGGAACTTTGGAACAACAAGAAGTAGTGAGACTTAGATTCATTGTGCGAACCTTGAAAATATTTTCTTTCATCTAGTATATGAGCCTTATAGCTTAGTCAATAAAGAGCTGGGAAGACCTTCGGCAGCAGTTCCAGTTCTACTTCAGCTCAATGTTGCCTAAAACAATAGTCAGCAACCTCATGAATTGCAAATAGAGGGAGAATGCGAGAGTCTCAGACTTTATCTCCAGATGGAAGGGTCTGGACTACTCTCTGAACTGGCCACAGCCACAAGATGAGATGATCGCTATCTACATCGATAACCTCTGAGATGAGTTGCAAACACCACTCATAACAGTGGAGTGCACCACTATCTTTCGCAATCTCTCTAACATCGCCCATAGAATTAAAAACTCTATGCAGTGGACTAATCTGAAGTCCCGAATAGACTCACATTCTCCTGAAAAGAGAGCAGTTAGGGATAAAGAATCTTCTTTCACACTCAATCCATCCCTTATGCCAACTCCACCGCCTAGGCCTCCAGCGAATCGTCAAGGCCCCCCTGTATATCAGCATCTGCCCTTGCACCGGCGGGACGATCAGAGAGGACATAAGAGGAACCAATTTGAGGAATGAAGTCATAGACTATACTCATTTCATGAAGACCAAGTCTGGAGATACTTCATCACTGCCATGAATTGAAACTTGCTCCACCTCCCGGATTCAAGGAAACTAGATGAAGTTGGATACGATGATAGGATAGATTATTGTCCCTACCAATGAATGTTAGGAAATAACATCCAGAAATTCTTCATATTCAAATACCTTCTTAAAAGGATTGTAGACTCCTAGCTAGTCGAGCTAGGACCCCCTAGCTGACGTAGCATACGTTTCTACCACCAACCCTGATGAAGCGGAGGGGTGGAAAGAAGTCACCAGATAAAAAGGGAATAAATTTAATGATTGGATAATTCAGAAGACTGTCAACCGAGCTCATGGAATACTACGAGCTTAGCTATAACAGCCAGTGGTGCTGCCAATAGCCCCTAACATTGCATAGATGACAATATCAACTTTAAAATCCTCCACAAGCTAGTAATCTAGGCGTAATAATGAATGGAGGAAGCAAGGGAATGAAGAGAAGTCTGCAACATGGCCGAAGTTAGCCCTAACATTGTCAGATTTTAATCCATAAAACTTGGCACCACAGGCACCGACCCACCAAAAGGAACCATCAGGGACAACAAACCAGGCTGGCCCGTCATAGGACAAAGAGATAAATCTTTGGTTCGATCAACGTCGTCCATCTAATGTTACCGTTCCCTGATGAAGTGTATGATTACGAACCCAAATTCCTAACACAAGGTACCTGAGGGAGGAATCACAGAAGTAGGGGATACCGGGGGAGGTTTATTCATGGACGAAACCAACCCTATGTTTGTACCCCAGGCCAAACCCTTAATATCGTGGAAACCTGAGGGATAACCAATAAACAGACTCAGCAGGAGAAAGAATATACATCCACCTCCACAAGTATCCACACTGGCCCCGTCAATCTATGGTAGCCATCAGAAGAGGAAAGTGTTTCTAGCTGCCTAGTGCGCACAAACAGACCGGCCAGGCCGAGTCCCCAGAACACAAGAACACTATTGACATCTAACACTATGGCCAGTCCCTCCTTGTCGCATACTCCAGTTCCCAATGTGCCTGCTAAAACTCTCCAACCAACGGAGAAGCGTTGGCCACTAGAGTAGAAATACGACATCCTTAAGTAGCTGGCGTCAGTGCCAGCTAAGTTGTCAATCCTGGATGCCCTGAGTTTGTTATCAGCCCTCATGGAGGCTCTTATAGATGCCTTGCTCAGCCCCTAGATGTTTCAATCCGAAATAGCCATCGTAGAGATTTACCAGTTGGAGACTAGCCCATCTGAATTCAATGTAGTGATTTCCTTCACCGATTAGGATGAAGATGCCATCATTAAAGGAAACATCAAGCCACTATATGTGTCTGGCACCCTAATTGATGTAGAGATCTGAAAAGTCTCTATTGACAATGACTCTGGAGTTAACCTACTCACCCTACAGATGCTCCATAAGTTTGGCTACAATGGGGATGATTTAATACCCTCAACTAAAACTTTGTTGGGTTATGACAAGAGTGAACAGAAGCTGATGGGACAAATCAATCTCAAAACCCATTTTGGAGACCTTGTGGCCTACTTAGAATTCCAAGTGGTTTGGCAGAACACAGCATTCAATGCCTGTTGGGAATGTCGTGGCTCCATAAGTACATATCCATTCCATCATCCTACCCCTAGTGTATCAAATATTGTGTCAATGGACTAGGTGGGACATTAAACACTGATATTTCCCATTTTTATCTCTCTGATTCACACTACATCGACATCGGTTTTTATAATAAAAATAAAAATAAACCTTTGATCGATTGTATCGACTAGGTCCCCGCTCTAAATGGTTTCGAAATGGTTCTTAATGACCCCCTCAAGTAGCTCGATGAAGACTATGTACTTCCCATCAACCATGTTGAGAGAAGGGGTTCAAGTTCAGACACATACTCAACTGTCATAATGACTTCGGCCGTGACGCCCGAGCATAGAATTGTAGAAATGACCGCTAAACCTCAATTTGAGGGTTAACACTTGAGCGGGGACGCCCTTAATGCCTCACCTATAGACTCTCAAAATCCCGTGTCAAGAGCTATCCCCCCATCAGATCAAAAAGATGAGGATGTGGGAGAAGAAGACGAGGAAGATCTCAGGGATGCAACTTCGGTGTTCGATGAAGGCATCTATACCACTCTGGATGAGCTCAGGGAAATAAAACTGGGTACCGAGGAAGACCCAAAGCCCACTCTCATTAGTGCATCCATGTCTTCTGAATATCACAAGGTATAAACCAACTTATTGAGGCAACACTGAGATGTTTTTTACTTGAATTACATAGAAATTTTGGGACTCAATCTCAAAGTGGTGATGCACCACTTAGGTATTCCAGAAGACCACCGTGGCTATAAAAAAGCCGCTAGAAGGATGCACCCCACACATGCTTCCAGAATAGAGGCTGAATTCAATAATATTATAAAATAAGGGTTCATTCGGTAGGTCTAATACCCTATCTGTCTGGCCAAAATTGTCCTCATAAAGAAAAAGAACGGAAAAATCCGAGCCTGCATCGATTTCAGGGATCTCAATCGGCATTTCCCGAAAGATGATTTCCCGGTCCCGATCACCGAGTTATTAATCGATATAATGGATGTATATGAGGCTCTCTCCTTCATGTAAGATTTTTTTGGGTATAATCAAATTAGGATGGTCTGAGAAGAAGAATAATCCACTATCTTCAGGGCCCCCAAAATAATATTCTGCTACAGGGTCCTGCCATTTGGTCTCAACAACATTGGCATCATATATCAACGCACCATGCATTGTGTCTTTAAACCATTCATGGAGAGATTCGTTGAATGTTAAGTATATTACTTGGTGGTTAAGTCAAGCCAGTGCTCATATCACCTGTCAGACCATGAAACCATCTTATGCAAACTTCGACAACATAGCCTGAAGATGATCCCCTTGAAGTGCGCCTTCGGGGTTACCTTAGGGAAATTCCTTGGCTTCGTCGTACTCCATCATCTCATCGAAGTAGGCCTCAAAAAGACAAAGGATATCCTTGGTTTACCACCTCCCCATAATATCATTGAGCTGAGAGAACTCCAAGGACACCTGGCCTACATTAGGCATTTCATAGCCAACCTGGCAGGTAAATGTGTTCCTTTAACCAGGTTTATGAAAATGGTGGTTACGTACCAATGGACAGATGATTTCCAAGATGCATTTGAAAGCCTAAAGAAGTACCTCTTAAGACCATTGGTACTCATGCCACCAGTTGAAGGAAGTCCTCTTATCATATACGTGACGGCCCTAGAGCAGTAATTGGGATCCTTCTTCACATAGAAAAATGACGCCAGTAGTGAAAACAACCTCTATTATCTCATCTGAACCATGATCGATGCTAAGAATCGATACTCAAATATTGATAAGATTTGTTTGGCCTTGGTCTTCACAATTCATAAATTTGGACATTATTTGCAGCATCATGAAGTCCATTTGGTCTCGCGTAGTAACCCACTCAAATACATCCTCAACCGTCTGATGCTGACTGGGTACTAATCCCGATGGGTAGTCATCCTGCAATAGTTTAACATCTGGTTTGTGCCTCAGAAAGCCATCAAAGGCCATGAATTAGCATATTTTATGGAAGAACATCCCTCGATAAGGACTACCACACTGGACATCAAGCTACCCAATGAAGACATATTCTCAGTTTAAGAGGATCCCCCAACATGGGAAATGTACTTCGACAACGCATCCCAAAGCCCGACAACGAAGAGGATAGAGGATCCCAAATTTAACAATGTGGGATTGGGGATCATAATCATGTCCTCAGAAAAGGTAGTTTTCCATATTCCGTCCTCGTTTCTGTAGGATTTACCAACAATGAGGTGGAGTATCAAGCCCTCATTGCAAGCCAAGAGCTCACACTCCAGGCGCAAGTGCAACAACTTGAGGTAAAAGGTGACTCAAAACTGGTAATCAAGCAAGTCAATGGTGATTATGCTATTAAAAAGGAGCTGATCCCCTTGTTTGACCATGTCCGGGGGTTAATGGCCAAATTATCCATAGAACCAACATTGACCATTATTCCCTGGTCTCAGAATGCCCAGGCTGATGCATTAGCCAATGCGGCCATAACCCTAGCTGGCCCAGACTGGGATGAAAAAATTATTAGAATTGCTCATTGTCATATGGTCTTGCCATTTGTTTAGACTAAGACAAAAGAAATCAACGAAGTCACTTTTTCCCTGAGCCATATCCTCCTGCTACAGGCTGGATGACCCCCATTGCAAACTAACTTCAAAAGGGAGAACATCAATCAGATAGGGATGAACAAGAGAAAATACAGAGAAGGGAAATAAACATTTTCCTATATAGTGGCACGGGTCATCAAGAGGTCCTCTACAAGCGAGGCCTCAATAGAGTTCTTACAAAATACATTGATGGAGAAGAAACTGTTTCCATCGTGAATAATGTACATGCCGGAGTATGTGGAGCACATCCGTCAGGTTATAAGCTTTCCCATTAGGTACGATGGCTTGGATACTATTGTCCCACCATGGCACGAGATTGATCACACTTTACCGCAAAATTACACTCCTTTTAAACTCACTCAAACTTCATTCATCATCCCCTAGAGTTACTTCATCATGCCAAGTACTCCTGGAAATTTTCCATCTGTGGAATGGATGTCGTGGGACCATACCCTCCCGCCACGTCCAAACAACTGAAGTATATCCTCATAGCAACCGACTACTTTTCCCAATGGTCAGAAGCTGTACCCATCAAGGAATTCGGGGAAAGAAAAATTGTCAGTATTGTGAATGCTAATATCATTACCAGATTTGGTGTCCCTAATACCATACTGGCGGATAATGGCACCAACTTCTGCTTTACTAAATTTTGGAGAAGATGTACCAAGAATATGGTATCAAAACTAACCACTCATCCTGCTATAATGTAGCAGCCAACATACAGATTGAGGCATTCAACAAGACAGTGTCAAACATACTCCAAAAAATGGAGGACAAAGAAAAGAAGTCATGGCTGGAAAAACTCCTCCATGCATTGTGGGATTATTGAACCACAATCTACACTACTACCCGGGATACTCCATACACATTAGTATATAGAACAGATGTTGTCCTTCCCATTGAGCTCCAATTTCCTTCACTCCATGTTTCCATTTGTGATCAGTTATCCCACAATGATCAATCACAAAAATGGCTATGAGAATTGGAACATTTGGATGAAAAGCGGTTTCACACATCACACCATATCGAAGTATATCAGAACTGGATTGCATGAGCCTTAAATAAAAAGGATCGTCTTCTATTGTTCATGGAAGGAGAATTGGTGTTGGTCCTCCAAACCCCAATGATACCCGGAAAGAAGCCTCCAATGATAGAACCCCAGTGGGAGGGACCATATGTTATTCACAAGGTCTACTCCAACTGATCATATGCACTAATCTCCATGGACAGGCAGTTCACTACTGCTCCTACAAATGTGAGATTCGTGAATAAATTTTTCACATAACCATGTGCAGTTATTGTTTGAGATATAGGATGTTAAACTACTAATCCCCATTTGTCTGAGCTGTTGGACATTAAACTGCCAAGTACCGTGCTGGTCCAAACTCTATAACCCTAAACTAAGAGTATTTCATCCTTACCACATGATGTTAAAATGCATGGATTCCAGAGAACTATGTATGGCTTGATTCCTGCCTTTACAAGATACGTAGTGATTCCAGGATCCCACATCTTGGCCGAGCCACACCCAAATGAAGTTAAAAATTCCCTTTTTCCCCATGTACGGACCAAACCTACACGGGGTGTATCCCATTCAAAAAACTATGTATGGATTGATTCCTGTTATAATGAGATATGTAGTGACACCCGGACCCCATGACCGGGTCCAGCTGCCACCTTAATCACCACCCTCTCAGCATGTATATTCTCATGCCACGCAACTGGGACCTTCGCCATTACTTGTTTCTCCCAACGACTATTACTCGTGGGGGCTTAAGAATTATGGATGGGTTCCTTCGCATGAACAGAAGACGAATGGCATCTAAATTACTACGTAAAACTTGATTCCTACCCTCATAGGATACGTAGCGATGCTAGGGTTCCACATCCTAGCCCAGCCACACCCAAATGAAGCTCAAAATGCCCCTTTTCCCTCGTGCATGTACCAGACCTGAAAAAGGTGTATTCCTCTAATTAACTATGTGTGGATTCATTCCTACCCTTCTAGGATACGTAGCGATGCCCAGATTCTATATCATGCCCCAGCCGCCCAAAAAAAGATATAATTTCCCTTTCCCCCTGTGCACGGACCAGACCTGTATGAGGTGTATTCCTCGAAAGTACTACATGTGTCTTGATTCCTGGCCTTGCATGATACATAGAGACACCTGTATTCTATATCATGGCCTAGCCACCCTAAAAAAGATAGAATTCCCCTTTTCCCCCTTGAACGGACCAGACTTTCATGGGGTGTATTCCTTGAAAGAACTACGTGTGGCTTGATTCCTGCCCTCGCAGGATACGTAGCGACCCTGGAGTCCTATCTCCTGTCCCAGCCGCTGATCGTTTCTCTTCCTTACCGCTTGATGATAAACTGCATGGAGTTCAAAAAACCCCTTCTTCCTTATTTCACAATGTTAAACTACACAGTCAAGTGTCTTTACCGCATGACGTTAAACTGCATGGAATCCCCCCTTGAATGACCATTCATCATCATCCTCACAGCACGACGTAAAACTGCACTGAAATCTTCCTCATCACATGATGATAAACTGCATGGAAATCATCATGATCCACCAAGATTTATAGAAAAATGGGACAATAATACTCCTTGCACGTTTGGATTCATCCTTTCCAAACATCAGACTCCGCGACCTTGAAAATTTCGGATCATTATAACTAACCATGGAAATCGAAAGGGGAAAGTCATTGACTGGTGGACACCATTGCATGACTATGCATACCATACCCTCAGTGGATCTCCATATTGATAGCCCTTGACCCATCTACCAAAGGAAAGATTTCCTCAGACGACACTCTTTCTATCTCTATAAGCTTACCGGCCTCAGGGCTCCCATATCATATCTCTCAATCCAAAAATTTCTGGAGCAGTGGTTTACAGGTTCATTCCCCCCCTCACATCCAATCGTTGGCAGGGTACCCCTACCAGGTTAGCCTATGTATCCGCCCATGGTTCTTAAGATGATATACATCCACGAACACCAAGCCAGGGCTTGGATACTTTAACTCAATGGAAAATTGCAATAAATATGTTTCTTGTATGTTTGTGAAAAATTATCCCCATATTCCAGACTATATTCTATGAGCAATCCCGAATCTTCATAACCATCCATGGCCATCAGATATGGAATGTCATCGACCTGTGGACACCTTTTCATGACTATGAATACCATTACCTTAGCGGCTCTACATATTGATCACCTGTGGCCCGTATAACGATGGAAAAATTCCCTCAGGCGATACTCTTCCTAGCTCTATACACTTACAGGCCTCAGAACCCCCACACCACATATCCAGATCTGGGAATCCACGGAGTTGTAGTTTACACCCTCAATCACCAACCTTGTTTAGAGTATACCAGAGCATCTTAACTCAATTATCCTTCGGGTGATTGTATCAATAGTCACCCAGTGGTATGAACTCTACGACCGTTAAAATAAGAGTATTTCTTTCTTACCTAACAATGTTAAACTGCATGGAGTAAAGGTACACCCCATACATGAGATAAATTAGCACATGGAACCTTTTGATTTTTAACATCAACCAGGGATGATCATCCCAGACATGTCAAGATATTTCTTTACCAAATGAAAAACTCTATTCCCCAGACAATCGCAGATCCGCATAAACCTCCAAGACCATCGGACATGGAAATTCATCGACCTGTGGACCCCTTTGCATGACTATGCATACCATGACCTCAACGGATCTTCATATTAATCGCCCCTGGACCGTCAACCAAAGGAAAGATTTCCCCTGGCGACACTCTTCCTACCTTCGTATGCTCAACGGCCCCAACACCACCATATCATCTCTCCTAGTCCAAGAAACCCTAGAACCACGGTTTACACCATAAACCCCTCTCCACATCTTGGAAATGCCGAGATATTCAAGCCCAGTTACAATCTAATGAAGAGTGGCCTATGGAACAACATCCTTACCGCATGACGTTAGAACTGCATAGAGTGTGTCTTTGCTGCTTGTCATCGAACTTCAAAGACCATACATTAAACATCCAGGGAATTTCCTCTAACTGCAAGAATTTTTACGGATTAAAAAATGACCCCTTTTTATAGGCGTGGTGCCCTACCGGGTCCACCCCTCTACCGCAAACTACACAAGTATCAGGACCCCTCTACATTGGAATAGCCTCCACATTGTTCTGATCGGACCCCATTCCACTGTGGATCATTTTTATTGTCCTGAAAAATCTGCAAAGGGGAATGGGAATCCCCCTCCCCCTTAATTTGAGAAAAGATTCTACCCAATTTCCCTTTGAAGATTGGGAAAAAACATGATGAATACTCAAAATTGACAAAGGACTGATCGGTTCGCATACCAGTTCAACATCAGTGGCACGCAACCGGTTTAGTGAGACCCCGACAGACCAGCGTTGTCCGCGAAACGGAGGCAAGAGCCCGTATGCGGGCATGGACTAGGACGAATTCCAGGCCGGTCCACCATCGCAGACTGCCCCATCTTCAAACCGCGCCAGACCGGCCCATGCTGAGCACACTATCGTTCACAGAACATTGGTGGAGCCCTGTGAAACCATGAAGCTCCCCTCGAACTGACTACATTCACAAGTGAGGTGCATTCAATGAACCCCTGTGAACCTCATATTGAAAAAGTCATCAGTAGGCTGGGTTTTTGGTAATGGGCCTCTGTAAAAGGTGTGGCATGACCACAATACAAACCATTCCCCCTCTATAAAATAACGTCGAGGGGGAGAAGAAAGAGGATTCGTATTCGGATGCTTGGATAATCGGAGGATTGAGGAGATTGAAAATGTGAATTTTCAGAGGAAGGAGATTAGGATTTCACGAACTACGAAGTTTCAATTCATGAACCAATACAGGTATAGAACTAGAAATGAATTGATAAACAACTGAAAAACGCATAACAAATTGGTGAAATGTGAAATAAAATTAAAACCGTGATCCATGGACCCTCCGAGGATGTACTCCCCACGGACCAGGGAGTTTATGCCCCTTTTTTATCCAACTTTCAGCGTAGCACCCTCCTACATGGATACAGCCCTGATCGGCGATGCCCTAGGCCGCCACTGCTCGTGTGGTCTCTAGAACCACGCACCAACATTGTTTGTGGGCAAAACCTGAATCCACCTACCACCCTGGTACGTGGAAGGCCCATCAGTCCGCGTACCACTTTGGTGTGCAGACGACCTCTCCAACCGCGTAGCACTCCCCTACGCGAAGGGCACCACTCTTCATGATCCCATGTAGCCTGCCAACTACTTTGGTGTTTTCATTCCCCAAACCTGATAAAACCCTTCCAATCTAGCACAATCCTCCAAATCCATTCATTGGCATATTCACCAGCCTCGAGCCAAGGCCCCTATCGATGCCACCTGACCCGTATGATGAATCCCTCAGGCATGTCAGCGTGCCACCGTGAGTTCACATACCCATGGTAGGTGAGGAAAAAGGGGTTCCCTCGACCCTTGAGCATATTATCGAAGCATTAATGGGTTAAAATTACCATGGTAGTGTAGGGTCTGAGCCCGCGAGTCCCCTTTATGCCTCTCCACTAGCCAGGATTGAGGGATTTTTCTAGCCTTTCCTTTTGACGAGGACCAGTGATGAGCACTTCTCCCCTCTCCTGGTAGTGGCTAGGAATCCTTTATGGAGTAATCCCCACACCATCCTCACCGGAATTCAATATCCATCCCCTCCATTCTGAGAAGGTTCATTGCTACGCCGCTGTATCCTCGGCCCCTGCCGACACAACATCTAACTCCCTCCAACATCGGGAAGAGGGATAATATAGCGGCTCTGACCCTTTATCTCATCCACCATAGCCATTGTCTCTACCATGAGACTACTACCTTATCCCCGCTCTGATATCAAGGAGACGAAGAGTCTTGCAGTTCTTGCCACCTTCCCTTGAGGGGGAAAAAGTTCCATGCTTTCCACGTCTGTTGCATTCTCTTATTTCTCACACCGAGTATGACTCACATGGGATTAGAGATTTTTGGTCGTCGCGGAATCCGCACAACGACGGTGGTTAACCAAACTATTTGGGTTTTGATCCCTATCTCCTATATAGGGTACTTAGGATGCCTCACCGAGGATCAATCCCAATAACAGTCAACTCTCACGTGTAAGCCCAAATCTTCTAGAACTACATTGAATTTTATTCCCGGCCGACCGGGATACGTAGGAATCTTCCCCGAGGTGCAAGAACGATTATTAAGTCTGACATACACCAATTCCCCTGTCAGAAAATGTCCTTATACCCCAGTAGGACCATCTCTGGGCCCAGTAAATCACTTCCCTAAGGTCTTCCGGGTAACTTCGGCATAAGTCTTACACCATCTTTGACCAGGCATCTCTCAGCTGGGTGTCTTTTCCACACGACATTAAACTGTACGGTTGGGTCCTTCTCACACGACCTTAAAAGGTGATGTGTCCCATTGAGTGGCATCAAACTACATGGATTCTGATTCCTCTCACGAGGGTACATAGGAAGCCCATATCATGGGTTCGGTCCAAATGCTCAAGTAGTTATCTGTCCCCCATAGATGACAATAAACTCAAGAGTTCTCGATTACGAGCCTTTAAACCCGTACTGTCTCAATGAGTCGAAATTCTTCAGATTCATTAATCCAATGAGGGATGGTTAACCTTAGGCCTAAATGAATCTGAATCCCTACATTCAGTTGATCATTTCCAACCTGGTATAATCTGTGGATTCTATTCTTGGGGATAAAACAAAGATTCACGAACATATGAATACATCTTAAATCTATAAGAGAGTCCCAGAACAGGCAATAATCCCCCCTAAGAGGGTGTGATGATCCTGATATCCCATCCTCCTGACCAATGGGAGTTCTTATGTGTCACTAGCCAAATTGCCTAGCGAATGCCTGCCTTTGGAAAGTAGGTCCACGTATCACAAGATACAGAACCATTAGAAGTTTCGAAGAGAAAAAGAAACACCCGACAAGAGTGATTAAACAGAACTTATCCTACTTAAAATCAACTGTCAGCAACATCATCCCCCCCCCCGCATCGAATCAAGGTAACACCATGAAATCAACACCATGAAGGTAGAAGTACCACACATGTAACACCATGAAGACCACACCACGAAGGTAAATGTACTACACAGGTAACACCATGATGATAGAAGTACCACATTGGTAAAATAATCCATTGAAAAAAAATTATAAATCAAGAACAGAGGTATAAATGATTAGTTGTAAGGATAGATCATCTTATTCTGTTAAGAAGTATTGTCGTTGACCCACACTGGATCTATAGGTACTAACCCCCGTTGACCCACACAGCATCTGACCCACACAGTATTGGTATGCGCTGACCCATTCAGGATTGTTGAGCACTGACCCACATAAGATCTTATAGAATCTAATCCACACAGGATCAATAGATGATGACCCACACATGATCAATGTTCTTTCTTCACGTTACATCCGGCCACAGGATTCCTCGCACCCAGTGCACTTGAGTTTTGTAGAATATGAACATCAAGATATCTATCATAAATCTACCACCACTAATCTCTACAAAGTAGTATAAAAAAGGACCTCCATGTTTTAAGGGTTCCAATGTGGCATAAGGTGCGTCAATCGGAAGCCCAGTCTGTGAGTTATAAGCGTTTTAGTTCTGAGGCCCCCATTGGATTTGGATTTGATCCAACCCCACCATACACTAATATTCTTGAAAACTCAGGTGGAGTATTAAAAAAGTACCTTCATTATCCATGGAGCCCAGTTCCACAAACAGTTCATCAAACAAACATCTAGTTCTCATGATATGACCCTTTTAGTGTTTCTCAGTCTGGTTGGGCCCTGGTTTGGTCTAACACAGTCTGGGCCAACCCGATCCAATCCGGGTCTAACCCTGCTGGGTTGGGCCATGGAGGGCTGGCCTAGGTCCATCCTAGCTCACAAGGGGGCATCCCGACCCACGGTGGGGTCATCCTTAGCCGGCACGGGGGGGGGGGGGGGGTGAGACCCCAGGTCTCCCGAACGTCCCGGTGGTCGTTCGGATTATAAAGTGGTGACGCCACATGGGCACCGACCAGTCACGATAGAACCCACTAGAGGTTCAGGTCCTTCCTCTATTGTGGCTTCGGTTGTATCCTCTTGCTCACCGATGGCTCGCTGGTCGCGTAACCCTCATCCTTCACGACCGACCTGTGTGCCGACCGCCACCTTCAGCCGTCACAGCTTCAGTCACGGCTCCTTGCTCACCAGCGATGCACGACGAGGCATTATAACCGGTTTCTCTATTGATAGCTGCAACTTAGTGTCGCGGTCTCCTCTTGTGGCATGCGACGACGTGCCACCTCCATCGTATCTGATTGGTGCCGCCGCACCGGCAGTCTTCCACGGGAAAAGTAAGGGTATCCAGGTAGAGTAGGGTCCAGGATGGGTTTGTTAGGCCCACGCCCTCCACATTAGCTTTTAATCATGAGGGGGGGATTAAAGGATTCAATAAAAACATTAATTAAAAAAATCAAATCCCTACCTCATGAATGATGGAGGATGCCTGCGATTGAGGTAGTGTCAGCATTTGTCTTTCCTGCAACAGATTTCCAACAACGCCACTCGTACGTCATCCTTCGGTTCATGGTTCAGTGTCACCCGTCACCTCCCACTGGAACTGACTCTTTCCTCTAAGGGTTTGGAATCTCAGCAGTTTTTCAACACTTCGTTGCTTAGTAAAGTAGTGCTGATACCTCTCCCTAAGCTCTGTATAAATAGAAGAGGGGGTGGGTGTATAATGCTCATGGGATTTATGAGGTCTAATTAATTAGGATCCTTCCTCATTACCAACGATGTTGTTACTTAGGATTTAAGGTTCAATCCATTTAATGGATTTACACAGCTTTGGTCTCACGGTGCCGCTTGTCTGTTGGAGAAAAATAAAATAAATAACAATGTAATTTTATTTATTCTTTTAAAAATTCCCAAAATCTAACTTTTTCACCAATCCTACTATGTTCAAAGTGAAGTCTCCCTTATTAAAATCTCGGAACTGTAGATTCAACATCAACCTTAGATTTTTAATCCAAGCACAAGTTCAAAAGTTTGAAAACTCCGCTCGCGCGTTTATTGAATGTACCTTAAAAAAGTGTTTGGAAATTCAGTTCATGCAAACCATGATTTGGAATCACTCACAGTCAAATTTTAAATACTCATAATAATTCCATATAATTAAAAAAAATTACATGGAAAATCCGGGTATTTACATTCTCCCCACCGTAGGGCTTTTCTTCCCCGAAATCCATAACATAGACTAAGAAAACAAATGGGGGTACTCAGCACAAATCTAAGCCTCCTTCTCACATTTTCTCTCTTGTAGGTTCACATGCTACCAGAGAACATGCACCAGAGGTATCGATCATTCATGAAGGACCCTCTCTTATCAATTCTCAATCTCTATTAGAACCTCTGTAAACGTCTCCCCATCATCAATGTCCAGCTCACTGTAGTCGATGATGTGAGATGGGTCACACACATATCTCCTCAGATGAGATACGTGGAAGACGTTGTGCACTCTCTCCAACTATGGTGGATGTGCCAAGTGGTATTCCATGTCTAATATCTTCTAAAGTATCAGAATTTGTCTGATAAATCTCGGTGATAACTTGTCATCTCGACCAAATCTATGTAAACCTCATTGAGGTGAGACCCATAAGAAGATATGGTCTCCCTCCTCAAACTCCAAAGGTCATAGCCTCTTGTCATAATAATACTTATGTATGCTTTTTGCAGTTTTCATCTACTCTAGGATGATCTACACCATCTTAGTGGTAGCACGAACCAACTCTTGACCCATAAGTGTTGACTATCCTGGTTCCGTACAGCATAGAGTTGATCTGCGAGGTTTAATGTATAGGGCCTCAAATGGTTCCATACTAATGGTGGAGTGATAACTATTGTTGTATGTGAACTCCACCAAGGGCCTGTGATCCTCCCAACTACGGAAAAAATCTAGGACGCAAGCACCAAGCTTTTCCTCTAGTGTCTATATGGTCCACTCTCTCTGAACATCCATCTGAAGATAAAATCCCGTGCTCAAAAGTAGTTGATTCCCGAACTCCTCCTTTAATATCTTACACAACTGGTATGTGAAACATGCTTCAGGGTCAGAGATTATAATCTATGTAACCCCATGAAGTCGCACAATCTCTTGTACGTAGAGGCATCCCAAACCCTCAACTGATCCCTTCTCTCAGATACGTAGGAAGTGGGCCAACTTGGTGATTTGGTCAACAGTCAGCCAGATGGAATCATTTCCCCTAGACGTACATGGAATCCCAATCACAAAGCCCATGGATATTCCATCCCACTTCCACTCTGGCACCATTAGTGGCTATGCTAATCCTACTGGAACATAATTTTCAGCCTTCACATGCTGACAAGTGAGTTATCGAGAAAAAAAATCTGCCTCTTCTTTCTTCATCCCTAGCCGCCAGTGCTGATGCTAGAGGTCCCAGTACATATTCACTATACTGGGATGTATCGCCAAAGGGAACGTTTGGAACTCCCTCAACACCGCCTCCCATAGCACCATTGGTACCATGTTATGTCCTCCGAATATGATAATGTGCTCCACAACAACAGAAAATCCATCTGTTTCATGTCCTGAGGATATCAGAGCACGTCGAGCCTTGCAGTCAATGTCCCAAAGTTGCGCCTCCCTGACTCACTAAAGAGTGGTTGAGTGATTGTTATTGAATGGAGGTATGCTGCTCCATCCTTATCCACAAAGGATATATGCAATGTGGCAAGCTGCTCTGTTTCCTCAATCAACAACTACAGACCAGACCTCCTACTGAGTGCATCTTCTACTATGATCCCGTTCCCAAGAGTATAGACTATCTCAAAGTCGTAGTCCAGGAGGAACCCTATCCATCACCATTGTCTATGGTTTAGGTCTTTCTGAGAGAAGATATACTTGAGACTCTTATGATCAAAGTAATATTTAAAATGTTCCCCCCATCAAGTAATGTTGCAAAATATTCAAGGCGAAGACCACTCCTACAAACTCTAGGTCAGGGATAGCATTGTTATACTCATGTTGTATCAGCTATCACGAATCATAAGAGATAAGTGCTCACTCCTTCATCAATAAACATCTATGTCTAGTACCTCACGTGTTGTAGTAGACTAAATACCCAACTCCCTCTTCTGGTTGTCTCTCATTGGGGGCACTTTTTAATCTCTACCACAGCTCCTGAAAACTCTTTTGGCATCTCTGGGTCCATAAGAAGGGTTTTCTATTCTTCATCAATGCTGACAAGGGTTCCACAAATCTAGAAAAGTCAGTCATGAATCTTTGGTAGTATCCAACCAACCCCAGGAAACTCCACACCTCAGTCACACACTTTGGTGGCTCCCAAGAAAGTACAGCCTCTATATTCATTTGACCCACTGCAACTCCATCCTTCAAGATAACGTGTCCCCGAAAGTGGACCTCTTGTATCTAGAACAAGAACATCAAGAGCTTATCATAAAGTGGTTTCTCTCATATAGAAGATAGCCATGATCCTACTCTGACACTAATTATATCAAGATGTCGTTGATAAAGACCACCACAATGAAATCAAGGTATGGATGGAATATCCTGTTCATGAGTCCCATGAATACTGCAGGGGAATTGGTCAAATTGAATATAATAACCAAGAACTCATAGTGGCCATACCAATATTTGAAGGCTATCTTCTGCACATCCTCATCTCATACTCTGATCTGATGATAGCCTAATCTAAGTTCTATTGTAAAAAACCAACGAGCTCTTTTCAGTAGATCAAAAAGATAATATATCCTTATAATTAGAAGTTTCTTCATCACCATCACCTGGATCTAGTGCTGATAGTCCACACAGAGTCTGAAACTCTCATCTTCTTTCATGGTGAACAAAATCTGGGTTTCCCATGGATAAATGCTGGACCTTATGAACCCCTTTTATTGAAAGTCCTACAATAGTACCTGTAACTCACAAAGCTCCATGGGAGCCATCCAATATGCTGGTGTAGATATCGGTGCCATCTTGGGGTACAAGTCGATGTAAAAGTCCACCTATCTAGATGGAGGTAGTCCCAGAGCATCATCAGGAAAGACATCGACATACTGGTCCACCACTATAGGGTAGCTTGGACTCTCAACATCTAATGCTCTGAGGGTAAAGCTAACTATCTGGTGTGTGATCAGATGCACCCTCCTCCGGGTAAGTCCATGCTATGTGGTAAAGGTTCCATTCTTTCCAATGAAGGAAAAACCGATCCCATCCTTGTGGACACACTGCACTTTGCACCTAATACAATCAATCTGGACATGGATTGTGGATAACTAGTCCATACCCTAGATGACATCGTAAGGAATCGATGACTCTACAAGAATATCCCAACTGAAGCTCTCACCTCCTAGAGTAATTTCACACTGCCGGTACCAGTGTGTAATTTTTGAATCCCCTTCCATTGAAGTATATAGCAGTAAGGATTGCGACAATGGATCCACCATAATCTCTGATCTCTGAATGATGGTTTTTGAAATAAAATAGTGACTTGAACCTGTGTCTATAAGTATTTTTGATAAGGAGGAGTAGACACATTTCGTACCTCTAATAATCTCTAGAGAATCATGGACATAGGCCTCAGCTGCTTGGAGATGAGTTCATCTCTATCCACCTACTCCTTGTGGTCAAGGTGGACCACCTGGAGGTGGTGGTGGTAGAACCTTGAATCGCCGCCCCCCACTTGTTTCAAGGCCAGCTCTTCTTCCACTTCTGCCTACTGGGTGGAAACCTTCCTGATCAAATTTCAACCTATGATTTGGAGGTACCTTGACTGTCTTCTATTTTTTCGTATGACAGGTCGGGCAGTCACGTGCCATGTGACCATGCATGCAACACTTGTAGCACTGCCTGCTCCTCCACTGTCCTCCTCTGTCCCGGGAGCACCACACCACTGACCTTGAATCTTGAGGTCGCCCACCAGAATGCATGTCCCACTTGGGCCCCTACATCATCCATCTACATCCTACTGTAGATGACTCTGCTACCTAAGGTCTGATGGTGGATCTCAAAACTGGTACCTACTCATCTTGGAAGCTCTCCACCAAAAGTGCTCTCCCTAACACCCCTGCATTTGTCAGAATGCTGAGGGATATCTTGGATGTGCTGATATCCCATTGGAGACCATACTCAATGGTCTAGGACCTAATGAAAGGGTCTTGTACCGTGTCAGTTGAGTATCGGGAGAGATCAGTGAATCTCACTGAGTACTATGCCACAGTCATTCTACCCTGCTGTAAGTGAAACAGCTCTAGTATACGCACGGAGCATAGGGTTACTGGGAAGAACTCTATTCTGAAAAGTCCCTAGATGTCTACCCAGGTGGGGGTTGCCTCATTGTGTATCTCGAGCATCATGCTCCACCATCTCCCTACTGCTATCTGAAAAATACTAGCTTCTAGGATCACCATAAGGTTAGCTGCTATCACAACCAGGCTGAAATCACTAGCTACAACCTCCAGCCAGTCCTCAGCCACCTGTGGGTCCGTGTCGCCCTGGAACCTTGAAGGCCTCTCCTGCTGAATCATGTGAAACATGCTCAATCAGTGTGCATTCTCTTAAAGTGGGTCTGGTGGAAATAGCTTCCCAACTGGATGTGGTGCTGCTGGTACACAACCCAAAGGTGCAAACACCACACTAGAGCCCTGCACCGAGGCCTCATCACTCGGTGGGCTGTCATCGCGTACTCTCTTCGGAATCCTAGATGGCTATCTATGTGGAAGCATCTTGAAAGGAGACAGATGTTCCATGTTCAATAAGTCATTCCTAGTGAGATAACTCAAAAATATCATAAAAAAACTTTTCAAAACACAGACAATCATTGTGTTAGTGCACAGAGTCGGAAATCAGAAGTTAGGGTCCTGGTGTATGGATACATCGGTCGCCGCAACAACACTGTATTCCCCCAACTAAAAACCACACTCATAAAACTTAACAATATTTCCACATAAAAAAAGATTACAGTCCTAGTTATTTGGTAGAAGCGACTCCTCTTATACCACTTTGTCACGACCCGCCCCTAGGACCCATGTCGTGATTACCCCAAGCCCCCCTTCCATAGGCCAGGGGATGATGACTAGCACCGGAAAGTCATATCCCTAAAACGGGAAGGCATTTCCTTTTAACCTTTATAGAAAAACTTTCCATGAACACACAAAGAAGCATCCACAGATTAATCAGCTGTAGTAAAAGTGCGCTGAAATTAAATGGTCTGAAATACAATCCCAACTAAAAAATACAAGTATAACTGAAATGTACAAATATAGATAAAAAAGGAAAAAACAGCTCCTGGATTGTCCAATGAGGATTCTACCTAAAGGGTAGGTACAACTCACGAATGGTAGTACCTGTGTCACGTCATGCCAAGTGGTCCACCTCTGAGCATTTTCCATTCCTAGTTCCCTCAGCCTTGATCAATTTTGTTTCTTGTCTGCCCAATACATGACAAGGTACAGGAGAAGCCCATGTATGGGTGAGTATAATAATACTCAGTAGGGTCTCTGATACCCCCAAATGTCTCCCATAGTTCCACAAAGGAAATACCACAAGGCAAGACCATAACGCAAAGCACGAATCAATAGTCATTAACTCTAGTTAGGTATATTCCCATACATATACCTAAGTTATGAAGATATACTCATCCCATACACAAGGGAATATTTACCACATAGTTAACATCACGAAGGTATAAATACCACATAGGTAACAACACAATGATAGAAGTTCCACATAGGTGACACCACGAAGGTAGAAGTACCACACAGGTAACACCCCAAAGACAATATCAGGATGGTAGAAGTACCACATAGGTAACACCACGATGATAGAAGTACCACATAGGTAATCTAATCACCTCAAAAATAGGTATAACTCAAGTATATAAGTACATAAGATTATATGTAAGGCTTGATCATCTTATTATACTAATAAGTATTATTTCTTGACCTATACTGGATCGATAGGTACTAACCACTGTTGACCCACATAGGATATGACAAACACCAGATGGGTATGCACTGACCCACATAGGATTGGTGAGAACTTACCCACACATTATCTGATAAGATATGACCCACACATGATTGATAGATTCTGACCCACACATGATTGATTTTTTTTCCTCACGTTACATCCTGCCACAGGATTCTTCGCACCCAGTGCGCTAGAGTTCTGTAGAATCTGGCCTTTGAGATATCAGTCATACCTAGACCACTACTAAGCTTCACAAAATAGTATCCCAATGTACCTCTATTTAATAAGGGTTCCACTGAGATAGACAGAGCGTAAATTGGATGCCCTGTTTGTGAGATATAAGTTTTTTAGTTCTGAGGGCCTGGTTGGATTCAGGTTTGATCCATCCTGGCTAGACTCCAAATTTCTTCAAAACTCAAGTGAAGTATACGAAAAGGACCGTCTTGATCCAAGGATCCCAACTCCATAGATTGTTCATCTAATAGAAGTTTGGTTCTTATGATATGACCTTTTAAGTGTTTCTAGTTCTGGTTGGGCCCAGGTTTGGTCTGACCCAGTATGGGCCGACCTGACCTGGTTCGGTTCGACTGGACCGGATCTGATTCCGACTAGGCTGGGCTAGGCCAGGGTGGGATCGTCATGCAATGGGGTGCGACATGCGGTTCTGGACCATGGTGTGGTCCACCCTAGCTAGCGCGAGGGGGGGGGGGAGACCCCCTGGTCTCCCAAATTGCTCAGATGTCGTTCAGCTTGTGATGTGGCGGTGCCACGTGGGTGTTGCTTGGTCCCCGCAGAACCAGCTGTAGGTGTGGTTTTCACCTCCACTACAGCTTTGGCCATGACCCCTTGCTCACTGGTGGCATTCTCGCCACGCCACCCTCATCTTCCACAACCAGCCAGTGTGTCAACAACTTCCTTCACTTGCCACAGCTTTAGCCAGGACTCCTTGCTCACTGGCAGCGTGTTGCACCTCCTCTATGGTCAGCCGGTGCCAGCCACTCCACCGAATGTCACGGCTTAGTGTTGTGACCTCCTCTTGCGGCGCGCGATGGCATGCCGTCTCCATCGTAGCTAGTTGGTGCCGCCATGCCGATGGTCTTCAATGGAGAATGCAAGGTTAGAAACGTAGCGGAGGTTCTGAGAAAGGTTTGTTAGGCCCATGCCCTCCGCATTAGATTGTAATCATGAGGGAGGATTAATGGATTGAATAATAACTTGAAGTAAACAAAAATAAAATCCATTCCTCAAGAACGATGGACGATTCTCATGATCAGGGAAGTTTCATCGGTGGTCTCTCCTACAACAAGCTTCCAACGACACTGCTCATACATCATCCTTCGGTTCGTGGCTAGGTGCCACCCATTACCTCCCGCTATAATTGGCTTCGTCCTACAATGGTTTGGAATCTCAACACATTGTCAACACTTCATTGCACGGTGAAGCAGTTCTGACACCTCTCCCATGCTCCATATAAATAGGATAGGGGGAGGGTGTCTAACGCTCATGGGATTTATGAGACTTCATTAATTAGGAACCATCCACATTCCCAATGATTATGTTACTTAGTATTGAAGGGTGAATCCATTTAATTCCATGACCTTTCATCGGTACCATGTTATTTTTTGTCCATTGGATGAAAAGAAAAAAAATAAATCAAATAAAAAGTTATTTTATTTGTTCTTTTAAAAATTCCCAATGTATAACTTTTTCCCAGTCATACTTTGGTAGAAGTGAATTCTTCATTAAGAGAATCCTATCTCTAAGGATTCAATGGTACCATCCAATTTTTAATTTGAGCACCAGTTCAAAAGTTAGAGAACGCCGCATGTGTGTTTACAGAACGTACCTTCAAAAAAGTTTTGAAATTATTTATGGGAACATTGGGCCTCAGAATCACAGACCGTCAATTTTCACAGACTTGTAATAATTCCATATAATTAAAAAAATTACATAGAAAATTCAGGTCTTCACAGGTGTGCGGGATATAAAGGATAAGATGCATATGTTATCTAAAAAGTAAGGAATTAGGACTAATAAGATGGTA
This sequence comes from Viscum album, assembly GCA_963277665.1. Lineage (NCBI taxonomy): Eukaryota > Viridiplantae > Streptophyta > Magnoliopsida > Santalales > Viscaceae > Viscum > Viscum album. Next base: position 20,208,577 of record OY728135.1, read on the forward strand.
TGAATGTGTAAAAATGGGAGTATAAAGTTCAAGTAGTAATTATCAAGTAGATCTTGATAACAAATTTAATGTGGAATAAATGGTGTAATGGTATATTGGAATATGAAAATTCTTCTAATGGGAGTAAAATATAAGGCTTATAACCATGATAAGTAGATACCATGTTGACCATGAACGTAGGGAGATGGATGAGGGTAGTGACCCGGTTTAAAGTGGTCACCTCAGGGTAGTGTATGAGAACTGGATTGGTTATTAAAGGTAAAGAGCAAATATATAACTCTTCATTATCATAAAATAATTGTTGTTAATTCTAAATCTCATGTTTAGCGTTGTAGAGAAATTCCACCTCTAAGATGTGTGATGGTTGGGTGATATGAGGACATTGTCTAGAACGATCCTCTCGTAGGGGAGAAAGAGAATGTGGTGATCCAAGGGAATAGGGAAGATACTTTACATGATAAATTTTCTTATTTTGTGTAGATGATTGACCGAGAACTAGGGCACGTTGTGCTAAGCATGTTTGAGCTGACTAGGGAGTTTCAGCTGTAGTACCCTCAAACCTATATGGGATAGGGTGGGCTAGAAGTATAATAGTTATTTATATAGTCCATCCAAACTATTCTGGACAATCTAGAGACTCCTCTTGAGATACAAGTCAAGTTAGAAGCCTATATGTTGAGGGTGAAAGCAAAACATTAATGGGAAATTATGGTTCAGACAAAGAAGGCTGAGGGGATGATGTGGAAATATTTCCAGGAGATGATTCTTGAGTACTTATATCCTAAAAACTAGAGGTAGGATAAGTCTATAGATTTTATGTGGTTGAATCAGGAGACAATTTCATTGATGGACTATGCTAGCTATTTCACCAATTTGAGATGCTTTGTTCTGACATTGATGAGAGATGAGGTAGCTATGGTGAAATGCTTCTAGGACAGGCTGAGGCATGAGATCAGATCTCAGGTGAATATATTTCGACTAAAAACGTTTAATGAAGTTGTAGATTATGTTTTTATCTCAGAAGGAAACCTAAAGCGAGCTTCAGGTAGTGAACTTGTGGCACCAGCTGGGTGACCAAGTGGTGAGACTTTTGATAGTTGGAAGCACCACTTTTGAACCTTCCTATAAGGGGTATGCACACAGAGTTTTCAAAAGAGGGGTTCAGCTTCTCAGTGTGTTGACCATGTCTACTGTTTTTAGTGTGGAAGGTCAGGGATCAAGCGTGACCAGTGTCCCCACCCACCAGTTATGTGCCGAGTGTACGGAAGGCTAGGCCACATATAGATATTCTACTAGAACCCATGGCAGTCAGGGAATAACCGAGGTTGGAAGTAGATGATGAGTGTAGAAAGTGGGTCAGTTACCCCATATTAGACTAGAAGTTGGAGCTCCATGGGTCGTACTAGTTGGGGCGGTGGATGTGGAACTCTGGGGTGAGATCACCCTTACCAGTAGAGTAGTGCAGTGTAGGGTACTCAGGCTGGAACCCAGGGTAAATGTGGAAGTAACCTCCATGCAGTTCATGCTACACCTGAATGTGTTGAGGTAGGACCATCCAGTATTCAAGGTACGATTCATGTACCTTCCACGTTTTCAAGTACTTTATTTGATACAAGTACTACACATTCCTTTATTTTCACTCATTTTGTAGTTTTTTTTTGGATTAACTGTAGAGAATTCATGTGGGGTGATGTCACTTGATACTTCGATAGGAGTGCGATTTGAGGATATTAGGTAGTGTAAGGGTTGTGTTATAGAGTCCGGTGGGTATTGTTTTCTGTGGGATTTTTTTATCCTAGATATATCAATCTTTTGAACTAATCTTGGGAATGTATTGGTTTGTGTTATATCAAAACTATATCGACTGCTACTAACATCAGGTTAGATTCACTTCTCTAGATGGGAGCACTCATTTCCATTATGGTGAGTGGGTTACACATGTTGGCCGTGCTGGGCAGCTATACCATCAGATGGGGGCGCTCATAGACAAAGTGGAATGACTTATGATAGATGATGGGGAGAAAGTAAAAAATATCTTCCCTTTTATTGTGGACCCATTTCTGGATGTGTTTCTAGAGGACTTGTTGGGGTTATCACATGAGAGAGATGTTGATTTTACGATCGAATTATCACCTGGAGCGGTGCCAGTTTCTATTCCACCTTACCGAATGGTGCCAACAGATCTCCAAGAACTGACAGATCAGTTGGAGGAATTTGTGCATAAGGGGTTTATATGACCTAGTACATCACCTTTGGGATCTCTTGTGTTTATTGCAAAGAAGATTGACGGATAACTAAAGTTATGTGTTGATTACAGGAAGCTGAACAAGATGAAAGATAAGAAGCGATACCCTCTTCCTAGAACTGATGACCTATTTGATCAGCTCAGAGGTTCCACAATTTTTTCCAAGATAGATTTGAGATCAAGATACCATCAGTTAAGGGTGATACATTCAGACATACCTTAGACGACTTTCTGAGGTTGGTATGTGTTTCATTAATTCTTGGTAATGCCATTTTGTTTAACCAATGAACCAGCTGTGTTTATGGCCTTGATGAATTGGATATTACAGCCGTATCTAGATCAGTTCGTAGCTTTTTTTGTTGATGACATCTTGGTGTACTCTAGAACTCATGACAATCATTCCAATCATCTTGAAATTATATTGATGACACTAAGATAGAATAGGATTTACACTAAGCTATCAAAATTTCAGTTTTGGATTTATGATGTCACGACCCGCCCTCGGGGCCCGTGCCGTGACTACCCCAAGCCCGCCTTCCATAGGCCAGGGGCTGGCGACTAGCACCAAGGCGTAAATACCAACAAAAAGGGAAGACATTTCCTTTGAAAAGTAAACAAGCACCACAGAGTAAGAAAGTGGAAAAGTAAACACTAAGTAAAAACTGTACAAGCTGTGCTGAAAGTAAAAGGGGCCGGAAATACAAGCCCAACAGTAAAGTACAACTGAAAGGAAAAACAGCAACTAAAAGGGAAAACTGTAGCGTCGAGCCATCCCTTGGAAATCCCACCTGAAGGGTGGGTATAGATAGCGTCCAATGCTCCTCGGGTCCACCTGACCGCTCCGAGTACGTCCCGCCCAGTGGTCCACTTCCAGGTACCGTCCTGCTCCACACGCCTCCACCTCGATCAGCGCTGTCCGTCGTCTGCAACCAACACAACATAGTGCGGGCAAAGCCCGTGCATGGGTGAGTATAAGCTACTCAGTAGGGACCCCGAGACCCCTGAAGGTCTCCCGAAATCCAAAAAGGATAATCCACAAAGGAAGGATACAATCACGAAGTAACATCTGACACGGCTTAGGAATATGCCCATACATATACATAAGTCATCAATTCCCGTTCGGCTCCAACGTCCGAACCCAAGCACAACCCAGTCCACACAGGAAGGCAAAATGTACACCCACACAGGATAGCTCAACACAATCCACAAAGGAGAGTAAAGAGTAAATCCACACTGGATAGATCAACACAATCCACAAAGGAGAGTAAACAGTAAATCCACACAGGATAGCTTAACACAATCCACAAAGGAGAGTAATGCAAGATTCAGCTCATACAGGTATACTTCTTCGGATGACGATAAATATGATCACTGATCCATCTAAGTCGTCGGACCCATGATAGATCGATAGGTAACTAACCCCGCAATGACCCACACAGGATCGGACCCACACAGGATCGGGCCCACAGAGGACCGGGCCCACGCACGACCTATAGCACTAATCCACGTAGGATCGCTGAGTGCAGTAGTCGTCGCAGTCCACTGAGGATCTCTGCACAGTCGTCACCTCAGTCCACTGAGGATTTCTGCACGGTCGTCGTCGGAGTCCACGAAGGATCTCTACACGGTCGTCGCTGTCGAAGTAGCAGTCGCAGCCAGCACTAGGGTTTCCGCACATAGCAAGCTCGTTCGGGAGGGTCCGCTCCACGAACCGAGAGGCTGATACATCAACTGACACAAAGTCCGATGTTGATGTATTCAAACGTTCTGTATCGTCAACAGGAACTTAACGTCGCAGACGGCGCGTCAGTCGGACGCCCGGTCTGAGAGTTATTGGCTTTTTCGTCCTTGGGGCCCCATTGGTTTTTAAGGCAAAACCATCCCGACCAAACTCCACCTGCGTCCAAACCTCGGGCGGAGTGTGCCAAAAGATCCGTCTCACAAAGAGGAACTCAACAAAGCTGACGGCACGTCAATCGGACGTCCGTAGCTCATGATATGAGCATTTCCGCTCCGAGGGCCCGGTTGGTTTCATGTACGAACCAACCCGGCCGAACTCAATGTATTCCGAAACCTTGAGTGCGATATTCCGAAACGACCATCTCGATCCAAGGTTCGCGTTTCCGCTAACGGCGGGTCGTTTGGAGGTCCGTAGCTCATGTTACGGGCGTTTGAACGAAGACCGTCCGAAGACGGGGGGTACGGGCCCGGGCCGACCCCCCCCCCCTGGGAGTCGGCCGAGGCACGCGGGGCGTCGCCCCCGCGGCCTGTCCGGCAGCGCGCCTGGGCGCCGCCGCTCCTAGCTGCCTGCACCGCCGCGCCGCCGGCGAGTTCCGCGGGCCACCGGGATCGTTCCGGTGGTCCGATTCTCGTCGCGTCTGCGCCATTGCTCCTCCCGGGACTCGTTCTTCACTGCGGGATCGTCAAAAATCCGTTACGGCATGTTCCGTCGTTGCCCGTCAAATCCGTACAAAACGAAGAACGGCGGAGGGTCGTCGGGTCGTGTTCGTTTGGCCCGCACCCTCTGCGTTAGAGATAAACAACGGGAGAATTTTGTTCAACACATGAACCGACAATTTTAATTAAATAAAATTGTTCGTTTGAAACCGGTTCTTTAACTTTTTAAAGAAACACATACGGGAATAATAAAAAAAGGGGTAAATCCCAAAATAAATCCCTACCTCGCTGATCGTCGCGCACGGGCGTTCTTTGCGGGAAAGCTCGTCGCGAAAGAGAGGGATCGCCGCGTCGTCGAGGGGAGGCGTCGCGTCGTCGCGGAATCTGGCATTGAGACGGCGAGCTCAACGGACCAAGAACAATAGATTTAAATTATAAATAATTAAATCTGTGTTTAAAACCAAAAGAAAAGAACCTTGAGAGGAAATCCGAAGTCACTCACCTCGAACGGTCGGTGATCGGAGATCGGAGCGTGGAAGAACGTCTCGGACGGAAGCGTCGTCGATTTCCGGGTTCAGCGTTCTTCGCGTTCTTCGCGTTCTTCGTGTTCTTCTCAAGGGAGAAGAAGATACGAGGGTCCTCTCAAATCTTTTCAATGCGCAAATAACCAGAGGTCGAGCGTTGGCCTTATTTTATTATTACGCAAACGAATTTGAAAACTGGTTAAGAAACGATCCACCAATTCGTTGAATTAATTCAATGAAAGAAACAACCCAATTAATTCACGAAAGAAACAGCCCAATTAAATGGTCTGTGAAGATTTTAAGAAACGCGTCAGTTGACTTTCATTAAGACAGGTTTTCGCGGGTGCGTTTCTTAGAGGAAATAAACGGCGGGGCTCGTGCGGGCCCCACCTCACAAATATCCTACCAAGGGGGGTAGGATATTTCTGGATAGCATCCTATCCGCTTCAACTCAGTTCAAGCCCCCTTTAAGTGGCTTCAAGTGGCTTCCAAGTGGCTTAAGTGAAATAAAATAAAGTTGTCGCAAAATTATTTTATTTCTTAACTTTAAGCCCGAAAATTAAAAACCACACCCGAGAAAACGCAACTTCGGAAGAGGCGTTTCTAAGCGAATACCGGCGCTGCAATTTCATCGGTGCCCTCAGAATTCGATTCTGGGCACCGGTTCAAAAGTTAGAAAACCCCGCTTGTCCGTTCACTGAACGTACCCAAGCCAAACTTCGGAAAATGATTTCGGGCACACCGGGCCTCGGAATCAGGTTCCGTTAGAAACTTCTCTCTTGAAAAATTCCAAAGAAAATTAAGAAAATAAATTTCCTTGAAATTTACGGGTCTTTACATTACTCCCACCTCAGGCCTTTACGTCCCCGTAAAGATACATCAAAACTAAGGAAACAAATGTGGGTACTGAGAACGCATCTGAGCCTCCCGCTCCCAAGTGCTCTCCTGGAGGATCCCGTGCTGCCATCTGATGCACACAAGAGGAATCGATCGCCCACGTAGGACCCGCTCCTGTCGATCCTCTATCTCCACTGGGACCTCCGCAAATGTCGCCCCATCATCCACGTCTAGCTCCCCATAGTCAATGATGTGCGTCGGGTCGTGCACGTATCTCCTCAGCTGGGATACGTGGAAGACGTCGTGCACCCGGTGCAACTGAGGTGGCAGAGCCAGGCGATAAGCCACCTCGCCAACCCTGCTGAGGACCTGGAAGGGTCCGATGAAGTGTGGAGACAACTTTCTGCCTCGGCCAAATCTCCTCAAACCAGGTCGAGGTGAGACCTGCAAGAAGACGTGGTCGCCATCCTCAAACTCTAGTGGACTCCGCCTCCTGTCAGCATATGACTTATGCCGGCTCTGAGCTGTCCTTATCCGCTCCTGGATGACCTGGACCTTCTCTGTCGTGGCCCGGACCATCTCTGGTCCCACAAGTGCTGACTCCCAGGGTCTGTCCAGCACAAAGGAGATCTGCAAGGCCTGCCGTACAACGCCTCGTAGGGTGCCATCCTGATGGTGGAGTGGTAGCTGTTGTTGTATGCGAACTCCACCAAGGGTAGGTGGTCCTCCCAGCTGTGACCAAAGTCATGGACACATGCACGGAGCATGTCCTCAAGGGTCTGAATGGTCCTCTCCATCTGACCATCCGTCTGAGGGTGAAAGGCGGTGCTCAGACATAGTTGCGTCCCGAAGGCCTCCTGCAACCCCTTCCAAAGTCGGGAAGTAAAGCGAGCGTCCCGATCAGAGACGATAGTCGATGGCACACCGTGAAGCCGTACAATCTCCTGAACATAGAGATGTCCCAAACTCTCGGATGGGTAAGAAGTGTGCCGACTTGGTGAGTCGGTCAACAATCACCCAAATGAAGTCGTGACCTCTGGAAGTGCGTGGAATTCCAGTCACGAAGTCCATAGATATGCCATCCCACTTCCACTCCGGGACCTCCAAGGGCTGTACCAAGCCTGCTGTTACTTGGTGCTCTGTCTTCACCTGCTGGCAGATGAGGCATCGTGAAACAAACTCTGCTACAGCCTTCTTCATGCCCGGCCACCAGTGCTGTCGTCTGAGATCCTGGTACATCTTCTCCACTCCAGGATGAACCTCCAAAGTAGAAGTGTGAAACTCTCTCAGCACCTCCTCTCGTAAAGCGACTGGTACCAAGGTGCGTCCTCTGAAAAGGATTCCATGCTCTGCTCCAAGGGAGAAACCATCAGGTGCCTTTCCCGAGGATATCTGTGCACGCCATGTCTCAAAGTCAGTGTCCCCACGCTGTGCCTCTCTGACCCGCTGAAGAAGTGGAGGAGAGACTATGAGAGACTGAAGGAAGGCTGCTCCGTCTCTATCCACGAAGGATATCTGCTAGGCGGCTAGCTGCTCTGTCGCCTCCTCAAGTAGCTGGATGCCCGTCCTCCTGCTGAGGGCATCAGCTACCACGTTCCCCTTTCCAGGAGTATAGACTATCTCAAAGTCATAGTCCTGGAGGAACTCAAGCCATCGCCGCTGTCTCAGGTTCAGGTCCTTCTGAGAGAAGATTTACCTGAGACTCTGGTGGTCAGAAAAGACTGTGAAGCGCTCGCCCATCAGATAGTGCCACCATGTCTTCAGGTCGAAGACCACTGCTGCCAACTCCAAGTCATGGGTAGCGTTGTTCTGCTCATGCGGCCTCAATTGACGTGATTGGTAGGCAATCACGGCCCGCTCCTACATCAGGACACACCCGAGTCCGGTCCCTGATGCATCGCAGTAGACTACGTATCCAACTCCCTCCTCAGGCAACCTCAAGATAGGTGCGCTGGTCAACCTCTGCCTCAGCTCTTGGAAGCTCTGCTGACATCTGTCTGACCACACGAAGGGTTTCCCCTTCTTCATCAACGCTGAGAGTGGGGCTGCAACTCTGGAGAAGTCCAGCAAAAATCTACGATAGTATCCGGCTAGGCCCAAGAAACTCCGCACCTCTGTCACGCTCTTGGGTGGCTCCCAAGCTAGCACTGCCTTGATCTTCGCGGGATCCACTGCAACTCCCGCCTCAGAAATGACGTGTCCCAAGAAGTGGACCTCACGTAACCAGAACTGACACTTCGAGAGCTTTCCATAAAGCTGGTTCTCTTGGAGTGTGTCTAGTACAACACGCAAGTGGTAGGCGTGCTCCTCCTCGGTGGTCGAGTACACCAAGATGTTGTCGATGAAGACTACGACAAATCGATCGAGGTATGGCTGGAAGATCCTGTTCATGAGGCTCATGAACACTACTGGAGCGTTGGTCACGCTGAAAGGCATAACCAAGAACTCATAGTGGCCATACCGACACCTGAAGGCCGTCTTCTGCACATCCTCGTCTCGAACTCTGAGCTGATGATAGCCTGGCCTGAGGTCTATCTTCGAGAACCACCGTGCTCCTTTGAGCTGATCGAAGAGGTCATCAATCCTGGGTAGTGGATACTTGTTCCTCACTATCACCTGGTTCAGGCGACGATAATCGACACACAGTCGCAAGCTCCCGTCCGCCTTCTTGGCGAACAATATCGGGGAAGCCCAGGGTGAAACACTGGATCAGATGAACCCCTTGCCCTGCAAGTCCTCCAACTGTACCTGCAGCTCTCGAAGCTCAGCGGGGGCCATTTGATATGCTGGAGTGGATATCGGGGCCGTCCCGGGGTACAGGTCAATATAAAAGTCTACCTCTCTGCGAGGAGGTAGTCCTGGAACGTCGTTGGGAAAGACGTCCGCGTACTGATCCACCACTGCAGGAAAACTGGGACTCCGCACGTCAACTGCTCCCAGGATGAAGCTAGCCAACTGATGAGTGATGGGCTGACCTCTCCTCTACGTGAGTCCATCCTGTGCTGCTAAGGCTCCCTTCTCGCCGGTGAAGGTGAACCTGCTCCCGTCGGTGCGCACACATCGCACCTTGCGCCTAATGCAGTCAATCTGAGCATGGACCGTAGATAACCAATCCATGCCCAAGATGACGTCGTAAGGCCTCGACGCCGCTACAAGAAGATCCCAGCCGAAGCTGTCGCCTCCTAGAGTAAGCTCACACTTCCACCACCAGTGCGTAATCGTCGAGTCTGCTCCCGTAGGAGTCTCTAGCCGTAAGGATCGAGCCAACGGCTCCGTCGGAATCTCCGAGCTCCGAACAAGGGCAGTGGCTATGAAAGACTGACTCGCTCCTGTGTCTATCAGAACTGCAGCAAGGGTGGAATAGACACAGATTGTAACTTGAATCATCTCTGGCGCGCCGTGGTCGTAGGCCTCAGCTGCCGGGAGCTGCGCCTGTCTCTGCCCGCCAGCTCACTGTGGTCGGGGCGGGCCTCCTGGTGGTGGTGGTGGCAGAGCCTCAAAGCGTCGCCCACCACTTGCTGCTCGGCCAGCTCCTCTGCCTCGTCCGCCTCCTCCCGGCGGACCGCCACGGTCGACCCTCTGCCTCTGCCTGGGTGGTCCCTCCACCGTCTGCTGCCCCTCGGTATGACGGGTTGGGCAGTCACGAGCCATGTGGCCCTGCCCGCCGCACTCGTAGCACTGTCTGCCTCTCGGAAGGCTGGCTCCGCGCTGTGTGCCCCGTACCGCTGAGCCAGTTTCCCGGGGTCGTCTGCCAGAAGGCCTGGTCAGCCTGGAACCCTGATTCATCCGTCGGATACCTGCTGCCGAAGACTCCGATATCTGCCACCCTGCAGTAGGTCTCGCTGTGGACTCAGCCAGGAAGCTCTCGATCAGGAGGGCTCGCTCTATCACTCCTGCCTGGGTCAGGATGCTGAGGGAGATCAGCGATGCCCTGATCTCATGTCTCAATCCCTGCTCGAAGGTCCGGGCCCAGAAGAAGGGGTCCCGTACCATGTCTGTCGAGTAGCGAGATAGGTCGGTGAACCTCGTCGCGTACTGGGCAACCGTCAAGGTGCCCTGCCGCAGCTGAAGAAGTTCCTGGATGCGCATCGCACAGAGGGTGGCCGAGACGAACTATGAGCGGAAGAGGCTCTCGAAGTCCGTCCAGATGAGGGAGGCCTCATCGTGTACCTGGAGCATCAGGCTCCACCATCGCCCTGCTGCTGCGTGCAGTAGGCTCGCCACGAGGATCACCATGAGGTCTGCTGGTGTCCTCACTAGCCTGAAAACTCGGACGACCGCCTCCAGCCAGTCCTCGGCTGCCTGGGGGTCCGACTCCCCACGGAACCTGGGTGGTCGCTGGTGCTGGAACTCGTACAGAGCTCTGAGGCATCGTGCGTCGTCAGCTGCCAGTGCTGGAAGCATCGGGGGCTCGGCGGGTAAAGGTACCGCCGGTGTCTCTGCTATCAACGGGCCCTGTACTGAGGCCTCGTCGCTCGGCGGGCTGTCGTCGCACACTACTCTAGGAACCCTAGCTGGCTTCTATCGTCGTGCCATCCTGAAAAGGAAACAAGTGCGCCACATTCAGAACTATATACCTGGTGAGCTGACACAAGTAATCACAGAGAAAACTTGAAACACACATGCAATCAATGTTTTCGTGCATTAAGTCGGAAATCAGAAGTCAGGGTCCTGGTGTATGGATACGTCGGCCGCCGCACCAACACTGGATTCCCTAGACTGATAACCACACTCAATACGCTAAACACTATTGCTTCACATTGAAGGAAGATCAGAGTCTGCGGTAGAACCGACCACCTCTGATACCAATTTGTCACGACCCACCCTCGGGGCCCGTGCTGTGACTACCCCAAGCCCGCCTTCCATAGGCCAGGGGCTGGCAACTAGCACCAAGGCGTAAATCCCAACAAAAAGGGAAGGAATTGCCTTTGAAAAGTAAACAAGCACCACATAGTAAGCAAGAGGAAAAGTAAACACTAAGTAAAAACTGTACAAGCTGTGCTGAAAGTAAAAGGGGCCGGAAATACAAGCCCAAAAGTAAAGTACAACTGAAAGGAAAAACAACAACTAAAAGGGAAAACTGTAGCGTCGAGCCGTCCTCTTGAAATCCCACCTGAAGGGTGGGTACAGATAGCCTCCACTGCTCCTCGGGTCCACCTGACCGCTCCGAGTACGTCCCGTCCAGTGGTCCAACTCCAGGTACCGTCCTGCTCCACACGCCTCCACCTCAATCAGCGTTGTCCGTCGTCTGCAACCAACACAACGTAGTGCGGGAAAAGCCCGTGTAGGGGTGAGTATAAGCTACTTAGTAGGGACCCCGAGACCCCCGAAGGTCTCCCGAAATCCAGAAAGGATAATCCGGAAAGGAAGGATACAATCACGAAATAACATCTGACACGGCTTAGGAATATGCCCATACATATACCTAAGTCATCAATTCCCGTTCGGCTCCAACGTCTGAGCCCGATCACAACCCAGTCCAAACAGGAAAGCAAAACGTACACCCACACAGGATAGCTCAACACAATCCACAAAGGAGAGTAAACAGTAAATCCACACAGGATAGCTCAACACAATCCACAAAGGAGAGTAAACAGTAAATCCACACAGGATAGCTCAACACAATCCACAAAGGAGAGTAACGCAAGATTTAGCTCACACATGTATACTTCTTCGGATGACGATAAAGATGATCACTGATCCATATAAGTCGTCGGACCCATGAAGGATCGATAGGTAACTAACCTCCGCAATGACCCACACAGGATCGGACCCACACAGGATCGGGCCCACACAGAACCGGGCCCACGTAGGACCTGTAGCACTGATCCACGTAGGATCGCTGAGTGCAGTAGTCGTCGTAGTCCACTGAGGATCTCTATACAGTCGTCGCCGCAGTCCACTAAGGATCTCTGCACGGTCGTCGTCGGAGTCCACGGAGGATATTTGCACGGTCGTCGCTGTCGAAGTAGCAGTCGCAGCCAGCACTAGGGTTCTCGCACACAGCAAGCTCATTCGGGAGGGTCCGCTCCACGAACCAAGAGGCTGATACATCAACTGACAAAAAGTCCGAAGTTTATGTATTCGAATGTTCCGTATCGTCAACAGGAACTTAACGTCGCAGACAGCGCGTCAGTCGGACGCCCAGTCTGAGAGTTAATGGCTTTTTCGTCCCAGGGGCCCGGTTGGTTTTTAAGGAAAAACCAACCCGACCGTACTCCACCTGCGTCCAAACCTCTGGCGGAGTATGCCAAAAGATCCGTCTCACAAAGAGGAACTCAACAAAGCTGACGGCACGTCAATCGGGCGTCCGTAGCTCAAGATATGAGCATTTCTGCTCCGAGTGCCCGGTTGGTTTCGTGTACGAACCAACCCGGCCGAACACAAAGTATTCCGAAACCATGAGTGCGATATACTGAAAGGACCGTCTCGATCCAAGGTTCACGTTGCCGCTAACGGAGGGTCGTTTGGAGGCCCGTAGCTCATGTTACGGGCGTTTGAACAAAGACCGTCCGAAGACGGGGGGTACGGGCCCGGGCCGACCCGGCCCGACCCCCCTGGGAGTCGGCCGAACCGGGTCGACTCGACCCGGTCCGGTCCGGCCAGGGCACGGCCCGGCCGGTCGGACCGGCCTGGTCTGGTTCGGCCGAACGGCCGAACGGCCGAGGCACACGGGGCGCCGCCCCCGCGGCCTGGTGGTGCCGCCCCCCCCCCCCCCCCCCCCGCTGAGTCGGGACGCGGCTTTAGCCGCATCCGAGGGCACTGGACCCACGCGGCCGCGGGTCCGCGGATGCCGCCGCCGCCGCGCTGAGTCGCGGAGGCCTGTCCGGCAGCGCGCCGGGGCGCCGCCGCTCCCTGCTGCCGGCGCCGCCGCGCCGGCGACCCGCGCCGCCGGCAAGTTCCGCAGGCCACCGGGATCGTTCCGGTGGTCCGATTCTCTTCCCGTCTGCAACATTGCTCCTCCCGAGACTCTTTCTTCACTGCGGGATCGTCAAACATCCATTGCGGCACGTTCCGTCGTCGCCCGTCAAATCCGCACAAAACGAAAAACGACGGAGGGTCATCGGGCCGTGTTCGTTTGACCCGCACCCTCCGCGTTAGGGATAAACAACGGGAGAATTTTGTTCAACACATGAACTGACAATTTTAAGTAAATAAAATTGTTCGTTTGAAACCGGTTCTTTAAATTTTTAATGAAACACATACGGGAATAATAAAAAAAGGGGTAAATCCCAAAATAAATCCCTACCTCGCGGATCGTCGCGCACAGGCGTTCTTCGCGGGAAATCTCGTCGCGAATGAGAGGGATCGTCGCGTCTTCGCGGGGAGGCGTCGCGTCGTCGCGGAATCCGGCGTTGATTCGGCGAGCTCAACGGACCAAGAACAACAGATTTAAATTATAAATAATTAAATATGTGTTTAAAACCAAAAGAAAAGAACCTTGAGAGGAAATCCGAAGTCACTCCCCTCGAACGGTCGGTGATCGGAGATCAGAGCGTGGAAGAACGTCTCGGACGGAAGCGTCGTCGATTTCCGGGTTCGGCGTTCTTTGTGTTCTTCAAGTTCTTCACGTTCTTCACGTTCTTCGTGTTCTTCGCAAGGGAGAAGAAGATACGAGGGTCCTCTCAAGTCTTTTCAAAGCGCAAATAACCAGAGGTTGAGAGTTGGCCTTATTTTATTATTACGCCAACGAATTTGAAAACTGGTTAAGAAACGATCCACCAATTCATTGAATTAATTCAACGAAAGAAACAGCCCAATTAATTCACGAAAGAGACAGCCCAATTAAATGGTCTGTTAAGAATTTAAGAAACGTGTCAGTTGAGTTTCATTAAGACGGGTTTTTGCGGGTGCGTTTCTTAGCAGAAAGAAACGGCGGGGCACGTGCGGGCCCCACCTCACAAATATCCTACCAAGGGGGGTAGGATATTTCTGGATAGCATCCTATCCACTTCAACTCAGTTCAAGCCGCATTTAAGTGGCTTCAAGTGGCTTAAGTGAAATAAAATAAAGTTGTCGCAAAATTATTTTATTTCTTAACTTTAAGCCCGAAAATTAAAAACCACCCTCGAGCAAAAGCAACTCCGGAAGAGGCATTTCTAAGCAAATATCGGCGCTGCAATTTCATCGGTGCCCTCAGAATTCGATTCCGGGCACCGGTTCAAAAGTTATAAAAACCCGCTCGTCCGTTCACTAAACGTACCTGAGCCAAACTTCGGAAAATGATTCCGGGCACACCGGGCCTCGGAATCAGGTTCCGTCAGAAACTATGCTCTTTCAAAATTCCAAAGAAAATTAAGGAAAAAAATTTCATTGAAATTTACGGGTATTTACATATGAGGTCCACTTTCTATGAAATATCACTTATGATTAACGTGTAATGGTGGATCCAGAAAAGGTGAAGGCCATGGTGTCTTGAATGCTTCCTCATAATTTCGTTGATATTCATATTTGTCTGGGTTTGGCTGATTATTACCGAAGGTTTATTAAAGATTTCTCAAATTTGGCAGTGCTGCTCATAGGCATAACCAAGAAAAGGGTTAAGTTAGATTGGCCATAGGCTTGTGAAATTGATTTCTAGGAGATGAAGAAGCGATTTACTACCACACCGATTTTGATCTTACCCGAACCAGGTAAGAAGTAAACCTTGTTCTACGATGCGTCCGGTGTTGTACTTTAGGATGTTTTGATGTAGGTTGATCGGGTTGTAGCTTACGGGTTAAGGTAGTTGAGGCCACATGAATGAAATTATCATACACACGACCTGGCGCTAGCTGTTGTGGTTCATGACTTAAAGTGTTGGAGGCATTATTTGTTGGGAGAACCCTTTACGGTGTTTACTGACCACAAAAGTCTCAAATGCATCTTCTCTCAAGGGGATTGGAATCATCAATAGAAATGTTGGGTTGAGTACTTACAATCCTTTGATTTGGAATTATCTTACAAACTATGAAAAGGGAATAGTTTCACTGATTCTCTAATCCGGATGAATCAGAATCAAGTGGTTTGGGAGTCTAGTTCAGAGTGGGTGATGATGACATTGTTTATAGAGATTCATTTGCAGGTACAATAGGGGAACAAGAAGATGGACCTTGCATCTATAGCAGTTGAGTCCACAGTTATCAGCATTGTTAAAAAGAGTCAGTTGGTAGATTTGGAGTTCTTGACTATGAATGAAACTCTCAAGGGTGAGGAGTCACCTTCAGGTTGGACCATCAGCACTGATGAAGCTTCTTATGTTCATGGTCATGTTGTGGTGCCGACAGATGTATGAGAAGAGTTTATGTGAAAGTTCCAAGTGCCAAAATGGTTAGTTAATTTGGGATTTACTAAGATGTACCGTGATCTACGTAGGCAGTTCTGGTGGTTGGGAATGAAGAAAGAAGTGGCGAGTGTTGTGGCATGATGCCTTACTTGCCAGAAGGTATAGGCTAAACATCAGCGTCCAAGTAGGTTGTTGCAGTCATTACCTATTCCAGAGTGGAAGTGTAATGACGTCACGATGGAATTCACAGTAGGTCTTCTAATGACGCCTCAGAAGAATGATTCCATTTTGGTGGTAGTAGATCGGCTAACCGAAGTGGCCAATTTCTTTCCAATTCAAGATACCTATAAAGTAGAAAAGTCGGGGGATTTGATTGTTTAGGAAATAGTATAGTTGCATGGTGTTCTGAGAACCATAGTTTCAGACCGTGATTTCTGTTTCATCCTGCACTTCTGGAAGGGACTATAGAAGCCACATGGAACCTAGGTGTTTCTGAGTATGTCTTACCACCCTCAGACTGAAGGATAGTTTGATCATACAATTTAGGTGTTAGAAGAAATGTTGAGAGAATGTGTTTTGGATTTCAGTGGATCGTTGGAAAATAACTTGCGGAATTTTGAGTTTTCTTATGACAATAGTTTTCAGGAAATAGTTTTCAGGAAACAGTTTGGATTCCACCTTTTGAGGCACTTTATGGGAGACTGTGTAGATCACCATTGTGTTGGTTAGATTCCAGAGAGTCTAAGATGTTAGGGTAGAGTCTTGTGGAGGAGACATCCGAGAATGTTCATTTGATTCAGAAGCATATGGAAACATCTTAGAGTAGGCAATAATCCATATGAAGATCAGCGTCATAGACCTCTTGAGTTTGTGGTTTGTGATGGGGTGTTTTTCGGGTGTCACCAAGGTTAGGACACCATCAAATTTAGAAGCAGGGCATGTTGGCACCTAGATATGTGGTGCCATTTGAGATCGTGGAGAGAATTGGAAACCTGGATTACCAATTGGAACTTCTATAGTAGTATAGTGGGATGCATGAAATTTTCTATGTTTCACAACTCCGATAGTATCACATAGATCCATCTCATGTGATAAATGCCGAGCATGTTGAGCTAGAGGCTTATGCATCCTTTGAGGAGAACTCGGTGCATATTATGGATCATAGTGAGAACGTTTTGTGGGGTTAGGTAGTTCCCATGGTACATGTTCTATGGAAAAATGGAAACATTCAAGTGGAAACTTGGGAGTGGGAATTAGAGATGTAGGTCTAGTGTCCCAATCTCTTTCCTTTAGAAACTCAATAATGCTTGGGAAGAGTAGCTCGAGGACGAGCTATTATAACGTGGGGAGGTTGTAGGATCTAGGATTTCTCTGTAAGGTATGTTTAATTTAGGTTTCAGTTTAGGCCCATTATTTAGTTCGATAAAGTGCTTTAAAAAGTCCTTCAACAGGCTTAGGGGTGTTCCATGGGTTCTGGACATGAAAAATGGGGAAAATGGGTTTTCTGGACTAGAATCACGGTTTGCGCAAGGTTAGTGCTACCCCTGTGGTCAACTCAGGTAAACCATGCAAGATTATGGTTTTTGGATAGTATCCTCTGCACGGTTTTCACCAGGTTTGGAAAACTGTTCAGGTAAATTGTGTGAAGGATCCCTTTTGGGACAAAAGCATCTATAGGGTTTCACACAATTTGTCAAAACATATAGGCAAATCGTGTGGCCCCAAAACCATAAATAATTTACAAAAATTTCACTTGGTAATTTTATAAACCACTCGGTATTTTCCTCCCTCTCCTCACATTCAGCCTTATGAATGATCCAAGATGACCAAGATCTCATACGGATCAATCTCTTTCGATTCTTGGCCGTTTGGAGTGCTGTTGGAAGCGAATTGAAGATCTGTGTAACACCCCGACCCCTCTAGAAAGGAGCCAATGCATTACTTGTGATATTTGAATAGTTATAAGGAATGAAAATACTAAAGGAATGATCAGTTTAGTAGTCTTGAAGAAACTAGATACATTTATTTAACACAAATTACATTGGATAAGGTTACAAGATACAATACATAATGAAAACCAAAAATTGCCATCACGAGCACCGAATAAATGACCTCCTCTTAATAACCTGTTGAAGGTAAACAATGAAAGGTGTGAGCTCAAACAATCAGTAAGGGTTACAAATAGAAGAATAATGAGTACAATAATAAGTGAATCATGATCAATCTGACATAATCAAAATGGCATAGTGAATAAATGAACTACTAATGCCATTAATAAAATAAGAATGAAACTGCATCCATAGATTTTGTCATAGTGAAACCTCATGGATACTAATAATAACTAATAATGAATAAAAATAAGGCTTATTAATTGGAATTCATGTATTTGGCACATGAAACCATAATACCTTTGAAACAATTTAGTTCTGTTGGTAGAAACCCATTTGATTTTTGGAAACAAACTCGACGGGTCTGTTGCCAAACTGTTTTGTCTCATTCGACCTACCGATGCATTGAGGGGCTGTATTGGGCCACACCCACCTCTACATCCATATAATTCTATATAAATTTCTTCAATAAAGGATCAATATGTATTTATATTATCCGTATAGATTAGAGGATACAGATTCATTAACATTTCCACAGTAAAAACATTATTCAAAATAAATACCGTATGTAAAATGGTATACGACATAGACAATAATAGTATCCATGATATGAGAATAATTATATTAAAATGGAATATAATTTCAATTGAAACGTGTCTCAAATGGGAAGTAGGTACACCACATAAGAAAGAGTGGGTGCACAATTACTAAGCAAGTCACAATGAAGTAAAAATTGATACAAAGCTCGTTACCGTGTTGTATTCAATTGATTCATATGACAAAAGTTAATAACCAATAAAAGAGTCACATAATAAAATGAATATAATGAGAACCATTATAACATATGTCAAATGTCAGTACACCTATACCACATATAAGATATAAGAGTCGAACTATGAAAATCCCACAGAATTGATGGTGATATGAGAAAACTTCTTACAAACATTTTGGAACGGTAACAAGTGTTATTGCAATGTCTTAATGAGAGGTAAAGGGGTATCCAATTATTTTTATGTCAAAAGGGAAGTATGGGAGAGTTGGTAAAACATACCCCGTCATTAGAAAATAAAAAAACCACACAAGATAGGGTGGATTCTTGAATAAAAGTGAGAGAGAGGATCCCTTTCCTAATGCTTGAAGGTGGTCTTGACATGTTATTAAGGTCCTGAATTAAAAAATTAGGAATATTAATTCATAAGTACAGAACCTCTTTTATATGTAAATTATTTACTATAATCCTTGTTAGTTCATTCTAGGCCTTTTTTATTGGTTATAATGTTCAATTTCATTGTTCGGGCTTGTTTGTTTACTTGGTTTTAATTGATTGGTTCACTTATACTCAAGTTTTGATAAATATATAAGATGTATGTGGTTTTCCAGAAATAAAGTTATACACTATTTTGGAACATCCAAGAGATTACATGGTTTTAAATTTAATATGGGTTGCATAGATTGAAGTTGAATATGTATATATATATCCTTAGTGATAACTATTTTGGTTAATCGGTGTGTCTGATTACGATGACCATTTTTTGCTTTATAAATTAATACCATGTGTAAAAAAGTCCTACAGAACTAAAAAAGTATATATTACATAATAATCTGGTTCAACCATAACATAAATGTTTTTTGACCATAATTAAGGATTATAAAAGAAATCAATAAACCGTTGTCCTTGAATATGCTAAATTAGCACATCTCAAACGGTGCTTTCATTTCTATCAAATAAAAGTGGAGAAAGGAGAGAATATAATATAATATATACAATTACCATGAAAACATTCCATTAAATGAATGTTACTATATTTATCATACTGTTTTGGTGAAGGGAGGTGACAAAAGAAACAAAAATAAAAGAACTTAAAAGAAAAGAAGGGATTTGAAAGAGGAATTTACCTTTTGAGACTTCATCCTTTGAGAACCTCTTAAGGGGATAGATTTTGGTCTTTTTATGAGACCAAAGCATTCCCGACGTGTGGGAGGAGGTTGGGACGGTATTTGGACAGAATTTGGAGAAGGCATAGGGCTTTAGAGGAGTGAATGGAAGGTGGGTGTGAGGGGTTTTTTATAGTGGAGGAGAGAGGGGATTTCTTATTATAAAACTCATTAGTTTATTATTTCTCATCAAGACAAGTAATAGTGAGTATTCCATGACCAAGAATAGTAATTTTATGATGTGATCCCGAACCAAGTGGGATTACATCAGTAGAACATAACACATGACCCTATAATTAGTGTATTTATTTTAATTTTTCAATTTATGGTATGTCACTATTAATCGAAAATTCATGTTTTTTTAGAAAAATACCAAAAATTCACCCTAACCATTTTTCGATGTGTAAAATCCACAAATGAATTCCATTTTTCAAAAATAATTTTTTAAAATAATATTAATTAAATATTTAATTAAATCATTATTTAATTGAAATATATATATAATTAGAATATTCATCTTCATCTTTAGGGTGTCTAAATTCATTTATACACTCAAGGGTATGGATACCATTCATAAGATTCATATTACTATTAATAAGGGTAAGTTACTATTCATAAGGGTAGGATACTATTCATAAGGGTAGGTTTCTATTCAATGAAAATTAAGTTAATTCTATCAAACTCTAAATATCATCTTGAACGCAACCGTGTATATCATATTTTTAAAATTCAAATCACAAAGCTGGTAATTTTATGTTTAGGGGATAATTTATGGCCATATCTTATAAGTAACCATGTTTTGTTCCATAGGGCTCAGTGATTCATGAAATATAGGCTACGTAATGAATAGAGTGTATTTAAAAGAAACATACCATAAAATGTTTGGGGTGCAACATTATTCCTCCATCGGAAATTTAGTCCTCGAAATTTTTATGTATAAAGTCCCCAAAAAAGATGTGGGTGATTCTTTTTCATAACATCCTTAGGTTCCCATGTTTCTTCCTCCATATTCTGGTTTGTCCAAAGAACCTTAACTAGGCAAGTTGTTCGTTTTCTCAATACCTGTTCCCTTGTGTCAATAATCCGAATAGGCTTTTCACAATATGAAAAATCAGGTTCCAGTTCAATTTCTTCATCTGTGAGAACATGCATTGGTTCTGGCATGTATTTCTTTAACAATGACATGTGGAACACATCATGAACTCTGGAGAGATTTTGCGGCATCGCTAGACCATAATCTATAGCTCTGATTCATTCCAGAATTCCAAATGGCCTGATATACCTTGGGATCAACTTCCTTTTCTTATTGAACCTTAGGACACCCTTCCATGGAGATACTTTCAGAAATACATGATCTCCCACCTGGAATTCAAAATCATTCCTATGATTTTGATCATAACTCTTCTGCCTACTTTGGGCTGCCTTAATATGGGCATGAATTTTCATCCCCTTTGTCGTGGTCTATTCAATTAGTTCTGGGCCTATAAGTTTCCTCTCACCAACTTCATCCCAACAAGTTGGATTTCGACATATATTTCCATATAATTCTTCATACGAATCAATTTTAATACTAGAATGGAAACTATTGTTGGAGGAATATTCCACCAAGTGTAAGTATTGATCCCACATACCTTGAAAGTCAAGAGAGCATGACCTCAGCATGTCTTCTAGAGTTTGTATAGTCCATTTAGACTGTCCATCAGTTTGGGGGTGATAAACAGTACTCATACAAAGCTCAGTATTCAAAACATTCTGGAGACATTTCCAGAACATTGATGTAAACATGGGATCTTGATCGGATACAATTGATTGAGGTGAACCATGAAGTCTTACAACATCATTAATATACAGTCTTTCCATGCACTCGATTGGAAAATCCTCTCATATAGGAAAGAAATGTGCTGATTTTGTGAAATGATCAACAATTACCCATATTGCATCATTCCATCTAGGTGTCCTCGGTAGTCCAGTGATAAAATACATAGTAATTTTATCCCACTTCCATATTGGAATAGTTAGAGGTTGCATCACTCATCTGGGATGTTGTCTCTCTGCCTTCACTTGTTGACAAACTAGACACCTTGACACGTAGTCAACAATTTCCCGCTTTATATTATCCCACCAGAAATATTCCTTCAGATCTATGTACATCATGGTGCTACCCAGGTGTATAGAGAAATTTGATCTATGGGCATTGTCTAATAGTTCCCTTTTTAGCTTAGGTACTGATGGAACGCATAACCTATTCCCAAATTTCAGAACTCCTTCATACACGAAGTCACCCAGTCTTCCATCATTGACAACATTAATTTTCTTCTGTAGATTATCATCATCAGATTGAGGTCTTTTTATTTTCTCTAATAAAGATGGTTTAGAAATCATTTGAAAGTGAAAAGATGTTTCCCCTTTATTAACAATTCCCATATCCATCTTTAGTAGGTCTATGAATATGGGATCTCTTTCAATTCTCATTTGAGTCAGAAGGCCATGATCTTTCTTAATTGAGGCATATGCCACATTATTCGGCTTTCCTGGATGTTAGTGTATTGAACAATCATAATCGTTTAGTATCTCATGCCATCCTCTTTGCCTCATGTTGAGTTCTTTTTATGTGAAAATGTATTTCAAACTCTTTTGGTCCGTATAGATCTCATATCACTCTCCGTAGAGATAATGCCACCAATTTTTTAGAGCGAAGATTATGACTGCTAACTCAAGACCATGAGTTAGATAATTTTTCTCATGAGTCTTCAACTGTCTTGATGCATAAGAAATAACATTATCATTTTTCATAAGGACGCAACCCAGCCCATTATTTGATGCATCACTGTATATCACAAATCCATCACTTCCATATGGAAGAGTCAAAATTAGAACATTGAACAATATTCTTTTCAATTCTTAGAATAATTCTGTATGCTCTTTTGTCCACCCAAACATAACTCCTTTACATTTGAGATTTGTTAGAGGGTTAGCCAGTCAGAAAAAATTCTGAACGAAATGCCGATAGTAACCCTCTAAGCCAATAAAATTGCGTACCTCAGTTATGTTTGTTGGTGTGGGACAATTTTGGATTGCCATTGTCTTCACAAGATCAACTAGGATTCCATCTTTAGAGACAATATTTCCTTCAAATGAAACTAATTGAATCCAGAATATTCACTTGCTAAACTTCCCAAATAATTTATTTCTTCTAAGAGTTTCCAGAATAATCCGCAAGTGATTCTCATGGTCTTCGTAGCTTTTTGAGTATACCAGGATATAATCGATGAACACCACAACAATGTTATCAAGAAATTCCTTGAAAACTCTATTCATTAAATACATGTAAACAGAGGGTGCATTAGTTAGTCCAAAAAGGCATCACCGTGAACTCATAATTCCCATACCTGGTTCGAAATGTTGTCTTAGGAATATCTTCCTTCCTCACGCGCAGCTAATGATATCCGGACCGAAGGTCAATCTTCGAAAATTATTGGGCTCCAGGGAGTTGATCAAATAAATAATCAATCTGAAGAAGAGGATACTTATTCTTTATTGTAATAGCATTGATGTCCCTGTAATCAATGCAATGCCTCATGGATCCATATTTATTCTTGACAAATAGGAGAGGGGATCCCCATGGAGAAACACTAGGTAGAATAAATCCCTTTTCACTCAAATCCTCTAGTTGTATATATAGATTTACCAATTCCACATTTTCCATTCTATAGGGATTCTTTGATATAGTTCTTGCATCAAGATTTAAATCAATCTAGAACTCAACTTTCCTCTCGGGAGGATGTCAAGGTAAATCCTCTAGAAATACATCAATGTACTCTTCCACTATGTGCACGTCTTCATTTTGAAGATTTATTCCCTCGCCCATAGATGTTGGTTTATCTTCCTCTCCAAGTATTGCATTTAGTAGAGCTAATGGGGGTGGTTCTCAATATAAATTAGTTGGTGATATTTCTTCCCTAATGACAAGGGATTCTATGCCATTTTAAAAAATTGTATCTTCCTTCTTTTTACAATAAATATTCGCATCATAATTTGGAATCCAATCTATGCTGAGAATTATATCAAATTCAGTCATTGATATGATGACATGGTTAGCAACTAAATCACTATTTGATGACTAGAGGGGGATTAGTTGATATGCCATTTTTGCAATGATACATCCCCAGGGAGTTTTGACTGACAACTCCTTTGTTAAATTGAATTGTAAATATCTAATTTTCTTGGAAAACTAAGAAGATATAAATGAATGTGATGATCTAGAATCAAATAAGGTGTTGGCTAAGTTTGAGGAAACAATTAAAGTACCTTCCACCACATTGTTATAAACTTCGACCTCCCCAGTTGTAATCACATAAGCTCTCCCTTGATCTCTTGGCCTTTTCTGAGTCAAGTTTCCTTGGCGTTTAGGACACTCATTTTCATAGTGTCTCATCTCTATGCAATTGCAGCATTGAATATCATTGAATTGTTTCTTCCCCGTTCCTTAATTGGACCGATGAACCTTTTTTCCACAGTTATAGAAGATTCTCATGCCTTTCAAGCATTTTCCGAGATGATTATTTCCACAGTTCTCACATAATGGTAAACATTTTGTTCCCTTGCTCTTCTTTGGTGCTTCTCCTTTTCCTTTGTTATTTGATTACCTCTTCTTATCTTGGTTTCCTTTGAAATGATTTGATCTAGAAAATTCCCTCACTATTTTGATGGAACTTGATTCAATTCCATCATATGATGAAATTTTTTGAGAATCCAGTGCCCTCCTAAGACTTGGATGAAGACCCTCAAAGAAATGATCAATCTTGTCTGTCGAGTCACGTACGTAATCTACGACATACCTGGCCAGCCTTGTAAAAGTATCCTCATACTCTGCAACACTGTCTTCTCCCATTTGTTTTAAGCTAAGTAATTTACTCTTCATTTTAGTTTATTGCTCATGAGGGAAATATTTTTCAAAGAATATTACCTTAAAAGTCCTCGATTCCATATCTTCTATTTATTCTTCCTCCATGGTATTCTGAATCAGGGACCACCATTGGTCAGCATCACCCTTGAAAAAATATACTTCCAGCACCACCTTCTCATTCTCATTACATCTTAATTCCATGAATATCTTCTCAAGTGACATGATCCTTTGATCACATTCTACTGGATTAGTAGTCCCACTGAAAGATAGGGGCTTATAACGCATGAAACCATCCAACAAAGGTGTGGAATGGATATTTGTTACAACATAAGTAAGTTTTCCCAATATAGTCATGATCTGATCTGCTCCAACATTGACTGTGTTGACTTGCTCTGTAGGGAGATCCCTACCTTTCCCACGAGTAATGATTTCCCCTCTCCCATTAGATTCCATTTCTAAATAATGTGATAAACTATAATAGTTAATGAATCTTAAATATAAAACCACTCTACATAGATTTAAATTCTATGCATATCTAATCTTATAAACATGGTTTCTCTAAGGTAAACTTTACATTAAACACCTTCATAATGGATTGTAATGAAAATATAAATTATCCTAAGCATATCCCCCGGTAGTGTTGTAACCAAGAGTGCAGAAAGGCCTATTGTTGTGTACCAGTTCCCATTCGAGTCTAGCTCAAAGCGGTGTTTTCATGTTTTACCCTTAGATACATCTGTGCCAGAGCCGCCTCTACCTGATCGTATCTAAACAGGGATGTATTACTTGAAGGATCCAGATAATATATTCCTTACCAAAATACCAGGATGTTCTTGTATGTTTATCCTCAAATGCTACCTTAGGGATTTGTTCCCTACTATATATTTCCTACTATAGTTTCCAAGTTTCCTATTAAAATTCATTTGATACCAATTGTAACACCCCGACCCCTACAGACATGAGCCAGTGCATTACTTGTGATATTGGAATGGTTATAAAAAATGAAAATCCCTAAGGAAAGATCAATTTAGTAGTTTTTAAGAAACTAGATACATATATTTAACACAAATTACATTGGATAATTTTACATGATAAAATACATAATGAAAAACAAAAACTGCCATCACAAGCACTCAATAAGTGACCTCCTCTTAAAAACCTATTGAAGGAACACAATGAAAGGGGCGAGCTCAAATTCTCTGTAAGGGTTACAAATAGTGGAAGCATTAGTACAATAATAAGTGAATCATAATCAATTTAACATAAACAAAATGGTATAGTGAATAAATGAACTACTAATGCCATTAATAAACTGAGAATGAAACTGCATCCATAGATTTTGTAATATTGAAAACTTCATGGATACTAATAACAACTAATGATGAATAAAGAGAATGATTATTAATTGTATGTCATGTATCTGGAACGTGAAACCATAATACCATTGAAACGGTTTAGTTCTGTGGGTAGAAACCCGTCTTATTTTTCGAACTAAACTCGAATGGTCTGTCTCCAAACTGTCTTGTCTCATGAGACCTACCGATGTATAGAGGGGCTGTAGTAAGCCCCACACACCTCTACATGCAAAGAATTATTTAAAAATAGATTCAATACAAGAGAAATATGTATTTAAATTATCTGTATAGATTAGAGGATACAGATTCAACAACATTTCCAAAGTCAAAACAACATTCAAAATAAATACCGTATGTAAAATGGTATATGGATTAGACAATAATAATATCCATGATATGAGAATATGGATATTTAAATTGAATAAAATTTCAATTTAAAAGTGATCTCAAATTGGAATTAGGTACACCACATAAGAAAGAGTAGGTGCACAATTACAAAGAAAGTCATAATGAAGTGAAAATTGAGACAAAGCTCGTTACCGTGTTGTATTCAATTGGGCCATATGAAAAAAGTTAATAACCACCAAAAGAGTCACAAAATACAATGAATATAATCAGAACCATTATAACATATGTAAAATTGCAGTACACCTATACCACATATAAGAAATAATAGGCAAACAATGAAAATCCTGCAGAATTGAATGTTAGATGAGAAAACATCTTACAAACATTTTGGCACAGTAACGAGTGTTATTGAAAGGTCTTAATGAGAGGTAAAGGAGTATCCAATTATTTATATGTCAACAAGGAATTATGGGGGAGTTGAGAAAACATACCCCGTCATTATAAATTAAAAACAAAAGCACACAAGATAGGGTTGATTCTTGAATAAAAGTGAGAGAGAGGATCCCTTACCTTATGCTTGAAGGTGTTCTTGACCTGTTATTAATTTCCTGAATAAAAAAATTAGGATTATTAATTAATAAGTAAAGAAACTATTTTATATTTAAATGATTTATTATAATCCTCTTTAGTTCATTCCAGGCCTTTTTGATTGGTTATAAGGTTCAATTTCATTGTTCGGGCTCGTTTGTTTACTTGGTTTTAAATGATTTGTTCACTTATATTCAAGTTTGGATAAATATATAAGATGGATGTGGTTGTCCAGAAATGAAGTTATACTCTATTAGTGAACATCCACGAGATTACATGGTTTTAAATTTAATTTGGGTTACTTATATTGAAGTTGAATTTTTATATATATAACCTTAGTGACTACTGTTTTGGTTAATCGGTGGGTTTGATTACGAGGAACATTTTTTTCATTATAACATAATACCATGTGTACAAAAGTATTACAGAACAAAAATTAGGATATTAATCTGTTTAAACCATAACACAAATGGTTTCATGACCAGAATTAATGAATATAATAGAAATCGATAAATCGTTGTCCTTGAATGTGCTAAATTAGCACATCTCAAATAGTGCTTTCATTTCACTCAAATAAAAGTGGGGGAAGGATAATAGATAATGGAATATATACCATTATCATGATAAAATTCTAATACATGTATGTTACTAGATTTATCATAATATTTTGGTGAATGGAGGTGAGAAAATAAACAAAAATAAAAGAACTTAATAGAAAAGAAGGGATTTGAAAGAGGAATTTACCTCTTGAAACTTCCACCTTTCAGAACCTCTTAAGGGGAGAGGTTTTGGAATTTTTTGAGACCAAAGAACTCTATACGTGGGGGAGGAGGTTAGGAAGGTATTTGGATAGAGTTAGGAGAAGGCACAAGGCTTGCGAGGAGTGAATGGAAGGGGGGGGGGTGAGTGGGTTTTTATAGTGGAGGATAGAGGGGATTTCTTAGTATAAAACTCATTGACAATTATTTCTCTTCAAGACCAGGAATAGTAATTACTACATTAAAAAGAATAGTAATTTTATCATGTGATCTTGAACCAAGTGGGATTACATTAGCAGAACATCACACATGACCCTATAATTATTGTATTTATCTTAATTTTTCAATTTATGGTATTTCACTATTCCTCAAAAATTAAACATTTTTTTTGAAAAATCCCAAAAAATCACCATAACCATTTTTAAATGTGTATAATCCAAAAATTATGTCCATTTTTCAAAAATAACTTTTTAAATAAGTTTAATTAAATATTTAATTAAATCATTATTAAATTGAAATATATAAACACATAGAATATTCATCTCCATCTTTAGGGTGTCTAAATTTATTTATACACTCAAAGGTATGGATAACATTCATAAGATTCATATTACTATTCATAAGGTTAATTTACTATTAATAAGGTTAGGTTACTATTCATAAGGGTAGGTTACTATTCACCAATAATTAAGTTAATTCTATCAGACTCTAAATATCATCTTGAACGCAACTGTGTATATCAGATTTTTAAAATTCAAATCACAGAGCTGGTAAATTTAAGATTAGTGAATAAGTTATGGCTATATCCTATAAGTAACCATGTTTTTTTCCATAGGGGATCAGTGAATCATGAAATATAGGTCACCTAAGGAATATATTGTATTTAAGAGAAACATACCATAAAATGTTTGGGGTGCTACAATCTGGGTAAGGCTAATCTCCGTCCTTCTTTTCATTTTAGTTTAAGGTTTCTAATTCATTTCCCTCACAAACTAAAGCTCTCAAACCCAAAATTTTTGGTGAGTTTGAGGGTAATTATTCAAGGGTCGGTTGAATCTAAAACTATGTCTTCAATTGGTAGCGTGTTTTCCAACGAATTAAAGGTAGTTGGTCTACAAAATTACAACCCTCTTGTTTTGTGTAGATTTTTGAATGTAGGGTTTTTATTCTTTCCCTCTTTTGATGAGTTCTTGGTGCTTTTGACTTTACATATAGTGATGGGTGTTCAAATGGTTAAATTAACCCCTCTTGACCTCCATGGGATGCAATGAGGATGACTTGACCAAAGTAGGGCCACCCGTGGGGTGTGAAGATATTTTCCAGAGATAGAATTAGCTTGGTAGTGTAAGTTCGTTGTGCATGAATGTAGATCTCTTGATGAATACGTTAATTTGATTAAATAGATTTATATGAAATGCTAGGTGACTAGCTCATATTTGAATATTATTAGAGTGATAGGTATGGGAAATGACAAATGGGGATAAAGGGTTAAGTAATTAAAATGATGAATGTGTTAATGGATTTAGGAAATAATGTTATTTTACAATTTATTGAGTTTATTGTGATTTTGTAAATGATTTTGGCTATGTTGTTGTGATATATTGATATATGGTGAATGATAATAAACATGTTCACATGTCTTCGTAGAGTGGGGTATTGACTTGTGGTTCTACGCCCAGTGGTTGAGTTGGACCGAGGTTTAAGCTCCCCCCTAAATGCATGGGTTAGGGAAGGGGATGATGTTATATTCCCCTAATGGTTACTTTCCACCCGAACTGAGGCTTCAAGGTGAGGATATTAGGATTTTTTCGTCAAATGATTCCTAGTGAGATAGGGCTTGTTAAATTCCCATATGTTGAAAACATTGATCATGCCTAATACATTTAACACATGAAAAGGGTGTCATTATAAATGAAATGTCTTGGAAACAAACATGGGTTAATTGGTAGGTTAACTTAATTGAAGATAAATAAAGATAAAATGTTGAACGGTTTACCAAAACTTGTCTTTATTTATCATTTTCATGAACTATCTGCCTTGATGGATATTTTATAGACACTATTGGTGGTGGCCTACTAAGTTATACTGCCTCCCTACTCGGCCCGCTATTGGGAACTAGAGCAGATTTCATGCTTGTGGGTTAAGAAACTGGCTAGGGCCCTATGCTAGGGAGTTGAGTTTGACAAGGGATATGTTTGGATGAGGTTCTAGAAATTGAGTTTCGACCATTTGGGGATTCAACTATTTCATTTCATTTGGGTTTTGCCCATTGACACTGTACCATGGCATGGCATATTTATTGTTGTTTATGATTGTTCCCTGTTTTGATATTTGGTTATTATGAATGTTATGGATTGTTCTATTATTTTTCCACAATTTAAATTATTATCTTTTGTTTCTTAATCTGGGTTTTAGGGTATTGTCTCTCAACATGACCTATTGGACCCTCGCTGCTACTTGGAAACCTCTAGCGTATAGGGAGGCGCAATTGAGGTTATGTAACTACCTAGCCCGGGGCACCGGTTTAGTGGATTTTGGGTTGGGGAAGTTACAACATACCTCAAGAAACAAATTTCGGTCATCATTGCTAATATATTCCATAAATATTCCCTTAAATGTTTACATGGTTCTTTTCAATGAAATTTTCATTCTAAAATTCTCAAAATTTTTAATTTTTAATATATGTTTTAAAAAATAAATGAGCTATTATCCCCAAGAAAGATTCTATTGATATTATTAAAGTATTTTCATTTATGTTAATATCCTTTTATGAAAATTATTATTTAATAGGTTAATATTGTATTTATACCATCTTTCGTATTACTATGGATGGATTGTGATCATGTTGTTCATTTATGGACTGGGGAAATTATTATCAATTTATATTCTACATTTTCAATTTTTATGATTAGTAGATTATGTATTAAATTATTGACAATTTGTTTCCTTTTATTAACAAAGTAGAATTAGTATATGAAGGTAAGGGTCTGTTATAACCCATGGATGCGTCGTTAGTTATTATGAGAAATTCGAATTTGTGTATTTGGAGTATGCCTTACCTATTTAGGTATGATGTCTTGGAACAAGGCCTTCATGGTAATATTTGGAAGTTCATCATTGTAGATTCTATCATTATGAAACTATTTTTTGTTATTCATGTGATTATTCATGTTGTAATATCAGCTCTGGTGTTGTTTTCCTTATTATGATATTTTTTATATGTAAAATTTGGTAATTATTTTAATCTCTTCCATATTATGCATGCTTTATTCATGTATAAGTAGCTTATGTTGTACAATTTCCTGTACTGAGCTTATAAGTTCAACCATTATTATGGTATCCTTTATATAGGATACCAATAAGGGATTTAAAAATGTTTTCAGGGATTTAGTCATATGAATTCATATGTTTCATATAATTTTTTATGATTCAATGTTAGAATAATATATATGTATATATATAGTATCATAATAGTATTGAACTATCCAATTCCTCAGGATGAGATCTGATGTATTTTTGGAAAATTTTGTAAAATAACCACCATCTACAGGTTACTAGAGTAGGGATTTTTCCATTCGAAATGAAATGAATTTAAGTATAGAACAAGATAAATAGATTTAGGAAAACAATGATTAGATAATAAAACTCTATCATAGAATATATGGATAATTATATGTATGGGATAATATCATAGAGTTTTTATAAAGTATTGATTTCGTGGCTTTCCAAGAAAATACATTTCAATACACATAATATAATGTGGATTTAGTAGTGGAATAGATGAGACTAGATGTATATAAGGACCTGGCCTTAAAAATTACATAATATTGAATTAAATGAATAATTCACATTGAGGATCTTCTCAGGTTTAGAGTTTTAGAGAATTAGGACATAACTATTACATCCCAAAAGACTATAATGTAGACATTACTACAGAGTTTCCATTTTTTTACAAAACATGAACTCTTAAAAAAAGATTCTTGTCTAGTTCTATGTTTAAGACAACATAACTTTTCCTTGATCATATCCTTGACCCTATTCCACATTATGTCATGTGAAAAACATTTCAAAAACTAGGGATGAGCATAAAAAAGCTCAGTAAGGGATAATCAATGATGGAAAAATGTTAGTTTTTCAAAACAACAGGTACACCAAGAATACTTTATCATATGTAATATTTTCACATTTATAAAGTATTAAATACTCTTCACCAAATAAAAATAATTACTTACCCTTTTGTAACCAAATGATTACCATAAAACCCATATAAAGAACACATAACATATAAAGGTAACTTGAGACATTAACATACTTAAATAGAAGAACCATACGGTTGACTTCCACACATATCACCGAATGGAATAGCCATACGACTGAATTCCATACCCAATGCATTGGAGGTTATAATGTAACCACCTATCCTGGTATTCACGACACCACCCGCCATTTGGTTTATCACGTAACCACCCGTCAAATGTCAAAGTACCGTTATAAAATCATAAGAAATAAAACAAATATAAAGGAAAGAAAACATTTCCACATTTCAATCACAATATATCATTTAAATATATTAACATAACAAATACATTATCAAAACCAATTTCAATACAAAAATACATATATGAGTATATGGTATTTATTTTCTTTTAAAAACATTACAGCTTGTTGAGGAAGCCAAAGATCAAATAATACTAATGGAGGTGGAAAATTTCGTTTTCATCACGTACGTTAAAAAGAAACATACTTTTTGTCATTTATAAAAATGCTTTGTAGATAAAATATTCCTTTTGAATAATGGTAATAGTTAAAGGGGTTTATACACCGTATAAAAAAAGTTTTGTATAAATGAAAAAATGCCTCAATGAAAGGAGATTGAGACAAAGTCCCTTACCTCGTGTCTGACTTGACCCGATCATTCTTTAATCTCCTGAATAATAAAATAAATATAATTTTTAATTTCTTAAGAAACTTTTAAAGTTTTATTATCCCTTTTATATCACATATTATCATTTTATAAACATTATGAAATCATTTAAGTTAATAACGTTCGTTCTATCGATATTTGGTACTAGAGTCAAAAATGAACACCTTATAACTACATGTTGTTCATGTGGTCAAAGGTTTATTATATCTAGAATGATATACATGATTTGGATATCATATATATCATATATATCCAGCATATACATGTATTTATAATAGTAGATATCATTTGGAGGTAAAAATGAAATGCACCGTTCATGGAGACGGTAAGCCATACGTACGCATGAACGCTACTTTTATTTCTATTTATTATTTTAATGGAATTAAAACATAATTATATAGAGGTATTTTATAATTAAATTATTTTATCATATATAATATCATTAAATATATCCTCAATACGTACCACATATGGTATGAATGAGTCATATAACTTTGAGGGGGCGGTAGTCCGCACTTACTCTAATGAGATTATCACGTTACCCATAATGGAAATCATAAAGGCATGCTATAAATGAAAATTACAGAAGAATAAAGAAAACATAAACATAATATATATCATATATAAATATAGTTACATCATAATGGCCACCATAAGAGGCTGTTGGAGATATTTTAACAATCATCGTTTCGTGAGGTGTTAGTTTTTCATCCACAGAAACATTATGTTCTTCATTTATTAGATAGAGGTGTGTAAGTGTAGTTCAAATCCTTCTAATAACAAAAAACTAGTATATTGAGGATACTGGTGTTGTTACAAAATAAAGGAATAAAAAGAGTTT
The DNA here is from genome assembly GCA_963277665.1 of Viscum album. Classification (NCBI taxonomy): domain Eukaryota; kingdom Viridiplantae; phylum Streptophyta; class Magnoliopsida; order Santalales; family Viscaceae; genus Viscum; species Viscum album. The sequence goes on from OY728135.1 coordinate 20,241,608, forward strand.
AGGTATTGGAGAAGTAAAATAAAAGAAATCAATTTAAAAGAAATTGTTACCTTTAATTTGGGTAACTCCTTTTGGTTTGAACCAAAGGACTTCTTAATGTTCCATATACCAATGGTAAGGCTTCTATGAGGAGGAGAGTGATGTAGAAAGATTAATTGGTAAGAGGTTGGACGAGAAAAAAGGCTTGATAGGTGTGAGTAATTGGTTAGAAGTGGTCAACTTTTAAAAGGGGGGGAGGGTCTCTTTAGAAAAGTGTGAAATTGTAATTTTATTATATAATGATATTCTGTTTCTAGGGGTCCAAAAATCATTAATTTTGAAGATAAGATGACTTATAACAGAAATAATATCATCCAATAGAAAATGTATAGGTTTTGGATGTCATTTTAATATTTATAATCTTATTTATTTAAATCATTTATTAATGAGGTAAACATTGCATCATTATTGTGTCATAGATAATTTAATTTATATGATGTCTAAAAATTATAAAACAAATACCATAATGGAGGAAATATTTTTATCTTTCCAATGAATATTTATTGTCAAAACGATTACTTATATAACACCATATAAAAATTAATTACTAAATGATTTTTGTTTATGTCAATTTTCCCTTTACTTTAAATTAATTAATCTAATGAGTCATTATCATTCATAAGTTGCTCAATGGGGTCCCAAAATCTATTCAAAGATGTCCATGTTCGGTCATTACTCATCCAATAATGTTAGGATTAGTGTTAAGGTAATTTTGTATTATTATAATATTCTTTTTAACATTGAATTACCCTATTTACCTTTAACTGCGGTAAATAAAAGTAAAAACATACAATTCACCAAAAATTATTTTCATCTTATTGAACCAGATTTTACTTCTTGATAACAACCATTTATGTTGGATTTTCGAAATTTAATTCACAGAAGTGGTAAAATTTCATTTAAATGAAAAAGTCAGTTTTTTTAACTAATACTAAGTGGTTTAACTATTCATCCAAAATTGAAGATTTTCAGAAAAATACCAAAAATTCAACCTAATCTATATTTGATATTCCTAAATCAAAAATGAAGAATACTTTTCAAAATTCTAAACATATAAGTGGAATTAATTAATTTAAAACTGAATCATGTTGTTAAAACAAATAGCATGTTTTTAAGAAATGATAACTATCAAAAGATTGACACTTGTTTATGTCCAATTTCAAAGTGAAATTAATTCCAATGACCAACATTGGATTAAATGCTAAAAATATCTTCTAATTAAAATTTAAAATCAATTAAAAAGATAATATAACTAGATAATTAAATTATATTAAAAGGAACTTTTTAATTAAAATACAATATTTTCCACTATTCATTAAAAAATGAACTTTATCTGAAAAATACCAAAAAATTACCCAAAGTAAAATATGATGTCCCAAATCTAAAGAATAATTTTATTTGGTCAATTAGAATTTATTAAAGTTAACAAAACTATATTTAAAGAGGTTTTTCCATTAAAAGGCGATAAATCAACTTTTTAATGTAAATTATTCTTAAAATTAGATTCATTCACATTTTAATCCTCTAACTTTTTTTGAATAAATGTAAATACATTTAAAAAATATGGACAATCATATTGTAGTTGTTTTTGTTCATTACCACTAATATAATGGCTAGGAGTTAACTACCATTTAAAATAATATTATATTATTAGTGTGCAATGTAAGATTTCAAACAAACCCATTGCCGCGTATCAGGTACGCTATCGAACATGGAAACCCTTTTAAATTAAAATTAATATTAAATTCACAAATATTAATAAATATAAAAAATTTCTTAATCTATATTTACCTGGGATGTTACATCCTACCCCCCTTTTTGGGAATTTCATCCTCGCAATGTTACTTATCAAAATAAGTAGGTTATTTATCCCTCATAGCATTTTCAGATTCCCACGTTGCCTCTTCAACCATATGGTTTTTCCACAAAACCATTACCAGGTGAATCAACATATTCCACAGAACATGCTCTTTACAGTCAAGAATCTGAACTGGTTGTTCTTCATAAGAGAGATTCTCTTCCAACTGAGCTACCTCTGGGCTCAAAACATGAGATGGATCTGGCATATACTTTCTCAACATCAAAACATGAAAAACAATGTGTACTTGGGACAAACATGGAGGTAAATCCACTATGTATGCCACTAATCCAACTTTCTCCGGAATTTCATACGGTCCAATGAACCTCGGACTCAACTTTCCCTTCATACCAAAACGCATCACATTTTCCATGGAGAAACGTTGAGAAAGACATGATCACCCACCGGAACAGAAAGTTCCTTCCTCTGGTTATCTGCACAACTTTTCTATCTGCTCTAAGCTGTTCTCATGTGATTCTGAATCAACTGAACTTTCTCTACCATCTCTTCTACAAATTCTGGTCCCATAAGCTTCCTTTCACCTATATCAACCCAAAATGATGGAGTTCGACAATGCTTTCTATATAATGCTTCAAATGGAGACATCTGTATACTAGAATGAAAACTATTATTATATGAAAATTCAACCAAAGAAATATGTTGGTACATAAATTCCCGGTAATCCAGTGAATAAGCACATAGGATATCCTACAAGGTCTGAATTTTTCGTTCTGATTGCCCATCTGATTGAGGATAAAAAGATGTTCTAAAATTTATTTCAATATGCAACGACTTTTGAAGGCCTATCCAAAAGTTAGAAGTAATTCTGGGATCACGATCAGATACAATGGAGAGGGGAACTCCATGAAACCAGACTATCTTTTTAACATACAACTGAGCAAGTTGATCTAGAGACAAAGTATCTCGAATAGAAAGAAAATGAGAAGATTTATTCAATCGATCAACAATAACCCATATTTCATTATTACCTCGAGTTGTATTCAGTAACCCACAAAAAATTACACGGATATATTTTCCCATTTCCACTCTGGCACTGGTAAAGGTAGAAGCATTCCTTTTGGTAACTACCACTCTGCTTTAACCTCCTAAAAAGTCAAACACTTCACAGTAAAATCAGTAATATCACTTTTCATCCCATCCCACCAATAATACTCCCCAAGATCTCTGTACATCTTAGTACTACCAGTATGAAATGAAAATGGAGAACTATGAGCTTCACATAACAACTCATTCTTCAACTTTGAATCAAAAGGCACACATAATATCCTTCCAAACTTCAAAACATAATCATTATCAAGGTTAAATTCAGGTTACATACCCTTCTAAACCAACTCTATATTTTTCTCGTAACTCGCTGTCTTATTTCTGTGCTTGCTTTATTCTTTCTGATAGAGATGATCTCACTAACACCTGATACAAAACAGAAGAATTTCCTGCACCAACAACTTCTATGCCAAAGTTCAACAAATCAAAAACCAAAGGATCTTGTTCTAAACATATCATAGTTAATGATGCATTACTTTTTTGACTCAAATCAATGACAACTTTATTTTCTTTTCCAAGATGGTAATGGATCTTGAAATCATAATCCTTGATTAATTCCATCCATCTCATCTGTCTCATGTTCAATTATTTTTGAAAGAATATATACTTCACACTTTTTTGATCATTATATATTTCACAATTCACTCTATACAAATGATGCCTCTAAATATTAAAAGAAAAAAAATAGAATCTAATTCCAAATCATGTGTAGGGTAATTTAACTCATGGGGTTTCAAATGACGTGAAGAATAAGTAATTACCTGACCATTCTACATAAGGACACAACCAAGTCCTTTAAATGAATCAAGACTATAAATAACAAACTCACCATTTCAGGGGGGGCAGTGCTAAAACTGGAACATTCACCAATCTTCTTTTAAATTCCTAGAAACATTCATCACATTCTTCTGTCCAAATGATTATAATACCTTTTCGAGTTAACTTAGTCATTGGACTAGATAACAATGAATTTGTTTCACAAAAACTATGGTAATAACCTTCCAAACCTAGAAAACTACTAATCACGGTTATAGTTGTGGGTCTTGCCCATTCTTTAACAAATTTTGTTTTTATAGAATCAATAATTATGCAATTTTTTTAAACAATGTGACCAATGAAAGAAATTTGTTTTAAACAAAACTCACACTTGCTGAATTTCCCAAATAGTATCTTTTCTTTTAAGGTTTTTAGGACAACCCTTAAATTAATTTAATGCTCCTCTTTAGTTTTTGAATAAACCAAATATCATCAAGAAACACAACCACTATTTATCACCTGAGTCAACTGATCCATCACTAAAAAAACTGTTCAGTTCTAATTTGGACCATCTGAGGAAGCTGATTTGGTAGGTCATTTTCTTTTTGTATGCCTTCCCAGAAAATATTCACTATTTCCTCTATGAAAAACCAATCGTAAACCAGAAATATCTTAGGTGAAGCAACATGGTAATTTTTAAATGCTATAGGATTTCAATATTAACATAAATTACTTTATAGACATTTATATAACAATACCCTAACTCCTAAAGTAGTCTAAACTGAACTTTTATAACAACTATAAGGACCCAGCCTTAAACCTTACATAATATTGAATTAAATGAATAATTGACATTGAGAATCTTTATAGGTTTAAAGTTTTATAGAATTAGTAAATAACTATTACATCTCAAAATATTACAAAGTAGACACTTCTACACAATTTCCTTTTTTTTAAACCTGAACTCTTGAAAAAAAGATTCATGTCTAGTTCAATATTTAACACAGCATGACTTTTCCTTGATCCCATACTTGACCCTATTCCACATTATTTCCTGTGAAAAACATTTCAAAAACTTGGGATGAGCATAAAAATATCTATAAGCGATACTAAAAGAAGAAAAAATGTTAGTTTTTCAAAACAACTGGTAAACCATGAATACTTTATGATAAGTAATAATTTTCACCTTTATGAAGTAGTAAATACTCTTCCCTAAATAAAAATCATTACTTACCCTTTTTTGACGAAAATATTACCATAATACCCATATAAGGAACACATAACATATAAAGGAAGCTTTGGATATAAATATACTTAAATGGAATAACCATAAGGTCAACTTCCACACATATCCCTAAATGGAATATATATACAGCCGACTTCCATACCCAATGCATTAGAGGTTATAATGTAACAACCTGTCCTGGTATTCACGGCACCACCTATTATTTGGTTTATCACGTAACCACCAGTCAAATATCCAAGTACCATTATAAATACATAAGACATAAAACAAATATAAAGGAAGGAACACATTTCCACTTTTGAATCACAATATATAACATAAATATATTGACATTACCAATCAATTATCAAAACCATTTAAATACCAAAATACATAAAATACTATATATTATTTATTTTCATTTAAAAACATTACGTCTTTTTGAAGAAGCCAAAGATCAAATAATACCCGTGGTGGCGGAAATGGTCATTGTCATCGCGTACATTAAAATGAAACATACTTTTTGTCTTTTAGTAAAACTCATCGTAGATAAAATATTCCTTTTGACTAAAATTAAATGCCAATGGAGTTTATAAACCATATAAATGAAAGTTGTCTATAAATGAAAATATGCCTCAATGAAAGGAGATTGAGACGAAGTCCTTTACATCGTGTCCGACTTGACACGATCGTTCTTTAATCTCCTGAATAATAAAATAATGTTAATTTCTACATACATAATAACCTTTTTCATTTTTATTATCCCTTTTATATCAATTATTAACATGTTATAAATATTATGTAATCATTTAAGTAAATAATGTTCTTTTTGTCGATATTTGGTACTTGAGTCAAAAATGAACACCTTATAATTACATGTTGTTCATGTGGTCAAAGGTGGATTATATCCAGAATGATATTAATTATTTGGATACCATATATGTCATATATATCCAGCATATACATGTATTTATAATAGTACATTTCATTTGGAGGTAAGAAATGAAATGCACCGTTCATGGAGATGGTAAGCCGTACGTACACAAGAACACTACTTTCATTTATATTTATTATTTTCAAGGAATTAATACATACTAATACATAGGTATATTATAATTACAGTATTGTATCATATATAATATCATTAAACATATCCTTTATATGTACCACATATGGTATGAACGAGTCATGTAACTTTTAGGGGGCAGTAGTCCACACTTTCTCTAATGAGATTATCATGTTTACCCATAATGGAAACCATAAAGGCGTGTTATAAATGAAAATTATAGAAGCATAAAGAAACATAAACATAATATATATCATATATAAATACAGTTCCATCATAATGGCCACCATGATGGGCAGTTGGAGATATTTGAACAATCATCGTTTCGTGATGCATTTGTTTTCCATCCACAGAAACATTATGTTCTTAATCCATTAGATGGAGGTGTGTGTAAGTTTAGTTTGAATAATTCTCATAAAAAAATCATAGTATTTTGATGATATTGTTGTTTTTAAAAAATAAAGTAATAAAAAGAGGTCATTGGTAGGGGAAGTAAAATAAAAGAAAACAATTTAATATAAACCGTTGCCTTTAATTTGGGTAACTCCATTTGGTTTGAACCAAAGGACTTATTGAAGTGCCTTCCTCCTAAGGTAAGGCTTATAAGAGGAGGATAGGGATGTAGGGAGATTAATTGGTCATAGTTTGGATGATCCAAAATGCTTGAAAGGTGTGAGTAATTGGTTAGAAGTGGCCTACGTTTATAAGTGGGAGAATGGGCTCTTTAAGAAATTGTGAAAATATTATTTTATTATATTATGATATTCGGTTTCTAGAGGTCCCAAAATCATTAAAGTCGAAGATAAAATGACTCATAGTCTAAATAATATCATCCAATAAAAATTGGATAGGTTTTGGTTGTTATTTAAATATTTATAATCTTATTTATTTAAATCTTTTATTAATGAGGTAAACATTACATCATTATTGTGTCATAAATAATTTAATTTATTTGATGTCTAAAACTTTAAAAAATACCATGATGTAGGAAATATTTTTATATTTCCAATTATTATTTATACTCAAAATGGTTAATGATATAACACCATATAAAGATTAATTTCTAATTTTTTTTTGTTTATGTCCATTTTTCCTTTACTTTAAATTAATTAATCTAAAGTATCATTATCATTCATAAGTGGCTCCATGGGGTCCCAAAATTTATTCAAAGATTCCGATGGTTGGAAATTACTTATCCAATAAGGTTAGGAATTGTGTTAAGGTAAATTTGAAATATTGTAATATTCTTTTTAACCTTGAATTACCCTAATAACCTTTAACCGCGGTAAATAAAAGTAAAAGGTTACTATTCACCAAAAATAATTTTCACCTTATTGAACCACATTTTACTTCTTGATAACAACAATATATGTCAGATTATCTTAATTCAATTCATAGAAGCGGTAAAATTTCATTTGAATGAAAATATCAGTTTTTTAACTACTACTATGTGGTTTCACTATTCATAAAAAATTGATGTTTTTCAGAAAAATACCAAAACATAAGACTAATCTAGATTTGATATAATGAAATAAAAAATGATGTCTATTTTTTAAAATTCATAAAATAAAATTGGAATTAATTAATTTAAAATTAATTCCCATTGTTAAAAAAATATGTGTTTTTAAGAAACAATAACTATCAAAAGATTGATAATTGTTTATGTCCAATTTCAAAGTGAAATTAATACAATGACCAAAATTGGATTAAATGGTAAAAATATCTTCTAATTACACTTTAAAACCATTTAAAAAGATAATCTATCCATATAATTAAATTATATTAAATGGCACTTTTGAATTAAAATACAATGTTTTCTACTATTCAATAAAAAATGAACTTTATCTTAAAAATACCAAATAATTACCCAATTCAAAATTTGATGTCCCAAATATAAATAAGAATTTAATTTGGTTAATTAGAATGTATTAAAGTGAAAGAAACTATATTTAATGAGGGTTTATCATTAAAAGGCGGTAAATCGACCTTTTAATGTAAATTATGCTTAAAATTAGATTCATTCAACTTTTAAGACTCTTAATTTTATTGGATAAATGTAAATACATTTAAAAAATATGAATAATAATATTGTATTTAGTTTTTTTCATTCCCACCAATACAACAGCTAGGAGTTATCTACCATTTAAAATAATATTTTATTATTAGTGTGCAACGTAACATTTTAAAGAAAACCGTTGTTGTGTATTGGGTACGCTCTCAAACATAGAAACCCTTTTAAAGTAAAATTAATGTTTAATTCACAAATATTAATAAATATGAAAAATGTCTTATTATTTATTTACCTGGGATGTTATTTTGTAATAACCCTAAGGGGATGAATTTTTTAACTCCATCTTCACTAGTGCATGATGAGTGGCATAAGGTTATAAACCTGACTAGACACTCTCAAGGGATATGATTTGGTTGATTCACATGCTCTTTATAGGACATTAGAAATTATTTGAAATTATTGTTATGATTTTAAGATATAACCCATGATACAGTGTTTAATACTACAAGATTAGCTATGTATCAATTAACATTTTATGTTGGGTATTATCCATGATTTGGAATAATACACTATGATTCCTAATAATATAAGATACTATAGTAAATTATATTAAATATAAATTGTTTTAAATGGAGGAATTTAAATTTTTTGAACACCCATAATCTATTTAGGGATTTCCCTCATAAGAAATTTTACATTATTAGTGGTGGATATGATCATGATAATAATATATTAAGATAGTTGACTCCGGTTATGATCAATAACTTTGCATGTGTGAGAAAACCTGTTTATTCAAAGAATTATTGAGTATTGTTGGACTAAATCTTGTTGTAGGAGACTTCACCCTTTAATATAACTACCTATCTATTGATATTTGAACAATGGGCCAATTCCCTTGAATAATTGTTCTGAATTTTATAAGTAGTGATTAGATTTAGGGTATTTTGGAACTGTATGTTTTTAATGAAATATGTGGATCAATAGTTGTCATTGATTAAAAATATAAATAAGGAGGAGTATATTAAGACAATATAATGGAATACTTTTAAGGATATATTTTTGGAAAAATATATTCAACTTGAGAAATGAGATTATATAGAATGTAAAATCCACAATCTAGTATAGATGTAAGAGGAACGTGTTTCTGAGTATATGGAAAAATTTACTTGATTAACATGGAATTCTATGGACTGTTTATAAAAACTACGAATTAAGATTTACCATTACATTTATAGGCTTAATCGAAGACTCCAAAAGGAACTAGACTCATAAAAAGTTTTTTCATACAATTATATGGTATCAAGTTCCATTATGATGAAGAAACAATTCTATAAGTAATATATTTTCGAAGGAAATCAAGTAAAGAATAAGATGACTGTGAACCAAGAAAAAATAAATGAGGTAATGGTAAAGAAGAGAAGGATTTATCTTCACAAATTTAGAAATTTTTTATAGAAACACCATGGTAAATTCTTGAAGGGAATGATAGTTTACCTTATGGGTGGACAGAAAGTCCATAAAGCATGAAAATGTAAAAAATGGAAAGAAGTATTCAATATTTAATGATTCAATTGTATGTAGATGGATCACTACATAAACAAATTACTTATACATCAAGGTAATTTACCTCAGTAATGGAAAATACAAAAAGGCACAGCTTGTAAAATTATTATCTCTAAAGTTCAAGTCCATTATGTTGTGATAACATATACTTTAAATACAAACACATCCTTGATTTATTCTTGATCTATGAACTATTTTATAATTTTCATGGATATCAAATCATCTATTAATACTATGAGGAAATTTTATTCAATCAATACACCTTGTTGGAATTTACTGATAATTAGAATATATTTTTCACTTTCAATTAAGATAAATAGTTATTCCCTAGTTGAAAACAGAGTTGTTGTACCTCTATTTGGATTTTACATAATCCGGATTTGATGAGTTTAATTTTTTTTCTTGATTTAATAACTAGTATATAAAGAATAAAATAATATATATTGACCTTGTGGTATTATAATTTAAAGGTTATATTAAGATAGCATTTATATGGGTGTTATTGTTACTGTTTTAGGAACTAATTTTTTAATTCATCATACTAATGTGTATTCATATTGAGTATAATACTAACTTATTATATTTATTTTTGGGTTAGGTGAAATAAAAAACTTCATTTTTTATGAATCTTATTTGCCATTAAAGTGTTTATTTAGTACTCATGGCATGAAAAATTCATATTTTTCATTCAGCATTGGATTATGGAATGAAAAGAGGTAAACACTAATTGAAACACATAACCAAATGATGAAATTTATTGTAAATATTTGAATAACTCATGAAAATTTATTTCTCATATTACATGGTATAATAATTCATTAAAAAAAGGAACTGGATCATGAAATTGAAATTTATTCTTCTTACAAGCATTTATGATGAGTTGATGGCCTTTTCAACAGTCCTTGATTTATAGTTTTGTGTTAATTAACATTCTCATGAATATGATCTCAATCACTCAATATTATTAATAGGAAATTACCATTCTAATTTATGTCCAAATTTAAACTTCCCACTATTGTTCACATATTCCTGGAACCTCATTAACTGTTACTTTAGGTAACCGTTATGTTTCCCACTTCCCCTTTTAAGGTAATGTTTTATTATCACTTTATATAATGTAGTTTTTTTAAAAAAGGTGTTTGAAATTATTGAACTATTGAGTTCTAAGATAAAATTGTGAGGATGTAATTTATTTATTGGTGGATAATATAACACATTGAAAATTTAGTTTAAAATAATTCTACTATAAATATCTTTCCAAACACATAACAATAATCTTTAAGAAAAGTGCAATATACTTTAAAAATATTACATAAATGTAATGAATATAACCAAAAACTTAAATTGGTGTATGAATAGGAATATTTAATCAATAAAATATCTGAAATGGTATTTTAAAATGAAAATTTATTGATTAATTCATAATAAATATGTACCCAATTTTCTGTAATGAAAAATTATGCTTCAAAAATACGTCTTCTTCAATAATGGTTTTTATAACAATTTAAGTGTTGAAATTATAGTTATTTTATAACATTATTAGATATTTTATAATATTAAATTAATATAATTTATTATATTATCATGTAAATATTTTCATAGGGTAATTTTTTGGAATTTGTCTAGAAACTATTTATTTATTTGTGAATAGTGAAAAATACAGATATTTATAAAGCTGTTATTTCATTTCATTAAACCAAGTAATTTAAAAGTACCATTATTTTTTTTAATTTTATGTTAATGTAATATATGCCGCATTTAATTATAGAAAATAAAAATAATTACTTCGGAACCATAACTATAATTTATTTTTTTATAAGTTGTTTTTGATAAAAATCCATTTTTCTAAAAATTCTTATTATATACGCAATGTGTTTCTATCTTAATATATTTTAAAAAATAATTTTTGATTTATAATATTAATGAAATTTATAGAATATTTATTCAATTAAAAATTTTAATATCCAACTAATAGTTTTTAATGAAAATTAATGAGGGTAAATTTCATTTTATTCTTAAACATTCATGTTTATTAATCCAGTTTTCATTTGGGCTTTCTCAATTATTTTAAATTTAATTTATAAAAATTGTAGAAGTAAAATCATTTAAAATCATTAAATATTTTTAATAATCATAAATGATATAATTTTATATGTTTAATATAATTTTTTTGTTATAATGAATACTAATAATAGTAAACTGTTTTTACCAATGTTAAGGTTAAAACAAGTTTAGTGAGGGTTAAAATAAGAGATAATGGTCAGAATACCACATAATATTATTTACGTTTTACTGGTTAAATAAATTTTGAACATATATTTTCCTATAAACAATTTATTTTCCATTTTGATCCACTTAAACATGAATGTGACTATATATTTTTGAAATATTTAATGTAATTCCATGTGTGTCCCTCTCCTCACTTTTAAAAGGGAACATCCTATCCTGTATTATTAAATTTAATTCAGCAATATAGATAAAAAACCTACCATAAAACCTATAAATATTACCTAACTTTATTATAGATCTTATCTTCTTCTCCTAAGACCATCCTATGAATGTGTAAGGTGTTAGCTAAAAGAGATCTCTCAATGAAGAGGTAAGTATCTTTACACACTCATTTAGAGTTTATTTATTATTGAAATTCAAATACATATATTGTATACATAATAAAATAAATAAATAATATATTAAAAATGTATATATGTTTTATTATTTTTATAGGGAAACCATTTTCCACCTCCCTTCCATCCCCTAAAAATAAAAACATCGTTATTCCATACATATGGCCTACCATCTCCATATAACGACATAATTGATTTTTCATAAACATTTTATATGGATGGGTATAAATAAGGAACTAATTAATATATATGATATAATTATTATTCTTTAAATATATGATATCATTTACCATCTTACCCTTCCACCCTTTAAAAATGACAAAATCACTCGTGCATATGTGTGGACTACCACCTCTAGTAAGCGATGTGATTAATTTTTCATATCCTCATTTAATGGATTAATATAAATGGAAATATAATGAATATATATGTTATTTATATCATTATTAAAATTATATATATTATGTGAACATAATAAATAATTAATTGTTGAATATATCAAACTTAAACTTACATGAAAAACAAAACAATTAACACTCTGAAATGTTGATTTTATGATCAAATTATTGATGAACATGTGATAATATATTATTATTTGATATTATATTATATTATAATTATTTATATGGTTATTTAATATAATCATAATAAATTTCAATTTATTATATAGCATGTTAAAATCACTTACGAAGTAATTTAGACATGACGCAAGGGTATATTTCAAAATATCAACCTTATTTGGTATTTTTTATGTTTTTGTTTATATTGGGTGGTTTATTTTATATTTCTATATTAAACCACATATTTATTCATCCACTCTGTTTATTTATTGAAATTTCATGTTTTACTGACATTTTCCTCTCTATATTTACTCGTAATTCGAAGAGAATCATTTTAGGAAAAACCAACTTTTTTTCAATTTTGAAAAACATTCTTCTATATACATATTAGATTTAAAGATATTTCAATATTAATTTTAATATTATCCAATTGTTGATTAAATATAGTTTAACTATGTTTTAATTTTATTAAAAATATTTAAAATCATTTTTTAATCATTTTCCAAATTGCGATCTTTTTATCGCAGGTGTTTATAAAATATTTGTTTTAACAAATACCTCACAAATGACTTTTCCAACCATGAAAATTATTTTTTACCATAAATATTCCATTAAAAAATTCCAACTTTATTTTCAATTAAATGTTTTACCTAGAATTATTGATTTTTTTAATTTTAATATATGTGATTTTAAAATGAATAGAGTATTTTCCTCAAGAAATATTCAAGTGATCATTTTAGTGTATTTTCATTTATTGAAATATCCATGGTTGAATATTATACATTAATAGTGATATAATATATTATTACCCTATACCATATTAATATGGATAGATTATGTTATTGTTATTAAATTTAGTAACTCTGGAAAATATTAAGATTTAGTAAGATACATTTTCAATTTGTGTTTTTATGATGATTTTGTTCTTATTTTTTATTTGATTATTTCATATAATAAATGCTTGGAAATTGTTATGTGATGTGTGGGGAATTCTATATCCCCTTTATGAATTGGTAGGTCTCATTAGAAATTTTTTTTGTATATTTACAATATGCCTTAAAAATTTATATATGATGTATTGACGCAATGATTTGATAATAAGATTATAATGTAAAATATTAAAAATTATGTCATTATGAAAATATTTTTTGTTACCCATGAGATGGTTTAGGTTTCTATTACATTTGTGGAGTTATTCCCATTCTTATGATACCACTTTTAATGACATGTTTTATTATTTTTTATCTCTTCCATATTCTTCATTCTTTATTTAATCAATGATAGTTTTTATTGTATGTTTTCCCTTAATAACAATATAATATCACTTTTTATTAATTTTTTACTTCCACCATTATAACAAGAATTAATATAAAAATTAAATATGGATTTACTGGAATAATTAATAGATTGTTCTTATGAAATGTTAAGTTTTATTTCATTTGTTCAGATGTAATGTGAGAATCATATATGTATTTAGTCTCTGAAGACTAATAAACGATTTGATCCCTTAGGATGCAATTGATATTTTTTCAACCCAACTTAGTAAAATAACAATTCGATTTGGGTGACTGGAGAACTGGATTTATATTATTTATTTATTATGTTTGGGAGATAGTTTTATATTATTCATGGTGACATGTATTTTTCATTTAAAATTTATAATTTCTTCCATTTATGTGTGATGATATTAAATTGGTACATATAAGAAACATAGGGCCATTTTATGATGATTTTCAAGGGTCACACTCATCCACATTTTCAGCTCAGGTGGAGTATCAATGTGAGTGGGTCGTGATATTTCAAAAAATAAAATATTTATTGTTATACAAACTACAATGTTATGTTCTATCACAATCACACACTACTTATCATATATATGAAGGTTTATCATTTTTAACACTGAATTTTATTATGTTGGACGAATTTTATCTATTTTTGATGATCATTGACATTTTCAAAGATAACGATACAATTAATATATAAAGAATGATGTTATGGAATTTTCTTTTGTTGAATGGTTTTGAAATATGGTGTTTCATGTATTCTTCTTGTACACTTATTAAAATATTTATTTCAAAATCACTAATAAGGATATAACATATATTATTTATTGAATACTTATCTTCACACTCTTTTTAACAAAATTACAAAAAATGAGCTTATGAATTCATTAAAACATATTATATTTCACAAACATAATTTAATATTCAAAACAGTGTGAAAATTGAATACGTATCTATGTGATTTATGAGAAAAAATGTGTAGTGTTAAAAGTTTCTATATATTTAGAGGTCTTAGATCATATTTTATAAAAAATAGTTGAAAATATATTTTTATTCAAATTGGATAATTTTTATATCAATGGTAAATGGATGTTATATGTTCTGGGATATATTCTATTAAAAATGATGTTTGTGTACAATATAATGGTTTATTGGAATGGTATGTCTTATTATTTTATTAGTTAATTAATTTCAAAACTCTTTATTTTATTTTTTATTTATTCATTAAAATACAACTAACCATTAATGGTCTTCCACAAGATACATTATTCAGAAAAGAATTAAAAAAATTAAATATGCTTATGTAATGGTGTTATTAAATGATCACTTTTAGTAAATTATTTTACTTTTTCTTCAAATTTTAAATTTATTGTTCTAAAATTTTATTGTAATCAACAATGTATAAATTTAGAGTGTAATTATTATATTAATTGATTTATGTATCGAATAATCATAATTGGAATGATTATATCTTTTGGAAATGTAAGTCATCTTAATTATTTTACTTTATATAATTTATTTTATTATTAATATAAAACATTATATTTTAAATTATAATTTTTTATTAATATTTATATCATTTTATAGTACTTCTTTGTAATTTTCAAATCAAAATCAATATATTAGATGAATATATGAAATACCATTTTACTATATTACTTAAATTTTATCATTTTAATTAAATATATGTTGCCAATTTGTAATGTGAAAAAATTGAAATTCATCTAATTAAATCATAATATTATGAAAATAATTGTTAAAGAAAATTATGTAATTTCATAATAATGTATATATGGTTTTGTTTCTTCTCCCCCTAAATTTAATCTACATGTTTAGTGGTTTGGTTTAAGTTAACAAAATTAATAAAAAGCGTATTTATTACATGAGTTATTTTATTAAATGATGTGATATCCTTTATAGAATTATGATTAATGTTAGTTAATAAAATAATTGATAATAAAAATAAGTTTTACATCTATTATTTAAATAACCAATAATAAAAATTATATTCCATGTCATAATTATTGGATCCAACGTGATATTTAAGAATTAAAAAAATCAACATCCTTTGATGTCAATTTTTACATTAATTGATGTAAAAGGCTCTATGCCACATCACTTAGTATTAAAATTTATCTTTATATATTATTTAGACTATATTTTTCTTATTATGGATAATTACATTCATTTTATTTATTATAATATCCAATTTAACAAATAATTTTCAATTTTTATTATTAAATCGACATAGAAAACATATTTTTTATAAACTCGCACTAATAATACTTTTTAACTAATGTAAAAAAATAAACTAAAAAACCACTTTTATTCATTTGTGTATTCAGTACACTTGGTGTTATATTCAACTCATTATAATAATTTCACATTTTTTTAGATATGGTTAATTAGAAATAAAAAAAATGATGATTTCATTTATCTTAGTTTAAAAGATATAAGTATTTTTAACCTATCTAAAACTTCAATAACACTATAAAACATGAAACACTCATGCTATTTTTTTATATACTAAAATTACTTCCAAATAATTTGTTTTAACAATCTATTAACATCTCTTGTAATTCATTTTCTTCATTATCCTTAAATTTATTGATCTATATCCCATTATTTCTCTAGAATTTATTTTATTTTTTGGTATTTATTTTTTAATACATGAATTTTCCATTTCTTTAACCATATAAGATTCTATATCTTGAATAAATTATTTACTATAATTATAATCTATTTTGAATTCATTAATTTTATTATTCATATTAAAATAATAAAAATAACAAAAATAATATTAATAATAATATTATTATTAATCCCATATTTTATATTTCATTATTTTACCTATACAATTATGAATAATATGAAAATGAAATCCATCCACATAATCATTAAACCCCAAACAAAATTTAAATTTATGAGATACATGGTCACAAAAAATGTCTTTTTGGATCAAGAATTTCCCTTTATTTAAATAAATCAATTTATTAATTATATCTTATCTCCCCTTCATAGAATCCATAATCATACAGGATCTAGGAACGATGTAAAAATATTCCACCATTGCTACCACTGCTGTAATTCCTCCCAAATATCTCATGACTAAAACTATAATCGAAGTAAAGATATCTTACAACACTAATCAAATCTATCTCTAGAGCACATGTTTTGAAATATTATTTTCCTTTTGATTTGGAATGGGGTTTGAATCTAATATTCTCTTTATCAATTTTGTTCAACCTATTTCTATTTCATTATTACAACTGTTTCATATTATTAAAACTATAATATTAATTCCATATATGTTTTATTCATGTAAATTTATTACACACCTACTTCATGATGTAATTTATTCTTGTTTACTCTCCATATATATTTTTTAATCTAAATATACACATAGTATTTATAATTATAATTTTATATATTAATATTGTGATTTGTAGGTATGATTCATTATTTTAGAAGATATTTTCAGTTCTATAATCAAAATAACATGTTTATTTACCTTTTTCATATTCATATTATATATATATATGATATTCATGTTCTTCATATTATTTGATTAATTCAAATGGGTGTCACTATTAAAAAACTATAACATAGCTACTCATAGAAATTCTTAATCCTCATTAACCCTCTACATGGATTTTTTCCTCATTTTTTATACTATTTACAATAGATTTGTATTATAAATTTAATAAATAATAAAATACATAGAAATTACAATAATTTAACTTTTGTTTATGTATTAATTTTTTAATTCAATTATTTTTAAGGACACGTTTGATCAACCTGCCAAACCATTTCATTTTTATGGGAGATTACTTACAAGGTTAGTAAATTTGTTAGTATAAATTTACCATGTTTAACAATTGTTTATAAGAATGATTAAAGAAAACCTATTGATTTGATAATGATTCTGATCTTATAGGTCCTAACAAAAAATAAAAAGTAAGAGTTTTATAGAACTATAATGTTGAAAAATTAAGAATATTATATTCTTATTTGTGGAGTGTCAATAAAACAACACACATTCCTTTGGGTGAGAAAATAATCATAAAATTTATCATATGTTCAATATGTTTGTAATAATTATTAAATACTTTATAAAACCATTATTTTTTATTCACATATAAACAAAATTTGGTATAAATAATAAAAAAATATTTATTGGATTTATTTATCTTTTAATGAAAATTTATAGATATAATTCAAATATATAGTAACTTTATATTATATTTTATAGGGTAATAAGAAAATTAGTGCACAAATTTGAGATTTATAGATAGAGATAAAATAAAGACGTTTATATATAATAGACAAGAGGATTCATTTTTCTAGGACTAACAATAATAATATAAAATTAAACACTAATAAATTATTTATTAATAATTTAATTACTAATTCCCTACTTCTTAACTAATAGGTTGTAATTATCTATT
The DNA here is from genome assembly GCA_963277665.1 of Viscum album. NCBI lineage: Eukaryota > Viridiplantae > Streptophyta > Magnoliopsida > Santalales > Viscaceae > Viscum > Viscum album. Next base: position 20,260,106 of record OY728135.1, read on the forward strand.
CCTAAGATATAAAAATGTGAAAATTATACCCATCTACTTTGCATCATGGAGAGAGGTTTTATTATAGGATGAAATAGATTTATAAAATTTTGGAATGTTATGTGTTGAATAAACCATATTTGAGAATTCCCCCACCATGCTCACATTATAAAAATTATAAAAAGAAATTAATACACAAATATGACAGACATTAATAAAGAATTGTGGAGAATAATATATAAAATATTAAAAATTATTTCCCAATTATATTTTTGAGATTTATTATAATAATATAAATTTTATAAATTAATTATAGGATTATCTTAAAGTTTAAGATATATATGTGGTCTTCAAACCTAAAGGTGGGAAACCTAGTAATGATTTGATGGTTGAAGAAAACAAAGCTGAAATAAAAAGGATAGGGAAAAAAATTTGGGAGATGATTCTTTTTATAGATTTGTGAATTAGATTTATGGTGAGGTAAATGTTTGTAAAAATGTTGGGATAACCCCAACATAAGAATCCCATTCCTCCACATCCTACATTAGATTTTATCTACTAGGAGGATCCCCAATATCACGTTGTAGCATATAGGATAATAAATTATGTTACATGTATTTTACATCATAAGTAGATTGATCTAGAAATGTTAATAGAGATAGTTCTTGATATTATATATTCATTGGAAAGAGTTTCATTTTCTATTAGTCATGTGATGAGAGTTGGATAATATTTATAACCTATTTTACAATTTATATGTGGAATCATACTATAGTTATTTCTTGAGGTATGTGTAACATATATTTCTATAGAGTATTATTTTTAACTGTTTTCAATTTTCTCAAACATGTAATATTCTATATAAATATAGTAAATGGAATGAGTTTATGTGATATAAAAAAACTCATCATCTAGCCATATAATATGTTACTTATCATTTATTCAAAGAACTATCTATATTACTGATGAACTTTTTCTTGTTGGAGGTTTTTTTTCCTATTTTTCGATCACTTTAGACATTATTGGTGGAAATCGTTCAATCTATATAATGAATAAGGGTATTATTGAACATATTACTCATGATTAGTTATTCATTTGAGTTCTGTATCATTTATAATTGTGTATTATTTTTATATTTATTTCTACCATAAAAAATTAGGTACTAAAAAACATGTACTATTGGTTTATCAAGTTCCTTCACAATCTTTAGAAAAAAATAACACTGTTTCTATCTATGGATTCATGGAATTATATTATATTTCACAAGTAGTGTTAAATATACAATAACATGATAGAAGTAAATATCTATCATAATGATTTATGAGACAACATATAGAGTGTTGGATGATTTCATATCAAGAGAGGCATGTGAATATATTTTATAAAAAAATAGTTTCAATTATATTTTCATTCACATTATTTTTCTGTTTTAGTGGACATTGAATGTTATTTTTTTTTATCCTCAAGGATTCAATTATTTCTAGTTATTTTATATACTATCATACTTCATAAAAAAACTAATAATATATTGGTACAGTAAGTCTTATTATTTTTGTAATTAAATAATTTCATATTTTATAATTTTATCTACTATTTTAACATAAAATTAAAATAATTCATGGGTGGTATTACTGAGGAAGCATATATTTTCAAATATATTATTTTATAATTAAATATTTTAATCCCAATAATTTTATATTTTATAGTGAATTTTCCCATTTTTAGGTTTTATCAGTATTTTAGACCATATTTTTAAAATTTCTCAATTTTTGAATTTTAAATTTTTTTCTATTTATTTATTTCACCAATAAAATTTTATATATTAACAAAATTTTTGATGTTATTTTTTATAGGCCAAAACAGTGATTGAAATAAATTTCATTCAACTAGACATAAAGATGGATCTTAAAATATATGTCCGAAAAGAAGTATTCATGTCGGTCCTTGAAATATTTGAATTGTTTTGGCTATTTGTAAATATGATATTATGTATCACAAAGTAACAAACTAAATGAGTTGAAATTTTATTGGAAGATATATAAGAGTATGAGTCATATTTTTCATCAATGGTTCTACTCAAGATTCATCCCATTTCATGACCATTAATGCATAGGAATCCAGAGAAGATGAATTCATGGAGTTTTATTTACTAATATTTTCATAAATTTTTCTAAACATATCAATTAGATATTATATTTTGGGAAACAATAGAAAAAAAATACCTAATCAACTTCAATGAAGGACAATTTATTAGATTCATCAATTATATCATCCAAACACTCATGATATTTTGGAGTAATGACTTAGAGGGAAACCCATCAACCCTATAGCCAATACAATTTTCCTCATCTTAATAATCATTTACAATAGATGAAAAAAGTAAGATTTCACTATAGAGGACCGACCTTGGGTCGGTTTCTAAAGGATGTCACTTACACGTATTATTCTCTTATTTCAACTAGATATAATTTAAAATATATAATTGAATATAATATGAATATATTAGGGTGGATACAAATACATATGAAATTTTTATATATTATAATTAAAAATACAAAAAATAACACACCAAAAAAACAAAATAGTGAGAAATAGATACTTCCAAATATATTTCATAAAGATGAAATCATTTTTTTTCAAAAGAATATTCCCATTACTCTATTCAATATTGAGATCAACCCTATCATAGTACACCCTCCCTGCTTAAATCTATATTACCCTATACTATCCCTATAGATAGAGGATAATATCCCTAATATGTTTACAAGAATTCTACTCCATTTTAAGAAACCTTATAATGATAAAAGATCGAAATAAGAATTTAAAGAAATAAAAATATTACAACATGGAAAACAGAGCGACCACATACCCTAATCAGTTTAACCATTAACAAAATTATAGAATATAATATTTATAAGAATTTAATAATAATAACTAAAATAAAAACACTAATCCCTCCATTCTAACTAAATCTAAACTATGTTCTTATTGTCATGGATATTAGTTTCATAGAGGGATAAAATTAAATAAAAAATCAATAGAGAAGAATAATTGAATAAAAAAGAAATATATATATTAAAAATTTAAAATACCACTACCAAAACAAAACTGTCCTTATCTATTCATAATTAAAAAATCTCTAAAATTAAAATGGAGTTACATATTTATAATTGAGAGGGGTAGCTAATTATGGTTTCAAAATTTTCCACTGAAAGTTCATTATTGGTTTATCAATTATTCAATCATTATAAAATTTTGTAGAACCTGAATCATAAATTATGTTTCCCTAATAGACATATAAACAAATTTATCAGGCTAAGAATATATGAAATCACTCAAAAATTAATTATATCAAAGATAATGAAGGATATGTAATAATGTACTATTTTGATGTTTTGGAAATTTACAATTTCTTTGTGAACAACACTTTCTGTAAGCTTGTGGAAAATATATAAAATAATTTAAATATATAATAGGTACTTATAATTCTATATATTTATAAATAAATATTTCTATTTTTTCTAAAAATTCACCATTATACACAACCTATGGGATATCTCGTAAGGAGGACACTCATATAATGCTATTATTTTATTCACACTATTTGTTCTAAAATAAAATTAAAATTAAAGAGAAAACAAAAGATATTTTAAATGAATATACTAATAATATATATGATATAAAAAATCATAAAAACATGAAAATACATATCAAATTTAGTGAGATAAAAAGAAGAAGTTCTTTTGGAGTTCATAGTGAAGTTGTCATTATTTTTAAAGGAATATTATCATTACTATATTAAATGTATATATCAATATTATCACTAAAAACCCTCCAATTTAAATTTCTATTATCCAAAAAGGGCCATCTATATATATAGGATAATCTCCATCACATTATCACACAATTCTACACTGCTATGTTAAACATTATAACTATACAATAGAGAAGTATGGATGAAAAAGAAAAAGTTGACAAAAATGAAAACGGAGAGACCATATTACCAAATTAGAACAACCATTTCCACAATATTAGGATAAAATAATTAGAAATATTGAATTATATGAACTGAATGGAAAAACTTTCTCCCTCTATTTTAACAAAAACCTTTGTTAGTTCTTTATTTTCCTAGAGACAAGATTCACATTAGATGATGAACAAATCAATAAAATAAGAGAGAAGTATAATTGAATTATAAAATCATATATCTTATAAATTTACTAAGTAGTATAATATAAAAATACTCCTTAGTTATAGAAAATCCTTAACTCTTTTGAATGAAGGTGGAGGTAGATTGTTATAGGTTAGAGGGGCAACTGGTTTCCCTCCAAATAATTCCTTCAATATCTTATGTGTTTTTGGGCAATGTAATGTCCAAATATTTGAAAGTTCCCTTTATTTACTTTTTATAACATATATTTTCTATTTTATCACAAATTTTATATCTTTTGGATGTGTGTAGAATAATTTATTAACATATAAATAAATAAGTAATTCCAATTATGGTAGAGTATTTGAATTTATATTCTACAGTTTCCTATGAATTAATTAAGATGAAAATTGGTTATTCTGGAGAATCCAAAATTAATTAAAATATTCCTCTCCCACTTATTTATATTTAGATAAAATTTAATCTCATTTTTTTACTTTCTGAAATTGGGGTTCAATGTTATATTTTGATCAAATGTTTGCATATATTTAAAGACATAATAAGAATTCATAGTTTGGTATATACGTTGTTGGATTTATTTCCATGTCAAATTTAATGAAATTTACCCCAACCATCATGTAATTATACAAAATTTAAATTTTATAATATTAATAATCAAAGAAAATTTTGTGGACAAAATAATAAAATAAATAAAAACACTTAAATAAGAAAAAATTAATTAATTTTAAAAATAATGTGTACAATAATCCTAAAACATAAATATATGACCATTTCCCATAAAATATTAAATTTTTTAGATTAAAATTTTAAATTATAGAATATAATATATGAGAATATAACCTTCATAAAACCCCCATGCATACAATTTTAAATCCCAAGAAATAATATACACTATGGTTAAAGTAAACTTCCCAAGGCATAATTAAAAACACAATTGAATTATGGCATAAAAGGATAAATCATTCCTCCAACATGGATCTAGACTTAATAACTCCCAAATATAATAATAATCATACATTTTATCTCATATTAATCCTATTATTAATGTAATGCATACATTATAGACCCAAATAGTAGTGTACGTGGACATTACATTACTTTTGCGGAATACTTAATATATAACAAAAAAAACACAAGGACAGTAATAGTTTAGTGTCTTTGGAAACTCGGAAGATAATCATCTAATCGTGGTGAAAGATCTTCAAAATCTCCCATAAAGATCTTCCCCTTTTGTTTTCTTACCTAAAACCTTTCTTTATATCCTGGGGAAAAGAAAACATATAAAGGGTTATCTCAAATTCTCAATAAGGGTAACCATGGATAAAATATAACAAACTATATACATTTGAACATAAAAACAAGAACATAATTTTTAAACATCGAAATCTTGAGAAATAACATAAAACACGACAGTTCGTAAGGCATAGATCATAATTGAACATCCATAATGATAAAATATCTTGGAAATACAACTTTTAATTGTGAAAAAACATTAATCATGTGATATGATTTCTATAGTATCCATGGCATTGCTGCCAAGACCATCTTAGTGTACAAAGTCCCTTTCTGAATCGAGTTCACTCCTCGTTCCAATCCTGTATCACTGAACATGATTAACTTATCATTCCATACATGTTGATATCATGAGTTATAAATCTTTACCCAATGAATTTGAGGGAGATATAGATCACACACATCTAATAATGAAATCATTCTTACTTGTGCCACAACATGAACATAAATCATTCATCATTACCCAATGTATAAAATTTGTTTCATAAACATCATCCCATCATAACATAATCCATACAAAAAAAGGATATCATTTCATCATATGAAAAGTTAAACCATGTAAATAATAGCCACATTATACTTGAAACATAAACATATTAAATAATTTTTCCTTAGATTGGAAATAGTAATGACAAATTATTTGAAATGAATTCTTGTGTAAAATATCCTTTCTTCTTAAAAATAATTTTCTTTTCAAAAAATACCATGCAATTTTAAAATAAAATTATTTTTTTTGAAAATTGTCATGAAATATTCTAGAGTAAGCTTCATGAAAATAAGGCGTTATAAAACTGTAAAAAGTGATTTATGTCGTATAAGTAAAAAAAATATTTTTCTTGTACTTTTGCCTGAAAAGTCAAAAAGTACCTTGTATGGTAATCAAAAGAATGATTTTTAACATACCATGTAGTAAAATTTAAAAATGGGTAAAAAGGTCTATAAATATACCTGAATCCTTATTTAGAAAACATGGACATGGATGATAAATATAACACTAATAAATACTTACGAATAAACAATCTCGGATAAAAACAAGATTGGAAAAGTTATCCCTTACAAAACTATTTTTGTAAATAAAATAGAACACTTATGTGTATTAACTATAAGGTCAGATAAAGAAATTATAAATACATTATAAGATATAAAAAATCATTTCTCACATAATCAAATAATGACATAAACAAGAAATAGAAGATCAACCCAAAGAACGCAAATTGGGTTAAAGAGTTCCTTTACCTCGTGTCCTACTTGACTCGATCGATCTGTAATCTCATAAATAATAAGCCAAAGTTAATTTCCACTTGCTTAAGAACATTTTTCATGTTTATTATTACATTTATATCACTTATTACAATGTTATAAACATTATTTAACCATTTAAGTTAATAACGTTCGTTTGGTTGATATTTGGAACCTGAGTCAAAAATGGACTTCGTAAAATTACATGTTGTTCATGTGGTCAAAGGTTCATTATATCCAGAATGATATTATTATTTATATATCTTATATATCATATATATCCATCATGTAAATGTATTTATAATAGTAAATAACATATGGAGGTAAGAAATGAAATGCATCGTTCATGGAGATGACAAGCCGTACGGACTCATGAACGCTACTTTCATTTCTATTTATTATTTTAAAGGAAATAAAACATAATTATACATTGGTATATCATAATTCCAATATTATATCATATATAATATCATTAACCCCATCCTTTATACATCCCATATAAGGCATTAATGAATCACATCACTTTGAGGGGGCGGTAGTCCGCACTTCCTCAAATGTGATAATCGTATTTACCCACTATGGAAACCATATAGTATTGATGTAATTGGGATTTAAAGAAGAATAAGGAAATAATAAACATAATATATATCATATATAAATATAGTGCCATCATAATGGCCACCATGAGAGGCGGTAGGAGAAAATCAAACAATCATCGTTTTGTGAGGCGTTAGTTTTCCATCCACAGAAACATTATGTTCTTCATCAATTAGATGGAGGTGTGTGTAAGTTTAGTTAGAATACTTCTCATAAAAACATCCTAGTATATTTAGGATACTGGTTTTGTTACAAAATAAAGTATTAAAAAGATTTTAGGGGTTGGATAAGTAGAATAAAAGAATAACATTTAAGAGAAACTATTACCTTTAATTTGGGTAAATTCCTTTGGTTTGAACCAAAAAGACTTCTTAAAGTATCCTCTGCCTAAGGTAAGGCTTATAAGGGGAGGAGAGTAATTTAAGGGTATAAATTGGGTAGATTTTGGATGAGCCAAATGGCTTGAGAGGTGTGTGGAATTGGATAGAAATGGTTTCATTTTATAAGGGGGAGGAGGGGCTCATTTGGAAAGTGTGAAAATATTATTTTATTATAAACTTATCTTCGGTTTAAAAAGGTCCTGAAATCATTAACGATTAAGATAATATTATTCTTGGTTAATAGAAAATCATACCATCAAAATTGGACATGTTTTGTATAATATTGTAATCATTAAAATCTTATTTATTTAAATCATTTATTAATGAGTTAATACTGCATCATAATTGTGTCATAAATAATTTAATTTATATGATGTCTAAAAATTATAAAAATACTACAATCTTGTAGGATATATTTTTAGCTTTCTAATTAATATTTATAGTCTACAATATAATTTATATATCCCCATATAAAAATTAATTACAAAAAGATTTTTGTTAATGTCAATTGTGTCTTTACATTAAATTAATTAATCAATATTGTCCTTATCACTACCAAGTGACTCAATGGGGTCCCAAAATAGACCAAGGGATGACCATGGTTGGCCACTACTCATACAATAAGGTTAGTACAAGTGTTAAGGTAATTTGGAATTATTATAATATTCATTTAACCTTGAATTACCCTATTTACCTTTAACCGCGGTAAATAAAAGTCAAAGTTACTATTCACCAAAATTATTTTCATCTTATTGAACCACATTATACTCCTTGATAATAACCATTTATGTCAGATTACTGAAATTCAATTCACTTAAGTGGTAAAAAGTTCATTCAAATGATAGAGTCAGTTTTTTAACTACCACTAAGTGGCTTCACTATTCATCAAGAATTGATGTTTTTCAGAAAAATACCAAAAATCCAGCCTAAGCTATATTTGATATTACAAATTAAAAAATTATTTTATTTTTTCAAATTAAAAACATATAAGTGGTATTAATTAATTTTAAAATTAATTCCCATTATCAAAACAAATAGCGTGTTTTTAAGAAACAATAACTATCAAAAGATCGATACTTGTTTATGTCCAATTTCAAAGTGAAATTAATTCCGATTAACATAATTGTATTAAATGATAGAAATATATTTTAATTAAACTTTAAAAAAATTAAAAATATAATCTAACCATATAAATTATTGCGATGAAAAATGTTGTTTTTAATTAAAACATAGCGTGTTTTTATTATTCCTTAAAATATGAAAGTTTTCAGAACAATATGAAAAATTTATCCAAAGTAAATTTTTATATCTTGATTCTAATAAGAATTTTATTTTTTTAAATTGAACTTATGAACATTTCAATAACTAGATTTAATGTGGGTGCGCCATCAAAAGGCGACAAAACTGCATTTTTTTAAAAATACATATTTTACCCGAAACATTTTATTTTGTTCTCATAACATGTTCTAGAAAATGTGTAAGATGAATAATAATGTTATAAAATTCAAATTGTAGTTAATAATATTCATAATGGCTAGTAAATAAAAATATTATAACAATATATTGTTGTTTTTTGAAACCTGGTATGGCGTACTATACACACTATCGAGGAAGGTCGTGATTGCGTGTAATGAAATCCGATTCAAGGTTGCATGTAGTGAAAGATCCCATTGTTGTTTCTTATAACATAATCAAAACTTATTTTATTTATAAATTAAACAAAATATATACTTAATGTTGTGTAGAATAATTTTTTACAAAACAAACTTGAAATTGGGTGTAACACGAGCCAAGAATAGTGTTGTGTATACTACAAGCTAATACGGTGTTGTGTATAGTACAAGATAATTTTGGATTAGCATAAAAAACAAGACATAAATTAAATTAAAAAGAATAATTCTCATAAAATCTTGGGTTTTTACATTCTACCCCCCTCAAATTGTATTTTGCCCTCAAAATTCGTTAGGGTTATAACTGGTTTACTAATTGAAAGTTTCTTTCATAGTAACCCACATCATAAAAAGGAATACTAAAAGTTAAATTTAAAAATTTTAGTATGAGAGATAATGGTTACCCAAATTAACTCATCATTGGGGTTCCACATAAGAGAACATAGGTGAAAATATGGAAATGGAAGAGAAATCCAACCGTCATGTTCTGATGGAGAGTGGTAGAGAACATGGATATGAAAAATCCAACAATCACAAAGCCATAAATTTGTGATGATAAAAGGTACTATCTAATTCATCAGATATAAGGGCACCAGGACACCATTTTTGTTTTTCAAGATCATTTCCCTAAAGTTGAAGAAATTTGAATTATAAGAAATACATTCTTGATTTTGGTACAATATCACCGTTGGTTGTTCCATGGATAATTTCCACTTCATCTATTAAATAAATGAAGTTGAATTTTCCTTTCCTTATGTGTTAGAAGATCATGTGATAGAATGATGGGTCATTCCATCTGTCTTAAACAAAATGATAGAAAAAGTTTTCAAAAATACATAAGTCCATCTATAGTGAGATTAATCATATATGGTTCCTAAAATGGACTTATACTTCAAATATCATACTGGTTAATATAATAAAACTAGTTTCTAGTAACCAATGACTTCCTGTAGGCCAGTGGTAGTCGATAAAGGCCTTTCACGCTTCGATTGTGGGTTCGATTCCCACAGCCTTGTTCGACACAACGGGTTGTTGCCTGTCCTGCAGGTTGTCCTTTTTCTAAAACTACATTATTATAACATTCCACCAATAATATCGAAAAAATATCTATCCATAAACAATACTAACTTATATCCAACATAATCCATTCTAATCATTAGGCTTATCCAAAATACTTCTTTATAATCTCATATTATAGTGAAAAAGATTACCAGGGAGGTCATATAAGAAGCATTAGAATATGATCATTTATCCCCCATATATCATAATATATAACTCGAATGTGAATACCTTAATCATGTATTATTACCATAGAACCTTAGTGAAAACATGAATGCTATAAAACATTGACTATCTCGACATACCAAAATCCCAAAATTTCTACATACTCAAACCATGATATAACATTTTCCTAATTTCATTTTCTCTTTATCCATTCATTATGTGCATATCATCTTCTTTCCCAAAATATTTCAATAACTTTTCATGGTTACCAGTATCATATAATCATTAAAAACCACAATAAACCAATACATAGATATTCCAACATTCCACAATACTTTGAGATTCCACAATATTATTTCGGAATCCCATTACCTAAACACATAATCCTTTCACTACATTATTTTCATACTAAAAATCTCCAATAATGATTGCATGTGATTCCCTTTGTCCTTTTCCTTATGTTTTTGTTGATGTCGATCATCATTAACACTTGGTTTAGGACATTAGTAAGCATAATGCCCCATTTCCTTGCACATGAAGCATTGAAGTGTTGGTGGTGTGTTTTCTACAGTCATTCCTCAATTCACACCATTAGCTACCTTTTATTCCATTACCTCATCACTCAGGTACTCGATGACCTTATTTTCCACACTTGAAACATTTTGTAGTTCCTTTTAGACAATATCCACCATGCTTGTTTCTACAATTTGAGCATAAAGAATCATTCATCTTCTTTTCACCATTGTTCTGATATTTCTCCATGAACTCCATCATTCTTTTCTTGACAAAATCACAAGATGGATATGTAACACCAACTTTAATTTCTACCTTGATAGCACAATACACAATTTATTCATAGCTACTGATGTTTCGTATAGCTAATTCCCTTCGAAGACTTGGTTTTAAGACACTGAATAATCGTTCGACTTTACATTAAGGTTGAATGATAATGATAGTTGCATACCTTGCAAGCCTTGTAAAATTCTCTTCATATATACCAACAGATTCATCAACCTATTGCTTAATCTCAATGAAATAATTTTCCATCTTTGTTCAATTAATACAAGGGAAGTACGTATGGAAAAATAAGTTCATGAACTCATCCCATTCCATGGATTCAATTTCATCTCGGGGCCTCGTATTCATAATTAGAGTCCACCATTGATCTACTTCACCTTATAAACGGTAAATACCTGGAATTACTTTTTCGTGTTCCAAACAACGAAGTATGGAAAATATCTTTTCAATGGTACTGATCCATTGTTCAGAAACAAGTGGATCAGAAGACCCACTGAAAGAAGGTGGGAGTTGCCTCATGAAGGACTCAATAAATATTGTTCCCTTATCTACTCATTTGGAAGTCCAGAATGATTTATATCTTGTGTAATTATAACAATAATATTTTGCACTCCATCTCTCAAAACATTGGGGTTTTCAAGAGGAAACTCATTAAATTTTCCCTTACATTGATCCACACAGTTCCTTCGGTTTCCATCCATCGTTTAAAACCCAAAAAGATTAGTGTGAGAGGAAAAAATCATGCTAGGGAAAACAACATAATAAATGGGGAGTACATTAAATATCTAACATCTTATATTTAATTCAAATATTGTTACCATAATTCTAGGTCTATAGCCTATACTTATACTTAACCTTAGGGACATCCCTAGACATACATTAGAAATATCTCTAGGGATCTCACTAAAGGTTTCACATCCTAGTTTCCAAAGATTAACTAAACCTCCCTCTGATACCAACTGTAGAGACCAAAATAGTGGCATACATGGACATTACATTATCTTTTAGGAATACTTAATAAATAATAAAAACAAACACACAAGGACTGTAATAGTTTAGTGTCTTTGGAAACTCGGAACATAATCTTCAAATCGTGGTGAAAGATCTTCAACATGTCCCATAAAGATCTTCCCCTTTTGTTTTCTTACCTAAAACATATCTTTGTATCCTGGGGAAATGAAAACATATAAAGGGTGAGCTCAAATTCTCAGTAAGGGTAAGCATGGAGAAAATAAAACAAACCATATAAATTTGAACATAAAAACATGGGAATAATGCTTAAACATTGAAATCTTGAGAAATGACATAAAACATGGCAGTACGTAAAGAATATATCATAATGGAGCATCAATCATAATAAACTATCTTGTAAATAAAACTTGTAACTGTGGGAAAACATTAAGCACATGATATGATTTCATAGTATCTTGGGAATCGCTGCCAAGACCATCTTAGTGGACAAAGTCTCTTTCTGAATCTAGTTCACTCCTCGTTCCAGTCTTGTATCACTGAACCAGATTAACTTACAGTTCCAACCATGTCTATATAATGATATATAAATCTTTACCCAATGCATTGGAGGGGGATATAGGTCCCACCCATCTCATAATGAAATCATTCTTACTTGTTCCACAACATGAACATAAATCATTCATCATTACCCAATGTATAAAATGGGTTTCATAAACATCATCCCATCATAACATAATCCATACAAAAAAATGGATATCATTAAGTCACATGAAAATTGAAACCATGTAAATCATAGAGATATTATACTTGAAACATAAACATATTAAATAATTTCACCTTAGATAGGAAATAGTTTTGAAAAATTATTTGAAATGAAATCATGAAGAAAATTTCCTTTCTTCTTCAAAATCATTTTCTTTTCACAAAATACCATGAAATTTTAAAAGATAAGTATTTTTTTGAAAATATTCATCATATATTGTAGAGTAATATTCATGAAAATAAGGCATTATAAAACCGTAAAAATCCTTTAATGTCGTAGAAGTTAAAAGACATTTATCTGGTACTTTTTCCAGAAAAGTCAAAAAGTACCTCGTATGGTAAACAATAGAAAGATTACATACATACCATGTAGTAAAAGACAATAATGGATAAAAAGGAATTTAAACATACATGAAACCATTTTTACAAAACAGGGACATGGATGATGAATATAACCCCAGAAAATACTTAAGAATAAACAATCTCGGATAAAAACAAGATTGGAAAAGTTATCCCTTACAAAGAACTTTCTGAAAATAAAATAGATCACTTATTTGTATTCACTATAAAATCACATAAAGAAAATATAAATACATGATAAGATATAAAAATTCATTTCTCACATAATCAAAGAATGACATAAACAAGAAAGAGAAGATCAACACAAAGAACGAAAAATGGGTTAAGAAGTTGCCTTATCTCGTGCCCGACTTGACTCGATCATTATTTAATCTCCTGAATAATAATAAAAAATTTAATTTCAGATTTCTTAAGAACATTTTTAAAGTTTATTATTCCTTTTATATCACTTATTACCTTGTTATAAACATTATGTAACTGTTTATGTTAATAACGTTTGTTTTGTTGATATTTGGTATTTGTGTCAAAAATAGACTTATTATAATTACATGTTGTTCATGTGTTCAAAGTTTCATTATATAAAAAAATATATTCATGATTAATATATCATATATATCATATATATCCAGCATATACATGTATTTATAATATTACATAACATATGGAGGTAAGAAATGAAATGCACCGTTCATGGAGACGGTAAGCCGTACGTACGCATTAACGCTACGTTCATTTCTATTTATTATATTAAAGGAAATAAAACATAATGATACATAGGTATGTTATAATTCCAGTATTATATCATATATAATATCATTAACTCCATCCTTTATACATCCCACAAAAGTCATTAACGAATCACATCACTTTGAGGGGGTGGTAGTCTGCACTTCCTCAAATGAGATTATCATATTTACCCACTATGGAAACCATATAGTCTGGATGTAATTGGGAATTAAATAATTATAAGAAAATAATAAAAATAATATATATCATATATAAATAAAGTTCCATTATAATGGCCACCATGAGAAGCGGTAGGAGAAAATCGAATAATCATAGTTTCGTGAGGCGTTAGTTTTCCATCCATAGAAACATTATGTTCTCCATCCATTAGATGGAGGTGTGTGTAATTATAGGTTGAATACTTGTCATAAAAACATCATAGTATATTTAGGATACTGGTTTTGTTACAAAATAAATGATTAAAAAGATTTTAGAGGTTCGAGAAGTAGAATAAACGAAAACAATTTAAGAGAAACTATTAGCTTTATTTTGGGTAACTTCCTTTGGTTTGAACCAAAAGGACTTATTGAAGTATCTTATGCCTAAGCTAAGGCTTATAAAGGTAGGAGAGTTATGTAGGGGTAATAATTGGGTAGATTTTGGACGAGCCAAATTGCTTGAGAGGCGTGAGGAATTGGATAGAAATGGTCTCCTTTTATAAGGGGGAGGAGGGGCTCATTTGGAAAGTGTGAAAATATTATTTTATTATAAACTTATATTCAGTTTAAAAAGGTCCAAAAATCATTAATGATGAATATAAGATTACTCATGGTCAAAATAAAATCATCCAATAAGAATTGTACATGTTTTGTATAATATTGTAATCATTATAATCTTATTTATTTAAATCATTTATTAATGAGTTAATACTGCATCATTATTGTGTCATAAATAATTTACTTTATTTGATGTCTAAAAATTATAAAAATACTACAATCATATAGGATATTGGTTTATCTTTCCAATTAATATTTATAGTCCATAATATAATTTATATATCCACTTATATAAATTAATTACAAAAATATTTTTGTTAATGTAATTTTTCCTTTACATTAAATTAATTAATCCAAATTGTTATTATCACTACCAAGTGACTCAATGGGCTCCCCAAATCTACCAAGGGATTCCCATGGTTGGAAACTACTCATAAAATAAGGTTAGGACAAGTGTTAAGGTAATTTGGAATTATTATAATATTCTTTTAACCTTGAATTACCCTATTTACCTTTAACCATAGTAAATAAAAGTCAAAAGTTACTATTCAAAAAAATTATTTTCATCTTATTGAACAACAATTTACTTCTTGATAACAACCATGTATGTCGGATTATTGAAATTCAATTCACCGAAGTGGTAAATGTTCATTCAAATGATAGAGTCAGTTTTTTTAACTACCACTAAGTGGCTTCACTATTCAACAAGAATTGATGTTTTTCAGAAAAATACCCAAAATTCAACCTAAGCTATATTGGATATTACGAATTCAAAAATGATGTCTAGTTTTTCAAAATTAGAAACATATAAGTGGCATTAATTAATTTTAAAATTAATTCCCATTATCAAAACAAATAGCGTGTTTTATGAAACAATAGCTATCAAAAGATCGATTCTTGTTTATGTCCAATTTCAAAGTGAAATTAATTCCGGTGACCAAAATTGGATTAAATGGTGAAAATATATTTTAATTACACTTTAAAAACTATTAAAAAGATAATCTAACTATATAAATTATTACGATGAAAAAAGTTGTTTTTAATTAAAATATAGCGTGTTTTTATTATTCATTAAAATATGAAAGTTTCAGAATAATATGAAAAATTTATCCAAAGTAAATTTTTATATCTTGATTCTAAATAAGAATTTTATTTTTTCAAACTGAACATATAAACATTTAAAAAACTAGATTTAAAGTGGGTGCTCCATCAAAAGGCGGCAAAACTACATTTTTTTAAAAATAATTATTTTACCCGAATTTTTTTTTCTCATACCATATTCTAGAAAATGTGTAAGATGAATAATAATGTTATAAAATTAAAAATGTAGTTAATAATATTCATAACAAATAGTACATAATAATATTAAAACAATATATCATTGTTTTGTGAAACCCGGTATTGCGTACTACACACACTATCAAGGAGGGTCGTGATTGCGTGTAATGCAAGCCAATTCAAGGTTGCATGTAGTGCAAGATCGCTTTGTTGTTGCATATAACATAATAAACACTTATTTAATTTATACATTAATCAAAATCCATACTTAATGTTTCATAGAATAATTTTTTACAAAACAAACCTGAAATTGTGTGTAACACGAGCCAAGAATAGTGTGGAGTATACTACAGGCTAATACTGTGTTGCGTATAGTACAACATAATTTTGGATTTTCATACAACACAAGTCATAAATGAAATTAAAAAGAATAATTATCATAAAATCTTGGGTTGTTACATTCTACCCCACTTAAATTGTATTTCTCCCTCAAAATTCGTTGGGGTTATAACTTCTTTACTACTTGAATGTTTATTTCCTAGTAACCCACATCGTAAAAATGAATAATAAAACTTAAATTTAAGAATTTTATTATGAAACATAATGGTTTCCCAAATTAAATCATCATTGGGGTTCCACATATGAGAACATAGGCGAAAATAAGGAGATAGAAGAGAAATCTAACCATCATGTTCTGATAGAGAGTGGTGGAGAACATGGATATGAAAAATCCAACAATCACAAAGCCATAAATTTGTGATGATATAAGGTACCATATAATTCATCAGATATTAGGGCACTAGGACAACATTTTTGGTTTTCAAGATCATTTCCGTAAAGTTGAGGAAATTAGAATTAAAAGAAATACTTTCTTGATTTTGGTACAATCTCACCGTTGGTCGTTCCATGGAGAATTTCCACTTCATCTATTATATAAATGAAGTTGAATTTTCCATTCGTGAAGTATTAGCAGATCATGTGATAGAATGATGGGTCATTCCATCTGTCTTAAACAAAATGTTATAAAAAGTTATCAAAAAAACATAATTCAATCTATAGTGATATTAATCATATATGGTTACTAAAAAGGACTTATAATTCAAATATCATACTGGTTAATATAATAAAACTAGTTTCTACTAACCAGGGACTTCCTGCAGGCCATTGGTAGGCAATAAAGGCCTGTCACACTTCGGTTGTGGGTTCGATTCCCACAGCATTGTCCGATGCGACGGGTTGTTTCCTATCCTACAGGTTTTCCTTTTTCAAAAACTATATTATTATAACATTCTATCAATAATATCGAAAAAATATCTATCCGTAAACAATAATAACTTATATCCAACATAATCCATTCTAATCTTTAGGATTATCCAAAATACTTCTGTTTAATCTCGTATTATAGTGAAAATGATTACTAGGGAGGTCATATAAGAAGCATGTGAATATGATCATTTATCCCGCATATATCATAATATATAACTCACATATGAATACCTTAATCATGAATTATTACCATAGAACCTTAGTGAAAACATGAATGCTGTAAAAAGTTGACTCTCTCGACATACCAAAATCCCAGAATTTCTACATACTCAAACCATGATATAACATTTTCCTTATTTCATATTCTCTTTATCCCATTATTATGTGCATATCATCTTCTTTCTAAAAATATTTCAATAACTTTACAGGGTTACCAGTAACATATAATCATTAAAAACCCCAATAAACCAATACATAGATATTCCAATATTCCACAATACTTTGAGATTCCATAATATTATTTCGGAATCCCATTACATAAACACATAATCATTCCACTACATCAATGTCATAATTAACATCGCTAATAATGATCGGATGTTACTTCCCTTTGTCCTTTGCCTTATGTTGTTGTTGATGTCGATCATCATTTACCCTTGGATTAGGACATTGGTAAGTATAATGCCCCATTTACTTGTACATGAAGCATTGAAGTGTTGGTGGTGTGTTTTCTACAGTCTTTTCTCCATTCACACAATTAGCTACCTTTTTCCCATTACTTCGTCAGTCAGGTACTCAATGACCTTATTTTCCACACTTGAAACATTTTATAGTACCTTATAGACAATATCCACCATACTTGTTTCTACAATTTTAGCATAAACAAACATTCATCTTATTTTCACCATTGTTCTGATATTTCTCCATGAACTCCATCTTTTGTTTCTTTCCAAAATCATGAGATGGATATGTAAGACCAACTTCCATTTCTACCTTGATAGAACAATGCAAAATTTATTCATAGCTACTGAAGTTTCTTATAGCTAATTCCCTTCGAAAACATGGTTTTAAGACACTAAAGAATCGATCGACTTTACTTTCAGGTTGGATGATAAATCCAGTTGCATACCTTGAAAGCCTTGTAAAATTCGCTTCATATATACCAACAGATTCATAAACCATTTTATTAATCTCAAAGAAATAATTTTCCATCTTTGCTCAATGAATACGATGGAAGTACGTATGGAAAAATAAGTTCATAAACTCATCCCATTCCATGGATTCAATTTCATCTCGGGGCATCGTATTCCTAATTATAGTCCACCATTAATCTGCTTTACTGTATAAACGGTAAATATATAGAATTAAATTTTCATTTTCCAAATATCAAAGTATGGAAAATATCTTTTCAATGGTACTGATCCATTTCTTAGAAACAAGTAGATCAGAAGACCCACTGAGAGAAGGTGGGTGTTTCCTCATGAAGGACTCAATAGAATATTGTTCCCTTATCTACTCATTTGGAAGTCGAGAATGATTTATTGCTTGTGTAAGTATAGAAATAATATTTTTCACTCCATATCCCATAACATTGGGTTTTTCAGGAGGACAATCATTGAATTTTCCATTACATTGATCCACACGGTTCCTTCGGGTTCTAACCATCGTTTAAAACCCAAAAATATTAGTGTGAGAGGAAAAAATCATGCTAGGGAAAACAACATAATAAAGGGAGAGTAAATTCAATATCTAATATCTCATATTTAATTCTATGACCGTTACCGTAATTCTAGGACTATAAGATATACTTATACTTAACCTTAGGGACATCCCTAGAAATACATTAGAAATATCTCTAGGGATCTCACTAACGTTTTCACATCCTAGTTTCCAAAGGATAACTAAACCTCCTTCTGATACCAACTGTAGAGAACCAAATATTGGCATACATGGACATTATATTACCTTTGAGGAATAATTAATACATAACAAAAACAAACACACAAGGACTGTAATAGTTTAGTGTCATTGGAAACTTGGAACATAATCTTCTAATCGTGGTGAAAGATCTTCAACATCTCCAATGAAGATCTTCCCCTTTTGTTTTCAAACCTAAAACCTATCTTTATATCCTGGTGAAATGAAAACATATAAAGGGTGAGCTTAAAAGCTTTTTAAGGGTAAGCATGGAGAAAATAAAATAAACCATATACATTTGAACATAAAACCATGAGCATAATGCTTAAACATCGAAATCTTGAGCAATGAAATAAAACATGGAAGTACGTAAAGCATATATCATAATGGAACATCAATCATAATAAAATAGCTTGGAAATAATTCTTGTAACTGTGGGAAAACATTAAGTACATGATATGATTTCATAGTAGCTAGGGCATTACTGCCAAGACCATCTTAGTGGACAAAGTCCCTTTCTGAATCTAGTTCACTCTTCGTTCCAGTCCTGTTTCACTGAACCAGATTAACTTACAGTTCCATCCATTCTATCTCATGAGATATAAATCTTCACCCAATTAATTAGAGGGGGATATAGGTCCCACCCATCTCATAATGAAATCATTCTTACTTTTTCCACAACATGAACATAAATCATTCATCATTACCCAATGTATAAAATGGGTTTCATAAACATCATCCCATCATAAAATAATCCATACAAAAAATTGATATCATTTAGTCATAAGAAAAGTGAAACCATGTAAATTATAGAGACATTATACTTGAAACAGAAACATATTAAATAATTTCGCCTTAGATGGGAAACAGTTTTGAAAAAATATTTGAAATGAAATCTTGAGGAAAATATCATTTCTTCTTCAAAATCATTTTCTTCTCAGAAAATACCATGAAATTTTAAAACATAATTATTTTGTTGAAAATATTCATGAAATATTGCAGAAGAATCTTCATGAAAATAAGGCATTATAAAACCGTAAAAATCCATTCATGTCGTATAAGTTAAAAAAACAATTTTCTGGTACTTTTTCCAGAAATGTCAAATAGTATCTCGTATGGTAAACAATAGAAAGATTCCTTACATACCATGTAGTAAAAGTCAATAATGGGTAAAAAGGACTTTAAACATACATGAAACCATTTTTAGAATATAGGGAGATGGATGATAAATTTAATCCCAGTAAATACTTAAGAATAAACAATCTCGGATAAAAACAACATTTGAAACGTTATTGCTTACAAAGATCATTTTGTAAATAAAATAGATCACTTATGTGTATTCACTATAAAATCTCATATATAAAATATCAATACATGATAAGATATAAAAATTCATTTCTCACATAATCAAAGAATGACATAAACAAGAAAGAGAAGATCAACCCAAAGAATGGAAAATGGGTTAAGAAGTTCCCTTACCTCATGTCTGACTTGACTCGATCATTATTTAATCTCCTGAATAATAAACAAAAATTAATTTCAAATTGATTAAGAACATTTCTAAATTTTATTATTCCTTTTATATCACTTATTACCATGTTATAAACATTATCTAACCATTTAATTTAATAACGTTCATTTTGTCGATATTTGGTATTTGTGTCAAAAATGGACTTCTTATAATTACATGTTGTTCATGTGGTCAAAGGTTCATTATATCCAAAAATATATTCATGATTTATATATCATATATATCATATATATCTATCATATACATGTATTTATAATATTACATAACATATGGAGGTAAGAAAGGAAATGCATCGTTCATGGAGACGGTAAGCCATACGTACGAATGAACGCTACTTTAATTTCTATTTATTATTTTAATGGGAATAAAACATAATGATAAATATGAATTTTGTAATTCCATAATAATATCATATATAATATCATTAACTCCATCCTTTATACATCCCACATAAAGCATTAACGAATCACATCACTTTGAGGGGGTGGCAGTCCGCACTTCCTCAAATGAGATTATCGTATTTACCCACTATGTAAACCATAAAGGATTGATATAATTGGGAATTAAAGAATCATAAGGAAATCATAAACATAATATATATCATATATAAATATAGTTCCATCATAATGGCCACCATGAGAGGCGGTCGGAGAAAATCGAACAATCATCGTTTCGTGAGGCGTTATTTTTCCATCCACAGAAACACTATATTTTTCATCCATTAGATGGTGGTGTGTGTAAGTGTAGTTCAAGACATTATTATAAAAACATCCTAGTATATTTTTTATACTGGTGTTGTTACAAAAGAATGTATTAAAAAGAGTTTAGGGGTTGGAGAAGTAGAAAAAAAAACAATTTAAGAGAAACAATTACCTTTAATTTGGGTAACTTCCTTTCGTTTGAACCAAAAGGACTTCTTGAAGTGCCTTATGCCTAAGGTAAGGCTTCTGGGGGGAGGAGAGGGATGTTGGGATTTTAATTGGTCTCAGTTTGGATGAGTCAAATTGCTTGATAGGTGTGAGGAATTGGATAGAAATGATACCCTTTTATTAGGGCGAGGAGGGACTCTTTTGGAAAGTGTGAAAATATTATTTTATTATAAACATATCTTCGGTTTAGAAAGCACAATAATCATTAAAGATGAAGATAATATGACTCATGGGAGATATAAAATGATCCAATATGAATTGGACATGTTTTGGATAATATTTTAATCATTATAAACTTATTTATTTAAATCATTTATTAATGAGTTAATACTGCATCATTATTGTGTCATAAATAATTTAATTTATTTGATGTCTAAAAATTATAAAAAAATACCATCATGTAGGAAATATTTTTATATTTCCAATATATATTTATAGTAGAAATGATAATTTATATAACCCCTTATAAAAATTATTTACGAAAAGGTTTTTGTTAATGTCAATTTTGTCTTTACATTAAATTAATTAATCCAAATTGTCATTATCACTATCAAGTAGCTCAATGGGGTTCCAAAATCGACCTAAGGATTCCCATGGTGGGCCACTATCATCCAATAATGTTAGGACAAGTGTTATGGTAATTCTGAATTATTATAATATTCTTTTAACCTTGAATTACCCTATTTACCTTTAACCGCGACAAATAAAAGGAAAAAATTACTATTCATAAAAAATTATTTTCGTCTTATTGAACCAAATTTTTCTTCTTTATAACAAAAATGTATGTTAGATTTTTGAAATTCAATTTACCGAAGTGGTAAAATTTCATTTAAATGAAAGATCCAGTTTTTTAACTACAAGTAAGTGGTTTCGCTATTCATCGAGAATTGATGTTTTTCAGAAAAATACCAAAAATTCAGCCAAAGCTTTATTTGATATTCTGAATTAAAAAATGATGCCTATTTTTTCAAATTTGAAACATAGAAGTTGAATTAATTAGGTTTAAAAGTAATTCCTATTATCAAAACATATAGTGTGTTTTTAAGAAACATAAATATCAAAAGATCGAAAGTTGTTTATGTCTAATTTCAAAGTGAAATTAATTCTGATGACCAAAATTAGATTAAATGTTAAAAATATATTCTAATTAGACTTTAAAACAAATTAAAATTATAATCTAACTATATCAATTATTGGGATGAAAAAAGTTGTTTTTAATTAAAATATATCGTGTTTTTACTATTCTTTAAAATATGAATGTTATCAAAATAATATGAAACATTTATCCAGAGTAAATTTTTATATCCTGATTCTAAAGAAGAATTTTATTTTTTCAAATTTAACTTATAATCATATCAAAAATAGATTTAAAGTGGGTGTTCCATCAAAAGGCGGCGAAACTGTATTTTTTGAAAAATTATTATTTTACCTAAAACATTTATTTTGTTCTCATACCATGTTCTATAAAATGTTTAAGATGAATAATAATGTTATAAAATTCAAAATGTAGTTAATACTATTCATAATGGCTAGTCCATAATAATATTATAACAATATATCGTTGTTTAGTGAAACCCAGTATTGCGTATTACACACACTATCGAGGAAGGTTGCGATTACGTGTAATGTCAGACAAGTCAAGGTAGCATGTAGTGAAAGCTCCCTTTGTTGTTGCGTATAACATAATAAAAACATATTTTATTTATACATTAAAAAATCTATAGTTAATGTTACATAGAATAATTTCTACAAAACGAACTTGAAATTATGTGTAATACGAGCCAAGAATATTGTTGCATATACTGAAAGCTAATACGGTGCTGCGTATAGTACAAGATAATTTTGGTGTAGCATACAACACAAGACATAAATGAAATTAAAAAGAATAATTCTCATAAAATATCAGGTTTTCACACATACCACCCCAAAAATGTATCTATCTATCACTCAACAATTTTAAAAAAATATTTTCTCATTCACAAGCATGTGAATGATATCTATATGATTATGAAAATTCTCATCTCCCAATACTATGATACATAAAAAAGCAACTCCACTTATTTTCATAATAGTTAGGAATTTTCAATATGTATGTATTGTTTTATTTATATTTTTTTCATATATATTTAAAATATATATTAGTTTTTCATTCCATCTTCTTATCTCTTTATTTACACTTTTTTCTCCCTCTATAAATCTCAATTTCATGAAAATAGAAAAAAACATTTTATTTTTTCTAATGAGAGGGAATAATGTTTTTTCTTGAGTTCTTGTGATTCAATGTTTCTTATTATTTTAATCAATGATTGTGGTAGTGGTTAAAATTATTATGGTATGAAGTCTCTCCCTTTTCACTAATTTTATTTTCTTATTCATGTTCATCCTTATTCCTCTATATTATTATTATATTGTATTAGACGATGGATGTTACACCTCACAGACACACACAGATATATATATATATATATATATATTTAATGAAGTAATTTTCAATTATTTCTTACATTACATCAAGTCAAATATTCTTTTCACATAACACTGAATTTAAATTCAGCAACACAAAAAACCGACTGGGCTTGCACTACACGTAACACCGACTTTGTATATGTTACACACAACACGTAGTTTCGACAAAATATAATTTTATAGTTATAATTATTTAAAAAATACATTTATAACATATCCATTAAAATTAGTAATCTAAATTTTAATCACTACTTATAAAATATTTATTATAATTTTTTTATATAAATATAACATATTTATAATGAAAAATAAAACATTGGGTAATGTTTTTATATGTTTAAAAATACTATTTTATGGGAAAAATAAGAAAATTAATTTTTTAATCATTTAAAAATTTAATTTGAAGAAATAAAAATATTTTTATTAATTTTAGAATGTTTAAATTCTCATAGGGTGAATTTTTGGGTTTTTCTGAGAAACATCATTTTCAGATGAATAGTGAAAATACTAAATTTTAAATCAAAAATTCTATCAATTAAATTTATTAATATTAAAAAATTATAATTTAATTTAGTTTTAAAGAATAATTAGTTCAAATATACATAAATTAGTCTAATTTTATAAATATAAACCAATTTAACATTGAAATTGGATATAAAGAATTAGAAAACTTTGGATCATTTTTAACATTAAAAACCCACATCGTCATCCCATATATGAAATTAACTTTAAATTAATTTATTCCACTTCAATTATTTTATTTGGGAAAATGCATTCCGTATTTATAATAAAATTAATTTATAATTTCTAAAAAGTTCAACATTATTTTTACCAAAAATACAACTGAATGCATTTAAAATTAAATATAGTTATTAAGGTAATTTAAATCTTTCCATATGAATAAACCTTAAACTTAGGGGCCCAAATGACATATAACGATGTAAAAAAACCATTTTCAGGAAATATTATTGCCATAATACATATTTTATTGAGTTTGGTTTATTCTTTATGTATTTTGGTTGCGTAAACACATGGGTATTCATAACATGTTTTAAAACAACTATAATGTGAGTCCCCTACCTTCCATATAAAAGGACACCACCTCTCCCCATTGTTCACACGGATAAAACCACATAACTGTGTCCATGATATTCCTAATTAAATTAAATAAAACCCTCCCTTCCTCCAAGAGTCCCACCTTTGGGTATAAATCCATCCAAGGAAGCCCTTTGGTGAAAACCTAATGGAGTTAACCAAAGAATATCTAACATCCTTCCTCAAGCTCCATTATTATTTTTTAAATCTTCACAACCTATTGACTCATTATTACATGATTATATAATAATAATAGAATCCAAAAGACACTAATATTTTGTTATATTAAGGGTTCAACCTACACTTACACACACTTCCATCTAACGGGTAATGAAAATACTCTTTATATGTACGACGAACTACCGCCTAATGAAATGATGACTGTTTGTTTATCCTTGACCACCGATCATGGTTGGGAATTATGATGAAAATTATTTTTATTTATGAGATATATTATATTATTTATTTATTATTTTCTAATTATTTTATATCACATACCTTTACACAATCCATATTGTGTAAATACGATAACATCGTTTGCGGACGTGTGGACTACCGCCTCCTCAAAGCGATAGGAATCATTAACACTCTACATGGAAGGTATTAAGGATGGTTTTAGTGAATATATATGATATAATAAATCTACTGTAATAAAAATATTTATATATGCATATATATCATTTAGTTACTTTCTTCTAATATGACAATAAAACAAAATAAACATTCATGTGTACGTACGACCTACCATCTCCACGAACGGTCTATTATATTTCATATTTATATATTATATAGATTATTATAATACAAATATATGAATATAAATGATATTTATAAAAACAATTTACATTCTATAAATTATGATATATGTATAGGGACCAAACATATAACAAATTAAGACACAAGCAAAGAAGAAAACAGATATTACACGAAGCATATATTTGATAATAAGAGGGTAATATAATGTCCTAATAAAATCATATATGGTATTATATAAAATAATATTATTCTGTAAATTATGTATAAAAATCCAACAATTTTTATATAGGATGTTTGTATGAGTACAACTAGGTTCAAGACATAAGTTAAGGAAATTTCATCTCACTTTTTTATGTCTATGAGATACATTCCATATTCACCACTATTTTATTTTTGGTGGTTTATATACATCCCATGAATGTATTATAAGATTATTATTATAAAATTTAGGGGTATTTATATATCTATTCTATCATAATTCTTTCATTGGTTTTATGTTTCAAAATTTACTAAATTCGTATGATAATTTTGTCTCAATTTTCCTTCTTTGAGACACATGTTTTTTTATGAACCTACATTATTTATCGAGGTGTATATACTTCTATTTTGGAATCATACATATTGAATTTCATTGTTTTCATGATATTTTATTCTTAATTAAATTTAATTTTTATACATGGATATTTTGTTCCCAATTTACCATGTGGAAAGATTTTATTTAAACATTCTCATCATTTTTTAGGACTGTTTATGATTATTCTTACATTAGTGGAATCTTATGAAACGTATCACAAAAACAATCATCGGTTTTGTTCTCCAATATTAATTCATGATATATCCATATATTTGGTACCATTTTACACTATTTGGTACATAAGATAATTAATAATTTGTTTTATAAAAAATATGATCGTATTTCTCTCTCTAGACAGAACTATGTTTCATTTAAAAAAACAATGTTTTAAAAAATATTTCAAATTATTTTTGTATATTATTTTCTAGAAAAAATGAATTTTAAAAATGTTCATGTTTTTAAAAGAATATTTTATATGTTTTTAATTATATTTTCCAAGAAAAATCTTTTTTAAATATGTCTTCTATTTTAGAAGTCATTTTTCAATGAAAAAAGTATATTTCAATATTGAATTGTTTTTAACAGATCTTTCAAAATTATTTCCCTACTAAGATGACATCTGTTGTTGTTAATTTTTTCCTTTCTTGGAAATAATTCCATGTTTCCATTCATATTTTTTCTCTTAATGGTTTATTTTTTATAGAATGATTTTTATGAAGCCCTTTTTTTCTTTTCTAGGTTATATGCTTTTGAAACACACTTGATTTCTAGGGTTATCATTTTGATGAATTGATTACGAAACCTGTAGCATTTTTCACATATTTTCATATTATTTCATTTTTATGATATAAATTTCACTTCATGGGTTATGATATGATATTTTTGGATTTTTTTACATTTATATATGATTTCATTAAGATATGGGTGAGATATATATCTCCCTATAATGCATTGTGTAAAGATTTATAATCATGAGATGGACTAAGATGTTATTGGGAGTGAACCGTGATTAATAATATGTCCATGGAAGTGAACAATGACTAATAATATGGTATAGGGAGTGAAATCATACTAATAAGATGGCCATGGGTGAGAACCATGACAACCAAGATGGTATGGGAAGTGAAACCATTCCATCAAGATGGCCTTGGCAGTGATACTTTGACTACTATGGAAATAATTTTATATTCTTATGTGCCTTCTATAATTCCATAAATTGTTATTGTGTGATGATTTCATGGTGTATGTTCTTTATTTCTTTATAACTCATGTCTTATGAATTTCAAAGCTTTATTCTATGATTCATGTTTATGATATTATGATATGTAGGGTATTATCTTCTAATGTTATGATCACATTCTCATACCCATATGCTGATGTTTATTATTACATGTCTCTCTTGTTTACCCTTAATGATTATCTATGATCACCCATTTTATGTTCCATTTCCCAGGTTTTGAATATATTTGTTATGTGAGATGTTTCTAAGAAGGGTTCTATCCATGAAAAACCTATTGGGGGATATTTTAGTTCATTTATGTACCGGTGATAATGTTTCCATGCTTCCAAAGGAACGAGACTCATACTGTCTTTAGGCATATGTATGTATAATGTTTTAATCATTCAAAAAAAATAATTTAATGTTAATTTATGAAAATCTAGGGTAGGTATAGTTAGTATTAGAGAAAAGGTTTAGTAAAAATTTTTAATCTAGGATTTGAAAACAAGAGTGATAACACTAAGGACATGTTGAAGGATAAGTCTATGGAAAAGGAAATGTTTAAGAAAATGTATTTGATTTTTGGAAATTTAAGGAGTGATTGGTTTCAAAGAAATAAATCCATTTCTTGATACTATAATTCATTGTGGCTCTATAATAGATGCACCTATGAGTAAGAAATCTGACAAGGTGGGTTGGGCATGACTCGATGTAACTTGGTACACAACAATGGGCCTTATTGTATACTTAGTATTACACTTTTGTGGTATATGCTTTGGAAATTCCAAAAAATCTTCATGAACCGTCATGAAGGATTAAAATATTAGTTGGATATTAATAATCTAGGATAAACCTATGAAGTCCAAGATTAAAGGGTGTGTCATAATATAGAGATCCTATAAGTGTTTTTACTTAATAATGTGGTTCCCCATAATGATATATATTTCATACTTAATGATTTTTTGTAGTCAATGGTTGGAAATTGTACGATCCATGTTATTGGTGGTTATGATGGAAAATTAAGGGATTTTTTTCCAAAAAAACTAAATGCTATGGGATTTATAATAACAAATATTTATATTATTCTCAAAAAACATTTCAAATCTATGAATCATGGTAGAATCCAAAATGATAAATGAATGGAAGACCATTCTATCAATCCTTTCACAAGAAAACATCAGCCTTCATTTATAGGATCTTCTGATCTACTTGTTTTAGAAAAATGGATATATACTATTGAAATGATATTATCTGTTATCTAGTTTTCATAGCATGATAAATTCAATCTAGATATTTATTGGTTTGATGGTGAAGAAGGAAGGTGGAGGGAACAAATCAAGAATATGGTAAAGATAGATGAAATTAAATCCATAGATGGAAAAACCCCGAATTTTTTTAATAAGTTATTTTCCCAAAATATTCATAAAATTATTGTGAAAGAGTTTCTCAATTTGAAGAAAATAAATGATGAATCTATTGGTAATTATGAGGATAATTTCACAAGGATTGTGAGGCACGCTTTAGGAATTACCATCTATCCCGAAAATAAAGATGATTAGTTCTTTAGTGACTTAAATCCAAATCTCAAAAGTGAATTATCTATAAGATAATTTAATAGATAAGAATATATTTTTCATTTTACAATCATGGTTTAAATAGAGGTGGGATTCATTTAATAATCTCATTGTTCTGACAAGAAAATAAAGTTTGAGTTTAAAGGTATATCTAAAAAACCAAGAATAAAATAATACGAGCAAGAATTTATACTCTATTTGTGGGAAGAAGCACGGTGTAAATTATTGTAAGGGGTCTCATGAATGTTTTATGTGTAGAATATAAGTATATGGGTAGTTTTATTACTGAATTTATGGGAAGAATTTAGCTAATTGGGTTAATGGAGAAAAATCTACCCATTATTCACCTACCATAATTTAGTGATACAAGTTTATAGAGAGTGGTAATTATGATAATTAGTGGCCAAACATAATATATGGTGATGATGAAAAAATTTAGTAACCTATTAAGTCAAGGGACATTGGGAAATCTCATGAAATTACTATTTGTGATGAAGGAGAGAAAATGATGTGGTGAAAGGTTCACTTACAATAAACACTAGAACTACTAATGCTCTATTTGATTTTAGATCTACTCACTCTATCATATATGAAGAATTTTATAAGGTTGTTAAGATTCCTCCAAAATGTTTAGATTTGGAATTAGAAGTGGAAATCTTAATGTTATGATTATTTCATCCAAAGTCTAAGATTCATATCTGGTTAACATTTGTCGGAATACGATTCCTGAAAATATTTTCATTCTTTATTGGGTTGAAATTGATGTCATATTAGGCACGAATTGGATTTAGTTGCATAAAGACAACATCAATTATTAAGGATGCAAAGTTATGTTTATATTTCAACCCCTCATATGATCATCCATAAATGTTAAAATTAGTATGAACTTCCTATGGATATAACATCATGTGTATGGGTATTTGTTCCAATTTAGATTGGTTGTTTATCTCAAATGGTTGGGGAGAAAATAGACATCGATGATATGACTGTTATTTAGGAATTTATGGATGACTTTTGGAAAGTGTTTCCTATTCTTCCACAAAAAATTGGAAGTTGAGTTCTCAATAGAACTCATACCTAGTTCTACACCAATTTCAAAGACTCCCAATAGAATGGCCCCCATTGAGTTGAATGAATTAAAGAAGAAACTCCAAGAAACCCTATATAAGGTATTCATTGGGCCATGTGTATCACCTTGGGGTGAACCTATTTTTTTGTGAAAATTAATAATGGATCAATGCAACTCTTTATTGATTATTATGAGTTTAACAAGATCATAATCAAGAAAAAGTATCCTCTACCCTATATTGATGACTTGTTTGATCAACTGCATGGATTCCAATACATTTCCACGATTAGCCTTCATTTTAGATATCATAAATTGAGTGTCATAATGTAGGATATACCCAAGATAGAATTACGTAGAAGTAATGGATGAATATATAGTAATGCATTTTGGCCTTACTAATTCCCCTTCCATATTCAGGGATTTGATGAATTAAGCCTTTAGTGGTCACATCATCAAGTTTCTAGTTGTCTTTATGAATGATATTCTTATTTAGTAAAGTGTAATGAAGAGAATAAACACTACATGAGAATTTTATTAATGATCATAAGGAGAAACTATATAAAAAAATTTTGATTTTTGAATTTTGGCTAAAAAGGTATTTTTGGCTCACATTATATCAAGAGATGTTAAAATAGTAGATCCACCAAAGAAAGAGGCTTTGAATTCTTTCCTAGACCCACTATATTGACTGAGATATTTATATTTCATGATATAGGTACATATTATAGATATTTTTTGTATAATTTGTAATCAATATAATATTGTCTAACTAGGTAAACTCGAAAGGGTTCCATGTTCTTCTAGAAAATTGAATATGATGAAAATATCAAGGAACTAAAGAGAATGTTCATCAGCGCACCTATGCTTACAATACCATGTCATGGATAAGAGTTTTAAATCAAATATTATTCATCCAAGAAGGTATTGGTATTTGTTCTTTTAAAAAATAATATGGTTATCACATATGCCTCATGAAAGTTTAATATTTAGGAAACAAATTACCCAAATCCTGATTTAGATTAAGCTGTGATAATGTATTTAAATATATGGAGGAATTACCTTTACAGAGAAAAGTGGGATATTATACTACTAAAAAAAATGAAATATATATTCACAAAGAAGGAGTTGATCAGGTGTCAGATAATATGGCTAGACTTGAAAAAAGATTATGATTTCTTTATACATTACCACCCTGGGAAAGAATTCAAGGTTGCCAATGCTTTGAGTTGAAAGAATCATGCTAGCTTATCCATGAAGATAATTGAGAAAGATCCAATATTTCTAGATTTTCAAGGGAAGGAACTAGAAATAATGAAGGAAGGGGAAAATATTAACTTTCTCAAAGGAATATTCAACCCTATAACCATGTTAATGTTATGGAGGAGTAGAAGGAAGATGTAGATCTAAAAAAGAACATTATAAATGTTTATGAGTTTAAACGTGATCAGGATGGAATGATAAGGTTCTAGAACCTTGTATGTGTTCCTTCCATACATTATTTGAGGAAGAAGTTATTATACGAAGCTCATAGTTATTTCTTACCTATTTATCCTGGAAGTATGAATATTTATAGTGATTTTAACGAATTAATCTGTTGGGATGGAATGAAGAAATATATCACAGAGTATGTATCTCGGTGGTTGGTATGCCAAAAATTTCTGGAAAAAAGAAAAAATTATAATGGGATGTTTCATCCATTACCCATACTAGAATGGAAATGGGAGAACATCACTATGTATTTTTTAATGGACTCCCAAAAACCTCTAAAGGGTTAAATTATATATGAGTGGTATTCAATCTCCTTACAATGTTATCATAGTTCATCACTATTATAGTATATTTATCTTTGGGTCAGCATCATGAGATATACATTAAAGAAGTTGTAAGGACACATGCAGCACCACATTACATTATATCATAATGGGATCTAAGTATTACCTCTATGTTCTGAGAAGTATTCATTAATAACACGATATCAAATTGAGTTTTATCATTTTTTATCATCCTCATATAGATGGTTAGTATGAATGAATAATTGAAACCCTATAAAATATTTTTATATCTTGTTCTTAAAATTTCAATGGTGTTTGAGATCAATACCATCCTTTAGATTAGTTTTATTACAACAACAGATTTCACTCAAACATTCATATGTAACTATATGAATTCCTCTATGGGTAAAATGTAGAGATCCAATGTGCTGGGATAATATTTAGGAAAGAAATTTAGGGGGGCCTGAAATCCCTGATGAAATGGTAGAGAAGGTTAGATTCATTCAGCATCATATCATGGTAGCTCAAAGTCAAAGGAAACTTTTTGCTCATAACTAATTGGATGATAGAGAATTAGTGTTTGGTGAGAAGGTATTTCTATGAATCTCTCCCTGTAAGTTGGTTATGAGGTCTGGAAATATGGGAACCTAATACGTAGGTATATTGATCCCTTAGAGGTTCTTGATTATATTAAGATGATAGACTATAGCTTGGAACATCCTCCAAATATATCTCGTGTTCATGATGTGTTCGAGGTATATCTCATGAGGAAGTACATACCAAAGCATTCACATGTACTAAACTCAAAGGTCATACTATTAGGGAAAGGATCATTCTTATGAGGAACAACCAGTTGAAATTATGGACCATTCAAGGAAGGTTATACAAAACAAGGCCACTAACCTAGTCAATGTTTTTTAGAGAAGTCAAATGTTAGAAAATGTTACATAGGAAATTTTGGATTTTATAAAAAAAATTATCCTGATTTTTAACCAAATGATGAATTTTGTGGGTGAAATTCATTTTAACGGTGGCAGAATGTCACACACTATGTTTTTATCGATTTTTTTTGAGTGAATTATTTTTAGTTGATGTCTTAAATTTCAATAATTATAACATTACTTTCACAAAACAACTACCAGTCATGTGATGCACACAAAACCAACTACAATTGCACTATATGCAACACCTACTTGGCATATATTACTTGCAACATTGAGTTTCTACAAAACATCATTTTATTTTTATAATTTATAAATGGGATATTTTTAACTAATCCATTAAACATAGTAATATTAATATTAATTTATACTTATCAGATATTATTTATAATGGTTTTATATGAGGATAACATATTGATAATTAAAAACATATTTTTGTTAGAGTCTTTGTCTATTAAAATATATTAATTTTATCAAATGAACTAAATTTCTTATTCTTTTGTCAAAAATAATAAAATTAATTTTAGAAAAAATTTATAATTTAACTTGATAAAATGAACTTCAATTTGGAACATATAGTTTGGATATTTTATTAGGGTATTTTTTTATTTTTCAGAGAGACATGATTTTCAAAAGAATAGTGAAAAATACTAAATTTTTATTCAAAACTACATTTTCATCAAATAAATTTATATTGTTAAATTATATATTAATTTTGTTTTAAATTATAATTAGATCATATAAAAATCCATTAATAAAATTTCAGTCATTATCACCAATTTCACATTGAAATTAAATATATAAACAGAGAAGACTTTTGATTATTTTTACTTTAAAACCCTGTAGTGTCATCCCATCTAGTGATAATGTTTAAATTAATTTCGGATACTTCTATGATTTTGATTTACAAAAAGTGATTCCATATTATTAATAATTATTATTTATAATTTATAATATGTTCAACATAGTTTTTTACCAAAAATATTATTGAATTTTGTTAAAATTAATTATAGTGGTTCAGGTAGAATTAAGCATAATAATAGAATAATCATGAAACATAAAGGGCCAAATGACATAGCCACTTTTCCAAAACCCATTTTATATCCATAATTCGGCCATAAAAGTTCCATTATTTTGTTTTTTTGGAAAATGTTTCTTTGATAAATATTTGGAAACACAAAACTAGTTTTAAAAAATGTCATGTTTCTCCCCCCTTTCATGACAAATGGCTTACACCTCTCCCCATTATTCACACCTATCCACCCACTTATGTATGGACATTATATATCTGAATTCAACTCCTTATAACCCTACCTTCCTACTTGAATCCTCCCTTTTGGCTGAAATCTATCCAAGGAAACTCTTAGTCGAAACCAAAAGGATTAACACAATGAATAAGTAACATTCTTCCACAAGATATTTTCATTTATTTAATTTCTCCACCACATAAACTCTTCTTATTGCATGATTATATAATAAAAATTTTATCTTAAATATACTAAAATAATTTTATATTATGTTTTCAACCTAATATTACACACACTTCTATCTATTGGTTAACAAACACATTGTTTATGTATACCATGAACAACTGGCTCACGAAATAATGATTATTTTCTTTTCCTTTACCAACATTAATGGTTGAGAATTATGATGGAAACACTTTTTATATATGATATATATTATATTATATATTTATAATTTTTAAATTAGTTTTTATGAAAAAAATTTATACTTTCCATCTTGTGTAAATAAAATAGCATTGTTTGTGGATGTGTGGACCACCACCACCTCAAAGCAATGTGATTCTTTCACACTCTACATAGAATTTTTTATGAATGGATTTAGTGAAATTTTATGATATATATATATGATATAATCATTCTACTAGAATAATTATATATACATATATATATATATATGTCATTTACTTACTTTATTTCAACACTATAAGAAAACAAAAACATCATCCATGTGTACGTATAGCCTATCCTCTCCATTAATAGTGTATTCCATTTAATAATTTTATATTCTATATATTATTATAAAAAAAATTTAATTAATCTACATGATATTTATATAATTTTTAAATTTTTGAAACTATCATATAAGTATAAGGACTAAATATATAACAATTTAAGACACATGCACATAACAAAGTAGATATTACTCAAAGCATAGAATTGTTAATAAGTGTGTAATATAAAGTCAATATAAAATCTTATATGGTATTGGATTTACGAATATGGTTATGTTAAATATTTATAATAAACCAACATGTATTATACAAGTGGTTATTATGAGTATGGGGAGAGTCAAGACATAAGGTAAGGGAAGTTCATCTGACTTTTTATGTCCGTTAGTTACATGTCATGTTCACCTCTCCATTATTTTATATGGTGTATATTATACCCATTAATGTATTATATGATTTGTATTCTCAAATTTATTAGTATTTAAAAATCTATATTGTGATATGTTATTCATCTGGTTTATGTTTCAAAAGTTACCAAATCAGTAAGATAGTTTTGTCTCAATATGACTTCTTTGATACACATGTTTTGTTATGAAGCTACATTTTTTCAAGGTTTATTTACTTCTATTTGAATTCTTATATCATGAATCTAATTATTTTCATGATATTTTTAGCTTCTTTTAATTCTATTTTTTACATTGATATTATGATCTAATGTTAGCATGTGGTAAGAGTTTTTTGAAACAATCTTATCATTTATTGGGATAATTTATAATTACGGTTACATTGAGGAAATATCATTATCTATCACTCAATAACACTTATGGGTTTTTTTATACTCTATTTAATAAAGATAACTCCATATATTAGTACCATTTCCCCAATATTTTTTACATAATATAATTAATAAAATGTTTTAAATAAAAATATGATTGTATTTCTCTCTTGTGTAAGAAATATGTTTTAGTTCAAAAAATATGTTTTCAAAAATGATTTCAAATGATAAATGAAGATAATTTTCATGGAAAAGGGATTTTATTTTTTAATTGGGATTAATGATTCCTTTATATGTTTTTAAAGCTATTAAAAAAAATATTATGTTCTGAGAAGCATTTTTTAATGTATAAAGGATATGTTCATCAATAAATTTTTTTAAAATATCATTAAATATTATTTCCCATTAATTATTACACCTGTTTTTGTTACTCATTCTTTTCTAGGGAAATGATTCAATGTTTCCATTAATATTATTTTTCTAAATGGTTTATTTTTAGATGGAATTATATTTATAAATGTTTGTTCTCTTTCACAAGTTATTTTCTTTTGAAATCCACTTCTTTTCATTTGTTACACTTTTGATAAAATGATTATGAAACCTGTATCTCATTCTAAAGGATATGATATGATTCCATGTTTATGATACCCATTGAATTTCATGGGTTATGATATGATTTTTATGATTTTGTGGCATATGTTAGTGTTGTTTCATTATTATATTGGTGGGACTTATATATACCTCCAATGCATTGGGTAAACAGTTATATCTCATTAGATGGACTAAGATAGTCTTGGGTGTGAACCGTGAATACTAAGATGACCATGGGAGTGATCCCTGACTACCAAGATGGTGTGTGGAGTGAACTCATACTACTAATATTTCTATGGGAGTGAACAATAACTTATAAGATGGTATGGTAATTAAACCCATACTAACAAGGTGGACTTGGATGTGATGCCTTGTCAACTGTGGAAATAGGATTATATGCTTACGTGTTTTCCAAAATTTCAGGGATTATTCCTATATTATTCTTTCATGAATTATTTTATTTATTTTCATACAATTCAAGTCTTATTAACTGCATGATTTTATTCCATATCTGTGTTTATGATCTTGGAATATGAATGGTGTGATCTTCTAATGTGATGATCACATTTTCATACCCCTATGCTCTTATTTATACTTTCATGTATATCGTTTTTACCATTACTGAGCTGCTGATCTCACCCATTTTTTATGTTTCATTTACTAGGATACGAAGATATTTATTATATATGAAATGTCGAATAATGGTGGTAGTCATGGAGAACATAGTTTGGGATAATGTAGTTCACTAATGCTTTCATTTTTATAAGTACCTGTTTACAAAGGAACTAGATTAATACGGTCTTTGGAAATATATTTTTATAATGTTTTAAGTATTACAAATATTTTATGTAATGTTAATCCTTGAAATGTGAGGGTCACTATAGTGGAGTATCATTGTAGTGACTATGCGAGGGAGATAATATTTCCTTCAGAGGGGTGGAGTGGGGTAATATAAATTCAAACAAGATGGTGTGGAGTAATATGGCTGGTCTCTACATTGTAATGATTAATGTGAATATTCAAATAAAGAAATTATAGCTTTAATGTTAACTAATAAGAAAAACTATTTTCTCTTTGTCACTGAATAATTTTTTTTATTTCTTTTGTTATTTATGATGTATTTATATAATAACTTTTCTAATATTCATTGCAAATTCATTATTTTTTTGTTTAATTTTTTTCTATAGTTTAGTTATA
The DNA here is from genome assembly GCA_963277665.1 of Viscum album. Taxonomy (NCBI): domain Eukaryota; kingdom Viridiplantae; phylum Streptophyta; class Magnoliopsida; order Santalales; family Viscaceae; genus Viscum; species Viscum album. The sequence goes on from OY728135.1 coordinate 20,297,978, forward strand.
AACAATGATAATAAAAGAATAGTGTTGTCTGAGTGGCCTCTCTGATAGATTAACCCTAGGTTTTGTGCTATGTTTTATTCATAGTAAAATAATAAATTATTGGTATGGATTCATGAAATATCCTACTTATAAATTAAAAAATCATATATTTTTTTAGAAAATAATTCATCAATATTAAATATTTTTCTATAGAGGTGATACATTTATCTTACAATAAATATTTAATAGAAAATTATTAAAAAAATAATAATTTTAAACTTATTGATATATATTCTTAGTGCCACTAATAATGTGGAAAAATATAATGTGATTATTATATTTTTTGATTAAATAACATTAACATAATTAATAGAAAAAAAATATTTTCACCATATTTTATTTTAATAACCAATGTGAATATTTCATTTTTATATAACTGTTGTTACAGATTAGTTATCATATCTTTTATTTAAATAACAGATATTAAAACATATATTTCATGGTGGATATTTTCAGAGTATATGTGATACAAAAGAGTTCAATTAAAACATATGATTTCACCATATATTTTATAGTGAAAAATGTATATTAATTTATAAGACATCATTTAGTTTTAAACTTATTAATGGTATACTATTTATGTTTTATTTTTTTAATTCTAGATAAAACATCCATACCACCAATTATAATTTTGATACATGTTGTTTCATGCATAACATTTCAATTAAATTGTTACTTTTTTAATATTAATATTACATATAGATTTTATATATGTGTTTGTTTTTTCTATTTGTAACATTTATATTCCTTCCTACCTTATCATATGGTTTTTATGTATAAGATTTCTGCAAGATATATTATAATATTTTGGGTTTCCTTGTTTATATTTGTTATCTAGTTGGGGAAGTCATTTTGGTTGATATTTTTGATCTTGTGAGCAAGATGTGTCTGTTGGGAATGTTTTTTACTCTCACAAGATGTCTTGATCTATAGATTATTTGTGGAAGCCTCTAACATACAATCCTATGTCCCTTGAACAATTATGTTGTTCAATTTAATGACATATTATTTAATATGTTCTATCCACATTTCAACCATATTTCATTGTATCTTATTAGATTATCTCTCTACCTACCTATAATGATCTGATCATCCCATATTTCTTTTAAGAGAATATTTAATCTAAATATTTTTCATATAGAAACTCTGGTTTTACTAAGAAAGAAACTAGAGGATCTTCAAAGGAGGATTTTGAATCTATGTCTCTACCAATACTCAATTGAAGCTTGACACACTGATCCTCTTTTATACAGTAGTTTTATTATGGATATCAGAGGAGGTGGTTGATTCATATAGATAGATTTTCATTTCATAGATCTAAAAATCAAGTTACAGATTCATCATTACAAATCATAACCATTCCATGGTATTTTCATCTAGATCTATAAATGAATCCTAATATATTTATATATTTTTCAATATAATTTATGCTCTAGGTAAAAACCTAGGTAATTAATGAATAGCAATAGGAGATATATTGACTTAGTAATGAAATAATGTATTCTATATGGATTAATTAAAAGAGTGTGGCAATCATAGTTTATAAAAATATTAGTTTGAAAAAAATTAAACTAATCCAATTCACATTCCTCTTAATATAAAAAGAATGGATTCAGGCATGGCATTTTGTCCAACTATGAAAGTACTATAATAAAAATGATTCTGATAAAATCCTAAAAAATTAAAACATAATCACATAGGATCTATGATAACAAATAATAATCAGAGTTAATAGATAGATACTATTAAATTAGTATGTCATGGATTCAATTAATATCGAATTAAATAAAATGATTTTATTTTATTGTATTTAGATTCAATCGATGATACTAAAACATAAAAGAATATCATAATTAAAAGACATATAAGAAACAATTAAAATAATTGAAACAAGATAAGAATAACTTATACATATTTAAAAGAATAGTTCTCTTTTAACCTGAAGAGTATGTTACCCACAATCTTTGGCTAAAGTTGTTACTTGTTTTATACTTAAAGGAATGTATGTATTTATTTTGTAAGGAAATCACCTGATATGAATATAAGATTTAATCAGTCTACCTATCTTTTTGAGCTCTCAATCTGATTGATCGGCCTTGTCTTTCTATCCCGATAAGACATCAATCATAATCACATATTAGACGCACAATTAAAATTCCAAAAAATTCTAAAGGAGAAAACATAAAAAGGTTCCCTTAAGAATAAAAAAACTCTAAAATAATAAATAAAAGACTCAGGAAAATATTTTCACAACTTCTAATCTTCATAGATCTCTCACACTTTTAATTTTCAAAAGAAATCAGCATTTGATCAACTAATATAAACACTTTTAACGATCAAGTATGTATATTCGGACCACTTAAAGTCATATTTATCTCCAATAATCATATTTTCTCCATGTTTGTTGCAAAAACATGGAAAAATTTCCCATCAATGTCTATTTTGTAACTAATTTCCCAAAAACGTATTGAGTAACACCATTATAGTGTAAAATAAATTACATTATGATCCATATTAGTTTTTAGAATTCATAATTTAATCATGATCATTTTGATAGACTTTGTTACAGATGTCATTATGGTTATCCTCATGAGTATGAATCTGATGATTAATGGTTCTGATATAATTCTAATAAAGCTATTTTTTAGTATGAATACAAGACTAAAAGTCTTAAATTTGGTCTGATAAAGTTGTATCTAATGATTATTAGATCAGGACTCATTATGATAATTGTAATTAAGAATGTGAGTTCATTTTCTAAGTATAACCTTGAACTTATTATAAAATGTCCCTCTAAGGATCATATTCTCCCCCTTAATAGAATTTATATCATTTTGTACAAATCTCCATTATGAATGTTTTTCTCCCCCTTTGAATAATTTATCAGCCTTAATTAAATCATCTCCCCCTTTATGATTTTCAAAAGGGAATGTGAAAAGTTATTGATATCCCTAAAAAAGGATAGAAAAATAACTGTATGAAAAAAATAATGAACAAACTAATCATCCAAAAAAATATGAAATAATATAAAACTAATTGGAATTGGAAAAACATTAAATCATTAATATTTGTATAAAGAGGTCATTCATTTAAAAATAAGATTCCAAAATATATTTAAAATAAGAGTTGAAAAGATTTCAAAATTACTTTTTCATCAAGGATCTAACAATAGTCTACATTTTATTTAAGTCTTTCCTTTCTCCCTATATCTATGCAAAATTTTCATCTTGGGCCCAACATTTCTCTTCTTGAAACCAAATGTTTTATTCTAAAGGCTTATTATGATTCAAAAAAAATGATCTCATCTTGGTATGTCGAGAGCCTGGACACTTCCAAGAATGTATATTTTAGATTCCTATGTAAGTTTTTTACATTTACGGTCTGGTTGTCAGTTGTGTTCTTGAATTGCCTCACAAACATCAAAGTATCTAACATGACTTCAGAAAAATTATTGAAATATTATATGTATTTATCCATAATCATTTTAACCTATTGAAGATTCTAATCACATGCATTGAATTCGGAACCAATATTTTGAGACCAATTTATAATTTAATTGTATTCATTCTTATGATCTTGAGTACTTTCATGAAGGAATTTAAGATTAGCTTCATTATGAATATATCTATGAGTCAACCCATTTATTAACACGAAATTTTGAATTTTATTTTCATGAATTAGATCAATAATTGATTCTAATATTGGAATGTATGGAATAATTCATTTAATTTTCTATAAATACTGAACAATATAATGAAATCCATAAATCGTGATCATATTCAATGAATTAGATATCTCAATATCCGGAAGTTAAGTATGGTTGGTTCCAATTTCAATTTATTTTCCCATTCTATTGTCATCATTATATGTTTTTAATTTAACATATGTATCTTGGGCATTATTTCCATTAATCTTTTCAAGGATATAATCATCATAATTATCTTTATGACTTTATAGGTTTTAGTTATGATCTTTCTCATTATTCAAGGATAAGGAATCAACACCATTTTATTATGAAGGATTTTACTTCATTAAAATATAGGACTTCTCTTTTTGACATGGAATTGAAGGGAATTTAGTTGAATATTATTGTGATTTTATTAAAGAAATATTATCGGAATGGATATCGTCATGATTTTAATTTCTTTCATCATCATCATTTTCATCCTTATTATTTGGATTCCCATCATTTTTTTCTTTATCTTCATCATCTTCTTCATATTATTCAGAATTTTCTTCATTTCTCCATTTCCATCATCATGTAATTATTCCTCAATATACTATTCTATGTATTCTCTTTCTTCTGCCTATGTTTCATTAGCTAAAATAATGACACTTAGGGCACCATAATCTATATATTTCACAAACTCTTCATGGTGATGTTCTTCGGTTCTTCAAATTATCTTTTACAAAAGGTACTGATTCTAAATATTTTTCCTGAGCCTAGGGAGGTACCAATTCATAACCTCATTTTCCCTTCCCTTGAATGTGATAGTGGGAGCTTTAGTTGGACAAATTTGGTCTCTTGAAAAGATAGAACGACATCAGGAATTACATGATCAATTAGGGAGGGAGGTAAAAAATGTTTACTATTTCTGGTCTTACATCTTCTAATAATGAATATATAATCCTTGAACCTTGAGTTTTAGTTTTCTATTTCTTTTATTTTTCTCCCTTTTGTTTCAATTCAGGACCTAAAATTCTAATGGATAAAGCCTCCACTAGATCAAGTCTGAATTGAGGATCCCCTTATATCACCTTTGCATTTTTCTTTCTCTATTTATCAACTACTTTATCTGGTACAAACATTTGTTTCATAACTTCTTATGGCTTAGAAGTTTTCTCTTTTCTTTTATTTTCATTCTCTCCATTATCAATTTTTTTCTTCTTTTTTTAATCACTTTTCCCTAGTTTCATAGAATATTCTATTTCTATATAAGTAACACTAGATTTATCAACAAACAACATCGTTTATTCATAAAATCCAAACTCTATTCTTTTGAAATTATCATCACTAATGAATTTTATTTTTATCTTCTTTAGTTTTGATTTATATTCATTATTTATTAACTTCATACATTTAATCCTCAACATTAGTATCACTACTGGAAACATAATTATATGAGACTTAATAAAATAATAAATTAATATTTTAATGGTATGAAACATGTATATTATGAGAGAAATATTCCTTTTATTCCTAAGGACATCTAAAATAAAAACATCAGTGACGTTTAATGGGACATGATCTTCTTTTCTGGGTATCCTGAACCCTTGCACCCATAATGAATCTATCCGGTTATTTGTTTTTATGGGATGCACTTTACTAAAATTATTATAATGGTGAAATAAAGAAATATATGCCTTATTCTTGTTAAATGAACCATGTGTATCAGCTAGTTTATGAGAATGATAAAATAATCCTCCAAAATAATTTATTCCAAGATAATTTTTGTCTTTTCTATAAGTCATCTAATAATATTTACCATAAATCAAGACTGAAATATTTTTTTCCATCCTCAATAAAAAACATCACTCATCAATAAAATTATCAGGAAACATCAAGATATACTACATCAAGATTCTTATCGTCTTTTTCAATACATAATGATTCTCATTCTTTAAATTGTATAACATTCTTCAAGAAATAATCATATTTATCATAAAAGTATTTCTCAACTAACTATTCTATAAATACGAACGACTCATCGAAATACTTAGTTATAGGCACCGTATTCGCAGATGAGGATGGAAATTCTGACATAGTGAAGGGGTTTTTGGATTGGAGGCTTTTTAATGTGACAACACTTCTACACAAGGAGTATGAAATTTCAAATATGGGATTAATGGGCCCCCCTTCAAATTGGCAGTAGGTGTGGTGTTTCAAATTACATGAGAATACAAAAATTGATATTTAACCCAATATTATATGAAATTTTTTATTGATCCGAAGAGGATTTTAGAAAAAAAATGAACACATGAGGTTTTTAAAAACTTTTATTATATTGATATAGAATATGATTAAAAAATGAAATACAAAAAAAACCTATGAAAACTAATTTAATTCTAACAAAACCAATGATAATGAATCTAATTAAATATTATAACTATTAAATATAAGAAGAGTTAATTTCTTATTTATAAATATTTATCAATATAATAATGTTGTTATTCTTGATTTTTTAATATAATGAAATTATAATAGTTGTAAGGGATTAAATATGACATTTTTAATACATTGAACTAAATATAAAAGTTTTTATAAAAAAATTAAAATCGATTTTAGGATTAAAAAAATGTGACACCCCAAAATTCTACAGTACGCTTCTCTTTGAATAATACAACAGTTTTTGTTGTACGCATCTCTGAGTTCTACCACATCACAAAAAATCAAACCATCCGTTTATATAGTGGTTATGAATAGAAATACAGACTTTTTGAAATTATATAAATTTTATTTTTCAAAATGGACTTCGTTATTTGTTTCATAATATCAAAATTATATTAGGGTGAATTTTTGGTACTTTTCTAATAACATTAATATTTTGATGAATTGTGAAAAATATAAATTTTTATTTAAAACAAATTTTATAATAGAAATAATTTATAGTGTTAAATTATAATTTTGTGTGGTTTAAAATTATAATTATGTTATATTTTTATTTTAATATAATTTAGATAATTGGATGTAATGTCACATTTAAATTGTACATAAACACTTGTTAATCTTTTGGTATTTTTTACTTATTAAAAAGATGCTTTTTGGTTTTGACAATGGGATTTAATTTTAAATTAATTACTATAAATTATGTGTTTTAATTAGAAAAACATGATTATATATTTTGAATTTGAATTTCCAAATTTTTTAAATTGGTACTTTTTTGACAATATGAATAGTCACTTTAGTAATTTATTTATAATGGTTAAAGGGTATATTGGTAAATAATGGAAAACAAATAATATTATAATATTATTAAAATACCCTAAAACATGTCATAATATTATTGGATGATATATTTAGTGCCGTTGGATTCCTTGGGTAGATTTGGGGACTCTATGGAGCCACATGCATGTGAAAATGATATTTTATAAGAATTACTTTAATGTAAAGAAAAATATAACATAAACATTTCTCTTTCACTAAAACAATTTTTATATGATGTTATATGATTGATCTCTTCAACAATAAATATTAATTAGAAATATAAATAGTTTTCATACATCATTATAGTAACAATATTAACCATGTTATAGTCATTTTATAGTAACAATATTAACCATGTTGTATAAAAATACATGAAGACATGGTAAAAGATAAAATATTTAATTTAGAGTTAAATTGAAAAGATAAGGTTAATATGGTGACCTAAACGTTTCTAAAACCTATTTTATGATAGTATTGTGACCCATCCTCACCTTATACTTGAAATAAATCCATATGGAGCAATTATAAACCAAAAATATGTTTATAATAAATTAATATTTCATGCTTTTCCAAAAGTGCCCATCACCTGTCTTATAAAATGGTACCTCCCCTTCTCTTAAATTCACACCTTAAAAGCTATTTGGATCAGACAAACCCTGCCTAAATATTATAAAATTTACAATCAATTAATCATATTGGAATTACTTTGATCATAAATCCATACCAAGTTTCCATTTTTTTCAAATCAAAAGGAAGCACCCAAAGAAGAGGTAATTATTTCATCACCTCTTTCAAAGTTCTTTTCTTCTTCCACTTCCTCTTTCTTTGTTGTGTCTATACCAAAATAATATATCCATTACCTTATACTTATTGTGATGTTATTATAAATATGGTACAACCATACTCATTATTGTATCCATCCTATGAATGACAAAGTGACCATACGTGCGTACGTACAGCTTACCGTCCCCACATCGTGGTGTAGTTTTTATTCAACATGTCATTATTCATATGGCTATAATAATGAGTATAATTGATGTAAATAATATATATAACATTTTATTGACTATGTATATATAATATACCATAAAAATATATACAATTCCACCATCCATATAATTATATTGTCGCTCGTGCGTATGTATGGCTTACCATCTTCACGAAACGATAAGATTTATTTACCCATCATAACTATTCATGAATAATTTTCATTTTATGATTAAAAATAATTTTTATGAACTTAACATCATTCTAAATATGAATAAAATACATACTATATAAAAGAAACATTAACAAAACATATAAATTCAAATGAATCATTTTACACCGAAAACAATGATAATACTAAAATATTATGGAAAAATAAATATTAGAGGATCATATATGATTTTATATTTATGAATGTGGTTCTTGTATAATTAAATTACAACGATTTAACTATATTACATGAGGTTAACATACAATGGCCATCATGCAGGAGGTTAAACATACCATCTCCTTATGCAATGTACAAGGTAAGGGTTATTTTTTAAATATCTTTATTATCTGAGGTTGTTTATATGTAAGTATTTACTAGGACCCCTTTATCATCCACATTCGAGTATCTCAAATTTTTATTTAATTTTTTTTAATATTTCCTTGAATATGGGTTGAAGTCATTTATACCTTTTCTGACTTATTATAAAATGTTTTGAAAGGAATCTTTCTGTCGTTTTCCAAACAAGGTACTTTATGACTTCTCGACAAATTAAATAAAGAATGTTTTTTAACTTATATAGTTGGTGTGACTATTTTATTCCATTAAAACACATTCAAATATTCCATTAAAAATAATATTAATATTTTCAAAATAAATTTTTTCTTTTATAATTATGCGAATTTTAATTGATTTCAAAGTAGAACGAGATATTTCTCTCAAATAGATTTTGTATCGATTTCATCGATGCCAACATATATTTTTGGATTTTATGTTTAATTGAAGATGATGTATTATGATAAAATATTCCATATTGTATTGATAGTTTTATGATATGTTTTCATGTGGATGTGATATTTTTATGTCATACACAGTTTATGGTTAATGTATTAACATTTTATATGTTAGTTTAATACGATTGTTTATGTTATGCTTCACCATTTTCTTATCAAGAATGCATTGGATATAGTAAGTGATGGGAAAGGCCCGATATAGCTACTCGATGAATTGGTAGATCTTACAAGACAATCTAGTTTCTTGGCACAAGGCCTTGTCAAAATTTATATTTAGGGACTTGGAACGATGCCTTGACTTTGTGGTTAAGATATCCTACATTATGAATTCCATCATTATGAGATTAGCAATTGATATTACATGTGATTATTCAACTAGTAGAATATCCATGTAAATAAGTGAATGGAATTGTTTGATTTATCTTTTCCATATTATGCTGATGTTTATGTTTAAATGTCTTGTGTTTTAGTATTATAAATTGTGTTAAATGTTTATTTTTATTTATGATAGTTTTAGCTATATTGTTATCCTTTCTGTGAATCCGAGCTCACCTGTTTCTTATGTTTTTTTACCATGATCCGATGAAGTATATTATGACTGATATATAGGAATAGTCTAAGAGATATGAGTGTGTACAAATGATACACAATGTTGTTTTTTTCTCACATTATAATGTAATGTAAAACTTATGAATGTATCTAGAACTTCTAAGTCTAATAAGCTGATTGGTCTTTCAAGACATGATCTCTTATGATCATGCCAATGTAATGTAATAATGCACCAACTCTGTGTAACTAGTGTTAGGGAATTGCATTTTGTATTAGATGGAGTTTAGTACAATCCTTGGAAATGATATTTAGAAAAACTCTAATTAGAGAACATTACCCTAAGATAGACATTGTGGATTACTTTAAGAGAACATCCAAAAAAATTTGTAATGTAGATATTATATGGGTTATCCAACTAATATATCCCTGTCAAGATACTGCATGTAGATTTGGATTAGAGGACAAGTGTACCTAGGAGTGCAAATGCTGACAAGGAGTTTCAAGCTTGACCCAGTGTATCCTGGTACACTACAACGGGACTTACTGTGCACCTGGTTGGAAAATCCTAGAGGATATTCTTAGGATAATTCAAATTTTATTTAAAAAAATTTATGAAGGATTCATAATTAAATACTTCCCCAAATAATCGTTTTTATAATTATGGCTTATATGCATAAATTGATAAATTTATATTAATTACATTACACGTTTGGAATTATTCATTGTGATTCATAAACTAATCTAGTGTATGTCATTGTTTAGAAATGGAGCCTAGTGGGAGAAATGGAAACCATATCAATGAAAGAAATACATGTAGGGATTTCCCTCCTACTCAAGAAAATAAGAGTGGAGATGGTGATGCAACTAGTACTGAACAAGTTATATCCATACTAGGACAAGTCACTATGGTTAGGAATAATAAAAATACCCATATGGAGCACCCTGATCCATAATGCGAAGGATCAATGTTAGACAGTTTCATGAGGAAAAACCACCCTCATTCAATGGAACTACTAATCCATTTCTAGCTGAGAAATGGATATGTTCCTTAGAGAAAATATGTCATGCTCTGGGGAGTAGCGAAAGAGAAAACTTTTTCATGGAGGTGTATCACCTCTCATGATATGGTTATCAATGGTGACCATTAATTCAAAACACAAATGGGGATGAAGAAGTATCAAATATGGAATGGAGGGTGTTTAAGGACATTTTTATAGAAAAATACTTTCCTCTTGAACATCAAGAAGATATGGAAATGCAATTTCTGAGTTTGAGGAAAAAGGAGGATGAGAATGTTGCAAAGTATAAAGTCAACTTTACAAGGATAGCAAGGCATTATTCAAATTATATATGTATCCCAAGAAGTAATATTGATCGATTATTTTATAGCTTAAAACCATTTATCCCTAGAGAATTATTCTCACAATACTTCTCATTGTATTAATATAGAGTCTCATGTGCTATCAAGATAGAAAAATAATTCTCTAATTCTTACCACTTAAGTGAAGTAAGATAAGAATAGATTTGATGAACAGTCTAAAAAAGGAAACAAGGGGAAGAAGGGAAAAGTTGAATTTCTATCTTGTAGTAATTGTGGGAAGAAAATCCATGGTACATTCCTAAAAGGGAGGGGAGGTTTTTACAATTGCTGAGAAAAAGGCCACCAAACTCGTGATTGAATAGGGAATAATGATGTTATCGTTCATTAATGCTACAATTGTAATAAAATGGGGTATTATGCCTATGAATGTTCTAACAGTCAAGGAAACGTTCCTCAGAATCAGCCAAGGGAGAATGGCCATTCCTATGCAATCACAACTGCTAAGGTTTAATATTCAAATTACGTGGTGGTAGGTACTTTAATCATTTCCTCGAAATTATCCAATTATTTAGTAGATTCTAGATAATTTCATTCTTAAATATCTTCCATGTTTCCCAAGAAAATTATATATATCCAATTTGACTTATTAAGGGTGTTTTCAGCCAAAAATATTATAATAAGAATCCTAGAAACAATATTTTTTCAATCAGTTAACATTATCACATATAAACGTGCTTTATTAGGTTATCATATTATCATACACATGATTAAATTTTATATAATCCTTAATATTTATTGGATTTCAGACCATGATACGAAAATTTATTTTATGAAGAAGGTGGATACAATTTTGGATGATGATAAGGAATCCCTTATCTTTAGAGACAAAACATCACCATTTGATTCTCATCTAGATCCACCCTGAGTAGCTCAAATAAATACTATTATTATAGAGTCATGGAGTGAAATAACTATGGGTGAGGAAAGGAATGTTTAAATAGAGGATGTACCTATCATGAATGAATATATTGATGTGTTTCTAGATGATTTACATGGACATCTTCCAGAATGAGAAATTGAGTTTTCCATTGACTTTATCCCTCGTTCAAGGCCCATATTGAAGACCCCTTATAGAATGACAACTGTATAATTAATGGAACTAAAGAATCAACTAGAGGAATTGAGTAATAAATGATTCATTCTCTATACTGTTTCTCCATGGGGTGCCCATATTCTTATTGTTAAGAAGAAATATGGATCTATGAGGTTGTGAATTAAATAAATTAATATAAATTCTATAAAAATAAATAAAAAGTATCCCCTACCTCATGTTGATGATTTATTTGAGTAGATTAATAGACTAAATATATTTCAAATATTGAACTTCATTCTGGATACCATCAGTTGTGCGTGAAGAAAGAAGAAATTCAAAAGATTGTATTTCAAACTAGTTATGTGCATTATGATTTTACGGTAATGCCTTTTGGACTGACTAATGCAACCTTTAATTTCATGGATCTAATGAATAGATTTTTGAAGGAATATCATGATAACTTTGTAGTGGTATTTATTAATTATATCTTGGTATACTCCAAAATCTACGAAGATCATGAAAATCACTTGTGCACTATTATAAAAACTCTTAAAAGAAATAAATCATATGGGATGTTTAGCAAGTATGAATTATGGAATCATGAGATTTCTTTTCTTGGACATATTATCTCTAATGATGGAATATCTGTTGACTCATCAAAGAAAAAGGAAACCTAAGAATATCCAGCACCGACAAGTATAATTGAGGTATGCAGTTTTATTTGTTTATTTCGTTATATCATAATTTCGTCCAGAATTATTCCCATTTGGCTAACCAATTAACCAAGATCACTGGTAAATGGGTTAAATTTGTTTAGAAAAAAGAGTAAAAATAATCGTTTTAAAAATTGAATAAATTATTAGTCAATTAACCTATGATGACTCTACTATTGGGGAATAATGGATTTGTTTTTTATAGTGATTCTTCAAAGAAAGGAATTAGTTCTGTCCTTATGCAGAATGATAGTATTATTGCCTAAGCATCATGATAGCTAAAACTTCATGAACAAAACAATTTGAGTCATGATATTGAGTTAGCAGCAGTAATATTTTCTATGAAGATTTGGAGACACTATCTCTATTGTGAAAAATGTGAGATATATATTGATCACACGAGTTTTAAATATATTTTCTAAAAGAATGAACTCAACACGAGGCAATGGAGATGGCTTTAACTACTCATGGATTATGATTTCACAATACACTGCCTCTCGGTGAAGGAAAATAAGGTTGTAGAAGCATTGCGCATAAATGATCATGGTGTTCTGAACAAGATTCCAGTTTAAATGGATCATATGTTCAAGGATCTAGTTATGATGGATATGGGAATAATCATGGAAGTTGAAACATCAATTAATTTCCAAATTGGTTCCAAACTATATTTACCAGAAAGTATAAAAAGCTATCAGACTGATGATGAGGAGTTTAAAAATAAAATTAAGGCTACGAATGCTAGGAGATATATGGTATTCATATATGAAGATGTAATTTTAAAATTTCAAAAGAGGCTTTGTGTTCCTGATATACCTGATCTAAAAATGTAATTTTTGGTTGATGCTCATAGATCCAATTTCTGTATACACCCTGGTAGCACTAAGATGTAAAGATATTTGAAGGAAGAGTTTTGGGGGATACCATGAAGAATGAGATTTTTGATTATTTGTCATGATCTATGGTTCGTCAATAGGTGAAGGGTGGAAGGAAATATCCTAGAGGGTTCATGAAACCACTTCCAATACCTGAGTATTGACTTTGTCATGGGGCTACGAAAGACTCTTAAAAAGAATGATGTAATATGGTTTATTTTTGACCATCTTACCAAGTCATCACATCTTCTTTCTGTAAGAAAAGATTTTCCACATGAACGTTTAGAAAGAATATATATTAGTGAAGTAAGAATTCATGGTGTACCCATATCCATTGTTTATGATCATGATCCCCTTTTTACATCAAGATTATAGAAATATCTTCAGAAATACCTAGATACTGAACTTCATTTTAGAATTTCTCAAACTGATGGACCCCCATAACAGACTATAAAAAATTAAGAATACATGTTAAGATCATTCTCACTTGACTTTAAAGGTATGCAAGATCAGTATTTACCTTTGGTAGAATTTTTTTCTAATAAAACCTTCCATTCAAGTATTTAGATGGAACCATATGAAGTGTTATATCGAAAGAGATGTCGCACACCAACTTGTTGGGATAAAGTTGGAGAAAGAAAAATAATAGGCCTAGAACATGTTGAAGAAATAATGGAAATGGTGAAGATTATCCTAACCCACATCAAAGATGCTCAAAGTAGGAAAAAGAGCTATATCAATAACCGAAGGGAGGATTTGTAATTTAATGTAGGAAATAATATTTTATTAAAGGTATCTCTAGGGAAGTGTGTTATAAGAATCGGTAAGAATATTAAATTAAGTCCCAAGTACATTAGACCTCTTCAAATTCTAGAAGCAATTGTATTTTTAGCTTACTGTTTGGCAATGACACCAAGTCTCTCCAAAGTTCATGATGTGTTCCACGTATCACAGTTGAGAAAATACATGATTGACCCAATGAAAGTAATCAACTATTAAGAAATAGAATTGGAAATTGATATGTCATATTCTGAAGATCCAATCAAGATTCTCAATACTAGAGAACAAGTGTTGAGAAACCGGTTGACTCGTATGGTAAACGTTATTTGATGAAACCATAAAATATAAGAGGCAATGTGGGAACCTGAAGAACCTATGATGAAGAACCACCTGAATCTTTCTATGCAGTAATATTATTGAAATTATGAGGAAGAATGTTTTTTAACAAGGGAATAATGTAACACCCCAAGCTTCAATGGTATGCTTCTCTTTTAATAATACAATAGCCTGTGTTGTACATAGCTCCAAGTTCTAGCGCATCTTGACCAATAAAACTAAATTTTTAAAAAGAAGTTATGAGTATTAATACCCACTTTTTATAATATTATAAATTTTATTTTTTAAAATAGAATTAGTTTTTGGTTACATAATATCAAAATTAGATTAGGGTGCTTTTTAGGTACTTTTCGAATAACTTTAATATTTTGATGATTAGTGAAAAATACAAAATTTTAATTAAAATTCACATTTTTAATCGAAATAATTAATAGTGTTAAATTATAAATTTGAGTGGATTTAATGTATAAATAGATTAAATTTTTATCATTTAATATAATCTATGTCATTGGATGTAATTACAGATTTTAATTCTATAAAAACACATGTCAATATTTTGATAGTTTTTAATTCATAAAAACCCTCATTTTTGTTTTGAAGATGAGAATCAATTTTAAATTAATTAATGAAACCTTGGGGTTTGGGATTTATAAAATTGGATTCCATATTTGGAATCATAATTTCCAAATTTTTTAAAAATGAAGCTTTTATTTTTTGTACATTATGAATAGTAACTTTAGTAATTTTTTTATTTACCATGGTTACTGGTAAATCTGGTAAATCGGGGTAACAAAATATTATTATAAGAATTTTAAACTACTCAAACACATGTACTAATCTTATTGGATGAGATAGGCTCGACCATGGTCTTCCTTGTATTTTTTTTGGGACCCCATGGAGCCACTTGGAGGTGAAAATGACATTTCATAATAACAAATTTAAAGTATAGAAAAATATAACATAAACATGTATCATTCACTAAATCAATTTTTATATGAGGCTATATAATTGTTCTATTTGACTATAAAAAATCATTAGAAATTTACAATTATTTCCTACATCATGATATTTTATTTATAATTTTTAGACATAAAATAAATATATTTATTAATGACACAATAATGACGCTATATTTTCCTTATTAATGAAAGAATAAAATAAATTATAATATAAATATTAGAAAAAATGTAAATCGAAACTTTTTATTCCATACACAATTTTGTTAGGTGAATATGACATGTTATAGTTGAATAAATTTATTAATTTCTAAGTAATCATGTTGTTATGACTTAAGAAAACCCAATAATAGTCTCAAAATAGACATGAATGAGTTTTAAAAAAATAATATATTATTAAATGATATAATATTTATAAAAATATAAAATTTGGCCAAAGGACATAGATAACTTTAGATATGTCATTAATGAACCACTTTATGTTGTTTTGTAATTTTACAGTAACTATATCAACCACATAGTATAAACATACAAGAATACATGGTAAAAGTTAAACTATTTAAATAAGAGTTAATTATTAAAAATATGGTTAATATAGTGACCAAAACATGTCTAAAACCTATTGGTTGAGATTATTTCAACCTCTCCCAACCTTATACTCGAAATAAATAAATATTAATCTATTGGAAACCGAAAAAAATTACAATAAAATAATATTTGATAATTTTCCTAAAGTGCACCTCACCCCTCTTATAAAAGGGTACATACCCTTCTCTTAAATTCACAACTCAAAAGCTATTTGTCTTTGCAAAAAACAGCCCACATATCCTACCAACTATCCTAACGTAATCCAAGAGACCTTACATTTTTCAAAAATCCATCCCATGGACCCCTTTTGTTCAAATCAAAAGGAAGCACCCAAATAAGAGGTAATTATTTGACACCACCTTCAAAGTTCATTTTTTCTTCCACTTATGCTTTGTTTGTTGTTTCATAACAAAATAAAAACTAAAGTACCTTCTACATACAGTTTTTTTTATTAAAAATATCGTACAACCATACACATTATTCTATCTATCCTATGAATTACAAAGTCACCATACGTGCATACGTAAGTCTTACCGTCCCCACATTGTGGTGTAGTTTGTTGTTCAACACTTCATTATTTGGATGAGTATAATAATATGTATAATTACTGTAAATAATAAATATATCACCTTAATGAATCTGTATATATAATATACCATCAAACTTTATACTATTTCACTATCAATATAATGATATTTTCACTCGTGCGTACGTACATCTTATCGTCTCCACCACGCAATGGGATTTCACTCCCCATTGTAACCATTGAAGAATAATTTTCATTTGATGTTTAAAAATAATTTCTAAGAACTAAATATCATTCTGGATATGAATCTAATAAATCCTATACATAAAAAACATGGCCCATATAACAAAACCTATAAAGGAAAACGAATCAGTTAACACCCGAAAGAATGATAATACAAAAATATTATTAAAAAAGTGATATTAGAGGATCATATATGATATCATAATTATTTATGTGGTTCTTGTATAATTTTATATCAATTATTTAGCTATTATACAAGAGGTTAATGTACACTCAACTAAGTAAAAGTACAAGGTAATATTTAATTTCACAATCTTTTCATTATCTGATGTTGTTTATACGTAAGTATCTACAAGGACATCTCCATCATCCACATATGTGTTTCTTAAAAATGTATTTCAAAACATTTTTACTATTTTATAGATTATAGGTTAAATTAAATTATACCCTTATTTGAATTTTAATAAAATGTTTTGAAGGGAATCATTCATTTGTTTTTCAGACAAGGAACTGTATGACCTTTTCGTCAAATTAATGAAAGAATGATTTTTAACTTAAACGGTGCATGAGGCTATTTTATGGCATTAAAACACTATAAAATCTTCAATAAAAATATTATATGAATATTTCAAAATAAATTTTTTCTTTTATAATTATGGAACTTTTAAATGATTTCGAAGTAGAATGAGATATTTCTCTCAAATATTTTTTTTATTTATTTCATATATTTCAGCATTTATTGTTGTATTTTATGTTTAATTGAAGTTGATTTATTATGATACAATAATCTATATTGTATCGATTGTTTTATTATATGTTTGATTGTAGATGTGCAATTTTTATGTCATTCACGATTTATGGTTAATGTATTAACATTTCATTTGTTAGATTAATACAAATGTTTATGTTTTGTTTCAAACTTTTCATATGAGGAATTCATTGGATGTAATAAGTGATGGGTGGGGCATATTATATACCATGAATTCATCAGTAGGTCTCATGAGACAAACTATTGTCTTGGAACAATCTATTGAAAAAAATTATATAAAGGGTCTTTATAAAAGGCCTTGACTTTGTGGTTAAGATGTCCGACATTGTAAATTACATCATTATGAGATTATCTACTGATATTAAATTTGATTATTCGAATAGTAGAGTATCCATGTGAATAATTAAATGGCATTACATGATTTATCTTTTCTATATTATGTTGAAGTTTATGATTAAAAGGTTTCTGTTTTAGTCTTATACATTTTATAAATGGTTATTATAGTTTATAATAGTTTCCTCTATATTGTTATCCTTATTGATGATCTGATCTCACCCCTTTCTTATGTTTTATTTTTCCTATGATCTGAAGAACTATATTATGACTAACATATAGGGATAGTCTAGGGGATTTGATTGTGTCCAATGAGACACAATGTCGTTTTCTTCATTTCATAGTGTAATGTAAAACTTATTAATGTATCAATTACATCCAAGCGTATTAAACTGATCAGTCATTCGGGACATGAACTTTTGAGATCATGCCAATATTGTGTAATAATTCACCAACTCTGGGTAACTGGGGTTGGGGAATTACAAAAAATATTTTGTATCGATAAAAACTCAATATGAAAATTCCCTAAATCTAATAATTTTAAGAAAACATGTGTGAAATGAATTTGTAAGATTTAATGATTCTAATAATTCATTTGAGAATATTGACTGAAAAAAATTATAATTAAACATGATTCCTGAAAACTCACTTCTATAAAAATTTTAGAAAACAAAATGTTTGAAAAAATAAGAGTTTTCAGAAAAATAATAATCATATGGACTCCACCTATGAAGATGAGTAACATAATGTAATGAGATGGTTTAAAAAAGATGTGGATATTAATGATTACATTTTGATTTTAATTCTTCAATTCTGTTTAAAATATTTCAATCTATGCGAAGTTAATGGTTTTGATAAAATATTCTCAATTTTTACTTTCATTCTGATGAATTTCAAAATGATGTCTCTTTTAAGTGTGTAATCTATAAGACTGTTATGTCTAATGTCTATATATTTTACATGAGATTGATGTTCATGGTCCTTACATGAAAAATGGAACTAGTATTATCACATTGTATTTGAGTTTTAGTAAAACATATGCCAGAGTCTGTGAGTGTGTGTTGAATCCACAACACTTGAACATAAAACATTTCCGCTACTATATATTCGTCTTTAGTAGTAGAAAGTACTTCTGAGTGTTTTTTCATAAATTACCAAGAATCTAATAAATCTCCAATGAAATGACATGTTACTAATGAACTTTTATATCTAATCTACAACCACCTAAGTTAGCATGTAAAAAAATAGTTCAAATTTTTTCTATATTAATAAAAAATTCCTAAATCAATTGTTCTTTTAAGATAATGAAAAATTATTTTTACAGGTTTAACATTGGATTCCATTGGATTATAATGATACCTTTCACATAATCATACTAAAAAATTAATTATGATGATTAGTTATTAATTATTGTAATCATCCAATCATACCTATAATGTTTGTTTTAGCAACTAGTTTCCCCACCTCATCAAGATCAAGAGTTTTCGATGTACCTATTGGTGTACAAATACATTATTTTTATCATACCCAAAAATACTAATAAGATATTTTAAATACATATATTTATATATATATATATTTCTTATATTTTTTAAAAAAAATTGAAAACCTAAAAAGTATGTTCACTTAGCCATCATAGTCATCATAAAATCATATTTTCGATGATTGATAAATGAATATGTAAAATAATATTGATTTGATCTAAATATAATGTCATCAACATATATATGAAAAATCATAATGTATTTTATCATTATTTATAAAAGGGAAGGATTAACAGCTCCTTTAGAATTTTTTTTTTCAACAAAAATAATGTTATCCTTTTTTAGCAAGCACCTGTGGCTTGTAAAAGTCATTATAAATCATTGGTTAGTTTGTCAAAATATTCATGTTGTTTTTTATTTTCAAATATAAGGTGTTTATAAACATAAAATTATTCCTAAGAATATCTGTTAAGAAAATAACACTTCACATCCATTAAAAAAAGATTGAAATCAATGAAAGTTTCAAAGGATAATAGAATATGAATGGCTTCAGGTCTAATTACATATGCATATGATTATCCAAAGTCTGCATCTTCTTGTTGATTATAACCCATATCTATAATTCATGATTTATTTCTAATAATAATTACATTCTTCTCACATTTATTTAAAAAAAATATTTTTTACTCTAATTATAGAAGTTTCATTAGGTCCATAAACCAATGTCTAGATGTTGTTCATCTCAAATTCAGATAGCTCATCTTTCATAGCCTTAGTACAGTCCTCATCAGAATAATCCTAAGCGGGATTATTAGGTTTAAATTTAGTATTGGAATCAATATATTTTATTTCATTCCATAAATAACTTATAGTTCTAAAAGGTTGATCAACATCATGAATGACAGTTTCAGTATAAGGACTTCTAAGAAAAAACTGATTTTGTGTGTTTTGAAAAGGGTGTTCTTTAACATATGGTTGAAAATTTTCTTGAAGAATAATTTCGGAAACTATTTATTATGTTACATACTTATAAGAGGAATTCTCTATCACTGGCTAAAAATTAATTTCTGAAATAAAATTTCAGGATGTTTGTTGGGGTATTTTTGAAAACAAAATTGTTAGTTTCATCCCAGCAAACATGTACTATTTCCATAATAGTGCAATGATTTTTTTTAAAAACACTATATATTACAGAAATAGTAGAATAACCTAGAAAGGTTCCTTTATCTGGTTTGTTTGAAATTTTTATTTGTTATCTTTCTTATTAAGTATGAATACATTGCATAAAAAACTATAAAATAATAAACTTTTTTATTAGCCCCTAACTCATAAGTAATTTCATTTAGAAAATTTTAAATTAAATTTCGATATATAGTTTAATTTGAAGTACTATCTGCTTCATCCCAAATATGTTTATAAATTTTACATTAATTCAACATGGTCCTTGTTATTTCATGAAGAATATGATTTCTTCTTTCAACAACACTATTTAGGTGAGGGTTCTAGGAGCTGAGAAGTTATGTGTAATAGCTTTCTTACTAGAAGAAGATTCAAAATCAGTATTTAAAAATTCTTCATCATGATAACTACTAATAGTTATCAAGGGAAAGTTTTTATCATTTTTAATTTTTTTCTAAAATTGTTTTGAAATAATAAAAGGCCAGAGATTTATTTTTTAAAAACTAACCCATGGATATGTAGTATAGTCATCAAAACAGACCTATATAGTACATTCCCTCCAATAATTTATGTGTATGTAGGATTGATTAAATCCATGTACACTAATTATATATCACAAGTAGTTGAGACTTGAATTAAAATTTTAAAACTGGTTTTATGTTTCTTACTGTATTGATTAGAGTCACAGACATTTGATGAATCAAACCTATGTTTTCGTAGTTCTTTAAAAATTATTCAATTAGTAAACTTATATGATTTTCTAAGGATATAGTGTCCTAAAAATCTATTCAATAAATAATATTTATCTTAAATTTTATTAAGTGATGATCTAGGCTCATATGATATTCTATATTAAGTGAATAAACATTCTCACGTTGTTTTGATGAAAGAGTGTTTTCATCATCAGAATTATGTACTGTACAGTTATCTTTTCTAAAAGTTACATTGTAACCATTGTACTATAATTTAATTATTCTTATAATTTTTTTCATAATAACAATAAAAAATAAAACATTATAAATTAATTTTTTACCAAGAATAATAATATTAACTATACTGATAATTTATCCTTGAGAACTGTCTCTAAAGGTAACTATTTAAACTTTCATCTTGATGATATTTTCAAAATTGTTTCTGTTACCAGTTATATGTCAGGAATAACTACTATCCATATACCTTGTATCCTTGTTGTTGATACCTTATTTCTTTTCACAAAAAAAAATATTATACATTGGTAACCAAAACATTTTTAGGTACCATTGAGTAATAAAAGACTATTTTAGGAATCCACATTTGTTTTGAAAAATAGGTTTGTGGAAACATAACGAATGGGCATTATTAAGAGAACAAATCTATTTCCAATTTTCTATACATTGACACATTGTAAAAAAAGATCACTTTTTGAAACAAAATAATTGATATTAAAAATAGGTTTCTTATGAGTAAACCCCATTCTATAATATGTATCATGATGTTGAAATTATTTATACATTTTTTCAAAGTTCATTTACCAGTTGTATCATTTCTCAAAAACTTCTTTAAGGAAGAAATTTCATATTTCTTTTTTATAACTAAATCCTTATTATCATTAGTTGAAGTGTCAGAATTGAGTTTATAAAAGGATGTTTGTATACAATATTATTCAAAAATAAACTTTTCTAAATCATTAGAAATAATATATTTCTCTAAAATATCTTTATTGAGATCTTTTAATGTTTTAATTATTATTTAGATAAAACATATATCCTTGAATTTTTTTTATCATGTTTTATTTCTTACTCTGACATTCCCATGTTCATGGAGTTAAAAAAAATGAGATACTTCATCATAAGAATGTAATGTATTCTTTTATGCTAATGAAGATTATTCATCCGAAGATATTTAATACTTATCATCAGGATAATTAGAATTCAATGATATGTTTGTAAGGTTCTCATTAGTGTGTACCATTTCCATAAGAAAATGATTTTCTTTAGGTGTTATAGAAATAAAAATAACATTCCGCTTTCTAGAACTAATATCTTCAAAAGAGTTATTTGAGGAATCTACTACACATTCACTCCATGAATCCTTAAATTTATGTAAATTATTCCATTTGTACATCTAATAATTTTTCTAATTCCTATCATAATGTCTTTCTTTTCTATCTACCCTTTAATGATTGGGACAATCCAGTCTGATATGTCCATCTTTCCTACACACAATATAAGTAACATTTGAATATATATTAATAATCTCATTATTTTTACATATATTATATTAATACAGATAATATTTTTTACCAACTATGTCATTCATCATTCATGAATTATTATCTAGTTTATTTTATGATTTTCCATAAGCAATTGAATGTGATTTTATAACAGATTTATTTTTTCAAGAATATTTTACAACATTATCCTCAGACTAAATATTAGGGGTTTAAGGATGATGTTCTATAAAAATAAAAATCATAATTATATTTATTATCTCTCTCTATATAAATTTTTTATATACATTAATAATGCATCAAGGTTCTTATAATATCATCAGACTGGTATCACTAAACTTTTTTGATTCATAAAGAGTGCTTCTTTTAAACTCTCATTCAATAGGGATGATATATATTATATTATCCATAATGATATCATCATATAAACCTTTATAAACCGTTTTGTGTAATCTATTGATGATATGAAAAAAATATCTGATACATTTTAGCTACCAATTCTCCTAGTAAGAACTCAAAAACACGATAGTTATCTCTCAACATAACACTCCATATTTCTACTGCTTTTGATGTTCCATAGTGAGTACATCTAAATTTTTTCATATACTATTTTCTTCATGACTTGATAAAATGTTTCTATATATGCTTCTAGTAATTTATCATAATAATGTATTTATGATTCTACAATTTAGATGATATTATTGATTCTTGTTATTTATAAAAGCTATAACGTCCTTATTAAGAATTATCTAATCTCTATTTTTCATCACAATATTGTCCAATACTATGTTGATCACAAAATTCATCATTCTATCCCTCCATTATTCAAATATGGAACCATAAAAAATTTATTGTCTTTTATGATTGATATTATCAATGTATCTGATGTAAGGTCATGTAATCTTTCAAAAACAGATACAAAAAATTCTTTTACACAATACACATTAGTGTAATACATTTTTATTAAAAAAAAATTTCAAAAAATATTAAACAAACATGAAAAAGTAAAGGACATAAAGAATTATCAAGTATATGGGTAGTGTAATCATTATCTGATACCAATTGATGAAAATCAATAAGAGGTGTATTGACATTATGATCAAAATAATATATTCTAGATGGATTAATTAAAATAGGGTGGGGTGAATTGTGGTTTATATAAATCATAATTTTAAAACAATTTAAACTAATTCAATTCAAAAAGAAGTTTATATAAAAACATAGGATTCAAAATTGGCCCTCAATTCAATTACCAAAGTATCATAATCAAAATGATTCCAATAAAATAAGAGTAAAATAAATCATAATCACATAAGATCTAAAAAACATATCATAATACAAGTTAACTGGTGGATGTGATTAAATTAGTATTTCTCGGTTTCAAAAAATATCTGACTAAATTAACATATTTTATTTCATCAGATACAGAGTCTTTATGTTAAAACAAAAACATAAAAGAATGGGGAAATTAAATGATATGTATGAAACAAGTAAAATAATATCAATAATAAAATAATGACTTGTAGATATTTAAAACAGTACATCTCTTTTAACCATAAGAGTTTGGAATCTATAGAACATGGAAAAAGGTGTACTTTGTTATATACATACAAGATAGTATGTAAATCCATGGTAAGGAAATCCCATGATAAAAAAAGACTTTAATCTATCTACATATCCTCAACAACCCTCATTCTAATGGATCGACTCTATCTTCCTATCCCCACAAGCACTCGATCGTAATCATAGATTGGATGTGTATTTACAACACAATATATTTATTAATGGGGAAACCTAACAATGTTACCTTATAAAGATAAAACTCTAAAACAACTACTAATTAATAATAACAATCTTTTCACACCATGAAATCTTAAGATCTCCCGCACATTGAGAATTTTTAGAGAAAATCAGTACTGTAGAAAATAATCCAAACTCTTTGAATGATTAGGTATTTATAGGTTGACCTATTATGGTCATATTTTCTATCAAAAAATCGTATTTTCACTATTTATTTCACAATATCTAGAGAAAATGTCACTTCAATGACTCTTTTTTAACAAATTTTCTGATGTCGTATTGAGTTTCACCATTATAATGTAAAATATGTTCCATTACAAAAGAGATTATTTTTAAGTATTCAGAATTTACATTTGATTTGTAATATGTCCTTCCTTACAAATTTCATTTTTATAATCCTTAGGAGTATGAATCCAATGTTTATCAATTCTGATATCAGTTTGTTTAAACGATTTTATTTATATGGATATAGGGCATAAAGTCTTAAATCTGTTCTAATGAAGGTGAATATGATGATTATCAGATGTGGACTCATTATTGTAATTTTAATGAAGAATTTATGTTCATATTTTGAAATACGTTAGCACTAAATCTATGTATCATAAAATTGAATTTTTTCTATAAAAATAGTCTTAAAATACATTGGACATAAAAAAAGTATGTTAATATTGAAGAAAGGGTTTGTGATTTTCAAAAAAAGGGAATAGAAAAGGTATAAGTGTAATTTTTGACATAATAGTAATGATATAATAAATCACATTCATAATTATTTGAATTCATGGAACAGATAGTAAATTTTTTTATAAAAATATTCATTAACTTTTAAATTAAAAGGGATATAATTGTTTTAAAATCATTCCTTATAAGTTTTTATTTAAATAATTACTTATCAAATTATAGAATTTTAATTTTAAAAAATAATTTCATTATTGAATTCATAATATTAAAATTATTTTCATATTAATTTTTAAGAAAATTATAAAAATTATGATTTTCAATTAATAATGAAAAATATTTAAATTCAATGAAAATTTTATATTCTACTAAATAATTTATAAATTCACATTCTCTGTAAGATTTCATTAGAAACTTCAAAAGTTCCTTTTTATTAAAAATAACCCAATTTTATTATTTGGAATGAATATTATAGTTAAATATAGTACAAAAAATATTATTTCACTTAAAATATCATTTTTCATAAAAACTATTTTCATCATTTTTTAATGTTTAATTTATATTAAATTATACCACTTCAATTAATATAATATTTAAAAATGGATTCCATATGTGTAAAAAAGTGGTTCAAATTTTCTAATACATATATTTTACTTTTATTCATTATTAATAGTGATAAAAGTAAATTTTGGCCCCATAGTAACTGTAAAATGGTTTAATTAAGTGAACAAAAAACGTGATAAAGACTATAAGGTAACTCTAAAAATTTATTTATTTTTATTGTATTATTATATATCATCCATAATCATAAAAATTCATATATATGACTTTTTCAATATGGAAAAAAGTTTGACCATTATAATATTTTATGTAATTAAAACTCAAAAATTTCATTCTATTTATTTTATTATCATAATTTTTTTAAATAAGTATAAAAAGAGTGTATGTTTGGTTTTAAATATTCATTATATAGATAAAGAATTTTTAATTCTGATTGTAATTTATTTATAATTTAAATTTTTTAAATTATTACCTTAAATACCTATGTAAGACTGATACAGTATTTTTTCAATTAATAGAAAAAATAAATAAATGATATTAAAAATGTATAAGAAATAGGATTTGAAATAATTTTTGTGTTAAATTTTTTTAATATATAAATTAAATAGTAAAAAAAATTATGTATTATATCATATTTCCATTATTATATGGTAGATTTAAAAGTAAGATTAAATGAATTATTTAGAAATTTACATTAAAGTTAATTTATAATAAATAATGTTTTACTAAATGATTTAAAATAATGAAAAATTTTATGTTTAGAAATTTTGTTGGGAATTGGTTTAAAATATCAAACATGGTCCACTAATGATCTAATTTTTCTGTTATAGTATCCTTCTTGACCCTTAATGAGTAAAATAATTAATAACATGGTAATTTTTCTAAAAGTGTTAAAATGTGTTCAAAAAAATATAAGGGGGAAAAATCACCTAAACTTTTCAAATGTCAATTATATGAAATTATCTAGATTCTTCGTCCTCTTATATTTTAATATTATTAATTTGGATCAATATTAATATGAAAATAATTTATATTGATTTAATATTTTACGAAATTCCAAGAGTGATCCACCCCTCTCTTATAAAAGGGAACATCCTGTAATATTTTTATCAAACATAAATAGGATTTTTTGTTTAGAAAATCACTACAAAATACCTCCCATATGTCTCTCCCCACATATCAGTGGTTGTTTATCATAAAACCAATGTAGGAATGCTTTTTTAAATTTTTAAGAGGTTTTTAGAATAAGTGGTACAGTTCTTAAACAATTTTTTTTCATTCTATACCTCCTTAAAATATTATTCAACCATGGAGAAATAATAACCCCAGTATATTAAGTAAAATTTTATTTTATTGTTTTAAGGGTATAACCTATATCCATCTTTTATTCCAACAAATGAAAAATTAAATAATAATCTGTATGTACGGTAGACTACCGCCCCGCGAAGTAATGTAATTTGATTTCCATCACCTCCTCTGAAAATTGGTTTTAATGATATAGTTAATATATATATATATAATGTTCATGAATTAGTTATCATTTTTAAATCATAATATATCCTTTACATTCTTACAATTCCATTCACTCACAAATGATAATGTAATTTATTCATACGTGTGAAATATCACCTCCGCAAAGAGATCTAGATCATTTTTAAAAACCACAATAAATTTATTATATATAAATTTATTTTTTATAAAATAAGATTATATTTATGATATAGTTATAATTTTTTAGGACAAAATAAATCTTTCCTTCATTCGTAATGATCATGTAAAAATGGAAATGTTGGTCATGTGTTCGTATGAACCATCGTCTCTAGGATTGTAACGTTTTTCATTTTCCATAACAATCATTAATGAATGGTTTTAAAAGTAAAATTGATTTATAAAAATTAAACTTATTTTTTTTATTCATTAATTTTTTTAATAATAACCTATTTTACCATAGTCAAACTACCAAAATCAATTTGGATTTATAGGTTGAATATCACCAAAACATTCGATGTGAACTTAATTTATTAAGTAAATAAATATAAAATGATAATAAATAAAATAGATGAAATATAAAACATGAAAATGTTTATTATATAAGTAAATAATTAAGATATTTTTATTATTGAGGAAGATATTGAACATAGGAGATGAGTCAGACTCAATGTAAGGGACATTCATTAAAAACCCCTCTCTTAAAGTTTCCATTCAATCTATTTTTCTTCCATGTCCATATTTTTTAAAACAATATCCTATTAATAAATTTATATGGACATGAAATAAGTATAAATGGCATTATATTTCTACTATTAGTTTATTTTAGTGGTGTTCAAGTTGAATCTTTGTATTTAATAGTTTGACGTTCTAAACAAAAGATAAATAAGAAGTTTATATTTTAAATATTTATGAAAAGAATAACATCTCCCTTATTTCTAATCATTATTTTATATTAAAAATATTTTATAAGAATATATTCTTTCATCAAAGAAAAATCATTCTTCGTTATAATTTTGTTATTTTCAAAAAGGGCATAAAATTGAATGGATATTTTAATATCTATATTTGTTTTTTTGTGGGAGAATAATATTTTTTTGAGTGTAATGTTGAAACTGGAGTGATTTTATGTGTTATGATTATGTTACAGTTCATGGGAATTGTTATGATGATGGTTTTATCCTTTTAAACCCTATTATGGGTGGTTTTGTTATAAACCAATGATAGTTTGATCTGTTATAACCCAATGATGGGTGGTTCTATGATATCACTAAAATGTATTAGGTTGGAAAGTATCCTTTTTGGTTATTATATTTATAAGAATGATATTAGAAATTATTTCTCAATTGACCAACATGTTTTATATATTATTTATATTGGGTTAAAGGATATTTTATGATTTTATAAGGTAAGATGATGGTCTTATGTTCAATGTAAAGTATATGATACATCTTATGAGTGGAATGTATCACTTTGAGAAAAAAATTTATGTGTTTTTATTGAATTTAATGAAACATTTATGAGTTTTATTTTTCATTAAATATTTCTTATGAATTTTTTTTCTTAAATTATTTGTGAAATAATTCTTATTTCTTGAGTAACAAAATTTTTATTTTGAGCAGAAATATTATATTTAAAAATGAAAACTCTTATACGTACTCATAGACTAACTAGTTCATTTCTCCATTTCTTTATATAAATTACTAATATTTTTTTTATTATCCTATGTTTTTTTAAAAATTACATGGTTTAATAATGGGTAAAAAACAAATAATTCAAGTTGACGATCATAGAGATTATTCATGAGAAGAAAATATGTTTCTTTTTAAAGGATTTATACTATGAAAAAGTGGTTAATAAATAGAATTCCATACATAGTTATTTATGAGTTTCTTATATAATATTTTTTATATATATTTATCTAGAACCTAAAACCTAAAATGTATTTGGAAATGATTGATTCTAAATTCTAGTCTAAAGTCACTAGAATATGTAATCTTTGATCTTGGTTCTTTATATATAGTATTACAGAAAGGTTTAGATAATATTATTCATTGGGATAATGAATGTATATAGCCCTAATAGATTATAATTTATGTTAATAATGATATAAAATTTGATGATTCAAAATGGGTTTCCATAAATGAAACATGGGAGCTAATTTTGGAATACTCAGAGGGGACAAAATCCTTCTAAATTAACAATTGAGAATGATTGGAATTAGAACTGATCATTTTTTAGTGATGTATTGGTTGAAATAGTCTAAAAATGGAAATTCTATAAATGTGTGAGAGAACACATTTTCATAGTAGAGGAACACATCTATACTATAGAATTTCATGAAATGAAAAATTTCAACATTAAGTGGGTCATCTTACCCTATAATAGGTGAAGTAAGGATTCAATCCTTAGAGAAGATATTTGATGTCATGGTTTTTAAATCATTAAAAGGTTACCCTATTTATTTATTGTTTTGAAGGTGAAGTCGACTAGTGCTGGTTAATTATTAAGAATATTAGAGAATGAGAAAATATTGATTCCATAGAATGTGATGAATTAATGAATTATTTTGTGAGACATATTTTCCTAATGATATTCTAATGAGGATGGAAAGATAATTCTTGAAATTGAGGAAAAAATAAAAAGATTTTTTGGATGTGTATGAGGAAAACATCACTCAATTTTCAATGTACATGAAATATATTATATGAGATCTTGATAGTAAAATTTACCATTTTTACTCAGGATTGAAACCAACATCTTTAAGTGTATTGAATATCAATGAATTCAAATGTTATGAGAAACTCATCTAGTGTGTCGAGAAGGTATAAATGGGGTTTATAGATGATCACATATTCCATGAAAATAAGATGAATAAATAGTCTCGATGTAAACAAATATGGAAACATCCATAAAAGAAAAAAATAGGTAAGAAAATAATTATATCTACTTGTGATTTATGTGGTAAAACACCCTATTTAATGCATTATGAAATCTAAGTAGTCCTTATGATGTGGTAAGATTGGTCACATAGCCCTTGATTTTAACACAATGAATCGTAAACAATACAATAACGGGGAAATAGACATCTATCTAATTGTGATTTTTTTAATTATAGTCATTTGGGGAATTATGGAAATGTGTTCTATGTTATTTACTCAATGTATAAATAAATAAGATCGAATGTAAAACAAGGGGTGAAAAAATCATTTTCTACTACTATGGTAGATATAAGGCTATATAATGAACTAGTGACTGGTATGTTACTTAAATATTAAAATTATGTTAATATATTATTTGAATTTAGTTCATTATAATCCTCTATTTATGAAATAAGTTTCATGTAAAATGGATATATCGTCTCATCAAAAGTATATCAAACTTTTAGTGAGAATTCGGTTGGAAATATTAAATCATCCATGATTTATAAGAATATTCCTATTGTTTTTAGTGTGTTAATCTTTCTTAAAACTCTATATAAACTACTTATAATTGTGTTTTATGTTATTCTTGGGATGGATTTTATTTCATTTTAGAACATAAATAAATATCTCTAGTCTAAGGAAGTTATATTTAATGACTTCAAACCTTTGATAACATATAAATAAGATGATAAATTGATTTGAGATGGCATTGATAATTACCTAGCTCATGGTATTGAGAATAAATAAATAGATAAAATTAATGATGTTTTAGTAATAAGTGAATATTTGGATGTATTTCTAATGATTTACCAGTTTTCATTCATGATATGGATGTTGAATTAATTATTTACATAGTGTCTTATGCTAAGTCTTTTTAAAACCCCCCTTATCGAATGGATTAAGTAAAACTAGTGTAATTTTAAAGTCAATTGAAAAATATTGATTTATAATGGTTTCATTTATTATATAAATTCACTATGGGGTGATATGGTTTTATTTATTAAAAATAATGATTGTTTGATGGGAATTATTATTGATTATAGATACCTTAGTAACATCATTATTAATAACACATGCTATTTGCCTCATATTTATGATTTTATTGACTAGATATATGGAGAAAAATACTTTTATAAGATTTATCTTAGGTCAGGGTATCAATATTTGAAGGTAAAATAGGAATATGAAAAATATGGAATTGAATAATAGATATGGGAATTATGATTTTTTAGGCATTCCCTTTGGGTTCTCTAATTCACAATATATATTTTTGGATATAATGAATAGAAGTTTTTATGAGTATTAAACAATATTTCTAGATGTTTTTATTGATGAAATATTGATATATTCTAAAATTCATGAGGATCGTGAAAGAAACCTAAGGATTTTTATCCAAACATTGATACAAAACAAACTCCATGGAAAATTCATTATGTGGTAATTTTGGTTACAATAAATATCTTTCTCGGTGATATTATTTGTAAATATGGAATAACAATTGAACCTATTAAAAATAACATTGTTAATGAAAGTCCAATACCTAAAAGTTAATATATATTTGTATTTTTCATAGATCATAAGGTTACTATCAGTGTTTATTTCAATTATTTTTGTTATCTAGCCCACTAAGTATGTTAACTCAAAATGGAGTTAAATTCATCTAGATAAAAGCACATGATAATTGTTTCTTGTAACAAAAACGAATATTTATGAATGCTATTAATTTCTTTCTACCCTTTATTTATGGTGAATTTATCAACTACAGTTAAGCTTCATTAAAAGTACTTGGTTGTGACCTAATACAAAATTATAATCTGATTTCTTATACTTCATGGAAATAAAAACTATGTGCATTAAATTATTGTACTCATGATTTGGAATTAGAAAATGTGGTATTTTAAAAAAAATTATAAGAATATTTTATATGGAATAAAATGTGAAACATATAATGATAAAAATGTTTAAAGTGTATAATTTCTTAGAAAGAGTTCAATATTAGGCATATATGATGGCTAGAACTAATAAAGGATTATGAATATATGATTTATTATAATATTGGAAAAGAAATAAAAGTATCTAATTCCTTGATTTAGTAATATAATGTCACATTAACCATGTTTTGTTTTGGTCCTGATCTTTTGGTTCATGATTTGATGAATTCAGTCCTGGAAATTATACGTGCATAAACATCTGCTGCTTTGTTTAATGTGTTAATATAATATTGTATGTCAAAATTAATTATTAAATCTCATAAAGAGGATCATGTTTTACAATAAATTGAAAAAATATTTAATGATGTTTATTTTTATAGTGTTTAATATTATTGACCAATATTTTATTATATTTGGAAAAATATAATGTGAGCCATTTGATTCTAAGTTGAAGTGATAATTTTTGGGTGAAACATATAGTTATCTATTTTCCATTCAACCTAGTAGCACTAATATATACCATTGATTGTTTTACTTTTAGAATGAGATAAAAATAGATATTTATTAATTTATCATTAAATGTTTTACTTGTCAACATTTTAAAGCAGAATAACAAATAATAAAGGTGATGCTTCAGCATTTTCCAATTCCAGTGTGGAAATGGAAAAATATATCCATGAATCGAATGGTGAGATTTCCAAAATCATATCTTGATAATTATGAGTTTTGGGTTATTGTAGATATATTAAAGAAATATGAGCATTTTCTTACCATTTGATATATTATTTGTTTAGATCATCTTTATCAACTATACCTAAATTAGAAAGTCATGTTACATAAAGTTCCTCTTTATATTTTATCTGATCATGATCACATGTTCAATTCAAATTTAGGAAATGGATATAAAAAATTAGTGGGTAATAAATTATATTTCTTTAAATATTTTCATTCTCAATATGAGGGATAGTTCGAGTGAATGATACAGTCCGTGGAATAAATTCTTTATTCTAGATATATGTATTTCCATATAATTATTTATCAGTATCTTTAATTATATGAGTTTTCATATAATAATAGTTTTTATACAGGTATAACAATGGAACATTTTGAGGCAATGTATCGAAAGATTCATTAGACTCCAGTATTGTAGGATGAAGTAGGATAAAATATAATTGTTGCGAAAGAGTTGGTAGTGAAAATTTTCAAGAAGGTGATTATTATTTAACTAAATATGAGGATAGATTCGATTAGGAAGAAACTTATTCTGATATCTGAAAGAAATTTTTTTATTTTGAGCTATGTGATCTTGTTTTTCTTAGATAATATCCTTGTAATACTATTATTTGTTTAGGTAAAAATGGGGAATATAAATATAAAGATCAGTAGACTACATGAAATCCTAAAAATATTGGATCACTTTACTACAATGTGTCCTTACATATAAGTTTATCCCTTCTAAATAACATTTTTAATGATTCGATATTAAGAAAATATTACCCAGATTCATCTTTTATTTTGTGCTATGATGTACTTTTGTAGGAAGATAAAATTTCCTATGAGGAAAAACCAATTAATATTATTGAATACAGAGTGTAGGTGATGTGGAATAATTTAATTCATCAAGTTAAGATTTTTTTTGAAAAATCATATTGTTGAAGAAGCGATGTGAGAATAAAAAAATATTCTAAGGTAAAAAAATCCCCAATTGATTATGTGATGAATAAACATTTGAGGAAACAATTTAAAAATGGAAATGAAAATTAACAATCCTAGGTAATTATAAAAAAAAATCTCTTTCATAATTACGATTATTCAAGAGTGATATATTCATATTAAATATAAAAACATTAATTGTTTATTAAAAAAAGGAAATTGTTTTTCAAAAACTATTCATATATTCTTTAATTTAATAGTGTAATTTAAAAATAATAGAATTTTAATTTTAAAAACTGATTTAAATTTATGAACTCATCATGTAAAAATTAACATTTATTTAATTTCTAATAATTTTCCAAAAAAATTATTATAAAATGAATTGTGAAAAATAATGTTTTTTATTGAAAACTATATTTTTTTAATGTTTTTATAATGTACAATTATATTTGTTATTATTTTTAAGATTTTATTACTTCCTTTGTTTTAAAAATAATCTAGTAATTTTACATTGAGTAAAATTTATAAATTAATTTATTATAAAACTAATTTTGATCTAAAAAGGTATTTTTCTGAAAAACTACTTTTCGTCACGTTTTGTGTGATTATTTTTAAATTAAATTATGAAATTTTTTAATTGAATCTTTAAAAATTAATTATATGTTTTGATTCATTTGTTCTAGATTTGGAAAATATTTCCCCTTTATTTTTAGTCTTTATGATTGACAATCATAATAAAATTCGTTATCATGGTAAAGGTAAAATGGGTTAATTATAGGTAAAATTAGCATGATAAAGACTACAATGTCACCCTAAAACATTCCCCAATTTTATTGGATGAATATATTTTATTCATATCATCCAAAATTAATATATATAAAATTTTTTCCATTTGACCATGATTTTAAACATTATAATATTTTATCTAATGAAAATTCAAAAAATACATTCTCTTTGTTTTATTTTATTTAGAATTTGAACATAAGGATAAAAATAAAAACTATTTGGTTCAAAATATTCGTAAGAAATATAAATTATTTTTATTTATCATGGAAATTTAAATCTAATTTTGAGATATTAAATAATTACCATAAATGAATTTGAAACACTTATGTATTGTTTATTCAATTAATAAAAATGTAATATAAAATTTAAAAATTAATATGATTTTAATTATTTTTTGTGTTCCAATTTTTTTACATATACATGACATATTATATAGGGTTTAATGTATTATATTATATTTTAATTGTTTTATTTTAGTTTTTAATGTCAAATTAAATGAATAGTTCAAAAATTAACATTAATGATTTTTTATAATTAATAATATATTAACAATTGATTTAAAACTCCAAAAAACCCTATGTTCATCCATTTAATTTGGTTTTTCTTAAAATATCAACTTTAGTCCATTTATGGTCCAATTATTTGTAACCTTCTGGAAACATGAAGAGAAAAATCATTAAAACCATTGTAAATGTCTAAAACTGTTAAACTAAAAGATAAGGGTGAAAAAAACCTAATATTGTCCATTTTTTACATTATGAATTAATTTTAATAAACCTAATATTATCTGTCCAAATTATCAATTTTTATCTAATTGAGTGTGAATATTAATTAGTATTAATTTATTATTTTATGAAATTCAATGATTGTCCCTCCCCTCTCTTATAAAAGGGAACCTCCTGTCCTCTTTTATTAACAAATAAAAAAACTTTTGGGACTTCCAATACATTTCTAAATCTATTAAATACATCCCTACACATTTACATGAGGCCTTTATTTGGTCATAAAACCAACCAAGGAATGATTTTGGATTAAACATTTATGGGTAGTATGAAGATGAGTTATAGTTCATAAGCTAGCATTTTCATATTGTTTCTTATTTTACATAATTAAAATTTTATTTATCCTTGAATAAATAATAAAAAATTTTATTACATATAATTATATGTTATTTTGTTAATTTAATGGCCTAAATCCATATTATATTTTATGAAATGGTAAATGAAACCATCATTCATGTGTACAGCGGATTACTGCCACCCAGACTAATGTAATTCAATTTCTATCAATTCCTCTTAAGGCTAGTTGAATTGATAGATTTAATTTGTATATATGATATTAATTAAAAATTAAAAATTTTGATAATATAATATATTATTAACCTTCTTACCATTACATTCACTTAAAAAGGATAATATCATTCATGCGTTCATGAGGACTACCAAATCCACGAATCGATTTGGTACATTTTTTCACCACCATATCACATATATAATATATCCCACCATCTCTATGATTGTAACAGAGTTAATTTTTCAAGAAAATATTTTATGATTGGTTTTAAAAATATAATTGATGTATAAATGTTATAATTTTTAATGTTTATTATTCTGGAGATTATGAATTAATGACCTCTTTGAACATAGTCAACCTATTATGGTCATTTTTCACATATAGGCCGAATATCATCAAAACATTCAACATGAAATAAATTGACTAATTAACTAAATATAATATTATAATAAATAAAATAGGAGGAATAATAAAAATTAAATAGGTTCCTATGATGGTAAATAATTAACAAAATTTTATTATTTAGGATGTTAAAGAATATATTTGATGAGTCAAATTCAAGGTTAGGGTCATTATTTTAAAAAGTCCCTTTTAATGTTTCCCTTCCCTCACTTTTTCTTCCATGTCTATAATTTTTAAAAACAAATATCTTATTAATGAATTTAGATGCTCATAAAATAATTGTAAAGTAATTATATATATATATATATTCTTTCATTGGATATTTTTAAAAAGAATATTTTGACTATATTTATAAAAGAAAAAAATGGATTGTTTTATTTCTACATAGATATGGATAGTTAATTATCCTACTACCACAACTGTATTTTGATATTTAACTTCTTTTATATGTTTTCATGCTTTCTTCAAAGAAAAAAATCCTTCCATATGATATTTTTATTCTAAAAAATAGTTTTAATGGAATGTTAATTTCATCGTCTTTTCACTTTCACCTAACCTCATGGTTTCCACTATGGGTAACTGTTTCCTTAAATCAATCTCTTATAG
Organism: Viscum album; assembly: GCA_963277665.1. Classification (NCBI taxonomy): domain Eukaryota; kingdom Viridiplantae; phylum Streptophyta; class Magnoliopsida; order Santalales; family Viscaceae; genus Viscum; species Viscum album. The sequence continues at coordinate 20,335,001 of OY728135.1, forward strand.
AAAACATTCCACGTGGTTTGGGTGATACAATATTAAAAGTGCACCAACCATGTGCCTCTTACTAATTCTCAAAAATTGGAGATTTCGGAGACCAAGACTCCAAAAACAACAATGAGAACATGAGATACACCTCGGTCCTTAAACTACAAGAATAAAAATACATTTAATATTTTTAACTCCTAAAATTTCATTTTTAATCCCAATTAATGATTAACCAATCCTCAAAATGAAAATCATAAAATTCTTTATAAAATTTCAACCATTCCAAAACATAGGACATAACATTCTCACCACTATATAGCATCTCATCTCTAATAATACTTTGGGAAATAATGAAAACATCATCCGACCAACTTGGGTTATGAATTCTCACTCAATTGGTCATATTTCATTTCTCATGCCCAACACACCTGTAACTGCAAATTTAAACACGCGACACATAATCCACTAAATATTGATAGAATACTCATATTTAAAATGAAAACACAAAGATGATTCTTACTCAAGAAGGTATAACCAAAGAAATGATCATTTCATTGTTTCTTTTATCATCTGGCATTTGGTGATCCATACCATAGGCTCTATATTCCCATGTCCAATTTTGTGCCATGGTACTCCCACCTGTTACCATCAATTTTTGAAAAAACTCCTCCTTAGGAGAAAAATTACTTTCAATTTTTTTGCAAAACCATTATCCAAGGCACACGAATATCATTTTAAGAACGCTCACTATGGTTTGTAACCAACTCTTGGTGACTTCCCCTGGCCAAACCATCACTGTTTCCATAATCTAACGAAGTCAAAATTCCAAAACAACCATCCAATGACCAGTCTCATGATCACATGACCCTTCACACATGAGGATCATCCACCCATATCTAATAGTGATCTCTTATGTCATATAACTATTTTCTAACAATGCTCCTCAAGTGAAACTCACATAACATCCTTCCATTAAACAAGAAAATTCACTTTAATAGCTTAGTATAAAAAAGAAACTATCCCATTCTACTCAGTTAAATGGTTATATAGGGAACATTCTCATCATTAAATTTGTAGTACAATAATAAATAATCAAGGATTCCCATTGATAAGTGTGTACAACTCTCTCGATCCATGCTCTATCAAAATAGGATATATTCTCTATGAAATATCCCATGAAACCACTTCTTCCAATGTTGTGTGACCAGGTTCAACTATGGTCCAACCACCTCATGGAACCCTAATGGAATTAGTATACCTTTATGAGTATAGTATTATATGTCACTCCCCTAATAGGCTTCATATACAGAACATAACACACATTTGATGACCTCCACCCAGTATCGAGATTTAATTATCAAGATATACTTCGATCAACTCAAGGCTAACCTATTAAAAAATTTCTAACATAACAATTGACATTATACATATAGGATCATTCACTTTAACATAAATCCAATGGTACCTTTGATTATTCTAAACAACCACTAATGTATTATACCGACTCTCAGAATTCCAAAATGGCTGGGTACTCCACTAACCACCTCACCATCAGGCTACATTGTTAGAATAGATGTGTTTCTATCCCATCAAACACCCATACTAGTTAATCCTAGTGAACCTGAATCTTGTTTCATAACTCAGGTTGACCTCGCACCTGAGTTTTAATACTCATCATCTTGTCCATGACTTGAAATATTGAATTTACAAATCCATCAGCTGCACATCTCTATTACGTCTCTTTCATGTTGGTCCTTTATGAATATTTTCCCTCTATTTGGAGGGATAATATTAATCAAATTAGACATGAAACTCCCCACCTTAATATTTTTCTAGTTATTTTTCTAAAAAATGGGAACTCATCCCATGTAATTTAATTCTTCCAGCATTGAAAATGGGTTACAAATTTGGCCAACATGCTTATACAATGTATCAATAGAAGGGAATGGAAAATTATTATACTTAAAAGAACATTAAATAAAACATAAAATTCAAAACCAACTCCAATGTGTTGTGTTGTATAACATTGTGATTTACCCAACTTCATTCGCCAGTAGTGGGATTACATAATTTTTCTAATTCCTACGTCACCCTACACTGAAGGTGACCTATGTATTTATCCATCATGTACTCACAACTATATACAAGAAATAATGGAAACACATAGTAAAATGTGTTATAAAAAATCTTCAATAAAACAAAATATGATTTAATTAATCCCATCATATCTTGATATGCACCATATGTAAGTGCTAATGTGATATCAAAATATCATAACAGACATTATACATTCCAATAATTTGATATAATAAACATGTATCAACTCATAGTTGTATTTTCCGAATGATTATTTATAGGACAATGACTCTTGAGTAATTCTCCATTACAAAAGAAGAACGGTTTTATAAGAAAAAAATAAATGACTATCCATGAGGCATGTCCAACCCAATGAACTAGATCATTCCACGATGCTCACATCCTTCACACAAATTATCATACCAAACGACTAACCATCTTCTACGGGGTGTTTTTTTCATCCCTAAAAGTCTCACTTTGGACAAATGACACATGAAATACACCCCTCATTTAAATATAAATTTATAATATATAAATGTTAATTTACATTAGACGGTAAATCCTCAACTAGTCTATCACCAAAATAATGAATAAATCATCGACCATGTTATAAGGTCATGACAATAAGTTCATTTGTCTCACCAGCCTAACCTCCAAGATCACTATAAATGAAAAACTTTCTTCTGAGTCTTATAGGAAACACTGAATTTCCCATTCAATGCATATATCAAGGTGAACTTATGATAACCCTTACATGAGGGTCATTTTATATCAATTCTTTAAAGGTTCTATTTTATGGCATTTAAATGTTCCTACATTATTACATCTTTTTAAGAACCTCATTTATAAGAAAGATAAAGTACTAGTTATAAAATTAAACTATATTATGAACATTATTAGTTGACGTCATGCATCCTAATAGTATAACTATCACACAATTTCCTTTTGAACCGATTTCATCTTTCCATAATGTTCTCACAATAAGGACTGATTAAAGAGAATTTCAATTACAAGCTATGGAGGGAAACACTATTTATGTTTTAATTGTAATTTTAATTAACCAACACCTGATGATAATAAAGGACCAAATATGATAATGGGCCTTTTATTGATAATAACACGGACTGGTCAAGTAATTCTCCACCATACATCTATATGTAACACCATATAAGAGGTTGTATATACTTTAAATAAACATACAAATTTCTTACAAGCATACCCCTCTAAGGTCATGTACCAAATAAATAAAATAATATGGGGACCAATGAGGGTACCAATATTTCATTCATGATTTTTAAATCACCCTTAATTGGGTTAACACATAGGCAACATTCCCCTACAGACCTTCTTGGATCAAATTGTGAGTTCAATAATTTAGTAATGTGGGTCATCTTGATGAAATAATGAAGGTATAAGCCTTCATAATGCACATAAATTTATGTTACAATTTCAATTCAACATATATAAATATATAATAATCATAGTTCTGTTAGATGAATTACCGATTTCAAGTAATAAATGTACTATCCATTATAAGTTACAATTAGAATTCATTTAACTACAACAAACATTTTTATCTTTGGTCTCATAACATAACAAAGTGAACATATGATATCTTGATTCCATGGGTCACTATTTCAAATTTATAGTGCCCATACACCTTGTAAATTGATAAAATAAGAACCCATTTAAACACAACCATTAATGTATATCCCCCGAAACTAATGGTCCATGGAAAAAACACATCATAATTTCTTAGTTAAATAAAATAAAACTATCAATCTATATAAGAAAAAACTATTTAGGTTGAGGTACAAACTTTATTTAACTAGACATCTATAATTATTATGACAAGGCATTCTATGATGGTGTAATAATTTACACACAAAGATGGAACTAATCATTGATAGCTACTACATAAGAAGATATTATAACTAATCATGAATAAAATCACCCGAGCAATTATAAAGGAAATCATAATATAAAATCACCTAAGAAGGTATATAAAAAATCATGAATCAGGAAATTTAGAATGAAATATACCTTTCATGGAATATGGATGGAATGTGAATCTATATGTTCCTATAATGATGCATTTAACATTACCTCGCGGCCACATTGGGCCAATGGTAAATCTCATAAATACATAAATCAATAACAAGTGAAATTTTAATTACCACCCAAGGTGAAATAATAATCAATTATAATAGAAAAACACATGAACAAAAATCCAACCTTGGTAACATGATCTTTCCCTCATGTGTGGGTTGGTTATACATGGACACATGTTATTTACCATGTGTCAAAACATTCTGTAAAGACCTATAATTTCTGTGGTATTTATTTTTCTTCATCACATGGGAATTTTAAAAGTTTGTGAAAATTGATGGTCTGTGATTCCAAGGCTTGGTGTGCCCGGAATCAATTTATGATGTTTGTTTGGGCACGTTCTGTAAATGTTCGATCATATTTTTATAAATTTTGATCTGGTGCTCGAAATTGAAATCTGAGGGCACCATTGAACTCACATCACCGATATTGACCAAAGACGAATTTCATCTCGATGATAGATGGTAAAAATTATAAGACAAAATTTGGGTTTTTAATCAATGAATTTTAGAAAAAATAAAGTTGTAGCATTATTTTTATTAATGTTAGTTGAAGACTCCATGGGGAAGTTGGATTTGGGGACCACTACACCTTAACCTCCCATGGGATGTTATGGTGGTGGGGCCCACTCAAACCTAACCACCTCTTCACATTTAATATGGTGTGGGCCACCTGAGGTTGAAACCTCTTGAACTCCCCATTATGTGGGGAGAAACATTTTGAGCTCCCCACTTAATGGTGCAACCACCCCTAGACCTTAATAGATCCAACGCACAAACCTTATGGTGAACCTCCACATTAATTTTGTGCTAACCTCTTGAATTAATTAATTGGAACTAACCTAGTTAATTGACTCATTTGAATTTTTGTTCCAAAAACTAAATAATAAACTCAATCTTCTATTATTTTGGTTGGAATTGCTCATTTGGTGGAACTTGGGAGAAGAGAGAAAAGCTCTCGCCATTGAAGAACGAAGAACGTGTTCTTCCAACGAAGAACGCTGACAACGATCTCCTTCGACCATCATCCTTAGATCCTACCAATGTGGGACGTCTTCAACTGAAGAACCCTCTACATCGTCATCAATGAGACGATGCAACTCGATATTGGAAGTGTGCAGTGGATGCGACGAACGGCGATCTCCTTTGTATTCACTCCGCGGCTCAATCATCGAACAACAATCAATGGTAGGGGTTTCATTTGCGTAATAATTATTTTCTTATTTTCTTCTTAGGTTGGAATGGAATCATTGTGGAGGTTGGAAAAAATTAATTTCATCTTTCTTCTTACTTGATGAGCCAAATGTTATCAACCTAAACGCGGAGGGTGCGGGCCAAACCAACATGGCCCGATCCCTCCCCCATTATTGTTTGTGATGACCTTCGGCATGGAGACAAAATGATGAGGCGACGAAGGAGGGGAAGACAAAGGTTGCGCTACCCGTGGCCTCCGTAACCCGTTCCGCCCCCACCGGCCGCGCCGCTCACTGAGCCGCACTGCTGACCCGAGCCGGCCCGCGCCCCATCGGCCGGCCTGGCCTGCCCGACGGCCACCTGGCCTACCCGGCCGCCACATGGCCACCCCGCAGGCCTGCCCGGCTGCCAACTTCTAGCCACCCTCCGGCCTCCCGGTTGCCCGCCGGCCTCCTGGGACGCCTCCTGGCTCCCGACCGCCTGTCCTCCTGAGCCGCCTCCCGTCTCCCATGCACTCGGCCTCCAGAGCCGTGGCGCCCCCCCCCCCCTCGGGCGAATTGGTTACCTAAATGTGATAGCCTTCGGAGCTGTCCTACAGACCCCCTCGTGACGCCCTGGAAGAACTGGCCCTGACCGCGCCCTCTTGGCCGAGCCACGCTGGGCCACTCCCTCACGATGCTCCTGGTAGATCCAGCCCCGAGCCCGGGCCGGACCGCCCTTGCGGCCTACTGGGCTTTGCCCAGTGGGCTTAGAAAAACCCAACAGGCAGGCCCACCCAACGGGCCAAGCCAAACCCCTCAGGTCTAGATGGGTCGACCCGGACCAGGTTTGCCAGACTATGTTGGGTCGGGTCGGTCCGACCAGGTCGGACTGGACCCAGGCCCACTACCCACCCTCTTTACCTTCTTTGGGCCATATCATTGGAATCAGATGTCCGTTTGATGAACCGTCAACGGTGATGGTAATCTTGGAGCATGATGATACCTTTATGTATAACCCACTGATGTTCGGGGTATATTTGAGTTACAGATAGGTTGGATCGTGCACAAATCCAACCAGGCCCCCAGAACTAAAAGGATAATAACTCATAGACCGGGATTCTTATTGACGCACCATATGTTGCGTTGAGACCCCTATGACATGGAACACCATTGAGATACTTCATAGTGGGACTTCAAGGAAGTTGATGTAATGACACTTGGCTTGAGGAGCAGACCCTCCCGAAATAAAGCATTCTTTGTGTGGAACCCTGTGGCTGGCTGCACTCTAACTATTGTTCCTAAATCCTAATTTGATTCGACAGCTCTGACTACTATTCATGGATCCTACGTGGGGTCGATAGCACTGAATACTATTCCTGGATCCTGTGTGGGTTTGACAGATATGTCTACTGTTCCTGGATCTTGTGTGGGTTTGACAGCTCTGATTACTGTTCTTGGATCCTGTGTGGGTTTGATAGTTCGAATTTCTATTCCTGGATCCTGTGTGGGTTTGACTGAATAGATGATTTAGTGGCTACATCAAATCATCTATAACACCCTATGTGATTTGTATACCTTTGTTAACTGAGTCTGTAACACTGTGTTTTCTCATGATTGAGATGAATTACATGATAATTTAGGTATATGTATGGGCATATACCTAAGTGGGGTTATCAGTTGTTTACATAACTAATGGTTATCCTTGTTGTATTTTGAGAGACCTTGAGGATATCAGGGTCCCTACGGAGTATTTTTATACTCTCCCCTTCACGGGCTATGCCCGTACCTCGTTGTGTTGGTTGCATACGACAGATAGAGCTGACCGAGACTAAGAGTATTAGGAATGGACGGTACCCGGTGGACCTCACAATGAGTCGGTACCGAGAGGAGACCGATGGAAGTGGAGTGCAGAGAAGGCTATTTGCACCTAACCTTTAGGTAGGAATCTTAGAGGATGATCCAACATCTGTTTTCCCATTTTTCAGTAGTACCTATTTTTCCTGTTTCTTGTAAATTAGAGTTGGTCTTTTATTTTCGGACCCTTTACCTTTTCAGCACTATTTTGTTATACAGTTACATAGTGTTTGTATCAAGCTGTGTGCTCTGTAGTGTGAATTTACAATTTTAAATGCAATGCCTTCACAGAATTAGGTACTTACGCCTTCAGTTCTAGTCTCCACCCCTGGCCAATTGAAGGTGGGCTTGGGGTAGTCACGACATGGGTCTCAGGGGATGGGTCCTCACAAATTGGTATCATAGAAGTTGGTTATACCGTAGAACATTGGACTCTGATCTTTTCTATGAAGCAATAGTGTTAAGGGTACTTAGTGTGGTGTTCAGTTCTGGGAGTCCAGTGTTGGTGCAGTGGTTGACGTATCCATACACCAGGACCCTGACTTCTGATTTCTGAATTAGTGCATGAAAACACTGATTGTGTGTCTGTTTTTAAGAGTTTTCATTGTGATCTATTTGAGTCATCTCAATAGGTATAACCTTTTGACCGTTAAGAACTAGTTTCTTTTCAGGATGCCTCCATGAAGACAGCCAGCTCGTGTTCCAGACATTTTATGAGATGGCATCCTACCAAGTTACAAGGCCTTGATGTAGGGCTCAATCACAGCGGAGGAACTAGCCCTAACAATATAGAGTGCATGCCGCCTGATCGTGTTGCAAGAGTTCCAGTGCGAGAGGCCGCCTAGGTGGAGGGGTGAGATAGACCCTCACACTACTGAGGATTGGATGGAGGCTATGGTGAGAGTCTTCAGACAGGTAGGGACATTGACCGACCTTATGGTGATCCTTTCAGTGAGTCTCCTTCATGCAACAGTTGTCAGATGGTGGAGCCTGATGCTCCAGGGGCATGATGAGGCAAAACTACTCTAGGCATACATCGAAAGCCTATTTTGATCGGAGTTTGTCCCAGGGAACCTATGTGCAATGCGGATACAGGAGATACTTCATCTACAGGAGGGTAGCATGACTGTGGCACATTACTTAGTGAGGTTCACCAACCTCTCGCGCTAATCCACAGATATAGTACGAGACCCATTCTTCAGGGCCTAGACCTTCGATCAGGGGATCAAGAAAGAGATCACAGCTTCGATGATCTCCCTCATCATCCCGACACAGGCGGGGTGTTGGAGAAAGCCCTTCTAGTGTATATTTTTCTTGCTGAGAAGTCACCTGTAGGAAGACCCGCCACCAGGCATCACATAGCGAAGTCTTATGTAGCTGGCAGCAAACAGATGTCGTAGAGAACCAAGAGGACCAGACCATCCGGTGGACGTCCTCAAGACTCGAATTCTGTTGTGAGAGGCACACGTGACAGAGCTAGTCATAAGAGGGACATGCAGTGTTTCACATGCTGCGGGCAGGGTCACATGGCTCCGAACTGTCCGAACCGTCGTTCGGATGATCAGCAGATAGTTAAGGGACCTCCCACGTAGAGGCAGAGGTTCAATCGAGGTGATCTGTAGGGCGCATGCAGACTTAGCTGAGGAGCTGGTCGTGCAGCTTGCGGTGGATGATGTTAGGAGGTGTTACCACCACCACCACCAGGAGGTCCACCCCAATAGTAGGGAGCAGGTTGATAAGGGAGAGCTCAGCTCCAGGTAGCTAAGGAATACGATCAAGAAACTCCGGAGATGATTCGAGGTATGATATGTGTCTACTCCACCATAGCTAAAGTACTTATAGACACAGGGGCTAGTCACTCTTTCATTTCCACCACCCTTGTTCGGAGCTCAGAGATTCTGATGGAACCATTGGCTTGATCGATACAGCTAGAGACTCCTACGAGAGCAGGTTAGACAATTACGCACTGGTGTCGGTAGTGTGATCTTAATCTAGGAGGCCTAGAGCTTTGGCTGAGATCTACTAGTAGTGGTGTCTAGGATTTACGACATAATATTGGGTATGGACTGGTTATCAGCAGTCCATGCTCAGATTGATTGTATTAGGCACAAAGTGCAGTGTGTCTTCATGGATGGGACTATATTCACCTTCACCAACGACAAGGGAGCCTTTGCAGTGCCAGACGAACTTACTCAGATGAGGGTGTAGCCGATCAATCATCAGTTGGCCTGCCTTACCCTCAGAGTAGTTGATCTGGAGAGTCTGAGCTATCCTGTAGTGGTGGACCAGAATGTGTATTTTTTCCATGATGATGTTCTAGGTCTACCTCCTCGCCGAGAGGTGGACTTTTACATTTACCTGGACCCCAGGACATCACCGATATCTACACTAGTGTATCAGATGTCCCCCACAGAACTTCACAAGCTACGGGTATAGTTAGAGGTCTTATAGGGGAAGGGATTAATCCACCCCAATGATTCTCCTTGGCATGCTCCAATTATGTTTCCATAGAAGGAGAATGGAATCTTGAGGCTTTGTGTCGACTACTATCGCCTGAACCATGTGACTATGATGAAAAAGTACCCACTCTCAAGGATTGATGTCCTCTTTGATCTGCTCATGAGAGCACGGTGGTTCTTGATGATAGACCTCAAATCAGGCTATCACCATATCAGAGTTCGAGATGAGGATGTGCATGAGACGACCTTTAGATGTCGGTATGGCCACTACGAGTTCTTCATTATGCTATTAAGCATAACCAATTCTGTAGTATTATTCATGGGACTCATGAACAGGATTTTATAGCCATACCTCGATCGTTTTGTAGTAGTCTTCATCAACGACATTCTAATCCACTCGACTACTGAAGAGGAGCATGCCTATCACTTGCGGGTAGTACTGGACACACTCCTAGAGAACTAGTTTTTTGGTAAGCTCTCGAAGTTCCAGTTCTGGATATGAGAGGTTCACTTTCTAGGACATGCCATCTCAGAGGATGGAGTTGCAGCAGATCCAGCGAAGACTGAGGCAGTACTTTCTTGGGATCCACCCAGGAGTGTGATGGAGTTACAAAGTTTCCTGGGTTTGGATGGATACTACCAGAGGTTCGTATCAGATTTCCCCAGAGTTTCAGCACCACTATCATCCTTGGAAAATAAGGGGAAACCTTTTGTGTCATTGGAGAGATGCCAACAGAGCTTTCAGGAGATGAGGAAAAGGCTGACTAGGGCCCCCATCTTGAGGCATCCATAGGTGGGTGTGGGGTATGTAGTTTACTACGACGCATCAGGGACCGGACTCGGATGTGTCTGGATGAAGGAGTGAGTAGTGATCACTTATGGTTATAGTCTGCTAAGATAACATGAGCAGAACTATGCCACCCATGAAGTGGATTTAGCAGCTGTGGTCTTCTTCTTGAAGATGTGGCAGTACTATCTAATGGTTGAGCGTTTTACAGTCTACTATAAACACCAGAGTCTCAGATATATCTCCTCTCACAAGGACATGAACCTGAGACAACGAAAATGGCTTGAGTTTTTTCAAGACTATGACTTCGAGATAGTCTATACTCATGGGAAGGGTAACATTGTAGCAGATGCACTCAGTAGGAGATCCTGTATACAGCTTCTAGGAGAGGCGACAGAGCAACTGGCTACTTTAAAAATATCATTTTTGGACCAAGATGGATCATCTTTCCTTAAGTCTTTGATAGTCACTCATCCACTTCTTCAGCGAGTTAGGAAGGCTCAACGCTGAAACACTGACTGTTAGACATGATGTGCTCAGATATCCATATGCTAAGCACCTGATGGATTTTCTGAAGGTGAGGAGCACGTCATTCTCTTCATAGGATGTACTATGGTGCCCGTGTCACTTATGGAGGATGTATTGAGGGAGTTCCACACATCCCCTCTAGCGGTATATCCAAGAGTGGAAAAGATGTACCAGGACCTCTGACGATAGCACTGGTGGCCAGGTATGAAGATGGCAGTAGCAGAGTTTGTCTCTTGATGCCTCACATGTTAGAAAGCGAAGGCAGAGCATCAGGTACCAGTAGAGTCAGTTCATCCTTTAGAGGTCCTATAGTGGAAGTGGGATGGGATATCCATGTACTTCATGACAGGACATCCAGGCACATCTAGATGCCACGGCTCGATTTGGGTGATCATTGACCGACTCACCAAGTCGGGTCACTTCCTACTGATTATAGAGCATGGTTCAGTAGAGATCTTGTGACGCCTCTACATGCGGGAGGTTGTGAGGATACATTGAGTACCCTCGATGATCGTCTCTGATTATGACACACGTTTTAATTCCTAGATATGGAAGGGGTTGCTGAAGGATTTTGGGACACAACTTCGTTTGAGAAATTCTTTCCATCATCAGACAGATGGTCAGACTGAGTGGACCATTCAGTCCCTCAAGGACGTGATGCGTACTTGTGTCCTCATCTTCGATCGTAGTTGGGAGGATCATTTACCTTTACTGTAATTTTCATACAACAACAGCTATGACTCCAAAATTGGTATGTCACCTTTTGAGGTGTTATACGGGCAACCTTGCAGATCACCCTTGTGCTGGACTGACCCTGGGGAGTCAACAATAGTGGGACCAGAGAAGGGATGAGCTACCACAGAGAAGGTGTAGATCATCCAGGAGCGGATAAAGACTGCATAGAGAATACATAAGTCGTATGCTGATAGGAGATGAAGTCCTCCAGAGTTCGAGGATGGCGACCACGTCTTTCGACAGGTCTCACCTCGACAAGGTTTATGGATATTTGGTCGAGGTAGGAAGTTATCTCCAAGACTCATCGGACCATTCTATGTCCTCAGTAGAGTTGGAGTGTTGTCTTACCACATGTCTCTTCCACCTAAGTTGCACCGGATGCATGAAGTCTTCCACATATCGCATATGAAGAGATATGTGCACGACCCTTCTCGAAACATCGACCATGGAGACCTAGACGTCGACGATGGGGATACTTTTAATGAGGTTCCAGTGGAGATTGAGGATCGACAGGAGTAATTCCTTTGTTGATGGTCGATACATCTGGTGGGCATTCACTGGCAGTATGGGATCCTCCGGAAGACAAGATGAGAGCAGCAGGCTCAGATACATGCTCAGTACCCCCACCTGTTCCCCTAGTTCGAATTGTAGCTTATGGGGATGTAAAGCCCTAAGGTGGGGAGAATCTAAAGACCAGTAATTTCGGTGGAAATTTTTTTCTTAAATACATGGGAATTTTACGAGTCTGTGAAAATTGACGGCACGTGATTCTGAGGCCCAATGTTCCTGGAATCAATTTCTGATGTTTTATTTAGAAAAGATCATTAAATGTACGAGCGAGTATTTATAACTTTTGAACCAGAGCTCGAAATTTAAATCTAAGGGAACCGTTGAACTCATAGCACCGATATTCTCCTATGAAGACTTTCATCTCGATGGAAGATGGTAATATTTATAAGATAGATTTTGGGTTTTTAATGAATGAATTTAATAAAAATAAAGTTGTTGCTTTATTTTTATTAATGTTGGTTGAAGCCTCCATGAGGAAGTTGGAGGTGGGGACAACCATACCTTAACCTCTCCTGAGATTTTATGGTAGTGGGGCCCTCTCGAACCTATCCTCGTCATCATGTTTAATATGCTGGGGACCACCTTAGGTTGACACCTCTTGAACTACCCTTTAAGTGGGGAGAACCCTCTTGAGCTCCCTGACTAATAGTGCCACCACCCCTCCACCTTAATAGAGCCAACACATAAGAATTTATGGTGAACCACCACATTAATTTTGTGCGAACCTCTTGAATTAGTTAATCTGAGCTAACCTAATTAATTAAATCATTTTAATTTTGTGTCAACAACTAAATAATAGATAAACTCAATGTCTTATTATTTTGGTTGACATAGTTCATTTGGTGGAACTTGGTAGAAGAGAGAAAATCCATCGCCATCAAAGAACGAAGAATACGTTCTCCCAATGAATAACGTCGACAATGATCTCCTTCAACATTCATCCTCAGATCCTACCGACATGGGACGTCTTCAACTGACCTACAATCCGCATCGTCGTCCACAAGCCGATGCAGCTCGGTATTGGAAGTGTGCAGTGGACGTGATGAATGATGATATCCTTCATCTTCTTAAAGAGAATTCATCTTAGAACAACGATCAAAGGTAGGGTGTCTATTTGTGTAATATTCCTTTTCTTATTTTCTTTTACGATTGGAAATGAATCATTGAGGAGGTTTTAAAAATTGAATTTCATCTTTCTTCTTACTTGGTGAGACAAATGTTATCACCCTAAACGCGGAGGGTGCGAGCCAAACAAACATGGGCCGATCCCTCTACAATTCCTGTTTGTGATGACCTTCGGCATGACGATGAAACAACGAGGCGAAGAAGGCGGCGAAGACAAAGTTGTGCTACATGTGGCCTCCGTGACCCGCGCTGCCCTCGCCATCCATGCCGCTCGCTGAGCTGAGCCACTACCCCAAGACGGCCCACGCCTCGCAGCTTGCTCGGCCGCCACCCGGCCTACCTACCGGCCTGCCTAGCCACCATCCGTCAGCCTCTAGGCTGCCTATCGGCCTCCCGGCTGCCTCTCGGCCGCCCGACCTCCTATGTTTCCTCCCACCTCCTGGCCGCCCGACCTCCCAAGCCTCCTCCTAGATCCCGGACTCCCAAGCCACGCAGGCCACCCGACCGAACTGGTGTCATGGCCGTGCCGGCCTCCCGAGCCAACCTGTGGCCCCCCTCACTGCGCTCTGTGTCTAACTAGCCCCGTGCCTAGGCCGGACTACCCTCAAGGACAACTAGGAAGGGCCCAGTGGGCCGGGCCAAACCCAATAGTCTGGCCCTTCCAACGGGCCAGGCCGGACCCCTCGGGTCAGGATGTGTTTGCCCGAACTAGGTCGGCCCAGACTAAGTCGGGTCGGGTCGGTTCAACCAGATCGGACTGGACCCGGGCCCAATACCGACCCTCTTTACCTTCGTTTGGCCATAGTTTTGCCACCAGACGTCTGTTTGATGAACCATCAGCGACGTTGGTAATCATGGAGCGTGATAGTACACATAAGTATACCCCACTAGAGTTCGATGTATAGTTGAGTTACAGTCAGGTTGGATCGTGCATGAATCCAAATGGGCCCCCGGGACTAAAAGGCTAATAACTCATAGACCAGGTGTCTAATTAAGGTGCCTTCTATTGAGTTGAGACCCCTATGACATGGCGGACCATTGGGATACATCTTTGTGGGATTTAATGGAAGATTATGTAATGACACTTGGATTGAGGATAGGACCCCCCCCCCCCCCCGAAATCAAGCATGATTTGTGTGGAACCCTGTGGATGGCTGTGCTCTGACTAGTTTTCCTGGATCCTACATGGGTTTGATAGCTCTAACTACTGTTCCTAGATCCTACGTGGGTTCGACAGCTCTGAATACTATTCCTGGATCCTATGTGTGTTCGACAACTTTGTCTACTATTCCTGGATCTATGTGGGTTCGAAAACTATGAATACTATTCTTGGATATTGTATGGGTTCGACAGTTCTGATTTCTATTCCTGGATCCTTTTTGGGTTAGATAGAATAAATGATTTAGTAGCTAAATCTAATCATCTCTAACACTCTACGTGAGTTGTATACCTGTGTGAGTTGTGTTAGTAACTTTGTGTTTTCCTCACGATTGAGATGGATCACTTGATAACTATGGTATATGTATGGGAATATACCTAAGTGGGTTTATTTGTTATTTACATACTTTGTAGTTATCCTTGTTGGATTTTGAGAGGCCTTGAGGGTCTCCGGGTCCCTACTGAGTATTTTTATACTCACCCCTGCATGGGATGTGCATGCACTTCATTGTGTTGGTTGCAGATGACAGACAACGCTGACCGATACAGAGAGTATTTGGACTGGACGGTACCCGGAGGTGGACCTCACGACGAGTTGGTACCCAGAAGAAACTGACAGACATGGAGTGTAGAAGAGGCTATCTATACCTACCCTTCATGTAGGAATATCAGAGGGTGATCCAACAACTGTTTTCCCTTTATTCAGTTGTACCTATTTTTCTAGTTCCTTTTACTTTACAGTTGGGCTTGTATTTCCGCCCCGTTCACTTTTTCACCACTCTTTTATTATACAGTTACATAGAGTTTGTATCCAGTTGTGTGGTATTTTGTGTGCATTTAAAATTTTAAGGGAAATGCCTTCCCAGAATTAGGAATTTACGCCTTTGGTGCTAGTCGCCAGCCCCTGGCCTATGGAAGGCGGGCTAGGGGTAGTCACGGCACGGGCCCTGGGGGACAGGTCGTGACACATTCCTATTCTCTTATATACTATCCCATAAAATTAATAAAAATGAAAATGTAAAATTTGATTCCACTTTGTAATGTACCATCCTGAGAGCAATTAAAATGTTTCCTCAAGATAGTTGGTCACATGGCCTCAAGTGTCCCTCCTTGTACGCCAATCATTTATGACTTGGTAGTTAGGGTCTAAAGGTAGTAGAGTTGGATGAATATACCATATTAATCAGAAATAAATAGAACATAAGAATTCATACACAAAGGAAACATAATATGGTAATAACTAATAATCAATAATAATTTAATGAATTACAATGCATGAACATGGTCCAACATACGAGTAACAAAAATAAAACAAGTAGTAAATAATCATGGCTAGACTAAAATGAATATATAATGAAAATATGACTACTCTCAGAGGCATCTTGAATACATGCTCATCGACTAGTCCAAATATCCCATGTCTAGTCCTAGTCTATATATTAAAAGTGAATAGAGAATAGTCCAACCTAACCTAAAACCAAAAGATCTGTTTAGGTATCAATTGGAGGCCCAAACAGGGATTGGGATATAATCATTTGGAATGCACCAATGGAATCTAATGGAATACAATTTTTTAATATAATATAGATATTTATTCTTGTATATTAATCTCATAGTGTATTGAAATAAATGAATATAACCAAGTAGGCTCAGATTCTTCGATGAAACCTGGCCAACCATAAATGCTTCGAAGTAACCCAGAATATCTCAGAACCCATATCATCATGTATGTAGTTATATATATATATATATGTATTTATATATGCAAATAAAATATATACATGATAACATATATAGTTATATATATAGATATGTAGTATTATCTAGGAACCAAGTTGTACCATAGGCATCAATACATAATCATAAGATTCTCATAGAGTAATAAGAGATTCCATGATCGAGATTTAAGAAAAATATAGGACACCACTACAAGTATCATAAATAATATAGTACTTTATTCTATGTATCGTAAATTATATTGGATTCCCTGTCAATTATAATAATTAATAACAAGAAGGGTCATTCCCAACATCCTCATTGAGGGGGAGTGAAACATCATGTATAAAAACACATGTTCCATGAATTTCTATGTCCAATATCCTTAGAAAAGGGTGTTTGAAACACAATTTCTACAACCCTAATAAATTTATCTATATAATAATCTTGTATATAGTTATCCCACATGCCCTCTGAGACCTTAACCGAAGTATTCTGTAAAGAGGAACCCATCATCACTGTAGGTGCAGTAGACCTTCATTTTTATATAGCATTTGTATTTTATTATAATCCATGGGGTCATATAATCCATAATATAATTTATCCCATGTATTGAAATAATTAAATTATAATAAACAAGAAGTCATTCATAAGCAGAAATTCCGTAACAAAATTAATTAAACACCTAAAATTATTACATTATATGTACCCATGTTGTTTTTCCATTAATGATATATCTACACACCTTACATGGTTTTTCACTTACATTGGTAAGAATTACAACAGAAAGTGGGTTATGTGAAACTTAAATTCAAATCAAATCCCATTTAAACCAATTAATACTTCATAACTTAATGTGGCACAATTATATATTACCAATCATAAATAACTCTATTTAATTATCAATATTATAAATATTCTCAGCATGGGAAAAATGGAAACAACTAAATGGGTGGCTCAATTTGAGGGCACAACATTCAAACCAAGATTATGGGTCTAGAGAACATCGATGTTATGGTATTGGTAGATAATTTACATCATTTCATAATTTAGGATCAATGCATGGAATGTGTAGCATGTGGAAAAACTGTAATGTTATATAAATGTTGAATCCTTGAGGGAAAAGAATATAGAACACCAAACTTATAACAAGGATGACTCAGTCATATATTATTAGACTTTTGATTCAAACTAAATGAGTGAAATATATGAATTAGGAAAATTCCATGAAAATATCACAAAATAACTCATATGAAGATAGTATTCAATATGAAAAAGAAACTAAAAAATAATCAGGTGGATTTGTATACTAAATAATGGTCTTACAATGCATCTGACAGTGTTCGATTTGGACTAATAATATAGAAAATACACCCATGGTAGATGGAGGAAGAGTAGATGTTCATGAGGGAATTTCTGGGTTAAATGTCAGAGGACTGGGGGTGAAACCCCATTTATGGGAAGAGGGTAAAAATGGTCATTTTATCTTTTTAATGAGAGACATAGTTTGGAAAGATGGTTTGTAAAATCATAAATAAACTGTTTCATGACACTATAAAAGTTTCACCCACATATCATGGCTAGTTTATGGTTAGACAAACAATCTATAGCCTGTGCAATCCACCTATGCAATTTTATATAGATCCCTTGTAAAGTTATGTGGGATCAGTAGAATGGCTTGAAAAACCATCAGTCACTCTATGAACAGATACACTAAGCTACTGGGTTACCCATAGGGGGAAGGGGTTTTCTTATAACAGTGCACCTAAAGATAATAGGCCACACATTTGGAACCACATGACTAGTACTAACCATTAGCCAACCATTCACCTCATTCTGTTTCTCCTAAAGCAGAGTATTTAGAGATTAATTCCCTTAAAAATCGTTTCAACAAGAAATAAGATTATATCTCCTTAAACCACAACTAAAAACCACAATTTTTAGTCTTATAACCCTAAAATTTTAATTTTTTATCTAAATTATTGATTCAGACCATCCACAAATTGAAAAGTTCAAATTCCTTTGGAAAATATTGATGAGTACAAAAATGATGCATGCCATTTTTGTGCCTGAAAACAAGAAATACCCCAATCATTGGGAGTTTAGTTTCATTCAGTGTATTGAAACCAGTACAAACCCTTAATATTTCTCCAATTATCTTCCCTCTAAGGTTCTAATTGTGTATGATTTAGAAACTAAATCAGAGATAGATGGGGTAAAAAACATAGAGATTACCTATTAACCTAAGATAACGATAGGGTCGTACCCCTCCCCCCACACCCAAACACCCTGTCTGGTTCATTCATGTGGATTTTTTCTGTTATGTATTTTATTTACATAGAATGTTAATATTGATTTACCATAATCCTTTAATAAATACATAATATCCGTGGAATTCAGGCAATGATTTTCTATTAGGAAGGATGAAATGGATTCCCATTTTAAAAATCTGATCAAAAACATTATTAAAAAACAACGAAATATTAAATTAATTGGTTTCTAAATGATTTTTATACCTAAAGGCGATAATACAGTGGAGTTTTAAATAAATTATATAGATATGTTAGTTGTAAAAGGGATCCATTATCATGATGGAATTGACTATAGTTAATTTTTTCCCTATTTTGAAACTTTAATCTAGTAGTAATATATGTTATTTTTAAACCCATTATGATTTTCTTTCAGAATACTTTGATTTTAGGACTAAATGTTTTCCTTATAATCTAGATGATATAATTTACGTGAATCCTATAAAGTTTCATTCAATGTATTTGAAATGAGAATAGATTTATATTTTACAAAAAAATGTTTTTTGAACATAAATAGTCTTCCTGATAATGTTATAAATGTTTTGATTATATAATTATTGAAAAAAAATTATATAAGTAAATTTGATTCATTTTTTTATTTTAATATTATTAGGGAAGGAATTATTTACTTTATTTTATGTGTTTATGTGATTGATATTTGAAAACAATTCCCAATTATATAATGATATAAATTAATTTTTGTTTATGTGAACGTCATGGATGGTGAAAAGTATATTATATGTATGGAAATAATTATAAATAGAGAGGATAAGATCTTGTATATATCATGAAATAAATTTTTTAGGAAGGTTCAAATGTGGTATTTTTTAGTATTTTAAAATGATATCATTCCTTTGGATTAATAGTTTAAATTTTCCCTTGACCAATCAAATAACTATAAATATAATGTATACATTATGAATAATATCCCATGTAATAATATTATTGGTAATACTATGTATGATATGGTATATTCTAGAAAAGATAAATTCTTTTCATGTTTTACTCTTTAAATTTTCATGGGTAAACCTGGGAAATTTCATTACATTCATTGAAATGGATGCTCAGGTATATTTAGTTTTCCACTGATTGATATAATCTTTAAGAATATAATAATTGTTATGCTGTTGTTGTTATTGGGTGTGATGATTCTAACTATTTTTATAATATAAAAACATATAAATTAATTATGTATATATGATTATTTTATATTTGGGACTTATATCTGATAAATGAAACACACAATATAATTTTTCATTATCCACCACTGAGGTATAACACAAATCATTAAATAAATATATTAAAGACACTATTTGGTTAATTGCATTGATAAATGAATCATTGTTATCTACTAGTAGTATTGATGTGCATTATGATATTCCTACCATGTTTCATTATTTTAAGAATCATGTCAAACATGTTGTGTTGAAGCAAATAAACCATATATTTCATTTTATTAGAGAGGTTACTAAGACTGGAAGAGTGTGTGTTAATATGAATCACACTTTGGATGAAACATCTATTAGTTCCAATAAATCCATTTATTTATTGATTTTTAATAATTTATTATGTTTAATGAATATTTCCCTTGTACGATAACATATATTGTGATAACATCTTCATGTATAACCATGTTGTTTACTAGGTGGATATTCTGATATATGTTACCACATGCATGTTATTTAAATTAAATTCACTAGGAAGTAATTTTAGTATTATGTATTCCTTATGAATAAATAAGTTTTTTCTATTTATTTAATTTATATTTTTTATTTACCATTACATAAGATTTTTAGGTGTATGTTTTTCACCTTCTCTAATTTTTTTTGTGTTTTTGTTATTTATGTTTGGTATCCAGCTAAGTCTATTTGTTTCATTGATATATTCCATCCTATGGTCTACATGGGTTTCTGAGTTGTGTTTGTTTAATCACACTTGATTGATCTTTTTGTGAATTATGTGTAGAGGCCAATCACATACAACCTGTGTCCCATAAGCTGTATTTCATCTTTGTTTTTGAAGGGATTATTCAATCTATTCCACCACAGGATATTGGAAACATTATCTATACCTATGATTTGATACCACTATTATAGGGTTATGAATCATTTGTATACCCTATACTAATCTTAATAATGACCATTAGGTCCTATCTCATTGGTATATATAAAATACCAATCATTCATCTATAATTGTTGGTCTAGGTCATCTAGGGTTGGATTATACAAAAAATTATAGGGACTATTTTTATTGAAATTCTATACCTATGGTTCATAAACCATCAGTATTAGAACCACACCACCAAATTTCTGAAAACATTTCACCCACTCCTCAAACAACATATATCCAATATTAAATAATCAATAAAAATAGTATTTTAGTAGTCAAAATATGTATTTAAAATGTAAAATATATTTTATAATTCACATTTAATTAGTTTCTAACTTAAAAATAAAATCATAACACATTTAAAATCAATTCCAATCATCAAACACCATATATACAGTTGTTTCAAAGATATCAAATCAAAAATTAGGTGCGAATAACTCCCTCTTAATAACCACTACCATCATGGTCATCACTGTCATCACCCTCATTATGGGAATCCTTATTGGTATCATCATCTTCGATATATTCATCACCACCGCAACTAGTATAGTCATTTCCCTAACCACTACTATCATTGTATTCATAATCATTACACAGTGTATCATATAAGGAGTGCATCATTGATATGTATGTATAAAATACCATAGGGGTTTCTGGTTATATTTATATACATAAAGTAGTCATTTATTTTATAAATTCTTGGCTGACCTTTTTACTTATATCAAAAACTTGAATGGATAATTCATGGTGGGTATGAAACTCTTCCCAAGTCCATATTAGTCTCTCCCATAGTTCTCATCACATGATCTCCTTAAAACATAGTGATACTAGAGCTATTAGAGTATCCCAATGTTGGAAAATACATGGTGGGTATGAAACTCTTCCCAAGTCCATATTAGTCTCTCCCATGGTTCTCATCACCTAATATCTATTGAAAATGATCATTTAGCTGGAATTCTTCATCTTGTTTCTCATCCAGGCCCTATAAAGTATGTTATTGTTAATATGGATAAGATATTTATTTATTAAATAGATATTTGAATTTTAAAGAATCTTTCTTACAAAAATAATATTATCTTGTGACTATTAAATTAAAAAACTTATGTATTTCTTTATTCTACATGAGAAAAAAAAATTACCTGAGTCACATTCCCTTCAATGTTTAATATCACCCAATGAAAACGAACTTGAAAATTTTAAAATCTTATTTTGTAATATTGTATTTATGAACAAAATTTACCCATTCTAGCCATTATTTAACTGAAAAAACCCAGGAAAATTGATCTAAATTTCATTGAAATAAAAATGAACAAATTTATATTATCTGGTCAAGGTATACATAGATAATCTTTATTATTATTGTATTAGGATTGTTTGAATGGGTTTTATTCAATTTAAATCAATTTATTTTTTTTCATTTTATATTGGTTCAACTATGTATTGGTGAGTACAATTTGAATAAGTAATATTAAGTATAATTTGGTACTTTTATATCCAATAAATTTTATTTTTGTTTTTGTAATGAATAAAACATATCAGTTCATTTTAGTTAAGGTCAATATGGTTTAGATTAGTTTTGGATAGTTTGTTAAAGTTAGATTTAATAAATTATTATTTATATTTTTTTATATGTTTTCACAATTAATTTTAGTTAAGTATTGATTTTATTTATATTTATCCAATTTAATTTTATTCTGGTTCAGTTGGTTCGAGAATGTTTAGGTTAGTTTATTCCCTTTTGGTTCAATTTTGTTCTGTAATGATTGATTTTGATTAGGACAGATATATATATGTAAGGTTTTTTATATTTAGTTTAATTATATCCACTTAAATTTGTTAAGAGTTTATATTTTATTGGATTATAATTTCATATAAAATGAAATTAATTATAATTTTATATATTAATATTAATTGAAACTAATTGCATGTTAATACATTTTTTAATTTATATGTTTACTTGTAAATAATTAATAGTTTATCATGTTAATATAGTTTATATTTTTAATGTTTATATGTTTTTATTACGTGAAGCTATTTTCATTATTATAAGTTAATATTAACTCATAATATTTATATAAAATAAATTAAAACATTTAATGATTATATCAACATGTTTATATTATTTAATCATTTACAAGGTTAATGTAGTACACATAATGCCATATTAAGAAGGAAATAATTTACATATTAAGTTGTACAATAAATTAATTTGTAAATTTTTAGCTCCTTAATCTAGTTTACAGTTAATATATAAATCTTTTAAAGAAAGTATAATCTATTTATAGCTTACAGATTACAATTTATATATAATCTATATAATCAATTAAATTTAATGAAAAATAATAACTTTTTTAAAGTTAACATGAAAATTGTAAATGTTTTTTAGTTTACTTGTAAATTATTAACCATTTATAGATTATATGTAGAATAATTATCATTATTATGTAAATATTGTTTAATATAAATAATACATTCAGTTTTGGAATTCACACATTTTATATATTTTCATAATGATTTAAAATCCTATTTTCTCAGGGCTGGAATTTGGATTTGGGGTAAATTTTAATGCATTTTGGATACCTATTTCACATAAATAAATCCACTGATTTTTTAAATTGATGTGTATATCCTTTAGATCAGAGAAATCATTTTTGAGAGGCTTATAATGAGAACCAAAATAGCATTACATATAGGATAAAATCAGTCCACAATAGCTATATAGACGGTGTCTATAGAATTTTAACCACGTTTCTCTAAAACTGGGAGACCTAAAGATATCCCAACTAAGTTATAATAGATATTTCATCAATCATACACTAAGGGAAAGGATATGTAAGCTTACATACTAACATTTATAGTTTATATAGTCCTTAAATGGTTTAACAAACATATATTAAACATGGGGAATTAACTATGGAAGTGCAACCCAATATCAAGGCCATATGATCCTGGTTAGATGGTAAATTTAAACTTGAATTTTAGGGATACATCCCTCTTAATGAAAGCTATAATCCATGGAAATATATTCTTAAATGGTTTAATTTCAATTATAAGAAATAAAAATAAAGGTAATCCCATGAACATTCTATATGGGATTGAGGAAAATTTATTTAATGTTTGAAATACTTGAATTCTAGGGAAAATTAAGAATGTGAAAGAATTTGAATTTTATTATATATCTATTTTCTCAAATTCAGAGTGACCAATTTAAATTGAGGAATTGGATATGAATTGGTGATATATTTATAGTCTTATACATATATGAAATACTAGATTTATGGAGTATTAAAGATTTCTCTAGGGGTTGAGAAGCATGCTCATGTCTATTTGGATCATGTCATGTTATTTTAGTTTGTTTTGACAAGGATGATATTAGTTTTAATTGGGATAAGATAGTTCTTTATTTGTACATTCAATTCGTGCTACTTTTTCTCTTTGTTTCTTTTTATATTACTTCATTTAAATTCACTTTATTTGATTTAGGTTGATTCATATAAATTGTGATAAGTGAAATTTTTTTTGGTTCATTTTTGTTGGTACAAAATTAAACTCATTTGGGGACAAAAAATTTATGATCTCCCCAATTATCTTCCATATTAGATCACAGAAAATTGTTCATGTAGTACATAACAGCATTATTTATTTATTTATTGAATAGTTAGAAAAATAAAATTCAACATTATAAGAATAATTGATAATAGACATCATAATCATTTATTTTTTAATCAAAAACGAATAAATTTTAATAATACCTTTAATTTATTAATCTTACAATAAGTGAATAATACCTAGTATTGTGTAACAATACAATTTTTGATGTTTTATATACCCTATAACATGGTGTTGAGATTACTGGTAGAACCAACATATAATGCATGCATATATGATCCCCAAAAATCTAATAATTCAACAAATCATTCCACCTTCACAACTTGAACTTCTAGAATGGGAAATCAATGATGAAATCATCATATTAATTAAAATAAATAAACTATATATATATATTTATATATATTTAAATTTTGTAAATTTTCTTACCCATATCTGAGGAAACAAATTCTCTTTTATTTGATTATCGTCATGTCTCTGTGAGATTGGTTGAACCAAAATGATGTCACTATACTTGGCTAATGTTTCCATGAAATTTCAACAATATCTAAAATTTTTAATGACCAATAGATAATGTTCATTGTAAATTACAATGATTTTTTTATAAGGGATATATTATTCATTATTCAAGTTCACCCATGTCACCTATGGGAATATCCTACAGAAAAAGGAAGGGAAAAATAGAATTAATAAACATTACAACTAAATAAAATAATTTGTATTGAATTTATTCTTGTAAACATAATCCTAATGAATTATTATCATTAGGACATGATGTATCAATGGACTATGTAACTTCACACCCCTTATCATTGTATTGAGAAGATAGTGAGATTTTATTACGCCTTAAGAGACATCTCCATGATTCCAAATGATGGAAATAAATTTCTAAGGAATTCAATACAATTTGAGGATGATTTTCCCTTCAAAGATAAAATGTATAACTACAAACAATAAACAAATAAAATACTACATGATTCATGATTAAATTAAAGACAACTCCAATATTTCATTTATATCAAACCAATCAAAGAGTACCATAGAATAAGACAACTAACACCAAAGTTAATAGCAGAATACAAATGAATAAGACTCCAAGATAACCACAAGACCCCAATGCTCCACATGATTTATTCTTCATCTTCACCAAGTAGTCCATGTGTCACAAGGTAGTTATATATATGTGAAATACATTATCTTTTCACAGGTCCCCGTAGATTACATCTTCATAAGCTCTAATGTTCAATGTCATGGGTGTGTAATGTAACTCAACCGATTTTACCCAATGATTTCCCAACTCACACCACTAGGAGAGAACACAGTGGAAATTATTATCAAAAATTGTTTATATAAAACACATTTAAAAAATATTCATATTTATATATATTTAAATTCATAGTAACCAATTTTCCTTGTAAATAACATAAACAATTATTTATATTATTTTTCATTCTATATTGGCATAACAAATTCTTTTCCATACAACAACACATCCTATCATTCATGCAATTCATCGAACTACTTATACTAACGAGTGGTGACTCAGGATTCCACTAATCTATCACCTAGTGGACCATATTGATAGGGGTACTTCACGCCCTAATATTTCTAAACCTTTTGATGTGGGGTACTTCATGATCTTATCCATCCTAATATATAAGAACACAAGCTGCAAAACCATGCCAACCCATTCCAAATTCATGTTTGTTCAAAAAAATTAAAAAAATCATTATATTTTTTTGGTAACCATTTTTTCCATGAATAAAAACAAAAAATTATTTTTAAATCATTATTTTTAAATCATTATTTTGATATCATGTTATTGAAAATAGTTTGCAACAGTACACCAAATATCCAAATTTCTATAAAACGTCACTCAGGATGGTTTCAACAACAATATTGACAACGAATAGAAAATAATTTTCAATCATAACAATCAATTTCAAATTAATAAGTAATGATATATAATAGAGGTGTTGAGAGTGAGTACACCTACATTTAGTGTTTTGGAGAAAATGATACACATCCTGAAAAATGTTAAACAAATCGGGTTGAATATCCACAAACCCATATGAGATCTCTTCCCCTATTATCAAAATAACAAATCTAAACATATTTGGAATAAAAAAATTATATCTAACAAAATTCTTTGTAGATCTAATATACCGAGCGAGGGGTGAAGTATTTATAGATAAACCACCAATAACGATGAAGAATGAATCCTTACCATAAGAATAGATATTTGACACACCAAGTAACATCTCTAGATCAATTTTGATCCCTTGGGGAGAGTTTATACAACTTTTGAGGGAGAAAAATCATGAGTTAGGGATTTTTTGGTAAAAAAAATGTGATAAATAGATGTCAAAATGAGTTAGATCCACAATTTAAGGATCAATCATTGACCCACACATGGTTTAGTTGCATAGTTAGGAAAACCATGCGCTAATCATGCCCTTGCTTCCACTTTAAGGTATACCTCACATGGTCTACAAACTGTTCGCCAACCATGTTGGTGCGACCACCTCAAAAAGTCCAATTCCATCTTACAAAGCGCATGGTTTCTAGTAGACTGACACATAGTTTTAACAACCCATGTGGTTCTCATTATCCTTCCTTATTCCCCTTCTATTTTTGTTCATGGTTTCCTCAAAGTTTTTAATGGATTCCACATATTGTGTACCACTCATGAACCTACAAAAAGCTACAGAAATAGTTTAAATGTTCTAAAAAATCTCACAATATTCTCCCATATTCATTATATTCACAGAATATCATAAATAAAGGGTTACATACAAGAAATAATGGGTGCTATATTCTCCCCACCATTGTTTTTCATTCCTCATAAAGTAGAAAATAATTTTATTCCTGAAAGAGTTCTGGACATTGATCATTAATTTATTTCTAGTGTTCCAATGTCTCTTCCTGGATCTAACTGTTCTACAACAAAACCTACACTAGACAAATAGTTTTTCCATGAAATAATTTATCCTCCCTATACATAATCTATAGAAATATTTTCACCAATGAAGAAACTTGATTTTTGTTAATGTGATCCCATCTGATCACATGGTCAAGAGAATGATGATATTTTCTCAACTAACATATTTAGAACATATTTTGTACCACAATAAACTATGGTGAAAATTATAACTAATATTCCACCTCTTCCACATATTCCAGTATCTCAAAATGGCCTTTGTATCAAGGAGATTACTTTACCTACCACCCAAAATGATGATTTCTAAGCCTTGGAGAAAACCATATGAACACACCACTCACAATAAACGAAATCAGCTGTCGATGATGATATTTATAAGATTTTAGATGACTCTAAACCGTGTCCATTATTTTCTAGATCAAATGAATCTTTTAGGATGTCGCTTGATCAAGTCTCATCCCAACCAGTGAAGTCTCACTTCTTTCTACCCAACATTGCAGGGAATGAAAATGACACAGACACAATGCTTTTAAAGGAATCATATGTATAGAGTTTTGATAACTATTTTAATATGATAACTACACTAGGGTTATGGTCTCTTCCCATGAGATACTAAAATCTATTACACAAGCCCTTAACATGTAATCAAATGTCTGTAGCATCCTTTCAAATTGGTCATCTATCTAGGGATGATACATCATACTCATGTTCAGTTGAGTCCCAAAGGATGTCTGTATGGATTTCAAAAAATAGGATGTAAACCGTAAATATCTATCTGATATGATCGAAACTGGTATTCCATATCATTATACCAATTCTCATATATATATATTTTGGATAGATCCTCCACCATATGAGTTTTACAAATAGTGATGAAATGAGCTAACTTTGCAAGTTGATCCACCAATACCCATATGGAATAATGTTTCTGATGCATCCTTGGGAGACCTGTAACAAAATAAATAGCTCTCTTATCCCAATTCAAATCTAGAATAAGTAAATACAACAAAATAACCAATGGACTATAATGTTCAAACTTAATTTTTTTTTGATAATTTATGAATCTAGAAACAAACTCATCCACCAAACCTTTTATTACAATCCACCAAAACTAAAATTTCAATGCCTAATATATATTATATATTCCAGGATGGACAACCCATCTGCAATGGAAGTAAGCATGCAACATTTTTTTTCTAAAAAATCATTAGTACAACTATTAGAGCTCGAGAAAACAATAACGAAGTTCCATCCATCTTTTATCCATCAATGGTCTCCCTACCATTGTGTTTTGAACTCATTGAAACACATTATTAAATAAATGTATGTGCCTCCATTACCATCTATACTAAATCAAGAACAAGAAAAATTGGAAAGAAAAATGCAACATCAGCTCAATCCTCACATTGCACATGCAGGTCATCTAGGACAGACATCTCTTGAAAATCATCTGAATTCCCCTTTTCTAACTACACATATGAATTAATACATAATGCATCTACCCCTGAATAGATTTTACCCAGTGGATACACAAATTAAAATTCTAACATTTGTGGATACTCCATAAAAATAAATTTTCTCATATTCAAATCACATTATGATCAAAGATGATTTATTCTCTTATGATCTATGAACACGGTAAATTTCACACTAAAGAGATAATAGAGATAAGTATTCAATGCATTAGAAAATTTAGATAACTCTAAATCATCTGTAACTGCCTTGATCTATATGAAACAAAATGATGTCCTTGGATGAGAACACAACCTAACCCCAATCCCAAAGAATCACAATACACCACATACCCTTGTCTAGATTATGGAAAAATAACGATTGGTGTGGATGTAAGGAGATATTTTGGATCATGAAAATATTTTATGAATGATTCAGTCCATTGGGATGAAACATTATTATTTGTCAATGTTTTCGTTGGCAAGGCTAGCCATGAAAATTCACCCACAAAGGGTCAGTAATAATCTGCTAGTCCAAAGAGGATTCATATTTCAAAGAAATTAGTTAGTGGATTCCTAGAGATAAAAGATTATATCCTCTATAAATCCATGGAAAAACATATTTCATAAATCACCTGGCCATGAATTTTTACTTCCTGTTTCCAAACATCATACTTTTATAATTATGATAAAAAGATGATGGGCCATCATGATTTCCAATACTATAACCAAATTTTTCTCATTCTCTAACCTTGTTCTTGAATACACTAAGATGTTATCCAAAAACAACAAAAAAGAATCCAGATATTATGGAAATATCTAATTATTAAATTCCATAAATACCTCCGGTGAATTATTTTAACTGAAAGGAATTACCACATATACATAATTAACATATCTAATTTTGAAACATGTCTTCATAATACCATATTTTCGAACAAGTAATTGGTGATATCTTAGTCACAAGTCAATCTTTGAGAAACACTAAGATCCCCTAAATTGATCAAATATGTCATAAAAGGATGGTAGTGGATACATATTCTTTAACATAACTAGGTTAATCATATGATAATCTACACACAACCATAGAGTTGCATCTTCTCTCCTCACAAACAGGACACGTGACACCCATATGGACGTTCTAGGCCAATTGAGACCCTTTCCATCATACTCTTCCAACTTCACTTTCAATTATTGTAACTATTTTGGTACCATTCAATAATATGGAAGTGAGATAGTATTGGTCACTGGAAAGATATCAATTATAAACTGCACTTCCCTTACTGATGGTAAACTATTGAAATTTTTGGGAAATAAATCTGTAAATTGATCCGTGACTAATAGAAAATGCAATTCTAGATCTATTACATCGATGACAAAGACAATGCCGCCAATTGGTAAGAGATTTTTCCCACTTTAAGTTCTAATAATCCCATTTCAATTACCAATACATACCTTTCTCCTCTAAAGATATGCTCAACGCCACCCCCAGCCATGAAAATAATTTTCCTTCTATAAAAATCTTTCTGAGCCTTAAACATTATCAACCAATACATACCCAGAATTACATCATAGAAATCCATATCTAGCACCAAAAAGTCCCATTTAAATTCTGAATCATCAATGGTTATAAGAAATTCCCTACACACAAAGGCTCTACATTATCTTTCCCCAATAGGAGTTTGATGTTTTATCATAAAGGGATCATCTCAGGTTTTAAAATAAGCAAGTAAATAGAATGAGATGATAAAAATGAATGTGATGCACCAATATCAAACAGAACATGCATAAGGGTATAATTTTAAAGAATTGTACCCCTCACCATATATGTTCTAGCATGACCAAACACAATCACCTATTCTGATCCATATAATTTCTTCCTCACTACACATTGGTATTTAGTTCCCTTATGATATTTCCCTTTCTATGAAGTCATGGTATTCTAAGAATCACCATGGATAGCTATTCTCTACTAATGAGATTGATTCTACTATCCTCACCTCATTGAAGCATACGACCCCTACGACACATGAGAAGTCTCTCGAGCACCAGAACTCGGAGCACTATGACAATAGTGAAAAAGATGCCCCATCTTGTCTCAAGTTTGGAATTATATTTGTGGTATTGTACACTCTCTTCATGAGGATGAGTGACCAAAATTGGGAATATCCAGCTTAGCTCTTGGGTTGTGTAGAAAAGTTACCTAATCTCTTTATATGATTTTCATTCAGGCTCCCACTTTGTTAATTGGTGTCCCTCTTCAACTTTCCTCAAGTATTAGAGTTCCCATCGGTTTCTATGGGTATGAATATAAAACCTCCTCATACTTCTCATGACATGTCTCTTTCATCCATAGTCTCTATATTCACCATCGTTTTATAGTCTGTAATACGAATCACAATAATTTTGAGCTGATCTCTTATCTCAATCCTAATTCAATGATTTGTGCCTTCAAGGATGAACTAGCCACATCCTAGGGTGAAAAAACACTAAATTCATGAATTTGGATTCATATTATATGTTTAAAATAGTTTCCTACTACAGGGTGAAGAATTTAATCATTATTTGAATCTTGAACATGTGAGCATAGAATTGTTTATTGAATAATTCCTCAAAAACCTCATAAACAGGTCCTTGATCCACTGTATCCTACATATCTAGATCCCACCACTGTCATGAAAGATCCAAAAGGATAAATGTTTCCCGTATGAATTTCAACTCCTCTAGGGTGATGATGAAATCAATTATATGATTCATCATGTTTACCCACACTTTTCTATTTTCTACTTCAGAATCACCCTAGAGTATGGGTGGATTCTGCTTCTAGAATAAGACATAATGATACACTTTTCTTGGATCATCCCTCCTATCCCAAATTTCCACATCCTGGAATTCTTGGATGGTACTGTAAACTAACTATTCATTCACATATATCTCAGGTGAAACTACATTATCTAAATATTCTTTGAATTGGTTTCTAAAATTCCTACCATGATTCATTTTCTAATCAATAACAAAATTCATAAGTCATACTCTCTAGAAAAAAAATTCCTAGCATTTCTAATTTTATAACATCAACTATAACACATATGATTTCCAAAACCAACCTTTTCCACATTCATCCAATTTTGGAAACATTATATTTTCTTTTGAAAATGAATCCATTTTCAATAACGGCAACAACCAAGATATTTTTCAAAATATTTCATTTAAAAACAATTTAAAAATTTAAAAATTCAACACTTTTTCACAAACACATAAATAATTACTCAAAATTATGTAATCTCTCCTAGTGGGATGTTATTCCTCAAATTCATGTCATACTCATATCATTGGTTAAAACCATGACTGTGAGATTCCAAATTCTATAAGGGTCTCAAAAACACAAATGTACCAAATTCCACGGTAAGATGAAGTTAAGAATGAAAAGGTTAGATATCTGTTTTTATGATATATATTTCATGTTCCAACAATTATAATCCTTTATATGATATCAACACATGGAATAGAAAAGAATTAAATTCAACACTAAGACTATAAATAACTGATGGCAATTTGATCTGAATGAAAAGTAACGTGTTGATACCATTTGTCTCAAACTGACTTTTGGACTGACCAAAAATGATACCATTTGTATCATCCAAACCCTGATTATTTTCTTGATAGGGTTTTGATACATTACTAGGCCTTACA
Organism: Viscum album; assembly: GCA_963277665.1. NCBI lineage: Eukaryota > Viridiplantae > Streptophyta > Magnoliopsida > Santalales > Viscaceae > Viscum > Viscum album. The sequence goes on from OY728135.1 coordinate 20,367,386, forward strand.
AACATCCCCAAGATACAAAAGGCTAGCAATAAATATTGAAGGGATTCAATTCAAATTGGGGGACTATTTCTCCATTGAAGATAAAACATCCAACTACAGACCATAATAAAATAAGAAACTACATGATTCATAATAAAATGAAATAAAATATCAAAAAGTTATTTATATAAAAACATTGTACCATAGCGGGAGATAACTAACTTAAAATTAAACAATAGAAGACAAACTAAAAAAACTCCAAGAAAACCACAAGACTCCAAAACTCCAAAATATCCATGATCCAGCTTCACCAAAAAGACCAAGTATCATGAGTTAGTGCTAAATATATGAGATAATTTACCTTTTCTCATGTCCTGGTAGATGAAATATGCAAAATCACCAAATTTTCAAAGCAGGGATAAGTAATGATGGTCAGTAGATTTTCCCCAATGACTTCCCAACTCAGGCCACTAGGATAGAACACATTAGAAACAATTATATATAGTAGTTTATAAAATAAAATTTCTGAAACAGTTTGTGTAGAAATATAATAAAATATGTAGTAACTAAATTTTCATGGAAATCAAATAAACAATTCTCTAAATCATTAAAAAATCTAGTTTGTAATTACCCATTCCATTCCACACAACCATACATCAAATCCATGGAACACTGTATAATCCCAAATAGTAAGTCATCCATCCACTAATTCATCACTTAGTGGTCCAATTTGATAGGGGTTCATTATGTCCTTATCCATCCCAACCTTTTGAGGGGGGGGGGGGGTACTTCACACCCTTATCCATCCTAATGTATATGAACACATTTCTGAAAGTCAATCACGTCCATGAAAAATCCAAGTGTTTTCCAACAACATCAATAAAACATCAATATTTTTATTGAAACCCATTTTTTCTATTTAATAAAACAAACAATTCTTTTAAAATCATCATTTTAAAATCATGTAATCAAAAATACTTTCCAACAATACACAAAATTTCCCAATTTCTACAAATAATCACTCAAAATGGTCTGAAAAAACTATTTCACTATGATTAAATAATCAGTTTCAATAAAAACTCTAAATTTGAAACTAATCCTTCAAGTTATAAAATAGAGAAGCCGAGAGTTAAGCCACCTAAATTGAGAGTCTTTTAGAGATTAAAAAAACGACACAAAAACATCACAAACCCGGGTTAAATCTCCATGAACCCACCTTAGATCTCTTCCCATTTCATTAAAAAGACCAAAGCTAAATATATTTGGTATCCACAACCTTATATCCACCCACATCAGGTGTATATCTAAGAAATTAAGAGATAGGGTGAAGTATAGCTATTAAAATTTCCAAGAACAATGAAGAACAAAGCCTAACCATATGATTTGTGCTTTAATACACCAATTAATGTATCCGGATTGATTATGATTCACTTGGAAGAGATTATCCATAATTTTAGGGATTAGAATCTCGATTTAGGGTAGTTTGGGGATAAAACAAGGCACATAGTGGTGAAAATGAGTTAGATCCACAATTTAAGAATCTATATTTGACCCATGCATAGTTTAGTCACACAATTAGGAAAATCTTATGCTAGACATTCTTTTTAATCTTCCTTAAGGGATACCTCACATGGACTCCTCACTTGGTCTATAAATTGTTTGCCAACTATTCCAAAGCCACTACCTTAAAAAGATTGAGGCCATATCCAAAGAACATGATTTCAACTAGACAGCCAAAAATAACACAATTTCCACTAGGAAGACACAAGTTTTTAACAACCCATGTGGTTTCATCACACATTTTCTATTACCCATGTTTCATTTTGCAAGAAATCTTTCATGTCTTGCATAGTTTCCAAAAACCATAGACCACCTGTTCACCTATATAACATCTCCAAAAAAATATTAACAGTTATCCAAGTTCTCACTAACTTCACCGATACAATTTATATACATAAAAATAATAAAGGAAGGTTTACTTACCAAAAACTGGTTGTGATACAATCTATGTCAGTTCTATAGCCTATAAAGGATCATCATGCAATTATTCATGCTTTGGTTAATCAGAAATCTATGGAGTAAAGTCAGACGAGTATAATCATTAAATTCGGGATCGATATGAGTTGTAAATAGAGGAAATATTGAAGTGTATAGAAAGATATTAAAGGGATTTTGAGCCCTCATGGGACACATAAATTGTATATGAAAAGAAGAGTATATCTAAAATGATGATTAAGTAATAGGTGGGAACATCCCTAGTGCATCAAGTGGGGTATGAAGGAGGAAATATTGTGTTTTATAGCATATCTTGTGGTGGGTTTTGGTGAGAACAAGGATTACAGGAGCTCTCGGCACCTTTTGTTTCACCCCTATATGATTGGTTATCCTACTCAGAATTATCACTACTTTCACTAGAAAACACTCATGGCATAGATGATAGTCCCTAAAAGAAATTCTAAAAAAAATAAAAAGAATATAATAATAGGTATTTTTAATTGATAAATATTATAAATAATATACTCACTAAAGGAGACATAAAAGACATCCCATGTCTCAAGATTTTCAATAATTTTTAAATAAATTATAAATTTTTCTTTATCATCAAGACTAATTTTTATAGGAATTAAATATACATAAAAAATTGATTTGAATTACTATTGAGAAAGTTATAAAATGTATAGTGGTTTTAGAAAATAATTATTCTTACTAATTATAAGGAGAAAAATGATAAATATATGTCATTTCATAACTAAATAATGCAAATCTGTAAGTGAAACAAGGAAAAACAATGTTACAACATAATCAAGGCATAAAAATTTTGTTTATTATTCACTTATACAATGTGTTTATTACCTAAATGTAAACTGATTTTCTAGTTTACATATAAAATTAAAATAGTTTACATGCAATCTAAAAATGGTTTACTTGAATTTTTTTTAAAAATATACATTTAAATTGTAAACTTATTTTATATATATAATTTAAATATATTTTACATTTAATTTGATTTTGAGGATTACATTCAAGCTATAAGAATAGTTTGTAGGTAAACTATAAAATAATTTTCATGTAAACTATTAAAGGAAAATTTTATTATTCATTTGTTGAAGCTGATTACTTTTTGTATTTTTTAAATATTAAATATGTTTACCATTAAACTAAACTGTAATAGTATAATATGTTAAACAAGTCTTATGGAAGTCATTTGTTTATGAATTTTGATTACATTATTCTTTTATTTATATGTACTATCAAACCTGATATTTGGAAAATCATATAAGCTACAGACTATATAACACTTAATCTATAAAATTCAATCCTTTTAAATCTAGTTTATTAAAATATGAAAAATTAAATATTTTATAATATTTTTGAAGATTTTTTAAATAAAATTTTTGACCCATGTTTTCTAAAACCTATTTTTAAATCCTTTTTAATCCCCATTTATAAATTATTGTACATAGTTTTTAAATGTATTTTTCAATTTGTTTTTGAACCTACTTTAAAATATTTGTATACTTATTTTAATTACATGTAAACATATATGAAATCTATTTTAAATTCATTTTTTTTGTATCTTTTTAATCCTATTTTAGTGATGATTAGAAATTTTTTAATCTATTATAGGAATGGGTCTCCATTAATTCTATTTTTCATCTCTTTAGTTAAGATTTTAACATGTTTAAATTTTTAGAAATGAATTTTTACTAACAGTTAACAATGAATTTAGTTTATTAAGGGATAGTTGAAATCAATTTACCATTAAAATTTAATTATATTTATGAAAAAAATTTATTTATGTGAAAAACATATAATTAAATGAAACCAAGAACAAAATAACTTATGAAAATACACTTTTATACTGAAAATAAATATATAAATTTGAATATTACCAACATGGAAGACCCATGTTGTGTTAAAATGATTGGAAAAAGAATAAATATGGTTTCCACTATATATTACCTATCACTGCATCAAGTTTATAATCAACTTTTACAATTAAACTACTTGATTCATCTTACATTATATTTTGTTCAAGACCAATGGAGGCAATGATGGTTTCAATATCATCCCAACCATTTTCAAAAATATTTATTTTGATTACTTAAATAATGACATTGAATTTAGGTATTAAATGACATTTCATATAAAACATAAGTTTCACCATTATGGTTAAAATATATGGATCATCAGTAGCCAAAAAGTTATTAATTACAATAAATCTAAATCCATAGTATCAAAAAAATTTCATGTCATATTATTGAATAAAACCACTTGCATATCATCGTATAGAATCATTCATTGGAGTGAAATTCCAATATTAGTATTTTATTAATAAATAAATAATATGACATGATTTCATATCAATACCTACTATAGAATGTAAGGAAATAATATTTTTTCATTGTAGTTAATATAACCCCAACATACCATGCTCTAATATTCACTCATTGATATGTTATAAAAAATTGACACCCGTTCATCACTATGATTTCCATTCGCAAACCAAAGAATTTAGATCAAAGGAAAACACTCAAATTTATTGAGATATAGATTCAGTAAGAAAAATTAAAACATTAAATATATATGAATATTAAAATTAAATGAATATTTATTATTTAATTTAATTAATGTATTTAGAATACTTTTAATTTCAACTGAACATGAAATTATTTTCTATGAACATTCCCTATTCATATCAATGGAAACAAATGATGAATTCTAATTATAAATTATTTATGTTCTATATACAAAAAAGATAATAAAAATTTTATATATATGTAAACCCACTTAGATTAAGATAACATATACGTGTTGAAATAACTTAGGTGATGTAGTCATTGAACAAATCATTATTAAATAAGACAGTCTAATGTTCCATCTTACACAATTTAAGTCTTAAATTTTCCATTGTAAATGATCCAATAATACCCATTGTTTGGGGAATTTATTGAAAAGATTTTTCAATTTTTCTCAAACCACTTTATTCATTTCTCATTGTCTTGTTACATCTTCTACTTAAATGAACTGAATACAATAAATAAAATACCATCCATTCATGGGACATGTAACCATTCAACATGGGACCTTGAGGATGATTTCTACTCTATATATAATAATTAATTACTTTAATATTTATTTATGTTAGATGATTCCACAAAAATTTAAATGTTTCCTAAATAAGGGTTTCAACCAAAAGATGGATAGTTTGATGAAATATGTAATTGAAAAAACATGGCATAAAATTTTTATCTAACTTCAAAAATAAACAAATAGATACCCTTCCAAGATTTTTATCAAGAAATAATTATAAAAAACATTTATCAAATAGATATTTATAAAAAATGCAACAAATAAATTATTATAGCCTTTACATTATTGGATATGAAATGATTGATCTTTATTGCAATCAGTTAATGAAGAATGATATGAGAGGTAGTTTTTCTAGAGATGTCAATTTCAACTCTCTTCTATTAAAAAAGTTTTAAATGTTCCTTTAATAGTCATCAATATCCTTGATATTATATATTAATTATATAAATTGAATTTTATCTAATGTTTTGGTCACATAGGAATCTATGTTAACATTTCAGTTATATAAATTGATACACATAGGATTTCGTTTTGGTCTGATACCTTAATACAAAAATGTCACTCCAATATCATAAATCATAATTTTAATTCCACTTAAAATATAGAAGTATTAAATAAAAAGTCCTCATATACTTTTCTCTATTTTTAATAATTCTAAATAATGAATTAACAAATTAGTTGGAAAAGAATTAAAATCAGATTCGATGGTTTTCTTCTTCAAATTTTAATTGGAATCAGTGGAAACATTATTCATCTTCATATATTTCATTAATCCTTCCCTGAATGAGAAAATGACATCTTGAAAATCATTGGGAACATGGATTATAGATATAAACTGGGGAGGCCTCTTGATCTAATCAATATTATAAAAATTTATTGGATTATTCTTGTATTGATAATCCCATTAAAAAGAATCATTAATGTCCCATGAAACTGAAACTATGAAGATGTTTTCATCTTTTGGATTTTGGATGCTTTATACAAATATTAAAGGATACTTTAACCATGATTGTCCTTCCATACATCTTTGTAAAAGTCAAGTAATCATTTATCTTCAATATACGTGCATCACAAATATGAAATATTTCTTTTATAGAAACATCATATGTGTGTGAAAACACATTCTCAAGATAATGTAACTCTTTTATTAAAGGTTAATATTAAAAATTTATATCATTTCTAGGATTAGATGGCCAAGATATGAGTGTAATAAAGAAATTTATTTGTTTTTTAACCCACATTTATGGATAAAGATTATAAATTTGAATTAAAAATAGCCACATGTGTTGTGATGTGAACTTTTAACCAAATATATTAAAACTAGCACTTGAAAAACCCAAACATGACATTATGCACTTCATCTGAAAATACAGATATTGTGAATCAAATTTACTTCATGATAATCGACCCACAAGTTGAACCAACTCATTATTATTATTAATTATATCAACATCGATTTATTCATATTTGATGAGATATCATTAGAAATGAAAATATCCCAGATTCTTCAAATCCATGGAAAGATCCACATCAATTTCTATGGAACAAAAGACAGTGTTCCATATATAATTTTCATCCATTAAGATGTATCATATTCATTTCATTCATTTAGACCCAAATTTTCATCATATAATGTGCTATTGACTTTCCAGAAATAATTTTGTTTATAAAAAAAATCACAGATAGTCAATTAAGATATATTCCATCTGATGATTTGAGGAAATATTTTTGTCATCATGAATTAAATCATTCAAAAATGTATGAATATAATCAATGTAATTATTATAGATTCCATAAATGGTTTTCCCATGATATAGTAACCTTAAAATTTTCATCCTTTTCATTTTATCAAAATCCCGATATACAAGAATCCTGAAATCACCCCTCTATTTTTTCTATTTCTCAATATCATCATTGTTAAAGTATAAATCATGTGTACTCATTGATGTAGAGATTATAGTGTTCCAATATATATCCAATTTAATTATTTTAATTATTCAAAAAATCCTAAATTTATTCTCAGAAATTTGTTTTGTTTTTTTGATTATAGTTATCTTAAAATGTATTCTCACATGTTTATCACACTACATAATAGTATCATACAATATTTTAAGAACATATTGAGTTGTTCTTAATAATAAAGTATCATGTAAGACTTCATCTTACAATGTTGGACTGATTTAATCAAGACATACCTTTTAGTCATAATGATAATATAGAATGAATTTATTCTTCTAAGAATAATATTTGTAGTCAAAAGAAGTTGAAGAAAAGAAAAATATTATATTAAATTGGAAAATCTTATAACACTTCATTGAATAATCAATATCTTATCAATCAAAGTCACATTATCTTACAAAAGACATTTTAGGATGAACAATATACTTAGTAGATATCCCATAAATATCTAACATTGAAGAATATTAGGATTCCTTTTATAATCTCATGATAACAAATTTAATACCTTTTGATTATATCAGAAGTGGAATCCCTATTTGAGGAAATATCAGACTACCCAAGACTTACCGTGAATAGAAAAATCTCAAGAATGATAAAATCTTTGAAGTTGCAATCACAAAAGCAATTCAATATTTAGAAAGTGCGGATACATAATATTTGTTTCCTATCGTATCGAAATATATACATGGATAATTTGATTCTTGGTGTTATCATGTACTTATGATTAAACAATATATAAAAAGAACTGTTAAGAATGATAAAAAATGTGAATAACATATACATGAAGGAACATATACACGAAGAACATAAAAGTAAGAAAATAATTCCATGTATCTATACATAGAATGAATCAATATGTTTAGTTATAATCTTATCAGATCTAAAATTTTCCCCAAAAATAATCCTAAGCTACAATAATTTCTTTCATATTTTAAGGATATATCATTATCTATTTTTATATTTTCTTTTGACCATGTGATGTAAATGTTTCACAAATATGGAATCTCCTCTATAGTTTTTCACTTAGTGTAAGAGTGTTCAATGATGTGGATGTGTCTTGTAATGGGACATCCTTATTTTGAGCACATAGACCTTTATACTAGGTGACAAATACATGTACTCAGTTGGGAGAACCCGGTAAAATGGCTATTTAGTGAGAACTATCATGCTCAAAGATTATAGCATTGATGGAGTAGACTAGGAGCTATTTGGTCCCCAAACCACTATATAACTCAGTGCTAAATTTTCATTCTGCATGTTTCACATTTCTACTACATATAATCTTATGGAAGAAAATTGGACATGCACGCTTTGAATAGGGTGGATTATATTTCAAATAAATTTTTAAGATCTCAATTAACCCCCCCCCCCAATGAGTAATTCAGTGACTCATTATTAGGGATATAAATTGGTATCATATAAAGTTACTCTCGATTTAAAAATGTTGAAAAGTTAAATTCCAAGGATCTATATTTGAATGGATGTTATGGATGACAACATTGAAGGTATGTCAATGGTTAGAGATCAGTACTTCAATGGTGAAAACTATAGTTGCTGGAAGGATTTTAGAGTTATCTTCCTCAAAATATTGGACAAAAAGTCCATATAAATGTAGTTACGCCTTATGATATTTCTAATTTAGAACTAAAAACTTGGTATGTAGTAGATGAAGAAATCTATAATATAAATTCCAAGGCTTTGAATAATATCATCTGTGAATTAAGACTAGATTTGTTTTACTAAACATCTCAATGTTAAAAAAAACACATGAAATGTGGAAAACTATAGTAGTAGAATATTAAAGTATTATCAATGTGAAATCTCTTACATATGATACAACCAAGATTAAGTTTGATACTTCTGAAATTAATGAAGGACAGAGCATTACCCAACTAAATAAAAGGCTCACTAAGATCACGAAAAACATCATCTCTCTAGGAAGGCCTATCAATGAGCCTAATAAAGCTTTAAAAGTTATCAGAGATTTACCCCCAGAGTGAAGTGAAATCTCAGAAGATATAACATAATATAAATAGGTGAAATATTTTAAACTAACAGTTAACATTGGAACTATTATGTTGTATGAAGCTGAAAAGGAAATTGAAAATGAGGATCCCATTATTATCAAAAAGGAAAATGCTTCCGTGAATCCTTTAACTTTAAAAGATGATAGAAAGATTATAAGTGATTAAATTTTTAACTTTTCTTAAGAAGAATACATCCTAATAAAATCTGATTCAAATGATGAGATTTCACAATTTTCTCAAAGATTCAAAAAACTCTATAACAAGAGAAGTGGTTTCATAATACCCTTCAATATAAATAGAAATCATGGTGAAAAATATTGGGATTTGAGATTCTACGAATGAAAAAAATCTAATACAAATTAAGATTCACTATTTGAAAATAAAATATCAAAATAATATAAACAAGAAATATTTTAGGAAGATCCTATATAAGATGTCTAAATAAGCTACGATGGACACCTAGAGTGCTTCGATGATTTTGGACAATGCACATCATCAGAATCCGAAGCTAATGATACAAATCCAAATGCAGTCATTTTTTTATGGAAAAATTGGATGAGTTATATTCCTAATACTCCTCTGAGAATCATATTAAATACAAAAATGATTATTGATCATAAAAAAACTAAATTAATACTACCCTATATTGGAAATCAAGTATGAAATAATAAAAATTAAAAATTAATCTAATTGAAGTTCCCATAATAAAATTGTTGGTGAGAAAGAAAATATAAATAATCAGATTTCAAAAAATAAATGGTTTGTGAGAAAAATATACTATCTTAAATACTAAACAAGTCATAACAATCAAAAATAAATATAAAGATTTCTAAATTTCAATGATGATGCATTTTTTTAAAAAAGGTGTATATTATTTAAATAAAATTCTAAGGAAAATAAACATAGAAATGAAATTTTTGGAATTTGAGGACAGAGAAAAAAATATAAGATTTATAAAAAATATTTTGTGCCCTGCTCAAAAGATAAATATCTGCATAAAGTTACTATTTTTATTGAAGACAAATATGAAATTTTGAAAATATTTATTATCTAAAAAGTCCATAAATTTCTGGAACTAAAAATTTTATTCTTTCAAAATATTTTTCAAAACAAACTGAAAATGTTCCTAGAAGAAAAACGAAAGAATGGATACCATGATATTTAATACATAACAATTTCAATCCCAAAAGAATTTGGGTAACAAAGAATTATGTTGTTTTAATTTTTATCAAAATGGATGAATGAATGAAATTATGTAATGATTTATAGGTAGTGGTTATTCAAGGAATATGATTGGAGATTACTCTATGTTTTATTCTCAAACCAAATTATATGGATGATGTGTCATCTTTTAAGAAAATGTGAAATGAAAGATAGTTGGAATTGGATTTTTTGTAAAACCACAGTCAATCCTTATCAAACAATTATTCTGCATATAATTTTTGAAGCACAAACTAATACGTATTTCTAGTCATTTTGATGATGGGTATTATATTATTTTCTTGATCAATTCTTACTCAGTGTGTAAAGATAAATGCCTCACATTTAAAGAACCAAGAACAGAAAATGTTTACATATTAGATGTTAACATGTTGTGTAGGAAAAATGTAAATTGTTTAAAAGCTGAAGTTAATGAATCATGGATTTGGCAGAGAATTAACGGACTATAAAATGATAATTACATGATAACATTTTTCAAAAAATAATTGAATTTTGATTTCATGATCTTATATTGGATAGAAAGAAACTATGTGATGCATGTCAAATGGGAAATCAACATAGGTCATATTTCTAATTAACTAAAGAAGTTGCTACTTCTATAACACTTGGTCTTACCAATATTGATTTTTCAGAATAACTAGAACTTAATATCTTGTAGGGAAGTTGTTTTTTATATATTGGTATATTATTATTAAGATTTACATGGGTTTACTTTTTTATGATATAAAATGGAATCATGTTTTGTGTTTATTTATTTTTGTAAACTTTTTTAATATTAAATGGATGTATAATATTATTTCATTTAGAATTGATCATTGTGGTGAGATTGAAAATCATGAATTTAATTCTTAATTCTCTATAAAAGGCATTAAACATACATTCTCACCTCTCAGGACACCACAATGGAATGGTGTGGTGAAAAGGAGAAATATGGCTTTGTATGAAATTTCTAGGACTATTTTATGTGAATATAACATGGTTACTTATTTTTGGGCTGAAGCTGTTAACACATCATGTTATTTCCATAATAGAGTTCTGATAAGCCATATTTTAACGAAAACAACCTATCTTTTGTGGAATAATAGTAAACCCTAGTTAGGATACTTCGAAGTATTTTGATGCTAGGTTTAAATCATGAACACAAAGGATGATCATTAAAAGTTCGATTTAATGGTTGATGAAGGTATATTCCTAGTCTACTATACTACTTTTAAATTGTATAAATTTTTCAAAAAAGGTCGAATTTTGTTGAAGAATATGAAGATGAGATATTTGATGTTATTGATCATTTTGGTAACAAAATTACTCAAATAATTTATCAAAATTATTTAGTAAAAAATATGAAATATAAACCATTCATTCATGGAAAGAAGGATGATTATTTTTAACTTGATTACTTTAAACCAAATCAAATGAGGGATGACACTACTGAATGAGAAAGTGAATTCTCTAGAACACTCAAAAACCTTTAAGACTATCATTTAGAAAACATAATATGAAACCAAGATGAAGGAGTACAACAAAAAAAGAAATGTGTGAAATTTAGTATAATTTACTGTCTTTCTATCCTAGTTATAACCAAAATCCATATAAGAAGCATTATTATATTAATTTTGGATCGTAGGAATATAAGAAAGATGAATAAATTTAATATAAATGAGGTGTTGGAATTAGTCGAAAGACCCTCAAACAATCCTATAATTGGAAATAAATGGTTTTTTATAGAGAAGCATGATGAAAATGGTGTAATAATAAGAAATAAAGATAGATTGTTTGAAAAAGGTCATAATCAATGAGAATAATAGAAAAACCTCCTGGTATTGAAGATCCTCAATTTCATAAATCTATTTTTTAACATACTTATGCTCTACATGGACTTAAACAATATCCAACAGTGTGGTATGAAAGAATAAGTTATTTTATTTTATAAAATGATTTTAAAGAAGGAACAAAATATCCTATGTATTTTTAAGAAAAAATATTTTTCAGATATATTACTATTACAACTATATGTGGTTGATGTTATTTTCAGATAAAAATAATCAACGTTCATGCAATTAATTTTTGAAACTCGTGAAAAAAATGAAATAACTATTATGGGTGACATAAAATAACATTATTTCGGATTTTACATTTAACAGAAGGATTTTTGAAGCATTTTAAACCAAATAATATATATAAGGGACTAAATTACGATGTTTTTATATGAAAATAGTAAGACTTACTCAACTCTTATGAGTTTAAATATCAAAGAAGACTCAAATTAAAGTATAAAACCAATAGACAACATGTTATACTGAGGAATAATTGGATGATTCTTATACCATACTGCTTATAGACTACATATCATGGTATCATTATGTCTTTGTGGATGATTTCAATATAATAAAAAAGAATCACATTTAGATGCAACAACATGAAATCTAAGTTATTTAAAAGGAACCATAATTATTTCCAATATTTTTCCAAAAACTTATAACATTAACTTAAATTTATACTCGGATTCCAATTTTTAATGATATAGAATATATAGGTAGACCACATTAAGAAACTGTCATTTTATTGGTAAATATATCCTTTCTTGGTCAAGTAAAAGAGAACATTATGTTGCACAATTAACTTCTAAAGATGAATATATTTCTATAAGAAGTTATTTTTTATAGGTCTTATGGATGAAACACACCTTAATAGGCTTTTTTACTTCACTTTTATTATGTTCCAATAAAATGTGAATACACTTGTTATATCAACAACTCGATGAATACAATAAACCATTAAAAAAAGACAATTTATTTAAGACAACATTTTTCGAGAGACCTTGAAAAGAAAATGATACCGCTTTATGATTTTTTTCGTATAATTGTTTTGTAGATATTGTTACTAAACCATTTTTTGGTGATATATTTGATTTAATTAAATCAGAATTAGGTATTTTTAATTTTAATAAGTAACATTTTATTTTATATCTCTCTTATATACAGTAATCACAATATATTTTTATTTAAATATTTTGTTGTGACATTGTTTCAAGTAATGATAACATCCAATAGCTCAAATCACCAATATTTAGGTATATTTACTCGTATATTAATATGTGATCCTTTATTACCATGACAAAAAAGATTGAGTATCAACTCTATGCATGACATGAATCACAAACTCGTTGAACCCTTCTAATCTAAACTCAAACCCTTGTTAACCTACCCTTACGACCTATCAATCTCTCAACCATTTTGAAAATGATTAAAATGAAAGAAGTACATGGTTCTTTAAATATAATGATGAAATTTCAAAGGATATCCAAAGAAGTTCTATATTGAAGGGCCATTGATTTCAAATGGATGGAAAGAATGAATATTTTGTTAAAGAATATTGTTAATAATTATTGATGAGAATATATTTATGATTCATTATGAGCCTCTAAATTGTTCACGAAACAAGTTTTTGAGTTCTATGAATCTATTTTGTTTCACATAGGTGATTATGAATACCTATCAACTAAAATATTAAATTATAAAGAGATGACACTGACTTCTATTATTCTTGTTGTATTGCTGAAATTTCCACAAAAAGTAAACCCCTTCTTCTACACATCCTTATCTTCCATGGATGGAATCACTTCTATATAGATTATGAAATCCATATTTGGAGCTACTTTCATTGAGAAAAATCAAGTGATGAACTTGGATCTAGAAAAAAAGATATTTTTCATGTTAATTCAGTATGGAATCGCTCAACGAAATGGTGAGTTTGAGAAAAGTATTTTTCCAAATATTTCATTGCTCAGGTTTTTTATTATTCAAATACTAGTGAACATTACATGATATATCATGCAATATATGTTCCATGTACAAAATAATTCACTCAATTTCTACTCGTATAAAAGAATATGAACTTTATTGTTTTAGATTGATAATGTTTTTTTGGATATAAATGATGAAATGTTTTGTCTTGGTTTGAAAAACCTTAATGGAAGTGCTTTAAAAAAGATTGGCATAAATTTGGATTTTACATGAAATTGTTGAATCCTTATCATTATATTCTTGAAATGTACCCTGCTCAGAATCATGGGGTATTCAAATCAGCCCGAAAACCTAATTGTGGAGGAAGAATCATCTCAACATCCTGAGAATAAAAAAATTTATAATGATTAATATGAAGCACTAAATTTAAGAAGATAAATTCAGATTAGTATTTTGTCAAGCCTTGAAGCTGTTCATTATAGGAACAATCCTCTTACATCCTATTAAACTATTAAACATCCCAATGAATGAATAGCCACATTAGTCAACATAATGTTCTCAATTAGACTAGATAACAAATTTTACTTATGTTCAAAAATATATTCAATTCTAGTTTCAAATCACTCTCCAGAAATGGAGAGAATAGCTAATGAAATAATCAGATGAATGATTACCCAAGAATCACTTAAAAAGAACATAGAACCTTATTTCTCCAAAAATAACCCAATTCGAGAAAATAATACTGATTTTCAAGAAAAACGGATTTCATTTATTCAATAGGAAACTAGAAATAAAGAAATATTGAAGCTAAATGGGATATATCTAAAATTTCTCAGTAGAGCCTCTCAAGATTTTCATGTGAAGTCCAAAACCTAAAAGCTCAAGTCTCTAAATCTCAACATGAAATTAGATCCCCACATGATTATATGGCCTTTAAAGCTCAAATTAAATAAATAAGGATATTGGTAAAGTTTATTTTGGAAAAAAATCAAAACGACCTCTAGATGGAACTATTCTTGGATAAATTGTTCAATTTAGAATAATGGAGTTATCTTAATTTGTAAATTCTATATTTTTCACTATTTATTCTCTTGAAGGTAATTTTTTGAAATGATAACTATGTAAAAACATCCTATAAATAGTTTATGATGAAACCAAAATATTATCAGTTGGAATGAAGGATGCTATTGAAAACTCCTCAAAACTATGTTTTTCTCCTTTTGAAAGGAATCTAATAGAAACTCATGAAAATTTTCTACAATTCTAGAATGATATAAGTTTCATTATTAATTTTTTACATAACATAGATATCACATTGATAAAAAATTTTGAGGATATAGAAATGATTCTAGAAGATCATCATGAATCAATATCTAAGTGCCCTAAACTAAATTTCTTTGATTATGATGAAGTTTAGATTAACACATTTGCATAATCCTAAATATAAATTCAGACTTCTAAATAAAATGAAATTGTGTCTTGCATGGGGAATCATAATAATTTATTTGAAGTTTTAAGGAAGCTAATTTCTAGTTATTTCAAGAAAGGAGACCTCCATAATATCATTGGAATTTTATCTTAGATGATATGAATTGGTTTTATAAATTTCGATGATTTTTTCAGAATTGACATGGTCAAAATGATTGAAACTTGTGTGAATGCCCTTTTCAAAATGTGTGGTAGAAGGATACCTATACTGAAAATTTATGATCATTACTTTTATTCCTCTCAGTGTCTAAAAAAATTATTTAACCCATCATAAGATCATGCAAGGGAACATAAAATATTTTCTAAAGATTCAACTTTTTACTACCTAAACCATATATTAAAATTACCTTTTCTTATGTAGATAACTATGATTTAGAGAGGGATTATAAAGTGTCACAGAATATTCAATTGACACCAGTTTGGTTTTCTCGTGATGATCATTTTGGTCATTGAGCATCCTCACTGACGTTAGGAGATGTTGTTGGAACAAAAACTGAAACTCCACTTTTGTCATCATTGTTACCTCCCTGTCAATAACACTATATCATGAAATCAACTAACCGATGTCATTTTCCGCATTACTACTGATACTCCTCATATTCACATTTATGAAGTTAGTGGCCCCGTGAGTGGGCCTTCAAAAAAATTTGAATATTCCACTCTTTATGGAATTTTAAAATTTTTATATGTTTTTATTAATATCTCTTCTTCATGATAACGATATCATAATTATTTAAAATTCTTATACTTTTTATGAAATATTTTCTTATTATATTTATATTACTTCCTTACCATTTCAATTGTAATTTTTTTCAATTATTCATTATAATATATTTTTTTAAACTCTATTTATCAATAATTCCATGAAATATAATATTTTTTCCCTTATTATACATCATTCTGATATCATAAAAAGGGTGAAAATGAAAAGAAAAATAAAAAAAATTTACATTTATTCTGAAATTGTTTCTTATTTCAAAAAGAAGGTGAAGAAAAAAAGATTTTAAAAAAAATTAAAGGAAAAAATTATATGTTTAGAAATTTTATGTCTAATATATAAATTATTAAACATTTCATGTTGTTTTTTGATCATCAAGAATGGGGGTTTTGTGTAAATATTTTTGTGTTCAAATATTTCTCCATTTTATTTTTTTGATGATTCATAAAATCCCTAGTTTTATTCTAAAATGTATTTTAAGTGTTTCAAATTATAATTAACTTATGCTTTATACTCAAATTTTTAGGTCACTAAATATAAGTACATTATCTTATTAAATTCTAAGAACATATTTTGTTGTTCCAAATCAAAAATTATCATGTAATACTTTTTCATACAATGTTTGACGGAATTACTAAAAAATGATATTTTAGTTAGAATGAGAATATGGAAGGAATTTATTATTATGTGATGAATATTCATAGTCAGAAGAAGTTTAAGAAAATAAAAACATTATATTTTGAGGGAAAAATAATTAATCTTAATTGTAGATTAAATATCTTAGAAATACAAGTCACTTTATCTTACGGATTCCATTCTATGATAGAGAATACATTTGGTCAATATTCCACAAAGATCTAATATTAAAGGATTTTATGATTACATTTATAATCTCCTGATAATTCATTTAAAACCTTTTTAGTATATCTGAATAGGATAATCCATATGTGGAATGATCAATATGGACATGACTTACCATGAATGGGAAAATTCTAAGAACAAGAAAAACTATAACGTTGTGATCAAAAAATCAATTCATATGTTGGAAAGTAGGGATACATAATATTTGTTGCATGTTGTATCAAAATCATTATATGGATCATTAGACCAATATATTTATCTTGTTCTTATGATTAAACAACATATAAAAGGATCATTTTGGAAAAACACAAAAAGGGAAGAACATATACATGAAGAACACATGCATAAAGTAATATATATATGAAGAACAAAAATAAATGAAAACATTGATAGAGATCTTTACATAGTAGGAATAAACACTTTTAATGCTATGCCTATCATCTCTATCATTTTCACGGAATATTTTCTCAGGATACATTAATGTATATCATCTTCTTGTGAATAATATTCATCTACTATCAGTTGATGCTTAAGACTAAGTTCTACAAACAATTAACACATATTGTATGAATTATATCTTTTTTGACTTAGTTTAAGAGTGTGTATGAACCTGTATTGTTCTTCTAAATTGAGATCCTTGTCGAAAGATCGTATACCTTTGTACTAAGTGAAAATTGATTGTACTCATCTAGGATCCCTGGTAAAAGTGTTTTTTAGTGATAATAAAAAATATTGAGGAGTAGATAATTGGTGGATTGTACTAGGTTAATTAAGTTCCCCAAATCACTATAAAACTATTTGTATAATTTTATTTCTTCATGATTCACATTTACTCTATGTATACTCCTAAATAAAAAATGGGATGTTCATACTTTGATGAGAGTTTTTTATATTCCAATGATTTTTTAGATCTTATTTTAACCCCTCTTGAGTTTTTTAGTCATTAATTACATTGCACAACACTAATTGCATTTTATTCAGAAATTTTAATACTGTATTACTCATAATGATGATTAAATGGAATATAGTTTGGTATTATATTCTCTATTCCATTACTTTAATATAAATCATGAATGTCTTGAGATTTTTTATTTCTCTTCTTTATGATACAAAACAAATTTTTTTTTGAAAACCCACCTATGTTACCTTCTAGATAACTTCTCCCAGACTTAACAAATGTCTTATAATACAATTTTAACAAGGCCATAATATAGGAATTAAATTTGAATCAGTATTGAAAATAAAATTTTAAAAAAATAATGTTCTTTTAAAACTTGTTTAAGATCCAATCAGTATGGAACACTTAACTTCTTTCCCTCCTACAAAAAATCAATTTTATTAATATAAATATAGTTTACTCTAATTATAATACCAATGACATTCATGAATCATTTGAATAAATATTAAAAAATTAAAAGAATACCATAACTATATACAAATGTTTTTATCATGGATCAGGTCATTTGGATTTAGTTTGGTTCAATTAAATCTATTTCATCACTATTAATTTGGATTAATTTATGTTATGTGTGAAATTATATACATTAATCAGTTTTGATTCATTTTTATTTTTTTCAAATGTTTTAAATTATTTAACATTTGATACTATTGAGTTTCATTCATTTTGATTTAATTTAGTTTAGTTCCATTTGGTTTGGGTTAAGTTGTGGTTAGTTCATTTAGGATGGATTATTCTAGTTTGATTTATGTTTGTTTAAATCGATTCAATATAGGTTAGTTCAATTTAATTTAGTTTTGTTTAATTCAATTACATTTTTTTGTTTTCTATACAAATTAGTTTAATTTCTTTTCAGTTCAATTCATATTTATTTTTTTATTATTTGTTTTTTTATGTTTAATTTGGTTTATTGGGTACCAATATGGTTTAGATCATTTTTTATGTGTAGTTGAGTTTATTATTTTTTGATTTAGTATGTCATGGAATCCATGATCATAATGAATAAAGAATACTGAGATATAGTATATGTGTTTAGGATGTTATCAAGTGCATACGTATCAATAAAATAAATGAATTTATCTTAAAACACAATCAATTAGAGTTGTTACTAACATTAAATGGTCCACTAAGAGAATATTCCTACACATTTGTTAATAATTTCCTGATGGGATGCCATATATTTTTTTTAATGGGGTTGAAAGATTAGTAGTCTTATTTGATATGTATTCATTCTTTCTTGGTGGGAGAGGTGAGGTAATGGTTATTCTAAAAAGGGGAAGAGTTGTTTAAAATGTAAGAGGATGTAAATGTAAACAAATGAAGGTTAAGGATTACAGTTCCACTAAATAACAAGAACTACATTTCAAGATTTCTCAAATGTATTAAAATTTGATTTTGTTCACAAAAACCTTCTTAATTAGGTACATGTATCTTCCCATGTGATTTTATCAATTATGAATTTTTAAATGGATTTGACAATCATTTTAATATGATTATAAGAATAAATAAAGATGAGAATAAATGTATGTATACATATTCAATGTGGTCAATATGATTCATTAAATGTAATGGATCAAGAATGTCAATATAATGGGATATAATCCCTTGTGTTTTGGATATTGAATACTTACAATCCTAAAAATGCATTCTTATCTCCAAAAATCATTTATCTATCATAGTGAGGGCATTGACTCCCCCTCAAGTGTTTAGGTATACTCCAATTGTAAACATGGATCATTTATTTTATGTAACCCCTCTATGATAAGAAGATTGTTTTGGTTCATTTGGTGATCATAATCAATTACATTGTATCAGGGATTAAATATCCAGGCACCTACATCGACAATTTAGGTTTTCAAATTTTAGGTTCTTCATTTGTTTTACATATTAATTATTCCAATTATGGATTATATATATATATATGATTTTTTCTTCTACTACTATGGTTTGTATGATGAACCTATAAAACGTAATAGTGGTAGAAAATGAATAGATAATGGTTTATCCAATTCGTAGGAACTCTCACACATGAGTGTGTGCTATAGCACAAATCTCTACCAAAGTGCTCCATTTTAATGTGAATAGTTCCATTCCCAAAGAGTTTGGGAAATGAAGTGATCTTATAGGTTTTCATGGATGTCACATTGGACATGTCCATATTATGGAACGTTATTTTTCCCTTCATTGGTATTAGAGAGAGGATTCTTTGAAAAGTAAACAGGTTTAGTTTATTGTTTAGTGAAAAAATTATAAAAATAATAAAATGGTATTTTTGAAACCTAAAATTTAAATATGAAAAGTTAATATTTATTTCTCATGATAAATAAATTATGTATTGTATACAGTATAGTATTAAATTATTTATAAATTATTTATAAATGATGAAGAGAAATTTTTGAATATTTATGAAATTTATAAAATGTGTTTTATAAATAAATTTACTATAAAATGTTTATAATTAATTGATCAAATGTTTTTAAACCATTTATAATTAATATTCCATAATATCATTGAGATATTATATTTTAAAAATTTATGTGTTTCATAAAATGGTTTCTAAATCATAGTAGAATATGTTTGGGGGTACTTTTTTAAAGTGCTTATAAATTAAGTAAATAAAAAAGATTCTATAAATAATTAAATATATGTTTATGATAAACTTGTTAATTTTAATAATCTGAAATAGTAAATTTTAATATTATGAAATAGAATTTACGTACTGTATGGCATACCTTGTGATATGAAAATAAACTGTTTATTTAGAATTCAAAAAGGCAATTTATAAAGAGTTTATAAATTTCGAAATATGGAAGAAATATAAAATGTTTATTTTCAAATTATTTAATTTACATAATTACTAATTATAATTATTCAAATTGAGAATGGTCCTTTGATGGGAAATCTTTTAAACATCATAAAGAGTGTTTTGGAGAATGATATAATCATAGTTATAATAATTTTTAAGTATGAGACATATTAATGATGTAAAATGCTTTCTTAATAGAAGTAGGATTATAATTTTTTATAATTCATACTATATCATGTCCTATAAAGTATAATATGAAACATTTCATATTATGTACTGAATATAATTCTTCTACTTTTTAATAGGAATATAAATTCCTTTTAGACATTAAGAACTTTCTTTGAAAATCCTATATGATATATGAAAATTTTAATATATGTTAATGAGGTATTTAGTTATATAAATTGTGATATAAATTATATTATATTATAAATGGTTTAAGAAAAATTTAATGTTATTTAGGAATAATTATAGAAAATTTCAATAGATTTTTATAAATTTTGTTACTATAAATTATTTGTGGTTGGTGGATTAATTGTTTTGAAACATTTATTAAAAACATTCCTTAAAATTTAAAGAGTTAAAATTAAGAATATATATTTAAAATTAATATGTTTTATTAAATGTTTATATATCATAATTACGAGTTGTATGAACACATAATTTTATAAATAGAATTCTCTTTAGTAAATTCCATATATTTATTAAAAAAACATGAACTACTTTGGTTATTATATCTTCTTGGGTTTAAAATACTATTAATCATTTTAATCATTCATAATATAGTTGATGTATTGTGTCCATTATGATTTATATATATTAAGGTTTATGAAAAATTATAATTGGCACAGATGGAATAAGTGATGTCCTCAGCCTGTAATATTTTACCCTATGCAGCCCATCTATCAGAGCTTCCATGGGAGATGGAATCACTAGGAGTTTCCCTTAACCATGCCCAAGCTCAGATTCCATATATGAAGCTCAAATGAACCATTTGTAGGATACATTGATGTGTATCGAGATTATGACCCAAATAATATTTTCCAAACTATCAAATGATAGCCCCACCATCTCACACCTTACCCATGGGGCCTACACTTATGTAATAAGGGGTTCTGTATCTTGACACAATACTATTTTTTTATACTTTCTTGTTAATAAATTAATGATTATATTTATAAATTTTCATTATTATATTTTATATGGGTTCCTAAAAATTATATTTTTCTATGAATAATCTAGAATTGTATTTTTGGAAAATATATTGTTTTAATTTAAACACATTTTTTAATAAATTGAAGAATTTATAAATAGAGTTATTTTTTATATAATATTATAACTAAATAAAATTTTCATAAAAATGATAATATAATTTAGTGATGTTGATTATAATCTTTATAAGGGTTAGAAAACCATTATTGTCTTAAAAACTAGTATTTTTAAATAAAATAAAATTTTGATTTAGAAGATTAAATTATCATATTTAAATAATTATTTTCAATCAAATAAATTTTATTTTTGAATCATAACATCAAAATTATCCAATGTTGAGTTCTTTATAATTTTATAAGATATTCAAATTTTTGAGTAAAAAATATAATCATTATAAATACATGGTTTGTATAATGACATGATAATAGCCCAAAAGTTATGAAATAAAAAGTTTAAATAGAATAGATAACCAAGAAGATGTTTCCCCTTTAAAATAATGTTTTTATGTAATTTGAATAATTTTATAAACACCCAATGAATCCTATAAAACATATATTATATTTTAATTGTTCCAAATAAATTATTTATAAACATGATTAATATACACATCAATAGGGGTTTTATTTTATGATGTTTATATTTTTCCTTATAATATATTTAAAACCACTCCTTGTTGATATTGTATTTGTTTGGGATAAATTTTTACAATTACAACTTCTTGTTTCAAATAAATTAATTCACCTACAATAGTTAGATTTTATTTTTTAAGTTATTTAAAGTAGACATTAATTCAAATTAATAAATATTTAGAGTCTCTAGAGTATCCATTCATCTGTATATCCAATTGTCCCTTAATTCCATATAAATTTTTAAAGAAAAATCGACAAATCCAAAGTATATGGATATGAGACTTTTTCAGCATCGATGGAGCATAGATTGTATAAAACATTAGTATATTCATGATAATAGATCGTAGATTCCTATTACTTCTAATTAACGAGACATAGAAATTTGTGGTTTTTCTTCCAAACATTATCATGATCATCAATTGGATGTGTTAAAGTATTTTTTTATCTAGAAATTCCAATAAAAAAATTTGATTTATTATACACTTAAAGAATGTAAAATAAAGAAATTATGTATATAATACTCTATAAGAATGAATATGAGATGTAATGTCACTTCTTCCCCTCTATATAAGAGCATCCACACTTAAATGGGGGCCCTAATCCTTTCACGAATCCTTGAAAATAGTGATACTTGTTCATGAATGTTTACTATCTACACATAAATTATTTAAGTTAAGTTTAGAATTTAACTCATGAATGTAATCTTATTAGTATAAATATAAGTTTCATGCATAATATTCCATGAATATGTCTAATGGAAGTCAAATATTTACTCATGCATTGATATTTAATTTGTCCAAGTTGAAATATTTATTTATTTTCTCTTTATTTTATTAGATTTTAAAACATTTTCCATTCATTTATTTATATAAAATTTCCATAATCACATCTAACCGAATTATTTAAAACTAAAATAATAAAATTATGTTGATGAATTAATTTATTGATTAATACTTAAATCGATTAATTTCTCATCACTATTTAGGAAATGAAAGTATTCTTGGATTTCTACATAAAATATGTCCACTTTTAAAGAGGAATCCATTGTATAGTTTTATGATTTTGGATGATGCACAATTTTTCTTTATAATACCCAACCTATCATCATTTTCATTTAATTCATAATGAGGTAATTCACCTGAGATTATTTATTTCAATGTGAAATTTAATTTCGAAAACGTTTCCAGGATAACAAAACGCAATGGACTTATCCTTTAACCAATAATATCCTCAATTAGAAGAACCATCCATCCCCAAATATTAATATATCCTCCATTCTCCTATAGAAACCTATATGTAGGGATGGAGTGTGAGTTGGGACCACTATCATAGAGGAAATATTATAGATTAATGGGTTAGGTTTTACTAGATTCGACAGATCTATAATTTTAATAATATCTCAAGATGGTCTACATATATTAAACTATAAGGGCCCC
Source organism: Viscum album (assembly GCA_963277665.1). Classification (NCBI taxonomy): domain Eukaryota; kingdom Viridiplantae; phylum Streptophyta; class Magnoliopsida; order Santalales; family Viscaceae; genus Viscum; species Viscum album. The sequence continues at coordinate 20,391,517 of OY728135.1, forward strand.
ATCATGATTCACATACTGACACATTTACTTAATCTTTGAGATCATTATTCACTTGTTTATAAATATCAAATATTTTTACTTACATCATGAAGATGTTGGGATTATCACATGGAACATGTGTGATAGGATAAATCCTATTACATGGGATATATAAAATTAGTGTCTCTTAGAATCTATTAACTAAAATGTATTTGATAACACTCAAATCCTAGAAAATTTAGTATTCTTTTTTAAATGGGATAAGATGAAGAAGGAACCAAAACCATTCCCAGAAAATCCATTTATTAAATGAACCAATATCTTGATAGAGGTTCATTGTTGATTACCATACATGAGAATGATAAAATCTTATTCAATATATAATACCAATGGGTTTCATGGAACATACTAGAAAACGTTATAAGAGATATAATATATTGAGTTGGAGTGATACACTTAGCCTAAATTAATATAACACCTCCGAATAGCATGTTTTTCAATATATACATCATCATATAACTTATACCAGTGTATGAATCATATAATAAATTAATATTGAATATTTGTTTTGGAAGTTAAACAAAAAATAAATGATATTGGTCAAACTCTCAATACTATTTTTAGAGAAAATATACCATGTATTACATAAAATTTATGATAGAGAGTCCTCGGGTTAGCTATGTGGTCTAATATATATGTTATACATTTCGGTACCATCACAATTAGTATGGTTTTAATTTCATAACTCAAATTAATTCTATAATTTATGTTCAATACATTATTGCTAAATATTTTAATCAAGTCTCTAATTCCCCTAGAATATCAGAAACTAGTTATCATATTGGGTTATTTCTCAAAATCTATGTTTTTTCTTTATGATTCACTAGTTAGGATAATAAATAATAGAATAAACACTAGATATGAACAGACTTCATATGTATTCACTTTTAAAGATGGATTTTTTATCACATTTTCATAAGGATATTATATGTTATCCATAGAATCAATTCCAATTTCCTATCAATTATGAAATATATAAAATTTTATCATGATACTATACTATGTAGTTTATATGGATTGATATATAATGATCATAAAATATTTTTTGGTGATATAGGAACATGAGTACACAAACATACATGTAATTATGTCACTAATAGATTCATTATGTTGACTATTCGTTGATTATGATTTTATATGAGGTAGTTCTTATCTGAACGTGATGTTTAAGGGGTTAATTCAATAATTTATGAGGTTTCTCTTCAAATAAGTATCCCCATTATAATATTTCCTAAATTGAAATGGGAATACAGTAGTTAGGGATAATCTATCATTCAAGTTAATCACCATATGAGGAAGATCACCTTGATGAACTCTTAATATAGAAAATAATTTTAAACATGGTTTGGTGTTCTCATTTACATGCTTGAAGTGGGATTCCATGAGGATTGACTACCCATTGTAAGATATGTATTATTTCTTCAATATTACTACCAATCTACTTCAAATTTGAAATTTAATCTCTCAGAAGGATTTATATTTCAATACCCTCTCAATGGGAATTAGATTTTACAACCATAAACTGAAGACCCGAATTCAATCATTTTCCTTTGAAATGGTCTATATAGATCATTTCTTGACACTTTGACCAAAAGATATAGGGAATTAAAAATAGTGAGGATGATGTAGAGGATAAATGGGTCTAAGGTGATAAATAAAATTAAGAAAATTAGAAAATTTTATATATGTGTAATGAAAAATACAAAAATGGTGAAGGAATAAATGAGTGGTATAATGAATATAATATAGTTATTGAAATCACTTCTTTTGAATTGTAGTTAACCCTTCCTTTATTTTTATATTATATATTGAATATGACTCACATATTTTTTTAAATTATTTCTTCTTTAGGAACCATCATTTATATACCTCATTATGCACACTTTAAATTATATATCAGGTAGATAATAGACATAGGTAGCTATAAACATCTAGGTTTATGTTTAGGGAACACCCTATAGAAAATTTTTTATTTCCACAATGATATTTTAGAAGATGAAAAGTATTATGATTAATATTGACCATCAGGAATATGTGAATATATTTATCATTTTCTTGTGTCTTAATATCTTAGGTTGGTAGAAATCACGCTTTTTCATTGTGACAATCTATAAAATTTTGTAAATTGAAAAATTAAATATTTTAGATTATATAGTATGTAAAAATTAGGGTTTATTCAATTTAAATTTAAATAATCACTCCCATCAACCAATAGATATTTTCAGTAATTATTACAAGTGTTATACATGAAATTTATTATCTAGGAAATAAATTTGGTATTTGGTATTTATATATATAGATTATGATTTATAACCATCTAATTACTTAACTACTAAAAAAATATTATTAGGTAATTTAGATAAAGGGATTCTCATTATATGAATGAATTATTATTATTCTAAGAGCATTCCATCTTATTCAATAGAGGAATAATATGTGAATTACAAAAAAGTGGAATCTCAATAATGTAAGATTATATATTTAATGTTTTTCATTTGGACAAGATTTAAATAATATTTATAATTTTCATGTCGAAATTATTATTGAGATAACCACTGATGTTGACCATGATAATGCGGTAGTAGAGATTAAATTTATAGTCTTATAGTAATATATATCTTGATACATTGCTAATTTGGAATAAATTAATATTCTTCATATAGGTGTTTAAAACATCAAAGGTAGTAATTGTTTGAAATTACTTTAATAATGGTAAAAAATGTGTTTCTTTCACCCGATAATGATATGGTTTTGTAAGAGTAAGATAGAAATTTATTTTCTTGACATTTGTTTTCTCATTACCACTATGAGAGCATGGGATATGATAGGGGAACATTGACTTATCTAGAATATCTTATTTTAAAAACCTAGATGATCACTGATATAGAAGAAACAATAAATTCATAAAGAGATAAAAATACCAATATCATTATATTTTATGAAAAATATATTTTCTACAGATATAATAATATACAATTCATTTTATAGTGTTAACACCAATAGTTAATTAGTTTATTATATTTATTATATGAACATTAGAACAACTACTGAAATCAATTTGGCTAAAATTGTTTGTACTCAAACATTGATAATGTTTATGATAAAGGAAAAATCTTATTTGAACAACCATGTCATGAATTATGGGATATATTTGGAGGAAAATGTGGATTCAAATAATGAATATTCCATGTGAAACTAGTTGAAGTGGTATAGGGTGTGTCACAATAAACATTATTTGATCACCTAATCACTTTTTGGTGATATGGCTACTAGGATAGGTATCCTTCACTAACTCTTCACATGCTTAGGATTTAATAGCCTCAATATTATTCACATTATTATATCATTAAGTGCGTGATATTTTCTCAATAATAGAAGGGGATGAATTAATTGAATTCATTTGAGTGTAAGTCGAGGAATGATACACTGAGTTGCTATAATGAATTGCAGAGGTGATGTTTTTAAAATAATAGAAGTAAATATGAAATATGGATTTTATGGAAAATGGGATAACCACTAAAAAATTGAATTAATATTCCAAATTTTGACTATATTATAATATTTAAAAAAATTATTCTTTTCATATAAATTTTTTACTAATAATAATTATTTCTTATTGTATTTAATTTTAATGGGAGGCTCTAAATTATAAAGAATCACATTAATTCATTAATTAAATAAATAAATAAGAAAATTTAATTTTTTTGTAAATTAACTAAATGATAAAAATCTAAATTTTCTTAGATTTCTATAAATAGTGAGTGTTGATTAGTTTTTTATAGATTCAAGAATTAACATTGTATCACTTCATTATTTTATACTCTTACTTTTACCAATTCCATACAGAAGTGTCTTTGAAAGAATGTTTGGGGTTTAACCTTTAAAAGTTATTTCATTTAATTGAAAATATAATTATTATTATAAATTCATACAAGATAATCCCATATATAATTGTAGCTTTTATTTTTTAACATGAAGCATGGTCCACATGAAAGAATTTAGTTAAAAATAAATAAGAAAATGAATCAGTATGTATTAATGTAAAACTTCAATGTGAATGATTAGGTGATAATTTAAACAAATCATGTATTGAATATTAATTTTTTTAATAACATGTACAACACATAATGGACTTATAATGACCATAATCAGTGAGGCCTACATGGTCGGTCAATGGTCAGGCTATAACAAACCCAAGCCTGCCTCCATAGGCCGTGGAATAGTGATAGAAACTGTGAATGCATAACATAAAATGGGATTCCTTTTCCTAAAGTACCTGTATGAAAACACCAATCCATATCCATGAAATAATATATAGGAATAATAAAAGACTCCAACATCTAGATTAATACCTATATGTAATAACCTATAGGGAATATAATTTTGGTATGAGATAAAAAACCAAAGTGAAAAGGAGAAAAATATATTCCCAACTAGAAATAAAGTCCAAAACTGACAAAAACAGGAATAAACTGATGCTGAGAGTGCCATGATCGAGATATCTAAGCCGGAACATAGTACCCAAACTACACACTAGTGTATCGCTATTCTCCATCAAAATCAGTGCCAAACTATTCTTTGTCTTTATGAGACAAAACACATGTTTGAAATCCCATGTAGTGGTGAGTATATACATGCATATCTAGACACATTGAAAATGAAAAAGTAGGAAATATAAACGTATAATAATGATTATATCATCCCAATCAAGGAATGCTAATCCGAAATTGATACAAAAACAAATAAATCGTAGAATTATCCAAATAAAATACCATTTGAGAGAGAAAGGGTGTCTCCATCTCCACAACCCAACTAAGAATGACAAGCCTTCTGATAGCTCCAACAGTCCATCTCTAATGCCTAGCATCGAGTGTGTCTTTAAAAAACATTGATTGAAGAGACCACACCTCTCCAATATGCTCCATAGATGATAGAGAACAATCTCCTATGAAGAAAATATTCCATTGTGTGTATGGGTGTGCCACTCTATGGGTAGAGGAATCACGCCACAGTTTGTCTGGTTGGTTCCACCAAAAGGGTAGATGTCTACAGAGGACCATATGTGTAGTGCAATAGGGTGGTTTCATTGAAGGTACAGAGGAACCATGACCTAGTGTGTTAAGTGGGTTCCATTCATTAGGTTGAGGACCCCTGACCTAGTATGTTGGTGGGGTTATACTGAAAAGGTAGATTAATCATTCCCTAGTATGTTAGTGGGGTGCCACTCCGTAGGTAGAGAACTCATGTCCATGTTCGTTAGGGGAGTTCCATTTAGTATATAGAGGACCAACATCCAAGTAAATCCAGGAGTGATATCTATAAGTAGTGGACCCACTCCCTAGTGCATCATGGGGGTTCCACTCGGTAGGTAGAGGACCAAATCTGTAGTACATTATGGTGTTTCACTATGTATGTATAAGACCCATTCCCTAGTATGTTAGGGGGTTCTAATCAGTAGGTAGACGATCAAAGCACTAGTACGTCAGGGGGATCCAATCATTAGGTATCATACCCATTCCCTACTACATCAGGGGGCTTCCACTCAGTAGGTATTGGAACCCCACCATTATATTTCTAGTGGGTACTACTCAAACAAATTCATAGAGTATGAGAGACCCACTCCAAGATTCAATAAGGGGGTTTCCAACCTCAACCTCTTATTGATGATCTCCCCTCACCACTATCATCGTCAAGAATCACCTATAGAAGAGTTATTCTTGAAATATTCTATGACATGTATCACAATCCTCTATGAAAGATTCCATAGAGTGCTATGTTTAACAATACTCAGGATAGGGAGTATAGGAACCAAAATACATGTCCAACCGAAGGAGATATGCATGGTATAAGTTTCACATAGGGGTATATGGTGTGTGGTCCTACTTCGATGTCTGGTTGTTTTCTGTTAAAGACAAGGCCCATATTCCATATATTATTTGTAGAATTTAATGGTTCTACAGGGCATGTATCAACCACATTAGGCCAAACCATGTGATCATGGGAGGGGAACATGTTTTTTAGGTCGCTTCTTTGGATCCAGTTGTGTACCTATCTGTACTCGGGTACCATCCCTTTCCCAAGTATACCAATAGTATATGTAATTTCCTTCAATACAAGTTCATGTCCATGTGTATATGGAACACGGTGCAACCACCGAGGGAGTTTCACCCATCTTGTGGGCTAGGTTACTCGACATGCGATCCTTATATTCCCTTAAAGCATAGATTCGATGCTTAGGTGGAACTACACTATGTATGTACATCATACTACATTTTGTGTTGTCTAATTTTTCATATAAAACCATTTTCTTCACATAGATATCTAGATATACACCCATCTCCAAGAATCCCAAAATTTTAATACACAAAACATGTGGTATTTTCCTTAATTTGTCGATTATGACCCTTTAGATGCTAGAAATCATAAACTGATCATTCCCACGATACTTGTACAACATTCGATGTGTCTCCCATCATCTTCCACTTGATTCCATAACCGATAATGACCCCAGATCCATATATAATCACTTATGATCAATAATAAATCCTTTATTTTATTATTTGTTTATCACATGTGTGTCTGATGTGAATTTGGGGGGTCAATAACACTCTAACCAACAATAATAAAAATGTTAACCCTTGATCATGTAGGGAAATTGTGAATAATGAAAAGAATATAGGGGAATAATGAACATTAAAAACTGAGTATATAACTGAACAAGAAATCTTAGAAAATTATCATAAATCTAGTATTGCCTGGGGTGATAAAATAAGAAACAAGGAAAAATATTTTTGATCAATATAATCAATAAATTGTGGGGAACATGTGAAGAAAACATGTACAAATTAGAATAAAATAATAATAAATTTTCCAATTTTAATTGAAATGGAATGAAACCACAATTTATGATCACTACCTAGATTTTGGATCAACCATTGGTGAATAAAATATTCATTAATGATGAGGATGATCTTATGTGTTCACTAACTATCAATCCACCTTGATATGATATTTTTTCATCATCTGATTTGATCCACAAATTAATAATGATCAAATCTCCTCTAAAAAACCACCCTGGGATCTGTGGCTAACCATGGAAAAATTTCCCAGTGAAATATTTTTAGTGTAATGGTCTAAGATAATTCAAATTAAAATAAATAAATTAATCACTTGTTTTAATTAAACACAGATGCCAACGATTTCCTCTGCTAAACATCCCACACTGACTAAACATAGGATATGCCTAGGGTAAATCCCATGTTCTGAAATAAACCATAACATGAATAAAGATAGTTGAATTATAGGAACTATAGATATACCTAATATAATAGAATCAAGCATTGATACACATCCTTTGAAAAAACAAATTATTATATAAATGGTTTTAAATACACACTTACTTGAAATGGATGAAACAAAACCAAAATGAACAAGAGATAAGTTGAGGGAAATAATGTAATAAGGGATTATTAATATAGAAGTGATGAACCCATATATATAAAATATGATTTTTATATTGATATAGCAGATGTAAATTAATCGTATCATGAATTAGTAAAGACTCAAACATTGGGGTAGAATAAGGGAAAGTTGTGAATATGACCAGTCTCATGATTGAAGATTTAGATGTTATTATATATTGTATGGAAACTGGAATCAATCCATGAATAATTTTAAATGTCAGGTTGATATTATAGAATTAAAATCATGAGAATGGAAAATAGATAGTGTTTAAACAAATGTGTAAGGGATGACGTAGACCCTATGTAAACAAGTGAATGGTTAATTTCATAATACCCTCCCTCTAAATATACCCATCCTAGCATGGAAATGTTGGAAGAGACTTAATGACCCCTGAGTCCCAACTCCAGAAGTTACTGGGTTGGAAAAAAGAATAGAGGGTATAAAAATATCACAAATGGGAGACATTACCCTCTATAATAAAGTAATATTAGGATTTAACTTAAAAATTCACCAAGAAAACCCTATAAATAATTTAAAATTAAAACCCAAACCATCCCACAATGAATGTATAATGTCAAAAGATATAATTAAAATTAAAAAAATTAAAATACCAAAGGGAAATCCCAAAGTAATGGATAAACAAAAGATCTCTCCCATGCTAGAAATATTCAAATCAATACCCAAAGTCCTCCTAGAAACATGAAAATAATATTTATATATGTAATGTTAGAATATAGGTATACTATGTAAGATCATACCAAAGATCTCAAGTGTGCTTGTGAAAACAACATGCTAAAGTGCTTGTAAACAAACAAAAAAACCAACAATCACCTAAATAGGTCAACTAACTAATCCCAACCTCAGCATAGATCATTCACCAAATAACACATCCCACATAGTACTATAGTAATAAAAATTATAAAAAAGAAAAGATATCCACAACTACTTAGACACTAATTTGTTGCTCTGACACTCTAAAATTAAACATCTTGTGCTCTTATCTATTACATTTATATCACATCACATCATAGCATAGCTTATATCACCCAAAGAGACTTGGTAAATCACATCACATATCACTTATAGACACTTGGGCCATGACATCACCTCTCACCCAGAGACACCTAGTCCATGATAGCACATTTCATTACATAACCTGGTTGGTAGGGTATCATGAATGGAGTACAAAAACCTTGTTCCATCCTCCCACCATGCATAAACCCCACCAGATATCACATATAATCGTAGCCTCATCAAATCAAACCTCGCCTAAAAACCCCTAGGCCATCACTACACATATTTCAAGAACACACCCAGGCTATCCCTGCTAAAGGAAGAGTAAGGAAGCGGGATTATCCACCGATAATTATCACCATCATCATAGATCTTTGTTAAATAACCAATAACCGAGAATAAATGAGTGTTTATAAGGTAACTCAACTAATGTGGGAGAAATATAGAAATAAGATACAATAAATTATATAAAGACAGAACAAAATACCTAACCTATGGGTTTACAACAATAAAAATAGAACACACCATCACATACAATATTCCACATGTCAACAATCTCAACTAAAACCATTACTATATGAAACACACCACACAACCACCACACAATCCACGTACATTTAAAAAGAAAACTCATTAACATTTACATAACACATTCATTTAACATTCCATTGATTTAATCCTTTTACCACACATCAATTTCTATACCATATAATTTATTTACCATCTTATTAGGTTTAGTTTTATCATTAAAAATTTATTACATGGATAATAAAAAACATAACCAATCACCATACAACACCTCACCCATCTCACATCAACTGTCATCATCGCACCCCACCAACCACACCATCCCACAACAATAACCAGTCATCACAAATCGCCACCAAATATCATAAAACTACAACCACACAAAACAAAAACACATCACAACCAATATCATCTCCATTAAGAACCATAACTATTGGGTGAACAAATTACATAACATCCCCTATCATTTTCATTACAACTAACCACCGCATCATAATCAATGAATCACACAGCCTAGTCAGTCACCTCTATCACTGCACAAAATACCAAACCACACAAGTAAACTCAATAATCACAAACTTATACCACTAAAAACATCATACATCAACATTTATTCAAGGGATGTCATCATATTACTTATTTAATTAGAATAGAAATTATTAAACAAACCTGGTTTCCATGGAGACCAAATTTATTGACCATATATATGTTCTTTAGAATTTTATTCTTATTGAAATCAAATAAAAAATTATCAATGGTCTCATAACATTTTATAAATTGCATAAAAAAGTCTCCCAGTATATATTATTTGTAGTATTTGAAACAAGAATGAACAATATCATCAACAACATGTATCCAAATAAAAATGAATGTGATATCTCTCTCATACACATCAATTTCAGTTATTCCAATTCATTATCTTATTTCCCCAACCCCTACTATTTACCAAATGGAAATTGAAATCATGAAATCACTACACATATCACATAAATATGTGACAATGAGGATCCACTACCACAAAGAATATTTTTCAATCTTCATCACACCGTAGGGAGAAGAAGGAATATCCTACAAACCACAACCACACAAGGAAACCCTGGATCAACCTGAATTACACAAAAGGGTTATTAAAAAGTAATCCCAACATATACTAGTATCAAAACAGCACCAATCTAGTGATTCTATGTTTAATATTGTAAGGGAAGAAACAAATAAAAGGAGGATAAGTTACATCGAATTGCTAAAAAACAATAACCATGACCCATGGATCAAAGTAAGGTAAGATGGCCTAGATGAATTAAGAAAATGTATTCGTTTCATCCATAAAATGTGAGAAGGATGGATAAATGATTTGATAATAAGATTAAATAATACCCATAAAATACCTGGTAGCCACCACTTTTATGTTATAAATCCCAGATTTATATCTTAAAATCCAAGGGATTAGAAAATATTCTTCTTTAAAAAGAAATTTTTAAATTTAATCCCATTTTATACTAAAAACATAGATTATTGGGATTGAAATATTTTTCAATGTAAATTTCTATTTTATATCATAACCCCATTTCATACATTTCACCTCAGCCACAAACAATCCATAGACCGCTACCCAAAAAATCTGTAAAATATGGAAATACACCGTAAACTCCTATTTTATGGTGTAAAGGCCTACTGTAATTTTCTACAGCTCCATCAACCACCAACCCCTAAAATAACTCCTCAAGCCTTCTCCCAAACATGTAAAACCACCAAAGTAGGGAATGTAATGGGTTCAAGAGGCATGGTCTATTACAATACACACATGAAAAATGTTTCATATTCCAAGGAATCAAAACCAACCCCAAAATAAGGGAAAGGGTGAGAAAAACCTCCCAATGATATATTTCAAAGGGATCTCATTGCACCATAACACAACCACCATCCAATCATTCACAAAAGAAATGACCACAAAACACCACACATGACCACATAATCATTTATCACAAGTCACAACACCACATCATTTGGTACTAACCAAAAACTATAAATGTTTTATAATGACCCACATATCCATATCAACATCCATAGAGCCTACGATGACAACTAATACATCTGACACAAATTATTGCACTAATAACATGAATCAACGAATCTCATCCTCCATGTCATGATACTATTGCCTCTCGGTGGAATTGACTCACCCACATTATTTTAATCCCATTGTAACATAACATTTATTTATTTGGATTTATTTCCTAACATCAATATATATCAGAATATTTATCACATATCAAAAATTAAATAAAAAATTATATCTCCCAAAAATATTAAGATACAAACATCAAGATCCTGAAAACAATATAGAGTAAGGAAACACTAAAAAATAATATAATACTAAGCATACATATGATTCTCTCTCCCCTAAGTAATCTCTTCTAAACTTCCATGCCTCCAAAACATAAAAACCAATGGGATGGTTCATCCATGTAACATCTTCACACGATGATATTGGATCTATATTCACTATTGGAAATCATTCTTTTCCCAACACATGTATACAAACGGCTCTTTTGAACTGTTGGTATAGGAGTTCTTTACCAAGGGTTTGCAGAATTTGTTGGTAAAGATGGATTTTGATGGAGTTTTCCCAAAGGTTATATCAAACCGCTAGGAAATCATTATTTTCTCAATTTTTTTAATAACCGTTGGGAAAATAAACCCCCAAACTCTAATAAGGCAGCTGACCCCCCCCCCCAATCTAGAAGCAGATTGCACGACTCCCAGAAGCATTGCTTGACTCCGATAATCCATTATGAAGCCATAGCACTGGTGCACCTCTTCCATGAGATCTGCTGCTAGGTTAGAATCCTTCCACCTCTTCTCAAGTATATCTTTTCACCTCTTCTCAAGGATATCCTTCTATTCACAAGGATACCATTATTACCTATTTCAAGGGATTTAGGAAAATTATAAGATTCACTACTCCATGAATTGGGTACTCAAATCACTACATCTAGAAATTGTGTACTCAAATCACTACATTGGTGTACACATTGTCCAATTAATGTTATCATTGCACATATACATTTATAAGGGTAGGATGTCTCTTCCTTGTGTTATAATTTTAAGGAATCATATTTTTTTTTAATCTCAATGCTTCAAATATTACAGCTTCATGTATATGAACTCATAAAAATTTGTTTTTAATATTTATTCTTAGTATTTCATGAAAATCATTCATTTCATTAAGATCATGTCAAACATAAAGATCTTATTCATCTTAATTTTTGTACACTATGGGTATTACATAACAAGTATGTATCATGTTTCTATCAAAATATATATATATATATATAATGACACACTGTTCACTTATCCGTTCCACAAAAGAACATATGGAGTATCTTTTTGAACTTTGAAAAATATTATGTGGTCCCTAATTATTCTTCACAGATGAAATATGAAATAAATAACCATACAATAGAATTTAATTTATGAATAAAATATCTACAAAGGGAACTCTCGGTGGGACCTCTCATTTTCCCATATAATACTTCTTCCTTCTTCATGAATCTAATTCACAAAATGTCAAATTCACCATATTAATGAATATTAGTTTTCCTAATATAACCATTAATCAGTTTTCCTTCAACTTAATACATGAGTTATTCAATCACCTTTTTAAACCACGGTGATCATTTTCACATATTTTGGGTTCCTCAAAATGCTTTGGAAAATCAGAAAAAACAAATGTATTGAGTCGTGCATCTCATATGGTTTCATGGGTACAAGTTCATCATGTAAATCATGACCGCGTGGTTAAAATATCAAGAGGACCATGGGATTATTATTCTTCACACAAATGAAGTTGTTTTCTACAAATATGTGTTTTTGTTTTCACTTTTGATTTGGCCAAAAGGGGAGCTTTTTAGTCATAAATTATGGTTGTGGGTGGAAATTTTGGATTTAAGATAATATGACTTCATTTTACATGATATGTAATATATTATTATTGATTTATGTTCAATTTTATTATCTATGACAAGTGATGTTGTTTAATAAGTTGTTATTAATGGTTGTAATAATGGCAATATGGTATAAGGGTTCACAGGGTGTGTATAACGGTTGACAAGGTGTCTACGATAATCTAGTGTCTTGGGAATGTACATGAGAATGTACACACAGTACATGACTAGGTTATCCATTTAAATATACATAGATAATCACTTATGGTGAAAAATATGTTTGTCCAAATGGGATGCTGAAAACGTCCCATTTACACATGGCTTTGTTTCATCGGTATTCCCACATGATGTGTTGGCCATACTATAGAGTAGGTAGTAATTAGCTCAGTAAAAACACTTTCATCCCTGAAATTCAAGTCTATATGGTTAAATGGAAGAACCCATGTTCTAATGACATTCCTAACATGGCTTCTAACTCACCTCACCAAAAAATAAACTAGAACACTAGTTAAATGCATGAATTCATCCTAAACGTACACTATAACATTGGATAAATGGAAGAAATCATCCTCATTACAGAATTCCATACACATTTTGAAAAAAACAATCATTCACAAACATCACTGTAATGTATAGGATTTTTGAAAAACACATATACCTTAAATGTCATGAAATTATAGAAGGAACTAATTTCATGTTATCTTGTTTACATGTGGAATCCTTGTAGCATTGGAAAATATATTCTCAGAACTATAGAGTGGAACCCCATTTGGTGTTTTGAGGTCCACCCCAGAAAACAACCCTCCTCCTTGGACCCAGGACAACCCCCCTCCTTCTTGGGACCTGGATAGCCCCCCCCCCCCACCCTCCTCCCTAGACCCCAGACAGCCCCCCTGTATCCTTCCTGGACCCTGGATAGCCACCCTCCTCCCTGGACCCCAGACATCCCCCCACCCACCTTTCTGGACCCAGTACAGCCCCCCTCCTTCCTGGAACTTGAAAACCCACTCCCCCTCCTCCATGGACACCAAATAGCCCACCACCCTCCTCCCAGGACCCCGGACAACCTATAAACTGTATTCATAAGTGAGAGAAAAGACACTATAACTTGAAGGTCCCTCTCTAATGAGTGGACATCTGGGTTTGAGTCACTAATGAGTGGAATACTGGTTTGGGATGTCACAATTCCTAGATATCCTTTTTATTGGTGTTTCTAATAAAATCAATACCTATAACTATTGACGGTGCCTCTCCAAAATCAATTAGGACATGATTCAATGAATACACCCTATCAATCTATGATCTATGGACCAAGTCCTAGAATCCTTTAGTCCATGGTTAAGTTTAAACTTGATGAGGCCAAAACTACATTTGATGTGATCCTGATCATACTCCTCATCCGGATATCCCATAAGAAGTTAAAGTATAAAGCTCATGTACTCCCAACAAGACCCTTGAGGATTATGTATTCCTTGATCCACTTCAAATATCTTACTAGGGAATCCTTGAATATAGCCATTAGAAATTCTGTATCTTATTTTCTTATATACACTGTATTTTATTGTATTTCTTAATATGAATCTCATATAGAGTAATGTGTCAGTTATTCTTTTATTTAGTGTAGACAATTGTCATTTACGTAAATATTTTTTTGATTGAACCTCAATATTATGGAATTTCATTGAAATGACTTATTGATTTTTTTATATAATGGATAGAAATTTGATGTACAAAACTAATCGGATTTCAAATTATTTTCAAAATAATTTGAACAGATTTTTAGATCTTTCATTTGACAAGGCTTCAGATAATGTTTGCATACACTGCCCATGTTCTAATGTGTTGGAAGACCTTTGTTGAGTCATAAAGAAATTATCTATCATATAACCAAATATAGTTTCCAAACATACTACTATGTGTGGTATCACAATGGAGAGAAAATGGAATCCAAAAATTTTGATTCTCTAAATGATTGGACTGAATTGGAGAGTTTGATATATGATCAATTTCAATTTATTCACCATCATGAGAAGGAAAGGATGTCCAACCAACAAGATTTCTCTACAAGCATACATGATGCGTCCAATGAAAATGATGATGTCGATAGGGTGAAAAAAATTTATGATGATGCGACGACTCTAGTATATCGGCAATGTGCTAAAATAAAAAATTTGGAATTTTTAATCTGATTGTTTCATGGGAAAACTATGTATGGGATTTCAATTACTGAAATTGATTAAATTATTAGCTTCTTGAAGTAATTACTTCCAGATGATATAGATATTCAATTAAACCACTATATGTCATAGAAGATAGTTGATGAACAAGGATTCTCAAAAACAGTTCATGCTTTCCCTAATGATTGTAGCTTATTTTGGGACGAAACTGATGAAAGAAATGATTTTATCTGATGTGGAACATCAGGATGGAAGCCAAAAGATGATGGAACACCATCTCATGTGCCGAAAAAAGTAATGTGGCACTTTCCATTGATCATTATATTATAGAACCTTTTCATGTATGGTGAAATATCAGTAAAAATGCATTGGCATGACACTGAGAGAAAAAGAGTAATGAAGAGTTGTTTTACACTGCAGATAAATTTTCATGGTAGTGATTTGATGCTCGATATGCTGAATTTGTAGCCGATATGCGTAATGTGAGACTGGGTCTTTCATGTGACTATTTTAATCCATTTGGGCAGATTCTTACTTTATACAGCACATGGCCAGTATTCATACACAATTATAAGCTTCCCCCATGGTTGTGTATGAAAAAG
This sequence comes from Viscum album, assembly GCA_963277665.1. Classification (NCBI taxonomy): domain Eukaryota; kingdom Viridiplantae; phylum Streptophyta; class Magnoliopsida; order Santalales; family Viscaceae; genus Viscum; species Viscum album. The sequence continues at coordinate 20,407,285 of OY728135.1, forward strand.
CCTTACACTTTTTTTAGTATACTTATATCTGGCCCTTCTGATCCCCACAATGATATAGATGTATACATGCATCCTTTAAAAAAATATTTGATACATATTTTGGATGTGGGTGTGCCCACATACGATGCATGTTCGAAAGACATATTTCAGATGCGTGCTGCGCTTATGTGGAAGATCAATGATTTTACTACTTATGCAATGATGTCTTGATGGAGCACAAAATTAAAATTGCCATGTCCTATTTGTATGAAGAATACTTGATCGAGAAGACAAAAATATCTTCATTGTTTTATTTTTATGGGACATAGATGATTCTTTCCAATAAACCATCAATATAGAAACAATCGTCAAAGATTTTACAATACCATGGAGACTGATTATCCACCTCAGTGTATGTCTAGATCTGATGTTCCTAATGAATTGAATTATTTTAGTTATTCATTTTGGAGGGGTGTAATGAAATCTAGAAATAGTAAAAATGTTTCCAATGATACCTATTAAAATTTGAATAAAAAGAGTATATTCTTTGAGTGGTCGTATTGGTCAACCAACTTGTTACGTCATTTCGTAGACGTAATACACATTGAAAAGAATATATGTGAAATGTTGCTATCGATTCTTCTATATTTCAAGGGGAAGAGAAAATATGATTTACGATATTAGAGTGACTTGGTAGATTGGGGGATCAGATGATAATTTCATCTTGTCTGTATTAGTGAAAATAAATGGCAAGTTCCATTTGTTTCTTATGTGCTGATACAAATACAAAAAAAAATCAATTTCTGGAAGTGGTGGAGACTATTAATGTTTTTGATCGCTATTCAAGCAATATATCAAAATGGTTCAACAAAAAAAAGTTGAAGCTGAAATCATTGAAGACTCATGATTATCACGTCCTTTTGCATGAGTTGATTCCAATAAAAATCTGTCATATCTTGTCCAATAATATAAGAGTCTCAGTTATTCGGTTGTGCTATTTGAATAGAGATATTTTTCCTATGAATTTTTCCAAATCCTTCTTGCAAAAACTATTAGCAGAGACACCATTAATTTTGTGTGAGTTAGAAAAAATATTCCCTCAATCATTTTTTACGCGCATGTTGCATCAGACTATCCATCTTCTGACTGAAATACTTCTTGGAGGACCCACTTCTTATCTTTGGATGTATCCAACTGAAAGAAACATGTACACATTTAAATCATATGTTAAGAATAGGAATTATCCTGAAGGTTCTATTGTGAATCATTACTTGGCTCAAGAATGTATGGATTTATGGTCAATGTATTTGTATGATCTTACAATGAGAATAAAGAGACCAATGAGAAATGAAGAAGAATCGTATAATCAAATTGAACCAAGTTTTCTATCACTTCCTCAGACATGGGGAATTCCGGGATCATATACATTGACGACATTAAGCCTTGAAGAGCGAGTGGTGGCACATCGCACAATGTTGTTCAATTGTGATTTTTTTGATGAGTATATCAAGTATGTAAATTTTACATGTATCTTATATCTTATCTCTAGTAATTTTAAATATTTGTTAAACTATTTTTATTTTTATCTACAGGTAACATAAAGAATTTATATAAAGAAAGCATCATTCTTTATCATTGAGATGGAAAGAGACTTTGCATAGCAAAGGGTTTTCTACTTGGTTGAAATTGAAGGTAAAAATATTTTTTGTAATAACTAAATATAAATAATATTTAATTAAAATAACTATTTGTTTATATTTCTGGTATTGAGTTTGCCTGCAGACTCTATTTATGAGGAAATAAGATCTTTGGATTTTGGTCCGAATACCATGGTTCGTGCTTGTAAATCACATGCGATCAATGGATACAAATTTATTATCAATGAATGAGAAAGAAACATGAGATCACAACATGATGTTTTTATACTAACTGCCACAATAGACTGTTATGCCAGTTCATCAAATAATAGACCTTGTTCTGAAAACGTATCTTATTAGGGAGTCATGGGGAAAATAATAAAATGGATTATTACTCACATTGTCGATTCACGATGATGAAATTTCAATGGTTTGATTCAATGACGAGGCAAGGAAACTTTATTGATGATTGTGGATTTAGAGTTATTGACATGACTCTCACTCTTGCCACCGATTAACCATATGTATTGGAATCAATGGTGAAACAATTGTTTTATGTCAAAGATCATAGTCATCCTAAATTTGGTGTAATTATTGAAGTAAATCCTAGACATGTTTTTGATGATGGTGATAATGATGTTGACACTATCCCTACTCCAATTGGAAGCAATCCATTTATAACTTATGATGACTCCAATACCTCAATTTTCAGAGTTGATTGTGAACCCGAAGTTGTGGTGGGAAATATATAGAAACTTACAGTCGTGTTCTCACTTACATGTTTCACCTATATCATTCAGAGTGTGTATCTTAGTACTTACCTTAAAACCACCATAAATCTTCTATTTTTTTATGTTCTTTCATCAGAATGGTTAAACTATATTTTGTTTTTTGGGTTACACATTAGTTATCTCTTTCTAATTACTTCTATATTTTTTTTTCATTACAGGAAATGACACTCGTTGAAGAGAGGCGGCAGAAAAAGATAACATAAAAAAATATTCACATGACACATATGGGCATTTCTCCACTCATCCCTATTGTGAGTATTTAATTTCACATATATATATATATATATATATATATTTCAATAACATATAATATAATGTGTTTACTTTTTTGTTAAACTGTTTTTCGGGATCCAACCCTTAGACGAGAGATATCCGACGAGGAGCCTGACATTGCTCCCAGATCAGAGGCATGTGATAGGAGGGGGTGTCAAAGTTAGATGATCATCTGGTGGTCCCGGTACTGAGGTCAGTGGTACGAGGTCTCATGGTGCGAGAGTTAGACGATCCACTGGTCATACCCGATTGGAATATTCCCCTACCACAGACGTATCTTCTACACCCCATTTTGATCCTGGTGTGTCTTTTGGGACACACAGGATATTTAGGCCTCTGATGATTACACTACTAGTTGGACAGACGTCTGTTCCATAATCTTTTGCTTCTGGTTCATTATCTCTGAGCTATTATATTCCACCCTCTTCGACTCCTACTCTGACAAAGTATGTGGCTGAGGAGCGTACACTGAGGGACACTTCACATGTACAGGTTATTCCATCAGCATTTTCACATCCAGTGATGCCCATTGATCCGACTACCACACATATATTTATATAACTCTACCAAATTTTTATTCCAAAATATATTTTTATTATAACTTGTACTGAGTTTTTGTTCTTTAATAATAGATTCATCTACTGATAGGAGGTGGGGGAGGGGGAGTACTCGCTTGCGTGTGGTATGGAACAACCAGAAAATGTTAATGGTTGAATACAATGATGATGGACAGATGATTGATAAATCTGGGTAGTCATGTCAGGGATTTTTGGTGACACTAGCCAAACACTCCGACGTCATTCCGGTTAGCCCTCTCACTTGGAGACATATTCCACATGAATTCAAGGATAATGCGTGGGCACAAATATGGGTAAAAAATCTATTAGATTTAATGCAGTATTTTTTTGTATTTATATGAATTAATCTATTGGGTGAAAGTTTTGGTTTAACTTCCCTGATGGAAAAGGTTCACGGCCAGCATGTTTAATGGAGCTCGGATAGTTTTGGAGATCTTATAAGTATGAGTTGTATGTTAACTGGTGTGACAGAGTGGTAACGGAGTTGGAAACATTAGCTATCGTGGATGACATCCCGATAAAAATATATCTCCAAATTATTACCCATTGGGAAACTACCAAATTTAAGGTATTAATCCCATTTGAGGTATTTAAATGACTAGTGTCATATTTTTCATTAATATTATCTTATTTATTATTAAAACTTATTTAGGAATATTCTGAAAAAAACAAAAAAAACATTGATTCAAAGCAATAACTCTACACTTTGGGGCGCATTACTATGGCATATCATGAGAGGTAGCTGGTACGATATAGTTGTTTATAATTTTTCTTTAGGACTGTCCCTTTTTATTGTTTCCTATGTAAATTATGTGATTTATTGAATATTGAATATGTGATTATACTTGAACTTTATATTGTTTCAATGTCATTACAGAAGAACAAATTGAATATTGAATGACATATCACTCGAAAAATATTGTTTTTCTCGAGTAGAAGGGAAAATATTGAACTGTGGGTAATGAATCGGCACAAGAAAAGATTGTAAGTTTTAATTTGTTTATTTAAAATTTTAGTATCTATTTTGAAATTTAATAATTTATTAATAATTTTAACAGGCTGCTTTAGAGGCCCTTGCTGCCCAGGAGCCTAACAATTTAATGCCCCATGATCATTTATATCATGTTTGGGGAGATGATAACTCTGGTCGAGTATGCTGCCGACCTATTAAGAATATAGTCCAAACGAGGTATTGGTGTTATTCAGGTATCCATTCTAGTACTAATGAGTTAGAACAGGTCAATGAGAATGCAATATATTCTGTTAAAATATTTATAGTGTTGTTATAACAGGTTCAAACAAGGGAGAGAGAATTTATGAATCTGATCAAAGCTTTATCTTCATCACTTCCACTAGAGGCCAGCGTGGCTTGTCAGACATATATGAAATCGATGGGTGCATTATCCAATGCACTGAGAGCTTGTTCTAGTGGTGGTAAAGATGATGACATTCCCGGTGATGATAAGGATGTTGAAGAGGATGAGGTAGAGGATGATGAGGAGGATGAGGGCGAGGATGGGGCCGAGGGTGAGGATGAGGGTGAGGGTGAGGATGGGGATGAGGATGAGCATGGGGACGATGAAGAGGATGATGACGAGGAAAAATATGGCGGTGAGGATGAGGATGATGATGAAAGTGGTGATAGTGATGGTGATCAGGGGTATATTGATCCATTACATTTTTGAATTCTGTATAAATCTTTATTTTTGACCCCGGTTTTTCACTCTGGTATGGGTATTTTTGAATTCAGTATAAGTCTTTATTTTTGACCAAATACTTAAACTTTTGTAATTCATTTTATAACCAAAATAATAACTTTGAATAATTATTGCATCCACTAAATCTCCTCCCAGGTTTATCCTTCCAAATATGTCTTCTTTAGAAAAATAAACATTATCCAATACCACCAAGAAGATTGGAAGGCTAAAAAGAACTAGAATCAACAAAACATTGTCCCTTAGTCCCATCTCAAAAATACAAGATTTTATGTAATAATTCATGAAAAAATCTAGTGCAAGATTCACCAACTCAACAAAGTGGTTGGAGAACTCTAGAAGAGTATGCTTCACTTTATACAACTTCAGAAACCCAAAAGTATTTTACACGTGTAAAGATTCATGATAAAAAGATGGGTAAATATCGTATAGAATGAATCATTGGTAAGACCTTTCTGAAACTTATCCTACACTATAGAATCCAAAAATATTCATTCTGGTAATTTGTGACGTGTACAAGTCGTCAACCGCGCCACAATCTGAGGAATGGTTTGGCCAGTACAACTCAAAGTTTCTAACTTTTATTTAAAATGGACAACATTTTTATTGAAAACAACTACTGACATACGGAAAACCGACCAAATGCATCCGGATTCTATTGATATGTATGGAAAACGATCCACGGGTCATTTATGACATGTACAAGTCATCGCTGACTCAATCCGAGGCACGATGTGGCCGGTACCACTTAACGTGTCGCACTTTTGTTTGAAATGGACACTATTTTAAGTAAAAACAACATCCATATGGAAAACCGAACAAAAATATTCTAATTATGTTGATATTTTAGCACAATGATCCATGGGACATTTACGACGTGTACGAGTCAACCGCGCCTCAATATGAGGCATGGTTTTCCTAGTACCACTCAATGTGTCTCACTTTTATTTGAAATGGAAAACATTTTATGTGAAAACAAAAACTGTCATACAGAAAACTGACCAAACACATTCTGATTCTGTTGATACTTCTAGAAAACGATCCATCGGTCATTTTTGACGTGTATGAGTCAACCCCGCCTCAATCCAAGACACGGTTTTTCCGGTACCACTCAAAGTGTCGCACTTTTGTTTGAAATGGGCAATGTTTTAACTAAAAACAACATCCATTCGTAAAACCGACCAAACATATTCTAATTGTGTTGATACTTTATCACAACAATCCATGGGTCATTGGTGACGTGTACGAGTTAACCGCGCCTCAGTCCGAGTCACGGTTTGGCAGGTACCACTCAAAGTTTCTCACTTTTATTTGAAATGGACTACATTTTAAGGGAAAACAACAAATGGAATTCGGAAAAGTGACAATACACATTCGTATTTTGTTGATACTTCAGGAAAATGATCCATGGGTCATTTGTGACGTGAATGAGTCAACCACAACTCAATCCGAGGCTCGGTGTGGCAGGTATCACTTGAAGTGTCTGTCTTTTGTTTAAAATGGACACTTTTTTATGTAAAAACAACATCTATAAAGAAAACCAACCAAATATATTCTGATTGTGTTGATACTTTATAAAAATGATCCATAGGTCATTCGTGACATGTACGAGTCAACCATGCCTCAATTTGTGGCATGTTTCTTCCAGTACAACTCAAAGTGTCTCACTTTTATTTGAAATGCACAACATTTTAAGTGAACACAACAACTGACATATAGAAAACTGACCAAATGCATTAAAATTCTATTGAATCTTCAGGACTATGATCCATGGGTCATTTTTGACATGTACAACTCAACCCCGACTCAATCCAAGTAACGGTGTGGCGAGTGTCACTTGAAGTTTCTTTCTTTTGTTTAAAATGGACACTACTTTAAGTAAAAACAACATCCATATGGAAATACAACCAAACATATTCTGATTGTGATGATACAATAGAAAAACGATCCATATGTCATTTGTGATTTTTACAAGTCAACCACACCTCAATCCAGGGCAGGGTTTGGCCGGTACCACTCAAAGTGTCTCAGTTTTATTTGAAATGGACAACATTTTAAGTGAAAACAACAACTGCCATACAAAAAAAACCAAACGCATCCGGATTCTATTGATACTTTAGCACAATTATCCATGTGTCATTTATGACGTGTACGATTCAACCCCTACTCAATGTGATGCACGGTGTGGCTGGTACCACTCAAAGTGTCACACTTTTGTTTGAAATGGACATTGTTTTATGTAAAAACAACATCCAAACTTAAAACCAACCAAACGTATTATGATTGTGTTGATAATTTATCACAACAATCCATTGGTCATATGTGATGTGTATGAGTCAACCGCGCCTCAATCCGAGGCACAGTTTAGCTGGTACCACTCAAAGTGTATCACTTTAATTTAAAATGGACAACATTTTATGTGGAAACAAAAACTGGCATAATGAAAACCAACCAAACGTATTTGGATTCTATTGATACTTCATGAAAACAATCCATGGGTTTTTTGTGACGTGTACGAGTCAACCCCGACTCAATCTGAGGCATGGTGTGACGGGTATCACTCGATGTGTATGTGTTTTGTTTAAAATGGACACAGTTTTATGTAAAAACAATATCCAAATAGAAAACTGACCAACTGTATTCTGATTGGGTTGATATTATAGCACAACGATCCATATGTCAATTGTGATGTGTATGAGTCATCAATAGTGCCTCAATTCGAGGCACAGTTTGGCCAGTACCACTCAAAGTGTCTCAATTGTTTTTTGAAATGAACAACATTTTCAGTGAAAACAAAAACTAGCAAACGGAAAACTGAACAAACGCAACCAGATTCTATTGGTACTTTAGGACAATGACCCATGGGTATTTTGTGATGTGTATGAGTCTACCCCGACTCAATATGTGGCACGTTGGAGTCAGTACCACTCAAAGTGTCACACTTTTGATTGAAATGGACACTGTTTTATGTAAAAACAATATCCATACAAAAAAATGACCAAACGTATTCTGGTTGTGTTGATACTCTAGTAGAAAAATCCATGGGACATTTTTGATGTGTACGAGTCAACCAGGCCTCAATCCGAGGCACGGTTTTACTAGTACCACTCAAAGTTTCTCATTTTTATTTGAAATGGACAACATTTTATGTGAAAACAACAACTGACATACGAAAAAAAACCAAACGTATTTGGATTTTATTGATAAGTTAGAACAATGATCCATGGGTCATTTTTGACGTGTACAAGTCAACCTCACCTCAATGTGAGGCATGATGTGGCTGGTACCACTCAAAGTGTCAAAGGATTGTTTGAAATGGACACTGTTATATGTAAAAACAACATCCATATGTAAAACCAAACAAACGTATTATGATTGTGTTGATACTTTAGCACGACAGTCCATGGGTCATTTATGATGTGTATGAGTCAACCACACCTCAATCAGATGCACGGTTTAGCCGGTACCACTCAACGTGTCTCACTTTTATTTGAACTGGACAACATTTTAACTGAAAACAACAACTGGCGTACTAAAAACCAACCAAACACATTCTGATTCTATTGATACTTTAGAAAAAAGATCCATGGGTCATTTGTGAAATGTAAAAGACAACCTCAACTCAATATGAGTCATGGTGTGGCAGGTATCACTTGATGTTTCTGTCTTTTGTTTAAAATGGACACTTTTTAAGTAAAAACAACATCCATAGGTAAAATCGAACTATTATATTCTGATTGTCTTTATACTTTAGCACAAAAAACCATATTACATTTGTGACGTGTACGAGTCATCAACTGTGCCTCAATCCGAGGAACGGTTTTGCTGGTACCACTCAAATTGTCTCACTTTCTTTTGAAATGGACAACATTTTAAGTGAAAATAAACTAGCATACAGACAACTAAAAAACATAACCAGATTCTATTGATACTTTAGGACAATGATCCCTGGGTCATTTTTGACATGTATGAGTCTACCCTGACTCAATCCAAGGCACGGTGTGGCCGGTTTCTCTCAAAGTGTCTCACTTATGCTTGAAATGGACATTGTTTAAGTAAAAACAACATCCATACTGAAAACTAACTAAACGTATTCTGATTGCGTTGATAATTTATAAAAACAATCACGTGGTCATTTGTGATGTGTATGAGTCAACCACTCCTTAATCCGAACCACGGTTTCACCAGTACCGCTCAAAGTTCTCACTTTTATTTGAAATGGACAACATTTTATGGGAAAACAATAACTGGCATACTGAAAACCGACCAAAAGTATTTGGAATCTATTGATATTTTAGGACAACAATCCATGGTTCATTCATGATGTGCATGAGTCAACACCGACTCAATCCGAGGCATGGTGTGGTGGGTATCACTCAAAGTATCAGTCTTTTTTTTTAAAATGGACACTGGTTTAAGTAAAAATCACAGCCATATGGAAAACGGACCAAATGTTTTCTATATGTGTTGATACTTTAGCACAACGATCCATAGGTCATTTTTGATGTGTACGAGTCAACCGGGCCTCAATACAACGCACGGTGTGTCTGGTACCACTCAAAGTGTATCACTTTTATTTTAAATGGACAACATTTTAAGTGAAAAAAAGAACTAGCATACATAAAACCAACCAAATGCATTCAGATTCTATTAATGCTTTAGGAAAACAATCCATGGGATATTTTTGATGTGTACGAGTCAAACCCAACTCAATCTGAGGCACGGTGTGGCGGGTATCACTCAATGTGTTTGTCTTTTGTTTAAAATTTACATTTTTTTAAGTAAAAACAACAGACATATGGAAAAACAACCAAACATATTCTAATTGTGTTGATACTTTATCGCAACGATCCATATGTCATTTGTGACGTGTAAGAGTCAACTTCACCTCAATCTGAGGCACGGTTTGGCCAATACCACTCAAAGTGTCTCACTTTTATTTGAAATGACAACATTTTAAGTGAAACCGACAACTGACCAACGAAAAACCGACCAAACGTATTCGAATTCTATTGATACATTAGAATAACGATCCTTGGTTCATTTGTGACGTGTAAGATTCAACACCACCTCAATCCGAGGCACGGTGTGGCCATTACCACTCAAAGTGTCTCACATTGTTTTTAAATGGACAACATTTTAAGTGAAAAAAAAAACTAGCATACGGAAAACCAAGCACATTTGAATTCTTTTGTACTTTTGGACAACGTACCATGAGTCATTTGTGACTTGTATGAGTCAATCCCGCCTCAATATAAGGAACGATGTGGCCCATATCACTCAAAGTGTTTTTCTTTTGTTTAAAATGGACATCATTTTTATTAAACACAACTGGAATATGGAAAACCGAGCAAGTATATTCGTATTGTGTTGATACTTGAGTACAAGGATCCATGGTCTAGCCTCACACAATCCACTTCTCATTTGAGGAACTCCTACCCCTATTCTAAAACACATGTTATTTATTACGCAAATGACCACTACATTCCCTAAGTCACACAATCTCATTGATACACACCCATTATCATCATAACTAAGTTCAAAGACACCCGCCCCAAACCATGAGATATTATTTTTGTGTTTGGTTGAAGTCATTTATCCATTTCCTTATTTGGGTTTATTATATTCTAATTTGATTATTCAATCGTGTATATGTTATACAGAATAAAATTTTGTATTTATTCTTATTTTTGTATAAAACATATAATTATGTGTTTAGTTTTTTATGTATTGTATTCATAATTGATAATTAAATTATGTATGTATTCAATTCAGTATTAAATTTTGAATTGAATTTCCGATTGAGCATGTAATTTTCTCTCAAAATTGAATTCTAGATCAATTATGTATGTTTATAATTGCCTTATGAGTTATGTTTTCATTCTATATGTGTATAGTTTCTCGAAGGTGGAAACTAAATGATTTAGAATTATGTTTTTCATTGTTTATGTTTTCATTCTATATATTTATTCAATTCAGGCCTGGAAATGCGGGCCTGGAAATCACTCCAAGAGGCCTGGATAGCAGTAGCTCACCACTCATAGCAATAGCTCAGAGCAGCCTACTGCTGCAATTTCTCAGCATGGTCTATTCCAACGGTTGTAAACCGTTGGCCTAGAGAGTTTTATACCATCATGGCCTATGCCAATAGTTTAAAACCATTGGCATAGGGAGTTTTAGACCAAGTCTTTACCAACGGTTTGAAACCATTGGTGAAACATTTATACTAATAGTTATGTAAAACTGTTAGTATAAGGTGGATATCCTATGATATGCCAACGGTTTTCCACAAAACTTTGGAATATCTATTTCCCTATGCCTTACTTCCCCACGATTTTGATAACCGTTGGTATATATTATACCAAAAGTTATCTAGCCTTTACCAATGGTTTTTAACCGTTGGTAAAGAATTATTTTCCAGTAGTGATTGGCTGTTCGAACAATGTCATGTCATCCTTGATATTCAGCTCTCCCGACTCAATTATATGGGTGACATCATGACGGTGACAAAAATTATGGGACACCTAGAAGATTTCATGGATCTTATCTAACTGTGATAGAATTTCCAACCACAATGACACCATAACAAATTTCCCTAGCAGTAAAAAGTTAAAAGGTCCTAATAAACTGGGGACAAATCATACTCCCCTTCAAAATCTCTACAGCCCTCATCTTGGGGAGACTTTTAAGAATGCATGATCCCCAACCTCAAAATCATGTGATTCCACATACAATCAGTAATTGAATACTAATGGCCATGTTCCAACTTCAACCTCTTTCTGAATAACTAGATCTTCTTTTTCATTCTCTTCACCAAATCTGGTCTGTGAACTTCTATCCCCCTGACTATTGTCTGAAAAAATAGGGAACACCACAAATTTTCATAAAAAACCTCAAATAGATCCATGAAAATGGATGGGTGATAGTAGTTTTCTTATGAAAAGTATACCATATAAAAAATCCTTACCCATGATCCACCAAATTCTAGGTTGCACACCCAATACAAATCCTCCAGTGTCTAGAAGGTCCACTCTTTGTGCACATCACTTGAAAGGTGGAAAGTAATGCTAATGAGAAAATTGAATCCAAAATCATGTTATAATATCCCCTATACTAATAAGTTAAATTTAGGATCCTTATTATGAATAATGTTCCTTAGTACCCCATAAATTCTAACCACATCATTCAGATACGTCCTCACTAAAACATCCATGACACTTTATTCAGGGATTGGATGAAAATGAGTCGAATTCATTAGTCAGTCCACATCACTCTATCTACATCAAAAACATGGGTAAACTATTGATTAAATCCATCAATATGTATACCCATTTTCACTTGGGTACATCTGAAGACTACAAAAAATCAATACAAACATTTTACTACTATTTTAAATTTTGACAATCCAAATATATTTCACAAACTCTATCATTGACTACCTCATCCTTCAACATGAAAGTTGTCTACTCAATCCATGATATGTCTTTGTCACAACAAGATGCAATTACAAGGATGATCTATGAAACTCACTTATAACCTCCTCATGTACTTATAATTGAACAAAAAACCTCACCTAATGAAACAACCACTATTCAACATCTTTTGACCATCCCACTAGAGCATCACCACGACCAACATAGTCTGGAATTATATATTCCCCTAACTCTCCCCACTGAGACTCATAAGCTACTTCATAAAATATGTCTCCACTATTATTTCATAAATATATACTTATCCATCTATTTCCCCAACTTCTATATAAATTGTTTCAAGATCCTCAGTCAATTTCCATATATCATTAGAATCTAGAACCATATCTCCAAAGGACTTATAAATAAACACATTAGAAACCACATTCTCTATTTTTTTGGTCTAAAATATCTTAAAATGAAAATCCTAAATAAACTCCATCCACATTCAATAGATTATATTCATATTCCACTATGAACAAACATATATCATGATATTGTGGTATATGAAAACCACAAAGCATCCACTGATTAAGTAATGCTACTAAAAACATAGTGTAAACACAATTGTCACCAACTATATATCATGGGTGGAAAAATTATGATCATGATGATGTAACTACCTATTCCCATAAGATATGATCACTATATGATATATCAACAAGAATACCAAGCCAAAATGTGATGTATCCTTGAAAACCTCAAAAATCACACACTCCTCAGGAAACCAAAGCACTGGAGCACTAACCATCCTCTCTATCTGGTAATATTATGCTACCCAAAACTGATTTGTCCACAAAAAAACTAGGTCATTCTAATAAAATATATTGAGAGGAAAAAATAAAGGGAAATCGGGAACAATTCTCTACTAATACCCAGAAAATTGAAGGAAACTAGAAACCCATGCAATGTTATTTAATTTCTCCTAAGAAGAAACTAACTTGATCTTGGAAAGGTTCATGCATATACCAAACTAAGACACAAAATTTAAAAGAAAATAATCCAATTTTGCCCACAAATATCTTATAAATAGTTTTACATAGAGCTATTAGTGTAGATGGACCAACAAAATGTCTAATATGATCAAAATGTCATCCTATGACTTTGAGTAGATCAAGATATGATCGATGAATATAAAAATGAATTGGTCTATACATTCACAAAAAAATCATGATCGCCATAAACATGTAATGTTTGTTAGTAACACTGAACCACATGGCCACATACTCAGTATGTTCACAACTATGCCAAAAGGAAATTTTTTGGATATCCTTATAGTCACCCTCATCTAGTGATATTGACACTAAATTTTTCCTTTTGAATAAAAACTCAATCCCCTCAACTTTCCGAACAGATGTACAATCCTTAGAATGGGGTAACAGTTCTTGAACGTCACATAATTCAACTTATAATATTCAATAAACAACCTCAATATATCATCCAAATTCTTAGTGAACATCATTAGAGTATCCTAATGAGACAGATTGGTTAAGATAAAACGTATCTACATCTGATCATACACATATAACATCAAGTGGTGAAACTATGTTGGAACTATTTGATGGAGATCTATAGAATTTTTAGATTCAAATTGTTATAACTTTGTAGACACTGAAAAGTTCTTAATTTCTGGAGAATGTTTCGAAGAGAAAAAGCGAAGACATATTCGGACATGGAGAACTGGTCCAGAGGGTCCGGACGTGCTTCGTTGAAAAAAGGATGAAGTGCAAGACAAAAGTTCTCCTGCATAGAAAGTATCGGGATTCACGAAGAGTCCTGACGCTGACGGGAAATAATTTTGCACCCATATCCCACCCGGTTGACCTTTAAAGCTGCCGCCTCCATCACACAGCCCTAAATTTCACGCCGTCGGATGCCTATAATTTGAAGGTGACCCCCTTCCTTTTTAGGGCTGAAGAATTCGATCTGACTCTCGTGCGTGTAATCGACATTCCGCGCGTGCGCAATATGGCTTTCAGGTATGGTTCTTCTTCTCCCCAAGTCTCCCTGGGATCCACCTTCACGTGAGATCTTCATGACATAGACTAAACTCCAACCAATTTGGGGTCTGCCCCTTGCATGCCATCCCTTCTATGGTGCGCAATCCAACCAAGCTCTGTGCAATCCTTCCTTTTCGCGCACAACTCTTCCATTGCGCGCAATCCCTTCTATTGCACGCAATCCCTTCCTTTGCGCGCAATCCCTTCATCTCACACGCAAAACCTCATCCCCCCTATTTCACGCAAGAAATAATTATTTTGTGCTAACCTGGGGCTTTTCACACTGTACCCCTTTATTTCACGCAATCCCCAAGGTTTGCACGCAATACCCCGATGCCCTTCACCACAGTGCTCCCGGGCGGCCTCTTGCACGAACGCCCGATGCCCCCCTTCTGGGTTCCATTCGCTGGTGTCTTGTGCACCTTGTACATCCGCATCATACATGGTTTCCCCGTACAACCCTCTACTATTGTATGAAGTAACTTTAAAGTCCCTTGGACAATCCTTCCCATTGTGTTTCTCCGCCTCATGCTTCTTCACATAGGCACACTAACGGCTATTGCTTCTTCGCATAGCCATGCTAACGCGGACCCCTCGATGGTTCACTCTTTGACACCCCCTTATTAGTTTTTTTCTGATGCCTTCCCTCCCACAAGGAGCAGAGGGTACCAGTTATATATGTCCTAGGGGTACGGAGCAATCCCGCCTCATCCAAGCTGCAGGATGTTAAACTACCAAGCACCTCAGCCTCAACGCATGACTTTAAACTGTGACCTGGCCCCGTGCCTCGCACGCAGGGTCCCCCTACCTGAGACATTATCCAAGACCGCTCATCTCCATATGGATGGCATCACCCCTCACAGGGGATGATATCCTTTTTGTGGGAGTGGCGTTTGTCTGCGGGGATAGGCAGCCACCTTGGTGTAAGACCCTGGCCTTCCTTCCAAAAGGTAGCACCACTTCTCCTCCTCACTTCCTCTGTGCCAAGGCCAGTGGAGGGCATGATAGGGAATAGGGACCCTCCTCTCTTCCTGGGTGCCAAATCCCTCTCCTGCTGCACTTTGTCGCCCTCGGGCTTCCATCCTGGAGTAAGTTCAGACATCATGGCCCACTCAACGCATAAGCCCCTTTTCAATTCTCTAGGACACACCCTTCACGACATGATCATCGGGTCTTTGCTACCTCTTGTTTCTCACACTGTTCATGACTATCATGAGCTTAGAGTGAGCACCAACCATGAAAAATCCTTGGGCCGCCTCAGAGCGTAAGCCCCTAATGCCCCCGTCCCACATGATGTTAAATTGTATACCCAAACTACGGGGACTTTGATCCGTGCTATGGAAGGGTATGAAGGAAGCCTCAATGAGGTTGAATCCCCACCACCTTAGGACATCTGAGAGAATAAGCCCTAAGCCATCCTGAACTACGGGGACATTGATCCGTGCTAAGGCATGGTACGTAGGAAGCCTCCAAGAGGTTCAACCCCCACCACCTTGGGCTGCCTCAGAGCGTATGCCCCAATCCATCTCAAACTACATGGACATTGATCTGTGCTAATGCATGGTACATATGAAGCCTCCACGAGGTTCAAGCCCCACCACCTTGGTCCGCCTCAGAGTGTAATCCCCAACCCATCCCAAACTAACGGGTCTTTGATCCGTGCTAAGGCATGGTACATAGGAAGCCTCCATGCGGTTCAAGACCCACCACCTTGGGTCATCTTAGAGCATAATCCCCAATCCACCCGAACAACATGGACTTTGATCTATGCCAAGGCTTAGTACGTAAGAAGCCTCCACGTGGTTTAAGCCCCACCACCATGCACCGTCTCAGATCATAATCCCCAATCCGCCTGAACAATGGGGACTTTGATCCGTGCGAAGGCATGTTACCTTGGAAGCCTCCACGAGGGTCAAGCCCCACCACCTTGGGTAGTCTCAGAGTGTAATCCCCAATCCATCTAGACCCCAGTTCCCCATTGATGTTGGTTCGCCATCACCATGGGTCGCCTCAGAGTGTAAGCCCCATTCGTGCTATGCATGACTTTAAACTGTATCCACCACCTGAACTATGAACACATTGATTCCCCACTACAGGGATACATTGGAGGCCTCCATGAGGCTCAAGCCCATCACTCATGTCTCATCCTAATCTCTCCCTTGAGCCCATGTGTCTCGGGAAGCTCATTCCTTAACCTAGAGGTTCTACTTTCTATGGGTCCCATCCATGCGTTCATTCTCACAGGTCACCTCTTCAGGTGTCCCACCATATCATTGAACTACGTAGACTTTGATTCCCTTCCACGGGGATACGTAGGAAGCCACTTCAAGACCCAAGCCCAAATCCATCATCCATCCTGATTCATACCCGGGCCATCACATCATGACGGGATCATGCCACTTCATTCTCCATTCCCCTCCACAGCAGTCGGAAAACTGCTCACGTACTCTCCCCAACATCAGTGTTCCCTCCAGGGGGTTCTTTAATCTGATGCACTCTAGCTAGTGTTCTGATCAGTTTGATCTGTCTCTACAGGACATTAAACTTGCGGCATACCCTATGTTAAACATAGGAAGCTGAGGAAGACCTCAGATACAAGACTATGGCAAACAATTCCCCAAGTTTTATGTGGGATGCCTCTGGCTTCCATGCCCTTGAGAGTCACTATAATAAGAAACATAGAATAGACATGCCAATCCCCAGCATCAAGACATGCCAGTGATGCCCCAACGTGAATGCTCTTCTAACCAAATGTTTCTACCATGACCAGACCCCTTAGAAGGTCCTGACAGAAGTGGTGTAATTAACTGGTTTCCATGAAGATATTGCACTGGGAAAAGCATCATGAATTACATTTTAAATCTATGAGGGAGACCCGAACTAGGTGATGAGCTCCAAGGAGGAATCCATGGAAGGAAGAACCGACATCCCATCCTCCCGTTTTGATAAAGGAGAGGATGTTCCTGAATAAGGAACAGGTGTCTCCCACCGTTGGAAAGAGGGAATGCAGGGTAACAGCGGTGCGTCCTCTGCATTACGGATGCGCGTGCCCCGACGAATGCTTCCGAAATAGAAAATGTTGAACCAAACGAGAATATCCTCTCCTCAGCTTGGAGGCTAGTAGCGCTCAGGACATCAGTGGATAAACATGATGTCTGACCTCATCATCTGGTACCAGGTACCACCAAACAGGCCTAACGTGAAACTCGCCAGGAGTCGGGACAGTCAAGATGTTGAGAATTCTATTCTGTGATGTTGTCAGCATGGATCCCTCTTACTGAACATAGGAGACGGAATGTCTCTGGGTCACATGTTTTCAATTCCTTTTACTAGAAGTGTTAATTAGTTTATCTCCCTGCTTTCATGAGTCAAGTTATTGCATCCAGAGCTCAATCACCTACCCACCAGCGCAGGAGCATGGGAAACATCGACGCGGCTACCTCGTGTGGTTCTACCTCTTCAAGGATGTCCACAACCGCCACGACTGCTGGGCACACATGCCCCCTTTCCCCATCAGAGATCATCTAGTGAAGTGTAATGATTGACCTTGTACGCAGGTATGTGGAGGATGGGGTCATTCCCACCAGGGATATGGCCTACCTAGATCTTGAGGCTGCTGTGCCTCACCATCCACGCCTCCCCCGAGGGTCGTGCAGGGAGCCACTGATCCCCACCCCAACATTCAATAGTTTCAGGAACATGTCCCTGGAATGCCTTCATAGCTCCCTCCCCTACACCGATAAGGTAGGGGATGTTCAGGCTGTCCCAACTGGAGTTCTGCTTCAAGGGCTCTCGGTGAGGGCCCCCACCAGGCTATGTCATCACCACCGCCCGGTTCCCCGAGCCGAAGTGCATGTAAGCCACGGTCCTGCACCACCGGCTCCAGTCCATCTGACATGATGCCAACATTGGACATGAGCAGATAAAGATTCCCACGATGGGCAGTCAACGTCAGCGACCACTCTGGCCCGCGCCACTGTGGACTCCTATCACCAACTCCCTGCATACGTTGAGTAGGGGAAACTATACACCCGACTTGGATCGAGGACCCAACTGCCCCACGGGCAGGTTTGGTCGAATCTCCGTTCACCGACACAGGCGATGGACTCTGCGGACCAATTCGCAGGAGTGCCTCCCAGCGCAAGGGCTCACTCCGCACCACCACTATGGAAGGTGAGAGCCCTCCATGCTTCCAACGATGGCTTGGAGGTCTGCCCCGTGACACCTTCAACCCGGGTGAGGGACTTCCCCGTGACAGAAACCCTCCATGTGGGGTCTCTCCTATGCTCACTGCACTGGGGTACGGGGTCACTCCCCCTGCCTCAGACCGCGATCATAGAGACATTGCAAGTCTGGTCACTCGCCAGCATGAAGGTCCTCCCCAAGTCCCCGTGACAATCATTGAAGGTCCTCCTCGCCCCAGCAATCAGAGAGGAGGAAGAAAACCCCACTTCACCAATGCCCAGCACAGTGGTCCTCCCCGTATCCCTTTTGACATTTGTCCTGGTGCTCCTCGCACCCCGGCTTCCTCGAGTGGTAACCCTCTTTGCATCAACACTAGTTTAGTCGGAGGACCCCATGTCAGAAATCAGCCCTTCCTTGAAGAAGCATCCAGGGGTAGGAGAGTAGGTCTCTGCCACCGCAAGAGGAATTATGGGGAATTCCAGACAAGTATTAGACCAGTCTACTTCTCAGACTCTGAGGAGGAGTACGATTCAGAACAAAAGCCCTCCCCTCAACCCTCCGGGTCAAGGGTTGGGGAAGGAATGAGGCGCATCAGCATCGTGCTCCTGGAATGTTAGATCAACAGGATCCCTATTTCCCTTCGATGGTATATCCAGGGGGACGAGACACTGGCATGTTCCCAGGGGACGACCTCGCAGTCGTCCCCATCATCACCAGAAGCACCCTCTAGCATGTCGCTATTTTTAGGGTCAATGGTGGGAGAACCATGACATGACTCACCCTTGGCAGGCACTGATGTTGCGTCAGGATCCTTGGTCGTCGGTCCATCTTATCATGATATGGAAACAAGGTCGCAGAAACCCTCAGAGGACAACCCATGACTCGGTGGCCAATCTGCCTGCTCGCCATATTCTCCGTCAGCCAGTTCGCCACCCCAGTAGCCAGCCTCAGCGCCGTTGCCAGTTTTTCATCCACCCTCAGTTGATGAGTGGGGAAATCAAAGGACATAATATGGATATGAGCTGAGGAGCTTCTGTATCATCCTCACAGCAGGCCACTTCCATGGGATGTTTTGGACGGTCGCGGGATCGAATTTTGGTACGTCAGAATCGCTCACCCCAGAAGAGTTTGAATGTTTTTTCCAGACCCTCTGGGTGACTCACCTCGGTCATCACCATGGGAAAGTGACTTATACCGGGATCCAAGAGCACCACAACGACATTGGTGAGCAATATCGTCTAGTTGACCTAGCCACACTCCCTACGGTCCAGCACCCTGAGTCACCTGGCCACCATAGGGCCCTCAAAAAAAAATGAGTTCAGAGTTTCCTTGTACTCTGCAAAGTTATAAAAAAGGCTACCGCCACATTCATGTTAGTAGCTGGGGGTAGTACGCTGCCATCATTTTAAGTATGATTCGCCGACAGCCCAAATCGCTTGGCGATAGTGAGTACATGCCCCCAAGAAGAGTGGAAGTCAACAGGGATGATCTATGACGAGGGGAGAACGAGCTATAACCTCTCGATGTGGGAATCCCCCATGAGGTCGTTCTGCCACTGGACCCATCAAGAATGATTACTCGCCAGTAGAGGAACCTCCTTGGTCTCCCACCACCCATCGAAGCATTGATATTGAGCCAGAATGTAAGTCAGGGAAATGAGCATGTTGGAGCTGTCAAACACTCCGGCCCATCCCCCTCAATGAAAAATATGGAAGAGGACCCCAATAAGGCCATGCTACACTAGAATATTTGTGATAAAAAGAAGTTAGTTGATGAACTTCTCGCTGAACGTATTGTATAGTGACAACCGGACTACGGTAATCCTAGGCTGGGGCAGTAGGGGCAAGAACAACTACCCCTCGGTGAGATTCTCCCAGGAAACCCTTATCACACCATATTCGCTGAGAGGATGGAAGCCGTAGCTCATGGAAAGAGGGCACGATATGTCTCGCTGAATCCTACCGAGCGGCGCGACAATACAAGGAACCCTACTTGGGCTCCTCCGGTTGCTCCAAGGGTTTCTCCACCAGCCGCTCCGCGAGACACCAAACTCGGCTAATGCATTGAAGAGCCTGGAAATGCGCTCATGGTTAGGGATCCCCGCTGGGATAGGGACCCGCGTCCAGACGATCTGATTGCGGTGCTCATCGCCTGCCTCAAGGCTTTGGAAACACGACAGGTGACTATCCCACCTAATGGCAAGCCATACCCAGCGGGGGTGGATAACATGATGGCACCCCGGGGACATGGGAATCCCCCTTTATCCCCCATTAATGGGAAAGGGGACCCACCGTAGCACCTGGCACACATTAACTCAAGTTTTGGGCCTATGTTAGGGACCCAAGTGCAACAGGAGGCCGCCATGCTCTGTTGATTTGTTCAGACACTGGAGGGGTCATCATTCGTTTGGTCAAGCCAGCTCCCCGTTGGATCTATGACTAGTTGGGAGGACCTTTGCAGGATGGTCTTTTACATGTTTAGTTCTCCCACCCAGATGATGAACATTGCAGACCTCTTCAGGATCAAGCAAAGGCCCGATGAGTGAGTCACAGACATCATCGCCCAGTGGAAGGGGCTCACATACTCCCTTGACATGCCACTGACTCATGAGAAATTACTGATGATGTGTGTGGGGAATGTCAAGACTGAACTGGTTCCCTCCATAATCTCATAGAACCATCCCAGAGGGTTATGGGACATCTCAGATAAGGCCCACTACCTCGAAGAAGCCCTTCAACAGGCTAGCCAGGCACTCCTGCTGCCCCCTGTAATTCCTGCAAGGAGAGCTGCCAGAGCCGAGCCCACCACGGTGGCCCATGTAGAGGCCCCAGGTAGTTAGAATTGCTACCAATGGAGCTAGCTCCGCAGCCTCGCAGAGGTCCACCACCATGTGCACAACTTCCAGCACAACATTGTCCTCATAATCAATAGGCGCCCCTGTGTAACGCACCGCCACCACCTAGGCGGGATAATCAAGTTCTGCCTCCTTGGCAGGAACCTTTTTCCTCCCTTCAGGGTCAGGCTCCAGGCCCCCCCTTTCCAGGAAGAAGTAATGAGATGTACTCGTTCGACAAGGCTTAGGTCCCCGGCTACTTCCGCAACGCCTTAGAGCATGGAATTGTGCGACCTCATGAGTGCCGGAATCCAAGAGAGGCGCATCTCACTGACCACCCAAACTACCGCCCTTATCACAAGATTCTGGGTCACACCATTAAAAAATGTTATGTGTTTAAGGACCTGCACCAAGACCATATTGACAACAACATAGTTAGGTTGGGCCCAGCCCTGGCACAAGGGGCAGGTGTCTTTGTGAGATTAGATAGCAGTAGCGACGATGAAGGTGGATGGTAGTAGGTTTCTAACCACAGGTCCCAGAAGTATAACAACTGGATAGCTCGCAGGACTGTCGCCCGCACCCATGGAATCATTCAGGCACACCTGAATCAGCGGGAACCTTCAGAAGCTGCGGCCACTACTTCTGTATCATCATCATAGCCAGCCTCTTCCTAGAAGAGAAAGTATCGGCATCGCAATAAGAAGCAACACACCCCTCCAATTCCATCGTTGTTCCGCACACTCAGTGACTTCATGACCCTAGATATGGGAATCCCTCCCAGAATCTTCGCAATGGTGGATTATTCTTCAAGTGACAATCAGGGGTATGCTTCGGTTTACACCGTTGAGCTGGTAAATCCCAATATGCCTCCCGACGAGGTGGAGTGCCATGTGAACCTCCCCAATGTCCCTAGACGATGCCAACATCAGCGGAACCGCGACCGTATGGGTCACTGGGGAACGTTAGTTGGCACCTCCATCCAAGTCGTGCACAACGCTGAGACCAACTTGTAGGCCCATCATAGAACTCAGCACACACAGCCTCTTTATCCGGTGTCGACAGGTCCGCCTCCACAGCTGTTTGTGCTACTGAATCAGTCAGAGCCACTTCGACCTTATCACGACCAAATTCACCCCGCTACAGACCGATCTCAATCGCCCGGTCTTCATTTGACAGTGACCTTCTGCGCATCGACTAGTGGGAAACGAGATATACCCAGTACCAGTCAGTTGCCGATCCAGACGGCAGGGCCCGCCATGCCCCCAATCACTGAGTGGCCTCCTGTGAGAAGAAGTTTGTGCCTGGCATGGAAGTATGACATTCTGAAACACCTCTCCGGCATCCCAGTGAGGCTCTCCATCCTTGAAACCCTTAAACTATCACCAGATATGCGCGGAGCACTCGCTGAGGATCTCAGGAGCCCCCTTCAGTTTGAGATAGTGGTAGCAGCTGCATAGGCCATCCATGCTGAAGTAGTTGAGGATGCCGAATGCCAATTTGATATCTCGTTCTTAGGGAGAAGATGAAGGCTCCCCCATATAGGGGCACATCCTCCCGCTGTATATCACAGTCCAATTCAATGGTGTGGAGGTTCACCGCTGTCTCGTTGACACCGGATCTGGGATCAACCTCATCCTAATGCGGACACTTCGGAAGCCAGGGTTATCTGAAGATGACACGACTCCCTTCTATTTGAGGATCTAGTGATATGACAGGACAGAGCAGACCACGGACGGAATGATCTGTTTGAAGACCCAATTCAGTGGCCTAGTTCCCAGTATTGAATTTATGGTTGTCTCTATGGACAACGCATAAAATGCACTAATGGGTAGACCATGGCTCCACCTACATGTGTTAGTCCCCTCGTCATATCATTAATGCCTCATGTACTCCTTTAATGGTCGTGTAGGCGTTCTCCAAGCTGATTCATCTCTTTTTGCCTCTTGTGAGGCCCGCTATTTGGATGATGATTATTAGAAGAGCAAGGATAAACAAGTCTAGGCAAGCGAAGTTGAACCTGTCGCTGCTACGCCCGACCCTTGCACATGCCTGAATGGCGCCTACATCTTCCCGATCCATCGGTTGGAGGCCACGACCCCCAATATGGGGAAATTCTTTGTAATTTACAGGAAAAGGGGGAATCATGCTCCCAAATCTAGGTGTCGTCAGAAGATCACTTCATATTATTATACGAACCAGGCTCTAGTGATCCCGGAGCCTCCCACTCCCATCAGGTATCGAGATGTCCGACTCATGGAAACGGTTGTACATCATACTTGTTTGTTTTTCCAGGCTAAAATAATTCAGCTCTAGGAGATGCACCACTATTGATTTGATATTGTCAAGCATGGCCCCTTGGGCTGGAGACCAGATGGGATCAGGTCGATAGCCTTCATAGCCATGGTCTCAGCAGTGCCAGAGTGCCCCGATACAATGACCACGGCCACACAAGCTGGTAGAAGCCTCCCAATAGGGTTCGGTAGCTCAGAAGCAGCTTCCCCCATGGAAGATACCTCCATAAGCGGATAAGAAGATATGGAGGATGCTCCCCCTACCATTGAGGAAGGTGTCTCAGCCACGGTAGATGAGTTGGTATAGGTGGAACTCAGTAGCAAGGCAGATATGAGACCCACATTGATCTACACCGCTATGTCACCTACGGAGCATCAGCGGTATGTGGAATTTCTCAAATACCATCGTTATGTATTTTCCTGGAGTTATGAAGATATGCCAGGACTAGATCCTCAGGTAGTCGTTCACCACATCGGTCTCCAGGCTAACCAACGTGTGTTCAAGCAGCCTCCCAGAAAGATTCAACCATCACATGGTGACATGGTCGGGGCCGAAGTTGACAAGCTCATCAAAGCAAACTTCATCAAGGAGGTCCAGTACCCAAAGGGGTTATCCAACATCATGCCTGTCAAAAAGAAGAACAGAAAGATCAGAGTTTGCATCGACTTCCACAATCTCAATTATCACTATCCGAAAGATGATTTTTCTCTTCCAGTGACAGAATTTTTGATTGACACTACGGTCGGGGTCCAAGCCCACTCTATCATGGATGGTTACTCAGGATATTATCAAATCTGGATGGCCCATGAGGATTAGGAGTCTACAGCTTTCTAGGCACCTCATGGTACTTTCTGTTACCAGGTTATGCCCGTTGGCCTGAAGAATGAAGGTGCCACCTATCAGCATTCCATGCATCGTATATTCAAGCCAATCCTAGGAACACTGGTGTAATTATATGTGGGAGACCTATTGTTAAAATTTCACTAGCACCAGGACCATTTAAATGACCTTGAAAAAGTGTTTGGTTTCCTCCTTTCCTGCCACCTGAAGATGAACCTGTTGAAGTGTGCCTTCAGGGTCACCTCCGGTAAATTCCTTTGATTTTTTTTCTGATACCGAGGAATCAAGTTTGACATGGAAAAGATCAAGGCCATTATCCAGATTACTCCCTCGAGCAATATTCGGGAGCTTCGAGGTCTCCAAGGCCACTTAGCCTACATACGCCGATTCATTGAGAATCTTGTTGGAAAGTATAAGCCCTTTTCCGAGCTCATGAAGAAGGGAACCGCTTATGAGTGGAATGAGGAGTGCCAGACCTCCATTGAGAAAAGCAATATTTTATAAGGACCTTGCCTTAAACATTACTTAATATTGAATTTAATGAATAATTCACATTGAAGATATTTTCAGGTTTATAGTTTTTGAGAATTAGGACATAACTGTTAAATCTCAAAAGATTACAAGGTAGACATATCTGCAGAGTTTCCATTTTTAGAATAAAATAAAAACTCTTAAAGAAAGAGTCATGTCTAGTTCCATGTTTTAGACAGCATGACTTTTCTATGATCCTATCCTTGACCCTATTCATCTGTAAGTCCTGTGAAAACATTTCAAAACATGGGATGAGCATAAAAAGCTCAGTAAAGGTTATAAAACAAAGAATGAAAAGATTTTTTCATAACTACATACAAATCATGAAATCATTTACTTATCTCATGAAATCAAAATATTTATGAAAGACACATAGAAATCATTAATCATAAAGGTAACTTCTGGCATCCATATCATACTTAAATTTTAGTTATCACAGCTACATAGGGAGTTACTTTGGAATACCCATCACAGTATATTCCCTAGATCTCTTAGGAGAAACATTCACATTTAACTCTGTCATGTTACCCAATGCATTGGAGATCTATCTTGGGCTCACCCGCCCTAGGTTTATCACGGAACCGCCCATATACATAAATAATGCCCAAGAACCATAACATAATCATAACACATAATATAAGCATAAAGGAAAGATAACATTTCCACATTGTGATAAAAAAATATCATTTCAAGATATTGAAATAATAAATGAATTATAAAAATCATTTTCAATACGAAAATATGTAAAAAGAGTATATGGTATTTATTTTTCCTTTTAAAAACATTACGGTGTGTTAAGGAAGACAAATATCAAATAATTCTCACGGCGGCGGAATGGTATTTGTCACCGCTTATGTAAAAAAACATTCCTTTTTTTATTTAGTAAAATGATTCATATAAAAATATTCCCTTTGAATAAAATGAATACTAAAAGGGGATTATAAACCATATAAAATAATGTCATGTATAAAACTAAAAATGCCTCAAAGAAAGGAGATTGAGATGAAGTTCCTTACCTCGTGTACGACATGAATCAATCGTTCTTTAATCTCAAGAATAATAAACTAAAGATAGTTTATACTTTCTTAAGAACCTTTTTCAAGTTTATTATTCCTTTTATATCAATTATTACCATGTTATAAACATTATGTATTCATTTAAGTTAATAACGTCCATT
This sequence comes from Viscum album, assembly GCA_963277665.1. Lineage (NCBI taxonomy): Eukaryota > Viridiplantae > Streptophyta > Magnoliopsida > Santalales > Viscaceae > Viscum > Viscum album. The sequence continues at coordinate 20,433,588 of OY728135.1, forward strand.
TTGTCGATATTTGGTACTTGAGTAAAAAATGAACACCTTATATTTATATGTTATATATGTGGTCAACAGTACATTGTATCCAGAATTATATTAATTATGTAGATATCATATATATCATATATATCTAGTATATACATGTATTTATAATCGTACATAACATTTGGAGGTAAGAAATGAAATGCACCGTTCATGGAGACTCTAAGTCGTACGTACACATGAATGATACTTTCATTTATATTTATTATTTTAATGGAATTATAACACAATGATACATAGTTATATTATAATTCTAGTATAATATCATATATAGTATCATTAATTCTATCCTTTATACATCCCACATAAGGCATTAACGAGTCATATCATTTTGAGGGGGCGGTAGTCCGCACATCCTCAAATGAGATTATCGTATTTACCCAATATGGAAACCATAAAGGCATGATATAATTGGGAAGTACAGAAGCATAATGAAATATTAAAAATAATATATATCATATATAAATATATTTCTATCATAATGTACACCATAGGGGCGGTAATTTGTAATTGAACAATCATCGTTTCGTGAGGCGTTAGTTTTCCATCCATAGAAACATTATGTTCTTCATCCATTAGATGGAGGTGTGTGTAAGTGTAGATATAATACTTCTCATTACAACGTCCTAGTATATTTAGAATAATGTTTTTGTTAGAAAAGAAATTAATAAAAAGATTTTAGGGGTTGGAGAAGTAAAATAAACGAAAAAAATTAAGAGAAACTGTTACATTTAATTTGGGTAACTCCCTTTGATTTGAACCAAAAAAACTTCTTGAAGTATCTTCTGCCTAAGATAAGGCCTCTAGGAGGAGGAGATAGATTTAGGGAGCTTAATTGGGTAGAGTCTGGATGATCCAAATGCCTTGAGAGGTGTGAGTAATTGGATAGAAATCGTCTCTTTTTATAAGGGAGAGGAGGGGCTCTTTAGGAAAGTGTGAAAATAATATTTTATTATATAATGATATTCGGTTTATAATGGTCCGAAAATCATTGAAGATGAAGATAATATGAGTCATGGTCGAAATAAAATCTACCAATACGAATTGGACAGGTTTTGAATAATATTTTAATCATTATAATCTTATTTATTTAAATCATTTATTAATGAGGTAAATACTGCATCATTATTATGTCATAAATAATTTAATATATTTGATGTCTAAAAATTATAAACAAATACTATCATGTAGGAAATATTTTTAGCTTTACAATGAATATTTATAGGAAAAAAGATAATTAGGTAACCCCTTATAAAAAATTATTTACTAAAAGATATTTTCTTTTGTCATATTTTCCATTACATTAAGTGAATTAATCTAAATTGTCATCATCACTTCCAAGTGGCTCAATGGGGTCCCAAAATCGACTCAAATATTTCCATGGTGATAAATGACTAAAAAAATAAGGTTTGGAAAAGTTTTAAGGTAATTTTCAATTATTATAATATTCTGTTAACCTTGAATTACCTTATTTTCCTTTAATAACGGTAAATAAAAGTCAAAAGTTACTATTCACCAAAAATTATTTTCTTCTTGATGAATCAAATTTGACTTCTTGATAACAATCATGTATGTCAGATTTTCTAAATTCAATTTATAGAAGTGGTAAAATTTCATTTAAATGAAACATTCAGTTTTTTTAACTGCTACTAAGTGATTCCACTATTCATCTAAAATTGTAGTTTTTCAAAAAAATACCAAAAATTCAGCCTAAGCATTATTTGATAGTATAAATTCAAAATTGATGTCTATTTTTACAAATTCAAAACATAGAAGTGGAATAAATTAATTAAAAATTAATTCTCGTTGTTAAATCAAATATCATGTTTTTAAGAAATAATAACTATCAAAAGATTGATACTTTTTTATGTCCAATTTCAAAGTGAAATTAATTCTAATGACCAAAATTGGATTAAATGGAAAAAATATATTTTAATTTCACTTTAAAACCAAATAAAAAGATAATCTAAAAATATAAATAAATTAAATTAAAAGGCACTTTTGAATTAAAATGAAATATTTTTCACTATTCATTAAAAAATGAACTTTATCAGAAAAATACCAAAAAATTACCCAAAGTAGAATTTTATGTCCCCATTCTAAAGAAGTATTTTATTTGTTCAATTAAAATGTTTTAAAGTGATCAAAACTAACTTTAAAGAGGGTTCACCATTAAAAGGCGATAAATCGGCCTTTTAATGTCAATTATACTTTAAATTAGATTCATTCACATTTTAAGCCTCTAATTTTTTATTGGATAATGTAAATAAATTTAACAAACATGTATAATCATATTGTACTTAGTTTCATTAATTCCTGTCAATACAATGACTAGGAGTTAACTACCATTTAAAATAATAATATTATATTATTAGTGTGCAACATAAGATTCCAAAAAACCTGTTGCATATTGGGTACACTATCAAAAATAAAAACCCCTTTAAAGTAAAATTAATATTTATATCCCAAATATTAATAAATATGATATATATCTTATTCTTCATTTACTTGGGATGTTACATCCTTCCCCCCTTTTGGAAATTGCCTCCTCGCCATTTTTATTCACTTATCAAAATAAGCGGGGGTATTTATCCCTCAAAGAATTTTCAGATTCCCATGTTGCCTCTCCAACCATATGGTTTTTCCACAAAACCATTACATGTTGAATCGCCTTATTTTTCAACCGTTGATCTCTGTGGTCATGAATCTAAACTGGATGTTCTTCATAAGAGAGATTCTCTTCCAGCTGAACTACATATGGGCTCAAAACATGAGATGGATCTAGCATATACTTTCTCAACATCGAAACATGAAAAAAATTGTGTACCTAGGATAAACGTGGAGGTAAAGACACTCTATACGCAAATGATCCAAATTTCTCCATAATTTCATAAGGTCCAATGAACCTTGGACTCAACTTTCCCTTCATACCAAAATGCATCACACTTTTCCATGGAGAAACTTGGACAAAGACACGATCACCTACCTCAATGGAATGATCCTTCCTCCGATTATCTGCATAACTTTTCTGTCTGCTCTGATCCGTTCTCATGTGCTTCTGAATCAACTAAACTTTATCTGCCATCTCTTATACCAATTCTGGTCCAATCAGCTTCCTTTCACCTACTTCATCCCAGAATGCTGGAGTTCGACAATTCCTTCCATATAATGCCTCAAATGGAGCCATCTGTATACTGTAATGAAAGATGATATTATAACAAAATTCAACCAAAGAAAGATGTTGGTCCCAAATTCCATGATAATCCATCAAGAAAGCATATAAAATATCCTCCATGGTCTGAATTGTTGGTTCTGAATACCCATCTGATTGAGGATGAAAAGTTGTACTAAAATTTAATTCAGTACCCAGTGACTTCTGAAGGCCTTTCCAAAAGATAGAAGTGAACCTAGGATCATGATCAGATAAAATGGAGAGGGGAAATCCATGCAACCATACTATCTCTTTAACATACAACTGAACAAGTTGATCTTGAGATAAAGTATCTCTAATAGGAAGGAAATGAGCAGATTTAGTCAATCAGTCAACTATAACCCATATTTCATTATTACCTTGAGATGTCTTTGGTAACCCCACAACAAAGTCCATGGATATATTTTCCCATTTCCACTCTGGCACCGGTAAAGGAAGAAGCATTCCCTTCGATAACTTTCGCTCTACTTTAACCTACTAACAAGTCAAACACCTAATAATAAAATCATCAATATCTCTTTTCATTCCATCCCACCAGTAATACTTTTGAATATATCTATACATCTTAGTACTGCCAGGATGAACTGAAAACAGAGAACTATGAGCTTCATATAACTACTCATTCTTCAACTATGAATCACAAGGCACACATAATCACTTTCCAAATCTCAAAACACAAATATTTATCAACTTTAAAATCAGGCAACTTACCCTTCTGAACCAACAGAAACTTTTTCTGCAACTCACTTTCTTCCTTCTGCGCTTTCTTAATTCTGTCTAATAGAGTTGATTTCACGGACACCTGAAACAAAACAATAGAATTTCCTTCAATAACAACTTTTATTCCAAAGTTCATCAAATCATAAACCCATGGATCTCGTTCCAAACGTATCATGGTTAATGAAGTATTACATTTTCGACTCAAAGAATCAGACACTTTATTTGCTTTCCCCGGATGATAAAGGATCATGCAATCATAATCCTTGATTAATTCCAACCATCCCCTCTGTCTCATGTTCAAATCTTTCTGAGTGAATATATACTTCAATATTTTGTGATAAATATATTTTTCACACTTCACTCCATACAAATGATGCCTCCAAATTTTTAAAGGAAAAACATCATCAGCTAATTCCAAATCATGTGTAGGGTAATTTAACTCATGAGGTTTCAACTGAAATTAAGAATAAGCAATTACCCGATCATTCTGCATAAGGACACATCCAATTCCTTTCAACGAAGCATCACTATAGATAAAAAACTCACCATTTCTGTATGGTAGTTCCAAAACCGGAGCATTCACCAATCTTTTTTTCAATTCTTGAAAACAATCATCACAGTCTTTTGTCCAGACGAACTTAACACCTTTTCGAGTTAACTTAGTCATTGGACTAGATAACCGTGAAAAATGTTCAACAATCCTCTGGTAATAACCTTCCAATCCAAGAAATATATGAATCTCGGTTATATTTGTGGGTCTTGGCCATTCTTCAACAACTTTTTTTTAGCAGGATCAACAGTTATGCCATTTTTTGAAACAATGTGACCATCGAAAGAAATTTGTTGTAACCAAAACTCACACTTGATGAATTTCCCATAAAGTTCATTTTTATTTTATGGTTTTTGAGATGACCCTTAAAGGACTTTCATGCTCCTATTTAGTTTTTGAATAAATCAAAATATAATCAATGAACACGACCACAAACATATCCAAGAACTTATATAAAATTCTATTCATAAGATCCATGAATACAGGAGGTGCATTGGTTAAACCAAAAGGCATAACTACAAATTCATAATGATCATATCTAGTACAAAACTCGGTTTTCAGAATGTCTTCTTCCATTACTTTCAACTGTTGTTTCCCCATCCTCAAATCAATATTCAAAATATACCGAGCTCCCTGGAGCTGATAAAAAAATCATCGATATGAGGAAAATGATACTTATTCATAACAGTTATGTTATTCAATGCACTATAATCAATGAAAAGTCTCATTGAACCTCCTTTCTTTTTAAAAAACAAGACAGGAGCACCCCATGGTGATGTGCTAGGTTGAATAAAACCTTTATCTAATAACTCCTACAATTGCTACTTTAACTCTAATAATTCAATATGAGCCATTCGATAAGGGGGTTTTGAAATTAGCTTAGAATCAAGAACTAAGTCAATATTAAATTCAACTTCCCGATCAGGTATAATATTAGGCAACTCATCAGGAAAAACATCAACATACTCATTTACCATTGGTACATCCTTAATCTGAATAGTTCCTTTGTTTTCAACAATATGTGTAAGGTATCATTGATTTCTATTTTTTACTAGTTTCTCAGCTTCCTGATATGTTATCAAAAGCAAGGGTTCATTTTTGTATACAAAATGAAAATCTTTCCGAAAGTAAACCTATTTAGATCTGTATTAAATCTTATAATGATAAAAATAAATCCAATACATGCCCAAAATAACATCAAACTCTACTAGAGGGAAAAATAAGGTTTGTAGGTAGATTATTTCTGCACACAAGGACATGAATGTTCTTATGTTTTCTTTGTGTCTCTACATTTCATCTATGTTTTTTTACCTTAATTTCAGTATTCATATCATGATATGGAATTCCCAATTTAATAGAAAACTTCTCATAAATGAAATAGTGTGTAGACCCTGAATCAAAAAACACATTTCCATAATTTGAACAAACAAACTGTGTACCTAACACAACTTCATTTGATGGACCAAAATCTACTGATGTAGTTTCAAAGGATTTCACCACCCCATTCTGGTTGTATTCTGGATGCTTTCTTTCGGTTTAGTTCTTTGTTGGACACTCATTTTCATAATGATGCATTTCATTGCACTTAAAACATTTTACTAACTATAAATCAGATTTTGTATTACCATTACCCTGATCTTTTTCAGTGCAATTATGAGCCTTATGTAAATTTTTACCTCATCGATAGCACTTATGAGAATTCAAAATACATTCCCCAACATGATTTTTACCAAAATTTTTACAAAATATAAACTTATGTTTCTTACCATCAGACTTTTTTGAAGTGTTCTTCCCTTTCACCTGCCACCTCTATCTCTTGTATTGTGGTTTGTAGAAGAATACATGATCAACAAAAAAATCCATTTCCACCTTCTCCACACAACGAACAAGTTTTTCATAACTTTTGAATACACGAGAAGTTAAAGACCTTCGATACTTTGGCTTTAATCCTGAGTAAAAATGGATGATTTTACTATCAAGATCTCATATGAAATTTGGAGCATACCTTTTCAGTCGAGTGAATATTTCTTCATAAGCAACCACTGAGTCATCCTCTTGCCTCAATTCCAGAAATGTTTTTCTATCTTAAGATGAACCACCTTAGGAAAATATTTCTCAAAAAACATACCTTGGAATTAATCTCAATCAAGAGAATAAATATTCTCACTATATTTGATATTTTTCACCATCATCCACCACTGATTAGATTCATCTTCAAAACATTAAACAACGAGACTAACATTTTGATGTTCTGAACAACCCATGACATCAAAAATCTTCTCAAGTGCTTTAATTAACCCTTCAGCTAGCACAGGGTCAGGTGATCCCTTGAATGATGGGGGATGTTGCCTCATGAAATACTCCACTACTGTCAGGTTCTTCTGTTGTTGATCTAGCTAATCTCGTGCATGGATACCACCACCATTTCTAGTCTAAGTCAATTGTGCCATAACTGCAATAAACTGTTCAGTTCTGATTCCGACCATCTCAGGTTGCTGATTTGGAAGGTTGTCTTCCTCCTGATGTCGTCCCAACATAGCTTCCCTATTTCCTCTGCGGAAAACCATTCTGAACACAGAAATATATTAGGTGAAGCAACATGATAATCTGTAATTGCTATATGATTTCAATATTATGATAAATTACATTATGGATATTAATTTAATAATACCCTATAAAGTTTTCTAAACCTCCCTTTGATACCAACTGTTTGGACCCGGCCTTAATCATTAGTTAATATTTAATTAAATGAATAATTCGCATTGAGGATCTTTTCAGGTTTTGGGTTTTACAGAATTAGGACATAACTTTTACATCTCAAAATATTACAATGTAGACATATCTACACAATTTTGATTTTTATCATAAAATAAAAACTCGTGAAAAAAAGTGTCATGTCTAGTTCCATGTTTTAGACAGCATGACTTTTCCATGATCCCATCCATGACCCTATTCATCTTCAAGTCCTTTGAAAAAATTTCAAAACATGGGATGAGCATAAAAAGCTCAGTAAGGGATATAAGACAATGAATGAATTTTTTTTCATAAATACAAACAGAACACGAAATCATTTACTTATCTCATGAAATCATAAGATTTAGGAAAGACACATAGAAATCATTAATCGTAAAGGTAACTTGTGGCATCCATATCATAATTACATTGTAGCTATCATAGCTACATAGGGAGTTACTTTGGAATACCCATCATAGTAAATTCCCTACATCACTTAGGAGAAACATTCATGTTTACCTCCATCACATTACCCAATGCATTGGAGAGATATCTTGGGCTCACCTGCCCTAGGTTTATCATGGAACCACCCGTATACAAAAATGATTCCCAAGAACCATAACATGATCATAACCCATTACATAAGCTTAAAAAAAAGGTAACATTTCCACATTGCAATAAATAAAATATAATTTCAAGATATTGAAATAATAAATCCATTCTCAAATTGATTTTCAATACGAAAATACTTAAAAAGAGTATATGGTATTTATTTTTCCTTTTAAAAACATTACGGTGTGTTAATGAAGCCAAAGATCAAATAATACTCACGGCATCGGAAAGGTCGTTGTCACCACTAACATAAAAAACATTCCTTTTTATCGTTTAGTAAAACACTTCATATAAAAATATTCCCGTTGAATAAAGTGAAATGTAAAAGGGGTTTATAAACCGCATAAAATAAAGTCGTGTATAAAACTAAAAATGCCTCAATGAAAGGAGATTGAGACAAACTACCTTACCTCATGTCCGATATGACTCGATCATTATTTAATCTCCTGAATAATAAACTTAAGATAGTTTATATTTTCATAAGAACCTTATTCAAGTTTATTATTCCTTTTATATCAATTATTACCATGTTATCAGAATTATGTAATCATTTAAGTTAATAACGTCCATTTTGTCGATATTTGGAACTTGAATAAAAAATAAACACCTTATATTTATAAGTTGTTCATGTGGTCAATAGTCCATTATATCCTGAATGATAATAATTATTTACATATAATATATATCATATATATCCATTATATACATGTATTTATAATAGTACATAACGTTTGGAGGTAAGAAATAAAATGCACCGTTCATGGAGACGGTAATCCGTACGTACGCATGAACGCTACTTTCATTTCTGTTTCTTATTTTAATAGAATTAGAACATAATGAAACATAGGTATATTATAATTCCTGTATAATATCATATATAATATCATTAACTCTATCCTTTATACATCCCACATAAGGAATTAACGAGTCATATCAATTTATGTGGGTGGTAGTCTGCACTTCCTCAAATGAGATTATTGTATTAACACACTATGGAAACCATAAAGGCTTGATATAATTGGGAAGTACATAAGCATAAGAAAATAAAATACATAATATATATCATATATAAAAATAGTACCATCATAATGGCCACCATTAGAGGCGGTATGATGTAATTGAACAATCATCATTTTGTGAGGCGTTAGTTTTTCATCCACAGAAACATTATGTTTTTCATCAATTAGATGGTGGTGTGTGTAATTTTAGTTTGAATCATTCCAATAACAACATCCTAGTATAATAAGGATACTTGTTTTGTTACAAAGGAAAGGAATAAAAAGAGTTTAGGGGTTGGAGATGTAAAATAAAAAAACAAATTAAGAGAAACTGTTACCTTTAATTTGGGAAACTCCATTTGGTTTGAACAAGAAAAAACTTCTTGAAGTGCCTTCTGCCTAAGGTAAGGCCTCTAGGAGGAGGATATAGATTTAGGGAGCTTAATTGGGTAGAGTTTTGATGAGCCAAATTGTGTGAGAGGTGTGAATAATTGGATAGAAATGGTTTCCTTTTATAAGGGAAAGGAGGGGCTCTTTAGGAAAGTGTGAAAATATTAGTTTATTATATAATGATAGTCGGATTATAAGGGTCCAAAAATCTTCAAAGATGATGATAAAATGACTCGTGGTCGAAATAAAATCACCCAATAATAATTGGAGAGGTTTTGGATAATATTTTAATCATTATACTCTTATTTATTTTAATCATTTATTAATGAGGTAAATACTGAATCATTATTGTATCATAAATAATTTAATTTATTAGATGTCTAAAAATTATAAAAGAAATACTATCATGTAGGAAATCTTTTTATCTTTCCAATGAATATTTAAAGGCAAAAAAATAATTTATATAACCCCTCTTAAAAATTAATTTACTAAAAGATATTTTCTTTTGTCATATTTTTCTTTACTTTAAGTTAATTAATCTAAATTGTCATTATCACTCCCAAGTTGCTCAATGGGCTTCCAAAATCGACCCAAAGATGACCATGGTCATAAATGACTCAACCAAAAAGGTTCGGACATGTGTTAAGGTAATTTTGAATTATTATAATATTCTTTTAACATTGAATTACCCTATTTACCTTTAACCACGGCAAATACAAGTGAAAAAGTTACTATTCACCAAAAAATACTTTCATCTTATTGAACCACATTTTACTTCTTGATAACAACCATGTATGTCGGATTTTTGAAATTCAATTCACATAAGTGATAAAATTTCATTTAATTGAAAAATTCATTTTTTTAACTACAACTAAGTGATTTCACTATTCATCTAAAATTGATGTTTTTCAGAAAAATACCAAACATTCAGACTAATAATTATTTGATATTCTGAATTGAAAATTGATGTATATTTTTCAAAATTCAAAACATGGAAGTGGAATTAATTGATTAAATATTAATTCCCTTTGTTAAAACAAATACCGTGTTTTTAAGAAATTATAACTATCAAAATATTGATACTTGTTTATGTCCAATTTCAATGTGAAATTAATATCAATGACCAAAATTGGATTAAATGGTAATAATATACTTTAATTTAACTTTAAAACAACCTAAAAAAATAATCTATCCATATAAAAAATTATATTAAAAGGCACTTTTGAATTAAAATGCAATATTTTTCACTATTCATTAAAAAATGAACTTTATCAGGAAAAATACCAAAACATTTGCCAAAGTAAAATTTGATGTCCCCATTCGAAATAAGGATTACATTTGGTCAATTAGAATGTATTAATGTGACCAAAAATATATTTAAAGAGGGTTCTCCATTAAAAGGCGATAAATCGGCCTTTTAATGTAAATTATTCTTAAAATTAGATTCGTTCACATTTTAAGCCTCTAACTTTTTATTGGATAATGTAAATACATTTAAAAACCATGTATAATCATATTGTACTTAGTTTCATTCATTCCCACCAATACAATGACTAGGATTTAACTACCATTTAATATAATATTATAATATTATTAGTGTGCAATGTAAGATTCCAAATAAACATGTTGTTGCGAATCAGGAACGCTATCGAAAATAGCAACCCCTTTAAAGTAAAATTAAAATTTAACTCACAAATATTAATAAATATGAAATCTGTCTTATTTTTCATTTACTTAGTATGTTACAATTTTCTCCAGCCTATGGTCTTGACGCCACCCGTCTTTGAGAAGCAGCTGATTCTCTTTGTAAATGCCCTTGAATGATCCCTTGTCTCCTTTCTCTCCTAGAAGAACAATGAGGGGACGGAGAACAGCCTATACTACCTCAGCCACATGCTCCTTGATACAGAGACAAGATACTCCCCCATCAAGAAAAGATGCATTGCGCTCGTATTTGCTATGTAGAAAATATGGCATTACCTGCAGCATCACGAGGTACAGCTGGTCTCTCAGGTAGACCCGATGAAGTACATTCTGAGTCGCCCCATGTTTACTAGCCGTCTAGCGCGGTGGGCGGTGATCCTCCAGTATTTTGACATCAGGTTCGTGCCCCAGAAGGCTATCAAGGGGGCAGACATTGGAAGACTTCCTAGCTGCCCATCCGACCTCTGCAGACCAGTCCCTGGACCTAGATTATCCTGATGAGGCAATCCTCTCGGTAGACCACGTCATCCCATGTGGGAAAATGCACTTCGACAAAACCTCCTGGAGCCCCACCGGTAGGTTGTTCAATGATTCTAGGCTCAACAGTGTGGGCTGGGTTATCATCTTCATCACCACGGTGCAAGAAGTTCTTCCGTACTTATTCTTGTTGTTCGATGGCTGCACCAACAATTATGTAGAGTATTAGGCCCTCATCACTGGTCTCGAGCTGGCCCTTGAGATCGACGTGCCCCATTTTCTTGTGAAATAGGATCCTGAGGTAGTCATCAAGCAGGTCAATGGCAAATATGTTTTTAGGAATCCATAGCTCATACCATTGTTAGAATGAACTCTCTAGCTAATGTCCATGTTCCCTTCTCATCCAGAGGTTATCCATGTCCCGCGGTCATAGAACGGTCGAGCAGATTATTTGGAAATCCTAGCCATGCCACTTGCAGAGCCTGAACATGATGATCTGATTATCCACTTGGCACACCAGAGAGTCATTTCTCCGGTCACCCTAGAGGATGGTGATGGCCCACAGGTAAACCATCTTACCACCGGTGCCTCTACGTCAGGGCCCCCAGGTAGTCTGGATGCGGTGATCGATGTAATTTTCGATTAGAGGACACCCCTGGTCGAATACCTCCAACAAGGTAATCTCCCATCAGATTGGGTTGAGCGCGAGTGAATCTGACATCGTGCGCTGCAGTTTAATCTCCAGAGTGGTCCCAAACTTGAGAAGATCCTCTATAAACACGGATTTTATGGTGTTCTCCTCTGTTTCATACAAGGAGTAGAGATTCCACATGTCATGCAAGAGGATCACACCGGTTCCTATAGTGCTCATCAGGCTGGGCCAAAACTATCTCACCAAATTCAAAGAGTAGTTTATTTTTGGCCCTCCATGATCCACGACTGCATCGGGTCTTCCAAGAGATGCCATGTGTGCGAAGTTCATTATAACTTTTTGCATCAGACACTGAAGCCTCTCTACACTACCATGTACTTTTGGCCCTTTGTAGTCTGGGGGTTAGATATAGTGGGACCATACCCACTGGCAACGACTCGCCAATGCTGATGTGTTCTGAAAGCTACAGATTTCTTTTCTAAGTGGGCAGAGGAAATTCCGCATAAGGAAGTCAAGTCATGTTCTATTGCCGAATTCGTGAGTTTCAATATCATATATCGATTTGGGGTACCTCATGCTATCCTCACTCATAAAGGAACCATCTTCCGGGCATCCGAGCTAAAGAAATTTTATGCCAATTAAAACATTCACTCCAACCATACCTTCTACTATCATGCGCAAGAAAATGGATAGATTGAGTTGTCCAATAAAACCCTCTCTAACATTCTTATAAAAATGGTTGGTCAGAACAAGAATAGTTGGCCGGATAAGCTCCCTAACTCCCTATGGGCTTATCAGACTACGACTTGTAATTCCACCCAGGTGACCCCATATTCCCAGGTGTATGGAATAGTGGCCATCCTGCCCATCGAAATTCAATTTCCCTCAGTACGCACAACGGTCTATGACCAGATAGTGCCAGATAGAGTGGCTAAAATCCATTTAGATGAATCAGAAGCACTGGATGAGAATAGGCTTCGTTCCCTACACAACCTAGAAAGGCATCAGAGTAGGATGGCTCGAGCTTTCAATAAGAAAGCTCACCTCCGCTCTTTCCTGCAAGGTGATTTGGTATTAACTCTCAGGGCATGAATGATCCCCAGTCGGAAACCACCCGAGTTGGAGCCCAAGTGGGAAGGACCTTTCATTGTTCATATCATTTATCCCAATGGAGCATAGTTCATGGTGACCATAGATGGTGAGCGTATGAATCCCACCACCAATACTAAATCCATCAAGCAATACATTTCTTAAGCCTCGTTTGTCCTGCACGGCCTTAAACTAGATGGTCCTGCATGACCCTAAACTACATGACAGTCCTGCATGACCCTAAACTACATGCTAGTCCTAAATGACCTAAAATTGGACGGTCCTGCATGACCCTAAACTGCATGATTGTCCCGCATGACCCCAAATGACATAACCGTCCTGCATGACCGTAAACTGCATGATGGTCCTGCATGACCTCAAACTGTATATTGTCCTATATTTGGGCCCTTATGGTCCTCCATGACCATAAACTTGTTCATGGTCCTCCATGACCTTAAACTGACCTATGGTCCCGCATGACCTTAAACAGCTCGTCTCACATGACGTTAAACTGTATGTCGTCCCGCATGATGTTAAACTGTATGTCGTCCCACATGACGTTAAACTGTATCTTCAAGAATAATGGGTGGCTTCATTCCCATACTTATGAGATATGTAGGACCTCCTGAATATTTAAACTTCAGGTCCATCCCCATCTCGTAGAGATCCCACGATCTCCCAGTCACATAGGCCCCTCGGCCTATCCCTCTCCATGAGGGGGATATATAGGTGTGGTACACGGTTTTCGATGCCATGCCCCCCTTCTCTTGGGAATCATCCATATCATGCACGCAGTCAAATTGAGCCCCTTGACCCTTTACAGTGGTTCACCAATGTGCCTAAGAGTACTCTGGCCTAGGACCTGGAGTGTTAGATTCAACTTAGTAAAGTTTCTTCCACTTTTAAAGCTTTATATCTCCCTTCATTGGGGCCCCCGTTATCATTCACACCCGAAGAGACCCCCAATAATGGCATGGATACCACGCCTAAGGGCTCTCCTACCGTTACAGGCCAACGCCCCCGAGGGTTTTAGACCAAAAATTTATACAAATCCCACGTTGTGAACATGGACAGTGATCGATACTCATTTGTTTATCCTCATTTCAGGCTAACGAGATAGGATGCAATGTTGCCAACATTGTCAGCAGTAATACTTCATCTTCACGCCAGCCCCTTTGGGGCTTGAATTTTGGTTGCATGATTCACAGTATGTTCTATCCCCATCATGTCTAGGTGGAATCTCAACAATCTTTGCACTACCCTCAGTGCACCTTCACACGTCAGGAAGACAAAGCTGCAATACATCATCTCTCATGTCTCCCACGATCCGAGTGCTAATACCATAAACTGGGATCTTCTATAAGATCTATGCTCAGCTTGACCCTCATCCTCATGGGATACATGGGATCACCCAAAGATTGTATTTTGGGTCCAGTTCAACTGGAAGCTAGCGTCTTCTGCCCCTTATCCTATGACCCTCACTGGCCTCCTGGCCAGAGGCTCCTCTCCTGGAATTGTGCACGGTGATGATGTGGATGCCGTCCACATTCATGTGGGTATGCTTTCTCGTGTAGTATGCATTCCCCCTAGTCCAAGACATATGACTTTAAACTGTGCTCGTTGGTCCTTCCTCATGACCATAAACTGTGATGATATCGTCCCGTCCGCACGATGAATAACGACACATCATTGTGATAAACTCATCATTGAGGACATCATGTTGGGTATTAGTCATTTACCATACCATTTTTCAACACCCGTATACGGCTTGATTATTTTGGAGATGCCCAGAATTTCTACCCTAGGATGGTCTCTCCACAAAAGAAAAACCATTCACCTTAAAGAATAAATAAGATACATCAAATGCCGCTTCTTTTGGTGCATGGGATAGACCCGCACACCGATTACATCCTTTACACTAGTACCTTAATGTGTCGGTCCACCCCCAAAGAACTACGTATGGCTTTATTCTAATCATCATGAGATACGTAGGAGCAGCCAAGAAGTTCCCCGTGAGCCTAGCCTAACTTTCGTTTTCGGTCCCTTGACCTGAGCACTTCACAAAGGAACACATGGTAAGTAGGTATTATGTCCTCATTCATGTCGGGTGTCCTAACCACCTTACCAAGTGTATCCTACTCTCCTTACCCATTATTGGTCCGAGTTATAAGTCCTTAAACTAAGAACCTTTTTAGAACTATGTGAGGATTGATTCTCATCCTTATGGGATATGTAAGAACGCCCAGAAATTTTGTCTCGGGACTAGCCCTGGGGATCACCAAATCCCATTCATCCTCATTATCGTCCCCTTGGCATGAATTCTCAAAGAATTGTGTAACTACATCATTTTCCCCCAACAAATTTGGGATGCCCCATGATGACATTGGGAAGTGACAGTTCCCTCACCAGAGTGGTCCTACCTAAAAGTAAGGCTAATCCATGACCAGATTAATGAACTCTCCTAATGTTCTTCCACCATGTTGGCGTAATATTGGGATTCTTGGATTCTATATAAAAAAACCACCACTTCACATTCCACGGTTTGCGTTCCCCTTTATTTTTATCATCATCCTCTTTAACATTTGAAGGGACCCCCTAAGAGTATGGATGCTCGACCTATGGTCTGCCTACTGTCCTGGGATAACGTTATGAAAGACTAATCATGTTTGAAGGGCCCCCTAAATGTATGTATGCTCGACCTATGGTCCACCTGATCTCCTGGGCCAATGTTCTGAAAGACCGGTCGACGATATTTGAGTTAGGTCCCATGTTGCGAACATGGTTAGCGGTTTACACTCATTATTGTCCCCATTTCAGGCTAATGCAATAGGAACACTGTGTTTGGAACACGTTCAACAGTCATCCTTCATTTCCACATCCCTCCCAAAGTGTTCTGAATTTGGGTAATGTGATTCACATTTTTCATTCCCCGATGTTCGGACTGATTCCAATGCCCCTAGAATTGCAATTTTCATACACTATAGCACATTGAGAAGATGATACATCAATTGGACTGAGGTCCTATTCCTTTGGATGGGCCTCCCTATTCTTTTTAGAAATCTGGGTTCAAATTTTGATTGCCCGTATCTTGGTTGATGCTCCCACGATCAAATGAAGTGATAGTTCGAGACACCTTTTCTTCCCATGACCCACATGAGCATAGTGATGGATTGCTATTTATTTCAGGATTACGGTTGATCATGTTAAAACAAAGAGAAAATTATGTTAAGCAACGAGGAAAGTAAGTAAATTTGTCTATACATATTGTTCAAAGGAACAAGAAGAAGTTAAAGCAGGACAAGTGTATGTGTGTGGCCAAAACAGGGCCCCTAAGGGTCAGCTGCTTGAATAGATATCTCCAATGTCTCCACCATTTTGTTGGAGTCCCCCAGGACTGCCACCCATCACCTAAAGACCATTTCTTCATCAGCGACTGAGTGGTGCAGCTCAGTGACCCTTGCCCACGCTCGCACCTGTTGAGGATGGAGCTCAATTATCTGGCGACTCTCTTCTATGAGTTGATCTTTAGCATCCACCCACTGGGCCCTCAGCTGCTCCAAAAACTCAAAGAATTTTGAAATGAATACCTTATGCTCTTTCTCCCATTCCTCAAGGCATTGGACCTCCTGATTTTCCCTCAGAAATGATTAGGTACTCCCCCAAACCTCCTGGCACCAGATGCCGTTGGCGCGCCAGCTGCTCTCACGCATCTTCTCAGACACGTAATCATGGCCCGTTAAGTGAAGGCATTGTTCATCTGCCCCATCAGCACACAAGAAGCGTAGCCAGTTGTGGAGTGACCCCATATGCTTCATCCATTCCGCCTGGGGCTAATTGAGGATACGCCGGATGCACTTCCATCCCTTGTGTGGAGTTATCTGACTCTCCTCGACCACTTATGAATTTGAATCATCAATTTCTTCAGGATCAGCAGGCCGATAGACAGGGAAGACATCCAACAGCGCAGAGACAACTTCCTCCTCAAATATATCTCCCAGGGGAATAGGCTCCCCATCATCTGGATGACCTTCCTCTCTCCCTTCGATCTTGGTGGCACCCTCGTCGATTTCCGCCCCTGCCCCGACGGCAGCACCACCGATGTATGCCTCTCATTGTTCACCAATTGTCGGAGCCAACTCATTTTGGGTGTCATGTTCTGGATGGGGCGATATGTTCTCCATCGGAACCCTCACGGATGGTCTGGGCTCAGCAGCCCGATGAGCCTCCGGTTCCGTGATCACTGGGCAAACAAGGAGCACCCTAATCAATTGAGTCCCCCGACAGTGAGTAACGGTATCGAAGAAAATTACTTACAGGAACCCAAGGCATCAGCCTCTAATGCTCTGGACTCTACAGGAGAGGTTGTGGCAGGGGATCCCATGACACTTGTCAGCTCGATAACAAGCGTCGGTGCCCCGCCTCTCCCTATTGACACTTCCTCCCCTCCTTCGGCCAGAGACTCTTGATCAGCGTCGATGTTCTCCTAAGTAAGATTAGGAAGGTGGGTTAAGGATCTCAAAGGAATGAGAATATAAGAGAAGATAAGGGTTGAATCATACCACGAGTATCTCATTAACATCCATATCGGAGCCGACGATCTCACATCTCTCGTGGAGACTCCCTTAGTGTGATGCCCCCTGTGTCCCTTCACCTTCAGGCTCCCCATCTCTTTCTCCTTCACATTCCCCTTCTCATCTTTCCTCCTCTCCTACCTCACCACTCTCCGACTCATCATCACTGCCATCTTCTCCCGGTGGTATCCTTTCCAGATCATGCTCCTAACTGAGCAGCACCTTCACTAAGAGAGGCGGCTCCACACGCTGACCTGTTGGCGTGCATACGTGTCCATGGACATTAGGTATGCATGTCTTCGATGGAATTTCACTCTTTCAGAAACCCTGTCAAGCCCGAATTCTATAAACTCGATCTCCTCCCGCACTATCTTCTACCAGAGGGCTTCAGTACTCATTGACTACCGCAGTGTTATCCAAGCTGACCCTAGCATTGGGAAGACGACATCCTGGGAAGGTTTAATTAGGTATCTTTTCTGCTTTCCATGATGTTTTATAGCCTCTCCATGGTACCCTCATCTAGGCGATGAGGGTCCGGCCACACCATGTGATGCCCCCACTGCCGAGGTTCCAGCCTGTGCATGCCTCATTGCCTGAGGCACTTCTGATCCTCCCCCTCTAGCAGTACCCTGCCTACTCTCTCATCATCGAGGTTCTGAACTGGAGACATTGAGCTACTGAAATCGCTTCCGCATAATCCCCTTAGGATATGCTATGGTCTAATGTTCAGCTTAGTCAGTCTAGAGACTAGCATTGACTCCATTAGGAGGGAAAGTGATAATTTCGCCGGAGCCGTATGTTGTGAACATCAGCCACAACTGACGAAGAACATCGGGATGCCTCTCCTCCTAGACATCTGGGTAAACCCTCTTCAGCATTCACTGGAGGCATCCAAAATGACTAGAAAACCTGGACGACACATAAGGATTGCAGAAAATCTTCCCATCAATCCGGGTCATGAGCACCCCACCTCTGATGCTCTCGAAGTACTCCTTCTGCTCGAGTGAGCCTTCCCCATCATCTATCAGCTGACCATTTTGAGTGGGGAATGGGTTGAAGGAGAAGTTGTCTTGATTAACAATCATAATTTGTACTCCCTCCTCATTGAGCATCATCGGCATGACCCCAAAAATATTCATCAGATAGAGTCGCATGCCATTTCCCAGAGGATAGATGGTGTTTGGGAAGGTGTATCCCTCTATAGTGTGCCACAACCCAGCCATGGTAGAACTGTAAGGGGCCACATACACTTCTAGGAGATCACCCACTCGAGATACATCCTAATATGGCATACAACCGAGCCAGCACGGGGACCCCCAGGTTGAACCTTTTATTGGAAGCCATGATGCCCGTCATCACCAGGGTCACTAGATGGACGCCCATCCTAACATCACAAATCGGCCAGAGCCACCCACTAAAGAATGTGGAGAGGAATCCATCGTATCGGAAATTCAGGTCACCGTCCTCATTGATGTTGTTGCCCCATGATTGGTACTGCCCCGCCTCCAAGATCCTCCAATATGATCTGCTATTTCTCCTTTGAGCCGCGGTTGGACACCATTTCCTTCATTCTGGCATCTTGACATAGGGATACTTCTCCAGGAACAGGCCGAACTAGTACTTGTAGGAGATGTCCTTCAGGATGTCCTTGACCTTCAGCTTCTCCTTGGCCAACTCCAGTGGTGCCACTTCTGTATGGGGGTTCGAGACCTGTCACCCCAGATGTTCATCGGTGGGAGGAAATCATCGTTTTGATGTCCCTCCAAAGAGATGCCTCCGATGTAGTGGATGTCCCAGAGACTGATTATGACTTCCCCTCGATGAATATGGAATGTGTTGGTATCAAGGGACCACCAGTTCAATAGCTCCGGCCCAAGCTCAGGCTGCTGGTAGAAGTGGAACTTCGATGTCCACACCGCCTTGAACAGACCAATGTGCTGCAACTCGGCCCCAAATTGGTCACATGTCTAGTGAACCCAGAATGCCCAGGCCCACTCACTAGTGAAGTTGTCTCGAGAATGCAGGTCCCAATCCTGCATCCAACCTTTGGTTTTGTCAGTGATGCTCTGGCTGAATGTGCTCATTAGAGAGCCTGTGAACTCTCTATAATATAATCACCACCAGTAATTGTCTTAGTCCTGGGATTCAGGACAAAGATGTCCATATGCCTAGTTTCTCAAGTATTATGACCATTGGTGGTGATGTTGTAACGTGGAAGGTCATCTTCACGTGTCACCCATGACCGCAGAGTATCAACCTCGAAACCCGGTAGGGGAACCTCCTCCAGAATGTCGAAGTCCCACAACGATAGATATTCAGACAAGGTTTACGCTTTCTAGGTAGGGGTTAGCATGTCGAAGAGGCAGTGGTTATTGGAGACAACCATATTTTTTCAATAAACCTCTGGGTTCGTAGCCATTTCAGCTCTATGAGCAGCAGCTTCCCCTTCATCAACCCGGTTTTTTGCCATCTTTTTTCGACAAGTGTTTTAGGAGATTGCACGAAAACTGGAAGGTTGGCATGGAATATGGGAGTTCGGAAAATAAAATCAGCGGGTGGCACAAAATATCAGGCTGTGATGCGCAAAGTCCTTGGTTTTCACATAAAATCTCACTAATGTTGGAGGAATTACGTGCTGCAAAGTGGTTTTTCATGCAGGAGCGGAAGCAATTTAACGCACGAGAGCTCAGAGCATATCGCGTAGAAAATTCATATAGAGCATGGGACTCGTGGACACTTTTATAGGATATTACTGGGTTTTGCGCCCATGCAAAAATCAGATTCTATGCCTGGTTGAGTTTTTCATGCTGCTCGAAATTTTTGCGTGTAGGGGGCCCACTAAGCCCTACATTTCGGTGTTTCCCTCGTAATCCAATCGTTGTGACCCCTCGATGATCCCATTCCAAGGGGGGCATTTGTAGATTCCAAAAAGTGCTTATATGATGGAGAAAGATTCGAAGCAAAAAAAGAGAATTCATATTTAGACCCGGAGACCCAGTTCGGAGGGCCCAGAGGTGCGGCGTGGAAAAACGTATTATGTTCATGAAAAACGATCTCCTGCGTGGAACGTACCAGGATTCATGATGAGTCCCGACACCGTCGCGAAATAATTTCGCGCTCACGTCCCACACACTTTACCTTTCATGTCGTCGCCTCCATCACACAAATATTTCACGCAACCCTGAATTCCGTGCCTCCGTATAAATAGAAGCCGACCCCTTCCTTTTCAGGGCTGAATAATTCTAACCACCTCTTGCGCGCATAATCGACATTCTATGCACATGGAATATGTACTTCAGGTATGGTTCTACATCGTTCCAAGTCGCACCGAGATCCACCTTCGTGCGAGATCCCTATGGCTTAGACTAAACATTATCCCCTTTGGGGTCTTCCCCTTACACGCAATCCCTTTCATGGCATGCAAGATAGCGAAGTTGCATGAAATCCTTCATTTTCATGCAAACCCATTCCATTACATGAAATCCCTTCCATTGTGCACAATCCCTTCCTTTGCGCACAATCCCTTCAAGTCACACGCAAAAAATTAGCCCCCCTATTTTGCGTGAGCAACACTGATTTCATGCCAACCTGGGTCTTTTCGCACCAGACCCCTTTATTTCACGCAATACCCAAGGGTTGCGCGCATCCCCCCGTCACCCTTCACCACAGTGCTCCCCGGGCGCCCTCTTGTGCGAACACCCGATGCCCTCCTTATGGGTTCTATTCGCAGGTGTCTTTTTCACCCCAGGAATCCGCATCAAACATGGTTTTCCCATACGAACTTATAGGCTTATAAAATGTGACTTCAAAGTCACCTAGAAATCCTTCTCGTTTCATTACTCCGCCTCATGCTTCTTCACATAGGCATGCTAACAGATTTTGTTTCATCACATAGCCACGCTAAAAAGGAACCCTCGATGGTTCGCTCCGTGACACACCCTTAGTATGGTCGTGCAGATGCCCTCCCTCCCACAAGGAGAAGAGGGTACCTGTTATGTAAGTCCTAGGGGTTCGGAGAAATCCCGCCTTGTCCGAGCTGCAGGACATTAAACTAACAAGAACCTCATCCTCAAAACATGACCTTAAACTGTGACCTGGCCCCATGCCTCACACACAGGGTCACCCCACCTTAGACATTCTCCATGACCACTCGTCTCCATGGGGATGGGATCACCCCTCACAAGGGATTTTATCCTCGTTGTTGGAGTGGTGTTTGTCTTCAAGGAAGGGCAGCCACCTTGGTGTATGCCCCTAGCCTTCCTTCCAAGAGGCAGCACCCCTGCTCCTCACTTCTTCGGTGCCAAGGCCAGTAGAGGGACTGATAGGGAGCGGTCCCCCTCCTCTTTTCCTGGATTCCAAATCCCTCTCCTGCAGCGCTTTTTCACCCTCAGGACTTCATCCTGGAGTAAGTCCGGACACCATGGGCCGCTCAACGTGTAAGCGCCTTCTCACATCCCACGGATACACCCTTCGTGACGTGATCATCAAGTCTCTGATACCTCCTGTTTTTCACACCGACCATGACTCCCATGAGCATAGAGTGAGCACTAGCCATGACACAACCTTGGGTCACCTTAGAGCGCAATCCCCAAATGCCCCCATCCCACATGATGTTAAATTGTATACCTGAACTATGGGGACTTTGATCCGTGCTAAGGCATGGTATGTAGGAATCCTCCATGAGGATCAAGCCCCACCACATTGGACCGTATCAGAGCGTAAGCCCCAACCCATCCCAAACTACGAGGACTTTGATTCGTGCTAAGGAATGGTACATAGGAAGCCTCGACGAGGTTCAAGCCCCACCACCTTGGGCCATCTCAGAGCGTAAGCCCCAATCCATCCCGAACTATGGGGACATTGATCCATGCTAAGGCATGGTACGTAGGAAGCCTCCACAAGGTTCAAGCCCCACCACCTTGGGCTGCCTCAGAGTGTAAGCCCCAACCCATCCCGAACTACGTTGACTTTGATCTGTGCTAAGGCCTGATACGTAGGAAGCATCCACGAGGATCAAGCCCCACTACCTTGGGATGTATTAGAGTGTAAGACCCAATCCACCCACACTACATAGACTTTGATCTGTGCTAAGGCATGGTACGTAGGATGTCTCCACGAGGTTCAAGCCCCACCACCTTGGGTCGTCTCAGGGTGTAGGCCGTAATCCACCCGAACTAAGGGGAATTTGATCCATGCTATGGAATTATACATAAGAAAACTCTATAAGGTTCAAGCTCCACCACCTTGGGCCATCTCAAAGTGTAATCCCACATACATCTAGACCATAGGTCCCCATTCACATCGGTTTTCCATTACCATGGGCCGCCTCATAGTGTAAGCCCCATTCTTTTCTCGCATGACGTTAAACAGTATCTTCCACTTGAACTAAGATGAAATTGATTCCCCACCACAAGGATACGTAGGGGGGCTCCATGAGGCTCAAGCCAATCAATCATGCCTCATCCAAATATCTCCCTTGATCCCACGTGTCTCGGGAAGCGCATGCCTTAACCTGAAGGTTCTACTTCCTCTGGGTCCCATCCATGCGTTCATTCTCACGGGTTGCCTCTTCAGGTCTCCCACCATATCATTGAACTACACAGACTTGGATTCCCTTTCATGGGGATATGTAGGAATTATCTTCAAGACCCAAGCCAAAATCCACCATCTATCCTGATTCTTACCCGATCCGCCACTTCCTGCTGGGATCATGCCACTTCATTCTCCATTCCCCACCACAGTAGTCGAGAAGCTTCCCACATACTGGCCCCAACATCGGTGTTACCTCTAGGGGGTTATTAAATCTGATTCACTCTAGCCAGTGTTTCGATCAGTCCGATCTGTCTCTGCTGGACATTAAACTTGCGGAATACCCTGTGTTAAACATGGCAAGCTAGGGAAAAACTCAGATACATGCCTATGGAATACAATTCCCTGCGTTCTATGTGGGATGCCTTGGGCTTCCGCGCCCTCAAGAATCCCAATAGTAAGGGACATAAGATATACATGCCAATCCCCTGTGTCAGGATATGTTAGTGACACCCCAATGTGACTGCACTCCTAACCGAAGGTTGCTGCCCTGACCGAACCCCTTGGAAGGTCCTAACAGATGTGGTGTAATTAACCGGTGTCCTTGAAGATATAGCACCGATAAGAGCTCCACAAATTACATTTTAAATCAATGAGGGATCCCCAGACTAGGTGAAGATCTCCGAGGATGAATCCACATAATAAAGAACCTATATCCCATAATCCTGTTTCGATCATGGAGTAGACTTCCCTGAATAAGGAACGGATGTCGCCCGCCTTTGGAAAACAGGAATGCGGGGTAACAGCGGCATGTCCTCTGCATGACAGATGTGTGTACCCCTGTGAAATCATCGGAAACCAACTCTATCCAAAATGCGATGTCACATCACATGTGTATTCTCATAACCTCATATACAAAAAAATATAGGAATGCTTCCACAACTGTAGAAACATCACTTGACTAAACTTCCACTAATATCTTTAAAAACTAAGACAACAGAGGAACTAATTTCCAACCACCTAGTTTTTTAACCTCACTCACCAATGAACACCACTTTCTATCCCACCAAATAATAATTTTTTTTTCTAGAAACAGAAAATGACTATGCATATAGAATAAAAAAATTTCATTTTAGGGATACCATCATATGGTTGTATTTTCAACAAGAAGAAATATCTCACGGACATGTGATTCCCCATCACCATTCTACACCCTCTTAAAAAATCAAACAATGCCTCAGGGACTCCAATATGTATAGATAACACCAAGGAAACTACATACCTCACCACATCCAATCCCAAATAATAGATCAAATTAGGAGAAACAAATGATTTTGGGGAACCTAAATGAAATAAAGTACCCATAAGAGTAGATGATAAACTGATTATACCTCAAACAACTCATGGATGAGTCAGCACTCAATCCTCTAACATGCGTCTCTGACCATGCTCATCACCTATGCCTCTGTAGTGTCATCCTCCACAACCATGATCTAGAATTCTCATCAAGAAAATTTATAGGGAAAAGTGAGAAAGACCCTTGAGTATGTTCCCAAGCTCCCACACACTTATTCTCCCATTTATAAGAATGAGGAACTCTTTTCAATTTTCTACCTTCATTATTGAAACAATTAATTCGGAATATCATTCCATCTAAAATTCTAGTAACAACACATCTCTATATTTTCTATCACTAATATACAACGTCCACCAGTGATGCACACCTCCCCAAAACTGAATAACTATCAACAACAACTAGAAATCATCATTTTGATGGATTATACTAAATAAGAACTCGAGATCCCCCAAGAAAAAATTAATCTCAACATTTGAGATTCACCTCTCATACATTCCCATACAATTCAATTGGAAGGAACTCAAATCCATTTTCAAAACCTCGTACTCCTCTATCATATATACTTTACATGATCAACCACATCATATTTTTGAACCTTGGTTTCCTAAGCAACTCACAGATGATTTCCATGAACAATTATTGAAAATAAAGAAGAATATCCAAAGCTTCATAGTATATAATTTAATCACATGTTTATTTAGTTATTTCTTATATTCATTTTTCATTCCCCAATTACCCAATTCGAACATTAATATATCAATCATGATGAATGTACACCTACTAGTCCATTACCTTAAAATAATAGGTATACCTCACTTGGTTTTTCTAGAAGATCAGAGTCCATGAACCATATCCTAGGGGGAAATAAAATCCTATTTCCAAGTTGGTCTCCCTGACCTATGTCATGTACTATGATTAACAAGCACCTCTTCTCCACCAACCCATGCAATCCTCCTTCTTCATAACTGCAATATTTATCTTATCTATAAACCAAAACCTCTTACAACACTCTATTGTTAACCCCTCCATCTAAATATACCCCTATTGGGTTGTAAATGAATGAAGAGAGATAATGACCCTCACATCCCACCCTGGGTAGGCCTTAGGTTGGAAAAAAGAACTGAGGGAATAAAAATAACAGAAATGTGAGGAATTACCCTCAATAATAAAATGTGATAATGAGATAAGATAAAAACAATCATGAGACTCCAATATATAATATAAAAGTAAAACCCAAACCATCTCACAATGTTTGAAGAATTAAAATAGATACAGAGAAAATTTTTACTGTAAAATAGAAAAATATAGGTCATATATAAATAACTACATAACAACATCAATCTAAGCCATAAATGTCTAGTTTAGTCCTGAAAGGCCTCCTAAACCATAATAAAACATTTTATATAGATAGGTTGACAATACAAGTATACTAATTAGGGTAATACCTAAGAAATCAATTGAACATGTGAAAAGACAATTATAATGTGATACTAAATAAAAACGAAAACCCCAAAATCACAGAAATATGAAAACTATCCAATCCCATCCTCACCATGGATCACTCACCAAATAACGCATTCAATATAGTAATATAGTAATCAGAAATCATAACAAATAAAGGAACCTCACAACCACATCCCAAATAATTTTTTTCTCTCATTTCAAATGTTGAACTTCCTATGCTCCAATTGCTTCTATACATATCAGATCATAACGCATTTCATCTCATCTCACCCGAATAATCCTAGTCCATCACATCACATCTCACACACATACACATGGTACACCACATCACATCTCAACATCATACACCCAGGCTAGCACACCATATCTCAACTCATAAGCTACATAAGCCTTATAATTTTACACATATCATTACAAATAATTAAATGTATTTAAACGTCATATTACATGACATGGATCACAGATTCTAGTGTCTTGGAAGATTAAGTACATAAAACTAGAAACATAAGATGAAAAAATTATTTATTTAATCTCCATAAAGAGATCCTAATATCCATTATGCTAATACATCATCATAGGATAACCTAGGGATAACATGAACAAAGGGTTGATCTAAAAATCATAGTAAGGGAATAAATATAAGAATAAATCTTTATCACATGGGATAGAAGGCATGACAATATGATATAAAAATGAGTGGAACAAGATTGACCATATAGAACAAAAATATATATAACATGGGATCATATAAACATGGAATCCTCGTAATGTCATAGAAACATAAAACATGACTTCACGATGACTCAAGGTTCATTGAACATAGAATAGAACGAGTCAAGGATAACCGCCAAGGCCATTTCACATGGAGTATGAGTCAAGGATAACCACTAAGACTGTTGCACACAACTTCTCATGAGACTAAGCATTATAAAATGAGTTGGATCACTATCCAAGGACACCCATATTAATATGTTCACGAATATGTTTTCATATAATGAATCATATATAATCAATTATATATACACATAAGTGTACCCATGTAACAAAATGGGTATCATAATGATGTCATAAAGCATAATAAATGGGTGTATCATAAAATCTCCAATGAAAGAATGGAATTAAAACTTACATGAACATTAATAAGGAAGAATAATAATATATCATGGTAAGTTATTTCAAGAAGAAGTTACAACATGTAGGGAGAATAATTAATAAATTTTAGCATCAAAACATTTTACTACAGTTTTAAGGATAAAATAAAGAACATTTCAAATAAAAATGGAAATAATAATTTATATAAAACCTAAAGTGAACCAAGAATGTTTTTGGATAATAAAAAGTATGATTTTATAAATAAAATGGTGGATTAAAATAGATGATACAGTTCACTTTAAATAGGGTACGAATTCAAGAAGATCCTTTAAAACAGGCTTCCTTATCAGGACAAATTGAGTGGGGAACCACTTACAAAATGTATATCCCAGAATGGGAATGATGATTGGATATTGGTAAATGATATTGGAACATAAAAATATAATTTATAATATTTAACTAAAAAAATATAGCTACATTGGTTTAAGAATAAAGATAGGGTAACTCAAAGGAATAATGGAGGTTCAGGTAGAATCCCTCACATTAAGTCAGAAGATGTTCTTCACTTGATCATAATGTCCTATATAATAAAATAAGATTCATTAACTAATAATTATAGAACCTATTATAAATATAAATGATTTAATATAACCTTATAAAATTTCTTATTGTCTTTTTTGATGGGTTAGGAGGTTAAATTTCATTTTTTGGGAGTATTTGTTCCTCAATATTAATGATTAGTTTTGTTATATACATATACATATTATCAGGTATGATGAGGATTGTTATCCAAAATTGAATTTATATGTTATTATATAACATATATAATATTATATGGTTATAAAATTTATTTGTTTATTTGGATTGAGGATAAATAGAATACAAAGGAACTTGAACTTAAATTAAAAGAAAAAAGAAAAGGGATTTTCCTCTTGATTCCTTCCTCTTGAGAACATCATTAGGTGAGAGGTTATTCTCTTTTGATGAGACCAAGAGATCCTAGAAGTATAAAATTTTATTACGGAGATATTTGAGCATAATTTAGAAACAGAATAATTCTTTAGAGGTGATAGGAGAAGAGGTGGTGTGGGGTAATTTTTATAGTGGAGGGGTGGGGAGTTTTATCAATATTTAAATCATTATTTTAGTATTTATCTCAATATAAGAAATAGTTAAAATTCTTGTGAAAAATAATATTAATAATTGCATGCGAGTTTGAACCAATTTACATTTATATCTTCCATGGCTCAAGCATGATGCATAAAATGAGGTTTTATCATTTATTGTAAATTATCATATTTCAATATTCATAAAAATCAAGTATTTCTGAAAAATCCCCAAAATTCCCCCTAACCATTTCTGGATGTGAAGAATTTAAAAATGAACTCGATTTTATTAAAATAAATTTCAATTTTAATTAAATCCTAATTTAATTGAAAATCCAAATTTTAATATTAAAATTTCTTTTTAGACATTTTCAGAAAAAAATTAAGGTCTCATAAAATTATATTATAATCATAAGAAATCAAAATTTTATTTTATGAATACACTATGAAAATATGCTTTTATTTAAATTATTAAATTAATTATAAAATGGTAATAAAATATTTATGGCTTACCAAAAATACCAAAACTAACATTTTGTCACTAATAAGATGAATAAATTTTATTTACACTTTTATTGGTAGGTTAACTATTAACTAGGTCGATTTAATATGAATATGGGTTATATTACTATTTATAAAGGAAATAATACAATTCATAAGGGTATGTTACTATTAACTAAAAATTTCCTTTTTCTAGCCAAACTCAAAAAATCTTACTGATCATAACCGTGTATGTCATATTTTCTAAATTCAAATCACAGAATTAGAAAAAATATGTTTAAAGGTTACATAGTATTTATTATTACATATATGAATAGTGTGTAACTATGTTCTGATCTTATATGATTATACAATATTTTAAGAAAGGAATTTTCATTGATTAATCAATGAGTCATTACAATCTACCCCCTTATGGAATTTCACAATCAAAATTTTATTCTACATTCTAAGATGAAAACTGATGTGAGTAATTTTCCTTTATTATATCCCCTAGTTCCCAAGTTGCCTCTTCATACTTATGGTTCTGTCATAGTACATTGACTAGGTGAGTAGTCTTGTTAAATAGAACATTATCTCTACCATCAAACATCTTTATGATCTCCTCATTATTAGATATTACATTTTAAATTGTACCACCTATGATTGTAGTACTTGTGA
The DNA here is from genome assembly GCA_963277665.1 of Viscum album. Taxonomy (NCBI): domain Eukaryota; kingdom Viridiplantae; phylum Streptophyta; class Magnoliopsida; order Santalales; family Viscaceae; genus Viscum; species Viscum album. The sequence goes on from OY728135.1 coordinate 20,463,037, forward strand.
ATGATTTGGTATGTAATTCTGTAAGAGGGATAAATGGAAGAAATCATGTACTTTAGACATGGTAGGTGGATGTTCTATTCCATAAGAGAAAACTCTTACATGATCAAGAATATCGAAGTGGAAAATCTAACTGGGAATAAACTTTCCTCCCTTCCTAAATCTTATTAAATTATTCCATAGAGATATGTAGAGGAATTCTGTGTCTCCAACTTTAAACTAAAGGTCTTTCTGATGATTGTATGCATGGATATTGTTTCATATTTATACAGCCTTGATCTGTTACTAAATTTTTTCACATTCACCGCCATTTATTTGACAATTTTAGTTCCTAGTATCTTACACCCACCAACATCATCCTAGAATACTGGTGTTCTACAAATTTCCACATAAAAGGATCCATATTTTTCCATTCAGTTGATGGGGTCGAAACTGTTACTGTAGGAGAATTTAACTTATGGAATATGTTGGTCCAATCCTCCTTTGATGTCTATAAAACACACTCTAAAAATGAATTCTGGTGACTCAATTGTCTACTTAGATTGGCCATCTGTTTGATGATGATATGTATTACAGAAGTTCAGTTCAATTCTTAGAGCATAGTGGAATATTTTTCATATCTTCATGGTGAATCTCATATCTCTATCAGATGAAATAGATCATGCTACTCCAAGAAGTATTACCACTACTTTGATATATATCTTTGATCCAATGATAATTCCTCTTGAATTGGGATAAATTGAGTTGTCATTATAAGTCGATCCATAATGACCCATATTGAATTATTTCCTCTAGAAGTCCTTGGATGTCCAGGGACAAATTCGGTGATGATTCTCTCCCACTTCCATGCTGGTACGGGTAGTGGTTGCATCATCCCCTTAGAATGTTTCCTTTCAACCTTCACTTTCTAACATATCGGACACATTTATGTATAAACAAAAATCCCTTTCATCATATTATCCCCTCGAGAATTCTCTTAGAGATCTTGATACATCTTGGTGCTCGCTATGTTAATAGATAATGATGAGCTATGTTCTTCATTCAGAAGCTAATTCTTTATCTATAGATCAGATGGTACAAATAATCATGACTTGAATCACATGACTCAATCAGTGTCAATCATGAACATAAAGGATTTTCCATTTCAATAACTTCTACCATTTTTTTAATTTCAACATCATTTATTGGAGCATCCTTTATTTTCTCCATAATGGATTATTGAACAATAATTCGATAAAGAATTTCCAATCCTTCTACCTTGATTATTCCCATGTCTATCCTCATAAAATCTAATATTATTGGATCCTTTTCAATTATCATCATTGATATAGATGCATGATCCATTCAACTTAGTGCATTCGCCACATTATTTTCCATACCGGTAATGGTAGTTGAATGATTAGTCATAATATGTGATGATCTATAACCATATTAATTTGGATAATATTAAGATATTTATGTGTGAAAATATATTTTAGACTCTTTTGATTAGTATATATCTCACACATCTCCCCATCAAGATAATGCCACCATATTTTCAATGTATATGTCAGAACTGCCAACTCCAGATCACTCGTGGGATAGTTTTTCTCATTGATTTTTAGTTTTCTTGTGGAATAGGCTTTTGATTTATCAGTTTTAATCCTCACATATCCTAATACCTTCTTTGATGCATCAATGTACACCAAAACTAGTTCTACACTTATCTGTATTGTGAGTACTGGCGCAGTCATAAACATTTTTTTGATCTCCTTAATGCTTTCCTAACATTCTTGAGTATAGAGGAACTTCACTAACTTATTTTTTATCTTGGTAATAGGGTTTGAAAATCATGATAAGTTCTTCAAAAATCGTTTATAATACCCAAATTAACCCAAAATGTTTTGAATCTGAAATTTAGATGTTGGTTTGGGCCACTCTTCGATTGCCTTTATCTTGGAAGGGTCTACAAATATTCCTTTGAGAGTGATAACATTCCCCCAGAATGATACTTCCATAATCAAGAACTAAAATTTCCAATAATTTTCACAGTGTTTCACCCTTCATAATTTCATCAGTAAACAATTCAAATGATCAACATGTTATTCCTTAATCTTGGAATATATTAGCCAATCACTAATAAAGGCTTCCCCAAATATGTTGAGGTAATCTCTATTGGACCTATTCATTAAATCCAAGTTTATTAATAGATAATTAGTGAGTAATAAGTGAATGAATATAAAATCATAGTGTCTATAAATCATTTAAAATGAAATATTGGAAATAACTATCATCCTGAAAATTAATTTCTGATATCCCAACCGAAGGTCCACCTTAGAAAAATAATTGGCCCACATAGCTGATCCAAAATTTCATTTATCCATGGAAGTGCATACTTATTATATATCGTGGTTTTATTATGATCAAGATAATCAATGCAGAGGAATATTAATCCACCTTTATTCGTAAAAAAGAGGTATGGTTCAACCCCTAGTGAGTCACTCGAGGGTATAAAATCTTTCTCTAGTACTAGCCTCTCAATATGGTGTCTTTGATATATACAGAGATCTAGGAATAAGTTCAATTGGGAACTCAACCTCTAAATAAAGTGTAAGAACAAGAAAATACTCATAGAATAATTCAGTTTAATCACTCCTAACGTGTATATCTTCAAGAAGTATCATCTCCACTGGATCAATCATTTGAGCAAGATATGCATGTTCAAAAGGGAACATTATCCACACTTGAAATGATGATTCTGAGTGAGATTCATCTTCCCCCTTGAACTTGTATAGGATTGGAAGATTCTATGGTATTTGAAGAGTGATATATATTTACCAACAATTAATGTTGTATTAGTGTAAATATAGCTTTTCCATGCCCAAAATAGCATCGAAATCCACCAGAGTAAGTATGAAATGATTATCTAGGTGGTTCAGTCCACAAAAATTTACCAGGGAATTGTTATAAAGCATGAATGAAATAATTCACCCTTTCGATATTCTCACAGATAACTCACCCTCCACATTTTAGGTAGTGTTTGAATATTTCTACTAAGCTTGAAATATTCGAATGAATGTGTAGAACTTGAATCAAATAGTACATTCTCTATTCCTAAAGGAGTAACTACCATACCAATCACCACATCATTTTCCAGCTCCACCTCAGTAGTAGTTATAGCACAAGCCCTTACTTGTTTCCTTAGAGGTTTTTGATGTTTTCATTCGATAACCCTTGTCTTAGGTAGATTGTTCACATAATTCTCATATTCCTTGTAGTTGTAACACTGCACTATAGGTTGAGTATTGATCTGAACCATCTTTTCTTCCTCCACATTAGTGGAATTCTTCACATACTTCTGAAAGTTTATAGTCAAATATCCCATTCATCTACATTTGATGTAAATAATGGTTCACTTTATATAGTTCCTAGGATTCTTCTTCCCTTAATTTTTACATATGAGATGTTCAGACTTATTTCCATCACTGTATTTATTTGATGATCCACCCACATTGGACTCCAATTTCTATATTTTCACTAAGGCTACAAAGCCATTGAGATACTTTGATCCCCATTTCAACCTTGGAGGCACAAGAAACAATATCCTCATCACTATCAAAGTCTCTAATCTCCAATGATTTTTGCAGAATAAAATTTATTCTACTAAATAAGTGATCCATCTTAATTTTCATGTTAATAAAAAAGGCTAAAGAATATGTTTCAATCATTGTAATATTTTCTTCATACGCCCCAATAGACTCTTCTTTATTCTTCTTAAATCTGAGTAACTCTCTTTATATATTCAGATAAAAGGGTTATGGGAAAATATTTATTGAAAAACATTTTCTTGAATTCCTCCCAATCCATGGAATCAATTTCCTCTTGGGTCATGGTATTCTTTATCAGGGTCCAAAATCGATCAAATTACCCATCAAAACGATAGACAAACAACATGACATTTTATTGAATTCCTTGGAATCCCTGAAATCAATTTCCTCTTAGATATTTGGATTCGTTAACAATTTCCACAACTAATCATCTTCCCCATCAAAATAATAGACCGCCAATATGAAATTTTCTTCACATGAGCATTGTGGTAAATTATATATATTTTCAATGGAGTTAATCCATTGTTTCATGAGGATAAGATCAAAATATCCACTAAACTTGGAAGGCCTTTTCTACATGATGTATTCAATGTAAATTTTCTCTTTACATAGAGGAAGATAGAGTTACACATTATTGAAGTAATTATGCATAACTTGATCCAGAAGAGCAAGTACTATCTTGATGTTTTGAGCACCCGTTCCAATAATATTTGGCATATCATTTGTTTAATATTCACATTCCCTATTACATTGATTGTTTGAACATGTTATTCTCTTTTTGGCTATTATCTAATAAAAAAATGTAAAATTTTTGGTCTTTAAAACTTATCTAATAATCAAAAAAAATATTTGAACATAGAAGGATAAACATGTAAAGGAAAATTATATCCTAATTTGTTATTCCCTAGGTTTAAATGGGGGTTATCCAAATCTATTTCTTAACTTATATTGTCATGGGGTTCTTTTTTATTCCCTTAATAATTTTTCTTAATAATATTTTGAATTTACAAAAGCATATCCCCCAGGAGTGTTAAAATAGGTGCACAGTAAGGCCCATTTTCATGTACCAGGTTACCCCAAATTAGGCAAGGATCACCTTTTCAGAGTTGTTACCCCTAGGTGCATCTATTCTAAAACCACACCAACTTTTAGTATCAAGAAAAAGATGTATTTTGGTTATAAAACACTTATAGTATACTTACATATTTTTGGGATGTTTTCTTATAATTAGTCTTATAAATATGGTTATTACTAAAGTTCTCTATTCCTAATCTCAAAAAAAAATTAGAACATACGTTGATATATATTATAGAGAACCTGCCCTTTAACACATATCATTACATGATTATAAATGTATTTAAACATCAAATTACTTTTCAGGGATCATAGAGCCTAGTGCCTTAGAGGACTTAGTACATATAACTGAAAACATGGGACTAAAAACACATTTTTTTATATAATATTCCCAAAGAGATCTTAAATTTTTTTGTGTTCATGCATCTTCATAGGATAACCTGGGGATAACATGAACAAAGGGATGAGATATAAAACCTATGAAGGGAATAAACATAAGAATAAAGCTTCATCACATGGGTTAACAGGCATGTCATAATGATATAAAATGTTATGAAATAAAATTGATCATATGGTACAATAACATATAAAAAATGGGATCATATAAGAATAGAATAATATTAAGGTGGATGAAACATAAAACTTTACATTATCACGATTCAAGGCTATTTGAAAATAGAGGATCATGATTTAAGGCTAACCGCCAAGACCGTTGTATATGGAGAACTAGTCAAGGATAACAACCAAGACAATTGTGCATAGCATCTCATGAGAATAAACATTACCCAAATAATTGGAGTTCTATCTGGGATCTCCCATCATAAAATGTTCATGGATATGTTTTCCACATAATTAATCATATATATTCAATCATATATACACATTAGGGTACCCATGGAATGAAATGGGTATCATAATCGTGCCATAAAGCATAATAAATGGCTGTATAATACAAGTTCCCATTAAGGAATGTAATTATAAAATACATGTAATTTCATAAGGTAAAATAGGAATATAACATTTTAATTGATTTGAAATATATGTGAAAACATATATGAAGAGTATTTAAGAAATTTTAGCAGTAAATCATTTTAGTGCGGTTTTATGGAAAATGCTAAAGAGTTTTTTAAATAAAAGGGAACATTATTTTATATAAAATTAGAATTGAACCAATAAGGTTTTAATAATAAAAATAATTATTTTATAAAAAAATATTGACATAAAATAGATAATAGGGTTAAACTAAAATTGGGCAAGAATTCAGGAAGTTCCCTTAAAATAGGCTTGCTTATCATGAATAATTGAGAAGGAAACCAATTAAAAAAATGTATATCCCTGGATTAGAATGACGAATGGATCATGATAAAAGAGTTTGAAATAAATAAATATCATTCATATGATTTAAATAAAATTAAAATTAACTTCATTTGGGTAAAATTAAAGGTAGAGAAACCTAATAGAATAAATGGGGGTTTTTGTAGAATCCCCTACCTCACGTCTGAAGGTGTCCTTCACTTAATATTAATATCCTGGATATTAAATTTACATTCATTAATTAATAATTATATAACGTATTTAACATTTAATTGTTTTTTATAACCCTATCATGTTCATTCATGTCCTTTTTGATGGGTTAAGAGGTTCTATTTCATTATTCGGGACTGTTGGTTTCCATGGTTTTCATGATTGGTTTACTTATATACATGTAAGAATAATAAGGTAAGATGAGGATAGTAGTCTAGAAATAATGTTATATGTTATTAGAGAACATAGATAAGAGTAAATGTTTATAAAATTCAGTTAGTTATTTGGATTTAATATGAAAATAATACACAGGATGTTGAAAAGAAATTGAGAGAAAATGGAAGAGGGTTTTACCTCTTCATTCCTTCCTCTTGAGAACCTCCTTAGCAGAGTGGGTTTGATCTATTTATTAGAACATGAGCATTTAAATGTGGGATAATGGTTTATGGAATTTTTTTAAAGAATCTGGATATGGAACCAGGCTTGAGTGGTGCAAGGAGAAGAGGTTGTTAGGGGTGGTTTTATAGCAGATGAGAAGAGAGTTTTCTCAATATTTAAGTCATTAGTTTATTATTTTTCTCCAGACCATAAATAGTGCTAATTTTTATGACCCAAAAATGTAATAAGTGCATTTGAGTTCAAAATAGCATCCATTTACATCATCCATGACTCAATCATGATGTAAAAACTTAGGTTTTACCTTTTATCATAAATTATCATATTTTACTATTAATTGAAAATTCAAGTATATAAGAAAACTCCTTAAAATCCCCCTAACAATTTTTCAATGTGAAGAATTCAAAAATGGGCTCCATTTTATCAAAATATTTTTCTAAATAAAAGAATATTAATTTTTTAATAAAAATCATAATTTACTTGAAAAATACAAATTTTAAAATTAAATCATATTTTTAAACACTTTGAAAAATTAATTAAGGTCTCATAAAATATTATTATAATCATAAGACATAAAAATATTATTTTATGAATACAATTAATAAAAAATAAAATTTCATTTAAATTATTAAATTAAATATATTATTGTAATTAAATATTTTTGACTTACCAAAAATACCAACACTATCATATTGTCACTTATATGATGGATAACTGTTATTTATACTTTTATTATTAAAGTTACTATTCAATTATAAGATTTATTATTCATAAGGGTCATATTAATATTATTATGGGTAGAAATACTATTCATATGGGTATGTTACTCTTCACAAATAATTAAGATTATCTTACCAGACTCCAAGCATCTTTCTAATCAAAACAGTATATGTCATATTTTCAAAATTCGAATAAAAAAAGTGGAAAATTTATGTTCAACAGTAACATAGTATTTTTCATGTTCATTTAAGGGTTGTGTATAATTTTGTGGTGATTTTATGTGATTATAAAATATTATAAAAAGATAATTTATATTTATTAAACTTTTTGTTGATACATAAGCAGGAATGTAGGGTATCATGAATGTGAAGGAAATCAACCTCATTCCATTACCCTACCATTAATGACCCCAACAATATATCACATATCATCATAGTCTCATCACCTCATACATCACATAAAAAAACTAGTCCACTACTACACTTATTTCATGAAGACACTTGATCCATCACTACTATTGAAAAAGTGGGGAAGAGGGGTATCCAACCATTATTATCATCACTATCATGGATGCTGGGGTAAACTCCCAGAACCAATAACCTCTAATAAATTTTAACATGTATAAAAATAACATATAATACTCTATATATATATACATAGTGCACAATACCCAAACTAGGGGTTTACAAAAATTTCACTGGTACACACCTCCACCACCACTACACCAAATGTCAATCATATCTACAATTTCCACTACAATATGAAACACACCACTCAAGCCACGAATTCAACATCCATTTACATAGCCACTAAATTCGAATTTATATAGTCCCTTCATTTATTAAAATTACCACACAAACGTTTCTAGTCCTTCTCATTTATTTACCATTCAATTTCATTTTTTATGATCACAAATTTATTCAACGTCTAATTAGGAAACTAAAACAACCACCAATAACCCACTCACCCATCTCACATCAACTGTCATTATTGCACAAAACTAACCAAAACATCTTTTCATAATAACCACACATCGCACAACACAACCACATCTCACTACCCAGCTTAAACACATAGTAACTACACATCACCCCCACATTATTTCTATTACGCACCATAACAACCACATAACATATCCACACAAAATCCCACATCACATACATGTCAACCAAAATTTTCATCCCAACCCCATGCATCACACATCCCAATGATTCACCTCCATAACTATATAATATCCCAAGCCACACATGAAAACACAATATTCACAAACTCACACAACAGTAATACATCCTTGCTTTCACGTTTATTTATGTGATTTAATCTTAATCCTTATCTATATAGCATTGATACTATATCAAAGAGAATGTTTCCATGTAAAATCAATTTATTATCCCTATATAAATTCTTTAGAGTTTTTTTATGTTGTGACCAAAAAATATCAAAAAAAGGATGTCATCACTAAACATCTATTTCATAATCAAGGCTCCCAAAAAATGTTTTTTGATATTGGAAACAAGAATGTACAATATCATCAAAAATATATTTAAAAAAGTGATTCATGTGATATATTTTTCATACTCATCACTATATGTTATTATAATTAAACATCTTATTATTTTGACCCTTACCATTGACCAAAAGAAAATTAAAATAATACATTCCTTATAAATAAAAAATAAAAAAGTCGTAATAAGGATCTCATACATTAAAGAATATTTTTTGATATATTTTTCCCTATAGGGTGAAGAGGAGGCATCCCACAAACCCCATCCAAATAAGGAAACCCTGGATGATCTTAAATAGTACTAAAGGGTTATCAAAAAACACACACACAACTTGATAAAAACAACACCACTGTAACAATTATTCAGGGAAGAACACATGGGATGAAATAGATAAGGGGATGTTAACTCACCACAGATCAAAAAAAAAACCACAATAACCCAAGGATCATATAAGAGAATATTGGTTGGAAGATATTCCAAAGATGTTAGTGTTATACAAAAAATTAGAGGAATATTGGATGAACAAGAGAAAATGGGCAAAAAATTATATATAAACAACCTATAAGATAGAACTTTTATTGAATGCATTCAAAATTTGTGGTGTAAAAATGACAGGCCTCACAAATAATTAAATGTAAAAACTACTTTTTGGTCATGAACCACTTTTACCTTAAAAACTATGGAACCAAAAGATTAAAAGATTTTATTCCATAAAATTAAATTTTACGACATAAATCCATTTCACACTTTTCAGCACAGCAAAAAACATGCTATAAAGCATTGTAATAAAAACCATAAAATAAACACTTACATTATAAACTACTATTTTATTGTGTAAAAGGACCACTATAGTTTTACAGTAGCTCTAACCTCCAATAAACCATTCAGGACATCGTCACAGATTCTCACAAACAACCCAAATTAATAAAACTTTCAATGTAACGAGTTGGAATGAATCAATCCTTTATAGTTAAGGTTAGAGGAAAATGGGGAATGAGATTTGAGAGGAATTGAACTAGGTCCCATGATTGGAGAGGCATACATCACTATGTTTCTAATTGAAATAGAAAATAATCCATATATAGTTCAAGATAACATTTTTGCTATGGAATTGCAGAACCCATCTATTTTGAGGAAGTAACAAATTGAAACACCTGTACAAAAGGGATTAAGTATACCTAAAGTAATTGATTATAGTACAAGAGTGTAATGGTTTAATGTGGTTGGGAAGAAACACATATCTAGGTATGAGAAAATAGGTTTTGGAATCACTACATATCATATAAAAATAACAATTATTCCATATGTATTTTTAGAGGGATAAGAATTTTCATTATAGGTTATGTCAACCTTGAAATTAATAAGATTAAAGTAAAATGATAGAATATAGTTGAAAATGTTGTTTCATAAAGTGTGCAACACAATTTAAATAAAAAATGCATATTCTAACATAAATATTTGATTCCATAAATGTGTTTTTTTCATTGATCGACCTCTAACACAAGAATATTCATGATTTAGGATGGTTTATTTTCATCTAGTGACATTAATGTTATTAATTTTAATTAATTATTATATCAAAGAATCAAATAATATATTATAGAGTATAATTTCATACATAAATGATCATTCCATTTAGATTATTATTTTAGGAAGGAAAAATACCATGTAGTTTAAAGTGATTTGATGAAACAATTTTACCATAAATTTTGATTTTTTGTATCAGAATGATTAGGTAATTAAATATATGGTAGCAAGATAATGACTAACACATATATGTGAATGATTATATATAATATTTCTTTGGGAATATTTTATTATTGGGAGATTAAATTTGACCTTTTACATACCAACCATTTATTTTTTATTCGAAGGATTGATTTGTAGCTAGTAATTTTTGGGAGAAACCTTTTTGAAGTAAAAGTGTGAGGCCCCATTTTTTGGGTTGAGGAAACATTTTTGGTATTATAATGGTTAAAAACTTTTGGGAAAATTTTTATGTTTTATAATGGTTAAAGGTAATCTGTGGAATGTAGTGGAGTGATGTTCAATGGAATTTAGTAATGTTTGGAGAGGAGAATATATTTAATGATGTTTTTAAGTGAAATATTTGGTAGAATTGAGTCCTGTAATTTTTAGTGTGTGTTAGAAATTTGTAATGTCTTAACAATATTATGAATAATGTTTTTGGAATTGAATATTTTTTAATCAAGTTTGGATGTGAATTGAGGTGAAATATTGTGTGGTGGAAAATACAAGAGATATTGTTCACTCTTTGAGGCCATTCATTTTGGATGTGAATATTTAGTTTTATGGTGGTAAAATATAGAGAAATAGTTGTACACTCTCTATGACCATTCATTTGTTTTCATGTACATTTCTTAAATATATTAAACACCCTCTTCCATATCATATTTCATCCCCATATATGAAGATAGGGTTTCATAGGTTATTTTATTAATTCATTTAGTCTAAGTTCATTTACTTCCTCTGTCCAATGATGTTAGGAACTTAAATTAAAGCTATGGAATACCATATTATCACTATCTTCTATTTTCTTCCTTTCCCACTTGTTGGTGATTTTATGTAGTTATTATTTTGGTAGGGTTATAACTTTGGAACGTTAAAACCTTCAGAAAAGTAACATATTTTATGTATAGATAAAAATTGAGTCCTAATTAGGTTTATTTAATTTAATTTCACCATTGATCAACATAATTTCACCAATATGTGAGTGTTTCTACTTTTTGGTTTAATATAATTTATTTTTTATAAATCACTTTAATGAAGACTAGTGGTTTTATTTATGTTGTGGTTATATCAGTTTTGTAAGGCCTGATGAGAAAAAGAATGATAGTATGTAAGTTGTATTAGTTAATTGGATTGTATTTATTCAATGGGATTGGATAAGTTTTATGATTCAACAATAGATTAAGATTGAGTATTAGTTTAAATTGTCTGATTTTTTTGGAATAATGGTTTTATAAAAATGTTGACTTTGACACAAGAGTAATTCTCCCAGAATTAGAGTTTCCATCTTTATTTAAAAATTAGAAATAAAATTCTATGAATATAATTGAATTTTTTCTAAATATAAAACGATTCAATGTTTTTGATCGGTTGTTGATAAATTTTATGAAAAATGTTTTTTATGGGAGCATTGTTTAATAAAAATTCACTTAAAATGGGCCGAATTTTGGAAATATTATATTTTAAGGAATTATTTGAAAATTATTACACTATGTTTACATGTTTTTGTGAACTAGAAATATGAATATCATATATGAACAAATTTTTTAAACCCCAATGATTTATCCATGGTAAATTGTATAATTATATAGCATATGTTATGGAAATAAATGATTGTTTGACCATGAATAAAACAAGAAAATTAATATTCTTTCAAAGTAAAGTTCTTTTTATGGGGTTTAATTTATGAACATGTAAAAATTGTATTCATAAAAGAGGATTGGATAAGTGGTGAACTTATTATGGTTGGTTGAATGATTATTTGTTCAGTGTAACTATTAACAATTAATTTTATGGGATTTTACATAGATATTCCTTCGTGTGATCAAATTTTATGGAAATGTTTTGTCTCTATTTTTTTAAACAAAAATCATAAATTTATATTGGTTTTAGGGAAATGCGGAGTATCTATTTATTTAATTTTAGGTTTTTTGAAATGGAGAGTTTTCATGGATATTGGAAAAAATATAATGGATTTAGGGTGAAAAAATGTATATTTTTATTGATTTGAACTCAAGGATTTGATTTATATGTTTCTAGAAAATGTTGTTTTTAAAATGATTGTAAATGGTAATATATGATAGCATGAATTTGTATGGATTTTGATAAATCACTAATTTTGGATGAAAATGTATTTTATTATACATATTTTATTTGGATTTTACTCATACATTGAATCACACAGGGGAAATTAGTTAAATTATACTGATTTTATACTCACCTCTATATGTTCAATTTTGTAGAAATTAATACATGATATTTCGTCATGCCTAAAAATAAAAGTCATTATTCTTTATTAATAGTTATCTATAGATCCTTTTTGGAGATATTATTGAGGATTTGGTGACATAGGAATTTATTAATTAGAGAATCATGGTTTCGTTTTTATTTTTTGGTTTGTAATAATCACTTCAGCACACTATAAACTTATGTTTTAAATTTGTTTATTACTGAAAATGAATATTAAATCTATATGAATTAATTTATTATATGTATTTTATGGAAATAAAATTCCCCTAAAAATTTATTGTGATCACTTATTAATTTTTAGAAAACTCTAGTGATTAGAAAATGCACTTGGGGTTATGTGGCATCATGGACTGGGTATCGAGGTTTATGTTCTTGGGTTATAGTGTACCAAAATAGTATTAGATGTGTAAAATTAAGGTTAATTATTATTAGATATTTTATGTTTTCATACTTAAGAGATGGCCTATATAATTACAAATAATTTCAATCATTATAGTAATACCCTAGTATCCATGGATTTTAGGGATTGTGAGGTGTCGATTGACTCAAGATAAGTCAGTTTATTTTTATTTATACTGGTAAGGTTTCTTATATATAGTGGACTACGAAGGGAATTTCACCTCATAGATCATCTAGTATCCTAGTATAAATTTCATGAACAACATTTCGATTTTTGTGGTTATTGATTTGATTTATCTATAAGTAATTTTTAATATTATTTTTGTTATCGTACAAGAAATATTTTGTTTTTATTTTTAATCTAGATGATTTTTTTGATTGATAAAAATGGTAAAATATATTTTTTTATGGGAACCTGGTCATGGAAATATTATTAGTATTTCCTATATTAGTTATGAGGTGTTAAATTGTTATGTTTTAAGTATCTTTGATACTATGTTTTTTATTCATACAAAACATGGCCATTTTATATTTTTCATATTGTTATTTTGTGGATTTCTATGTCCATTATATATTATTTCATCATCAACATTCGATTATCCTAAAGTATGACTTTTCCAACAGACCTATTTCATTTTTTGATTAGTCTTGTAGTCAATATATTTATTATTAGGGTTTATAATGTTGGGTTATGGAATTACGTTGGTAAAACAACAACGATAGGAATATGATGATAGATTGGGTGATATTGGATCCATGATAAACGGTGTGTAGGCAATAGGAGAAGCATCCAAGATATGATATTTGGTTATTATTGGATATAATCTATCCAATATTAGTGAATTTGATTTGGTTAATGTGTATTATTGGATTATCATGTGGTATTTATTTGTTATTCGATGAAAGAGGCATGCAAAATAGAATAGGCATCAACAATATAGAAATCTAGAAATTTCCCAACTACACGATGTGTGTTTCGGAATAACACATGTCATGAAGACTTTTTTATGTAGCACTAGGGTTTTGAATAGAGTTACATATCACAAGTTTTATGACATATCCAAACATTATGTGATCTCTACACATTTGGCTTTTTGTGTACCATAAGTACATGCTCAGGGACCCGTGTGGGTTGGTCCACAACAAATACACCATTGGAAGTACATGGCATGGGAAGAGGGGTTAAATAAATAGTAAACCCATGGGGATCACATGTTCTGTTACCCATATATATTTAATGAAGTTGGGAAGATACATTCTATGTGGAATGACTGAACCTTGCTAGGTGGCTGACTTGGGTATACATGATTGTAAAGACATAAACCCATGCTTCGGGGTTCAACACAAAAAAATGTTGTGTATTTTTTTTAAATTAAAAATAGAAAAGGCACAAAATTGTTTTTATACAAATACCTTTACTATTATAGGTTTTAGATAATTATACAAATACATTACAATTTTACAAATTTGTACAAACATTAAAAAAAATTCATTGCGTTCACTACTCCCTTATACGAAATAAACACCAATTTAAATTCTATATAAAATATGGAAAATTGTTTAAAAACATAAGGGTAAAATTTAATTTCCCAATAAGGGGTTTTAAATTCATTTTGAAATTATTTTTTTGAAAACAATAAATCCCATTGAAAACATTTGCCAAATAATCATTTAATAAGACAATTATTTAGAAAGTGGTTTTACAGCCATTGCAACAATTCTTAAATATCCATTTGTTGTAAAAATTTCTTTGAATACCACATATACTCAATGTAATAATTATTCTGAAATAAGTAATTAGATTTATCCATTTTGAAAATAAAATCTTTTATGGAATATTTATGATACTAAGTATTCTTTAAGAAAAACCAAGTGGCAATTTTCCCATATCTCGTGTTGGAAAGTGACCCCTTATGGTCATGGGTTTACTAATGATAACATATTATTTCATTCGATACTAAAGTGCCACAATTTAATAAAAATTTTAAAATGGTCCTATATTTCCCACTCATAACCCAAATGAATTTCAAAACAGTACATAAATTATTTTCATTAAAAAAATAGTCATCTAAACTTCTTTACATGGATCTATCATATTTTTTTTAAAATTTCTAAAAAACTAGGATAAATTAATACTTATAATGAATTTATCATATTTAGAAGAAATAAATATACCTTATTAATGAATTAAATTAATGCTTGAATTAATGTCAATTAAGTATTAATAATATCTTAGATGATGTTTATATCTAATGTTAGGATTGAAATTCAAGGACTTAAAAACAATTCTCACATAAAATGATATCATTTATCATTTAAATTTTTTCATAGATAAATGGAACTCATAAAATGATAACCTATATAGAATCATAAAATTTTAACTTCTATTATATAAATTATTTTTAAGTGAAACTATATAAAGATAAACATTAAAAAACAAGTTTTGTTACTGGTTTAAAATATATTATTTAATATCATTAAGTAAATGTTTTTAAAATTGATTCTCTTCATAATATATATATAGTTCTTGAAAATAAACCAATACGTGATTGTAGTTCAAATACTTCACTTTTAATGGTTTTGATTAAAATAATATCTTGAAAACAAAATAAAAATTTTATTTTCTAAAACATAGACTTGATGGAAATTATGAAAAACTAAATTCTATATATTATATAATTTGAAATTATATATATACAAATGTATAAATTTGTAAATAAAATTTATATATTTCCTTAAATAGATGAATTCATGTGGATTAGATCCTTCAAATAGATAAATAATGAGTTTTAGGGAGAGTGAATCAGGTACTTTGGGTGGGAAATGTTGAGGGTTATATATATATAAGTAACATTACATTTTAAACTAATTTTTTTTATAAAATAAAGGATCAACTTCTTCCCAAAAATGAAAATTATGAGTTTGGATTACCAGGATACGTGTGAAGTTTAGTTTTCTACATGATAAATATAATATATATACATATATTATGTATATTGATAACTGGGTCTGTAAAATAATGAACAGGATGTTTAAATATTTGAAGAATGGGTTGAACCATAGTGTCCATTAAGCCATTATGAACTCAATTATTTAGATTTTGTGGGTTGAAACGGAATATAAATATATATAGCTTACCATAGAAGATGAATAAAGTTTAATATATGTTCTCTTGCCAAGTATTTGGTTTATAATTTATATATATATATTTGCCATTTTTAGGATAATCATTGTCAATATGGAGTCATGGTTTGAAGGAGAATAAAAAACTTATTAAGGGGAACACATATTCAATAAGGGTTTACTAATTCATAAGGGTGAAGAAGATGTTCAATGAAGAATATGCTCAGGAAAAAGAATGGATTAATCATATGATCCCGCTCTCAAACGAAAAACTGATATAACAAAACATGTTTTTAAAACTAATCACATATCTAAAGTAGGAGATTTTTTGTGATCCTTTAGTATCAACGGTGTGCTCCCTATGACCAAAAATCCCAAGCACATATATAATGGTTCCATACACATGGGCTCCTGTGGGCTATAGGCCCACACTATTCACTCATTGAAAAGGCCCTATATATGGCTTAATGCCAGAACCTGGTGGGTACTATCCCTGATCCTACATTCGTACATGGTTATCTTCACCCAAGTACATCTACATACCATAGGCCTACCCGGTTCCCACCTAATAAGTAGTCACACGTCTACCTTTGGAGTTGTGGGTGTGTACCAAAATTTTGTAAGTTAAAATTTTTATAAAAAAAAGTAAAGAAAAATTTATTATCAAATAATCAATGCTTTTCATATATATTTTCATTATGTTACTTACACCATATATATTTTTACTATTATGACTATTATTAGAAACTAATATTTTTAAACATTCTTTTAAATCTAAAATACTAGATTTCTTGATTCTATAATTATCAAATCCTTATTTTAAATTATTTAATTTTTTTACTTATTAATTTTAAACATTTAAATTAAGTTTTAACTCTTTAAATATTATAATATTATTTTAATTCGTAACTATCTTCTTCAAATTGTAAAACAAACTAAATAATAATCATTAAAATTTTAAATAATTTTTTTAAAACTAATTACACTTACATAAAAATTATTTCATTTTAAAACATATAACATTTTAATACTATAACACCTAATATTTGAATTAATAATTTATTAAAAGTAATCATGTTTTGATAACCATTAATATATTTATTTTTTAATAAATTAATTTATTTATTATGCACTGTATGTTCTAACAAAAAATATTTCAAAATGATATTTAGTAAATCTACCCATGTATTAATATTATTGAAAAAAATATTAATATTTCATACTAATATTATTTATATCATAAACATTTTATAAATCACAAAATAAATAAATTTTATAAAGATAAAATTAAATACATTCTTCCAAATTATCTAGGTTTAATCAAAACTTCCAATGGAATTTTAAATATATTATATTATATTTGAAAAATTAAATATGAAATCATACATTAAAAGAAACAATCTTATATTGAGTCTTTGTTTAAAAATATATTTACAAATTAATTCATTTTCATTTATATATATAAAAATACTATTTATTGAAATTTAAATTAATATATTATAATTTGAATCAAAACACATTTTTATTATACAAAATATTAATGTTTCATATTGTTTTTATTGAAAACCATTATTAGTTAGTTTTAATTTATAAATGAGGTGTTAAATAAATAATATTATTTGTATTTTTTGGGATGTCACATATTTCTTCCTTAAAATAAGTGAGTCTTTGAAATTCAATCGTCAAATTTATGAAAATTTTGAACATTCATACTTAGAATATAGAAAAAATATAATTTCAAAGGGAACATCATTTTTTAGGTGATATAAAGACAATTCCCTCACCTAGAGTTTTTTATCCTCAAAAGACAATGCCTAATATATAATGTAGGCTAGACCATTGCTCTAATACAGACTGTAAAAACCCAAACCAATGTCTCATGAAATAGTACATAAAAATATTGAGAATTTTTTTTAAAATAAACTCGATTAATATTAAAATCCTTTTACATACCATGACCCTTACCAATTTAGTTTTTTGAGAATTATAAAAATATTTTACAAATTGAGAGAGCTATACAAAAATTTAAACAACATTCTTCGCATGATTTAACTCCATATACCAAATAAAAAACAATTTAAATTCTAATAATACTATGAAAAAATAGTTTAAAAACATAGTATTATCATTTAATTTCATAGTAAGGAGTTTTAAAATCATTTAGGGATGAATTTCATTGAAAACTATGAATATATATGAAATTTTTTTCCAAATAATCATTTGATTAAACTATTACATATAAAATGGTTTTCCGACCATTGAAACATTTATTAAATAACATTTAGTAGTTAATATTACATTGAAAATCATATCTAATCAAAATAATAATTCTTTTAAAATACTTCATTAGATTTATCCTTTTTAAAAATAATAACTTTTATGGATTATTTATAATACTAACCAACCATAAGAAAAATCATGTGGTCACACAGTCATATCTCATATAGGATTGTGTTCCCTTGAGGTCATGAGTTTAATTATCATACTATATCATTTCATTTGATAATCATGTACCATAATTTAAGAAAACATTTTAAATGGTCATGCCTTTCCCAAAAGCATTTCAAAACCACACCAAAATTATTTCCATTGAAGGAAATAATCTTATAAATTTATTTATATAGAATATATTATATTTTTTAAGAATTTATAAAAACAAATTGGATAAATCCATACTTATAAATAATTTCTCATATTTATAAGACAAAAATATAAATTCTTAATAAATAATATAAATCCTTTAATTAAAGTGAATTAAGTTTCAATATTATCTTAGATGGTGGCCACATCTATTTATATAAATTAAATTCATGGAATTAAAAAAACAATTCAAACATAAATGATAAATTTTATCATTTAAAACATTTTTTTATTTAAATGGAACAAATAAAATGATATCTTATATAGAATATATAAACTAATAACTTCAATCCTATAAATTATTCATAAAAGAAAAAATGTAATGTTAAAAATAAAAAAATAATGTTTTGTTATTATTTTTAAATATCATATTTATTATTAGGAAATAATTATTTTTAACATTCATAATTTTCATAATATATATATATATATAGTTCATTGAAAATAAATTATTAGATGATTGGATTTTATATATTTCCCATAGAAGGGTTATGATTTAAATAAATGTATTAAGACCAATTTTTTTTTTCTAAAACACTATCTTGATCGAAATTTGGAAGTATTAACATCATTATATAATAGAATTTGAAAGAATATAAATATATATATATACAACAGTTAAAATTTGTAAATCGAAAATATAACTGACATTAAATAGATGAATCCAAGGTTTTTCGATAATGTAAATAAAGAAATAATGAGTTTGGTGGAAGGTGTGTTGGGTGATTTGGGTGTGCAAAGATGAGGGTTATATATATATAAGTATTTTTAAATTTTACAATGGTTTGTTTTGAAAAGAGAAGCTTGAAATCCTCCAAAAATGGAAATTAAGAATGGGGATTACCTAGAAATGTGTGCAGTTCAATTAGCTCGGTAATAAATTCAATATATATATATATATGTGTGTGTTATTTATCCTCGTAGCTTGGATTGTAAAATTTGAAAAGGAAGGTTCAAAATTTTGACAAACAGGATGAATAGTAGTGTCTACTATGCCTTTATAAACTCGATTATTAGATGTTTTGGGGTTCCTTTAAAATATATATATATATATATATATATCATACTTCCTTGGATGAATAAGTTTTAATATCTTTTCATTGGTCAAGAGTTTGGTTTAGAATTTATAAATTGTTTGTGTAATTTTTAGGAGACATGTATTCGAGATATGGTCATAGTTTGAAGGATACTATAATGATGATGAAAAGGAACATGTAGGCAAATAGTGTTTACTAGTTCTGAAGGGAGTGTAATATCTAAGTAAAAGTTTTATGAATAACAAATTAAAGAAAAAAAATTGTAAAAATAACATTATTTTTCTTATACATTTTCGTTAGGTCACTCACAAAATTTATAATACTTTTATTATGACTATTATTTGAAACTAAATATTTTAAAAAGTATTTTAAATTATAAATAATAGATATTTCATTTTAAAATTCCTGAATCCATATTATAAATAATTTAATGTGTAATATATTACATTTAAATATATTCATTAAATTATAACACTTTTAATATTATATTATTTTTCTAATTTATAACGATCATCTTAAAAATTTAAAACAGACTAAATATTACTAATGTACATTTTCAGAAATTATTGTTAATCTTAATAAACATAAATTGACATTATCTCCCTTAAAAAATTACATTTTAATACTATAACATATAATATTTAAATATAATAATTTATTTAATGTACTCAAATTTTGATAACCAAAAATAAAATTATTTCAAAATATAGACCTGTATTTATTATGGAAAGTAAGTTATAACCCCAAATATTCAAAAAAGATATTTTCACATCTATACATCTACTAATATAATTTATATAACATATTAATATTTTATAATAATATTATTTCTACCATTATGATTTTAGAAATCACAAAATATGTTTTTTAAAGATAAAAATAATTACTTTCATTCAAATAATTTACATTTAATTATCAATTAAAAAAGGAATTTTTAATAATTTATAATTTATTCAAGGAATTATATATGAAATGATACAATAAAATAAAGACACTCAAATTTTAGCTTCTTTAAAATATTAATTTATAAATTGATTCATTTTCATTTAGAAATATACAAAAATATGTTTTATTGAAATATAATGTAAAATTTTATAGTTTAAATCAAAACATATTTTGATTATACTCTGTATAATGGTTTCATTAATGTTTTTATTTACAAACATTCATCATTAGTTATAAATTATAAAATAAATTTTAAATAGAAATTGCTATTTGAATTTCTTGGGATACCATAATGACGGTGAACCTATAGGGAAAATATTTTACTTCCCATTGACCTGGGATAATTTTTTGTGATGATGATTTTCCCACTTTATTTATATGTTGATTCGGTGTCACAAAACTCAAATAGATACCCAAATCGACACCTACTAACTAAAATCAAACTCAAAAGGGTGATGATAATGATCGACATATGATTTTTAGTGACTCTGGGCTGTCACTGAACTTTTCGATATCAAATGAACTTAATCTATCATCTCAGTAATGAGATTTGATTCCCATAAGTAATTCTCACAAAACTCAAGACATTATTATGGGGGAAAACATGGTCACCCAAATAATGAATTAAAAGTATCCATTTAAATTGAGGTCTAGTAACTATAGTTTTATGCATAATTAATGAATTATATATGAATTTCCCAAAAAATCTTAAAGTAAAGAACAAAAGCATGAATGATAACCTCAATAATCAATATAGACTTCTTAGTTTAACTATTTATCTTCTATTGGTACTTTATACTCAACATAAGTTGGGTTACCATGAATTCTTGGAGGCCCTTCGAGAAAAAAAATTAAATGGGTATCTATTTTAGAAACTGTAGCTGAGGGCACTAATTGAATCCAGAAAATCTCTCAGAAATATAAGGGTTTATGAACATTCACCTTTTTCAACTCTCTAATCGGGTGAAAATTAGATTATTTAGTCAAACTATCTATAATAACATAAATAACATCTACCAACTATGAGTTTGATTTAAATGGATTGGAGTTTCCATTGAGATCTCATCCCACTTTCATATTGAAATGGGAATGGGATGAAGAAATCTAATTGGTCACTAATTGTCTTTTTAATCCACTATATGGTAAAATATCAGGAAATAAAAATAGTAACTAACCACCATATCCCGAAGCACTAATAGTAGTTCTTTAAACTATAAAACATACTGGTATACCTGTAGTGCATATCCTAATCTGAATAATTCCCATCACGAATCACCTCATTCTTCAATGCCAAAGGAACCACAATAAACATTCTTGAGAAGAAAGAACCATTGGGGGATGAAGACCAATCTCCCAATGTCTCCCCACCATTGAAACCTCTATTTCTCTACTAGTAATCTTGGTTAGATTCCCACTCACACTGACCCTGATCGTCAAGAAAGTTCGTGACCTGAATAATGGTTAAGGACATATTCTATCCATCAAAAAACATCTCAAAACTCATAAAGGCATTCAAACCCATTTTACTCCCATCATCCACAAGTTTTTTTAGTTCCTAAATTGGTAAATTCTTTCTCAAGGCTTTAATTACCTCATTTCAGTTCTTGAGGTTATAAGAAAAATTTAAATCAAATGATTGAAGATACTCCACCCAGTGTCTTTGTATGAGGTTCATGTTCTTTAGGGATAAAATACAATTCATGATATTATAATATAAATAAAGTGTAAACAACTCCCTAAAGAGTTAATGGTGCCATTTGAAATCTAGATATTTTAAATTATTTATTTGTTTAAGAACTAATAATTTTGATGGAATGTGATAAACATAACACTTATCCCAATTGATACAGAAACTAATTTATAACCATTAAATGTAGTCATAAAATATTTTGATACATATAAATGAAACTAAATTATGAAATATATATAGAAATAAAAATAAATTTCATTATCCATGGTAAGTCATTAATAATTTCAATTATCGTATCTAAATAACTAATGGGGCTAAATAATTCTTTAAAATATAACATTTCAAAAAATTAAAATTTATTTATTTTATGGAAAAAATATATTGTTGATATCATTAATATATTAATACTAATTTGATTATAATTAATAGTAAATAATAATAATATTAGTTATTATTAATGTAAAAAAATATTTTTCTAGAAAAGAGTTCTAATCATATTTGTATGTTTTAAAATTTTACCATAAAATTTTAACATTATTATTGAATTCGTAATTATATTATTATTTAAAAATGTTTTTTAGGATTTTTCTAAAATATTTTACTTTTAGAAGATTTGTGAAAATAAAATTTTTACTAAAACTAAATATTTATAATTATTTAATCAAAACCAAGAAGTGTATAATAACTATTCACTAGTAATAAATGTATTGAATTTTTAAAAATAAGAATTTTATAAAAACTATGTTTAATTTATATAACCTATAATTAAAATTTTAATGGCTAATGTAATATTTTTAATAAAAATTAGTTTAGGTCATTTTTTTTCTTATGTAATATTTCAGTAAAAATTATTTTTTGATTCCAATGAAAGACAGATAACATTTATTTTAGATAATACACCAATTTATATCCAAAAAATAAAATAAAAAGATAATTTTACCCTACACATAACTTATAATCTTAAAAGAATTTTTTTTTATAAAATGAGTTTTTTTTGCTTTACATGCATTAATGATAAAATTGATTACATATAGAAATGTTATCTGATAGAATGGATATAATATCTGGAATTAGTAGGTATTGATAATTTAATAAGGGCCATTATATTTTTAGTCCTTCAAATAAATTTACTTTGGTAAAAAATAGTTACCATAGTAAAATCACAAATGGGAAAAGTGGAAATAATAAGTGTAAATGACATAAAACATGTTTAAAAATTTACTTCGAATAAATATTTGATGGTTGATCAACCTTATATCATCCCCCAATAAATTATTGTCCATATTTTTGGACACTTCACTAGTAAAAAATGTTCTCTATTTATATTAAGATGAAACAATTAAAAAAATTCTATTCAAACCACTTATAAAATGGGACTCTCCCAGCTCATTCAATAACACAGAAATAATTTCATCTCCACATAAGCTATGACCATTATATTTTATTCATAACCATATTATGTGTATTTGTTTTTATAGTAATATTATATTTTATTAAGACCTCCATTAATAAGGATTATTCTAAGGGAAAACATAAATTCTCATTGACATCCCCCTTTCCTATTAAGAAGAATGTAACCGTCATTTATGCGTTATAAAAACTATTTCCACTATAAAGATACATATTCTATTTTCCTAGACCACCTATATTTTCTAATTATAAATTTTAAATTTGGTAATAAATTTCAAAAATATAATATAACTAAGATTACAAAGATTCAAATTATATTCCACCTTCTTTACCTCTCTTTATTTGATGAATAAAAATGTTAATCATGTGTTGTGAAGACTACCATCTCGATAAGGTAACATCTCTCATTTTTTTATCATTTCATAATTATATATTAAAATATATTAAAATTAAATTTTCCATTTTAATATTATTTAATTAATATCATTATTATTCTTTAATAATTATATTATTCCAAAATAAACCACTTTGATAATCATAATCATCAGTTAATTAAGAAATGTTCTTATTTGGGTCTGTATGACCACCTAAATGAACAATGATAAAAATTAATATGATGGATGACTATAAAAACATACTTAATAATGATATATGATATAAATAAGTAATAAATTATTTTATTTTTGTTGTTGAATAGTAACTCAAATATTAAATGCATTAATTGAGATACCATTATTCATTAAATGTAACAGAAAAATTATCATCACGAATATCATCTATAAAAAAACAAATAAAACTATCATATAATTAAATTATAACACTATAAAATAGAATAAAACATAATTTCTAATTCCTTATATTATTAGGTAATGATTAAATTTTGGAGAATAATGAATAACATCACTGCTATTATGAAACTTGATTAAAACAATCAAAACCACTCACCTGATATTCAAAATATATAATAACAAAATAATATAAATTTACTGAATAATTATAAATGAAAATATAATATTTTATAGATATGAATATGGTTATAAAATAAAATAATAATATATCTATATATTATATTGGATCATAAAGTTCATTATACTAGGAGTGGAAACATGGTAAGGTTTCTTGCCTCAATGTTTTACTCCTTAAGATATATATCCTGATATACACCATGTTTTCATTGTAGTGGTGTATATAAATCCCCTTTAATGTTTTTTTATAATAAAACTAAAATAATTCATGATATTTAATTTTTAATTTTTAATATATCTTTCAAGGGGTTTCAATAAAAATCATACTAAATTCATAACAAATTTCTCAAATAAAATCTTTCTCATTGAGTCATAAATTCTCAATTTGATTACAATATTAGAAGCCTATTTTTCCACAAAATTTCACATATCAATGTTATTTTCTATTTTTAACTATAAATTTACTTCTTTTCTTTGATATTATCTTCCTTGATTAAATAACTTTGTAAATAATATTTTAATGCTGGAAATAATAACCCTTATTCTTTCAAATGGATCTTTTCCTTCATATCCATTCTTTCCTTCCCCACAGAATTATCCTTTATAAATGGAAACATCATTATGTGTTATATCATTTAACCTAAATATTTCATATATTATTTTTTAAAATTATTTTTTATCTCACTTTTTTATGTGGGTTTTCAATAATGATATTTCAAAAGATTGAAACGGTTATCCATCCTTTCAAAATAAAATGTTTTATCTTTAACCAAATATTTATTTTGATAGAAATTATAAATTTTAAAGGATATATAATTTATTTTATTTTAAAGTAAATTTTTTCAATGATTCAATTCATATTTTTTTAAAAACATTTTAAATTGATCCAAAATTGAATCTTTTTATAATAATATTAATATAATTGTATAATATATTTAGTTTTTTATTATATGTGAACACATAATTATTCAAAAATTTTCTTCTCTATGAAAACAAAATCCTCTCTATGCCTCCACAGTTTCGAAAATAAATTCTTAATCTCATATTTTTATAAAATATGTATTTTCAAAAGATCAAATATATTTCTTTTTTCGAAAGTAATTTTTCTAAAAATCCTTAAAAGATTTTTTGGGAATTTCATTACGCTTTTTCATATAATATGCATGATCTATAAAACTATTCAAAATAATACCAACCACCTTATTTTTCTATGGATATATCATATAATTTATTTCTTCTAAACAAATGATCCATCACTGGATTTATCTTTCCATATAATCATATGTTATATTAATGTTTTTCTTTCAGATGTCTTTTATATGTGAAAAACTCTTTATTTAATTCAAATAAATGAAGGGTGTTTATCAAAATTTCTTACATAGTTTGATTGTTTAAATTATTTAATTAACCATATATCATTACTCTATATAGTGTTAGTTTAAGGGATTATTACATTAGAGGATATTCTATTTATTCATTAAGTAAAAATTAGTAATATTTATACTTATGTTTTATGTAAGTATGATTCTTTATTACTATGGAATATTTGTTATGTATTGTATAGTTTATTCATTCCTCTATATGATGAATTAATTATACATAATTAGTTACTGGTGAGTCTCGATAATGATATCCCACAAATTCTTAGATATGCCTCCTGAGAAAAACTATCATAGGTATATTGGTGTATGCCTACCAAGAAGAAAAATATTTCCTGGAGAAAAGGCCTTGATGGGAAGATAATGATGTATTCCATAATGTCATGAAATTAGTTGTTCAACCCTATTTATTTCTTCACATTAGAACATATTTTTGTTATCCATGTGATATTTTCATTTCCATTATTATCCATGAATATATTATTATATCATGTTCATTCTGTTATGGAATTATTTTTTGTCATTTATTCTTACCATATTATTTATGACCATTTTTTTCTCTATTATGATATTTGATTATTATCTCCTAAGATTTCCCTTATTAATAATTTTATCTCATACTTGTTATTTTTACATTTACATATTTTATTAAATAATTATTATATATTATATATCTGGAACAATGTAATTTTTAGGGATTTTTTAAGAGATGTTAAAATATTATTACAGAATAAGTGGTTTCTTATATAGTTGAGAAAAATGTCCATTTTATGAGTTATAAAAGATATTTTATAGGTAAGGTTTCTTCATAATCCTCTATAACTCTTATCAAATAAGTTTATTTTAAATTAAGCGAATCAATATTTTATGGTAATATTATAATTACGGATGTTTAAAATGAGGCTTATGTGGTTGATTTCAAAGATGATTGAAAGAAGGTGTTTATTTTCACCGTATTATGAGATTTTGGGTATGGGGAATCATAGATGGTATAAAAGGGAGGTTTAGATAACTATATAGGTTATGATGTTAGTTGAGGATATATTAATGGGGAAATATTGTCTGGAGTGGTTCTTCACTGGAATTTTGGTAAGGTTGGAATGATGAATCTTCATGGTGTTCTGATTTGGATATGATATAGTAAATTTGGGATTTTTATCATTGATTGGGAGTGAAGAAATATTATGATTCAGTCTCATCCATGTTTTTCTTGCATTGTTAATGACATGGATTATGTGATGATATGACATTGATGGGTTGGATTGATTTTTATTGAATGATGCTTGGTTTCTACGGGCGAATGGTTCGAGGTTTCAACATTTGTGGTGCCAAAATTTTCAATGCATCCAATGTTCATGACACTGGTATCTATTTGATTTGAATTTTAACTTTTTGAATTTGGAATATATTTTGATTTTTTCTTTATAATTTATACAATTTTTGGTTCTTTTAGTTTGGTTACCACTTACCCCCTTTAAAGTGGTTTATTCAACAAATATTAAAAATATACATTTTATTTGATGAGGGTAGACTAAGGGTTGATAAGTTAAATATGATAATAGTTTAAAAGGTATAGATACCATTTTAATATTTATTGAGGTATTATTTATTATTTTATAATTTTTAGGGATTAGGATATGAGAAATTTGGTGAAAACTCAAGGGATAAATCAATGATACATGTCTAAGTACCAGATAATATCATGACCTTTTAGTAAAGTGGAGGTTGTGTTGTTCTCTTAGAAATTACATCCATGATTGGATGCGACATGTCTAAGTAGGATCTATTAAAAATGTGCTTATGGGTAAGACTCCAAAAATGATCATATTTAGTGTTAACTAGATCGTCGTTAAGTGTATGAAAAAGTGCCCAAAATGAGAAATTTGATTAATACTAATTGGGGATATGATTTTGTTACTCACACTCTATTTATGAATGATTATAGAGGATTTTAGTATGATTTTAAGTAATTTATTTAGAGAACATTAAAATAAACTAACCCTGGACAACTAAGGATTGAGAAAAATAGTCATATTTTTATCCAAAAGTATCATATCTTAAAAATTATTATTTCTATTAGGAAGATTTATTCAGAATGATTTTCTCATATTCATATTTTTGATATTATAAAAAATATTGGTTTTTTAATTGGATTGAAAAAGAACATGAAGATAAATCTAATAATGGTTTGTTTTTAAAATACACTATGTATTATTTCCAAATAATGGAGTATAAGTAAATGGTTACAAATATTAGTATATTACTATTATTATGGGAAAGGATAGTTTCATAGAATTACCAAAGGTAGTGTAGTATATAACTTAATAGAAATTAAATATAGATACTCATATTTTTTTATCATTAGTGATTGATTTTTATCAATTATATTACAGTATATTCTAAATGTTTTGAGGATTATATAAAAAATATAAAGACTATTCTTTAGTATCATTACCTAATTGGTTTAAAACCTATATTAAATATTATCAATAATAATTAAATGTGATATTATGGAAAATTTATATTTTTAGAAGAGAAATATTAAATAAAACTTGATTGAGGGATGAATAACAGTTTGGATTAAGACAATATTAATTTTTAGTAAAATACGGTTGAGTTACTTTGATAAAAATGTTATATTTCATGGGAAAGCTTGAGATTAATAATTAATTGATGATATTTTTGGAAAATTTCATCAAATATTTGGTATTTTGGTATATATTGAAATATATATGATCTTATGATATAACGATTATGTAACACCCCTTGATTTTATGATATGTCTCTTCTTAAATAATGTAAATTTATTATATAGCTTATGTTTCATGCAAAACTAAGCTTACACAAACCATGATATATTATTATTATTATTATTCAAAATTAAATTATCTAGTAGAGTATAATTTTGTATTTGTGAATAATATTATCAAACTTATATTAATATATTATTTAATTCATTCGATACCAATTTATTATAAATAAATATGAAAATAAATTTTTTATAAAGGAAATGTTTTTTAAAATGCGTACAAGTGTTTTTTATGCCATCAAAATAAAAATTTGACTATTTTTTATTACATTAACTAAATATATATAAATATATAATATTAAATATAAATTTAAACTTGCATCCTCTATGTTTTTTTGTACCCCGCTTATGTTTTGGATGTATTTATTGTAAAGAGACCAATATGTTGATGAAAGAATATATTTTGATAAGGATATGAGAAAATATGTCAAATCGAATCCAAGATGATAATCAGATCTAGGATGATAATTATATCTAATATGATAATCAGATCCATGATGATAATTGGATTTAGGAGGATAAGAATCAGAATCATCAGCATTATATCCAGAAATTAACATGAGTCAAGAGAACTAGAATTCATAATGTGGAAGTTGTTTTTGAGATAGAATGACTCCAATAGAAATCTGACGATGCTTTAGTGTGTTTTATTTCATATTAATCATATGTTGTGAATATTATGATATATTCTTTATGAATAAAATTGTGAGGAATGAAATGATGTCGATGAGGATGATGAAGAAAAAGATGTTGATGAAATTGAGGAAGAAAAAGTTATTAATAAAGAAATAGTTATTACTCAAGAAAAAATATCTTACTCCCAAAAACATTCATACTCAAGAGAATGTTCATTCACTATAAAAATATCTTACTCATGAAAGTTTTCTTACTTAATAAAAGGTTCATACTCAAGAAAATTTTCTTTTCCATGAAAAATATCGTACTGAAGAAAAATATTTTACCCATGAAAATGATCATACTCACGAAAACGATCTTACTTAAGAAAATATCTAACTTAGGAAAAATATCATTTTCATGAAAAATAATGTACTAATGAAGAAGTTCATACTCAAGAAAAATATCTTACTCAATAAAAAGATCTTACTCAATAAAAATATCTTACACAAGAGAACGTTTGTAATGAAGAATCATAATCATACTCAAGTATGTTAAGAAATTTTGATACATTGAAGAAGTAAAAAAATATCAAAATATCAAAGATATTTGAATATTTTAAAATTAATTGAATGTGTCAAAGATTTATATGAGACATAAAGGGAATTGAAGATTCAGTATATTTCATTTGGTTGGAAAGATTTACAGAACCATTCAAAAACCATTTATGGGGTCCCTAAAAAAGGAGAGAAGATTTAATTTTTAAATGTGAATCAAAACTACTCATGTATTAAAGATTTAGAATTTATGGCACATGTATTGAGTTTCCAAAAAACATTATGTATCAAGGTGAATATGAGGAAGATCATCATATTCAAATTTTATAAGATCATTCGAGGAAGATTCCTCAATGGGAAGTTTATCGGACCAAGTTCCCTCAGACGCAAGATTTTTGAGGTAACGATTGAGTTCCTACTCAATTGAATAGAATGGGAAGAAGAAGAATAATCAGACTAGACAGACCATCAGACTGAGGATCTAGACTGGGAAGATCAGACTTATCGATGCTGAAGATTTTTTTTAGACTGAGTATCTAGAAGACTATTCAAGTCCAACATATTCTTTAAGTGAATTTTTGAAGTTATTTTAGAAGGAACACAAGTAAATTTTTATTCACAATATTTTGGTGGTAGTAAACAAAATCCAAACTAGATCGGAATAAAATTTGGGTATTGAATCTTGTAACTATGGATGTTTTCAAGTTGCGGAAAATTTTTGTTGTAATGCCCCGACCCCAGTTACCCAAAGTTGGTGCATTATTACATAACATTGGCATGATCACAAAAGATCAAGTCTCTAAAGACCGATTAGTTTAGTAGCCTTAGAAACAATAGATACATTCATAAGTCTTACATTACATCATAAAGTGAAAATCTACAACAAAATAGTCTCCATATTCCACACTCATATCCCCTCAGACTATCCCTATAGGTCAGTCATAAAATACTTCTTCAGATCCTGGGAAAAATAAAACATAGGAAGCGGTGAGCACAAATGCTCAGTAAGGATAAAAATATAGCAGAAACTTTCATAAATAAGCATAAACACTTAAGGAAATGTATAACTAAAAAAATCCATTTAAACATGAACTTCAGCATAATGTAGCAAAAATGAAATGAAGTAATGTCATTTACTTATTCACATGGATATTCTACTAGTTGAATAATCACATGCAATATCAATAACCACTTTCATAATGATGGAAGACATAATTTCAGACTATCATAACCACATTGTCAAGGCCCTGTGCCAAGACTACAAATATTATTTTTTCAAATTCTTGGTCCAAGACACTAGTTTGTCTAATGAGACCTACCGATGCATCGAGGAGCTATAGCGGGCACCACCCATCACTTGCTAAGTCTAATGTATTCCTCAAATGAACATGTTTAAACATAAAATAAACATTCGTATTAAAAATATCATCAAAAATGTCAATACTTTCTCCATAAATCATGAATGGTATAAAAATAACACATCGATAGTCAAACATATCACAAAACCTCCAATAAAATATGGATGTTTTGTATAATAATAAATCATCTTCAAATCAGCTTAAAATCCATCAAGGGATGTTGACATAGAAGAAATCAAAAATATTTGAGAGAAACATCTATTTTTTTGAAATAATTTCAATGTCACATAATTATAAAAGAAAACATTTACATTGAAAATATTCATATATGCTTTTAAGGGAAGCTTTGACGATTTTATAACGGCGAAAATAGTCGCACCCACCATATAAGTTAAAAAAGTCATTCTTACCTTAATTCTGTCGAGTAGGATAAAAAGGATCATATTTGAAAAATGAAGGGAAGATTCCTTTATAAAAATATTATAAAAATTAAAACATGGGTAGAAATTACTTTAGTCCATAGTCTATAATATAGTAATAATGTTTCGAAATACATTTTTAAGAAACATGGATGTGGATGATAAATAGGTCCTTGTAGATAATTACGTATAAACAACCTCGGATAATGAAGAGATTGTGAAATAAACCCTTACATTGTAATTTTACTCAGTCGAGGGTAGGTTAACCTCTTGTATAATGGTGAAATAATTGTTATTAAATTATACAAGAATCATATACATTAATATGTTATCATATATGATTTTTAACATTGTTTTGTTAATAATATCTTTGTATTATCGTCGTTTCGGGTGTTAACAGATTTGTTTTCCTTTATATTATTTGCTATGTGAATCATATTTTTTATTGATGGGATGTATCTTATTAATATCCGCAATGATATCAAGTCTTTAAACATTATTTTTAACCTTCAAATTAAAATTAATCTTGAATGGATGCAATGGGGAATGAATCTCATCGTGTTCGTGGAGATGGTTATCCGTACGTACGCACGAGCGACAATATCATTATTTTTATATTAAAATAATACATAATTAGATGTTATATCATATATAAAAAATCATTATCATGTTATATTTATTATTTACATGAATTACACATCATTATTATACCCATCCAAATAATAATGTATTGAATAACAACTACACCACGACGTGGAGACGGTAATCCGTACGTACGCATGTATGGTGACATGTCATTCAAAGGATGGATAGAATAATGAATATGGATTTACCATATTTATAATAATATAAAATTATATATATGATACTGTAATTATTATTTTAGAATCGAGAAAAAAAATAAAGAAGAAGTGGATGAAGAAAAGAACTTGAAAGAGGGTGGTGAAATTATTATATCTTTTTTGGGTTCTTCCTTTTGATTTGATCAAAAGTGCTCCTTAATATGGAGTTATGACTAAAGGAAGGCCTCTTGGAAGAAGTGAGGGAAGTTTATAGGACATTTGGTCAGGGTTTGGCCGATCAAAAAGGCTTTGAATGATTGAATTAGAGAGAAGGGGGAGTACCCTTTTATATGAGGGGTGGGGTGCACCTTAGGTAAAGCTGTAAATATTATTTTATAATAAATTATTTTCAGTTTCTAATGGATCCAAAATATATTAATTAAAATCTAAGGTGGTTATGGGTCGAAAAACACCAAATCATTGGGTTTTATACTGGTTTGGGTCACTATATTAACATTATCATTTAGATTACCTCTTAGTTAAATAGTTTGACATTTATCATGTCACTTTGTATTTTTATATTTTATCTTTAATAAACATACTATATACATCCAATCGAACCCCAAGTGGTTCAGTAATGATACACCTGTCATTATATATGTCCTTTGGCCGAACCATAGATTTTGAGGAATAGAATATAAATTAATAATATAATATTTGTTTTAAAAACTCTTTTATGTCAATTTTGACACTATTTGGTATTTTGTTTTTTCTAAATTCATAGCAGCATTATTAATTCAAAAACAATTAATCGAACCAACCCAAATATGTCATATTAACCTATAGAATTGGTGAAATTCATAAAAAGTCTCAAATTATATTTATTTCGATATTTATATTATCAATTATTTTAATATTTCATTAATTAGGTAATTACTGCATCACTATTGTGTCATATATAAATTAACTTATTTAATCTATAAAAATTACAAATAATATAAAATTATGTTGGAAATATTTTTATATTTCTAATTAATATTTATAATTGAATTTATATTATGTATAACCCTATATTAAAAATGTTTTAGTTATTAGACATTGATTTTTACTCTTTTAACTCTTCTTATAATTGAATAATAATAAATGTCCTAATCTAATCCAAATTGAGAAAAAAGGTTAATATTTTATTCCTAAGGTTTTTTTATTGAATTATACTTATCCAATAGAATTAGGACACGTGTTAGGGTAATAATAATATCATGTTTACTATTAATTACCCTATTTACTTTTAACCGTGGTAAATAAAAGTAAAAAATTACTATTCACCGGAGATTATTTTTATCTTATTGAACCAAATTTCATTCCTTGATATTAACCGTGTCTCTCAGAATTTTGAGATTCCACTCACAGAAATGGTATAATTACGTTTTATGTGAATTTGAAAATTCTCCTATGAGATGGGCAAAAGACGGTGAAAAGTTCAATAAAATTTTTATATATCTAAAATTATTATATACTGACTCAAATGAATTAAATTGAACTTTAATAGGTATTATGTATCTATTTTGACCTAAAATAAATTTAAATAAAATAAATAATTATTTAAATAGAACTTCGGTTTTAAGCTATAACTAAGTGTTTTTAACTATTCATAAAAAATTGAACGTTTTCAGAAAAATACCACAAATTCACCTTTGGATAATTTCAATATTCAGAATCCAAAAATGATGTCTATTTTATCATATTGAAAAACATATAAGTCTCATTTATTAATTTAAAATTAATTCCCGTTTTCAAAACCAAAAGGCGTATTTTTAATAAATAATAACTATCAAAAGATTGACACTTGTTTATATCCAATTTCAAAGTAAAATTACATAAAATGGCAAGAATTGTTTTAAATGGTAAAAATATAATCTATTTATACTTCCAAATGATTAAAATGTATAATTTAACACTATAAATTATTTTTATTAAAAAAGTTTTGTTCAGTTAAAATATTGTATTTTCAATATTCACCCAAATATGAAAGTTATCAGAAAAACACCAAAAATTTATTGAAACTAAATTTTTATGTCATGATTCTAAAGAATATTTTTATTTTGTCAGATTGAATATATAAAAGTTTCAAATATTGGATTTAAAAGGGTTCACCATTAAAATGTTATAAAAGTGCATCATTTTTTAAAAAAACATCTTTTATCTGAAAAATTAATTTGTTCGTACATTATGTAAAAAAAACTCATAATTTGGATTCTAAAATTATAAGGATTATATAATGTTCATAATTTAGTTAATACTATTCATAACTTCTTTTGAACGTCTAGGTTGGTAAGTCACAGTGCACTTGAACTCAGTGTTGCATGTAGTGGAAGTTATTGAATTACTTTGAGGAAATAACGTACTATAAAATATTGGGGTTTTACATTCATACCTCATTCAATAAATTGAATCCTTGCAAGTTGAAATTGTTCTTCTAAAATAAAAGGTTTAAAATAGAAAATACCTTTGGGAGAAATCCCCCATTGGAAATTGGGTTAATAAAATTTAGTCTTAAAAAGAGAAAAGGGGAATGAAAAAGTTAAAACCAAATTATGATCTCGATTAGGAGAACACTGGTGTAAATTAGAGACACATAATTAGAGGAGAAATGAAAATATTCGTAAGGAGTGATTGAGGTCATAAATCACAAACAAGGGTAAAATTAAGGGTCTCAAATCCATCAATCTATGATGATTTGAAATACTATCGGTTCAACAAAACATAAGGTATTGGGATAACAGATTTATGGTTTTGAGATCCATTCCCTAAAGTTTAAGAATTAATATATCCATAGAATAAGTGGGAAAAAATTATATATATATATACTTTACAAGTAGAGTTTCATCCTTCAACTAATTCCTACCACAAACTCATCTTTTACTCCAAAAGATTTCAAAAAATATATTCTATTTATTCTAATTGTATAGGGTTCCAAAAATAATGAATTTATAATTCACATATCAGAACCTTTGAAAAAAGGAACTACATTATACAATCTAGGGACTTCACATAGTCAAGTGGTAAGCGATAAATCCAAATCGTACTATGGTTGTGGGTTCGATTCCCGCAGCTTTGTCTGACGCAACGGGTTGTCACACGGTCAGTGTGTTGTCCTTTTCAAAAAATCCAAAAAATAACCTTTAAAACTTAATCCATTCCAACATTTAGACTTATCTAAAATACTTCTATCCAAACTCAAAGTCCAAAATTTATAAGGGAGTTAAACACAATGAATATCCTTTTTCCCATGTAATAACATGTGAACACCTTCATCATGTATTATTTTAAAACACGGAAAAACCCTGTATTACCATAAAACCTTATTGATTACATTCATGCTCCCTTATTCCTTATAGAATACTGGATATACTTCTTCCATCCAAAAATGTTGTAAACTCCAACAATAATGGAATATACAAATCATTAATTAGTTTCAAGGAGATCAAGAATATCCAATATAATTTATCCAAATCAAACATCTATTTTTCCAAAATCACTACCTCATTATCAGAACCATATTATGGTTTATCTTTCTCCCAACCATATATTTTCCAAACAATTAACCTACTATTGAGTCACTTTTCTTCATTTCAAAAAATCTCAAGTCCCTAATGAAATAGTACTACAATAAAATCCTTTTATACTTCATAATTATTATAACCATTACATCGTTGATACAACACTCAAATGAAATAATTATTTAATAACAACATAAGAACTCTAATCATTCCTCCCCATCTGTGGTAGTATCGTAACTTGATTATTATCCAATAGCATCATTTGGGGCATACTTTGATGGTTTGGACATTGGTTCGCATAGTCTTCCAACTCCGTGAAGATGAAGCATTGTAAATTTGAAACCTTTTTCTTACCCTTGTAGTCACGTACTTGGTTTCCTTTTTATTCACACCTATAACAAAATCACATTCCCTTCAGGCAAGTTCCAGGGTGTTTCTTCCCATAGTTATCACATATGTGAAAATTCTTCTCTTCCCTCTTCCCTTTACCCATCTTTCTCTCTTCCATTCTTTTCTTCTCATTCTTCCTTTCAAAGCCATAGGGTTCAGAGAATTATTTACTTATCATATTAACACATGATATTATTTCTTCATATTTTTAAAATATATGGGAGATTATTTACCTGCTAATTGTTGGCTTAATACCATGAAATATATGATCCTTATTACTCTTTGGATCATAGGTATTGCTGGAGTTCACATTACTTCTACTGGATGCCATTTCTATACAATGGAATGCACTAGATTAGTTTATGAATCACAATACATAAATCCAAACTTTTAAAAAACATGACATAAATTGAGAAGTTTTGAATATAATCCATAATCATAAAAATGTTTTCTTTGAGAAATTATATACTCATAAACCCTTCATAATGGTTTGTAAAGAAAATGATAAATATCCTAATCATATCCCCCAGGAGTGGCGTAACCAAGAGTGCATCAAGGCCCGTTTTCGTGCACCAGTTCCAGTTCGAGTCTAGCTCAAAGCGGTGTTTTCGGGTTTAACACCTAGGTACACCTATTACAGAGCTACCTCTACCTGGTCATATCCAGACAGGGATGTATTTCTTGGAAAACTCAGAAAATTTCTACAATACCAAAATTATAGTAAGTTCTTCTATACTAATCCTCAAAGTCTATCTTAGGGTAATGTTATCTAATGAGAGTTTATCTAAATCTAGATTCCATGGTTTCTACTAAACATCCTCTTATACCAACTATAATGCCCTGACCCCATTTACCCAATGTCGGTGCATTATTACATAACATTGTCATGATCACAAAACATCATGTCTCGAAAGACTGATTAGTTTAGTAGCCTTGGAAACACTAGATACATTCATAAGTCTTACATTATATCATAATGTGAAAAACAACAACAACATAGTATCTATAGTCCACACATATATCCCCTCAGACTATCCCTACAGGTCAGTCATAAAATACTTCTTCACATCCTGGGAAAAATAAAACATAGAAATGGGTGAGCTTAGATGCTCAGTAAGGATAACAAAATAGAGGAAACTATCATAAATAAGCATAAACATTTAAGGAAATGTATAATGAAAACAAAATCCTTTTAAAATTGAACTTCATCATAATATGGGGAAAATGAAATAAAATAATTCCATTTACTTATTCACACAGATATTCTACTAGTCGAATAATCACATGAAATATCAATAAACACTTTCATAATGATGGAATGCATAATTCCACACTATCATAAACACATAGTTAAGTAATTGTTCCAAGACTATAAATAAGATATTTTCAAGGCCTTGTGACAAGAAACTAGTTTGTCTCATGAGACCTAATGATACATCGAGGAGCTATAGCGGGCTCCACCCGTCACTTATTAAGTCCAATACATTCATTATATGAACTGGTTTAAACATAACATAAACATTTTTATTAAAACTAGCATACGAAATGTCAATACTTTCTCCACAAACAATGAATTGTATATAAATAACACATCCACAGTCAAACATAAAACTAAACCTTTAATACAATATATAATTTTTGTAATATAATAAATCAACTTCAAATAAACTTAAAATACATCAAGGGATGTTGACATGGATGAAATAGAACCTATTTGAGAGACATATATCTTTTTTTAAATCATTTAAGAGTCACATAATTATAATAGAAAAAAATTACTTAGAAAATATTCTTATAAGCTTGAAAGGGAATCTTCGATGATATTATAACGACAGAAACTAGATTCACCCAATATATAAGTTAAAAAGACATTCTTTCCTTCATTCTGTCGAGAAGGTTAAAAAGGACCATATTTGGAAAATGATGGAAATATTCCTTTATAAACATATTTAAAAAAAGTAAAACAGGGGTATAAATGAATTTAACCCATAGTCAATAAAATAGTAAGAAAGTTTTGAAATACATTTTTAAGAAACATGTATATGGATGATAAAGAGGTCCCAGTAGATAATTACATATAAGCAACCTCGGATAATGAAGCGATTGTGAAATAAACTCTTACCTTGTACTTTTCCTTGGTCGAGGGTAGGATAACCTCCTGTATAATGGGGAAATAATTGTTATTAAATTATACAAAAATCATATACTTTTATATGATATCATATATGATCTTTTAGTATTGTTTTGTTAATAATATCTTCGTATTATCATCATTTTGGGTGTTAACAAATTTTTTTTCCTAAATATTCTTTGTTATTTGAGTCATATTTTTCATGGATGGGATATATCTTATTCATATCCCGAATTGTATCAAGTCTTTACACATTATTTTAAATCATAAAAATAAAATTATTCTTGAATTGATATGATGGGGAATGAATCTCATCGTGTTTGTGGAGACGGTAATATGTACGTACGCATGAGTGACAATATCATTCTTTTGATATTAAAATAATATATAATTGGATGTTATATCATATATAAAGAATAATTATCATGTTATATTTATTATTTACATTAATTAAACATTACCATTATACCAATCAATGTAACGCCCCGACCCTAGATACCTAGAGTCGGTGTATTATTACATAACATTGGCATGATCACAAGAAAGATCAAGTCTCGAAAAACCGATTAGTTTAGTAGCATTGGAAATAGTGTATATATTCATAATGTTTACATTACATCAATAAGTGAAAAAATACAACAACATATTGTCTTCATATCCCCTCATACTATCCCCATAGGTCATTCATAAAATACTTCTTCACATCCTAGGAAAAATAAAACATTGAAAGGGGTGAGCTCAAATGCTGAGTAAAGATAATAATATAGCAGAATCTTTCATAAATTAACATAAAAATTTAAGGAAATGTATAACAAAAACAAAATCCTTTTAAACTCTAACATCAGAATAATATGGAAAGGATAAAATGAAATAATTCCATTTACTTATTCACATGGATATTCTACTAGTCGAATAATCACATGAAAATATTAATAACCACTTTCATAATGACGGAATGCATAATTCTAGACTATAATAACCACATAACCAAGGCCTCCTTCTAAGACTACAAATATGATTTTGTCAAGGCCTCATTCAAATACACTATTTTGTCTCATGAGACCTACCTACGCATCGAGGATCTATAGCGGGCTTCACCCATCACTTACTAAGTCCAATGCATTCCTCATATGAAAAGTTTTAACCATAACATAATCTTTCATATTAAAACTAGCATACAAAATGTCAATACTTTATCCACAAACCATGAATGGTATAAAAATAGCACATCCACAGTCAAACATAACTCATTCGATACAATATGGAAGATTTTATCGTATCATATTAACCTCAATAGAGAATGATGAAGGATATTGACATAGATGAAAATAATCATCAAATCAATTAGAGTGAAATATCCCCATTTTTCTTGAAATCATTTAAAAGTCACACTATTTTTCAAGAGTCCATTTAAAATAGATTTTAGAATCAAAGTGTCCCATACCACTTTGAAAATTTTAAAAGTAATTTTGATTTGAAAACATTATTGTCCATATAAATAAATCCTTAAAACTATTTCTAAAACATGGACATTATTGATCATGATTTAGAAGAATAAGTCTTTAAAACATTTAAAAATGGTATTTTAGTTAGAGTTGCTAACAAAAAGAGAGACACTTGAATACAAATAATTGAGGTAATAAAAAATTTGTAATATCATGAGAATAAAGGGATTCATGATATACTATGTCAAAGTAAATTATATGCACAACCTAAAAGTGATTTGGTGTATAACAACAACGAAGTTTCAATGGAATGTAAATTGAGATGACATCTCTCATAAAGGTTTTATCCTTAGGTTAAGGATAAATCAACGACCTAATCATGAGTGAAAAATATAAATACACTCAATATGATTTTATATTCAGTGTAAAACAATCAAAGGAAATTCACACATATTCTTGTAAAAACAACACCAATGAATTGGATGTTTAACTCAACAAATCGAGATTGAGTAAAAATTACTCTTATCAAGTTCATATCGATGACCTGATAATTTATCAGTGGGGTGATTATGTGTATCAAAAGTATATCCACAGAAATGGGAGTTTTATTTATGACATAATCAAATGAATAGTGATTCTACACATAATCGTGGGGTAAAATAATCAATGAAGTATGCGTAAAGCCGAATGAGTGGAAATTGAAATTTACAATTCCCTTATCGATTATGTAACATAAGAAACATACAAGCATGAAAGAAGGATCATACAATAATGATTCAAATACCCATAAATTAAATTATATTACACAATGAATACAATCCTGGGCAATAAACATACACCAGATGTAATAAATAAGTGGTGAACAATGGAATTCTCACGAAATTAAGAGTGAGATAAGAAACCACTTACTTTGTACTTTTTCCTTGGTCGACTGTAGGTTAACCTCCTATATAATGGTGAAATAATTTTTTTTTTAATTATACAAGAATCATTTAAATTAATATGATATCATATATGATCTTTTAACATTGATTTGTTAATAATATCTTAGTATTATCGTCATTACAAGTGTTAACTTACTCATTTTCCTTTATATTCATTGTTACATAAGCCGTGTTTGTTATAGATAGGTTGTATCTTATTAATATATAGAATTATGTAAATTCCATAAACATTATTTTTAATCATAAAATGAGAATTATACTTGAATGGATACGATGGAGAATGAATCTCATCGCGTTCGTGGAGATGGTAGTCAGTCCGTATGCACGAGCGACAATATCATTATTTTGATGTTAAAATAATATATAATTGGATGGTATATCATATAGACAGAATAATTATCATGTTATATTTATTATTTACATTAATTACACATCATTATTATACCCATCCAAATAATAATTTATTGAATGTCAATTACCCCACGACGTGGAGACGATAAGTCGTACGTACGCACGTATGGTGACATGCCATTAAAATGATGGATAGAATACTGAATATGGTTGTACCATATTTATAATAACATCACAGTATATAGAAGATACTGGAGTTATTATTTTAGAATAGAAATAACAAATAAAGAATAAGTTGAAGAAGAAAGGAACTTAAAAGAGGGTGGTGAAAACATTACCACTTCTTCGGGTTCTTCCTTTTGATTTGATCAAAAGGGCTCCATAGGTTGATTTTCTGATAACAATAATGCCTCTAGGTTGTATTGAGGGAAGTTTATAATGTATTAGGGTAGGTTTTGGCCGATCCAAAAGCCTTTGAATGTGTGAATTAGTGAGAAGGGAGAGTGCCCTTTTATAAGAGGGGTGGGGGGCACCTTTGGAAAAGCTAAAAATATTATTTTATAATAAATTCATATTTGGTTTATAATGGCTCAAAAGTGAATTATTTAAAGGTTAAGGTGGGGATGGGTCGAAAACCACTCAACCAATTGAATTTAGACTGGTTTTCTTTATTATATTAATTTTATCATTAAGTATTAACTCTTAGTTAATTAGTTTCACTTTTACAATGTCTCTTTGTATTTTTATATTATATGGTTAATATACATACAATATACCTCCAAGAGACCCCCAAGTTGTCCATTAATGGTACACCTATCAGGATATAAGTCTCTTGGCCGATCCATAGATTTTTAAGAATTTAATATAAATTAATAATATAATATTAGTTTTAAAAACTCTTTTATGTCAATTTTGACACTATTGGGTATTTTGTTTTTGATAAATTCTTAAAAGCATTATTTCTTCGAAAAAAAATTATATAATCAATAATAATATGTCATATTAACCTATGAAATTAGTTTAATTCATAAAAGGTATCAAAATACATTTATTTTGTTATTTATAATATCAATTATTTTAATATTTCATTAATTAAGTAATTACTGCATCACCATTGTGTCATAAATAAATTAAATTATTTAATGTATAAAAATTATAAATAAAATACCATTATGTAGGAATTTTTTTATCTTTCTAATTAATATTTACAATCTAATTTATCTTATCTATAACCATATATTAAAAATGTTTTAGTAAATAAACTTTGATTTTAACTCTTTCAACACTTCTTTGAATTAAATAAAAATAAATGTCCTAATCTAATAAAAGTTGACCTAAATGATACTATTTTACTCCTAAGTTTGTTTTTGATCGAGATACACTTGTCCAATAGAATTAGGACATGTGTTTGGGTAATATTAATATCATGTTTACCCTTAATTACCCCATTTACTTTTAACTGTGGTAAATAAAAGTAAAAAGTTACTATTCACAAAAAAAATTATTTTCATCTCATTGAACCAAATTTTACTCCTTGGTATTAACCGTACCTCTCGGATTTTCGAAATTCTACTCAAAAAAGAGATAAAATTATGTTTTAGGAAAAATTCAGTTTTTTAACTACCACTTAGTGGTTTCACTATTCATCAAAAAATGAAAGTTTCCAGACAAATACCAAAAATTAGGCCTAAGATATATTTGATATTAGGAATTAAAAAATTATGTCTATTTTACCAATTTCAAAAAATATCAGTTGCATTTATTAATTTAATAATTAATTCCCGTCGTCAAAACAAATAGCGTGTTTTTAAAAGATAATAACTATCAAAAGATTGACACTTGTTTATGTCTTGTTTAAATGTGAAATTACATCCAATGACCAATATTGTATTAAATTGTAAAAATATAATCTAAATATACTTTAAAACCACTCAAATCAATAATTTATCACTATTTATTATTTCGATTTAAAAAGTTGTTTTTAATTAAAATTTAGTAATTTTTACTATTCATCAAAATATGAAAGTTATCGAAAAGTGACAAATTTTCACCCTATGCTAATTTCGATATTACGAATCCAAAAATGAAGTCCATTTCGAAAGATAAAATTTATAATATTTCAAAAAGTATGTATTACTATTCAAAACGGCTAGTTTGATTAGTTGTGGTGTGTTAGAATCTCGAAATTGCGTACAATGCACACCATTGCATTATTCAAAGGGAAACATACTGTGAATGCATGGGGTGTTACATTCTCCACTCCTTCAATAAATTGCGTCCTTGAATGTTTTAAAATTGGGCATGAGAATATAATGAAAAGTCCCACATCGGAAAAAGGGTCAATAAAACTATCACATTAAAAGAAAGGAAGAGAGGTATAAAGGTCACCCAAGATAACCCATATTAGGATTCCATGTAGGAAAACATTGATATGGATGATAAACTAAGTTTTATTTTCTGATGGATAGGGATAGAAAACATGATCAGGAGAATGTTAACAATAAGAAAATCACAAACATATGTTGGGACAAACGGTCATTAGTCTCCCAGTAGGAAAAGTAAACGGACAACATTTTTTGTTTTAAGTTACATTACATAAGGACAGGGAATTCATTTATGAAATTCAATATGAACATAAAGATATAAACATACTTTTTATGTAGAGTTTCATTCCTTAAAAAAAATTACCACTAACTCATTTTTTTTAACAATGGGTATTCAAGAAGACTTGGTCGCAATGGAAGAGCTAGAATAAACTTCTATAGAATTACATGATCCACGTAGGATAATATATATATTTACCTTATATTTAGAGAATAATCAAAACCAAAATGGTTAGTATAATTTTTGATGATCCCCTAAATGGATATTCCATTAGAGAAAAAACACTAATCTTAATTTCTAAAATTAAACCATCAATACCCCAAAGTTAAATAAATACAATTAAATAATAAATTGTCCTCAAAATCCTTCAATATAATCAAAACTAATATTGAAACCCAAAACATATAAGAATGTATTCTTCCACGTTAAATTGTATCTCCAAATGACATTAATTACTCTTAAAGTCACATCCTTAAAATAAATTAACCTAATCATTTCCGTAAATAACCCAAATCACTATAAATCCACAATGAAAAAAAAGATAAAAATCCACCATTAATCCTCAAATGAAATCCCATACTATTCTATTTTCCTTGGGCATATAGTGTTCACAACAAAGAGAACAACTTTCAAAATAAC
Organism: Viscum album; assembly: GCA_963277665.1. Classification (NCBI taxonomy): domain Eukaryota; kingdom Viridiplantae; phylum Streptophyta; class Magnoliopsida; order Santalales; family Viscaceae; genus Viscum; species Viscum album. The sequence goes on from OY728135.1 coordinate 20,508,031, forward strand.
AATTATCACTTAATCACAAAATCATTTTCCTCTACTAAGGGTATTCATTTGATAAGACATAAGATCCCAAATCAAATTATTGATGATAAATAAAATCATTTAACTAAAAATAATAGTCACACTAACCAGGGACATCACATAGTCCAATGGTAGGCAATAAATCCCAATCGCACTTTGGTTGTGGGTTCGATTCCCACAGCTTTGTCCGACGTGATGAGTTGTCACACGGTCTGCGTGTTGTCCTTTTTCAAAAACTATATTTTATAACATTACCAAAATGAGATAAATTCCTCAAAACAACCATATCATAATTTAACCACAAATATTATATCATACCTTTCATTTTCATCCCAATTTATAATAACTTATAATTGCCTCAAACCCAACGATCATATAAAACCAAATGGTTATTTATAACTATATCCAAAAGAGAAAAGATAATTCTTCCTCAAATATCATTCTCACATGGAAAACTACAGGGTTCAAAATACAAGAGAAAATTATTCCAAAGTAAACCCATAAATAAGGAGTACTAATAATTTTTAAACATTTCTCCAACCATTTATTTCCACATAGCTTCTTCTATGACCAAGATAATATCCTATAGAATATGGCACTCACTCAGGTAATGGCCAGGTCCTCTACATTTACGGACAATGACTATAAATGGATTTTGGGACCATTTTTATCTTCTTTCAGTGTAATCTTCATTTTTCTTCTGCAATTATTCACTTTATGTCCTTCCTTCCTGCACGTAAAGCATTTCATTGTCCCATTGAGACACTTTCCCAGGTGTCTCCTTCCACATTTCCTACATGATGGAAATTGAGGATTCCTTTCTCCATGGTCTCCACTGCTGGAGCTCTTATCAATCATCACCTTTCTTTTCTTTGTTGATTCTGGGAATTGGTTAATATATATATTTTTGATTATATTTTTGGTAAATTGATTTGGCATAAATAAGATATCTTTTACGCCTATCAAAATTACATTTTGTTGCTTATTTCCACTACTGTTCCCACCTTGTACATCAGTCTCAATGTCACTATGACTTCCTTGGAATCCAGCCGTTGACTAAAACCAGAAAGCATTGTGTGAGTAACAGTAGTCATAAAATCATTTAGAGATTAACATGTCACCATCTTCTCAATTTGAAACACATTAGGATTAACCAAGGTCATTTACTCTCATCTTATATATATAATACATAAAATCGGTTTGTAAAGAGAATGTAAATTATCATAAGAATATCCCCCAGGAGTGTCGTAACCAAGAGTGCAACAAGGCCCGTTGTCTTGCACCAGTTCCTATTCGAGTATATCTCAAATCGATGTTTTTGGGTTTTAACCCTAGGTGCATCTGTTCCAGATCCGCCTCTACCTGCTCGTATCCGGACAGGGATGTATTTCTCGGAAAACTCAAAAAATCTCTACAATACCAAAATTCTAGGAAGTTATTCTATACTAATCCTCAAAGTTCATCATAGGTCTACGTGCTCTAATCAGATTTTATCTAAATCTATCTTCCAAGGTTTGTACTAAACTTCCTGTGATACTAATTGTAACGCCCCGAACCTAGATACCCAGAGTCGGTGCATTATTACATAACATTGGCATGATCACAAGAAAGAACAAGTCTCGAAATAAAGATTAGTTTAGTATCCTTGGAAACACTAGATATATTCATAAAGTTTACATTACATCAATAAGTGACAAACTACAACAACATATTGTCTTCATATCCCCTCATACTATCCCCATAGGTCATTCATAAAATACTTCTTCACATGTTGGGAAAAATAAAACATTGAAAGGGTTTATCTTAGATGCTCAGTAAGGATAACAATATAGCGGAAACTTTCAAAAATAAACATAAAAATTTAAGGCAATATATAACTAAAACCAAATCCTTTTAAACTTAAACTTCAGCAGAATATGGAAATGATAAAACGAGATAATGCCATTTATTTATTCACATGGATATTCTACTCGTCGAATAATCACATGAAAATATTAATAACCATTTTCATAATGACGGAATGCATAATACCAGACTATCATAACCATGTAGGCAAGGCCTCGTGCCAAGACTACAATAAAGATTTTGTCAAGGCCTTGTGCCAAGACACTAGTTTGTCTCATGAAACCTACCGATGCATCGAGGAGCTATAGCGGGCTCCACGCGTCACGTACTAAATCCAATGCATTCCTCATATGAAAAGTTTTAAATATAACAAAAACAGTAGTATTAAAACTATCATACAAAATGTCAATACTTTATCCACAAACCATGAATGGTATAAAAATAGCACATCCGCAGTCATACATAACTCATTCGATACAATATGGAAGATTTTATTGTATCATATTAACCTCAATCGATAATGATGAAGGATATTGACATAGATGAAAATAATCATCAATACAATTAGAGTGAAATATCCCCCTTTTTCTTGAAATCATTTAAAAGTCACACAATTTGTCAAGAATCCAATTAAAATAGATTTTAGAATCAAAGTTTCCCATACCACTTTGAAAATTTTAAAAGGAATTTTTATTTGAGAACTTTAATGTTCATATAAATAAATCTTTTAAACCATTTCTAAAACATGGACATTAATGAGAAATATTTAGAAGAATAAGTCTTTAAAACATTTAAAATGGTATTTTAGTTAGAGTTGATAACCAAAAGAGAGACACATGAATACAAATAATTAAGGTAATCAAAACTTTCTAATATCATGAAAATAAATGGATTCATGATATACTATTTCAAAGTACATTATATACACCACATAAAAGTGATTTGGTGTATAAAAACAAAGAAGTCTCAATGGAATGTAAATTGAGATGAAATCTCTCATAAAGGCCGTATCCTTAGGTTAAGGATAAATCAATGACATAATTAAGACTGAAAAATATAAATACAATCAATATGATTTAATATTCAGTGTAAAACTATCAAAGTACATTCACACATATTCTTGTAAAAACAACACCAACGAATTGGATGTTTAACTCAACAAATCGAGATTTAGTAAAAATTACTCATATCAAGTTCATACTGATGACCTGATAATTTATCAATGGAGTGATTATGTGTATCAAAAGTATATCCATAGAATGGGGAGTGGAATTTATGACATAATCAAATGAATAGTGATTCTACACATAATCTTGGAGTAAAATAATCAATGAAGTATGCGTAAAGTCGAATGAGTGGAAATTGAAATTTACAATTCCCTTATCGATTTGGTAACTTAAGAAACATACAACCATGCAATAAGGATCATTGAATGATGATGTAAATACCCATAAATTAAAGTATATGACACAATGAAAAAAATCATCGGCAATACACATACACCAGATGCAATAAAAAAGTTGTGAACAATGGAATTCTCACGAAATTAAGAGTGAGATAAGAAACCCCTTACTTTCTACTTTTTCCTTGGTCGATGGTAGTTTAACCTCTTGTATAATTGTGAAATAATTGTTATTGAATTATATAAGAATCATTTACATTAATATGTGTTGGTCGGAGTGCACACTCAAGAGGGGGGGGGGTGAATTGAGTTCCAATTAAATTTTTTGTTAAAGTATTGTCTAGTTAAAATCCCCCAATTTATAAAATAAATTAAACAGTAGTGAATTTATACAGATTGAAAATGTTCACTTAGCTTCTAAAAGATTGATTAGGTCTCAATTAATCGAACCACAAGATCAAACTAACTTTTGAAGCTAACCTATTGATTTACAATAAGTGTAAACACTTGCTAATTTAACTATCAACGTAGCTTCAAAAAGGTGTTGTATTTAAAAGTAATAGAAACTGAATAAATAGGATATATGTAGTATACATTAAACTTAAATAAAATATGCACATCAGATATAACAAGAGGTTCAGTCTCAAGCCGAGACTTAGTCCTCTTAAATATATATAAATTTGATCCACACCTTGGATCAGGGTTAACAATAGTTTTACAAAACTGTCTAGGCCATGCAGGGACCTCTACCACTGTTCTTCGTGGGAGACAAAACAAAGACCAGGTCACACAAGGACCTCTTCCACAGTTGACGTGGTTAAACAGAAGTAAAAAGAATTTGAGTGAGGATTTTGATATCCTCTAGTTCAGTGAAAGAGACAGTGTGTATAAAGATATACAGAGTACACCACACTGCTCAAAAGTTAATAAATAAATCACGTAGAGAAGATAGATGAGAGTTTAGAAAGATCTAGTGATTATCAATATAGCTCTGGACTCGTTGGATTCAGCAGAAATGCTTCTGAGTCCTTCTCTGGTTTTTCTGTTGAAAAACAGTGTGTCGTAGTTCAGCTTGTCTTCTTCAGGAGTGAGAAAGATCTCTTGATTTGTCGTGTGTTCTTCAGTAGTATTGGATTGCACTCATGAGAGTTCTTTTATGGTCTTTCAATCTCCTTCTTGTTCATGATTTTTCTTCTTGTTCAGCACAGTGCACTTGGGTGTATGTAAGTTATTCGTGTTGTTGCTTGTTGCTTATTACTCCTTCCACATGTACTAAATCTCAGTCTTTCTTATATTCCACGTGTTCTGGAAGAAGTAATGATTATCTTTTCATAGGTATGAGATACAGTTTCCTGAAATGCCAATAACTATCATTAAATAACATTAATTGCATTAAAAATAAAAAATATGACTGTTTGCATTATTTAAATAATATTGACAAAATCTTAAGAAACGCTGTCACAGTGATTATGGAAACAGTGTCTTCTTCACGGTATGTGGTTCACGGTATGAGCTTCACAGTGTGTCCTTCACGGTGAGTTCTTCACGGTGAGTCCTTCACGGTGTCTGGTCATAGTGTCCGGTCACGGTGTCTGGTTATGGTGTCTGGGTCACTGTGTCTGGTTACGGTGTCTGGGTCACGGTGAGTCCTTCACGGTGAGTCCATCACAGTGTCTGGTCACAGTGTTTGGTTACAGTTTCGGGGTCATGGTGAGTCCATACATAGGCAAATATCTGTATTTGGACTAAGACAGTGATATGAAGAATATGGAATAAGGGTAATAATTAGAGAGTAAGAGAATGTGAATCATAAATATAAAGGTGTGATAATATATGTGAGAATTATGATCATGCATAAGACTTGTAAATAATAAAGAGAGTAATTAACATCCATAAGCTTTGTTATTATAAAAACATGATGTGTAGCTATTATTGAGATTGAAGAGAATTAGAAAGATGTGCAATGAAGATCGAGATTAATTAATAGTAAAGAGATTTGTGATCATTAAAACATGATTAACACATGAGGAGTCCAACAATCTCCCCCTTTTTGATGATCACAAATCATATATTGGTAGAATATAAATGACATGTATAATTACAGTAACCAGCATAGAAAAAACATTATAGAACTGATACTTGTAGTTTTTCTCCCCCATTTATAGTATTATAGAACTGACACTTGTAGTTTTTCTCCCTGTTTTGGTATTATCAAAAAATAGAGATAATGAAATGAAACACTGCATTTGGTATTAAACAAAGGGTTCAGAATTCAATAAAACATGAAACAATAAAAGACATCCCATAAGAAAAACAGTCCTAGAACTCTTCAGAGATCCATCTTGTCTTTGCCCTTATCAGCAGAAGGAGCTGGTGCTGAAGTAGAAGAAGGCGTAGATGTGGTAGACAATAAGGGTAAGGGTAGACCTTCAAAAATAGATGGAGCCAAAGTAGGAGTAGTAGAAGATCTAGGTTGTGGTTGGTCAAGAATGGCTGGCCGGATCTGAGAAAGAGCTTGACTAACTGTTATGGCAGTTGAAGCTAAGGGAGGTAGTCCAAGACTAAGGGGTGCCGTAATTGGAGCAACTATAGTAGTACTCTTCACCTGAAGATATGGATTCAAAAGATTGATGAAATCAGAAATGATTTCACCACCATACTGCATAGACTTTTCAAAATCATCCTTATTCTCCAGAAATCTGTCCAACAATCTGGTGAACTCTGAAAGTTTCTAAACATGAGCTTTAAAATCTTGATTCACCGGAGGGATTCTCAAATTTTCCACAAGATATCTAAATTGATCTGTCATATAACTTTTAGAGAAAATCCAGGAAAGATACAAATCTATTTTCTTGGAGATATCTTGTTGAGTATCATTGGCAATCTTAGAATGAATCCTAACCAATTTCAATGCTCTATCACTGTTCTTAATCACTTCTGACAAAGAAGATAGATCCAAGCAACTGAAGGAATTCTGAAATTCTTCCTTTATTACAGATCTCAGCATAGAATCATCCAAAAAATGTGTGGAGGTCTGACCAGAAACAGGTGATGCCTTGATAGCTTCAGTTAGAACTTTGAGCTGTTTCGGAACTTTTTGCAGATATCCAGTGTATGCATCTGGAAGCTTATTCAGATTTTCCACAAGCTCTCTCATGCGTTCCAGCATCTTGGTGTGCCTTTTTTGAATATTTTCATCAAAAGATAGTAGGCATGGATGAACTAGAGACACAATCTCCCTAGCAAGGAGGGAATCAGAAGACTCGGTTGAAACAACAATAGGTGCACGTGCAGAGCACTTATTCTAAAAGAGAGCTTCTTCTTCATGAAGAACAAGAAGAACAAGAAGAACAAGAAGAAGTGGCAGAGTATTCAGAAGTAGAAGAATAAGAAGAAGTGGCTGGAATTCTTAGGCATACAGCCCACAACCTTGAAGAGAAAGAGAACTTATGATCACAGATCTAGCTGCTCACCATAATGAATTCTCCAAACTCAAAAGAAAACTTCACATACTGATAGAATTGAGATACAAGCCTTGGGTAAATTGGTCTATTATGTCTAGTGAACCATTCAATCCATCCTTGTTCTCTTATAACTTTAAAAACTAAAGATCTACTAGACAGAAACCATTCAGGGCAAACCTCTTTTTCAGGTACAACTATATGGCTTACCAGGTTTGGGTTTAGAGGCCCTTCGGGAGCTATCCTTGGTATCCGCTTTTGTTTCATAGAGCGGTGCTTCTCAGACGAGGGTGAGGATGGACGCTTCATCATTGGCATTCACTAAAGGTTCGGGCGAGAGGGAAGAGATGTTTTAGGAGAGAGTTCGGGTAAGGAATCGAATGAAACCCTTTAGTTTTATCATTTGGTAATGTCAAACGTCATAAAAACAAAAACGCAGAAAATCAAATAGAGGTGAAATAAAAATTACCGCAATACGGGTTAAAATAAATATAAACATAATTATCATGGTGAGACCGTGAGTAGGCATTACGGTGAGATAGAAAAATAGTCATCACTGTGAGACAGTTTATAGTCATCACAGTGAGATAGTGAGCATTTTATATAGTCACGGTGTGACAGTGAGTATTTTATATAGTCACGGTGAGATAGTGAGTTGTTAGACCATGAGCATAAAATAGTAACTTAGAAAAAGTATGTATGAAACTGTAACGTAAAGTACAGTAAAGTATTAAACATTAAAATTAGTAAGATATTCATTTATGATTAATCATACCAATATCATGTATGATGTAGTATAATCTTTTAGAATTTCATGGTTTAGTGAATATATCAAAAAGTTGATATTCAGTGCCAATGAATTCCAAAGTGATATCACCTTTTTGATAATGATCCCTCAAAAAGTGATGTCTTACATCAATATATTTTGTCCTAGAATGTGAAATAGGATTCTTAGAAACAATAATATCACCTGTGTTGTCACAATTTATTGATACATGTCTAAATTGTTATCCATAGTCTAGTAATGTGTGTTTTATCCACAAAATATGTGCACAAAAACTTCCAGCAGCTATGTATTCAGCTTCTATAATTGATAATGCAACAGAATTGTGTTTCTTACTACAGCATAATACTAGTGACTTGCCTAAATGGTGACATGTTCCAGAGGTGCTTTTTCTATCTAGCTTGCATCCAGTAAAGTCAGCATCAGAATAACTAACTAATTCAAATTGTTGTCCTTTGGGATAGAACAGTCCTAAATTGGGAGTATGCTTGAGGTATTTGAAAATTATCTTTACAACATTTAAATGTGACTCTTTAGGGTTTTCATGAAAATGGGCACACATACACGCACTAAACATAATATCAGGATGACTAGCAGTCAGGTAGAGTAGACTTCTAATCATTCCTCTATAAGTGGTTTGATCCACAGATTTACAATTTTCATCAAGATCCATCTTACAAGTGGTACTCATGGGAGTGTCACTACTTTTTGTGATCTCCAATCCAAAACATTTTTAAAGATATCTAGTATATTTACTTTGATTTAAAATAATTCCATCGTCATTTTGAAAGATTTGAAAACCAAGAAAAAATTTAAGTTCACCCATTAAACTCATTTCAAATTCATTTTGCATCATTTTAGAAAAATCAGTACATAATGTAGTTTTTGAAGATCCAAAAATAATATCATCTACATAAATTTGTACAACTAAAACATCTTTAGAAAGTCATTATATAAACAGAGTAGAATCAGCTATTCCTTTTGTAAAACCATTAGAAATTAGAAATGTAATTAATCTATCATACCAAGCTCTTGGAGCTTGCTTTAAACAATATAAAGATTTTGATAGTTTGAAAATATGATTTGGAAAATGAGGGTTTGAAAATCCAGGTGGTTGTTCAACAAAAACATCCTCAGCAATATATACATTTAAGAATGCACTCTTGACATCCATTTGATATAGTTTGAAATTTAGATGTGCATCATAAGCAAGTAAAATCCTAATAGCTTCTAATCTGGCTAATGGAGCAAAAGTGTCCTCATAGTCAATACCTTCTTCTTGACTATAGACTTGGGAAACTAGTCTAGCTTTATTTTTAACTATGTTTTCGGATTCATCTACATTATTTCTAAACACCCATTGTGTGCCTATTATGAATGTCTCCTTAGGTCTTTCAACAAGATTCCAAACATTATTTCTTTCAAACTGATTGAGTTCTTCTTGCATAGAAATTACCCAAAATTCATCATTAATAGCATCATCAATGTTTTTAGGTTCAAGCTGTGACAAGAAGTCTAGATGTTCAACCTGATTTCTATGAGAAGCTCTAGTCTGTGTCCCTCTATCAAGATTTCATAAAACAGCATTTAAAGGATGATTCTTTAGAATTCTAGTTTATCTAGTAAAGGTAGGACTAGAAACTTCAGGATCACCAACAGTATGGGAATCAACAGAAGGAGGTTCTGGAAAATTTCCAGAACTGGTTGTCTTTATAGCAGGTTCATTTGATTTGTCATTAAGGTCTAGAATAGATAAATATTCCTCATGATTTTCAAGAGAGGTTTTAGGCTCATGTGAATCAGTTTCATCAAAATTGATGTGAACAGATTCTTCCACACACATGGTTCTTTTATTGAAAACTCTATAGGCTTTACTAGAAATAGAGTAACCTAGGAAAATTCCTTCATCACTCTTGGATGCAAACTTTTCAAGATTATCTTTGGTATTAAGAATAAAGACATTGCAGCCAAAGACTCTGAATTAGTTAACCATAGGTTTCCTATGGTTCCACAACTCGTAAGGGGTCCTCTTAAGAACAGGTCTGATCAAGACTCTATTGATTATATAACAAGCTATATTTACAACTTCAGCCAAAAAATAAATAGGCAGGTCATATTCATTAAGCATGGTTCGGGCAATTTCTTTCAGGGTTCTATTCCTCCTTTCTACTATACCATTTTGCTGAGGTGTCCTAGGGGAAGAAAAGTTATGACTATATCCATTGTGTGAGAAATAGGATTCAAATTCATAATTCTCAAACTCACGGCCATGATCATTTTCATAGAGTTTAATCTTAAGTTCACTAAGGTTCTCTACAGATTTGGATTATTTAGCAAAGTAAGAACAAGCTTCACTTTTGTGAGCTAAGAAGTATACCCAAGTATATTTAGAAAGTCATCTACTTATACAAAGACATAGTGCTTCCCATTTAATCTAGAAACTCTAGATGGTACAAACAAATCCATGTTAACCAACTCGAGAAGTTGAGAAGTTGAAACTTATTTCTTTGGTTTGAAAGAGATTTTGTGTTGCTTTCCCTTTTGACAGGGATTACAAACTTTGTAATTTGGAAACACAAGTTTGGGTAGGTCTCTCACTAAGTTCTTCCTAGTAAGTTTTCTAAGTGAGTGTATATTGAAGTGTTGTAATGTTCTATGCCAAAGCAAAGACTCTTTATGAAAAGAATTTAAACAGGTAATATTTTTCATGGCTAATGAATTTAAATCAACACCATAAACATTTTCATTTCGTAGGGTAGAAAATACTAATGCATTTTTAGAATTAAAAACATTGCAAGAATCATTTTCAAAATTGACATTAAAACCATCATCACATAACTACGAAATGCATAACATATTATATTTAAGTCTATCAACGAATAAAACTTTATAAATTAATACTGGGTCAGTGTTACCAATCTGGCCTAACCCAATGATTTTCCCTTTAGAATTATCACCAAAGGTGATAAATCCTCCATCAATTATGACTAAGAATTTAAAGGATGAGAAGTCTCTTGACATATGTCTTGAACATCCACTGTCCAAGTACCAAGTCATCCTACAGGAGCACTTTAAGTAGGTTTCCTACAAAATAGATTTAGTTAGGAAATGATTTTGGTACCCAGATCTCCTTGGGTCCAGAAAGGTTAGCAATAAAACCTTTCGGTACCCAAATATGTCTTATGGGCATCACAAAATTTTTAGAATCAACATATTTTGAAAGATAAACCTTATTAGATCCGTAACTATGAATATAACTAGTTGAAGCATATAAATGTCTAGAACTAGAACTAGCAGTATTCTGTCCAGATTTAGGAATAAATCTATTCTTAGTAAACTGTCTCTACCCCAGTTTGTAGCCTATTAAAGTCATGTATTTTGGTGCAACTTGCTTTCCTAGCATTTGAGTTAGTGTATCCTTTCTATTTATGAATTTCTCTAAATCCTTTCCGAGTTGCTCATTAGACATTTTCAGTTCGGTGTTCTCCTTTAATAGTTGAGAATTTTTCTTTTTTTCAATAGTAAGTTCAGTTTTAAAAGTATTAGTGAGAGCATAATTTTTCTTTAATGATTTGTATTTATCCTTAAGTTCATTTCATGTCTCTTCTAGCATATTACAATATTCAAACAATTCCTCACTAGTCATGTTTTCAGAATCAGAATCAGATTCTGCACTATCTTCAGAATAATAAGTTTTAAAGCAGGAGTACCTAAGATTACCTCAGATGTGTTTTTCATAAAACACATGTTTGCCTTATCTCTGGTTTCAGTCTCAGAAGCTTCAGATTCACTAGAGTTATCCTCAGAAGCGCTCCATGTTGCCTTCAGATCCTTTTTGTACTTACTGTCCTTGTAATCATATTTCTTCTTGAATTTAATCTTTGGGAAGTCTGCTTTAATATGTCCTTTTCTTTTGCACTCATAATAGAAAACTTCATCACTTTTATTTGGATTTTTCCAATCCTTCATCCAATGTCCCTTATTGGCATACTTTCCTTTGTAATTTTATTTCATGACGAATTTCTTCATCCTATAAAATTTCTTAAACCTTCTGGCTATTTGAGCCATTTCAGCATCACTATCTGAGTCTGAATTTTCACTGGTTGAACTGTCAGTAGGTAGTTGAGCTTTATCTATGTCCTTTCTATTTGAAGTAGTAGTCTAGAAAGCCACTTATTTTCTCTTAGGTTCATAATCATCCTCTTTATTCACCTTGTGTTCTTCCTCATACATCATAATCTTACCAATGAGTTATTTGACTGGTAGAGCAGTAATGTCACATGACTCTCTGATTGAAACAGATGTGCCTCTCCGTTGGTCTGGTAAACATCTCAGAATCCTCATAATTTGTTCCTTTGTTGGAACAACCGTTCCAAGTGAACTCATTGTATTGACAATCTCATTAAACCTGAGATACATATCAAAAATAGGTTCCTCAGTCTTAATATTAAAATTATCATATTTAATAGTATAATTATTTAATCTCATTTCTTTAACATTGTAGTTTCTTCATGAGAAACACCTAAAGTATCCCAAATTTCAAAAGCAGTTTTACAAGACGAAATTCTGTTAAACTCTTCCTCTCCTAAATCACAGTACAGGGCATTCATGTCTTTACAATTATTATTGTAAGAAGTCTTTGTAGGTTCATCCCATGTGGATCTAGAAGTAGTGGGAAGTTTATATTCAGATTCTATGGTAGTCCAAATATCAAAACCTATGCTTTCTAAATGAATTTTCAATTTCAGTTTCCACTGAGCATAGTTTTTAACATCGAAGAAAGGTGGCCTGTTAGTGGCAGCACCCTCTAGTCTATTATCCATAACAAGATTTTAGAAAGATAATTAAAGAGATAAAAATTTAGAAATAATATAAATTTAAGATCTTTAAAGATGCAACTAAAATAACAGTTGAAAAATAGAGTATTTCAAAAATCTTTGAACAAAAAAATAAACCTCTGATACCAAATGTTGGTTGGAGTGGACACTCAAGAGGGGTGGGGGTGAATTGAGTTCCAATTAAAATTTCTGTTAAAATATTGTCTAGTTAAATCCCCCAATTTATAAAATAAGTTAAACTATAGTGAATTTATACAGATTGTAAATGTTCACTTAGCTTATCAAAGATTGATTAGGTCTCAGTTAATTTAACCACAAGATCACACTAACTTTTTAATCTAACCTATAGATTTACAATAAGTGTAAACACATGCTAATTTAACTATCAAAGTAGATTCAAAAAGGTTTTGTATATCAAAGTAATTGTAGCTAAATAAATAAGATATATGTAGTATACTTTAAACTTAAATAAAAGATACATAACAGATATAACAAGAGGTTCAGTCTCAAGCCGAGACTTAGTCCTCTTAAATATATATAAATTTGATCCACAAACTGGATCGGGGTGAACAACAGTTTTACAAAACTGTCTAGGCCACGCAGGGACCTCTACCACTTTTTTTCGTGGGAGACAAAACAAATACCAGGTCACACAAGTACCTCTTCCACAGTTGACGTGGGTAAACCGAAGTAAAGAGAATTTTAGTGAGGATTTTGATATCCTCCAGTTCAGTGCAGGAGACAGTGTGTATAATGATATACAGAGTACACCACACTGCTCAGAAGTTAATAAATAAATCACGCAGATAAGATAGATGAGAGTTTAGAAAGATCTAGTGATTATCAATGAAGTTCTAGACTCATTGGATTCAGCAGGAATGCTTCTGAGTCCTTCTCTGGTTTTTCTATTGAAAAATAGAGTGTCTTAGTTTATCTTGTCTTCTTCAGGAGTGAGAATGATCTCTTGATTCGTCGTGTGTTCTTCCACAGTATTGGATTTCACTCATGAGAGTTCTGTTATGGTCTTGCAATCTCCTTCTTGTTCAGGATTGTTCTTCCTGTTCAGCACAGTGCACTCTGGTGTATGTAAGTTCTTCTTGTTGTTTCTTGTTGCTTATTACTCCTTCCACGTGTACTGCATCTCAATCTTTCTTATATTCCACATGTTCTGGCAGTAGGAATGATTACCTTTTCATTGGTACGAGATACGGTTTACTGACATGCCAAAAACTATCATTAAATCACATTAATTGCATTAAAAACAAAAAATATGACCATTATCATTATTTAAATAATATTGACAAAAACATAAGAAACTATGTCACAGTGATTATGGAAACGGTGTCTTCTTCACGGTATGTGGATCACAGTATGAGCTTCATGGTGTGTCCTTCACGGTGAGTCCTTCACAGTGTCTGGTCACAGTGTCTGGTTACGGTGTCTGGGTCACGGTGTCTGGTTACGGTGTCTAGGTCACGGTAAGTCCTTCACGGTGAGTCCTTCATGGTTTTAGGTCACAGTGTCTGGTCACGATGTCTGGTTACGGTGTCTGGGTCACAGTGAGTCCATAATTAGACAAATATCTGTATTGGGACTAAGACAGTGATATACAGAATATGGATTAAGGTTAATCATTAGAGAGTAAGAGAATGCGAATCATAAATATAAATGTGTGACAATATATGTGAGAATTGTGATCATGCATAAGACTTGTAAATAATAAAGAGAGTAATTAACATCCATAAGCTTTGTTATTATAAAAACATGATGTGTAGATATTATTGAGATTGAAGAGCATTAGCAAGATGTGCAATGAAGATCAAGATTAATTAATAGTAAAGAGATTTGTGATAATTAAAACATTATTAACCCAGGATGAGTCCAACAATATGATATCATATATGATCTTTTAACATTGATTTGTTAATAATATCTTAGTATTATCGTCAATTCGGGTGTTAACTTACTCGTTTTCCTTTATATTATATGTTTTGTAAGCCGAGTTTGTTATGGATAGGTTGTATCTTATTCATTTCCAGAATTATATCAAGTCATTAAAAATTATTTTTAATCATCAAATGAGAATTATACTTGAATGGATACGATGGAGAATGAATCTCATCGTGTTCGTGGAGACGGTAGTCTGTACGTACGCATGAGCGACAATATCATTCTTTTGATGTTAAAATAATATATAATTGGGTGTTATATTATATAGATAGAATACTTATAATGTTATATTTATTATTTACATGAATTACACATCATTATTATACCCATCAAAATAATAATTTATTTAATGACAATTACACCACGACGTGGAGACGGCAAGCCGTACATACGCACGTATGTTGACATTCCATTCACAGGATGGATAGAATACAGAATATGGTTATACCATATTTATAATAACATCATATTATATTAAAGATACTGGATTTATTATTTTAGAATAGAAATAACAAAGAAAGAATAAGTTGAAGAAGAAAGGAACTTGAAAGAGGGTGGGGAAAACATTACCTCTTCTCCGGGTTCTTCCTTTTTATTTGATCAAAAGGGCCCCTTAGGTTGGCATTCTGATCAAACTAAGGCCTCTAGGTTATAGTGAGGGAAGTTGAAAGAGTATTTGGGTAGGTTTTTTCCGATCCAAAATGCTTTAAATGTGTGAATTAGCGAGAAGGGGGAGTGTCCTTTTATAAGAAGGGTGTGGCGGCGCCTTTGGAAAAGCTAAAAATATTATTTTATAATAAATTTAAATTCGGTTTCTAAGGACTCCAAAGTGTATTATTTAAAGTATAAGGTGGGGATGGGTCTAAAACCACACAACCAATAGAATTTAGATAGGTTTGGGTCATTATATTTACCTTATCTTTAAGTATTAACTCTTAGTTAATTAGTTTTTCACTTTTACAATGTCGCTTTGAATTTTTATATTATATGGTTAATAAAAATAATATATACATCCAAGAGACCCCAAAGTGGTGCATTAATGATACACCTATCATGATATAAGTCTATTGGCTGAACCTTAGATTTTTAGGAATTTAATATAAATTAATAATATAATATTTTTTTTAAAAACTCTTTTATGTCAATTTTGACACTATTCGGTATTTTGTTTTTGATAAATTCATAACAACATTATTACTTCGAATACAATTTATATAATCAATCCTAATATGTCACAGTAACCTAGAAAATTAGTGGAATTCATAAAAAGTCTCAAATTAAATTTATTTTGAAATTTATAATATCAATTAGTTTAATATTTCATTAATTAGGTAATTACTGCATCACCATTGTGTCATAAATAAATTAAATTATTTAATGTCTTAAAATTATAAATAAAATACCATTATGTAGGAAATCTTTTTATCTTTCTAATGAATATTTACAATCGAATTTAGCATATGTATATCCCTATATTAAAATTTTTTCATTAAATAAACATTGATTTTAACTCTTTCAACTCTTCTTTAAATTAAATAATAATAAACGTCCAAATCTAATACAAGTGGACCTAAATGATAATATTTTACTGCTAAGGTTGTTTTTGGTCGAGATACACTTTTCTAATAGAATTAGGACATGTTCTAGGGTAATATTAATATAATTTTTACCCTTAATTACCCTATTTACTTTTAACAGTGGTAAATAAAAGTAAAAAGTTTCTATTCATCAAATATTATTTTCATCTCATTGAACCACATTTTACTCTTTGATATTAACCGTGTCTCTCGGATTTTCAAAATTCTACTCACAGAAGCGGTAAAATTATGTTTTATGAAAAATTCAGTTATTTAACTACCACTTAGTGGTTTCATTACTCATCAAAAAATGAAAGTTTCCAGAAAAATACCAAAAATTAGTCCTAAGATATATTTTATATTATGAATTAAAAAATTATGTCTATTTTACCAAATTCAAAACATAATAGTTGCATTAATTACTTTAAAAATTAATTCCTATTGTCAAAACAAATAGCGTGTTTTTAAGAGATAATAACTATCAAATGATTAACACTTGTTTATGGCTGGTTTAAATGTGAAATTAAATCTAATGACCAACATTGTATTAAATTTTAAAAATATATTCTAAATATAATTTAAAACCACTATAATTAAAAATTTATCACTTTTAATTATTTCGATTAAAAAAGTTGTTTTTAATTAAAGTAATTTTCTCTATTCATCAAAATATAAAAGTTATCCGAAAAGTACACAAAATTTCACCCTATGCTAATTTCGATATTACGAATCCAAAAATGTAGTCCATTTCGAAAGATAAAATTTATAAAATTTGAAAAATTAGGTATTACTATTCATAACAGCTAGTTTGATTGGTTGTGGTGTGTTAGAATCTCGAAGTTGCGTACAACGCACGCCATTTCATTATTCAAAGGGAAACATACCATGGAAGCTTGGGGTGTTACAATCAAAATAATAATGTATTGAATAATAATTACACCATGACGTGGAGACGGTAATCCGTACGTACGCACGTATTAGGATATGTCATTAAAAGGATGGATAGAATAATGAATATGGTTATACCTTATTTATAATAAAATCACAATATATATAAGATACTAGAGTTATTATTTTAGAATGTAGATAAAAAAGAAAGAAGAAGTGGAAGAAGAAATGAACTTGAAATAGGGTGGTGAAATTATTATCTCTTCTTCGGGTTCTTCCTTTTGATTTTATCAAAAGGGATCCTTAATTTGGCCTTCTAACTAAAGAAGGGCCTCTAGGATGATTTGAGGGAAGTTGAGAGAATATTCGGGTAGGGGATGGCCGATTCAAAGGCATTGAATGTGTGTATTAGAGAGAAGGGGGAGTTCCCTTTTAGAAGAGGGGTGTGGGACACCTTAGGAAAATCTAGAAATATTAATTTATAATATATTAATTTTCGGTTTATAATAGTTTTAAAATTTATTATTTAAAGTATATGTTAGGTAAGGTTTTCAAACTACACAACCAATAGGTTTTAGTCCGGTTTGGGTCACTATATTAACTTTATCATTTAGATTACCTCTTAGTTAAATAGTTTGACATTTAACATGTCTCTTTATATTTTTATATTATATGGTTAATAAACTTACTATATATATCCAAGATAACCCAAAGTGGTTCATTAATGATACATCTATCATTATATAAGTCCTTTGGAAGAACCTTAGATTTTTAGGAATAAAATATCAATTAGTAATATAATATTTTATTTGAAAACTATTTTAGGTTAATTTTGACACTATTAGGTAATTTGTTTTATCTAAATTCATAAAAACATTATTACATAAAAAATATTTCATCTAAAAAATACTACGATTTCATATTAACCTTGAAATTTAGTGGACTTAATAAAAAGTGTCAAATTACATTTATTTAGATATTTATAATATTAATTATTTTAATATTTCATTAATTAGGTAATTACTTCATCACCATTTCTTCATTAATAAATTAACCTATATAATGTCTAAAAATTATAAATAAAATACCATTATGTACGAAATAATTTTATCTTTCTAAGGAATATTTATAATCGAGTTTTTCATTTGTATAACCATATATTAAAAATGGTTTAGTTATTAAAATTTGATTTTAACTCTTTAAACTCTTCTTTGAATTTAATAATACTAAATGTCCTATTCTAATCCAAGTGGACCAAAGTGGTTCATATTTTATTCATAAGGTTGTTTTTGGTAGAATTATACTAATCCAATAGAATTAGGACATGTGTTAGGGTAATAATAATATCATTTTACCCTTAATTTCCCTATTTACTTTTAACCATTGTAAATAAAATTAAAAAGTTATTATTCACCAAAAATTATTTTTATCTTATTGAACCACATTTTACTCTTTTATATTAACCATGTCTCTCAGATTTTCTAAATTTCTCTCACAGAAGTGGTAAAATTAGGTTTTATGTGAATTTGTAAATTCTTCTAAGAGATGGGTAAAAGACGATGAAAAGTTCAAATTTGTTTTTTATATATCTAAAATTATTATAAACTAACACCAGTGAATTAAATTGAAATTATATAGGTATTATGTATCTACTTTAACCTAAAATAAATTTACCAAAAAAATAATTATTTAAATAAAAATTCTGTTTTAAACTATAATTGAGTGTTTTTCACTATTCACCAAAAATTGAACATTTTCAGAAAAATATCAAAAATTTACCCTAGGATAATTTCAATATTCTGAGTCTAAAAATTATTTCTATTTTACCGAATTCAAAACATAGAAGTTTTATTTTTTAATTGAAAATTAAATCTCGTTTTTAAATTCAAAAGGCATATTTTTATAAAATAATACCTATCAAAAGATTGACACTTGTTTATATCCAATTTCAAAGTAAAATTACATACAATGACTAGCATTGGATTAAATGGAAAAAATATAATCTATTTATACTTCCAAACCATTAAAATTTATAATTTAACACTATATATTATTTTGATTAAAAAAGTTGTTTTTAGATAAAATATAGTATTTTCACTATTCACCCAAATATGAAAGTTATCAAAAAAACACCAAAAATTTATTGAAACTAAATTCTTATGCCCTGATTCTAAAAAATATGTTTATTTTGTCAAATTGAATATATAAATGTTTCAAATATTGGATTTAAAAGGGTTCACTATTTAAAGGCGTTAAAAGTGCATTTTTTTTAAAATACTTCTTTTATCTGAAAAATTAATTTCTTCTTACATTATTTATAAAAAACTCATAATTTGGATTCTAAAATTATAAGTATTGTATAAAGTTTAAAATTCAGTTAATACTATTCATAACTTCTTTTGAACGTCTAGGTTGGTATGTCTTGGAGCGCTTGAACTCGGTGTTTCATGTAGTACAAGTTATTGAATTACATTGAAAAAATAACGTACTATGAAATCTTGGGGTGTTACATTTATTTTGAGATGTGAATACTGGAGAGGATAGTTGGGGGTATAACCAACTCTAGGAAGAATGTTGCTACTGGGATTATAGAATTGTTCTTTCTATGGGGCTTTGTAATACTGAAAGAAGATAGTAAAAGAATCATTGTTTGTGAGACTATCCAGCCTGAAAAATTCATGTCTTTTTACCTCTCTATATAAATAACATATTCCAAATTATCTTCATACTTTATGCAATTGAAATTTAAGGTAGTGAGTTATATTTTAGTGGATCGTAACTCTAACAGGTTTATATGATAGGAAAGGTTTATGTTAAGTAGTTAAGAGACATTCTTATAAAATAAAAAAGGAACAACTAATAACCCCCTCACACTCCCAGTGGTCTCGATTCAACTTAGGAACTACAATTAGTGTTAGAGAGTTGCTTCCCTATGAAAGATCCATGTTTAAAAAATGAGAAATCAAATTTCATGAAATATAAGGGGATTTTGATTTTCAAGGGAATAAACAATCATATCTAGAAATATATTATGATTATATATATAATGTCCCTTGGGTTAGATGTTTTGGAAATTACAACAGAAGGATTTCCTCCGTGTATTTAGAATACTCCTTTTACCACTACTAATAAGATCAATCGTTAAAATGATGGAATGGATAAAAATTAATTAATCTCATTACTTATTTAATGCGAGTTTCTTAGAGTAAAAAAACGTGAAAACATAAATGGAATTTGGGATAGGTTGAAAAAAATTATAAAGGAAATATAAAGTTGAAGATGGAAAATATATAACTCTGAAAGCTGAATAATGAAGATATAAAAAGAGCTTAGCCAGAATCTATCGCTGACTTATTTAAAAGGGTAAATGATATTGTTAGAACTACAATATTTCATGGTGATAAATTAGAAGACTCAACTATTGTTTAAAATATCTTGAGAATTCATCCGGATAAGTTTCATTCCACGACTTCATCTTTGGAAGATAGAGATCCTGAAACTCTCTCTCAACATGATCTATACAGTCTTGTCGTTAATTTTGAAATGATAAGAGAGAATGTTTTGAGAAAGAAAGAAGTTTTTGATCAAGAAATGTCTATAAAATATTTGTTAAAAGGGATAAAAGATGAATATGTTCAATAAGAATAAATTGGTTCAGAAGCTAATGATGTTGTTGAAGATTTAAACATAATATTTTCCCACCTTTCAAAGAAAAACAATACTGTCAAATGGGGAATTAATACCCTAAAATGATATAATTGTTAAATGATATAATTGTTAAGGGAAATTATTTTTTTAAAAAAATTGAACTAGGAATAATGATGGAGAATATATTTCTGAATATTATTATGAGAAACCTTAGAAACAATGTTAGAATAAACATTAAGAAATATTCCCTTAAACAAATGAAAAAATGTTATTTGAGTATAAGAAAGAAGAATTATTCCTCCTCTAATGATGAATCTGATCATCAAATCAACATTATTGCTCATGTTAGAAAAGGAAGTGATTAGTAGTGATGATGAGAATAAAGAGATGAAAAAAATGGAATGGATTCTCAAATATAATATGGATAATGAAATTAAAAATAATACTCTAGTCATAAAAAAAATAAGGTGACTACAATTTTTGAAAGAATACATTTTGAGAACTTGGATCTTGAACGGAACATAACATTTTATAAAGAAAATTCATTTAGCAATAAGAATATCAATAAAATAAAATCTACCCTTGTTGAAGAATGTAAACATAATAAGTTTAAGATTGATGAATCCTAAAAAATCATTAATGCTTTGAAGTGTAATTTTGATGATAATGAATAATAGTTTTTAGAAACCCAATCAATGTTTCCTACAATGAAGTGTTAGATAAGAAAGATGAAAGAAAACTTCCATAAGGTAATTAAAGTTAAATGTAAAAAATCTAATTAAGGTGAAAATAATGGATTACAAAAGAATGTTTGTGAGAAAACATCAATTATCAAAAATGATAGGAATTAATTAAGAAAGTATCCTATTGAGAAAATTGGATCACAATTTGTGAAGAAACAAAAACTTAAATGTTCTAATTGGATTTACTCTCCATCCAAATAATAACATTTAAGAGGTCACTATTGGTTTTTTGAATTTTCAGAAATGGAGCTTATTCATGTTAGAATAATTGTATATACCTATAAATCGACAATAATTGAGGGAGAGTAATGATGAGAAATAAAATAAAATATTCCAAAAAAATTATGTTGAATAGAAAAAGGAAACTCAAAAGATGAAGAAAGTGCAGAATGGTAAGAAAGATTAGTATGTTAATAAAGTAGTGAAAAAAACATGCTGAATACCAAAAGAAAGAGTTCTTAGTCATTTTCCAGAACAAGTTGATATTGAAATAAAATTAAAATAAACAAAAAATTTAGCTTAAGAAAATTGGAATAAAAATTGTATTTGATGATGTGAGATATGTTGATAAACGAGTATCAGAATATTTTGGCTTGAAACATCAGAAATTTTTTAATAGATGTGATGAATAAGGGAATGATAATAAAATCTGTTTGACTATACTTCAAGAACAATAGGAAGTAATGAAAGAGTTTTTACAAACTCACTACCAAAAAAAGGTTCCAAGACGGGAAAATAAATAGAAATCCTTATCAGAAGAGTCTACAGATGAATATAAACATGTTACAAAATATGATTAGGGGAAAGATAATATAGGAAATACATCCAATGAAAAATAAAAGAATAATAAGAAAAATTCAATATTGAGATAAGACTCTCAGTCCTAACATTGTTTTTGAGAAGATACGAGGTTCGTCCTTATTCGAAAAATATTTGTGTAGTTGTACTAACATGTAAGGAATTGAAGGAGTTTATGTAAACATGCTAATGGTTACTCTCTTACAATTTATGAAAAATAAACTAGTGAGGTTACACAAAAAATTGTTTTTAATGTTATGTTTAAACATATGAACACTATGATATGTTTTTTGAGATGGGTGTAGGATATTTTTATCTTACATAAATTATTTTCAAGATTACCCCAGAAATGAGAATATTAAAAGAAACCTAAAAAGGTTTTACATGAAAGTTTATTAATCAACAACATGGATAACCTTGACTATATATTCTTGTTTTCTACATCAGGTCCTCTCATGTAGACATATAGTTGTACCATTAAATTGTATTTGTTAAGAAACTAATGTTATATATTTTTTGAATATAGCTTCATTATTTTTTAGATAAATGTTCCAAACAATTGTAATGAGAAATTTTTCCATTAAGAGGGAATATTTTTATGATGGCCCCATTGAGTTTGATTATCAATAAGGGGGAATAATATATTTAGGGGGAGAGAAGAAACCCCAAGATAAAAAAGGAATAAGGGAGGTAAAAAAATGTTATAGTGAATAAAAACTGACAAAAGAAAACATTACAAATTATTGTTGTGCATATGATTAATGTAGGTATTGAAGTCGGTATTGATAACAAACACAAACGGGGAGATATTTGGACCCCAGTTATTTTTTGGTTTTTTTTGTTAGTAGAAAAATATACTGGTGAAGGATTGTATATTGAGAAAGATGTGAGGAAAGCTGTCAAATCAGTTCTTGGATGATAATAAAATCATGTATGACAATCAGATCCCGGAAGATAATCAGATTAAATAGGATCTGATTAATAATCATCAAAATTATATAAATATATAAGAATTAGTCAAGAGATTAATAAATTATAATGAGGAATATGTTTTGGAGTCATAACGACACTAATATAAATATTTCGATGCTTCAATGTTTTTTATTTCTCATAAATCATAACTATGTTTTGAAAATTATGATATAAACATTATAAGAAATATGTGAGGAAATAAAATATGTTCATGATTATTAGGAAGAAAAATATTTTTTTGAGCATGAGGAAGAAAATGTTCTTACTAGATGAAATGTTCTTAATGAAATAAATTTCCAACTCATGAAAAAGATGTTACTCAAGAAAATGTTTTTACTCAGAAGTAATTTCTTAATAAATATCATGATATTACACATGAAAATGATCTCACTCAAGAAAAAGTTCACACTCCAGAAAAATAACTTACTCCAGAAAAATATGTTACTCAATAAAAAAAGCTTAATCAAGAAAATGTTTGTACTCAATAAACATTTCTTACAAAAGATTAATATCATACTCATGAAAAAGATATTACTCAAAAACATTTCTTGCTCAAGAAAAATATCTAACTCACAAAAAAGTTCATACTGAAGAATCATAATCATAATGAAGTTTATAAAGAAATTTTGAATCATTAAAGATGTCAATGAATGATAAAAAATCAAGGATATTTGAAAATTCTAAATAGAATTGAATGAGTCAATGATAGATCCAAGATATAAGGAGAATTGAATATTATGAAATTTTATTAATAGATAAGGGTTTTCAGAACCTATCCTAAACCATTTTTGAGAACACTAAAAGTGGAGGGTAGTGTTTATTTGTAAATGTGTCTCAAAAACTGTTAAATTATTCGATCTCCATAATTTGTGTAATTGGTATTGAGTTTCCAACAAAACATTGTGTTTTAGGTTGAAGTAGAGAAATATCATCACGTTAATGTTAAATATGATCATTTGAGGGAGATTTATATAAAGAAGTCATTTGGACATAGTTCTATCTGATGCATGAATTGTGAGCTGAAAATTCAGTTCATCATCAATTAAAGAGAAAGGGTAGAAGAAGAATTGAATCGGACTGACCATCGGACAGTGGATCTAGATTGGAAAGATCAAACTGATTGATTCTAAGGATGTTTGTTGGATTTAGTATTTGAATACCATTCAAGACCAACATATTACTTAAGTGAATAATTGATGTTCCTAAAGAAGGTAAACATGTAATTTTTTATTCAACTAGATTTTGGAGGATGTGTAGACTTTATGAATTGGATCAAAAAATATAAAGGAAAGTGATGATTATTACTGTGGATGCTTACTATTTATTTAAAAGTCTTTTTTGGGAATTTGATACTAGAAATGATAGTAAGGGGTAATAACCAACAATAGTAAGAATGTTGCCACTATGATTATAGAATTGTTCTATTCTTATGACTTTGTATTCTAGAAAGAGGATAGTTTAAGAATCCATGTTGTTGGGACTATACAATATGGAAAGAAGTAGGTATTTTTACTGAACCATGTAAATATTGTGTGCCTCATTCTCTTTATAAGTTTTTCTTACGAAAGGTGAGGTTCTGAGTTATATTTGAGTGGATCATTACTTTAACAGTTTCATAGGTTAAGAATGTTTTTTGTGAAGGAGTTAAGACACATTCATATAATGGAAATAAGAACCAATTATTCACCCCCCCCCCCCTTTAGTGGTCTCCATCATACATGAAACTACATGTTTTCTCGTCATGATATAAGAATAAATCAAATTTTATGCATAAAAGATCTATTTTTATAAAAGGACACTATTACCACATTTTGATGGGTTTATTATTTAAAAAATAGATTTGAAAATTTTATAAATTATAATTTAAAAAACAATGTATTTTAATGGGGGATATGAAAAATTAAATTGAATGAATTTTGGGTATTTTCTTTTGATAAGTTTCAGGTTTTGATGAATAGTTATAAAATGTTTCATTAATATTGATAACTGATTTTTAATCTAAATAATTTATAGTGTTATATTATAATTCTAAATATTCTAAATGAATAATTACATCAATTTATAATCATATAATTTAATTTAGGCCATTGGAATCAATTTCACATCGAATTTGGATATAAAAACATTTCAATATTTTTAAAGTTTTCACTTTAAAATCTTGTTTTCCCGTTTCATAAATGATTTTAATTTTAAATTAATTTTACTAAATTATGTGTTTTGAATATTGAGAAATGGATTCTATATTTGGAATCAGAAAGTCCTTATTTATAAAATAGGCCCTTTTTGGACAATATAAATAGTAACCATTAAATTTTTTTAATTACCATGTTTAAGGGTAAATTGGGTAATTAATTGAAAAAATAATACAACAAATAATAGAAATTTACCGTACAACATGTACTCATTTTTTTATGGTTATTTTCTACCAAAACATCATTGCGATGATTTTATGGCATCATGGATTTATTAGTATGACTTTATACATTTTTCTACATTTTATTCTAAAGGAATTCAAATTTTCCAAACTCATGTTTTAATAAATATCACATTTTTTATATATGATTATTTAGAATTTATATTGAACTATAAATAGTAATTGGAAATATAATATGTTTTTATTAACCATAATAATTTATTTTTAATTTTTAGGGAAAAAATTAATAATTTAAATTCTTGCACAATGATGTGGCCTTAATTGGTTATTTAATGGACATATTAACTAAATGTAAAAAAGTTTAAATCAACATAATTTAAAATGATAAATGTCTTAAAAGAATTTTATGAGTGAACAAGATATATTATGGAAAAATTAAATGGGTTTTTTAATGTTATCATTTGGACTAATATTTTTAAAATTTCATGAAATGAATATTCTTAAAATTGACATTAATGATATTATAAAATAATTACTATTTTTTTAAATGATATAAAATTCATGAAAATATAAAAGTAAAACAAATTATTGGTATAAATTTTAAAAAATCATCCATAAATAATTTATAGTTCTTTTTAAATTTTATTATAACTACATTAATCTTTAATGAGTAAAAATCAATGTTGTCAATGGAAAGAGGTAATGTGTTTAATTAGGGTTAAAGCCAAAAAAGTAGCGTAATAATGTGACCAAAAAATGATTAAAAATTATTATTTTTATATGGTTTCAACCCATAATCATTTTAATGTTTAAATTGATAATTCTTTAGTATTCGTTAATTGATAATTAATTTATACTAATTTAATATTTTGAGAGTTTCCAAAAGTGCTTATCACCTTAGTTAAAAATGGAACCTCCTACCTAAATTAATCACACCACATTGAGCCTTCTATATCATCAAAAATATGGTTAACGTTTCTCAAAAAGTCCCTCCAATAATCTTAGAATCCTTGATTTTGGAAAAAATTAAATGAAGGAAGACTTTAGGTTTAAACTAAAAGGAATATCCCAAATAAGGCGTAACATTGTTCAATCATAACTTTAATTTTATTTCTTTCCCCAATCTATAATTTCTTATTATTAAATGATTTTATAATAAAAATATTAAAATAAAGATACTAAAATATTTTTCTATTATGGTAATGACCTAAACCTACACACACATCCATCGAATGGGTAACAAATTTACAGTTCGTGTACGGGGAACTACCTCCTTGCGAAATGATGTCATTTTGTTCTACTTTACCCCATATCATGGTTGGTCATTATAATGGACACACTATTTTTAAATGTAATAAATTATATTTAGATTTTTTAAATACGTCTTCAATTATTATATAACACATACCTTAATTATTTTCATCTTTTGTAAATATGATAACATCGTTTGTCGATGTGTGGACTACCGCCTCCTCAAAGCGTTGTGGTTCATTCGAAATATAAATTTAACATATAGTGTATGGTTTTAATAAAAATATGTGATATATATGACATATATATAATCCTTTAATTATAATATACGTAAACATCATTTACTTCTCATTCTTTTATTAGGGAAAATAAATTAAAGAAGTGTTCATACGTATGTACAGCCTACCATATCCGTGAACAATGCATTTCATTTCCTATATACATATTTAATTTATGTTTATAAATTTATATATATACTGAATATATTTGTTATTTTCATCATTATTAACATTATCTTGAAGAATAAATCATGATCTATGTAATAGGAAGAAAAAATAACAAGTCAAAGCATACTTGAGAAACAAGGAAATTTACACCCAATTTAGTGAAAATGATGAATGTTTATTAACAAATGGGTGACAAAATAATATAATATGATCAGATATTATATCATTAATATTTAAATGGTTCTTTTATAATTTAATAAAATTCATAAAACCATTATTTAGGATGATAAAGGACGTTCAACTAAAAAGGAAACACAAGGTAAGGGGTTATTTCATAGTCTCATCACTATTGAGAATTATTTGTCATTAAGTCTCTATTTGGGGATATTTATCCTCTTTGTTAGTGTTTTTTATAAATGTTTTTAAATTTTTTTAATGTTTTACAATGATTTAATAAATTTATTTTTACCCATTTTTTTCTTTTTAAAAATTATTTAAAAAGAATCTTCTTATAATTTTCCAAAAATCCTAAACTATTTGGTCTTTTAGGATTTGATTCCTTATAATCATGCTAATGTAATAAAATAATTATTCTACTCTGGGATTATGGGGTCAAGGTGTTACATATCATTACATTTTTAGGGTTAATGATAACGTCAATTTCTTAATTAATATATAGGTTTATAAGTTTTAATTTCTTGGATATTCAGTTGGTTTTGGGATATGTATATTTTGGATAATGTACGAATAAGATATATACACACATCAAAATATGATTGTTTGAATGATTAATTTTGTTTGAGGAAATATAAGTAAATTAATATTTACTAAGAGAGTAAGGTATATAAAATAATATAAGTTATATCTTGAATGTTAAATATGTTATGAATACCCTTTCATACATTCATGAGTGAGTAATAATTAAAATTACTAGGATGAAATATATTTATGTGAAAAAACTTAATACCCATTTATTATAAATTGTATATTTCATTAAGTCCTTATATGTTCGATTTCATGTGATACACATAGAACCACAATATAGTGAACCCTGGGAATATATAAAAACTTTAAACGTTATCCATAAAACTAGATGGAAAAAAATATATATAACAAAATTATGAAATATATATAGAAATAAATAAATTCATTATCCATGCTATGTCATTGATACAATAAAATATTATATATAAATAACTAATAAGTATGAATAATGATTTGAAATGTAATCTGTATATTAATTGAATTTTATGTGTTATATAGATTAAATATATTATTGATATTAATAATATATTAACAACAATTATATTAGTTATTTGATAGGAAATAATAATAATAATAGATAGTTTTTTTTAAATGGAAATTTTACAATGAAAAGAGTACTCATTAATTTTTTATGTTTTTAGATAAAAGTAAACTTCTTAAATTTTAGATTTTGAATTTGAAAAAAAAAATTCTTTTTTAATTTAGAATAAAAATATCAGAATAGGATAAATTTTTGGTAGTTTTCTGGAATAGTCGATCTTTTGTGAAATGTGAAAATATCACTTTTACCAAAAAAATGACTTTAAAATATGATACGCATGACCAATAACTATATGAAATATTTTATCAACTAAAATATATATTTACTATATTAAATTATACAATTTAAAAATTGTCTAGTTAATTTAGAAAACCTATGATCAATATTTTGATGACATAAGTAATATTTTCCAATGAACATTATATTTTTGTATTTTATTTTTATTAAATAATATTTCAGTAAAATGTGGTTTATAATAACATTGAAATCTATTTAAAAATTTATTGTTATAAAAAATAATTTACATCCTGAAAATAAAATACATGGATAATTTTAAACTAAAAATTTATTTTATGATTAAAAATACAGTTTTTCGAAAAATGAGATTTTATGAGTTCAATGCTCTAATGTTAAAACTTATTTTTCATAGACATATAATCTTTTTCTAAAAAAAATTATTTAATTTTTTTAGTCACTAGATCTAATTTATTAAATAATTTTCTTTTCAATTTTATTCATTAAAATTAAATTACTAAGGAAACAAATAGTCATCAAAATAAAACCAAAAAAAGAATCTTGAACATAATATGATTAAATATCTTTAAAAATGATTAAAAATGATTTAATATGGATTTTTTATGTATTATATTTCTTTATATCGTCCCCCACTAAATTAATTTCTATTCCTGAGCCACATGACTTGTGAAACATATACTCTCTTTATATTAAGTTGAAATATTTACAAAAATTCCATTCTCACTACTTATAAAAATGGAATCTCACCTCCCCTTAAATACCAGTAAATTAATTTTTTTTAGTTTTTAAAATCATTATATTTTCCTTTATTTATAACAATATTCCTTTTTCTTGAGCCTATAATCATGAGAAATTGTCTTAACACCTCTATTTCCAAGGATTCTCCCGTTAGAAACCCTAATTTCTCAACGTGGGTACATTCCTTTTCTAAACATTATTTTTGATTTCATACCATGAAAATATAATTTTATAATTAGTATATAATTAATTAATTATTTTTTACATAATTTTTATACAAATTAAATAACCATTATCCACATTTCCCCATTACTATTAATAAAAAAGAAACTGTAGTTCATATGTTGTGCGAACTGACCCCACCACAAAGCGACAATGTTTTTTTTTACCACCACCAGTTTCCGATGAATATATTGGTAATGTTGAATAAAAACTCGACAAATTTAAAATAAATAATATTATTTGGATAAAAATTATAATACCAATTCTCTCATTATCATTTTTTTGAGAAATGAAAATGTTAATTGTGCGTTGTGCGGACTACCACCTCCATGAAGTAACATATCTTCCTTATCTAATTTCATTATAATTTAGAAAAACATTTTAAAATAAAATTTACCACCTTAAAAGTATCTAAATAATAACATTATAATAAAATAATAATTATATTATATCAAAATAAACCACTTTTGTCATCACAATTGTATATTAATTATGGTATGTTCATGTTTGGGTCAGTCTAACCACCAACCTAAGGAATGTAATAAATTAATATCATGGACGGATATGAGAAGTAAATTATTAATTATTTGTTATATAAATTCTTATATAATTATTTTATATTTTTTCTTATATTTTATTATGAATATTAATCTCATTAATTAAGATACCACCATTTGTTTGATAAAAATCACTGAAACAACCTTATTGCCAATTTTTTCTATAAGAAATATAACTAAAAAAATCATAGAATGAAATTATAACATTATAAATTAACATAAAATATCAATTATAATACCTTATATTAATTATTAATGATGAAATTTGGTATAATAATTACGAAAAAAATCACTACTATGAAACTAGTTCAAAACGATTTAGATTACCCAAAGCCGATATTAAAAATAGATAATAATTAACTTATATAAATATATAGAATATTAATAAATGAATTTTATAAAATTTTACGGTCTTAATAATTTTATGAGTTAAGATATTATGATATATATATTTGTTACATAGGATCTTATAGTGAATTTGACTAATTGGGGAAATATATTAATGGCTTCTTGTCTCAAATTTACACCCATCAAGACATATATCCTATTATAATGCATGTTTTGTTTGGAATGAATTATCTAATTACCATTATATATATATATATATTGTATCATGATTGTTTATTTATTAATGATATTTAATTTTTCATTTTAAATCATATACTTTGAGGGGTTTTGAATTAAATGTTACTCGAGTTTTTGAAAATTTCATGACTAAAATCTTTCTCCTTGAGTCCTGAATTATAAAAATCATTATGATATTCCAAGACCATTTTTCCATAGAATTCAATTTATCAAAGGTATTTTCTCTTTTTATCTATGTAATTGACTTCTTTTCCTTAATATAATCTTCATTGATGAAATATATTGTCAAATAAAAGGTTGATGTTGGAAGGAATAACACCCATTATTTCCAATGGACCTTTTAATCCAGATTTACATTTTCCTTTCATCCAATGTTATATATAATAATTTTATTCCTATTGATGTGTTATATATTTTGAAATATATATTTCCTCTCGCATTTTTTTAAAACATCATTTTATGATGTGGTTTTTCAACAAATTTATTTTAAAAAATTAAAAACATTTTTCAATCATTTTAAAATAAAATATTTTATCTTCTACGACAAATTTATTTTCATAAATTATATATATTTAAAACAAATATATTATTTAATTTTATTTTCTATAAATTAATGTTTTCAATGTTTTAAATTCACCTTTTTGAATAAAACATCTGAAAGGGACTTGTATCTTCACCTTTTTACAATAATGTCAAACAAATTCTAAAATTTATTTTTAATTTTTTGTTCTAAGTGGACATATCATTCTCCTATAATTGTTTTCTCTATGAAAAAATACTCTATACACTTTCATGGTTTCACAAGGAAAATATTACTCTCCTTGTTTTATAAAATAAATTTTTTCAAAAGATCAATGAAATTTCATATTTCCAAAATCATTATTATAAAACTCCTAAAAAGTGAATTTCATCCAATTAATTAACCTTTTTTATATATTATTCCTAATCCTGGAAATTATTGAACTAATACCATATAACTTATTTATTTGGATGCATTTTTTCATCCTCTATTAAACCAAACAAATGATTCATCACAAACTTTGTCTTTCCAAATCATCATATATTATAGGTTTTATTGTTATTCCAATGCCTTTAATATGTGATATCTTTGTGTTTTAATCCACTAAATGAAGGGCGTTAACCAATATTTCATACATTTATTTATTTCAAAAATTATTAACCTATTTTTATACCATTACTTTATATAGTTTTAGTTTGTGGGATTTATAAATGGAAAGTTATTCAATATATTTCTTTGGTAAATATTTCAAATCCATATACTTGTTATTTCAATAATGATTTTTGTTTATTGATAGGTAATATTGTTGAAGTTATTGTTCATGATATAGAGATTCCATATATTAATTTATAGATCTCACAATATAGACTTGCTTGGGTATTTTAGTTTATTTTTTCCCACAATAAACTATTTCCTAGAAACAAGTATTTAATGGAAAAATCATGATGTCTATGATCATGATGTCTTGGTTCAGGTAATTTAATTTGTTTTCTAGAATTATGAATTTCATTTCTAAGGAAACATTTATTATTATCCATGCGATCTTTTCATTTCCATTATTAACCATGGATATATTATAATTTTAGTTCCATACCATTTATTCATTATTTTTTGTTATTTATTTTTACCAAAATATTTATTCTCATATCATGCTCAGTTATGATATTTTATTGAAACTTATTATCCTTGCCCATATTAATTATTTGTTCTCATGATTATAATGATTCAATTTTCCCATGTTATGATGAAAATTACTACACATGATATGTCTAAAATAGTATAATGTTTGGATAATTTTTTAGGAGAAGTCGTTGACTAATTATGAATTATGTAGTCTTCTATGTAGTGTAAAATGTCCATTTGATGTTATATACATGTCATGTGATAGTGTTTTTATAACTCTATATATCTCTTAGTCAAAATGATCAATAAAATGAATAAGACTCAATATTTTATAGTGATATTATAATTATTGATGATTAAAATTGGTTCACTCTGGATGATTTCAAAATTGGTATTTCAAGAAGGTGTTCATTCACACCAGATTCCGGGAGTGTGAGTCTATTGTGTCACATGGAAAGTATTTAATTCAAACACCATATATACTAAATATATTTCATTGGATGGTAATTATTTCCATGTTGTAATAACTTATGAGATACATAGGTCATAGCATGATCATCTTGCATTTGCACACACCCCATTCCCACATTTGAGTCCTCAAAAAACACTTCATCAACCTTCCTACTCTCAGGAATCATCGAAACTGGGAATATTTTAATCAGACATACAATTCATCAATATATATATGGAAATTATCACTAAAGTAAATCTTCACCCATTTATATGTCAATTTTATCAAGGGATTAGCTGGCCTGGAGAATTGTAAAAAAACATCATTAATACTTGACCAATCCTAAAAATATACTAATATAAAACAAATTATTGGGCCACTAACAAAGCATGATCACATAGACCTTCTTATGGACTTCTAAAATCCATTTATCAAAAATCATATGACACAAAAACATTAAAACCTGGATCAAGAACTAGTATTTAAATATCATATCATAAATGTGTTATTCCTTTAAGTTTCTCAAAATAACCTCCAAATGGTTTCCAAATTCCTCATCAATCTTAGT
This sequence comes from Viscum album, assembly GCA_963277665.1. Lineage (NCBI taxonomy): Eukaryota > Viridiplantae > Streptophyta > Magnoliopsida > Santalales > Viscaceae > Viscum > Viscum album. Next base: position 20,541,350 of record OY728135.1, read on the forward strand.
GTACACCAATATAAAATCAATGAATAGAGACTTGAATGAGACTTCAAACATATTAAAGGACTAGTTCATCAAATCCATAAACTTTATGGAATCATTGGAAAAGATAAATGGCATAATAACATACTCAAAATTCCCATACCAAACCCTAATGTTTATATTATGAACATTCACTTATAATACCCTCAACTAGTGGTATGCCAACCTTAGCTTGATTTTCAAATACCACCGAGCTCTAATAAAATGGTAAAAAATATCACCAATTCACAGTAAGTTGTATTTTTTCTTAATAGTCAATTTTTTTTTCTTGAGATGATATATTGAATGTTGGAGACTCCCATATGTATTCATTACAAAAAGTACCGGAAGCATCCAAGGTAACATGCTCAAAAAAATATACCCCTTTATTTAAATATCCACTAGTCTATACTTTAACTCTTTCAACATAGTAAGATCCATCTGATATGATGGTAAAAATGGAATTGGTCTTGGTAGGAATTTTCATTTTGAAAGAAACATATCATTGGGGTATCAACCAATAAAAATAATTCAGAAACACTTTGGGGTATTGGTACAAAACCACTAGAAGATGAATATCTCTATTTTTCCCTACAATAGAAAATAAAAACTTGGATATTTGAAATAAAATCAATCGTACATATAGAACAATGGATTTTTTTCCATAAAATTTGGTCCTACATACCATATAATATTTAATTCTTCTCATCATGAGATAAAAACTAGACCATGTGGTGATAGAGGTCAATTTGAGTTTTAAAATTAAACATCACATCTATATCAATGATGAGATCGAAAAAATCCAACTCTAAAACTATGAAGTTTAACATAGATTCTAGGTCAAAAAATAAAATACAACACTTTGGTCATTTTAAACCGTTCTCAATCTTTCTTCCCACTAGGGTAGATATAACCATCATTAATAGAATCTAATCATATCACGTAGCAAAATATTCAAAAAAAATATAATGATATAAAAGGAATGGGAAACACCAGAATCAAACAAATATATATATATATAGAAGGAGAAATAAACATCATACCTTAAATAGTGGTCCACTCAAATTCAATGTACTCAGGTGTCACCATTATTACATAAAGTCTTATTAAATCAATCCCACGTTAAAATTTCTTAGCTAGATAAGATTCCACATTGGACAGAGATAAAAAACTGACACCGTTGGAAACATCAAATTTAAACGATGAACCCTCACATAATGAAGAACCACTACTCCTCTATAGTGGAGTCGTTAAGATTCACTATATATGAAATGGACACCCAAACTAGGGGAATATCATTACAACCTCGGGGTAGTAAGATCTAGTATAGCCCAAATTCCGAAACTAATAATAATTTACCAACTTATGCACTGAAATGACCAATGAAACTAAACCTACTGACCATTATACACCTTTTTTACCACCCCAATGAAGTTCATACCACTTCCTCTTCGATCTGAAGGATTAACTCAAACTACCCATGCTATTGAAGAAACAAAACTAAGTCTTATCTTAATAACTAATTATATCTCTTCCATTTCCTCATTATCAATAACCATATAGTATGTTGGTAATAAACATATAATAAGCATCTACCTGATCTCATCCTTTAAATACATTTCAAAATGTTTACACTTGAGATAGTCTTTCATGATGTTCTCAGGAGACAAACTCACTCACTCAGAAAACCAAACAGAATACTCCATCAATTAATTGTCAACCTTCACTATAGTCAAGAATTCATGGGTATTCAACACCCTCAATGTATTAGGATACAATTAGTGATTAATATAATTCTTGATTTAGTATAGGTGAGATCAGTTGCATCCTAGACACAGATTCCACTGAATGGTTCCCCAATCCTGGTTGGCAAAATGGCCTCAAGCATATGTCCCTAAACACCAAAGGATTTTTACATGTAGCGAGGGACTAGGGTGTGTCTATGGGGAGAATATTTCCTCATCACTAGAGTGTAGATATATGGATATAAAATAATATATATGTATAGTAATTAGTTATTCATTAAGAAAATGGAAAACATCCTTGATTGATATAAATAAACAATAATAGAAAGAGTCTCACATACAAAAATAATATCATAAATGTCATGTCATGTGTCCACAAAGTATCAAAAATAGGTATACATGGAACCAATACAATACATGGATCAAAATTACAAAATAACAAAAACTATCCTAGAGAAAATGAAAAGCCTCAACTATTTCATGTGATACACTTCTCCAAGTCATGGAATAAAGTCAAACATCAAACAGTGGGCACTTTCCCAGATCCCTACAAGCATCTAAGTGGTCTGTCCAAGTATCGATCGATGTTCCAAATAGGGTGTGAGATAAAATCCATGTTGGAAACAAACCAAAGCTATAATTCGATCTAGTTAGTGATTATATAACAATAATAGTTGGTAATTACTTATGGAATATATAAAAGAAGTGTTTGATGTAAATGACCCAAAAATGTATGGGTTCCCACAAACACATGTTTTCTGCTACCTACTTTGGCCTTAGTAGAATTTATCTAAATAAATAGTAATACATTTATATATTTATAATCACGTTCATTTAATTAATTATCCCCTTTTTATGATTAAGTCTTGGTACATTCAATATATCCCATAAACCCTCATAAAATATTTGATCAATAGAAGCCTAACTAGGATATCAATAAAGTGTAACATAGTGACTGAATCCATGATTATTCTTGGTCTTGGTAGATCTATCTTTTAAATAATTTAATTAATTAATCAATTATAAACCTAATCATATACTCGGAATTTCTTATTTAGAATCCATGTATCTCTCCTGGAAAAACATTAACAATAAACTTACTAGACCATCCATGGATATCCTTAATAAGATGCAGGTATCTCTTTAAGTGTGGTATAACATCACCTCCCATTGATTCCAACATTGGCAGTCCAATAAAAGAGCCTAAGTGTCACCCATGATGTATATGACCAACTAAACTATGATTTTGTCCTTGTAAATCAACATAAAGAGTCCATGTATAACCCAAGAGTTTAACATTCATTCCCCTTTAGTCCATCCCTGGTATTACACTTGGGAGTCCATGTGTCACTTGAGAATAAGAAATGATGTAGCCAAATGGGTTTTTCAACAGTGTTTGTATATGATAAAATGTTTTATCCATGGATGATAAATAACATGCATTCAATATTATTTAATCATTTCAATTAAAACTCACCTCATAAGGTGGCTGATGTCATAGACAATGTATAGATGTATTATCCTCCTAATTATAACATGTGGCCATAATAATATATGACGTATCTCATGCATAATCATAGAATTACATGGACTAGCCTAGGGAAATGGCTATACATTCCCTTTCTTTAATCAATTCACATAGAATCTACATTTAATCATTTAATATCACATTGAAATGGGTAAAAGAACACATATAATGTAATTAGAATGATATGCCACCGATGGTGGACCAATTAGTTAAACAATAAATCTAAGGATTGATTCTAATTCAGGGTAAGTAACCTTTAATAATTTATCAATGGTCTCATTAATTACACAGCTCAAACCATTCAATTTTAATTATGGAATGAATTCCATTTCACTGAAATCACCGCATAATTCAGTTTAAAGGAACAAAAAAATATATAAACACCTCATATTCGATGGAAAATCACGAGAACACAAACTGTTGGTTCATATTATAGTTGTATAATATATTTATTTGACTCATATCAAGAGAAAACTGAAGAATTGAACAAAACCCTTCAAGAAGTCAATATAATCTTACACCTAAACAGATCAGCTGATACCAAGGAGAAATATGAACAACACAAAAGGAATCAAGTACTCACCAATGTGGATCCAATGAGAGGATTTCCAATCTAATCTGATTCTCGAGAGAGGAAAGGGATAAGAGTATACAATTTTTCTCCAAGGAGAGCTCTCAAATTCCCACATATTCCAACATAGGAAGAAAATATAATAAGTTTTATGTTATAAAAATTTTAAGGTAACATGTGAAGTTTCACCAATAACATTGAGCCACATGGTTTGGATACATTGTGGGAAAAACATTATACCATCCATGCGCATACTACTATAAGAAGGGGAAGCTCACATAGTTTTTGTGCACAGTTTAATAAATCTTTTAAAAACCATGTATCAACCCACTACCAAAAACTGTATAGCTACCACATTGATGTACACCTCTAATCACATTATTTCTCAGACAATGTGGCATCCCCCTAATCTCTTCTCAGGTCTCACGCAGTTTTTATTAACCTTGTGGCATGCAATGCATTGTTTTTACTAATCTTGTGGGAAGCTTGTTTCTCCCTAAAAGATGGGTTTCGGGCTCTAAACAATCCTCAAACATCCTTGATACCTCTATAACCTCAAATGCATAAGGACCCGACATTAAACATTACATAATATAGGAAATTTAACTAGAGTTAACTTAATACATTTCAAAATAACTTTTATGTTTGGAGTTTTATATAATTATTTCATAAAACATACAAGATAGTACCATAATAAAAAAGTGGATACTACTAAAAAATGTCAAATTCTTTAATAATACCAAACCTTTTGGTAAAGCAGGAATTCTTCACAATATTGATCTTAGATAATTATTTTTCTGTACCAGTCCATAAACCCTGTGTAAAACATTTCAAAACATAGGATGAGCAAAAAAATCTTACCAAGGGTTATAAAAAAAGGAATGGAACTGTCAGTCCCTGAATAATTATAAACATATTAAATCATTTTTAAAAAAATATATTTTTCACCCTTAAAGTAACATAGACATATAAATTCAAAAATTGTGATTACAAAAATTATAGAAAACATAAATAAAACCATATAGCAAAATAGGAAATTACTTACTTAAAATATTAACCCTTCTGGCTACCATATTATTTGTAACCCTTTTGACTACCTAATAATGTAACCTTCATGACTACCTTATAGTGTAACCATCACAAGTACACTTTGAATAACCATTATGATCAACTTCCAACATAAACATACCCATTGAATTTATGGGAGATATAGGTACCATCCTTCATCATAAACTATTCCCAGTAACTAAAAAATAAAAAAAATCTAGTACATGAATAAAAACATTCCATTTAGATTTTCTAAAAATAGAAATTTAAAATAGGATGTTTAAAGAAAAGTCCCTTATTTAAATCTTTTCTTACTAAAACATGTTCAAAAATACATTATAATGATATAAATAGTTTTATTAACATATTATAGAACAATATTCAAATATATAATACCATTTATAATATTTATATAACAACTTTCAACACATTTATCAATAATATTTTGTTATTTACATTGTTTCTATGGTCGGTTCATTATGGATTTTGTTGTAGAATGAATGAAAATCTCCAGAATTGAAACAGTATATATTTTCATGGTTAAATTGGTAATATTATAAAAACAAGGGTGTCTATAAATCGATTATGGAGTGAACATGGAAATTGGAATGAAATCTGAATGTTTCCTTGAATCAGACGTGCTTATCAAGAAGAATTCAGCAGGGAAACATTTTGAAACATGTATATCCCAATCAATAAAAGATTATATTATATAGATAAATTATCTTGGAAAAATAATAATAACATATAATAGGTTCCTACGAAGAAATAATCATTACATATTGGTGAAAATAGAGAATGATTATCTTGAATGAAAAAAACGGAGGTTCAAGAAGAATCCCTTAACTTACATCAGAAAGTGGTCAACACTTGAACGTAATATCATAGTTAACATCTAAAATCCAATAATTAATTTATTAAAACCTTTTACACATGTTTTTTTATTTATTATAATTTTATTACATTCATTTATCCCATTTTTTATGAGTTATATTATACAATTTTATAGTTAGGGGGTGTTCATTTCTTCTATTTTCATGATCGGTTTACTTGTATACATGTATGGAAAATCATGTAAAATTATAATAGTTGTCAATAAATGGAATTATATTTTATTTATGATTTTATTTAATATAAATTGTATTATATATCATTTTGTTCATATGGTATTATGATGAATGATTAGATAAAATATTTGTGATGAACATTATTTTTTTGGTGAATTTTGATCATGAGAAAACACTTTTTTTAATTTATATTATGTATAAAAACTTGTTCAAGAATATTATATAACATATTATATGTTTTATAAAATCTAATTTAACTATAATAATGTTTTTAAGACAATCCTTGAAACAAGGAATGGAAAATGAAGACACAATGTTCATGATGTCGGTAAATCGACACATTAGAGACGATGATTTATTTTCTAGAATAAAAGGGAGGGGAGAAGCATTTTTTTGTTTAATTACTCCATAAAAATTATAGACATCCAGTATATATAAGATAATATTGTTTTAATTACACTTGGATAGGGGTTGATGAGTATATAATAATAAAAGAAATGAAATTTTAAAGAAAATAAAAGAAAAAGAAATATGATTTTCCCACTTGAATTCTCCTTGTAGAGAACCTCCTTAAGAAACTTGGTGTTGTACTTTTGGTGATAAAAAAAGTATTGGATTTGGGGAAGAGGATTGGGAATTTAATTGGGTAGAAATTAAACATGCTACAATCCATTGAGGCTTGAGGACAAGAGGAGGTGAGGGGTGGAACTTATATTGAAGGAGAGGGGTGTTTTCTCAATATTATATTCATTAGTTTATTATTTTTGATCAAGCTAATGAATAGTTTTAGAATTATAACTATATATTTTATAATAATGATATATAGTTTGAAATTATGAGATTAAATCATACATACATTTTTTATGACTCAATAAATAATGTAATCTGCTTATATTATATATTACTGTATTTCACTATTCAAAAAAAATTTAAATATTTTAGAAAAATCCAAAAAAAAAATCACCCAAAACATTTTTCAATGATTAAAATTCAAAAATGACCTCTATTTGTTGAAAATAATTTTATAAATATGAGAAATTTAATTTTCAATTAAAATCATCATTTATTCGAAAAATATGAATTTCAAAATTATAACTCACTTTATATCGAAATCAAAAAATTAATTAAGGCATAATAAAATTATATCATTATAATTAGAAAACAGAATATTAACTTATGAATCTATTTTATGAAGAGAAATTCTCTTTGAAATGATTATATTAAATATAACATTTTTAATAAAAAATTATGTGTCACTGAAATACCAACACCTAATTTATCATTTTAAAAATATTAATTTATTTATTCAATGAGATAAATATATCATATTTTCAGTTATAATATATATAAATTTTATTTATACTTTCATATGTGAGGATACCTTTTCCTCATAGTATTTATTTATACTTTCTATATTTAGAAAAAATTATTTTATATTTAAATGAGTGATTACATTCTCCCAACCATCTAGAAATTGTGTCCTCATAATTTTTATTTACTTATTAAACAAGTGAGGATACCTTTTCCTCGTAGTATTTTCCAATTCCCATATTTATTATCAAACAATGTGGTTTCTACTCAAAACATTAACCTAATTTATTACCTATTTCCACAATAAATGCTCTTTATGATCAAGAATCTGGATAGAATTTTTCTCATATTAAAGGTTCTATTGCAGCTGAACTACTTCTTGGATCATATCATGAGATGAATTTGGAACATACTTTCTCCTCACAAAAACATGAAAATTATTCTATTCCTAAAATAAACTCAGAGTAAAATATAATCAGTAGTCAATTAATCCAACTTTTTCATCGATTTCATATGATCAAATAAATTGGGGATTTAACTTTAATTTCTCCTCAAGATGCATAACAGTTTTCCGAGGAGGTATTTTAAGGAAAACATGATCACCTACCTCGAAGGAAAAGTTTTTACTCCTATTATCTACATAAAAATTCTTCCCACTTTGAGTTATCATCATATTTTTCAGGATCATCTTTAACTTCTTATCCTATTTCACAACTAATTGTAGTCCCATAAACATCCCTTTCACAAATTCATCACCAAATTATGGATTTTGACACTGCTTTCCATGTAATTCTTTAAAAGGTTCGATATGTATATTAGAATGAAAAATGTTTTTATAAAAAACTCAACTACAGAAATATGTTGGTCCTAAATTCCCTGGAATTCCATTAAACAAGAACTAATCATATCCTCCAATGTTGGAATATTTCACTTAGTATTTCCTTTAGATTGAGGATTAAAGGTTGTTCTGAAAATTAATTTAGTTCCCAATTACTTATTAAGGCCTTTCTGAATGTTATAAGTGAACCTTGGATCACATAAAGATACAATGGATATGGGAACTATATGTAACCTAAAAATATCTTTGACGTACAATCAAAAAAATTTATCTAGAGAAAGAGTATCACAAAATGTAGGATATGTGAGGATTTAGATAACGAATCAATAATAACCCAATGTGCATTGTAACCTCAAGTAGTTATTTGTAGCCCCACCATGAAGTCCAAAGATATATTTTCCCATTTCCACTATGGTACTGGAAAAGGATGATATATCCCCTTTGGTATTTTCCACCATCCATTAACCTATAGAAAAGTCAAATAATTCCTAGTAAAATTAGTAATACATCTTTTCATTCTATAAGAACAGTAATACTCCTAAATGTCTATATACATCATAGTGGTTCCGTGTTGAACTGAAAATGGATAACTTTGAGATTCACATAATAATTATTTCTTCAAATGGGAATTATAATGAACACATCATATCATTCAAAATAACAATACAAAATATTTTTCAACATCACATTTAGCCAATTTACCATTCATAACCATTTATAACATTTTGGTAACTCATGATCTTCCTTCTACTATTTCCTAATTCTTTATAATAGAGAAAAATTCACCAACACATGAAACAAAATATAATTATTTCCTCCATCAAAAACCTCCAAGAAAAAATTCATGAAATAAATAATCAACGGGTCATGTTCCAAACATATCATGGTTAATGATTCTTGATGTTTTTGACTCAAGGAATCAACCACTTTGTTCATTTTTTCCGGATGATAATTGATTGTGAAATTATAATATTTTATCAGTTCCATCAAACTTCTCCACCCCATGTTCAATTAGTTCTGAGTTAAATTATACTTCAAATACATATGGACAGTATAGATTTCACATTTGGCTCTATATAACCTTTTCCTATAAATTTTTAATGTGAAAACCAAAGAATCTTAATCTATATAATTTATGTGGTAATTTAATTAATTATTATTAAATTGTCATGATGTATAAATAATTACATGATCATTCTACATCTGAACACAACCAAGTCCCTTAAATGAATCATTAATGTGGATGATAAATCACCATTTTCTGAAGGAATGACCAAAACTACAGCATTCTCCAATCTTCATTCCAGTTTCTAAAAACCAACAACAGAGTGTTCAATCAAAATAAATATAACTCATTTTCATGTTAACTTAGTTAGTTTGAAAGATAGCTGTGTAATTGCTTTTAACAAACTGTCAGTAATATCCTATTAATCAAATAAACTTATGAATCTGCGTAACATTTATAGGTTTATTCAATTAATAAACAACTTTTTTGTGGGATCAAATTTTATGAAACCCTTATTTAAAATGTTCCAAGTAAAAAAATTGGTTTCAACCAAAAATAAATGTTTCTAATTTTTCCATATGTATTATTTTCTTAAGTGTTTGAATAAGAATATATAGTTGTTTTTAATGATCTTATCAAAATATTGAAGACACCAAAATATCATCAATAAAAACAAAAATAACTTATCCAAATATTCACAGATGATCATATTCATAAGTTCCATAAATACATCTAGAGAATATCTCAAACTGAAGGGAATAACAATAAATTAATAATGCCCAAATAATGTATGGAATGATGTTTTTTTAATATGATCCTCTTTCACCTTCTTCATATGGTACCTAGATCTCAGGTCAATCTTAGAAAAATATTTAACTCCCAAGAGATTATCAAATAATTCATTGATATGAGGCAATGGATACTTATTGTTAACAATAATGTTATTCAAATACTTAATATCAATTCAAAGTCTAATAGAACCATATTACATTTTAACAAAAAAAACAGGATCACCCCTTGGTGATGTTCTAGGCCAAATGAAACCTTTAGAAAGTAACTCCTACAACTGCCTCTTCAATTCAATAATTTCCAATTGATCCATTCAATAAGTGGGTTTAGAAATTGGCTTACCACCAGGAACTAATTTAATAGTTAATTAAACTTCTTTATTACGTATAACTATGAGAAACTCATCAAGGGAAACATCGGGTTATTCATTTACTACTGGAACTTCAGTAATTTGAAATGTATCCTAATTTTTAATATTTTTCACAAGATATCCTTAATTCCACCATTCAACATTTTTTTAAGTTATTTATAAGATTTCAATGGTATGGGTTCATTATTGAATAAAAAATATAACTCTTTAGGTGAAACAACATCTATATCACTACAATCAATATTAGAATGATAATAATAAATGCATTATATACCTAGAATAAGATCAGACAATAATAAGGAAATACCAACAAGGATCCTAGGTAATGAATATTAACATAAAACAACAAGATGATTCTTATAGTTACCTTCTTCCTTAATATTTTCTCCTGGTGTTTTAACCATATGTTTTGGTTTCCTATTATAAGGTGAAATATCCAATTTACGATAAAATGTCATAGAAATAATGTAATGTGTAATCCCCATATGAAACAAGACATTAGTGATATCTATATAAATAAAAAAGTACTCGATTCCACTATATTTTATGGACCCACATCTACTGACGTAGTAATAGAGGATTTTACAACACTTTTCTACTTATAATTTGGCTGATTTCCATCATTTAGATCCCTTTATGGAAATGATTTTCATAATTCATCATCTCACCACATTTAAAACAGTTTAAATTTTTCTTATTAGAATTAATATTAAGATAATTTTCATTGAAATCTTGGGCCATGTGTCCAAACATACCATGTTGAAAACACTTACCAGTTTTTTCAATGCATTCCCTAGGGTACGTTTTATCACAGTTTGCACAAGCTAGAGAATGAATTTTCAAACCATAAGAATTTTTTGATTGATTTTTATAGACTCCCTAAAATCTATACCTTTTCTTGTAATTATTTTAAAAATAAACATGATCATCAGATAACTAAATTTCTAACCTTTCACATAACTTTTGAATATATGGGAGTCCAATTCCTTTAAATCTCTAAGACTTAACCTGGATTGAAAATGAAAGATTTTACTATCAGGATCTTGAATATGATTTGGATCATACCCCACCAAAATGGTGATATTTTCTTTATACAGGACCACTTAATATTCCTCCTTTTGTTTCCATTCATGTAATTTTTTTTCAATCCTAAGTGAAACACCCTATGAAAATATTTTTTTATGGAAACTATTCTTAAATCCATCCCATTACAAGGCATTAATCTCCTAGCTATCTCTGATATTCATGACCATTGAACACCATTAATTGGATTAAATATCAAAATTATAAATAGAAAGAATAAACTCTATATTATCTAAACACCCCATGAAATCAAATATCATTTCAATGGATTTAATCCACCATTTAGTCGCTACTAGGTCTGAAGATCCACTAAATGCGGCAGGGTATTGCCTTATAAAATGTTCCACTATCATCATCTTCCATTTTTTAGCTCTTATTATTCTTTTTCATGCATGCCACAACCATTTCTAGACTATGTCAACAGATACCTTAATATAAAAATTTAAATCGTTCCAGTTCCCTCCATTATAGATTTCATATTTGGAATGATATCATTTTCTCAGTAGCTTCCAACTCAAACATCTCTGGTTCTTATATGGAAAACCTGTTCGAGTATAAATATATTAGATAAATAAACATGATAATATTTAAATTATATATCATTTAAACATATCCATAAGTTATTAATCATTTATGATATTTTATTAACATCATCATAACTCATAAAGTTATCTAAAATGTGCTCTGATACCAACTATAAGGACTTGACCTTAAACTTTACATAATGTAGTTATTTTAGCTAGAGTACATTTTTCACATTCCCAAAGATATTTTCAGTTTAGAGTTTTATATAAAAAGGTCATAGAATATACATGACAATCCTAGAAGAAGGAAAAGTTGATAATACTGCAACAATGTTCATTTCTTCCATTATAAAAAACATTTTAATTAATTGTTAATTCTTCAAAACATTCATCTTTAGCTTCTTCTTTTTTATTACTAGTTGTTAAACCCTATGAAAAAAATTAAAAATCATATAATGAGTACAAAAATCATAGTATGGTACATATAAAAATTATGGAACTATTAGTCCATGAATACTTATAAACCTTTGAAATCATTTTAACAGACATACTTTTCAGCCTTAAAGAATCATATACTTTATGAAAACATGATATTCCATAAAACATAGAAAACATAAATAAAACCATTTAACTAACTTATGAAATTAATTATTTAAAATTGAGACCACAATGACTATTATATTATTTTTAACCCTCCTGTTTAACTTACAACGTAACCCTCACGTTCACCTTAAGGTGTAACCAACATTGTTAAACTTGGAATAACAACTACGGTCAACTTCCAACATAAAAATATCTAATGAAATGTGAGGATAAACGGTTAACACCATTCATAATAAAATATTCTTTATAAATAGAACATAATCATAAAATAACAATAAATTCATAAATACTTTTATTTTGGATTTTTGTAAAAATCAAAAATTAAAAAAATGTTTTCAATGAATAGTACCTTACATCAGGTTCATCTTACTTGAACATGTTCAAAATAGAAATTATAATGGATTAAATAGTATTAAAAACATATTAAATAACTATATTAACGTCTATAATACGTTATATAATCTTTTTTTAAAAACATTGAACACTTTTATTAATAATATTTTGTTATTTCAATTGTTTCGGGTGTATTCTTTTCATTGATTCCATGGTCGGTTCATTATAGATTATCTTATTAAATGGAAGAAAATCTCCAAAATGGAACTGCATTTTATTTTCCTGAAAAAATTAGTTTTTTTAAAAAAATAATGGTATTTAAAAATAGATTAATAGTACACTTGGAAATGGCTAAGAAATTAGGAATTTTCCTTGAATTGGGATTGCTTATCGAAAAGAATTAAGAAGGGAACCTTTTTAAAACTTGTATATCCTGATAAAAAAGGAAGATATGATATGGATACCTATGTATGAAAGAAAAAGAATTTATAAGTTTTATATAAAAATAAGGAATCATTACATTGCGGTGAAAAGAGAGAAAGTGTCTCCAGAAGGAAAAAAATGGAGGTTAGGTAGAGTCCCATAAATTATTTTTGAAGGTGTTCTTCACTTAGACATTATATCTGGAACAATCTGATTAAATGAATTAATTAGTAAATTATTTACCATTTTTATAGGTTATTTATTTATTATTATTTTATTATGTTCATTGATGGATTTTTTGATGAGTTATAAGATATAATTTTATCATTCTGGAGTGGTCACTTTCTTGGGATTCATGACAGGTTTACTTTTATACATGTATAGAAAATCATGTAAAAACACAATAGTTGTCCATCATTTTAATTATATATTATCAATAAAGTTCCATAATAATAAATGGTCTGATATGTCATTTTTTATATGGAATGAGGACTAATCATTAGATACAATGTTAGTGATGAATGTTTGTTTATGTTGGTGACTTTTGATCATTACGATCATCTTTTGTTTTATTAATTAATATTATCTATAAACACTGGTTATTGAACATTATATATCATTAAATATGTGTTATAAAATTTTATTTAACCTTTTTAGTGTTTTATGAATAGTTTTGGTGGTGGGAAAAGAAAATGAAAACACATCATCCTTGATGTCATCAAATCGACGCATTAGAGATGATGTTCTTATTTCTATTGTAAATGAGAGAGGAGATGGAGTTTGATGATTAATTTTTTCATAAACATGATGAAATTACCGTATATATAATATATTTGTGTTTTAATACCACTTATATAAGAGTGGTTAGGTGGTAATAAAAAATAGAAATGAAATTAAAAAGAAAATAAAAGAAAAAGAATTAGGATTCTTTCACATGAATTTTCCTCCTTGAGAACCTCCTTAAGGAACATAGTTTTTCACTTTTGGTGATACCATCAGGTCTTGTATTAGGTTAAGACGATTGGGATTTAAATTGCGTATAAATTAATCTAGAAAAAAATATTTTCTGTGTGAGTAGAATAGGTGGTGAGGGTGGTTTATATAGTGGAGGAGTTGAGTGTTTTATTATTGTTATATTCATTAGTTTATTGTTTTCACTCATGACTATGAATAGTTAAAAAATATCACTAAATATATTAAAATAACGAAGGAATGTTATAAATTATGGGATTACATAATTTATACATCATCTATGTATCAATAAATTTCATATTTATCTTATATTTTAAATTATTGTATTTCACACATCACGAAAAATTCAACTATTTGAGAAAAATCCAAAAAAATTCACAACAAAAGATTTTTGATGTTTAGAAATCAAAAAATGGACTAAATTGTTTAAAATGTATTTTTTACACATGAGATATTTATTTTTTAATTATAAATATCATTTATTCAAAAAAAAATACCGACTTTAAAATTACAATTTATTTTTTAACACATTGAAAAATTAATTGAACTACTATAAATTTATCTCATATTCATAATAAAATAAAATATTATTTTATGACTGTATTTTATGAATATATTTTTTCATTAAAATAATTATATTAATTATAAAATTTTAAATAAAATTTTTTCTATCATAAAAATACCAACACATAATTTATGATTTTCAAAAAATTTATTTATTTATTCCACGATAATAACGTATCATATTTTCAATATTAAATTACATAAATTTATTTATAATTTAAATGATAATTTTACTATTTTATTGACCAGATTGTCATTCCTAATGGTCATTTTACTATTCCATTAGTATAATATCTCTAATTTTCATAAATTCCACTTATTTAAATAAAGGTTTATAATGAATTTTTCAATAAATTTACATAATGAAAATAAATTATTTTAAAACTACCCTGGTGTTTACAAAAGGACATTCAAATTAGGCTATAATTAAGCATTGAATATAAAAATTGACATAAATAAAATATTTTTAACATCAAGAGAGAACATGGTTCTTACAAACTTCTACCTAGAAGAAATTTGTCCCCAAATTTCTCTTCCAATGGTGGTGAAGAATCATCTATGATCATCTCTAGACAATGTCCTCATACATCAAACTCCCACTTCCAGGTCTCATCCTATAGGTGGTTTTGATGTCTTTTCACCCATACCAGAGGAATTGACCAACCTCGGATAAACATCATGCTAAAATCGACAATATGAATATCGTGATCCTCCAAGGACGAATCTACATATAACGCAACCTCATTGGGCTAAAAAAATGATTTGGTTTGATAGCACCATAGTGGAGATGCATTGAATAAATCATGTATGGCTTGGTACTTCTGAGGATACAGCAACTAATAAGATACTGGCTTGACACTCTATAGAATACATAATGGCTTGACAGATCACATTGAAATATTACCTTGTTTGTTAATTATCATGTGTACTAGCCTCAGTGAGACACATAAAAAGACATGATCCACATCCTCAAACTATAGAGGCCATCTGTAGTAATTGGTGTATGATTTCATTCAAGATTTTATAGTAGACATCTGCTTCTAAATCAAATGAACATGCTTTGTGTCCTCCTGTACAAGGTGAGGGCCAAGCATAGCTAACTCTCTTTCCTCTAACCATAACATTGGTAATACGAATGGACTACCATAAAAATGCTTTTAATGAGTAATCTATAAAGTAGCCTTAAATATATTGTTGTAGGTGAATTAATCCAGGGGTATATGCCTCTCCCAAAATCCCCCAAAATCATGGATGCATTCCCATGACATGTCATATAGAACTTATATCATTCTCTCTGACTGAACATCAGTCTGAGGTTGGTATGTTATGCTCAAAAAAACTTATTTACCCAACAACCTCTATAACCCTTACTAAAATCTTTAAGTAAACCATGAATCGGTATATAAAATGATATAATTAGGGTCTAGGGGAAGTCGTACTGTCTCATGGATATAAAACCTACCACACTCATCTACTAAAAAGGTCTCCATGATATGTAGGAAATGAAAAAACCTTTTTATGCCTATTAATAAGAACAAACAAATAATTATTTACTCATGGTGACCTTGGTAACGTAATAAAGAAATCCATTGGGTGGTCATCCCATTTCTACATGGAAATGGGAAGTTTCTATAAAATTGTTGTTGGTCACAGTTATTCTACATCCTCTTTCTGAGAGGTGGAAGACCTCATGAAAAAACCAGAAACATCTCTTCTCAAACGCATCCACTTGTATTAGTGATGTAAAACCTGATACATTTTGGTTATTCTGGGCAGCACTTCCCAACTTAAGGCATGAAATTCATGCATCAACTTGTCACACTTGTCTTTTGAAACCCATACACAACCTTTTATATGAATAATTTCATCCTCATATATGGTTCGTCCATGAAGAGGGTCCTCGCCTTCCACACTCTCTTATAAGAATAGGCCATCACAATACAAAATCTATCTAATTCTAACACTATCAAAAATAGTAGAGGCTACATATATTGATAAAAGAAATTTTTCCTCCTATTATCCTGCATCTCTAAGTTCATCTCATAGAAAAGGACCATAAGCATTCACTCGCTACTAGCCTATTAAACTGCCTATATCCGAGTCCTCCTACTCAATACATCAGCCACTGCATTTCCCTTCATATGATTGTATGTGATCTCAATGTTGAAGCACTATAGGTATTCCAACCACCTTTTCAACCTAAAATTAAATTCATTCTATGTAAATAGGTACTTGAGGATTTTCTGGTTCGTGTACACCACAGAACACACTCCCAGTAAATAGTATCTCCAATAAAAAAAATCATAAACAACTACATCTAAAACCATATCATGCATCAGGTAATTCCTATTTTGTGGCCCTAAATATAGAGAACTATATTCCTAGTCTCTACCCCCCTATATAATAACTCATCCTTGGTTGATACTTGTTGCATAAAAAAATTAGGTAACTAATTCCTCTCACTAGAAAAATGAGTATCACTATTGAAGCCAATTTCAATTTTAGTTCTTAAAGGATGAATCACATGCATATGACCATATAAAACATTACACACTTTTTATTCAAGCCCGTGATATGTGCTTCTAGGAATGATAATTCATATATGAACTATTTTAATACCAAACTATCCCCAAGAAACAATGTTTCTCAATGAAGATATTGGGTTTCTCTAAGGAATCTAGATCTATCACCTTCTATAGGTCAACTGAAACTCCAAGATGTGAGATAAATTTACCTAGGAAATGAATTTGATCGATCCAGAAGTGGAAATTTGTGATCTTATCATATAACTAATTCTCTCTGAGTGTATCCAATATTATATTAATATGTTAGTAATCATAGTGTCGAGTGGGATGATACACCAAGAAATCATCAGAGTATACCATGAAAATGAATCTACATATGTATGTAAAACTCTGTTCATCAGTATTATGTAATATTTTTGAGATTTTATGACGCTGACCAACATAACATGATATTAAAATAAACCATACCTAATAAGATAATTTTTATGATGTATTTATGCAGGTCAAATACGCACCTGATGATATCCCGATCTCAAATCAATTTTCAAGAATACGTGATCACCAAAGAGATGATAAAGTATATAATTTATCAATAGTAGAGGATACCATATCTTAAACATAAGGTGGTTTAATTTACGTTAATCCACACATTACCTAATAGTTTTATCTACCTTTTACTCAAAAAGGACTGGTGAACCCCATGGAGAAGTACTGGGCTAGATAAACCCATTTTTATAGAAATCATCTATATACCTCTTGAGATCATACATCTCTATAGTAACAATACTGTAAGGGGGAATAGATACTAGTGAAACTCCTAGAACTAGATCGATGGATAAATGTACCTCTCACTGTAGTGGTAATCCAAAAAATATATCTACAAAACATCCCTTGAACGATCAACCACTTGAGAAAAAATTTCCCCTTGTGTTCCCTGATCGTCAAGATATAAACATGTAATTTGGGATTTCATCCTACTCATCCCATGATGCTCAAGTCTATCTCAAGTCACATGGAAATCTCATTCGCCCTTTTTAATAAACAACATGCCCTTTATTAATGTGAAGGCCACCCATCGTTGATAATAGTCAATAAAATCATTAAAGGGAACCAACCATTCCATTTTGTGAATGATGTAAAAATTTGTCATCTTGATGATAAATAGATCCCATATGAAGTCACATATTCAAATATTAGGGGTCTATCCCTATTCTAACACACATCCTCCATTGAAATCCCTAAAAGAGTATCAAACATCATCAATCCATCAAAACATTGATCATTAAGCCCAAGGCCCTACAAAATGATAACATAATTAAAGCTATGATAAGTTAATGTATCAAGAAGAGAAGATGCTAATGTAGAGGCTACAAGAATAGTACATATTACAGTATATGGTCCTAGAATCATCTCATCATGGGTTATTTGCACTCGGTATATCTGGCTTGATCCATGTCCCAATAATACATCCTATCTACCCTGAGAATATCTGATCTTATGTCGCTAAACATTTGGGGACTAACTACTATAACCACGACCAATGCCTCAGCATGATCCAATAGATGGACTCTATATCCCAACTTGACAAGAAGATACCGACCATGGTCCTCCATTGGGAGTTGGTGAAAACTGTATCTCACTAGATTCCAGAGTAAAAGTTATTCAAAAGCATTTATAGACATCCCATCTCATGGAATGATCGGCACTCGAATGGGTATCTGATGAACTGACGTCATGTATTTTTGAGTCTACCACACTATTGGAACCTCACATAGCAAAATGATTATGTGCTCTTGATACTAATATCAAAATATGGAAGTTCTAGATTATGTTTCTTACTATTGGTCAATGTAGTACCATATCTAGGTGTCGTACCACCCTATATCAGACCTATATCCATTCCCAGGTTACGCTCCATGATAAGTGCTTGATTCACTAATCCAGAAATGATCGTCATCCCAAATAAATTCACATATAATCAGATTTTATAACTGATAACATCCTTCAATATCATGGATTTATATAACTCATCACCCATTGGAATGGGTGTGCAGTATTGCAGCTCCATAAAATGGGTGGAATAATCCATAAAAAATAACCCACCCTACTCCAAGTGAATGAAATCTAAAAAATTTATCATCCCTCAAGGTCTTGATATAGAATTAATCATAGTAGCCCATATTAAAATACCACCAATCTATCTCTTCATGAATATCTATCTGATTAATAACATCCCACAATCTCTTGGATGAATCACTTAGCGTATAAGTAGGGAGATTTACCCTCCTCATGGGAGGGGACTTTCGATTATTGAAGATATATAATAGGGTCTCGAGTTAAGACTCTGAAGTCTGTGTTTCACCATCCTCTGAAAAACTTGGTGGAAGATGCTACTAGAACTCATGCGTCCACTTTTCCATAGTCGGGGTATGTCACGGTGCTCCCTGAATGGTCTTCATGAAACTCATAAATCCTTCATAGGAATGTGCATTCACACTTATGTCTGGTATAAATACATGTTCCATAGATGAATATAAGAGAGGATCCATTGGTATCCAATGGCTCACTGCCTCTTGAACACGATTGTCACCACCAACTTTTCATGATACTAGAAGAAGTCATGGTGTTATACCTCTACAAATTCTAAGAAAAATAACGAATATCAAGATTCAATATCAACTGAAAATTCAAATATTTAAACAAGAATGGTATAATCCCCGCTATATAAGAACATGACCCACTTCCTTCTCCTTGAATCAGGTCTCATAAGTGTACAAATCATATAATCAAAAAAGATAATACATACTTCCCACTAATAATGATGGTTTTTTGTTAATTTTTCTATTATAAGAAATTTATTTTCCATTTCATTTATTTCACATTTATATCATAGTTCATCATTTTTTAAATGTTTGAACCAAATGGTTCACCAAATTATGATCCATGATGGCCCATACTCCCCATGAATCAAAATATGGCATCCACCAAATCCACAACTTAACTCGTTCTAGCCTATACAACCTAGTCAATGTCTCCACATTCCATGATTGGCTTCTTAGGTTATATGTTGTATCCTAATTAGGAAAAAACTGCTTACATTAAAGTAAGAACTCTAAGTACCTTCCATGTTTTCTAATTCCATATACAATCATTTTTCAAGTAGTAGGTATATCAATCATGTCATATCTCACAACAACATGCAATAAAGAAATTTATTGTATATGGCATAGTATAATTCATGGCAAGTGAATTCTAATAGGTGCCTAAAATAACTAGTGAGATATAATACCCTCATCTCATCAAAAAAAAATATTACCAAAAAATATATAAATGAAAAAATCACAATTCATATGACTCACCCATTGGTGGAATTAAATAAAATGTAATATAAAAAATATAGAAAAGTATAATTTTCAAAAGAGTTATTTTTTCTTTTATTCTCGTATGTGGGTCAGGTACACCCAGGCATAAATCATTAAAAAAATTATGTCTTCTAATCCATTTATATTTTCTAAAATTTTTAAAACTAAATAGAAAAATAATTTTACTCTAATACACCATTGTATCATCTTAGACCCGGATTCCACTGAAAGGGGCCCTGAGCCCAGTTGGACACAAAAGATCAAGCGCATCTTCCCAAATGCTAGAGGCTACCAAATAAGAGTGAGGACATTTGGTGTGTTTATTGGTAGACTATTCCCTTATCACCAATGTTTATCATAGTAGATACACAATAATAGATAAGTACTAGAATTAGTAAATCAATCATGGAATGGACAGTATCGAAGACATATATAAATAAAAAACACAAGAAATAGTCTCATACACAAAAGGGTGATCAATCATGTCATGTCATGTGTCTAAAAATAATCCAAAATAGGTATACATGGCATCAATACAATACATGGATCAAAAGTAATAAATTCCACAAACAATCCCAACTAACATCAAGAGCCTCATTTCAATCATGTGCTCCCCTCCTCCTAAGCATGGCACAAAGTCAAACATCAAACTATGGGTTCCTACCCCAATCCCAACATGCATCTGAATAGTATGTCCATGTACCCATCAACAACCTGAATAGTGTGTGAGGTAAAACACTAGTAGGAAACCACCCAATAGACTAATTACATTATGTTAGTGAATATATAACAATAATAGTGTGTAGAAATCAATGTAATATTTAATGGGAGTGTTGTATGTTAACAACCCATAAAGGTTATGGTTCCCATGGACACCTTTTCACTACTACATACATCTCCCTTAGTTATAACATCTCTGAATAAATAGTATATCATGTATAAATTTATAATCAAGTGTATTTAATTCATCCTCCCCTTTTTATGAATATGTCTCTGAACCTAGGACATTGGCCAGTTTTCTTACGTAAAGATTTGTGATCAATAGATTCGTGACCATACTATCAATATAGTGGAAGGAAATAACTGTATCCAAGATTGTGATTAGTCTTGGAAGATTTTTTGTATAAATCATTTGATTAATTAATCAATTATGAACATGATCATGTCATTGGAATTCCTTAATTTAAATCTATGTATTTCTCTAGATGTAACATGTACTAACATCTTACAAGACCATACTTGTAAATACCTATAAGGAGTCCAAGTATCACTGGGGAATATTGTAGAGACCCGAAGCTTGATGTACATGGAAATTACATTACATTTGCAGAATACTTAGTACATAACAAAAACACACACACAAGGATCGTAATAGTTTAGTGTCTTTGGAAACTCAGAATATAATCTTCTAATCGTGGTGAAAGATCTTCAACATCTCCCATAATGATCTTCCTTTTTTTCCCCAAAACCTTTATTTATATCCTGGGGAAAAGAAAACATAAAAGGGTGAGATCAAATTCTTAGTAATGGTAAACAGAATAAATATAAATCACATCATTTTCATAAGAACATAACATTTTGGAAATGTTAACCTGCAAAAGAGAGAATAATTTCATAACATGGGATAAATCATAGTAGTGAAATGAAATCCCAATAATCATAACTTAAAACATGAAACTTTTTGGCATACACACATAATCATAGAGAATCATATCTTATTAGTCAAGACTCATTTCCAAGACTATCTTAGTGGACAAAGTCCATTTCTGAACCGAGTCACCCTCGTTTCAGTCCCGTTTCACTGAACCAGTATAACCTACCATTCCAGCCATGTCTATCTCATGAGATATAAAATCTTTACCCAATGAATTGGAGGGAGATATAGGTCCCACCCGTCTCATAATGATATCATTCTTATGTGTGCCACAAAATCAGAAAACCATACATCATAGCATAACCCATGAAATAAAAATGGGAATCTTAAACATCGCGACATCATAAAACAATTCATATTAGATAAAGGAATTCATAAAAATATAATTCCATCAAAACATAATCAAATAAATTTAATAATAGGGATAAAAACATAACCATTTATTATATTAGATGGAAAATAATTTTGATAAAACACTTGAACTCCATTCTTGAGGAAAATATCCTTTCTACTTCAAAAAAACATTTCCTTTCTTAACATGTCATAAAATTTTAAACTAAAAGAAGTTGATTAAAAATAAACATGAAACCTTGTAAAGGAACCTTCTTGGAAATAATGTTTTAAAAATAAATTCATGCCATATAAGTTAAAAAAACATTCTTCTCATACTTTTGTCGGAAAAGTCAAAAAGTACCTCGTACGAAAAAAGACAAAAGATTCCTTTCATATCTTTTACTAAAAACTCACTAAAGAGTAAAATAGGATTTAAACAATTTTAGGTGAATGTAAATAATATTACATATTGAGGAAACATGGATGTGGATGATAAAATACACCCCAGTAAATGCTAAAGTATAAACAATCTCGGATAAAAATGAGATTGTTATATTTCCCTTACCTTATGTCCAATATGCTTTGTACATATCCGAACCTCCTGTATAATTATTTAAATAATGTCATTTACTTATTACAGAATCATATTCATTGTTATGATATCATATATGGTTCACTTATGACTTTATATTACCCGTTCTTTTGTAAATTCCATGTTAAAGAAGCGTTTTGGGTAAAAACGTTTCATTTATCGTAGGTGTTTGGACTTGTTGTTCTTGACATTATTATTACCTATATCATGATTTACTTACTTCCAGAATATAAAATATTATTTATATATCATATATATTCAGTATATATATATATATAATAGATAGATAAATGAAATGAAACACACCGTTCATGGAGACGGTAGTCCGTACATACGCATGAACGCTGTTTTCCTTTCTTTATTGTCTTGAATGGAAGTAAGTAGATGACATATATATATACATAAATCCAGTAGATTTAACATGTCATATATTTCATCATTATTCATTATATATATACTTTATAATCATTCTGGAATGGTTAACATGGATAATGAATCTCATCGCGTCGTGGAGACGGTAGTCCGTATGTACGCACGAGCGATGATATCGTTCCCATGGTCGTGGAATTGTGTTGAAGTGTATGTATACTATTTCAGTATCAATGTCACTTTATAATAATCATTTATAGTTACTCATTACACCATTATACCCATCCAATTAAGGTGGTAGTGGAAAATAGATTACACCATGGCGTGGAGACGGTATTCCGTATGTACGCACGCGCGGTGATTTCCTTTTTCCGTAGGATGGATAGAAGGTTAATTAGATTTGTTTAATAATTATAATAACATATCAGTATATAAGAAATACTGATGTTATTTATTTATCATGAAACAACTATAGAAGAAGAATTTGAAGAAGAACGAAATTGAAAAAGATCGGTAATGGATATTACCTCTTTTTGACGCGCCTTCACTTAACCTCCACTTAAAGAAGTAAGGATGGTCTTTGAAGAAGACCAGGACTTCTAGGATGATACTAGGGAAGTGGAGAAGATATTTTTGCAGGGGTTGGCAGAGCTTGAATTCTCAAATTGGTGTGAGGAGGAGAGGGAGGAGGTTCCCTTTTATAAGGGAGGAGAGGGGCACCTGAGGAAAATCTCAAAATATTATTTTATATTAATGTCAAATTCGATTTATAATGTTTCCAAAGGGTCTTATTTCGAATATAAAGTGGGGATGGTTATAAATCTTCTCATCCAATATTATTTAGACAAGTTTAGGTTATTATTTTAACCTTATCAATTAGATTTAACTCTAAGTTAAATAATTTAACTTTTACCGTGTCTTTTTGTTTTCTTACACTATATGGTTAATAAACTTACCATTACAAGCCAAACGAACCCCAAGTTGTTTATTATTAATATATATATACTTAGATAAGTCATTTGGATGAAATTTAGATTTTTTGGAATTAAATAAAAATTAATAATATAATATTTGTTTTAAAAACTAATTTATGTCAATTTTGACACTATTTGCTACATGATTTTTATGAAATTCATAACAGAATGATAAGTTCGAACCAAGTTACTTATATCAACAATAACCTGTCATATTAACCTAGAAAATTAATTTAGTTCATAAAAAGTCTCAAATATTATTTATTTGGGTATTTATAACATCAATTATGTCAATATTTCATTAATAAGATAATTATTGCATCATCGTTGTGTCATAAATAAATTAAATTATTTAATGTCTAAAAATTGAAAATAAAATACCATTATGTAGGAAATCGTTTTATCTTACTATGTAATATTTATAGTCGAATTTATCTAATGTATAAACCCATATTAAAAATGATTTACTTATTAAACTTTGATTTTAACTATTTTAACCCTTCTTTAAATAAATTAATAATAAATGTCCTAATCTAATCCAAGTGGGCCTAAATGGTCATATTTTATTCCTAAGGTCGTGTTTGGTCGAATTAAACTTGTCCAATAGAATTAGGACATGTGTTAGGATAATAAAAATATCATTTGTACCTTTAATTACCCTATTTACTTTTAACTGTGGTAAAAAAGTAAAAAGTTACTATTCACCAAAAAACTATTTTCATCTCATTGAACCACATTTTACTTACTGACATCAACCGTGTCTCTCGGATTTTCGAAATTCCACTCACAGAAGCGGTAAAATAATGTTTTATGAAAAATTCAGTTTTTTTAACGACCACTTAGTGGTTTCACTATTCATCAAAAAGTGAAAGTTTTCAGAAAAATACCAAAATTTCACCCTAGGCTAATTTCGATATTCCAAAACCAAAAATTATTTCCATTTTGAAAAAAAAATTATAAAATTTCAAAAAGTGGTTATTACTATTCATAACGGCTAGTTTTAATAATATTTTAATAGCATATTGTTGTTTAGTAAAACTCGTTATTGCGTACTACACACGCTCTCGAGGAAGGTCACGATTGCGTGTAATGCAAGGCAAGTCAAGGATGTGTGTTGTATAAGATCCTTTTGTTGTATCATACAACACAAGACATTAATGAAATTAAAAAGAATATTTTTCATAAAATCTCTGGGTGTTACATTCTACCCCCCTTAAAATGAATTTTGCCCTCGAAATTCGTTGGGGTTATAAATGGTTTACTACTTGAAAGTTTATTTAATAGAAACCCACATTGTAAAAAGGAATACCAAAACCATTCTTTTTAAAAAAAGTATAAAACGTAAAGTTTACCCAAATAAACTAATCACTGGGTTTCCACATAGGTGAAAATATGGATATGGAATAGAAATATAACCATCATGTTCTGATGGAGAGTGGTAGAGAACATGGCTATGAAATAGCCAACAATCATAAAGCCATAGATTTGCGATGATCTAGTGTACCATCTGATTAATCAGATATAAGGGCACTAGGACATCATTTTTGGTTTTCAAGATCATTTACCTAAAGTTGGTGGATTAAAAGAAATACTTACATGATTTTGGTACAATTTCTCTGTTGTTCGTGCTTTGAACAATTTCCACTTCATCTCTTAACGAAATGAATTTGAATTTGTTATTCATGAAGTGTTAATATATCATGTGATATAATGATGGGTCATTCCATCTGTTTGAAACAAAAGGTTAGCAAATGTTATCAAATATACATAAGTCCATTTACGGTGAGGTTAATCGTATACGATTCCAAAAATGAACTTATACTTCATATATCATACCGTGTAATAAAACAAAACTAGTTTCTGCTAACTAGGGACTTCCTGTAGGCCAGTGGTAGGTGATAAAGGCCAGTCGCACTTCGGTTGTGGGTTCGATTCCCACAGCCTTGTCCGACGCGATGGGTTGTCGCCCGTCATGCAGGTTGTCCTTTTTCTAAAGCTATATTACTATAACATCCCATCAATAATATCGAAAAACGTTCTATCCTAACTTCTGTCCAACATAATCCATTCCAATCTTTTGGCTTATCTAAAATACTTCGATCCAAGCTCATAGTATAAAGAAAACGATTACTTGAAATTTCATCAACCAAGCATGTGAATACCATCATTTATCCCCCATATATCTTGTTATTCACATTCCAATCATGTGAATAACTTAATGATGTATTCTCTTGAAAAATGAATACCCATTAAACCTTAGTGAAACATGAATGCTGTCAAAAGTTAACACTTTTCACACACTAAAATCTATAAATATTCTATATACTCAAACCATGATATAACCATCTCCTTATATCATTCATGAGCTCATGAATACTATCAAACATTTAATTTTCTCTTTATCCTTCATTATGCGCATATCATCTACATTCCAAAAATATCTGAATAACCTTTTATGGATACTGGTACCATTAATCATACACTTTCAAAACTCAAGGAAAGACAACAGTGTAACAATCCTTAGATGTCTCTTTATTCCATAGTACCATGAGATTACTTATACAACATTACACATGATAAACATGTAATCATTCCACTACATTCTTAAACCATTGACCGAGCTTCAACAATTCTTTCATCTCACATATCATTTATAGTCTCTTCATCATCATCCACATAAATACTACTGATACGACCATACTTATTGTCTTCATTATACTTTCCCTTAAGGAATTGGTTTGCATAATGCCTGTACATTTCACATTTAAAACATTTAACCATTGTTGATGTCGTAGCAATACCATTATCCTCATCCCTGATGTTAACTGAACCTTTTCCTTTGCACTTACTGGCTTTGTGTCCTTCTTTTCCACACCCAAATCATCTTCCAATTCCTTTGAAACATTCTCCTCGATGCCTCTTCCCACATGATTTACATAGGGGAAATTGAACTTTCTTTCCTCTATAATCATCATGAAACTCTATCTTTCTCTTATTAGCCGAGTCAGGAAACATACCAAATTTTACTTTATTGATCATGAGATTGCTGATTCGGCATAATAATGATGTTTGGATTTCCAAATCCCATTTCATTTGGTTGCTCATGAAGAATATCATTCCATTGTCCATCATATCCTCCATTATCATGAATCATCTTGTTTCCAACCATTTTCTAAAACCCAAAAAGAATAGTGTGAGAGGAAAAAATCATAATAAATGGGGAGTAACTTCAATATCTAACATATTTGGTTTAATCTAATATCGTTTGCATAGTTCTAGGACTATATCCTATACGTATACATATCCTTAGGGACATCCCTAGACATACCTTAGAAATATCTCTAGGGATCTCACTAACGTTTTCGCATCCTAGTTTCCAAAGTTTGACTAAACCTTTCCTCTGATACCAACTGTAGAGACCCGAAGCTTGACGTACATGGACATTACATTACTTTTGCGTAATACTTAGTACATAACAAAAACACACACACAAGGATCGTAATAGTTTAGTGTCTTTGGAAACTCCGAATATAATCTTCTAATCTTGTTGAATGATCTTTAACATCTCCCATAAAGATCTTCCTTTTTTTACCTAAAACATTTCTTTATATCATGGGGAAAAGAAAACATAAAAGGGTGAGCTCAAATTCTCAGTAATGGTAGACAAAAGAAATATCAATCACATCATTTTCATAAGAACATAACATTTTGGAAATCTTAACATGCAAAAGAGAGCATAATTTCATAACATGGGATAAATCATAGTAGTGAAATGAAATCCCAATAATCATAACATAAAACATGAAAATTTGTGGCATACATACATAATCATAGAGAATCATATATTATTAGTCAAGACTCATTACCAAGACTATCTTAGTGGACAAAGTCCATTTCTGAACTGAGTCACCCTCGTTTCAGTCCTGTTTCACTGAACCGGTATAACCTACCATTCCAGCCATGTCTATCTCATGAGATATAAAATATTTACCCAATGCATTAGAGGGAGATATAGGTCCCACCCATCTCATAATGATACCATTCTTATGTGTGCCACAAAATCAGAAAACCATATATCATAGTATAACCCATGTAATAAAAATGGGAATGTGCAACATCGTGACATCATAAAACAATTCATATAAGATAAAGGAATTCATAACAATATAATTCCATCACAACATAATCAAATCAATGTAATAATAGGGATAAAAACATAACCATTTATTATCTTAGATGGAAAATAATTTTGATAAAACACTTGAACTCCATTCTTGAGGAAAATATCCTTTCTACTTCAAAAAAAACATTACCTTTCTTAACTGTTGTACATCTCGAACCCCTCGTTGTTTGATTTTCATGATCACAATCACCTTATTTTTTGTCTAATTTTGTTTGAAGTGTTTTTGAATGATATGCACAAGGTTTCCAAGAAGTTGGCCCAAGAATGGACAAGAAGTGGACTGAAATTCAGTCCACCGGCCAACCGGTGTGATAGCACCGGCCAGCCGGTGGACCTGGCAGAGGCATTGCCCACTGCCAGGTTCCACCGGTCAGCCGGTGGCTCTGTCACCGGCCAGCCTGTGGCAACCTGATAGAACAGTGATGGCTACTGCCTCACCACCGGCCAGCCGGTGGCTCTGTCACCGGTCAGCCGGTGCTGCCTGGGCAGAAGGCCTTCTCAACATCCAAGGCACCGGCCAGCCGGTGGAGCTGTACCGGCCAGCCGGTAGCCCAGTCAAACTAGCCGTTGGCTTTGACTAGTCAACCCTCTTTTGGCCTCCAACGGCTCCGAGGCCTTTTCCAACGGCTCCGAAGACTCCCCAAGGGTTCCATGCCTATAAATAAAGGCCAAGGAATCCCCGGACACTAACCGGAACTAAAACCAAGCCCAAGGACACTTTGTTGATCATTCGACAATCCTCCGGCGAGCCACCTCAAGGAACCCCAAGTGCTCCATCCAATTCCACATCCAAGAGCACCACCAAAGAAGCTTGGAAGCGGCCTTCAAACTCTCCTATCAATCAAAGGCACCCAAGGCTTCTCCAATTACGGGTTTTATTGTATTTATCTTTTTGAGCTTAAAATTGGGTTTGTGCCTACAAACCCCAACCTTTTCTCTATCCTCCCTTTCTTTTGGGTTTCACATCACCACTAAGGTGTGAAGAGGTTCACAAGCTTTTCCTTTAAAAAGCTTGAGACATAGGTGAGCTATCCTTCACCTGTAAGAAGGCTAGTGGGTTCTTTCTCAACCATTAAAAGCAAGTGGGTTCTTGCTTAACCACAAAAACCAAGCTGTAAAAGGTTCTAGTGCTACCTCAAAGCCTAGTGGGTTTCTTGCTAAAACCATTGAAAAGTAAGCGGTAGAATCTCTCAACGGTTGAGTTGGGAGCGGAGACGTAGGCCGGGTTTTTGGCCGAACTCCGTTATCAATTCTTGTGTCTTGCCTCTTTACTTTCCGCTGCATTTTCAACTTTGATTTTTAATTTATTAATCATTTTTTTAAAAGGCAATTCACCCCCCTTCTTGCCATCACTCCCCTGCTTCTTCCGGCCCAACAATTGGTATCAAAGGCAGTATTTGAATAATTCCTTAACCGGTTTCATTAAAGATCCTATTTTTTTATGGCTTCTACCGCTTCTTCCTCTCCAACCCTCGAAGGACATTCTTTGGATCATGCTCCATTCTTTGATGGAGCCGATTATACTTTTTGGAAAACCCGCATGACCACATTTCTTAAAAGTATTGGCTATCCTATTTTTAGAATTGTTATGAATGGTTTTACCCTCACTTCTTCCGATGAGTCTAAATGGACCCCCGTAGACATTGCAAATTTTGAGCTTGATGGAAAAGCCATGAATTCTCTTCATTGTGGCTTAGACCGTAATATATTTAATTTTATTTCTTCTTGCACTACTTCTTATGATATTTGGAAATATTTAGAGCTAACCCATGAAGGTACTAGCATCGCTCAAAATCAAGAACCCGATGCAAAATCCGTACCCGCTTGCCCACTTCACAAGAAAAGGGCCAAAAAGAAGAAAACGAAGAAGGCTTAAAAGGCAACATGGAGTGATAGCTCCTGCTTCTCCTCCTTCTCCTCAAGCGACCAAGGTAAAAAATGCCTAATGGCAAAACATGAGGTATCATCTTCCGACTCTTCCTCCTCCTCATCCTCTAGTTCTTCTAATTCTTTTAAGCATTTGTCTTATGATGAACTCCAACATGTTAGAGACCAACTTGAAAATGGTTTTCATGAGCTTTCTTCAAAATTCGTTTCTTTGAAAAAGAATTTCAAAAAACTTTCCTCCGAAAAAGAACAACTTCTCAAAGAGAAGGAGGAACTCTCCCTAAAAATCCAAAATTTCCCAAATGTTGATTCTTTGGAATCAACCATCAAAGACCTTAGAGAATCCCTAGCCAAGTTCACCCAAGGTGAACAAAATTTGTCCAAACTCTTAGGTTCTCAATGAGTATCTAGAACCACCAATGGACTTGGCTACACCAATATAGCTTCCTCCTCCCATGCACCCACTGTTTTTGTAAGGGGGATCTCTAGTTATAAATTTTGCAATTATTGTAAGAAAACCGGGCACCTAATTTATGAATGCGATTGCAAAAATTCCCATTATGGTATGCCTAAATCTATTTACTTTTCGGACGAGTTTTATAGGAGAAGACCCGCCATGAAACAAATTTGGATTGAAAAATCTCTTTTGGCGAGTCTCTCCGGGCCAAAAATAGTTTCGTTTCCCCGATGATCTTTTGTTTTATTTAGGGGGAGAAATTTTCTTAAATTCAAAAATCTCTTTCGATTCATTTTTCTATTTAAAATTCATTTTTGATTCAAAAATCTCAATTTCAAAAATTTCATTTGGTTTCAAATTTCAAATTTCAATTGGTTTTTGATTCAAAACTTTCAATTCAAACTGTTATTCAAATTTTCATTTCAATTTCAAAAATCTCAATTGATTTTTCAATTCTCATATCTAGATTTTCAAACCCTATCCCTCAATCATGTTTTATGCCCCGAGCTATTTTGATAATCACAAAGGGGGAGAATTTCTTGATTGATTGGGGGAGAAACCTTTTGATCATGCTTAGCATTTATTTTCAATTTTTTCATTAAAAGAATGCCTTCAATTTATGTTTTTACTTTAATTGTTTTGGTGATTGTGATCATCAAAATAGGGGGAGATTGTTGTACATCTCGAACCCCTCGTTGTTTGATTTTCATGATCACAATCACCTTATTTTTTGTCTAATTTTGTTTGAAGTGTTTTTGAATGATAGGAACAATGTTGCCAAGAAGTTGGCCCAAGAATGGACAAGAAGTGGACTGAAATTCAGTCCACCGGCCAACCGGTGTGATAGCACCGGCCAGCCGGTGGACCTGGCAGAGGCATTGCCCACTGCCAGGTTCCACCAGTCAGCCGGTGGCTCTGTCACCGGCCAGCCGGTGGAAACCTGATAGAACAGTGATGGCTACTGCCTCACCACCGGCCAGCCGGTGGCTCTGTCACCGGTCAGACGGTGCTGCCTGGGCAGAAGGCCTTCTCAACATCCAAGGCACCGGCCAGCTGGTGGAGCTGTACCGGCCAGCCGGTAGCCCAGTCAAACTAGCCGTTGGCTTTGACTAGTCAACACTCTTTTGGCCTCCAACGGCTCCGAGGCCTTTTCCAACGGCTCCGAAGACTCCCCAAGGGTTACATGCCTATAAATAAAGGCCAAGGAAGCCCCGGACACTAACCGAAACTAAAGCCAATCCCAAGGACACTTTGTTGATCATTCGGCAATCCTCCGGCGAGCCACCTCAAGGAACCCCAAGTGCTCCATCCAATTCCACATCCAAGAGCACCACCAAAGAAGCTTGGAAGCGGCCTTCAAACTCTCCTATCAATCAAAGGCGCCCAAGGCTTCTCCGATTACGGGTTTTATTGTATTTATCTTTTTGAGCTTAAAATTGGGTTTGTGCCTACAAACCCCAACCTTTTCTCTATCCTCCCTTTCTTTTGGGTTTCACATCACCACTAAGGTGTGAAGAGGTTCACAAGCTTTTCCTTTAAAAAGCTTGAGACATAGGTGAGCTATCCTTCACCTGTAAGAAGGCTAGTGGGTTCTTGCTCAACCATTAAAAGCAAGTGGGTTCTTTCTTAACCACCAAAAGCAAGCTGTAATAGGTTCTAGTGCTACCTCAATGCCTAGTGGGTTTCTTGCTAAAACCATTGAAAAGCAAGCGGTAGAATCTCTCAACGGTTGAGTTGGGAGCGGAGACGTAGGCCG
The DNA here is from genome assembly GCA_963277665.1 of Viscum album. Classification (NCBI taxonomy): domain Eukaryota; kingdom Viridiplantae; phylum Streptophyta; class Magnoliopsida; order Santalales; family Viscaceae; genus Viscum; species Viscum album. Next base: position 20,574,231 of record OY728135.1, read on the forward strand.
GGTTTTTGGCCGAACTCCGTTATCAATTCTTGTGTCTTGCCTCTTTACTTTCCGCTGCATTTTCAACTTTGATTTTTAATTTATTAATCATTTTTTTAAAAGGCAATTCACCCCCCTTCTTGCCATCACTCCCTTGCTTCTTCCGGCCCAACATTAACATGTCATACAATTTTAAACTAAAAGAAGTTGATTAAAAATAAAGATGAAAGCTTGTAAAGGAAACTTCTTGGAAATAATGTTTTAAAAATCTATTCATGTCGTATAAGTTAAAAAAACATTCTTCTCGTACTTTTGTCGAAAAAGTCAAAAAGTACCTCGTACGAAAAACGACAAAATATTCCTTTCATATCTTTTACTAAAAACTCACCGAAGGGTAAATAGGATTTAAAATTTTTTAGGTGAATGGAAATAATATTACATATTGAGGAAACATGGATGTGGATGATTAAATACACCCTAGTAAATACCAAAGTATAAACAATCTTGGATAAAAATGAGATTGTGATATTTCCCTTACCTTATGTCTGATATGCTTTGTACGTATCCGAACCTCCTGTATAATGATTTAAATAATGTCATTAACTTATTACAGAATCATATTAATTGTAATGATATCATATATGGTTCACCTATGACTTTATATTACCCGTTCTTTTGTAAATTCCATGTTAAAGAAGCGTTTTGGGTAAAATCGTTTCATTTATCGTAGGTGTTTGGACTTGTTGTTCTTGAAATTATTATTAATTATATCATGATTTACTTACTTCCAAAATATGAAATATTATTTATATATCATATATATTCAGTATATATATATATATATTAGATAGATAAATGAAATGAATCACACCGTTCATGGAGACGGTAGTCCGTACGTACGCATGAACGCTGTTTTCCTTTCTTTATTGTCTTGAATGGAAGTATGTAGATGAAATATATATATAAATAAATCCAGTAGATTTACCATGTCATATATTTCATTATTATTCATTATATATATACTTTAAAATCATTCTGGAATGGTTAACATGGATAATGAATCTCATCGCATCGTGGAGACGGTAGTCCGTACATACGCATGAGCGATGATATCATTCCCATGGTCGTGGAATTGTGTTTAACTGTATGTATACTATTTTAGTATCAATATCACATTATAATAATCATTTATAGTTACTAATTACACCATTATACCCATCAAATTATGGTGGTGGCGGAAAATAGATTACACCACGGTGTGGAGACGGTATTCCGTACGTACGCACGCGCGGTGATTTCATTTTTCCATAGGATGGATAGAAGGTTAATTATAGTTGGTTCATATTTATAATAAAATATCAGTATATAAGAAATACTGATGTTATTACTTTATCATGAAACAACTAAATAAGAAGAAGTTGAAGAAGAATGAAATTGAAAAAGATCGGTAATGGATATTACCTCTTTTTGACGCGCCTTCACTTAAACTCCACTTAAAGAACTAAGGATGGTATTTGAAGAAGACCAGGACTTCTAGGATGATACTAGGGATGTGGAGAAGAGATTTTAGCAGGGGTTGGCCGAGCTTGAATGCTCAAATTGGTGTGAGGAGGAGAGGGAGGAGGTGCCCTTTTTTAATGGAGGAGAGGGGCACCTTAGGCAAATCTCAAAATATTATTTTATAGTAAGGTCAAATTCGGTTTATAATGGTTCCAAAGGGTCTTATTTCGAAGATAAAGTGGGGATGGGTCGAAATACTCTCATCCAATAAGATTTAGACAAGTTTAGGTTATTATTTTAACCTTATCAATTAGATTTAAGTCTAAGTTAAATAATTTAACTTTTACCGTGTCTTTTTGTTTTCTTACACTATATTGTTAATAAACTGACTATAATAAGCCAAAAGAACCCCAAGTTGTTTATTATTAATATATATATCCTTATCTAAGTCATTTGGCTGATACTTAGATTTTTAGGAATTAAATAACAATTAATAATATAATATTTGTTTTAAAAACTAATTTATGTCAATTTTGACACTATTTGGTACATGATTTTTATGAAATTCATAACAGAATGATAAGTTCTAACCAAGTTACTTATATCAACAATAACATGTCATATGAACCTAGAAAATTAATTTAGTTCATAAAAAGTCTCAAATTATATTTATTTGGGTATATATAACATCAATTATGTCAATATTTCATTAATAAGACAATTACTACATCATCATTGTGTCATAAATAAATTAAATTATATAATGTCTAAAAATTACAAACAAATACCATTATGTACGAAATATTGTTATCTTTCTAATGAGTATTTATAGTCGAATTTATCTTATGTATAACCCCATATTAAAAATGATTTACTTATTAAACATTGATTTTATCTATTTTAACCCTTCTTTAAATAAATTAATAATAAATGTCCTAATCTAATCCAAGTGGGCCTAAATGGTCATATTTTATTCCTAAGGATGTTTTTGGTCGAATTACACTTGTAAAATAGAATTAGTACATGTGTTAGGGTAATAATAATATCATTTGTACCCTTAATTACCCTATTTACTTTTAACCGTGGTAAAAAAAAGTAAAAAGTTACTATTCACCAAAAAATTATTTTCATCTCATTGAACCAAATTTTACTTACTGACATCAACCGTGTCTCTCAGAGTTTCTAAATTCCACTCACAGAAGCTGTAACATTAAGTTTTATGAAAAATTCAGTTTTTTTTAACGACCACTTAGTGGTTTCACTATTGATCAAAAATTGAATGTTTTCTGAAAAATACCAAAATTTCACCCTAGGCTAATTTTGATATTCCGAAACCAAAAATGATGTCTATTTTAAAAAATAAAATTTATTAAATTTCAAAAAGTGGTTATTACTATTCATAACGTCTAGTTTTAATAATATTTTAATAGCATATTGTTGTTTAGTAAAACTCGTTATTGCGTACTACACATGCTATCGAGGAAGGTCGCGATTGGGTGTAATGCAAGGCAAGTCAAGGATGAATGTTGTGAAAGCTCCTTTTGGTGTATCATACAACACAAGACATTAATGAAATTAAAAAGAATATTTTTCATAAAATCTCGGGGTGTTACAAATATAACATTCATCCTCCATGAGTTCATCCTTGGAATTCCACTAGGGATTACATGTGTCACTCGAGTGTAAGCACGGTAGTAACCAAATGAGTCCATCCATGGCATTTTTATATGAACCCATGTGGCACACAAGTCATACAAAAAATATGAATTCAATATCACTTAATCCTTTTAATTAAAACTCACATGGGAAGGTGCATCAAGGCGTGGATTAAGATTATAGGGATTAGCTTCTTAATTATCTCATGTGGGAATAATAATATAAGAAACGACATATTTTAAGAACATAACTATAAGGCAAGGCCTTAGTACATGGACATCTATTCCATTTCATTAATAAATTGAATTACAATATACATTTAATCAATTAAAATCCCATCGAAGGGGGAAAAGGACACACCTAAAAGGTATTTAAAATCTCATTCCACCAATGGGGGTCTAATTTGTTAAACAACACAACTATTGAGTGGTTCCAATTCATGTTTCATAACCTTTAATCATTTATCAAAGGTATCATTAATTACATAGGTCGTACCTATTAATTTAATTAAGGAATTATTTCCATTTTGAGGGATTCACTCAGAATAGAGGGCATGAAGAACAATGACATATATATAAACACCTAGAATTTGAGGGAAAGAATGACACCACCTACCATAGGTCCATAGATGAGTTCTTGTCTAGTATCATTTCAATATTCGACTATGATCGGGATAAAAACAATGAATGTATAAGAAAATTTCTAAATACGGAATATTATATTTAACCTAAACAGCACAAATGATACCAAGAAGAATGAGGAATGAAAACAATGTATGGATTAGTCTCCAGTGTGGATCCGACGAGATGTTCAGTGCTTGAATCTGAGTCTGAATAGAGCATAGGGATTAATTTATATTGTTTTCCTAAAAAGTGAGATATCAAATTCCCATGGATTCTAATAGAAGAATAAATTATAATTATGAGTAACTTATAACCATTTTAAAGTAAATTTGTAATTTCACACAAAATACCAGGCCACACGGTTTGACGACATGGTTGGAATGATCGTGAACCAACCATGCACTAACTTTTATGAAAGGGGTATACTCACATGATTAGTCTGGACGGTTTGAAAATCTAGGCACAAATCGTATCTCGATCCACTATAAAAATTTGTACTGCTCATGCATGGGTGTCTGCAAAAAATCTCTCATGTTTTCAAACCATGTGGGACCCCTACTATCTTCCCATGTCTTGCATGGTTAGTCATAACCATACGACCTGTCCCACATATTATTTAATAAACATATGATAGGGTTATTTAACTCAAAAATCTGGGTTTAGAAGTCCTAACAAGACCTGGAAACCCCAGGTACCTCCACAACCTCAAAGAGAATTCAAAGTTGGCCATAATTAAGAATTATACTTAAAATGTGATCAAAATAAAAGATTATGTACCTTAATAATGAACTGGGTTCTTATAAGATCCTCCTGATACTTCACACGAACTATATATTCCCAATAATATATACTCATTTCATACAGCATTTAAGTGTATAATCATACTTCAGATGTCTCAGGAGTCTTCAAGAATAGAAAGATATGCTCTATCATTTTGATTTATAGTTAATATCTCAAGTTCCTTTATAAATATAGAAAATCATCGGGTTCTTCCTACTAAACACATAGTAATGATTCCGACCCATTCTTCGAATAATTAACCATATTTATCCAAGGATTTAATTTTTGAAAACATCAATTCCACTAATGAAGAATCAAATGGAGGGTTGTATTGTGAACATTATTTTTAGCTTCCACCCTTCGATAAGAGGAGACCTTTCTGGGTGGCATTTTATACAAAGAAGAAGTCAAAAAATCATTCAACACACAATTGGATTACTAAAAATTTCAAATGAACTGTAAAACCCATTGAAATTAACCTCAGTAAAATAGTTTTAGAATTATCAAAAACTAAAAATGAAGATGGTGTGAAAAAAAATGAAATAGTTTTTCATAATTCATGGTCTTACCGCATTGAATTAAAATTTGTCTTCCTACCATTGGAAATAAAAATATAAGGTTTTTAAACCTGGATTTTTGGGATCTACAAGGTTTCTAATAACTGTGGTGCCAAACTATGCACTAGTTATTTCATCCATAGTTCACCAAAAAATGAAATGGTATCTCAAAACTGTTAATGGGTTCATCTTTAAAGCCATAATAAATTATAAAAGTCATAACATATCATCAAACAAATCCCAGAACCAGGTTAAAATTTTAAAAAAAACACCTAAACACCCTTGGAAACTGAAGGTTTTTCGTAATGGAGAACAGTCTAGACCATCATATTCAGATACCTCTCAAGCCATGACAGTCCAATCATCTATCTACTACTAACTCAAAAATAAAAAAGAGTGTTTTGATAAATTTTTGCATAGGGATTTCCCTAGGTAGATCTGACACATCAAATGACCCATATCACCATAAGTCCTAATGCATGTTCCTAATCAATATAGGTTGATGAAAAGTAACATGGTATCATTGATTACCATTTGGGCATGGTTCCAACCATGGAAATCTATTATGACTCATTCATGAATTAGACATCCAAACCATCTAATAAGTTGTCTCAGTAGATAAAAATATCCAAACAGTGTATATTCATCAATAATCACAAACTGATGACAAAGCCTACATCAAATTATAAATAATAAAAAATACATATACAATATACAACTTTAAAATACACAAAAACTGATATCAAGGACCAAGGAAAAAAGAGGTTGATATATAACATCCCTAATGAAACAAAATCACAAAATTATACACATGAGATAAAATCTCTGATACCATTATCTCCACAATCTTTAACAATCCACAGATGATGGTAATCAAGAATATTTATTTATTGAAATATTTCTCATACCTTTACATATTTCATGAAAAACAATAGTCTTCATAGGCAATAAGGCATATATAAGGTGTGAGGAAAAATTCTAAAAGGATGCCTCCATGAATCTACATTTGTTGTTTCCCCTTAAAAAAATAAATCTAGTAAGAAATAAATATGTGATACAATTTTATATGAAAAAACTTACATATAAATTCATTTAGTTTTTCTAAAAAAACCATGTTTCAAAAGCATGATTAAATAAAGCTCTTATAAATTGAAATGGAATCCATTCAGAATGAACAAATTAAACTCATCCAAAAATTTAATAAACACAAGCATAAAAATAAGGATACTAAATACCAAATATCACACAAATGGTTTTAGTCATAAACTCAAAGGAATAAAAATCCAATAAGAAACAAACAATAGGAATAATGGGATCTAACTAATGAAGTCCAGTATGAGTTAGTCTATGACATGGTTTACTAGTTGATTAAGAGAGTAAATTATTTTAGAAGATATTTTGGTGTTTTTTCGATCATACATTACTTTCATGGGTTCTCTGAGGCCATATGAGTAGCATTCTTTCAATGGGCTATGTCAGTGACATGCGTCACATTCCCTACGTAATCCACGACATATGATATCTCTTCTGTTTCATAAATCACTCACACACCCAATATTTAACAAGTTTCATAAAAGGGGTAACAACATAAAACACAATAAATGAAAAATATGTAAACTAAAAATGACCATAATAAATAAAACACCATTAACATGGAAAAACCATTCAACAATTTTTTTAAATCTAATTAAAAAGAAAAAACTCTGTAATGCATTTTTTCAAAAAACATTACTTGAATTGAAACAATTTTTTTAGAAAATAAATTTTTAATCATCACATTTCAAAAACATTCTAGGAATTATAAAGAACATGTATAAACCATATTAATCAATATAACTTATTGTCAATTTAATGAATAAAATCAAAAGAACTCAAGAAACAAAGGTAATCTAGTGAAAATCACCATTAGGTAGAGACACATACAATGAATCCAAATTAAATCTCATAAACATTGATGAAAAACATAATACTCAAGAAGGAAGAGTCATTGAAAACCTAAATCACTATGATGTAATATAAATCCCCCATCTATAACCCTATTTTTTACACATGGAATGTTATGGTTTCAAAACTCCATGAAAATAGAATAAAAAGGAGGAACAATATTTAAGATGATGATATTAATAATAAAAATTCCTATCTCAAGAAAAATAAAAAATAACCAAGGATATTCACAAAGAAATCAACTGGGAAGAGTCTCCAAGCTAGGGGAAAGGAGTTTCATGAATATGGAGGAAGAGGGGTGAGTTTGAGTTAAATAACAGAAGGTAAATTTAGTAAAACAGAAATATTTTAATTCACAGGAAAATGAACATAGTTTGGGTGAATGGTTAGGAAAAACTTACACTAACCATGTTGGAGCCATTATCTCCCTAAAAAACTCATGTATAGTTAGTACAAATAATTCTCTAACTTTGTTATTAGTCATTTCTGCTAAAAATCATGTTTTATAACCACCAACTGCCAATAACTCTAAGAATAAGTAAATAAAACTCCAAATAATATGTAATAGTGACCCGATGGGTATCACATGAACTTATCCACCACACCATGATATTATCCAATTTGGAAAAACAAGACTCTCACGCATCGATTTTGGATACAACATGAAAATAATTCTTCATTATTGTTAATGTTTCCCCTATTCATATACTAGAATATCTAATATACATTACTAGAACAAGAAAAATATATAATCATAATAGAATGAAATTTATTCATATTAATTTAATTAGGTTCATTAATTTCCATAATTAACTCCCCATTTAAAATAAGAATAAGCAAATATTATGTGTGTATCTCTCTTAGGTGTCTACCATAGAAGAATTACAACAACACTTGGTCCTTCGGTAGACTTAGAGTCCTTGCATCGAATCATGGGGTGCGCTAAAATCTAGTGTCATAGCCGGTCTATCTAGGCTATGTAATGCACCAAACTCAACTAAAACCTTTATTCTACCTTCACATATCATCCCCATAGTGCATAAATCCATTATGCATACTATCACTCAACCATCAGGTCTAATACAACTTTTTTATGAACCACACAGACCGGAAACCTTCCAAGGATGTTAATGAATAAAAAGAGTGACCCCCAAAGACCACATCTAATAGGCCATGGGATGACTAGTAACATCGAGGGTATAAAACACACAATGGGACGAATCTACCACAGTGTATGAATTAAAAAACAAGATATAAGATGGAAACCACATATCAACACCACACAAAAAATATAAACTATGATCTTATTCAATAATATAAAACAATACATGATGTATTATATGTAATAATTCTCCCTACATCAAAATACAAGAATTAATCAGGATAAATAACTCCAAATTAAAGATAGCACATTCCATCTCTATCCCCAAAACCCTACTATTCACTTGAAATATATATATGGGTGAGAAAAAATTGTGTACTTAGTAAGATCCCCCTCATTAACATTTGTGAAATTGTGAGAAATGAATAGAAATTATACAAAGACTAATGAGTATTAAAAACATGAACATAATATGTCATCTACCCATTACCATCATCACAATGGTTTTCTCACCAACTATAACAACTATGTATCATAAAATAATATCCGAAGAATATAATCATGGTACTCTGGAACCAATTCCCCACCAATTTACCACTCTCACACCCAAACATCTAATACCATGTGCCCAAAACTAGAGAGTCTCTATTATTTAGTTCTTCACTTTTATCAACCCTAGCTAAAATCACTAATAATGGCCATTCTTTATTAGTGATTTTTTTAGAACTGATAAAGGGTGTCCTTTATTAGTGTTTTTTAGCACTAATAAAGGGATATATTTATTAGATATATTTTAGTGTTGTTAGAATAAATAAATATATAAATGTTTATATTATTTAAAAACATATTTTAATATGAAAATTTATTTATATTGATATATATATAATATAGTTTTTCAAATATCAATAATATAACACTATATATGTATTTCGACTTATTATATTTTATATATAGTGAAAATGGATTATAAAATAATTAATAATGAATATAAATTAATATAAATTAATAATTTCTTATTCAGTATCGATTAATAGACATTTTAGAAAAATTCTTGGACAAAAAATTAATAAATTATGTATAATCTTATGAAAAGTTGAAAATGGGCTTGAAATTCAAATGAATTAACTTTTGACCTTAGTGTCTGTTTGGGCTCCACAAGATTTCAAATTGACTTTGATGAAGATACTGGAATTTTTTTAAAACTAATAAAACCTGATCCATGTTTTTTAATAGAAATTGGAATGGAAGTCCTCTAAAGATATTTTTTTCCTAATATCCTAATTTTTGAACATTTTCTGGAATTACAGCTTCTTTTAAGAGGGTACTCATGTCTTTTATCAATGTATATATAAATTATTAATTGTTATTAAGTTCATATAAAAATTATGGTGTTGAAATTTTAACCCTTTTCAAACATAAGACTTATTTTAAATTAAAATATAAAGTTCTATACATATTTTTACATATTTACATATAAAAAGTTAAATGTATGAATTTATATTTAAATTTTTTTTAATGTTAAATAGATTTTTAAATATAAAAAAAATATGGAAATAAAAATTTAGTATATCATTTATTTAAAATATAAAATTATTCATTTTATTTACCTTATAAATTTTTCTAATATATATAACTATACAAATTTATTTATAATGTTTATATATAAATGAGTGTGTGTATTATTAATATGATATATATATTCAAATATATATTAATTAATATTAATTTATAATATATTTAAATAAATATAAATTTAAATACACACAGACATGTATAAATATATATAAACACCCACACACATAAATACTCATACAAAAACATATATTTTATCAAATTATTTTAAAGTAGTTATTTACATATATATGTGTGTGTGTGTCTGTGTGAATGTGTGTGTGTAAATATATATATATTAGTATATATATCATTAAATATTGAAAAAAACAAAATAGATATGTGGTAAGGTTGTTCACCATTCACATGGTGGTCCAATATTCAAATCCAGCACATGTGACTGGGCAGGGAGGTGGTGTAGTGCTATCATAGAGGGGGGATAATCACTAAAAGGGTGGGTTGGTGGGAATCGTGTGTGATAAATATGTAGGTTTGGGTGGATACCTCTAAAAAGGTTTTGCATCCACTAACAGAGGGTGTGTGGGGCAAGATAAGAGTACCTAAAAATTTAAATATAAATATATTTCTACTTTTATTAGTGATATTTTTAGCACTAATAAACTCAAAATTTACCAATGCTAAAAAGTTCTCACAAAATCTCCATCATCAGTGCAACAAAATAACACATAAAGGGTTAATTTATCAGTTCTACAGGAAGTGCTAATAAATACATCCTTTATCATTATTTTTTTAGCACAGATAAAGGATTATTTTATCAAATATTTCTCTATCACCATCAATCAGGATTAGATTTATCATCTCTTATAACGTCATCACTTTTATTGCATTTATTGTTATAAATTTGAGTGTTGACAAAGGGAGATTCTTTAGTTTTTCTCCCATCCTTTTCTATATCAGATATCCACATTTCACATATCACATCACACCCATACACCATATTCAAAACTACAACTTCAACCAAAAATTTGCACCATCATCCACACAAAAACAATTTCTATTCCACAATAAGAATTTAGAGAAGTAAGGTATCATAAAATTGAAGAACATAACAAGTAAGAATCCTCCAACCATTCATGAACCCCAACATATATACTCTATTCCATCATCATTAAATCATCATGTACTCCACATGCCACTCCCACACCATGAAAGATCATACCAACCTCAAGATATCATATCCAATACTTAGTCAAAATGGGGAGTGAGAAAGAGGGAGTAGTTTTCCATCTATTCCCTCTCCAACTTGGATGTTATGGAAAACACCTAGAACCAAAATATTTGGCATTTATAGGATGTAATAATGACATGTAGCGTGCCTATATAAATCCCAAAAATACATGAATAGATAATCACATATAATAATAAAAATATGGTTGTACACCAAAATCCTTTTAATAGATCAATTACTCCACAACAACATTAAGACTACCAAATGACAACCCAAACAAACACTAGGATATAAACCATCTAGTAACTACCAAAACAGCTATAAAAACCAATTATAGTTCTACTTTTATTCATTCATTCAGTAAAATCTATATTTTTCACTAACTATTAAAAGGTGAAAATTCAATTTAATTCCCAACTTTAATGAAAACCCATTCCTAACAATCACTCACATTTTTTCAGACATGTTACTCATTAATTTCATGAATTTATATTCCAGTTATGGGATAGATATATTTATTTCCATCAATGCCACATTACCTAATTTAATTTAACATCCCACCATATCTTATTTCAATAAGAAAACAATTTTTATATATATTAATTCCTTTCCATCCAATGAAAAATGGAATGAATAACCAAATCCCCACAGAATAATCAGCACCTAGTAGTTAAGCCACATTATTAAATATTCATATCTCATTCCACGGTCCACACATCATGTCAACCATTTCATGACAGTTATCCATTTCCTCCATAGACTAACTGTACCACATCTATCACAACATCTAGACACAAATAAATCAAAAATCACAATAATAGTCACATTATATAAATCATTCAACATAAATTTACGAATAAACAATAAATGGAACAACAAGAACATCACTCGAGTACTAATTTTTTAAAAAACAATTTAATAACTGTATTTATTTATTTTGTAATTATTCAAATAGATATCATAAACACACACAACATTATGAAAAAAAGACTATTTTTAGGAATCCACAATACATGATCTTTTTTATCTATCATTTCCATTACAAATTTTTCAAATTACTCACTGATATCTATATTTAATTATTATTAGAATATGTGATTTTATTCCAGTAAAAAACATTAAAACACATATATCACAACAACAAGCAGTACACAATAGTCAAGGGGATCATTCCAATAGGTGAAATATATAGAATAAGTTATTATAATCATGAATGAAAAACTTTCACCAAAATACCAAAATTTATAGGTTACATTATTCTCATTCTTTACAAACCTCATTTAATATCATATTTTTCATTGGTGATTTATATTATTTTACTATATATAAAATATTTCTATAGAAAAATATAAAATTAAATAATAACATACATGAAATATATGTGTAACTCATTCACCATTATCATCCATCATTCTTATTATTACATTTCCTTATGTTATCCAATTCCAATTATTAATGGAATCCTAACAATGGTGAACTCATGGTTAGAAGGAAAAAATAATATACAGGGTTCTTGAATCATCTAACAGTAAATGAAATGTAGTAAATTTAGTATGTTTTTAGTGATGGTTATATAAGCCATCCCAAAATAGAAGAAACTATATTACATGTCCCTTTCTGTTGACACATTTATAATGTGTTGGTTTTTTGGGTAGTTTAATTTAAAAAACTGGCTAAATAATTTCAAAAAAAAATATGCAGTAGTTTTCTTTAAAAATGATTCTATATTTAAAAAAACATTATGTCCTGACCCTCTATCCCCACTCTAACACACTCCCCTCTTCCACCCATCACCGCCACTCAATATTGGTCCAAGACGTCAGTCCTTGGCCTCTCCCTCACTCTCTCTTAACACCGTTATGAGGTTGTTGGACATTTTTTAGACTACCCTTCTCTATTACTCAATAACAAACCCTCTCGATCTCCCCCTCGACATTATTTGATATCAGACCCCCTATATATAACTCTAGATTGTAATAGCTTTCCTCTCAGCCTCGATGTCAGATCCACCACTCTGATTCCCAATCTACGTATGCACCACTGGTTCCTCAACATGATTCGGTGTGACCTTTAATTGATGAATTTATCCCAAATCAAAGGTAGTGGATTTTTTTTTATACTATTGGGTATAATTGTGCAATAGAGTTATGTTCAGAAATTTACCAATTCTAATTATTCTTCTAAAAATTTATTTTAGTAAATTTATGAATTATTTATGTTTTATTGGTAGTCTTGGATTTATTCTTGGTGACTATTGTTTTTATAGTTTGCGATATGTAACCACTTTGATGACATGTTTTTTATTTCATTGATTTTATACAAAATTTGAACTGGTCTTATGGTTTAATATTTACTATGGACTTAACGATTTCCTTTGTGTGTTCAATTGATTGAGAATGAATTTTCATGAAATTTTAAATGATGAACATTATATATGATATAATTTTGAGGAAAGGAAACTAAATTGACATGTAAAAAAGGATGTTTTATTAGGTAAATTGTGAAATAATTAATGAAATTTATGTTAACAATATTGGAAGAATTAATAATAAATTTATGTGGTTTGAATTGTTTTTGAAGTGATATTTAGTTATGAAATTAAATATAGATTTTATTTACATATATATATATATAATTATATTTAATATTTGATAGTGTAGGATGTCAAGTACATATGGATAGTTATTAGATTACCTTACCTCAGAACACGTCTTATTATGTAAAAAGATTTAACATGGTTTTGGATTTTTGTTTTGAAAATCTATTTCCATGGGAAACAACCAAATGTTAGTATCCTAATTGAAAATTAAAATGATGGTTAAAGAGAGATGAGGTATTTGAGAACATAATATTGAAACTATTTCCTCCCCATTTTGTGCATTGTATTTTCCATGGAGAATTAAACATTATAAAAAAATTGTGGTTATATATACAGGTAAAATGAACTAGTGAATTACCAAATAGTGAATAATGAAATTAAAAACATGAGAAATGATGATTTCATCACAAAAGGTAAGATCCATCAATTATATGACATATCAGTTGATATCATTTTTGATGTTTTAGATATTAATTATACATTCATAACTACAATACAATGTGAACAAGTTGATGACAAATTAATAGATAGTGATGAGGTGACTACTATAAGGTAAAACTCAACTGATAAAACAACTGAGGAATCTTAATTATTTAATGATGGAAATATGTATTTGTACAAAGGATAAGTAAAATATTAAGATTTTAATTTTCTTATAAAGTTGCACTGTATCAAATATTTAGATGTAATAACAAAAAAAAAATTATCATGATACTATAATTATTGTGTAATGCATTTACTGAAGCTAATATCCATGTATCATTTTATTAGATGAAGAAGAGTATTATATATCATGGACTCAATTATTTAAAGATACACACATATCCCAATGATTTTGTGATTTATTAGAAAAAAAGCAGAATAGAGAAAAGTGAAAAAGATTCTATAATTCTCGATACAAATCAAAAAATACTAATGTCATTTTGGATCTGCGTACTACCACAAAAAATCCTAAAATGAATGTTTCTTTGATGTTATTATGATACTTTACAATAAATCCATGATTTTATATATTATTTATGTCATCTAAAACCACTAAATAAATGAAGTGGATTGATTTTATTAATAATAAGGATGAGTTCAGGAGTCATCTAAGAATTTAAAAAGTTTAGAAGACCTTTGATTTATTTCATCCAAATTTCTCTTATAATCCTAAAAATATATCTTTGGTATTAGGTTATGTTGTATTCAATCCTTTTGATACTTTAATTAGTAGTTTAATCATTCTGTAGTTGTTTTGACCCCTTATAATGTATCTCTGTAGATTGTATACAGCAGACTTCATTTATCATATCAATGTTTCTTCCTTGAAATCAGATGTCTATAAATGAAATTGATATATAATTTAAACATATTATTCATGAATTATAGGGGTTATGAAATTATGGTGTAGAAACTAATGATGAATCTACCATACAAATGTTCAAAATGCGTGTTGACCATATATAGACTATTAGTGACTTTCGTAGACTAGAAAATTAATCCAGTTTGAACAAACACACAAGTTTGTCTTGTCTAGTGTCTAACATTGATTTTGAGTCTTAATGGATTCATTATAGAATAAATTAGTGTTTAATTTTTCATTATTTTTTCCCTGATATATATCATATATTTTAGTTTTATATGTTTTGTTTCAATGTAAAATTTATTTGTGGCTTCCTCCAAAATTATTATCAAGATAACAGAATTTGACAAAATTATCTAATGTTGGAACATATCATGGGAAATATTTTCAGCTAAATGAATGTTAAAAAACAGTTAGATCACAATAAATTACAATTGGAACACAACAATCGATAAAAAATAGAATATATTTTTAACATATATATTGGGAATTTTATTTATTACACTATAATATAGATGTAATTAACATTGAAAAAAATGTGTGTGATAATTAATATTTACATTACTTACTGGATTAGTAAAATCAAAGGATAATTTAAATTCTTTTATGTACTTAGAAGAAATCAATATCAGATATGATATATGGTGAAATTATAATTGGAAGTTTCCCGTAGCATACGTTTTTCTTTGAAAAATCATCAGAAATATTATTGTAATTTCAAGATTAAATTTTTTTAAATCACCTAATGTACATTTTAGAAATATTATAAGAAAGTATTAGTTAAATATCAATAAGATACATGGTTCAAATAGTCATTACTTGAATGTATTTATGGATCTGTTTCTACCTTTGGAAATTCATATTTTATAACCTACCCAAATATGCTCCATTATAATCAACTTTTTCACATTATTTTTATATCTTTGCGATAAGACATTAAACCCCGATGAATTTTACAAAATTTGGAATGAATATTATAGAGTCAATTTCATTTAGAGATGTTATTTTATCCATTATTTATCATTGCGATGATTCATCTGATGGTTCATTTTTACAAAGAAGAAAAATTTAGAGTGCCCATTAATTACTGATGGATGCATCTCATCAAGAGGTAATTTATTCTAATATTATTTTCAGTAAAAAATTAAAATTTTATTAGTCAATATCTAATAAATTTTTTTATTAATTTTAAACCATTTATCAGTCGGTATCATGGACATTTGATGTCTCATGATAAAAATAAATCTCATCTAGAAGGTTATATTGTGGAATGTTACCTTAGTGACGATTGTCTAACCTTCTATTTTAGGTATTTGGATTTAAAATAGATAACATTCAATTAATTGGGATATTTGATGGTAATTAAGGTCAATTGAAAGTTAATAATAAGTCATCAATGTTTCCAACATTAGGTTGTGAATTTGGAATAGTGTATTTATTTTCATTAATATATTTATTGTTAATAAAACACATAGATATGTTCTACTCAATGCTGATATTGTTGACCCATATATCAATGAATAAAGGGAACAAACGATAATAAACCTGAATAGATGAACTTATAATTAGATAGAGATAACAAAATTTGTTACCATATAAATTTTTTAATGTATTTCAGGTTGTGTAAGTACTTAATATAATTTATATTTTGAATAAGTTTATAATTATCTAGATTATAAAAATATTATATCAAATTATATAGAGAACTAATGATGATAACATAGCTGAATTATTTGTGGATTTTATTTTATCATCTCAAGGTCCTTTAAATCATGCTATGAGATTCAATGCTTACAATATTGGTGGTTTCAAGATTTGTACAATTGATCATGAGGATTGATTGAAAACACAAAATATTATAATATTCAAAATTTCATATAATGGTTACTATGGAATTTTGATTGATATTATCATGTTAAATAAACATGGGAAATTTTCATTTGTGATATTTATATGTTTGTCGATCAATATTTAGAGGGGTATGTAGAAATACTCATTGCAATTTACTTATGTCAATCTCTCTTGGTAGATTAAAAAGTGTTATTTGAAAGAAAAATAAATAGGTATTATAGATTCTAGGGAAACAAAATGGTATATAATGTTGATAATATAGTGGATGAAGTGGAGAGTGTTATTGTAGACATGAAACCAACAGACATGTATGGTATGAGTGATGAAGGTAATGTAATTTGTAACAGTTGACTCTATCAACAAAAGCAAACTGAATTGATTATACCTGATGAAATTGAAAATTTTAGTTTTTCGAGGGAGAGTGAAGAAAATTAAGAATGAATATAAGAATAATAAATAATATAAACAATGGAACCTGCTAAAAACATGAACAACCAGGAATATATTTTTTATATTTTATTAATAAATATACGAATTTTTTTAATATTAATAAATGGGAGGAATAATTTTTTATATTTAAATTTTCAAAAAAAAATTATTGGTATGTTTTTATGGAAAATGTATAGTGTGTGTACCCTCTCTATGTCACATAGTTCTCATTCACCCTCTACGACACAAGGTAAAACTCATCCCATACATTTCACAGTTATTTATATAATTTCATGTTATTGTAAAAAAACATTCATATATAGGTATGAATTATACTTATGATGTTAATGATTTAAATAGGATGCATAATGATTGGATATCAGCATTAGAGAGTGTGTTTTCAATTATGTTTTGTAATATGACCATAAGTATTCTGGAAGAAATAGTAACACTCCTCAGGGATGTAGGAGTAGTAAATTTCAAAAATATAAACTCATATTGTCCATTTTAGTAGTTATTTTTTTAATAAATATTCTATATCAAAGGAATTTATATATTTCATTATCATCTCCCATAACAACAGGCCTTTAATTATTTGAAAATATATATCTTAATATTGAAACAATTCTAATAACATGTAGGATTACATCACATGTGAAATTTCATTTACCACTATAATAAACTATATAAGTAATTTATAAGATAAGATTCATAATTCTTTATATCATTGAGTCTTCAAATTGATTAATGTTTTTCATTTATTATGTATGGAATTTTCCAAACCACACAAAATTATTTGTTTTTTAGTGTTGTGTAGATGAGGTATTATGTTCGTTTATTGACATTAATTAGTTTCTTTCTTTAGTGTTTCTTGATTATTATAGAATATGGTGATAATTTTATATCTTGGATGCTACTTTTCCAATTTCCTATTAATATCTTATATTTCTACAAGATATTAATTCTAGTGTACAAATTAGGGTTCTCATAAAAACAAGAGGTATGTGAGCTAGGGGTCTCAAGAAAATAATTTTCCTAGAGAACCATTTTTTATTAGAAGTGTTGTGACTTTTTATAACATTATTTGATTTTAAATTCCAATATAAATTTAAATTTTGATTTTTTTAGAGGATATTAAATTTTAATAAGTTTATGAGATGATTTATAGGTTTGAAAAGATAGACATATGCTTACATAATATTTAAATAAAGGGTTATTTATAATAATGAGATAGAAATCAGTCATCATCTAGAGTTAAAAAAGGTGATTATGAATGATACGTAAGATAATATTTACTACAATTAGCATGGAATTCTGTGTGTGATGTTAACATAAAATATTTTTTTCAATATCAAATATATAGAATGAACTACTTAGTTGATTTTAATAATTTCAATCTTTTATGAGAAAATGATTTCAATGAATTAAATGTTTATGATATTTAGTATTTTTAGTATAATGATAATTGAATAAATCTTGTTAATTGATCATTTAAAATAATTAATTATAATAAAATGATAGTTTGAGTATATAAATGTCTTTTTTTTAAATAGAGATTAGTCATTGATCAAATTATCATCACATATTTAATTATTGGATGATATGATTACCAAATTTTGAAACTGACATGGAAAGTTTGAATTAGTGTCTGAGGATATTGGGAATCTAATCCTAAATGAAGAGATTAGATTTAATGAATTCTACATGCTTAATGAAACAATATATAGTAAAAAAGTAAAGGATGTCTTACTCAACTAATTTTATCATATATTAAGATTATATAATAATATTTTTATATATCATAGCATGTCATGTATCTTCCAACTCAACCAATGTTATTGTATTTTATGATAATTATTGGAATGTTCATAGATACCAATTAATCATTATTGTACTATTACATAAATTGGATTTAGATCAAACCATTAATTATTTGAGTTGGATTAATTTATTTATTCATTGATTATACTCATTACTGATTATAGGTTAACTAATTTAAATTTTGGAAGTGGAGGTAAGAAGTAGAAAAGTAAGAGATGGATAGTAGCATGATATAGTAATGCAGTGTGAGGAAAATACATATTAATAGAGTAGATATGACTCATGTTTTTGTTTCATTTTTGTAAAAAATGAAATTTTGTAAAAAATTATGTAATTTAATGTTGTTTTATTATATGTAATATAATACAGTATGGAAGTAACTATCATTCAATAAAATATTAGTTTATTGTTTTCTGTATATATTTTTTATGTACTCATATTTTGTGGATCTGGTGGGAATTTATTTCCCTATTTCTGAAAACACATAACCCAAGGCATTTTTATTACTTCTATTTATTTTGCAGTGGTTTTGAACACATTGAGTACAAAAACGGTGGTTATATCCAGTAGAAATATGGTAATTTTCTATATTCTGTGGTATTTTACATCACTATTGAATTATTCTCCATAAAAACTTCTTATATTCCCAAAAACAATTGTTTAAAATTTATTCTAAAAAACCATCAATAATCACAAAAACATGGAAAAATTTAAGACCACATACACTTTACACAAATTCAAATTAAACATTCATTAAAAATAAATGATCTTGGTCAAAAATTAAACCATTGTGAAAAAATATTTCATTAAATAATTAATGATAGAATATTTAACAATAGATTTAATAAAAAATCATTATATTCTATTTTTCCTATAGTTTAACTCACTATAAAGGTCATCGATTTGTTACAAAAGAACTAGATTAGAATAAAATGTATGAAATAATATGAATAGAAAAGAAAACACCAGTGACCTAGAGCCACTATGAAATTTAGGAATGTTTTATGGAAATATGAAAACTCTAATAATGATTCACATGATTTCTGCTGTAAGGAAATAATAAAATACATAGGTAATAAGGTTTTAAAAATTTAATACAGAAGTAATGAGTTAAGCGTAAGGTCTGTATGCATAACATTTTTAGTATGTCTCTTCCTTTAATTAGTTATAATAGAATAATGTTAAATCAAACTTCATAATTTCCATATCAATGTTTGATTAAGTTGAGAAAGGGGAGGGTGTATTTCCATAATTGTATTCCCTCAAATTTCTGGTTGTTAAAATCAAATGATATATAATTTTCCCTTGAACATCAATCAATTTTATCATTTTCTCATTAATTCTCACAATTTTAAATTGGATTTGATTGAAAACATTTGAATATATTTTATTATTTTTTATAATAATTATTAATATTCTTACTTTCTATCTCTAATAAACATATTCATGTTATAAATTTCAATCCAAAATTTAATTCACTACGGTGCCCTGTATCTTAAATCCAAAATATGGTTCCAGAAACAACATACATTACACACTATAATTGATAAACATCCATAAATACAAGATATTTCACTCATAATGTACCATTTACATTAAAATGATCATTTTATGTTAAAATATTTGGAGAACTGAGAAAAATATTTTACTGCCGGAACTTGTTTTCATTGTATCTAACAAACATTTTTCCAAATATATAAAAAACTAATTATTCTATAATAAGTATTAAAAATATACCAAAAATCTCTACATAAGATAATATTTTAGATATTTCATATATTTATTCTCTTCATAACCTATTTAAATGGAATCATAATAATGGGGTGAGCACAGATTCTCGGTAAGGTTAAACATGAGTGATAAAAATAAAATATCATAAGTGAGAAAAATATTAACATATGGGAATAATTAAGATACATAATATATTTATATCAAAACAATAGATCATAAATCATGAATCATGGAGTATGGAATTAAAAAATATAAAAAATTGGTCACATATTTCTGGAAGTATTAATCGATAAACATGATCTATGAAATCATAAAAATGTTTTAAGAGTAATCATGAGACTATGGCACAAACATGAACATAGGTGATCATAATGAAGTAAAGAAGTATGAGCTGGCTGATTCCCATAACATAGTGATGTGGGCTACACTACATGATTCCAATAACATAATAGAGGATGAATCACTTCCTAATTCCTATAGTGGACCAATCATCCCCTAATCAATTCCCTTATTTATCTCATTAAATACAAATCCTTAACCAATCCATTGAACGGTGATATATTACCACACCCGTCATTATCCAAACATATGAACACCACTTGAAATTAATTATTGATCATATCATAATGAACACATGGAATGAAAAATGGGGTTCATTCAACACATACTAAAGAACCAATAGAATGAAAATAAGATTTATATACTTTTTATATAATATCACATATACTAATCATTCAAAATAATATAAATTTAATACCATTGGAAAAATGTGTATCCCATGATATTCAATATCATTATATGTAAATACTGATAAACCAAGATGGTGATTTATAGGGTATCTACACCATATAGATAAAAAGAATATGATTTGGACAAAAACAATCCTCCAATAAATTTACATCTGGAATCGTGGTGAAAAACCGTCTATAAAAGAAATGGAAAACAAGGTATTTATAAAGAAAATGAATTGGAAGAATGATAATTACTATAAAAAAGGTTGATTTGGAATGATAAATGCATTGGTGGATCAGACTTTTGATTAAAAATAAAATTACAAAATTCATCCATAAAAGGATGGAGGATGGTAAATTTTGAAGAATTTCTTCAATCAAGTATAGTATATGTCAAAAAATAATGAATTATACGAACAATACATTTTTTTAGTTTTATAAAAATAACTTTGAAAATAAGAAATATTCTTGATATTTTGAAAATATTTTAAAATAAATTTTCTATAAAACAAAGAAAAAATTATTTTATTTTATAGACCATGAAAACATATATAGAATGTTTCACATAAAATTATAGAGGTAGTGAAAAGATGTTTTTATATATAAAAAAGTTAAAATTTGATGATTTTTAAACCTTCATGAAAACAACCCATAAAGAAAATGATAAAAATTTATTTAAAAAATTTAAAGGTAAACTAGTATAAAATTGCGTTGATTAATTATTGAGGATTATAAAATGAGATTTAAAAAAAATCATTTAATGAATATAGATATGGGAAAGGTAGGTTCCCAATTTAAATGAAACGACTGGGTTGGTTTCGTTACAAACGGTAAATAATGATCCAAGGATGGAAATAAAATAGGGATAAGAAAAGTAAAACCCCATGATTAACTCTAGAACAAAAAAATTATATTAGTTTTTCAGTGAAAACATTAAAAATTTCCCATTTATATTATCTTTAAAAATAAATATCCCTTTGTATATGAGATTTCTTAAAAAACCTCATAGTATGGGTAAGATGATAATCAAATGAGTTAGAGAGGAAGATCAAGAAATGGTTTTTAAAATATCATGAAATGGAAGTGAGTTCATACATGTATGAAATATAGTACTAAATATACCATGGAAAATAAATAATGATATGCAATATCAAACATGTATTATAAAATTTAATTTGAGGCAAGGTCCCTTTACAAACATTAAAGCATTTGAGTCAAAGACCCTTAAAGGATTAGATTTCAAATGAAACATTTAATAAAATGAATAATGATTAAATAATCATAAAAAATATTTAAAGGGGAATTAGATACACCATTGTAAATAATAAATGGTGTATGCTTAGAAATATGTCTCAAGAATGATAATTTGAGATAAGAAACACATACAACATTTGGTACTTTCATGTAGAAATCACTTAACGAATATTATTTCAAATGAAATATTAAATAAATTTAATTCTATAAGGACATTAATACAAATTATTAAATGAAAAATAGAAAAATAATTATAAATTAGTCATGGTGTATCAAAAGCAAAATGTCTCAATGGTGGGAATTTGAGACAAGAAACTCTTACCTTGTTTCCATATTTAGTTGAATGCACTCTATTCTCATTGAGGATTTAGTATTTCTCTTCAAAGACTGCTTATATGTAAAGGGATTAGGTTATTATCATGTGAAAATAAGATTAATAGGGTGAAATAGGATTCCTGGTTAATGAATAAGGGTAGATTTTAAATGGGAAACTTATTTGTTTCTGTGGTACTAAAGAGATAGTGAGATGCCTCTTTTTATAAGTGGGGAAAATAACATTTTTCTAAATATTTCAAAATAATTAAAAGATAGAAATTGTTTCACATTTCATGATGACTATGAAATGGTAACTAACATGGTGGTGGATAAAATAAGGTCTAGAATACATCAACCATTAATTTTCGCATATGTTGTTATCATTTTTTAAGTCCTTTAATCCTATAATATTTTACTTTTACCAGTTTTTACCATGGTAATTAATTTTTGACTAATAAATTTAATTTTAATGACTAATAATGAAATTTACTTTATTAAATAATTTATATCTACTTATTCCAAATAGGAAATAAATTTTATGATTTAAAATTACTATGTTTATGAAAATTAATTTTAACATTACCGCATGAAATGTGTAAATACTTGTTTCTAGAGAAAATGTTTTTATAAATATTAAAATTGATGTATTTGATAAAATTATCCAGTCCTTGATTTTTATGATATGAATGGGTTTAGTATAAAATAAATAAATTTCATGTCACTTTAAAATCATTTGAAAATGGAATTTACCAAAATAAAATTAACTAAATAAAAGGCTAAAAGTAATTTTTGTTTGGGAAATATTAGTTAAGTTGTTTAACATAGGTTTTAAAAATTCATAATTGTATTTTAAAATTTATAGTTTTACACCTTAAACTTATTTTTTATTTTTATATTATTTAATTTTATATGTTATAAATACTTCTTGATATAGTCATAAATGATATGATTTTATTAAAAACTATATTTTCAACTATTCACCTAAAAAACAATTATTTTTAAAGAATCTATAAAATTATCCATAATATAATTATGAAATTATAAATAAAAAATGTATTTATTTTTATAAAATTTAAATTTTATAATTTCAATATTTAGTTATTAAAATAATAATTCAAAATATAAATATAACTATTTTTATTGAAAAAATTACCCTTTATACATTAAGTGCCTTTAAACTTATTTCATATAAATTTATAAATAATTTAAAGTTTATGTAACAGTTTATATATATAAATATTACCCACTATAATAAAATTTTAACTGTGGTACATTTAATTTTTTATTAAAAAATATTATACACCAACATCTAAATTGTTCATCAAAAGGCATACTTTCTCCAAAAAATATTTAGTGAAAGTGAAATAATAATATGTAATTAATTAAATTTATTTTTATATTATTATTTACAAATTATTATATTATTTATGTCATTTAATTATCTCATGATTCATTTTATTTGGGATTATTATTAGTTCGGTGTTGCGTGTGACACAAACTATTAAAGATAGTATTAATTTAGATGACCAGAAATCATGATTCACTACATTATTCATGTTTTAAAAAAATATCATTCATTGAATTTTAATTATTAATAACTAATGAAGGTATGTTATAGTTCCCTTTTCATATTCATCATTCATGATATAACTCCTAACATGAAATCAACATTATACAATTTGGTTATACTAAGTTACTTATCATGCCATAAATAACATTATTTAATCATGTAATCTTTTACCCAGATATATATATACCACAATCATATATTATTCATAACATAACTTTACCAAAAACCATTAAATATAATATATATTAAACTATGTTTAATCTCATATTCTTCCATAAATTAACTGTAACACCCTAAGTGTTTAAAATAAAAAAAACTATGTTAGATATCGTATGTAATACACAACAAAGAACCCAAAAAAATGATTATTTAAATATGATTGTTCTAATAATTATATTAATTTTTTCATATGATTATGATTAAAAAATTTATGAAATATATATATATATACCATAAATGTTTTGGTAAATAGTCAATCAATTTTTGGTAAAGACTTTTCATTCTTCAAAATGTATTTTCTAAATAAATGAATTTTTTGAAAATAATTATCATTATTTTATAGAAAATTTATAATGTAGTTTTTTTAATACAAAGTCCATTTTTTTATATGATCAGATCAAATTTAACTTAGGGTGAAAATTTGGGATTTTAACAAAAATTTATATTTTATAAAAAATATTGATATATATTTATGCATGAAAATATGAAATTTATTATAATGAATTATGTAATATTAAAGTACCAATATTATTTTAATTTAATTTAAAGTTAAAAAAAGTATTCATTTTTTATATTTAATTCAATTAGTTGCAATTAAATCATCATTATACCAGATTTTAGTATATGATTATTATTAGGATTAAAAACACATATTTCTAAAAACTATTTTCAAATGCATAATCTTTCTCCATTTTAAATAAATAAAAAGACCCCTAACAGAAGATTTTTTAGATGAGATATTTATATTATATATCTATATTTATTAATTTATTATGTTTGTAAATATAATTGATAATATAATTTTTATGATGTCAAATGTGATTTCTATAATGGTTCAAAAAATATTATTGTCAAAAAACACCAAATTTCTCAATAAATGTCTACTTTTTTTGAAAGTGAATATTAATATATTTATAAAATTATTTATATAAAATAATTATAATTTTATTAATGATTAGGTCAAAATTATCCAATTGGTATTGTTTCAATATTTTGTGAGATAATCGAATTTTTAAGTAAAATTTAAATAAACTATAAATATACGGTGTGTGTAATGTCATCATAATGACAACAAAAATGAATAAATAAATGTTATAAAATGAATAAATGAGAAAATAAATGTTTACTATTTAATATAATGTGATTTATAGGATATTTGACTAATTTTATGATGAATTTATGAATCATCCAAAAACTATATTATATTTTATGGGTTTGAAATCATCTATATAAGGACATTACTCACTTTCACATCAGAAAGGGTAATTTTTTAATATGTTTGGACATTGGATTTATAGAATAATTAAAACCATGTCTCTATGGTAGAAATAATTGGTAAAAACCATAGTATGGTTTGTTCTTATGATTATTTTATTGTATAACGATCAAAACCTATGTTTGGAAAATAATAAATAACTCCCCTCTCTTTTCCTATATAAACCCACCGAATACCCAAATTATCTTCACTAAAACACATGGATCACGTATATAATATTCCCTCACACATTTATATCTCTCCCATGGTTACCCCAATCTCTAAAAAAGCTCCACCCAAACTTTTGTAATCACACTCTCAATGTAAGGGATTTCTCTCTTATCGTCTCTATTTAAAAACCTTCTTTGTAATTGTCCATGGGAATCTCAATTCAATGTATTTATAATGATCCCTATAACTTCAATTTTATTATATAATAATTTTTTTACCATATACCCCCTCAATTTATAGAATTTACTTAATTGATTACAATTCTAGCATTTAGAAAGGGATCTCTCACTCACCTTTTTATACCAACACCTCTTTTATGTTATGACTCTTATTTCCCCTTTTTTAATGTTTGGATATGATCTTTAATACACCATTAATATCCATTGTAATTCAAAATGATCAGATACACCTTTTACTCTAATTAATCCGTCCCTAAAACCATTATGTACACCCCTTACCATGTTGAAATTTAGTAAGGGATCCTCTCCCTTCATATTTATTCATGTATATTTATTATATTAGGCCATTTATCTCTAATTCATATTATTAGGACATGGTCTTCAATATCCCCCATTCATTAATTTTTCATAATAAATTATTATAGACCCATTTAACCCTCATTAATATATCTGATAAACATATATAAACCATGAAAATGCGGCGAAACTTTCACAATGATTCTCCATGATAAACAATTTTGTAGTAAATACATATAACTATTTCCTATGAATAGTGTTATACATTATTAAAATATACTTATATTATCCTTAAAATACATGTATGTATTCCAAACACCTTGAAAATGGAAAACAACATGAAGATAAATGAATCCATATAGTTTAATCTATGTGGCACATGTATGGATGTTAATGAAATGAAAGCAGCATGTGTGCCTAGAATTATTTTTCACTCCAATGCATTTGGTGATGTTTTAGTGTCACGAGATGTCATGCATGGGATTAAAGAGTGAACCTAATTAGTACAATAATTTTCCCATCATTATGTATTACAGTTTTTCCTTGGAATATGTTGTCAAGGCTATGTTTAAAAGAGTTTTTACCTTTCACATGTTGCCTTTATGTTACCATGAGATATCATTACTTATTATAAATAATCATGATTCTCACCCCTTTTATGTCCCATTATAATTCCTACTATCTAAAATGTAATTATTTCATAAATTTATGATTTTTTATTACGATACTAGGATTTATCGCTAACCACATTCTTATGTATGTCCCCATTTTATCTCATGTAGTTTTAAAGTCTATGGAATTGTAGAAGCATTTTGAGGATGTTTTCAAAAATGTTATTTCATCCTGTGTTAATGATTTTATGTTATGTCCCTAATTCCAAAATACACTGATCTTATCATTCTACCAAATTTAATTTATAAGTAATCTTTTGTAATAAAGAATGAAATAATGTGTAATAAAGATAAGGGTTTAAATAGTTAATATAAAAAAATATTAGTTATTTATGGGATTAGGATTAGAAAACCGTAGGTAAATCCTAAATTAATATACTAAACATAATAAAAAATCCCTAAATTTAAATAAATTATTAATTAAGAAGCTTCAATGAATATAGATCCCTATATAGATAATAGAATTTGGTATGGCTTTGGAACAAATGTAGCTAGGGGTAAAACCCAAAAACACTAAATTGAGCTAGACTCGATCAGGAACTGTTGTATGGAAATAGGCCTTATTGCACATCTAGTTTTAAACTCAAAAGGGATGTACTTTATTAATTTACAAGATCATTAATAACCATTACAATGGTAACAATAATTCCCATAAGAATATATTTTATGAAATAGATATTTTAAAACATAGAATGAAGCCTAAAAATAATCATGTTAAGGAAATACATGATGTCTAAAAGTTAAGCCATTAATGTTATTTGATTACCATTTATGTGTTAAATATTCTAAAATTAGACATCACAAAATTTACCTTTATTATAGTCAATTGTTCTGAATAGGGATAAGCAATCCAAGGACCAATGTGATGGGAATTTTGATTACTACCCAAATGATATTCCTAACATGACGAGAGGCCTTGTATAAATGTTTTTGAATATGATAAGTTGGATATTAAGAATCTCAATAAAAATCTATCACTTAGTATAACTTCCAATGAAATTAAATAAGGGGAGGATTATATATTAAAGATGTTCATCTAAATAATATTGTAAAATAAAAAATATTCAATTTCCTGCATCATAAAAATGTTGAACCTGGAACTAAGGGATATGGAACAAAGGAACTCGATGATGTTTTTATTGAGAAAAAATAGGGCCTAAAGTGTCTAGGTTCCCTGACCGAATATTACCTTTTTATAATTAAAACAATTTTGAGGGAGAAAGTGAGAAGCCCCAAAATCAGACTTAACGATCTCAAAACAACACAAGAAGAGAAGGGAAATAAACTAAAGCAAACAACCAGACCTGCCCCATCCAAGAAAATGATTCATGATATCAAGCCTTCAGCAACACAGGACCCTTTGGCAAATAGTCCCGTTCATAGTTCATGGGCTTAATACTGATGGAGAAGCCATACCCTCATAAGCATCCCAATCCAAAAGGCCTCCATCAATGTAGACTTCGCGCTCTGATCCTGAACCAGTGCAGGTCCATGTAAAGAGCTAGAAATAAGCACAAAAAATCCAAACAAAGACAGCCAGCAGGTAATTCAAAAGGGTTTTAGATTCAATAATAATAATAATAAAGAATGTAAAGGAAGTAAATAAATTAAATTATACACCACCCTTTTTTAATATATTATTTTTAGATAATATGGGAATTATCCTATAAAATTCTATAATCCAAGGGTTAAACCATTACTAAGAACCTATGTTATGGGAATCATTGATGTGTAAGGATTAAAATGTTTATTTATTGATATTTGAGAGTTATGTTTAATAGTTAGCATATTAATGAAATTATGGATACAATATTCATGAAAAATATAAGGATAATTCCATAATAGTTTTTATTTAAGTATTTGAAACATATTTTTAATGGTATCATTTACATATAAAAGTTATTTTGTAATTAGGTTGTATTCTAGAAAACATGTGATTAAGGCATTGATATCCCTTACTAAGTGTTTGATTTTGAGATAAACATAAAGATAATCAGTATGATATGTCTAATATAATCTTTAAAATTATTGATAACACATATTTATATTTATTTGATGGAATTTTAGCATGATTAATTATATTTTGGGAAAATATATTACTAGGTAAAATCTTCTAATTTTGAGGTGATTAATGATATTTCCCAAGATTTTTTAGAGGTCAATGTATATATAACCATTAGTATTATTTGATAAGAATTCTATTATGTTTTTTAGATAGAAGGTAAAATTTATGAGACATCTTTTGATGTTTAAAAATTCATTAATGTTCATGATTTTAGAGTTATTTGGGATATATGGGTATCTACTTAAGGAATGATCTATGTTAATCCATGGGGTTTTTTGTAGTGGAATTGTGGAGTGTGGTGAATTGAGTTTTATTCATTTTCATTATTATATATATTATGATAACAATTAGGAATTAGTAAATATTAGAAGAATGTGTTTTAATTCATTTGTGTATTATGAGATCCTTTAGAAGTTTATTTTATCAATTTATTATTATAAAAAATTCATATTAAGTTCTCATAATTTAGAGAAAAGATGAGATTGTGGTGTAAAGTAAGTACTTGATGAAATTATACCTCATAAAAAGGTATATTTTTTTATTTTCTTCATCTATATGAAAAAGCAATTCCTTAACTATAGGAAGATAATCTGTAATAAAAAAACATTTTCATATTACAATCATTTACATTGAATTTATGGTCTCTTCAACAATCATAGATTTATGTTTTGTACTCATTGAATTTCTTATTTCCATATTATTAATAACATTCCATTAGTTAATTGGTATTATTTTTATCCTCCATGATAATTTTCTGACTTTCCACTAATGTGATTATAATAGGAAACCTACTTTTCTGATGACCGTCATACATAACATTCTATCTTTTCAAGTGGATGATTTATAAACCGTTTTTATGATGTGGGGTTTAAATAAGGAAATTTTCATGTATTCCTTAACGAGATCATGTTTACAATTCAAGTATTCAATTTATTATAGGATGAAATAAAATAACACCTTGAGGCTTTCAAATTAAAAAATATATTTAATACCATATGCAATACTCAACATTGAACTGAAACAAACAATGATTATTTAAATATGATAATTTTACCATTTCTATTTAATTTTAAGATATAAGTTTGTTAACTAATTTATGAAATATATATATATCCTATATATAATTATAATTCTTAGAAAATAATCAATCAATTTTCGATAATGTGTTTTTGTTCTTCAAAATATGTTTTCATAAAAAATGATTTTTGTTTCAATTTGAAAAACAATATTATAATTATTTTTTAGAATACTTAGAAAATTTATTTCATATTATGAAAAACAATTTTTATATCATTGTTTAAAAAACATTTTATGGTGAAATTGTGGGATTTTCCGGAAAAAACTAGATTTTTCAATGAATAGTGAAATATACAATTTTTATTTTAAATTATCATTTAATTTAATAAATTAAGTAGTGTAAAATTAAAATTTTATTTTCATATGATTTCAAGATAAAAATTTAATTATTTATTTATATTCAATTCAATTAATTATATTTAAATCATCATTATACTAGATTTTACATTAAGTTTTTTTTTAAGATTAAGAACACGATTTTTCTTAAAACAATTTTACAATCTATAATGTTTCTCAATTTCAATTAATTAAAATAAAACCAAATTGGAAATGATCAAAATTAAATGTTTATATTATATATCTATATTTATGGATTAAAAATCATATAATAAATATTACTATTTAGAGACTTAAAAAAACATATTTGCGCTGAAAAAAAAATATTTATCCAAAAAATCACATTCCATAATTCTTGTGGGTTTTATATTAAATTATATTCTTCCACCAGTATGAATTTATTTTGATAAAACGGATTACATATTTTTAATTACCATAATTACTATTAGTTAATAAGGTCATGTTAATATTTAAATAGTATGAATAGTAACTTTAGTAAATATTAATTACCACGGTAAAAGGAAAATAAGTTAATTAAGTGTCAAAAAAATATAAAAGTCATGAAAAAATGTATCCATAATAGTTTGAATATTTATATTTTTGTTTCATTAAAATTATGATTTTATTTAATGTTTTATAAATTATTAATTAATCAGTTTGATAAAAAAAATATTTTGATATGATAAAACAGTAATTGTATTTTAAAGTAATATAAAATTTCTATTAAGACATTCATTGGTGAATTAATATATTTTTTTAAATGAATGAAATTTTAATAAAATTTTATTATTATATTTTTATTCCTAAATTATATTGGTAATATAAATTTTTTGATGTTAAATGTTATTTCTATAATGGTTCGAAAAATGTTATTGTTAAAAGTGACATCATTTCTAAATAAATGTCTATTCTAAATTAAAAGAGAAAAATCATATATTTAAAAAATCATTTTGATAAAATAAATATTATTTTTGGTATCAGCATTTCAAAATGATAAAATGGTTAATTTTTTATATTTTTCTCAGTTTGTCGAATTTTTAATTTAAAATTAAATATGGCCTAAATATATAGTTTTTATTGTGATATAATAAGGACCGAAATGTTAGGTAACAAATATATTAAAATGGAAACACAAACAAATAAATTTTTACAATTTAAAATAGTTTTATTTTTAGGTATTTTAATTAATTTCATAAAGAATTTATGAATCCTCCAAAACAAATGTTATATTTTATGGTTTTAATTCATTTCATTAAGGACAAGAATCACTTCCACATTTGAAGGGGTAGTATTTTTATAATTTCTTCCCTTGGTTATATAAAATAATTAATAAAAACTCTATTTGGAAGATACCATGGATAAAAACCACGGTGAGGTTCACATGTTTTCATATTTTATTATATATATTCCTAAACCCGTGTTTGTGAAATAATGAATAACTCCTCTCTCTTTTCCTTTATAATCCCACAAAAACTCCCATTTAGATTCACTCAGAATTAATTTAGAATGTACAGAATATTCCCTAACCTCTTTTGAGTCCTCCAAATCATCCCACAAGCTCTCAGTAGGCTCCTCCCAGGTTTTCAGAGTCACCCTTTCAAGGTAAGGGGTTTCTCTCTTCTCATTTCCACTCAAGGACCTTCATTTTAATTATATTTCTGAATATAAATTGTTATATTGTTATTTAATTATAATGATACTTATAATTTCAATTTTATTCTATAATAAATGTATTCCATTTATCCCATATTTTTATAGAATTTACCTAAGCCATTTCCAATCCATAATTTTGTAAGGGGTCTCCCATTATCCTTTTTATTCAAGAACTTCTTTTAAATCATGCCTCTTAAATTCCATTTTTTTATTTTGGGATATGATATTTTGTATACAATTATGTAAATTTAATTTTTAAATTATTGGACACCCCTCTCATTCTCAATAATCCCTCTCATTATCATTTATGTACACTTGTTGCCATGCTGAAATTTAGTAGGGGATCCTCTCCTTCTCCAATATATTCAAGTATCTTTATTATCTTATTCCTTTTATATCAAATTAATAATGTTGGGATATATTTTTCCATATCCACATAACCTTAAATTTTATTTATAAATTTTTATATAACACTCGCATTCATATTAATACCCCCATGAGAATTTATACTCTGTCGTTATGCTGCAAAAATAATAACCAAGAATTTTCAATTACAAACAATTCGGTAGTGAATACTCATCCCCATTTTCAATCATGATCTTTCACCATTATAAAATTATACTTATTTTATTTGATAATTATATGTATTTATTCAATACTCTTTTATCAGGGAATAAAATATGATGATAAATGAATCCATGTTTTTGGATCTATGTGGAACACTTATGCATGTAAATTAAAATTAAGTGAGGAGCGCACCTAGAATTATCTAGCACTCCACTACATTGGGTAATATTTTACTATCATGATAATTCATTCAAGGGATTATGATTTGAAATTAACAAATCATTTCACTTTGTCTATTGTGATTTATTAGAGGTTATCCTTTACATATTTTTACGATGAAATGTTTAAATTTTTTTCCACATTTCTCACATTGCCTCTATGTTACAATGTGATATCATGCCTCATTATTCCTAATTATGATTCTCAAAAAACAATTCCCAATTAAATTTCTATTTTATAACATATAATTCTTACCCCATGTTATTCATTATTTATTCCCTTACTATTATTTATTCCTCACCCCTTTTTTTATGTATTTTCCCAGGTTATTACGTGCATTATTAAAATATATGGAGTTTTATAGGAATATTATGGGAGTTTTCAATATTATTGTTGTATCTCATGTTCAAAATGTTATTCCATGTAACAAATTCCCAAAGGCACTAGACTTATCTATATCCAAGGTTTTTTTATATGTAATATTTTGTAATAAATCATGAAATAATGTGTAATAGGGTTATAATATAATCTCCCTCTTCAACCCTAAAATTGTATTATACACTAGTCCATAAGGTACACACTAGTAAATATATATATATATATATATATATATATATATCATAATCCCAAAAACGATATAAAATTCACCCAAAAAAATTAAGGGATATATTTTTATTAAATAAATAATCAATTCAATTGTTATCAATACTATCTAAATCACATTTCTCAAAATCATTTTCCCTTTTAAATAGTAGGGATATCCTTCTATCAACTATGGATTCATAGATATTTACCCAAAAAATATAATTGTTTCTTAAAATATATTTTTACAAAATCTTTAAATAAAAACTATTAAATGGGAATCCAATGATGTTTCACATAATCCTCACAAATTTTAGAATATACCATAACATAATCGATAAATATCACTCAATGAGTAAGATGTCTAAGAGTATGGATATTTAATTTAAATTGAGGTATCAACATCACTACCTCAGGTATAATGAGAAAACTCACATTTTCCATCATAATTGGAAAATACTAATATTATCAACCATTTATGTAAACCTTATTATTTTGTTATAAGACATAGTGGTCTTTAGATACATAAATTTATCAGATTAAATTTTTTGATCATGTTTCAACAAAAAACAAAAAAAAATGTTAAGATATCATCTAAAATAAAAATTAGAAAAAGCAATATGAAGATGTCTTCCCATATAAAACAATTTCTTTTACATATGATACTTTTGGTTAACCCTATGAATCTCTTTTTGCAATCCATGGTTATCCATGGTAATTTCCTGTTATATTAAAAAAATTAATTTGTAAACATCATACCTAAATACATTATAATGGTTAATCAGATAGAATTTTAATTAACCACAACATGTCCCTTTGTAGTGTCAAACCAAATGTGGTGTTGGGCCTTTTTTCTTGCCCCAAGTGATGATCCAGTTAATACCCAATCTACCCTATTCAGGGTTATTACCCCTAGTTACATATATATTTGATTTTTCATCCACACATAATGTTCATACAGGGATATAATTTTTAGGATATCTACACAATCTCAACTTGATCAAAATATTGTGATGTTATCTTATATTTAGTCTTATCCCATTCTATTATCCAATAAGGTTTCATAAAGATATAATATCTTAATCACTAAATATTTAATATTAACTCAACTAACCAAAAGGGATATATATTCCACTGAAATTATGATCAGCCTTAATTTATCAATGTTTAAATTATCCTTAACTTACATCTATGCCTATAAAATTTTCTAAACCCACCTATAATACTAATTTTAGTTCCTTGGAGATGTACTCCGATATTAGGTGCTAAAAAGAACATAATTTTCACACTAAATTTGATACACATACTTGGTTATAATATATTTCACATATAATATAACATTTTCATTACAAGTACATTTTTATATTTAGAGTTTTTGACAATTATGAACAATATTTAACAAGTAAAACATGTGTTCCTTTTATCAAACACACATATTTAAACTATATAAATAAATAATTAATCTATAACAAGTCTTTAACATCTCTCAAAAATTCTTTTCTTAAGATAATATTCTATACATTTAATACTCCTCTTATATTTTTAACCTGGGGAAATTGAAAAATATTAAAGGGATGAATTCAAATAATCCCTAAGGGTAAACATTAGTGATACCAATAAAATATCATAAGTGTTCATAATATGCGTATATGGGAATAATCCTAATACATATGAAATTTATTGAAAAAAAATATATCCTAATTTAAGAGACGTGGAGTATGGCGTGGAGAAACATAATAATTGAATAAAAAGATTGTGGAAATATTATACGATAAACCTGATCCATGAAATAATGACATAATTATAAGAATAATCATGAGGTTGGGGAAAAATTGGTATAGGTAAACATAATATAGTGGATATGGCTACACAACCTAATTCCTATAATATAGAGTAGAAGGAAAGACCATCTGATTCCCATAACATAATAGAGAATTCATCACATAGTGGAGTAAAAATTCTATGATCAATTATTATAATTATCTCATGACATGCAAATATTTATCTAACGAATTGAAGGTTGATATATGACACAACCCCTCATCATCCTTCTATATGAGTGCCACTTGAAATCAACCATTCATCATATCATAAATAACCCAAGGAAGAAGAAATAGGTTTTATTTGACACATCAAAAAAGAACTCCTAGAAATAAAATGTGTTTCATGTCCTTTTTAAATGAAATTACATGAATAAATCATTCAAAATCATAAAAAGATAAAAACATAGAAAACAAATGGGTATCTATTCATATTAGGGATCTTTATAGTTAAATAAAATTCAATTAAGATGATGAGGTATAGGGTATCTACACCATTTAGATTAAAAATCTATATACATTAGTCAATAATTTTTCCTAATAAATACAAGTATAGAATTCTGGTTAAAACCATCGAATAAATGAAATATGAAATTGGTTTCCCATAGTGAAAATGGATTAGAAGGAATATCATGGCAATAATAGAAGATGATTTTGAAATAGAATGGAAATTATGGATCATATCATTGATGGAAACTAAAATTATATAAGTCATGTAGGGAAATAAGGTTGTTGGTAAAATTATAAGATTTCCATTGATCAAGTATAAGATATGTTAAAAGGAAATGAATTTATTGAAAAACAATTTTTGGAGTTTTATAAAAATCACTGTGGAAAGAATAAATAAGTTTGATCTCTAGAAAACATTTTATAAAATATATTTTATAAAACATAGAGAAAATATTGAAAATATATATTTTCAAAAATTGATGAGAAACACATGTATAAAATTTTAAAAGCTTCATTAAAATATTTAAAGATGGTGAATTAGTATAAAATAGAATATATCAGGTTTTGAGGCATAAAAGTGTACATTCAAAA
The DNA here is from genome assembly GCA_963277665.1 of Viscum album. NCBI lineage: Eukaryota > Viridiplantae > Streptophyta > Magnoliopsida > Santalales > Viscaceae > Viscum > Viscum album. The sequence continues at coordinate 20,611,030 of OY728135.1, forward strand.
AATCATCCAATGAATATTTTCTTGGAATACATTAGGTTCTTGACTAAAAACAGATGTGTAAACAATTTCAAAATAATGAATAAATTAATGATCCAAAAGGGAAAATGGAATAGGGAGAAGAAAAGTAAAACCCAAAAAATTACAATATGAGGATAAAAAGAATATCGTTTTAGAGAGAAAGGTATATAAATTCCACAAATGTATTATCTTTCCAAATAAATATCTATTTGAAAATTATATTTGTATTCAAAGCTTCAGAATATGGATAAAGTAAGAATAAAAAATGTTTGAGAGGAATATCATGAAATTTTTATTAAAATATCTTGATATGGAATATTTTTAATACTTTATAGAAAAAGAAAATTGAATACAATATATAAAATAAATAATGATGTGTAATATTTTACATGTATTATAGAATTATATTTGACATATGAACCCCTTACAACCTTAGAATCTATCATATCAAAACCCATTGAAGGATATGAAATCAAAAGAAACATTAAATTCCCTTAAAATGAGATGATAATTAAAAAAATTTAAAGTGATAGTAGATAAACCATTATAAATAACACATTTTTTATATTAATAAATATTTCATAAGGGTCAAATTTTTTGGCAAGAAACCCTCACAACCATAGGCACTTTCAAATCAAAACCCCTTGAAGGATATAATTTTAAATGAAACATTAAATAAAATTAAAAAATAGTGGATCATAGTAAAATAATATGAAAGTGGTATTATATACATCATTCTAATGGATACATTGTGTATACTAAGAAATAAGTACCAAGGGTGAAATTAGGAGACAAGAAAGTCTTTTTTTGTTTAACATCATAGTCAAATGTAATCTATGCCTATTGAGGACTTGGATTTTCCAATGTAATAATACATGGAAATGAAGAATTCTAGATAATGTGTTGAAAAAAATATCAGAAGAAGTATAAATTGAATTACAGTAGACGTAATAAGGGTATAGTCTCAAGTGGAAACCTAATTTTTTGAGTGGCATTAAAGGGGTGGTGACATTACCCTTTTTTAAGTGGTGATAATGAAATATTTGTAATGATTTCAATGAAATATAAAAAGTTCACATGTTTAACATGTCAATAATAATCAAAAATAAATAATAATATAGTTTATTTTATATAAGGTTGATCATCCATAAACCATTAATTTTAAGACATTTTTTAGGTTATTTACACCTAGAATTATTAATTTTACCCTTAGTGGTTTCATCATGGTAACTAATGTTAAACTAATTAATTTATGTTTAATTCCCAAAACTAAAATGGTTATTATGAAATAGTCTCGACCTAATTATTTTAAATATAAAAACCATTTTATCATTCAAAATTTATGTGCATAAATAAATTAATTGTCACGTTAGCACATGTAACATGTAAAAACCCATGTTTAGAAAAAGTATTTTTTATGCATAAAATATATGTGTGGGATGAAATTATTTATGCATTTAATATTCATGATATAAATTTTTTTATTATAAAAAAAATAAAATTTATCTGACTTTAAAGGCAAACCAATACCAAATCATTTCCAATATAATATTTAATTATATGAGAATACCAAAAAAGGTTTTTATTGGAAATTATAACATAAGTTGTAAAATATATTTTTATAAATCCATAATAGTATTTAGAAATTTATATATTTCTTTCTTAAAGACATGTTTTATCATTAAAAAAATTATATGTTTTCAAATTACACTTCTTGATATATTCATAAATTCTATGATTTTAGTAAAAACGAATTTTAAAATATTCACCTAAATGGGGGGATGGTGGTTGGTACCTGGAGAGATTGGATAGGATATTCACTTAATATCTAGGTTTTCTTGTGATAAAGGTTGTTTCTTGATGATATTGGTTTCAACTTTTAGGTTGGGAGATAATTTTTCAGTTCCACTTGCATGGGTCTTCACTTGAAGAATCCAGAGGATGGATCTTTGCCTACACATAAGGTATTTGAGGTTACCATAGTTTTTGAAATATATAATTTTTCATCGATAAAAGAATAAATTTTATAGATTTAGTGATTTATAGGGGAATTATTTCTATTTTAGTGGATAATCAAGATGAAATCCTTGATAGGCTAAAAAGTTGTCCATTTTCCATCACGGCACACCTAGATCTACCTATTATTGGAAAATCATGGAATAATGGAGATCATGTGTGGATTCATTTAAATGTATTGAAGGTGTATCCCACATTGTAAGGGTTAATTTCATCAATTTTTTCCTTCAGATGAGTTAAAACAAAAGGCATGGGGTTATAGTTCCATTTCCCTTAAACCTGAAATTTTATCTATTCAGAATTTAGATTTCCATTTTAATCCATTTAAACTAATGAGATCTCATGTTAAAATATGGATTTAAATAATGGGTTTGAATTGGATTATATGGAAGCATTTTATTTTATTTGATATAGAATATGTTGTTGGAATCCCATTTAAATGGATAGAGCCACCGAGATAGATTTATTTGGATACTATGAAAGAATACTTGTTGAATTTGACCTTAATATCACTCTGGTTAACAAGGTAGTTTTATCTATTGATAAAGATGATGTTAATATTTAAACAAAAAATTATAAGTGTCTATATTTTTAAATTTTGTTTAAAAATATAGTAAATTTGCAGGCCAATTGAAGAAGTGATCTACTCTACTTGTTCTAATCCAAAAATGTTCATAATGAAAGGAACTGTCGGAGAACGAACCAAACTAAATATTTAAAGTATCATATTCTTGATAATAACTAATTTAGTCAATAGGTTGGTAAATTTATTAATAAGATCATATATTCATGGAAGATTCTAATGTTGGGAAACTAGTCTATGATCAGAGGGAGAGAGTTAGGGGCAGTCTCTTATCACGACATAGGATATTACTCAAATTGTAGGTATAAGAACCCCTATAGACTTTTGAAAAATAAAATAAACCTATCCAAAGAGGAATTTAGGTCATGCTGACACCTCTCAAATGAAAACTGAAAAGATTTATATTCAATCTTGTGTTCAGGTTGGAAATTTCTTTTTTTATTTTTTTAGAATTATTTCATTTATTATTATTACTTTCAACAATTTTATTTTCAATATTCCATACATGCATGGGGATTCCCATCCTCAATGAGTTTCATCGGTACTTCCTATCACATAACAAATGTATTATTGTTGTAGTTTTTTAAATATTATACAATATAGAATGGTTCATAAAAATATGAAATTTTAGTGTTAAATTATAGTTGTTTTAATCGACAGTTTTACCATTTATAATTATTTATAAATTTTAATTGTTTGATTACAAATTAAATATTAAATAATTTATTGAAAAACATTCAATTAAAAATATGAAATATCACCTCCCTTTCTTCATCACCCAAAAGGAAAACCCCCCCTACAAAGAGACCCACTTAACACTAGTGGACGGATCGTTCCCGCACACCCGCACCTGCCCCAACCACCAATTCACTCCTACACCCTCAAAACCACATCTTATCTACCTAAAACATTCTCATGTGGATTTCCCTCATAAGGTCCAAGGAAACTATCATCAATGTCTTATTTTCATAATGTTTTTCATTGATTTAGTCTCGATATGTTTAAGATGAAACCCCATAATACAAACAGATTAATGGATATTGTAGTGTAGAGGAACACAGAATTAGTTTTTAGTATTGTGGAATAATTCTAGTCCATGAATTTGGAAAAAAATTCATCGTCTAAGAGGTTACCTATAGACAATTACTTCTAGATTTTCGAGTCACATTGGAGTTTGGTACATAATTCATTACTTTGTTTTTGGTTGTGAGGACTATAAGTTGATTATATCAAAATTTGGTATTGGACCAAGTGCTTATAATGTATATTTTTTCATCACTCTAGATTAGTCGTTATTGTATGTTGAGCTAAAACGAGATCATGTGCATAAAATGTTGTAGAAAGTTTATGTTGATACGTTAATATTTCATGATTTTTCTAAGACCATTATCTCCAAATTAAAGACCAACCACTACAGAATCCTTTATAATGATATCACCCACAATTGGTTTGAAAATTTTGACTCATAATATTATTTTATTTATCTTTAAATCTTTATTTTTTAGTCCATCTATTGAATAAATAAATTGTTTATAGTTGGACAATGATCACTTGACTTTGAGGCATAGGTGATGAAAGATAAGGGATCCCCCATGGGTGGGAATCTCATTACACATATACCCTCAAACTAGAATATTTTCAATTCTTAACAACCCCTAATATCTATATGGAATATGGAATTAATTTATTTTAACATTTTAGAAAATATGGAACATTTACAAAAGTATGGGGATCATTGCATATAGAATGAGTATTATGCTTACTGATTCAGTTGTTGATGAGGAAGGGCCGTATTTATTATAGGCCACCTCTCATCCCAAAGTTACCTAGATTCCCTTAGTTCCTTATTTTGATCAGCCTCCATCTCAGACAATTATATTTGTGGATTAGGACAGAATTTTCACCACCACTTTTCATTTTGATTCTTCACAAAAATGGGCTATATAAACGAGGAGTGCAAATTTCTTTGGGAGACCCACATGTGCTTCTATAACACACCAGCCTAGTGCCTCTTTCATCTTATAAACCTTAGTCTCATGAATTCAACTTTATACCCACTATAAAATATAATACATTCCACCTTGTGGAAGTTTCCACATAGTGGGTTCCCCTAGTTAGTTTCTTTGAGAATAAATTTTAACAAACTCTTCAACGAGGCACTCTAGCAGACCATGCACCTTTGACTAATTTTGATTCCCAATAAAAGAAGGAGAATTATTCCCAAAGAAAATGAATTAGGAAGATGCCGTAGGAACCCCCATAAATAATATTCATTGATCTAAATACCCTCCATATGGACACCATTTAGATCAAGTTTCCACCCTATCCTACAAACAGTGAGCCCCATTTTGACACATTTTTTTGGACGTAAATGAGATATATTTGGGCACCACTCTAGAGGTGTTTAATGAGGTTACCCATCTATCAAAAAAAACATGACCATATTTTACGGGCACATTAGTTTCCTCATAGGGAGATGATGGACCACATACAGGGGTCTTAGGATACCCCCCCCCCCCCCATTTTTGGTGTCATCCCATGCCGTGGGTATTTTTTTGATTTTTTCCTATGTATTACTTGAACCATGAACCTTCAAGATGACTTGTATATTTTCATGACTACTTATTTAAATATACATGGAATTCTTATGTGTTTTCACTCATTTATTGGAATTTTACTCATATTATTTTGGAGATCAACTTGTCTTCAGTGCATGATTTTGTCCTGGCAGCCTGTTTACACCAGGCATTAACTGAGGTCCATGTTCTCTTCTCAAAGAATTATGAGTGGTAATATCTTTCTGTTTCAGGTATGTTTCATCACTTATCATACACTCAAACATTCCCTTATTGATTTTCCTATTTTCTTGTCAGTTGTCTATCATCTAGTGTTACAAATTGGGGATAATGTAAAATTTAGGTGTGGGGATGGTCCCAATGGCCTCATAAGTATTTTTTATATTGATATATTATTGATACATATTTGTCAAAAAGAAATATTTTTTCATGTGGGAATATATTATTCATACTAATCATAAATAAATAATCCATGGGTGTAAATTGTAATAGTTGAATAATCTTTTCAATTTTTAGTTATTGGAAAATGATTACTGATTTCATTAAAAATAATAAGTTTGATTATTAAATACTTTTATTTAGTTGGTAAATTTTTAGTTGTAATGTAATTAATGAGTGTTCTAATTTCATAATTTGAATTATTAAAACAATTCTAATAATTTTTTTCATATTCTTCAATATAACTCTCTCTTGAGTGAATCTACAGACCTATACACTACTATAATTTTCATTGTAACTTGTTATCCACGAAAGATAAAAATCACATTTATATAATTATGACGTTTTTTATTTGAGCCCATATTATTTTTTCAGATATTCATTAATATTTAGTATTTTTAATTCTATTGAATAAATATATAACATTGATATGAAATATCCAAATTACAAGCCTATTATTTTTTTCTTATAGTAATCCTAGTGTTTGGATGATATTCAGTCGAATAAGTGTGGTGATGTGGTTATCTAATGTTGACATAAGATGATTTGTATTGAGTTGAAGATGTGGGACAATTCCATTGGGTGTAAAAAAATAATCATGATTATCTTTAATTATATTATATTTTTTATCCCCTTAAAAAGAGGGAAAATAGTGGGTAATATCTTTCATTTTACTTATTTCATTGTTTGGGATCTTTTTTTTAAGTCTGGAAGTGTGGGTGATTCCATCTAGAAGGATTCTACATTTATATTTTCTTTTCATTATCATGTAAGGTTCTTAGGAGTTAGCCTCATCATTGAGATTTTATTGTTTTTCTCATTACATACCTACTTTCCCCAAAACCTCCGGGTCATTTGAAACTCAATATTTAGTCCTAATGATTGGTGTTTATTTTGGTCTTTAGAATGTAGAAACATTAGATTAATTGTAAGCCTCTTGTTAGAAGATTGTACATGAGGTGTGAGTATAACTTCAGTTTGTTTTTTCCTTGATTGATTATAGGACAATTCAAAGTGTGGTAGATTAGTATTGACATGTATATTAATTAAAAGTGGAATGAAGTGAGCATAAGAGGATTTTCATGAATTGAAAGGGGGGAAGAAATATTATTTGACACTGTTTAATTGAATTGGAGGAGTGGTTTTGGGAATTTTACTTATGAATTTAATTCAATAAGTGTGATAATTTAGATATTCTCCTTGTTAGAGTGTGGATTCATTTTGATATGATGTTGATGTGTGATTGGGGAAATAGAAACATTTAAGTGTGGGGGACTTTGATAAGTTCCAAATTTAAAAATCATTTTTCATTCATTTTGGAACTATCTATCAGTTAAATGAGTCCAATTCCATATATAAATTCATTCATTTATGTCTAAATAGAAGGTTTGAATATAATTCTTAGATTTTAGATATTTTGAAGAAAAATATTTTCTAATCACACTCTAGCCACTTCTCCATAGAGTTTTCCCTTGAAGATGTAATTTTCAAATTAGATGCTCAAAAGAAGCCATGGCATAGTCATGGAACCACATGAAAGAAATTTCCCTCGAATAAATTCATTGTAATCTTTTGAGAATCTTTGCCATGTTTTGAATTCCACATAGTAGAAGAGTGTATAGAATTATTAAAATAGAATAAAAAAAATATGTCCATCCCTCTAGCCATCACCCGGAAGAGAACCATCTGATGTGAGGAAATTATCTTATCACAACCCAATCATGAGGGTCATGTAAAACTCTATAAAGAACATCAAGGTTGTAGGTCATGTGGTTTTCGTTATTGAATAGATAGATGTTTTACCCATAAAGTAGAGTATGGTGTGTATTAGTCCTGACACCAGCCTAGTTGAGAGTTTGGGACACTATCATAATGAGGATGAAACTAGCAAAACTCACATCAATTGGTGAGGTGGATTGCTGAACGCTGGCATCTAAGAAGGGGGATGAGGTGCCTCATATAAAACCCGTTTTTCATAAATTCTCATCCCATGACACGTGGTATCAGAGCCATGTTGTGGCTTGTGATGTTTGTCAAATGTGGTTGGTAAGGCCATTGTGATGGGAGTGGAGTATCAGGGTGTCACACTAGCGGTGGTACAACAGAGATAGTCATGCTCATGCGAATGCCAGTGGTAGAAATAACACTATAGAGGGTGATTTTTGAAAAGATACATGGTTTGAGAATAAAAAATATGGTGGAGAATGAAGCTGACGATGAGGAGTGACATTCCCCTTGGCTTCACATGGTCACCGGTTAGTTGGAAGAAAATCATTTCACATACATACTTAAGTCCAAAACCCCACATGCACCAGTGAATTCATGGAAGGTTAATGGTATACTTCCACAACCTAATCATGGGGGTATAATCCCACACCAATAAAAACATCATGGTTGTAATTCATGTCATTTTTCATTATCGACGAGATATAATTTATCCTTAATATGTAAAGGATGTTGTGTTTCCTTATTAAAACCACCCACGTTGGGATTTGGTTCCACTATCATGATGGGTCCATCGTAGGATGAAACCAATGAACCTCACATCACTTGAAAAGATGGATAGATGAAACATTGATTCCATGGAGGGGGATGTGGTGCGTCATGGGTGACCCACTATGCTAAGACAACCAGTCCTTGAGTGGATGCTTTACCATAGGCCCTGTGAAGGTGGAATGAATAGATTACGATGTAAAGGTCAATTTTTTGGTAACTAGACATTGAGTAAAGGATAGAGCCACCGTGAAGGGTGGAAAAAAGAACCATTGTTAAATTTTACCCTAACGGATTTTATTTAGTGGCTAATGAACTAACAATGTATATAAAAAAGAGTTCACATGGGAGAAAGACTAATGTGGGACATAGAAAAATGATTCCACACAATGACAAAATACACCATGTCATGTAATGATTAAAACTAGTAGGAAAACTTTGCCTAACTAATGGATGAAGTTTTCCCACGACATTACCACCATGATGTGGAGGGTTGAAATTTGGCAGAGGCATGATACTGAATGAACCTGGTCTTCACATCTCATGATCTTGTTCTCCAAGAAACCTACTAGAGATGGTTTTTATTTAAAAACCCATCGAGTTAAATTGATTCGAATTCGTCAAAATTATTATAGGTTTATGATTTGAGAGGAAATATGATTATTCTATGTCATATATATTATGGTTGCATTGTGGTTTTAATTCAATATAATATAAAAATCCAAAAATTAATTAAAAATTAGAAAATGAATGTGGGTTCTTCCATGATGAACCTTGGACAATTCAAATGAGAGGATCCATTGTGTAAAAACTAACTGGACTTTTGACCTAAAAGGAAAATGGTGAGAGATGCGAACATGAAGGTTCTGGGTGAGAGTCATTACAAGGGTGATGAAACCCTTATTTTTAAGCCTTTATTCTCTTATTATTTGTAGTAAATTGATATTTAAAAATGTATGGTTTTAGAGTATCATAATTTTTTTATCTTATTGTAATGGCTTTTCCTATATCTAGTGTGACTCTTCAATCTTTTAAGTCCTCTACTTCCCTCAAGAAAGATTAACATTTCACCCTGAGTGAGTATTTTTTCAAGGGATGGTTTATTGAGAGTAGGAAGATAATTATTAATCATTAATGATCAATTCACTTTGTGAATCATTTGGTTTGGATTAATATAACATGGATCCATTTCTCTACTTATATTCCCTAGTCACCTAGTGGGAGTGATGAAAACAAGGGGAGGATCCCCAATGTGATAAAGGGGAGTAGGGGAGTGATATCTAAACTTAAATACACCTTCTACTATGGATTATGAACATAAAAAATCTATGTCTTACTATGTGACCTTTACCATTGGATTCAAAACTACCTAGATAGATATAATTGGAATCAACCAAGTGGATTGGTCTTTCATTGAAGTTTCATAGTTGATAACCATAATTAATTAATGAATATGATTTGTTATACACATTTTGGAAAATATCCACATGAATTAGTCCATCATATTTGTTTATCTTTAAACATAAAATTAGTATTATTCTTGTTTCTAGATTATTTTCATTTCTTTTTACACCTTATATTAATCGATCTGGCCAGCAAGTTCAAACCCATAACTTCTTCTAAGATAATTATCAAGAATGGATTGTTATTCTTAGATTCCCCACATTCACTATGGTAAAAACTTTTGAATCTTATGTTTGATACTACTTTATGGTAATAGTGATTGGGGCACCATGTTTTTTATTCTAAATATTGATTAACACATCTAGGATTTTACAATTCCCAAGAGCTCATCAAATTCCAATATGACTTTTTTGTTCTTGAAGAACAAAAAATAAACTTCTAAGGGATAATGAGATCCACTAAAGGATAATTGTTTTCATTCTATAAACCATTTTCTGATAAGTTATCACCCCTATCTCTATGTATCTAATAAAAACTAAAATGTTTAGTGATATTATATTATGTAAAACCATATTATAAAATCATTTAAATAGAAAAAAAAATTATAATTTTTATTAAATGACAACACCTTCTATTAAACTCTTTCATTTAAACATCAGTTTATTTATGTTTTACAATTCATAATATAATCTCAAAAAAAACTTAATTCTTATTAACATACTATAAATTAAGGTTATCTAATACATAAAAATTATGAGACCATTCCAACGTAATAACCCCAGATATTTTCAAAATCATTTAAATTATACTCATCTAAAAATATCATAACCTCTAATGTCTCAAAACTCTAATTTCATTCCAATTAAAAAAACTAAAACATTACCATACAATAATTACATAAATCTTAGGAAATATTCCATCACTCATATAAACAAGACCTTTTAGGTTTATATTTTTAGACAATTAGGAAATTTTACCGCATATGAATGTTGAAACTTATTATTATGACTATAAATGATTTCCACTATTCCAAACATTTTAAATGAAACAATTTCTTTGCCTATGACCAAAATCTCATATTCAGAGCAAGACATCATAATAATTCATGGTCATCCTTAATACCCATGGAAACCATTTGAAAATATGGGATGAAAATATAAAACCCAATAAGGGGTATGAATGAAAAAAATAATATATTTGACCTTTGAAATACTTGAAAACATTTAAAAAAGTTTTTCATTTAACCATCGAACCATGAGAAAATTTATAATCATTTAAAATATGAAATCAATAACTTTTCTAACAAAATTTCTTTAAACAAACTCATATTGAACTATAAAAGAAAAAACATAAAGTTTTCTTGGAACATTATAATCATATCACCTACAAAAAAAATGAAATATCTTAATAAGATAATTCCCATAAACCCCATAATGTAATAAATTAACCAATTAATTATAACATCATAAACCCAAAATGGAATAACATAACTAGTCAATCCCAAGATCATGAATCATAATGGAATAACTTACACAATTATTTCAAATATAAAATCTCATAATGGAATAATGTAACCATAAAATTCCAACATCATATATTCAGAGAATAAATCATTATCCAATGCATTGGAGGATTATATCAGACCCACCAATCATCATGTACAATTTATAAGAGCAAAAAAATGAGTTAAACACATAGAATCTTGAATTTCATCATAAAAAGCATAAAACATTACTGGTGAATCCATAAGAATAACCATTTTTATATAACCAATAAATATAGTATGAAATTCCATTTAGAATTATTTTCATGGTTATTTTCAAAATCTGACTGTAAAAATATCAATATAACTATGTACTTAAAATTTAAAAATTTAAATCATTTATTATGTCTCATGTTCATCCGTCGAAAAAAATATATGTCTCTGATTCATCTAAATCTGATTAGTTTTAAAATTTAAAAACAATGCTCTATATTTTATCCTTCTTTCAAAAGTGCTTCATATGTCCTTTGGATAGACATCCTATAATTTAATATTAAAAATAAATGATAAACATCTTTATATTTTATTATTCATCAGTATCCTCATCTAAAATAGTTTTTAATATTATTTATTCATATTTATATCATGAAATCATTTTTTAAGATATGAATTCGTACTTTTCATACCTCGCGTGAGCACTTGGTAAATATTCATATTATTATCTTGGTAAATAATTCTTAAATTTATAAGCAAATATTCCAATATTTACTTAGATATTAACATTAATTAATATTAAATGAATAATATTTTTTGATATTTTGAGTATATTAAAATGTAAGATATATTTAAATTGTTTCATTAATATTTATATTATATGTATATCATGATGAATTTATAAAAGATATCAAATTTGATAAACATTATTCTTTTTACTATTCACCAAAAATCCACTTTATCAGAAAAATTCAAAAATAATAATTCAAGATAATTTCAACATGTTGACCCCAAAAATAAAGTAAATTTAATAAAATTGAATATAAAAAATTTAAATAATTACCTTTTAGATAAAACCCTATAGTACCTGGAAAAGTAATTTACTTCGAATAAAATACATTCCTTTCACAAATGAAAACCCAACTTCTTGTTTAATATCCTAATAAAAGTATTTAAATATATCAATATAAACCCAAATAATTGAGATAAGTTTCCACTTCTAAAATATAAAATAAATAAATATTTCATGAAATATAGAAAAATAAAAAAAAATGTTTAGAAAATTTCTTTAACCATTAAATAAAACATATATGAGATGAATTAAACAAAGTACATTTAAATGTATATTGACTATATAAATGATTATATAAAAACCATTAAGATATAAATATATGTACATATTTAAATTAAATATATAAATTCATTATAAAGAATATTAATAAACCATAAATGTTATGTATTATTAAAATTACTTCAACTATCACATGATGCTTTTTTTCAACTCATATGTCACTTTTTAAGAAAATGAGCTCTTTTTTAAGTATATATATCATACCATTATTCATATTTATGTGAGGTTAATTTTTATACATCCTAGACAAAATATTAATCATTTTCCTATAGTTTCACGTTAATATAAGCATGTTTTTCATTTATGAGTATGTGATGCACACTTTGAGCTAAAATATATTTTTCACTTTTAAACAAAAAAACACATTTTTAATAATACCAAAAACACAAGGAATAAGATTGGAATGAGTTTAATTATGACATTAAAAAATAAATCATGGGTTATTTTCCTAAACTATCAATGAATATAGATCATATCATATCTATTAAAAGTATGGGATGCACATTTTTAACTAATATGTCACTACCAAAATAAAAACACACACATACAATCACACAAGACTTTCCATAAATCATGTTTTTGTGTGTTTAATTACAACACATTAAAATAAATCAAGGGTAATTTTCCTAAATTATGAAGTTAATCCAAGTACTATTTTCTAATTTTCAATATGTGACACACGATTTTAAATAATATATCATTTTAAACAAAAAACACTCACTTTTAGTCATACTACTCACACTGCATATCAGAGTGAGTGAGGATGATTCATATAAGTAAAAAAATAAATTTTTAATAATTTTCTAAAAGTATCATTAAATATCACATTTTTTTTATTTCATTTGAGTATGTCTCGTGTTTTTAACATAAATTAAACTTCCATACATATCACTCTTACAATTGGAATAATCATACAGTTGACTTCTAAACCCAATAAATTGAAGGTTATAACGTAACTACCCATACTTGGTTTATTACATAACCACCCATCCTTTTCCACGTACAATTATTTAATCGTAACACATAAAAGATTTCATGTTTTAGCATTTCACTCAAAATTTCATTTTCTATAATAAATAACCTTTTTCATGATATTGAAATAATCAATCAATTTTAAATCCATTTTCAATACCTAAATACCATGAAAAGGGGAGAAAGGATTTTTTCTCCTTTTAAAAACATGGATATTTATATATGATTTCATATATCAAATAATGTTAATAGTGGTAGAGAATTTGTGGTCACCGTATATGTTCAAAGAACATTCATTTTACAAATTTTCACAATGTTCTGTATAAAATATATAAAAATAATAATTTTTAAAATATTTTAATAAATTTAAAATATAGGTATCATTTACTCAAAATTTATTTTATATCTATATAAGGAATATTATAAATAATATCAAGAATAAATATATTGAGAAAAAAGGAGATAATTAAATCTATATAAATTTATTGTGTTCCATATGGATTTTAATATTTAAATAATATTTCCCATTAAATAATAACATTTAAAAAACTTTAAATAACACAAGTATAGATAAAATATTGATATGAAATTTCAAAGTGGATTTATATACAACTTATAAAATAATAAATCTACATATCCTCAAGAAATGCCTAAAAAAATGGGATTGAGATGAAATCCCTTACCTCAAGTTTGATTCATCAGCTATGTTATATATCATTCCAAACACTAAACTTAGGATAATTATTTAGTTTATTTAGAACATTTTCAAGGTTATAATTCATTTTATATCACTTATTATCATGTTTTAACAATTACTTAATTATAAAAATTTGTGTCTGGCATATTGATGATATTCTATATTTGAGTCCAAAATGAAATTGGTATGATGTGAATAGACAAAGTGTCCATAATTACATCATCAACAGATTAAAATTCATTACTTAATAATCATTATTATAAATCAATAATACTTTTAATTCCATTCATTATATTTGAATATGAAAAATGAACTATGTTATATTCCTTGAGATGGTAAGTCATACGTACGTTTGAGTAAAGTTTCAAAATTTCAATGATTATTAGGGAAAGATAGTAAGTATCATTTTATATTTTAATAATGATAATAATATCATTAATATCATATTAATCTTTTAAATATACTTATATATATCATCCATGTGATGTGGTGAGGAAAAATTAATCCCATCGCTTTGTGAAGGTGATAGTTCACATGTATGCGCAAACGATGTTATCATTTTAGTGTGTGTGGAAAATAAAAATCTCATTGATATTTTATTCTCTTATAATGATAAATTTTTTGTGAATATAATATAAAAAATTTATTTCTGTCATTTTAATGTGTGTGGAAATGAAATTTGAATACATGATTAAAGCAATACATCTTCTTTAGATGTTCTTCCTTGATTAACACCATAAAACCACTATGGAGTTTTTTTCCTAAAATAAGGCCTATAAAATATGCGGAGGGATTCTATGAAGGTATTTGGCCAGATAGTTTCCCATTAACCAATATTTTGAGGTGTGAATAATAGATAATAATGATTGCCTTTTATAGGAGAGGGGAGGTGTACTCTTTGAATTCTTAAAAATATTAAATTAATATAAATTAATTGTATCTTCCAAATGGTACAAAATTGAGTTATTAAAAATATATTATGATTACAGGTCTAAATTCAGTCATCCAATGAAAACTAGATATGTTTTGAATATTTTTTTAATCTTTATCTTTTTGTTTTAACCCTTATATCCTTTTAACTCTTACCATGTTATCATTTAATTTACACTTTGATGGTTAATATAATTACTATAACAGAAAAACCACTACATGAGTCATTTAAGAAATTTTATTACTTATAAAAATTTTTTGGTCAAATATTGTATTTTTAGAAATTTTTTATCATATATTAAAATATTATTTATGTTAAAATATCATTAATGTTAATTTTGAAAGTATTCATTATTTGAATTTTTAAAAATATCCAAAAAATTGATATATTAGATTAAAAAATATTAAAAAATACCTAATAATTCAATTTTATCCATATAATTCATGTATGAAATCAATTATGTCATGTTATATTTTTTTTAATATTTCAAATATCTTATATTTGATTCCTTCATAATGAAGTAATTACTACATCATCATTATCTCATTATTTAAGTTATTTAATTATTTCATAATAAATATAAAATAATTTTCATTATGTATTTAATCATTATATATTTATTATTATAATTTATTTCCAATCATATCTCTTATATAACCCCATATTAAAAATATTTTTCTTGTTCAAAACAATGCTCTGACAAAAATGGCGTCTCTTTGAATATATTGTTATAAATGTTTTACACACACCCAAGTTTATTCAAAAGGATTTAACCTAAGATATATTGTTCCTTTAGTTGAAAAAAACCCATATAATTAAATAAATTAAATTTTAGAGTGATTTTAGACTAGTTATAATATTATTTTTACCTTTAATTACCTGATTTACCCTTAACAGTTGTAATAAAAATATTACTAACATTATATTTGTAGTGTAAAAAAATAAAAGGACATATGTAAATAATTTTGAACATATTATTCCATATCAAAAATATATTTTTAAAAATTAAAAATATATAATTGGATGAAATTATTTTAAAATTATCCACGTTAACAGATCGGGAATATGTGTTTTTAAAGTAAAGACATTCAAAAGATCATAATGTTTTTATATCCATTTTATAATTGAAATTTATACCAATGTACTAAATTGTATTAAATGATAAAAAAATACTTTTAATAATACTTTAAAAAAAATTAAAAACACAATTTAACAATTAAAATAAATTTGATGAAAAAGTAGCTTGGAAATAATATTTTTTAATATTCACTATTCTTAAAAATATGAATGTTCTAATAAAAATACATAAAATTAAAAACAATTAAATTTTTTGAATCATATTCTAATGAATATGGTTATTTATTTCAAATAGAATTTAGAAAATTGAAAAAAAAACAAAAATTTAAATGAGTTCTCCATCAAAAGGCGGTAAAACTGCCTTTTTGGATAAATACTCCTTTTATGCATAAAATTAAATAGGTTCATATATTATGTTAATAAAAAATATGATATGAATTTTAAAAATTATATTTTATAATATATATTTATATATATATTTATATATAATTAATATAACCCAACAAGAGTGATTTTAATATTTTGTAAGCACACTTCCCATAATTAAATAGTTTTTGAAAAAACATTTCTGTTTATTTTAAAAAGGTTTTATTTTATATTATAATAAATTGGTGACTATGTATTTAGTTATATATTTATGGGTAATCAATATTTTTATATTTTAGTTAATACTATTTATTCTTACCATTTTAATAGCTCAGTTATAACAGTTACATTTAAATGACAATATTTAATTTTTCTCTTAATCTCGTTATAGAGTAACATCTAAACTATCAAACATAGTGTTTCTTTTTAAAAAATAGTGGTGTTACATTTCCCCCCCCCCAAACTTAATAAATTGTATCCTAACAATTTAAACTTTGAGTCAAAAAGAAAGGGGTTTTAATTTTCAAAATACCTTTATTTATATCCCTCATTTGAAAAATGATTAATAAAACGTCCAATTTTTTTTTAAAAAATAAAGGATAGTAAGAAGGTCTCCTAATATAACACAAACAAGGGTTACATGTTTGAATATAAGGATATAAAAGAGAAAAATAACCATCATGTTCTGAAGTAGAGTGATATAAAACATGGCCAGGAGAATGTTAATAATCACAGAACTATAAATCAATGATTATTTAAAAGGTCATTGGTCTCTTAGTAAGAAAAGTATAAAATTAACTTTTTGTATCAAAATATTTTTCATAGAGTTGAGGATTTATTTTTTACCATATTCGAATATACTTACTTTACATATTTCCATTTTATAAGCACCATTTTATCCTCATGTTGAAAAAATCCATAAAAATAACCTTAATCCCCAAAGATTATAGAAACCCTAATGTTTATTAATACCTTAAAATAAATGTCCAAATGTAACGGGATACTTCCCATTAAACTAACGAATTACATAAATATAAAGCAGAAAAACATCTCCCAAAAGGCCATTCCTCAAAATTTCATCACATAATGTAAAACATCAGAAGGAGTGTCTAAAACCATGATCATAGGGATATCCTTCAAAATATACTGGGGTCCCTGTAGCTTTCATCACTTTACCAAATGTCTCAACATCAACTACAGTAGCAGATAAATATTTTCCCACAATTTTTTGTTTCTGGTCATGTTAATTTCCAACCTACGTAATAAACCTTACACACACGATATCATAATTCCCAAACTCATTACAACTAAAAAATCTTATGGTTGGATTCTCTTTTCTTTTTTGGTCATCTCCCATAAAGTCACGAGACATATAATTCGGCATACCACATGAGAAGCACTTCCCCATCCTTGAAATATATTCCCCCAAAATGCTTTTTCTACACTTCTCAAAAGATGTGAATTTTTTTTCTTAACATAAATATCCATTGATTAATTATTTCCCATTTCTTTCCAATTTAACTTCTTATTCGTCCTATTTTCATGGGACACATATATATAAGAAACGCCATTTATACCTTCTTAATACATAGAACTAGTTTCTTATATCTTTTAAACTCATGAGATGACAATTCCCTTCAATATCATGGCTTCAATACTATGTAAAACTTATTTATCTTACTATCAAGATCCCGAATAACAATTTGGACATACCTTGACAAAGGGGTGATGTTTTCTTCATATGAATCCTCTAGATATTTTTCATTTTGTCTTAATTCCAATAATTTTTTTCCATCCACTATCAAACGTTAGAAGGAAAAGATTTCCCAAGAAATATATTATTATATTTATCCCATTCCAAGTCATAAATATGTAATATTTATATCATATTCATAATCATTGAACACCACTGCGCAGTTTCACCTTCAAAATGATAAATTGAAAGAGTTACATTCTAGTGATTCAAACACCCAATGAAATCAATTGTTTTTATGGATTTAATCAATCCTTCAACATGAATGGGGTTATATGATCCTCTAATTTATGCAAGATTTTGACTCAAGAAATTCTCTACTATAGACATATTCCTTAATGAATCATCGTTTTCCTATCGATAATGGACACCGCCCCCATTTATATATTTTTTCAACTGATGTATCATTGAAAAAACTATTATCTTCCAATTCCAACAATATTAGTATGTTGATTTGGAAGGATTGTTTCTTATTTATCCTTTCCCACCATAACTTCCTTATTTCCAATGGGGAAAACCATTCTAAATATACATATCATAGACAAAGCAATAAGGTAATCATAAAATACTACATGATTTCAAGTTAACCATAAATTAAAACATTATAAGGTAATCTTATTAAAACTATCCTAAATTCTAAATTATTCTAAACATTTCATTTAATGATAACTATAATGACCCAACCTTAAAACATTACATAATTCTGAGTTAAGTAAGGAAGTTTTCTTTCTTTCACATTGTGACTCTTATCAGGTTTATATTTTTAGAAAATTATTCCATAACTCATACATAACAAAACCATGCCAATAAAAAGTGGACACTTCTAAGTAGAATCAATTTTCCCATTATTTAAAACATTTAAACTAATGCAGGACCACTTTTTTGAAAATCATGATAACATTCAACATGATATCTCCAAATACTTACTCATCCATAAGTCATATCAAAAACATTAAAAAACCTGATATGAGAAAAATAATATTAGTAATGGATATAAAAAGAAGGGGACCATTAGTCCATTGAAACACATTAAAACCCATGAAACTTTATCATAATGTAATACTTTTAAACCTTAATATGAAGTAAATAAATTCTTTTGAAAATAAGATCATTCCATACCATTTTTAAAATCATAATATTACAATGAATCCCATAGTAGGTCTATAAAATAAATAAAGGAAACTTGAGACATAATTATTTATAAATAGAGTAAACATTCGGCTAACTTGCATACATTTCACTCTTATAAATGGAATTTTCATATGGATGACTTACCTACCCATTAAATTGGAGTTTATAATTTAACTACCCATCATTGGTTTATCACATAAACACCCATCCTTTTCCATGTACCATTAATAAATCACAAAATATGAATGATATCAATTTTCATTTAAAATAATTTCTAGGTATTGAAATAATCAATTCATTTTCAAAACCATTTTCAATACCAAATTAACCATAAAAAGAAAAAAAAATGTTTTCATTTTACTTTTAAAAACATTAAGGGTTATATAGGAATCCATATATAAAATAATGGATACGTTGATAAATAATTTTCTATCATTGTATAGGTTAAAAAGAATATTCTTTTTGTCTTTTATCAAAACATTCCATATTAAACACCTAAAAATATTCATTTTGAAAAAATTAGATTCAAATTAAATATATATATATATATATTCCTCTAAAATTATTTTATATACATATAATAAATATGAACAATTAAATCAAGAATATTGACATGGAGAAAAAGATGTGATAATTAAATCTTAAACATTCAAGGTGTCACATACATTTTTGAGAATTTAAATCATAATCCCTATAAAATAATAACATGTAACAGAAAATTAATTAATATGAGGATAGATAAACTATAAATTTCAAATTTCAAATATCTTTTATGTACACCTTATAAAAGAATAAAATTTCATATCATCAAGAAATTCCTTAATAAATGGATATTGAGACAAAATTCTTTAGCTTGAGTCTGATTCATCACATATGTTCTTTATGTTCCTAAATAATAAAAATAGGTTAATTATTTACTTACTTGAGAAAATTATTCTAGTTTATTATTATTTTTATATCACTAAATATCAGGTTTTAACAATTAATTAATTATTAAAATTCATGTCAGATGTTTTGATGATATTTAGTATTTTAGTCCAAAATGAAATTACTATGATGTCAATTGTGAAAGTGGTCATAACTCCATAATCTATTTAATAATATTTATAAAATAATTATTATTAATAAAAATCAATAATATTTTAAATCAATTCATTAAATATATATATGAAAAATGAACTACACAACAGTCGTGGAGATGGTATGTTGTATTTACGCATGAGTAACATTTTAATTTTTCAATGATAATTTTGGAAAGAAGGTAAGTATAATTTTATCATTCATTAATGATAATAATATCCATATTCCCATATTAGAATTTTTAATATACTTATATATATATATATATTCCATTTTATTTGGTGATGAAAAATGAATGTCATCGCTTCGTGGAGATGATAGTTCACACGTACGCATGAACGACATTATCATTTTTATGTGCCTCATAAGTAAAAATATAATTGATATTTTATTCACTTATAATGATAAATATTCCATTAATTTCATATATAAACATTAAATTCCATCATTATAACTTGTATTGAGTGATGATAATGGAAAAAAATTATATCAGTTGGTGGAGATGATAGTTTACACATACACATCAATGATAAACTCTTTTTTCTAATTGAGAGAAGTAGAGAAAGATTTAGTTGGTGATATTAAAATAAAAACATCTAAGTACATTAGCGATAATTTAGTTTTTATATCATAATGTTTTAATAATATTACAAGTAATTGGAAGAGAAATTAAATATAAATACATGATTAAAACAATACCTCTTTTTCATACGATCTTAAAAGATTAACACCTTACTACCACTAAAAAGACTGTTATGCCTAAAATAATTCCTCTATAACATGGGTAGGGATCCTAGTATGGTATTCCGGTAGATATTTCTAAAAACATTAGATGTGAATAATAAAGAATAATGGGTTCCCTTTTATATGAGAGGGGAGGGGCACTCATGGAATTATATAAAATATTAAATTAATATAAATTAATTTTTTGTCCCAAATTTTTCAAAATAGAGTTATTTAGAATCTAGGATGAGGATGGGTATAAATCCAAGCATAAAATGAAAATTAGACAAGTGTTTAATGTTTCATAATCCTTATCTTTTTATTTTAACCCATATTTTACCCTTTTTTCCCTTACTATGTTATCATTTAATTTTCAATTTGAGGGTTAATATAAATACTATAACATGTAAAAAGACCAAAAAAGGAGTATTTATTCAAATTATAGTACATATAATAATTAGTTTTCCAAATATTGGATTTTTAGATATTTTATATCTTTTATTAAATAATTATTTATTTTAAAATATAATTAATATCAGTTTTCAAATTGTTAATTACTTGACCTCTTAAAACTATAATAAAAAATTACATCTTAAAAAAATCATATAATAGAATATCTAAAAATCAGAGTTATCCATAAAATCTATTTATGATATATAGTATATAAATATATATTTATGTTAATATTTTTAATAATATTTATTTGATTCTTTCATTAATTAAGAAACTACTACATCGTCATTGTGTCGCCATTAGATTTAATTATTTATTTTATAAAAATTTAAATAAAGTACCCCAATTTAGGTAACCATTATATATTTATAATTACTATGTATAGATTAAAATATATCTTATATAACCCCACATTAAAAATATTTTACATTTTAAAAACAATGGTGTGATGAAAATGACATCTCTTTGAATATAATATTTTAAATGTCCTACTCACACCCAAGAAGCTTCCATAGTATATATATCTGAAACAGGGATGTATTTGGAAAATAAACTAATCTATGTGAATTAAGACAAGTTTTATGGTGTCATTATATTTGCTATAATATTATTTTTCCATTTCATTACCCAGTTTACCTATAACCATAGTAATAATTGTTTTTAAAGGTGATGCCTTAGCCAAAACGACCATAGTACAAAAATTATTAAAATAAAGTTTTCAAAAGTCTAATGTATGATATAATATTAAAATAAATTTCAAAAAAGTGAATAAGTGTTGTGGGGAGGTCTTCACACTAGGTTATGTCTTGATTAACTCCCAATTTGGCCAAGCCACCAACAACCATGTTTTCTTCCTGATAAACATGTGTAATGATGTAGTTCAAATCGGTGAGCGAGAGTTTGCATTCCATCGAACAGGTAGAAATTGGCCAAGGTAAATGAGATACGATATTCAAAATTTCGTGAATGATGGTTGTCATGTCACTTTCAATCCATAGGTTTTTCCAACCATAAACTATGGAAAATTTAATTTCATAAATCAAGCCCATCATCTCAGCATCAAGGGAAGAGGCAATGCCACAATGACCCATGAAGCAACCTAAAATCTATCCGAGGTGATTTCAGATGATAGTGACACACCCTACAGGTCCTGAATTCCCCTCGGAGGTGCCATCTATGTTGATTTTGATCCATCCATGGAGATGGGCTCTCTAGAAAACCTCCAGAGTGCGATGTGGTTGACAGAAGCTATTGTTGATCCGTAGACATTTCAGGATTCCAAAATCATGCATAGTGTTGTGGAAATGACCTTTTATAATAAATTAGATTCTTATATGAATGTGAGGATATATGTTCTACATAAATTAGTATTGAGTGAGTTGGTGTTTTTAATAATTGCATTCCGGTCATACCAGATCACATGGTGAAGTTTAGCAACTACAATAAGGAAAAGGTTTCTGACTTGTTTAGAGCCTTCCATATATTCACATTTATTAAGATGGTTTTTGATAAAAAAATTCATTTAATTGTTCTTTAAAAATAATTGAAAACATAATTTTACTATATAATTAAATTAAATAGAAAGCAGTTTTGGACTAATACGTTGTATTATTCACTATTCATCAAAATCTGAAGGTTCTCAGAAAAATAAAAAAAAATAACCAAATTAAATATTGATAATATGATTCTAAAGAATACATTTATTATTTTCAAATAAAATTTATTAATGTGAAAAAAACTAGATTTAAAATCGGTTATCTAAGAAATTGTGGTAAAACTTCCTTTTTTTAAATAACTACTTTAATACATAAAATTAAATTTCTTATCATATCTGATCTAGAAAATATATAAGATTAATTTTAAAAATTATATTGAATATATTACATGTTTTCATTAATATTACTCAACAAAAGTGATTTTATTATTTTATAATCACACTTCTGTGCACTTAAATAGTTTTTTAGAAAAACATTTCATTTTATTTTAAAAAGGGTTTTATTTTTATTTATAATTAATTGAATAATAAAGAATTAATTATATATACATACATAGACCATATCTACATAATTTAGTTAATATTACTCATTCTCTCCATTCTAACATCTAGGTTATATTTATAACATTTAAATAAAAATATTCAGTTATTCTCTTAAGCTCGATAGGTCGTAACATCTATACTATCAAACATAGTGTATACTCTTAAAATCATTGGGAGATATATAAACAAGACATTAATAGTTTTAAAATGGTTTTTATCAGTAGAATAGATCCACTAACTACCGGAGGTAGATTAAAATCCATGTGTGTTTATCAATGCTTTTAAAGTCACAGAACTGATTAAGGGGAATACTGCATTGTGTTGTAGAATTACACTACAAAACCGGTACAATGTGATGTAATATCACACAAAATCACTATAAACAACAAAATAAAGAAACAAAATCAAGTACCAATACTTAATTTAATTGAAATAAAATTTACAACACAGACACAATAAAAAACACTATATTATAGAAATTTAAAAAATTGGTTCATACAATTACATGATTGAGTATTAATTATTATATACATTGAAGAACAGTAATGTTCCATTTTTTTTCCTCAAACTCTGACTCATGTTATTATCGGATAAACCACCTCTTCTCGAGAAAAATAACACATCTGCATATGAACACAATTATTATGTTTTAAATAATATAGATAAATAAATTAAATAGAAATTGATAATTTTAAAATAATCATTGTGTCATTCATGGAACAATGTGTATCAAATTGAGTGTTATTTATTCTTTCACGTCACACCATTTCTTTTTATTCTTCAAGAATTATCTCTATAAAAATTAATTAAATAAGTATAAGATAAAAATGAGGAGAAAATAAATTATGTAATAGTAGATAGAATAGTGACAAAACAATCTAGGCTCATTTGCATAGTTTTGGTGTGGACATACTTGTTTTAAACTAAAATGTAACTTATTAAATAAAAAGACGTACTTAGATACATAGTGGTCACAATGTATGTCAAATTGATGTGAGGTTGATTCCTAGACCTCTAAAATTTCATATGGATCATTGAAATAATGTATCCAAACAATATGAATGTGTTTTCTTTATTTTAATTTTGTCACTTATCTTAATCACTAAAATGTAATTTTAAATTGGAAATGCACACTTTGAGTCCCACCGTCCACATCGTGTTTTTTTATGTGAGACTAATTCCCACATGTAAAAATGACATATGAATTATTTTCCTAAATTATCATGGTCATTTGAGCGTGTATTCTTAGCTATCAATGAGTGACACTTTTTGGACGAAAATTTAAATTTATAACTAATAAAAAACACATTGATTCATACTAGGAACATCATGAATAAAATTGAGGTGAGGATAATTAATACACAAAAAATTGAATTAGGGATCATTTTTATAATGAATAAAAATAGTTGGAATGTGTTTTCCTAATTTTGAGTTTGTCATTTTTCTTTTTTACTAAAATTAATATTAATATTAACTAAAAATCCATAATCTGATTCATACCATTTAGACCATGTGTATAACCCTGAGATTTTATGAGATATATTCTTTTTAATTTATTTGATATATATTGTTTTACGCTACACCATGATTAGCTTGTGCTATATGCAACATCATATTAGCTTTTAGTATACACAAACACTATTCTTGACTTGTGTTGCACACAAGAGCGACCTTCCTCAATAGCGTGTGTTGTACGCAATATCGAGTTTCACTAAACAATGATATATTATTATAATATTATGAACTAACCGTTATGAATAGTATTAACTGAATTTTAAATTTTATATAATTATAATTCAACTTACACATTTTCTAGAATGTGATATGAAAACAAAATCAATTTTTCGTTAAAAGAAGTATTTTTCAAAAAACTAATGCAGTTTTACCGCCTTTTGATGGTGCACCCATTTTAAATATAATTTTTCAAAGGTTTATAAGTTCAATTTCACAAAATAATCTTCATTTATTAAAGCAGGAAATAAAAATTTACATTGGATATATTTTTGATACTTTTCTGATAACCCTTATATTTTGATGAATAGTAAAAATACGATAAATTGTAATTAAAAACAACTTTTTTCATCAAGATAATTATATGGTTAAATTATAATATTGAATAGTGTTAAAGTATAAATATAATATATTTTTACCAATAAATATAATGTAAGTCATTATCATTAATTTTACACTGAATTTATAGGTAAAAACATTTCAATCTTATGCAACGTTTTAACATTTAAAACCCATTTTCTTAACAATGGGATTCTTTTTAAATTAATTTCTACAACTTTTGTGTTTTGAATTTTGAAAAATGGATTCCATATTTTGAATCAGTAGGTGAAAATAATGTTAATATGCTACATTTTTTTTAGACATTATAAATAGTAACTACGGTAAATTTTATTTACTAAAGTTAAAGGTAAATCGGGTAATTAAGGGTATAAATAAGATTATAAAATTACACTAACACCAGCCAAAATTCTATTAGATGAATAAAATTAGACCCATATCACCTAAGGGTCGAAATAAATTCACTTCATGGACTTTTGAAGATGAAAATTATGTAATTTTTATTAAAACCAAAGAAAGTGACAACATGTCACTCTCTTATATCTTATAAGTGTAATAATTTTAATTTAGTGATAAACTTCATAAAACCTAGAATATAAATAGTCTCCAGAAATTTAATAAAATTATCTATATCATGAGAATTTATTTTTAATTTTTAGGGATTAAATACTTATAATTTATGGTGACACAATAGTGATGCAGGAATTTTGTATTTGGTGAAAAATCAATAATATAGTTTTAATTAAACTAATAGTGACCATAAAAGACACAAAAACTAGAAAAAAACATATTGTTCATGTAAATTTAAACCATAAACATCCAAGGGTCAAAATTGGACCGTTTGGAGCCTTATAAAAGCGATTATGACACTTATAATTTTTTATTTTAAATGATGTCAAAGTTGTCACCTTCATGATTTAATTAATATAATAATTTAAATATTGTGATTTTAAGATGATAAATTCGAGTAAAAGTATTATTATGGAAGATATTATATTTATCTGCATCACAATATTTTATTTTTAATTTTTATTCAATAAATAAGTATATTAAATAAATGTACAAAAATGTTGTATTAATTATTTTATTGAGGGAAATATCAAATAAATGGTTTTAAAAATATTAAAATAAATTTCATACGAACAAATTAATGTTCTCCATGAATTTTTTAGAATAATATGACATGTTATAAATCTATTAAATATTTTGGTTCGAATATATCCTCTGTGTGGATTTTATTTAAATTCAAATAAATGAATAGTGTCAAAATTTGATAATATTGTTATTTTATACAAATAACATATTATTAAATTGATTAAAAACTGAAAAAACATTTAAAAATTATAAACTGAAATAATATGGTCCAAAGTTTCATAAATTATCCAATTATGGACAAATCAAAACACATAACAATTTATTTATAACAATTTAAAATTTCGAATATTGTAACCACAAATAAAATTAACTAGATTAAATAACAATAAATCAACTTGATAAAGATTAAAATAAATTTAAAATATTTCTAAATTTTATTGTCTGATGATATTACAACCCTATATCATCTCATATTCAAATTGAGTCATTTTTGGAGGTTTTTATGTGGGGTTTGAATTTATTATAAATTAATATTTCTTATTTTTCCAAAGGTGCCCCTCTCCTCCCTTATAAAAGGGCACCTCCTCCCTATCCTCTTCACAACACTTTGAGCCTTCAAGTTCGGCCAAACCTACCCATTTATATTCTCCACTTCCCGAGAAGCATACTAGCGGTTATTTTCTTCTTCAAAGAACAACTTTAGTGCCCTAAGAGGAGGTTTAGAAGAGGCGCGTAAAAGAAGAGGAAATATCCTTTACTGTTTCTTTCAAATTAATTTCTTCTTATAATTCCACTTATTTTGTTGATTCATAATAAAGTAATAACATAAGTATCACTAATATACTGATATTTTATTATAAATATGAACTAACCCTATTTCACCTTCTATCCATCCTACAGAAAAAGAAATCACTATATGTGCGTACGTACGGAATACTGTCTCCACGTCGTGGTGTAATCTGTTTTTCCACCACCACCTTACATGGATTGGTATAATGGTGTAAAGAATTACTATATATTTTTATTAAAACATGATACTAATTCTGAGATATTATATCATACACTCTAATTCCATTCAATAATTATGGGAATGATATCATCGCTGGGGCGTACGTACGGATTACCGTCTCCACGACGCGAGAAGATTCATCCTCCAAGTTAACCATTCAAGAATTATTATAAAATATAAATAATAAATAATCATGAAATATATGACATATTAATTATAATGTATTTGTGTATATTTTATCTACTTAATTCCATTCAATTTAATAAGGAAATGAAAACAGCGTTAATTCGTACGTACGGCCTACCGTCTCCATGAACGGTGTATTTATTTCCATTTATTGATCAAGTATATATTTGTATATTCTGAATATATATTATATATAAATCATGTTTTAAATTCTGAAAGTAAGTAATCATGTCCTAAGTAACCATATTAATAATTACAAGTCAAAACACAGACAATTAATGAAACGATTTTACCCAAAACACTGCTTTAACATGGAATTGACAAATGAACGGGTAATATAAAGTCATAAGTGAATCATATATGATATCATATATGATATCATAAATATTATTAAGGTTATTTAAAAAGTTAATAATATGTTTAAACCTGCTCTATAGGAGTCTTGGACACATACATATGAAATTGGACATAAGGTAAGGGATAATTTTTTAATCTCATATTTATCCAAAATTGCTTATATGTTAGTATTTACTGGGGTTATATTTTTCATCCATTCCATAAAAATGTTTTCATAAAGTGTTTAATATTATTCAATGTATTTTTAAAGTCATTTTTACCCCTTTTTTGACTTTCACTTTGTGTTATGGAATGAATCATTCTTTTGTTTACCATACGAGGTACATTTTGACCTTTTCGGTAAAAGTACGAGGAGAATTTTTTTACCTTATACGACATGAATGGATTTTTATGGTTTCATAATGCCTTTTATTCATAAATATTACTCTAAAATATTTCATTATTATTTTAAATTAAATCCTTTTATTTTAAAATTGTGTGGCATTTTGTGAAAATAAAATGATTTTGAAAAAGAAAGGGTATTTTCCTCAAAAATTCATTTCAAGTGTTTTATGAAAACCATTTTCCATATAAGATTAAATTATTTCATATGTGTATGTTTCAAGTATAATGTCTCTATGATTTACCTGGTTTCAATTTTCTTATGATGAAATGATATACATTTGTTTTATATGGATTATGTTATGATGGGATGATGTTTATGAAACCCATTTTATTCATTGAGTTATGATGAATGGTTTATGTTTATGTTGTGGAAAAAATAAGAATGATTTCATTATGAGATGGGTGGGACCTATATGTCCCTCCAATGCATTGGGTAGTGATTTATATCTCATGAGATAGACATGCCTAGAATGGCAAGTAAAATCTAGTTCAGTAAAACTGGACCGGAACGACAAGTAAACCCGATTCAGTAATGGACTTTATCCACTATGATGGTCTTGGCAGGAATGCCTTGGATACTATGGAAATCATATCATGTGCTTAATGTTTTCCCCAGTTACATGTTTTTTTATCATTATTAATGTTCCTTTATGATTTATGCATTACGTACTGCCAAGATTTATGTTATTGCTCAAGATTTTGATGTTTTATGTTCACGTTTTTATGGTCAAATGTTTATGTATTGTTTTGAATTTCTCCATGTTTACCCTTACTGAGAATTTGATCTCACTCTATTTATGTTTTCTTTTCCCCAGGATATAATAATAGTTTTAGGTATGAAAAACAAAGGGTATGATCTTTGTGGGAGATGTTGAAGATCTTTCTCCATGATTAGAAGATTATGTTCCGAGTTTCCAAAGACTCTAAACTAATATGGTCTATGGGCGTTTTTTTCATATAATAAGTATTATGAAAAAGTAATGTAATGCCCATGTACACCAAGCTTTGGGAATCTACAGTTGGTATCATAGTGAAGGTTTAGTTAACCTTTGGAAACTAGGATGTAAAACTTTAGTGAGATCCCTAGAGATATTTCTAGGGTTTGTTTAGAGATATCCCTATGGTTTAATATAACAATAGGATATAGCCCAAGAATTATGTTGACAATCATGAATAACCTAGGGTGAAACTAAGGTATCATAGATTAAAGAATGTGCGATAAGTTTGACTTTTTATGATTATGTGGTTACTTGTTATTTTAACTTTTTCATACACCATGGTTTTTGGCTTTAGTCAATGGATGGATCCAAAAGGAATTGGGTCAACATTGAATCCTAAGGACAAATTGTTGACTATGAGAAACGAAATTTCATATTTCATAGAAATAAAGTTATTGTGTTTATCCCGAATTAGTCATCACGATATATTATTAATAAGGTGAACTTTAGTGGTATTACTAATTCATCAAATAAGAGGAAGATGAAATTTTATGCATCTTTTCATGGTGAGGAGAATAGAGAAAGGAAGATTGAGATTTCTAAATAAGGGAAGAAGAACCTTGATGAATACATCAAACGGTGGGGAAGATGTTATCTGTGTGGGGAGAAGGGTCATAGAGTGACAGACTATTATAGAGTTCAATGTCTTATCTATGGAGAACATGGGCATTACCCAACTCAATGCCTGGACCTAATAGGTTACTTCTAAATCAAGGAAGGACTTATTCCATGAAAAATCATTAAAGAGGATGGAATGAAGTGTTTATGTATCAGTATTCATGAATAATATTTTTGAGGTACTTTTATGGTATATTGGAATATCCATGTATTGGTTTATTGTGATTTTTAATAATTTTATGGTACCGGTAACCATGAAAAGTGATTGAAATTTTTTTGGAAAGTAGATGATATGCGCATAATGAAGGGATAAAGGGATAATGAAATTTTTGATAGTATTAATGAGATCATGACTGATATAAGGACTAAGTGATATCATGGTTTTAGTATATAGAAATTTTGGGATTTTGGTATGTGGAATGTGTTGACTTTTGACAGCATTCATGTTTTCTCCAAGATTCTATGGTAATTCAGGTTTCAAGAAAATACATGATTTAGGAATTCAAATTTTTGGAATGTGACAAACAAGATATATCTTATTATATATGGGGAATAAATGATGGTATTCACATGTTCGGTAGATTACCTTTCTAATAGTTGTTTTCTTTATGCTACGAGATTAGAGAGAAGTATTTTTGATAAGCCTGAAGGTTGGAATGCATAATGTTGGACATCTGATTGTATTTTTATGGCTATAAATTTTTGATATTATTTCTGGAATGTTGTAATAGTATAATTTTAGAAAAAGGGCATCCTGTAGGAAGAGTGAGAAACTGTTGCGCCAGACAAGGTTACGGGAATCTAAGCCCCTACCAAAGTGATGCATGAATTTATCGCCTACCACTGGCAAACAGGAAGTCCCTGGTTAGTAGAAACTAGTTTTATTTTTTTAACTATTATAATAGATGAAGTATAAGTCCATTTTTGGAACCATATACGACTAATATCACCACAAGATAGACGTATGTATATAACATTTGCTAACCATATGATTGAGACAGATGGAATGACCTATCATTCTATCACATGATCTACTAACACTTCACGGAAGACAAATTCAACTTCATTTCTTTAAGAGATGAAGTGGAAATTTTTCAAGGCACAAACAACGGTGAGATTGTACCAAAATAAAGTATTTCTTTTAATTAAGAAATTATTCAACATTATGGAAATGATCTTGAAAACCAAAAATGTTGTCCTAGTGCCCTCATATCTGATGAATCATATGGTACCATAGATAATCACAAATTTATGGCTTTGTGATTGTTGGATTTTTCAAAGCCATGTCCTCTACCACTCTTTATCAGAAAATGATGGTTAGATTTCTCTTTCATATCCATATTTTCACCTATATTCTCCTATGTGGAAGCACAGTGATGAGTTACTTTGGGTATTAGTTATGTTTCTACATTCCATATTAAAAGGATGTTTTAGTATTCCTTTTTACAATGTGAGATTCTATGAAATAAACATTCATGTAGAAAACCATTTATAACCCTGACGAATTGTGAGGGTGAAATTCATTTTAAGGGGGGTAGAATGTAACACCCCAATATTTATTGAAATATATTCTTTTTAATTTCTTTGATATATTCTATTTTATGCTGTACCATGATTAGATTGTGCTATGCGCAACACTGTATTAGCTTTTAATATATACCAACACTATTCTTGACTTCTGTTGCAAGCAAGTACGACCTTCCTCGATAGCGTGTGTTATACGAAATACCGAGTTTCAATAAACAATGATATATTATTATAATATTATGAACTAGCTGTTATGAGTAGTATTAACTGAATATTGAATTTTATAACATTATAATTTATCTTACACATTTTCTATAATGATATATGAAATCAAAATCAATTTTTTGATAAAATAAGTATTTTTGAAAAAATGCAGTTATAGTGCCTTTTGATGGAACACCCATTTTAAATATAATTTTTACAAAGTTTATTAGTTAAATTTTACAAAATAAACTTCTTTTTTGAATTTGGATATAAAAATTTACATTGGATAAATTTTTGATACTTTTCTGATAACTTTCATATTTTGATGAATAGTAAAAATACTCTAAATTTTAATTAAAACCAGCTTTTTTTTCATAGAGATAAATTATATACTTAAATTATAATATTGAATGGTTTTAAAGTATAAATATAATATATTTTTACCATTTATTATAATCTAAGTCCTTAGAATTAATTTTACACTGAATTCATAGGTAAAAACATTTCAAACTTTTGTATCTTTTTAACTTTAAAAACCCATTTTCTTAAGAATAGGATTAATTTTAAATTAATTACTGAAAATTATGCATTTTGAATTATTAAAAATGAATTCAATATTAGGAATCAATAGTTCTAAAAAAATTTAATTAGCTAATTTTTATTTTTAGACATTATGAATGGTAACTATGGTAAATTTTATTTACTACAGTTAAAGATAAATCGGGTAATTAAGGGTAAAAATTAGATTATAAAATTACCCTAACACCTGCCAAAATTCTATTGGATGAATAAAAGTGGACCCATTTCAACTAAGGGTCTAAGTAGATTAATTTCATGGACTTTTGACCCTAAAAATATTGTAATTATTATTAAAACCAAAGAAAGTGACAACATGTCACTCTCTTATATCTTATAAGTGTAATAATTTTAATTTAGTGAAAAACATCATAAAACCTCAAATATAAATAGTCTCCAGAAATATAATAAAATTATTACATCATGAGAATTTATTTACAATTTTTAGGGATTAAATAATTTTCATTAATGGTGACACAATAGTGATGCAAAAAATTTATTATTTAGTGGAAAATCAATAATACAGTATTTATTAAACTAATAGTGACCATAAAATGCACAAAAACCTGACCAAAACTTATTGGTCATTTACATGTAAACCACAAATAGCCAATGGTCGAAATGTGACCATTTGGGTCCTTATAAAAGAATTTATGACACTTATATTATTTTATTTTAAATGATGTCAAAGTTGTAACCTTCTTGATTTAATAAATATAACAATTTAAATGTTGTGATTTTAACATGATAAATTTGAGTAAAAGTATTATTATGAAATATAATAGATTTATCTGAATTAAAGTATTTTAGTTTTAATTTTTATGAAAAAATAAGTATATTAAATAATTATACAAAAACGTTGTAGTAATTATTTTACTAAGGGAAATTTCAAATAAATGGTTTTAAAAATATTAAAAAAAATATTTTATGAAAAAATTAATGTGCTACATGAATTTATAGATGCATAAAACGTGTTATAAATCTATTAAATATTTTGGTTCGAATATATCCTCTGTGTGGATTTTATTTAAATTCAAATAAATGAATAATGTCAAAATTTGACACTATTGTTATTTTATAAAAATAACATATTATTAAATTGTTTAAAAATCTAAAAATTATTTAAAAATTAATAATTGAATTTTATATGGTCGAAAATGTAATAAAACATCCAATTATGGGATAATCAGAACACATAAGTAAATATTTACAACAATTTAAAATTTAGAATATTATCACCACAAATAAAATTAAATATATTAAATATGGATAAATCAAGTTGATAAGGTTTAAAATAAACTCCCAACTTGTCTATAATTTATTTGATGATGAGATTACAACCCTATATCATCTCTTATTCTAATTGAGTCATTTTATGAGGTTTTTACTATGGGTTTGAATGTATTATAAATTAATTTTTTTTATGTTTCCAAAGGTTCCCCTCTCCTCCCTTATAAAAAGGCACCTCCTCCCTCTCGTATTCACAACACTTTGAGCCTTAAATATCATCCAATCCCTGCCCATTTATCTTCTGCACTTAAATAGCAGCATACTAGTGGTCCTGGTCTTCTTCAAATACCAACTTTAGTGCCCTAAGAGGAGGTTTAGAAGAGGCGTGTCAAAGAAGAGGTAATATCCTTTACTGATTCATTCAAATGAATTTCTTCTTCTACATCCTATTATTTTGTTTTTTCATAATAAAGTAATAACATCAGTATAAATCATATACTGACATGTTATTATAAATATGAACCAACCCTATTTCACATTCTATCCATCCTATGGAAAATGAAATCACCACGCGTGCGTACGTTTGGAATACCGTCTCCACCTCGTGGTGTAATATGTTTTTCCACCACCACCTTACATGGATGGGTATAATTGTGTAAGGAATAAAAATATATGGTTATTACACCATGACACTAATTCTGAGATATTATATCATCCACTCAAATTCCATTCAATAAATATGGGAATGATATCATCACTCGTGCGTACGTACGGAATACTGTCTCCACAACGCGATGAGATTAATTCTCAAAGTTAAACATTAAAGAATGATTATAAAGTATATATAATAAATAATCATAAAATATATGACATATTAATTATACTGGATTTATTTATATGTTATTTACTTACTTCCATTCAGTTTAACAAGGAAACGAAAAAAGCATTTATGCCTACGTACGACCTACCGTCTCCATGAACATTGTATTTCTTTCCATTTATCAATCTATTATATATATGTATATTATGAATATATATTATTTATAAATCAATTTTTACAATCTTGAAGTAATTAATCAAGACCTTTGTAATCATATGAATAATTACAAGTCAAAACACGGAGGATAAATGAAACAATTTTACCCAGAACACTTCTTTAACATGGAATTGGCAAATGAACGGGTAATATAAAGTCGTAAGTGAATCATATATGTTATCATAAATATTATTTTGGTTCTGTTACAAGTTAATAATATTTTTAAACCCACTATACAACAGTCTCAGACACATGTGGAAGAAATTTGACATAAGGTAGGGGATAATTTTGCAATCTCATTTTTATCTAAATTTTCATATACGTAAGTATTTACTTGGGTTATATTTTTCTTCCATGTCCATAAAAATGTTTTCAAAAATTGTTTATTATTATTCCATGTATTTTTAAAGACATTTTTACCTCTTTTTTTAATTTTACTTTGTGTTATCGAGCGAATCATTTTTTAGTTTACCATACGAGTTACTTTTTGACTTTTTCAGTAAAAGTATGAGGAGAATGTTTTTTTAACTTATACGGCATGAATGGATTTTTATGGTTTCATAACGCCTTTTCTTCATGAATATTACTCTAAAATATTTCATGATTATTTCCAATAAAATCCCTTTCTTTTAAAATTTCATATCATTTTGTGAAAATAAAATGATTTTGAAGAAGAAAGGATATTTTCCTCAAGAATTAATTTCAAGTGGTTTATCAAATCCATTTTCTATCTAAGATGAGATTATTTCATATGTGTATGTTTCATGTATAATGTCTCTATGATTTACATGGTTTCACTTTTCTTATGATGAAATGATGTCCATTTTTTTTATATGGATTATGTTATGATGGGATGATGTTTATGAAACCCATTTTATTCTTTGTGTTATAATGAATAATTTATTTTTATGTTGTGGCACACCTAAGAATGATTTCATTATGAGATGTGTGGGACCTATATATCACTCCAATTCATTGGGTAAATATTTATATCTCATGAGATAGATGTGGATGGAACGACAAGTAAAATCCGATTCAGTAATACTGGGCTGGAACAACAAGTAAACCCAATTTAGTAAGGGACTTTATCCATTATGATGGTCTTGGCAAAAATGCCTTGGCTACTATGGAAATCATATCATGTGCTTAATGGTTTTCCACAGTTATATGTTTTATTTTATCCGGATTAATGTTCCTTTATGATCTATGCCTTACGTACTGCCAATATTTATGTTATTGCTCAAAATTTTGATGTTTTGTGTTCATGTTTTTACTTTAAAATGTTTATGTATTGTTTTTAAGTTCTCCATGTATACACTTAATGATCATTTGAGCTCACCCTTTTTGTTTTTTCTTCTTCCTAGGATATGATGAAAGGTTTTATGTAAGAAAACAAAAAGGGGAAGATCTTTGTGGGAGATGTTTAAGATCTTTCACCATAATTAGAAGATTATGTTCCGAGTTTCCAATGACACTAAACTAATACAGTCTTTGGGTGTCTGTTCTTGTCATGTATTAAGTATTCCGAAAACGTAATGTAATGTCCATGTACGTCAATCTTCGGGCCTCTACACTATGTGTCTAATGGAGGTGTATATGCTTCATAAGGGTCTCAAATGACTTATGTTTTGTTCTCCTAAATTATCAAAACAATACGAATGTGTTTTCTTGTTTTTTACTACATCTCATGTCATTTTTTACTAAACTTTCCTTTTAAAATAGGAACACAAACATTGGTTCTTTAATGTTATATCATGTGTCAGTAGGATATTATATTTATTACTATACATCAAGAACCAATTTTTAATTGTTTCTATAAATTATTAATATAATATGAGCGTCTTTTATTGGTTTTTAGTGAGTAGAAATTATTGAACTAAATTTTCAATTTTAAACTGATAATGGACTCGTTGAGTAAAACCTAGAACATCATGTATTAGATTTAGGAGAGGATGATTCCTACACATGGAAATGAACATATGTAACATTTTAAGAAAGTATAAAAACAATCGAAATCTGTTTACTTATTTTTGAATATATGAGTTATCTTTTTACAAAAATTAATGTTAATAATTAATAACAAGATACAATTGGGGTTATATCAGTCACACAATACCTATAATTGAGGTGAAGCCAATTCATTAACATCCCAATGATGATATGGATTGTATTTTGTAAAGAATAAAATCAATCAGAATGAATTTGATCAGTTTTGAGTAAGTTACATTCCTTTTTAACTAAATTTACATTTTATACTGGAAACAAAAAAAATCAGTCATACTAGCAACATTATGTGTCGGATTAATGGGAGACTAGTTTCTAAATTTCTAAATTTTCTTATTTTTAATTTTCATAAATTTTTAAGACAATTATAATGTGTTTTCTCAGTTTTAAATGACTGAAATTGTTTGAACTAAAATGTCAATGCTAAATTGATAATGGACACATTCAATCATACCGAGCACATAAAGTATATTATTTAGGTTAATATGATTCCAACATGTCAAATATGAATTATGTATTGTGCAACTAAAATATTAAAACAATGTGATTTCATTTTCTCAATTTTGAGTATTTCTTCTCTCTTTTTTTAATAAAATTAATGACAAATTTAAATAATAAGATGCACTTGGAGTCATATAGGTTACACCATGAATCAGATAGAGATCTTTCCAATTCATACACTTCCCAAACAACAATAAGATAATTTTATTAATTATCAAAAAAAATCCAAAAGTTTTCTCTTGGTTTTGATTACATCACTTTCCTTTTTCAGTAAAAATTCATTTTAAACTGGAAACATGCACTTTGAATCATACTAGTCACAACGTGTATCAATTTTACATGATACTGATTACTACATGTGAAAAAGGAATAATGGACAATAGTGATTAATTATTAAGACAATCCAATTACATTTTATTAGCTTTCAATGGGTGACACAATTTGAACTAAAATGTAAATTTTAAACTGATAACAGACACTTTGAGTCATATAGGGGACATTGTGAATCAGATTGAGGTAAATCTAAACCCTAAAAATAAAAAATTACTTTTGGATAGTTTTTATAAAGTATCAAAATAATATAGTGGTTTGTTCATAGTTTTCAGCATGTTGTTTTTGCTTTTTGAAAAAAAATATTGTCATTTTTAAATAAAAAATACAGTTGGATTCATACCAGTCTCACTGTGAGTCATATTGAGGTGTGGATGATTCCTAAAAATCCCAAATGACTTTTGGATTCTTTTCATAGATTATAAAAATAAAAAAAATCTTAGATTTGGGTAAGCCACTTCAATTTTTACTATAATTTGATTTAAAATTGGAAACAAACACTTTGAGTCATACCAGTCACATAATTTTTAAGGTTTTTGTGAGATTAAATTGTAAACATCAGAATATAATTATTATTCATTTTTATAAATTATCAATAAAATCTGATAATGTTTTCTCTATTTTATGTGTAAAACACATTTTGAACTAGAAAGAAAAATTAAAACAAATAATGGACACTTTTAGTCATACCAAGAACATTATGTATCTAATTAAAGTGATCCTAACTCCAAAACATAAAATTTGACATATGGATTGTTTTATTAAATTATAAAAACATTAAAAATGTGTTTCTTGGTTTTAAGTATGTTAGTTTTCTTTTTTATTAAAATTAATGTGAATTTTAAACAAATAGTCACACTTGGAGTCATACTAGTCACATTGTTTGTTGAATTGATCTGAGGATAATTCCTACACATCCAAAATATCTAAAGGATAATTTTCATAAAATATAAAAAAAATCTAAATAAATTTTATTATTTTTGAGTATGGCACTTCTATTTTTAACTAAAATTTAATTTTAATCTTGAAACACACACTTTGAGTCAAACTAGTTAGATCATGTATCAATTTGACATGAAATTAATTCATATAAATCATATATGAATTAAGAGTAATTTTTATAATTTATCAAGAATATATGATTGCATTTGATTGGTTTATAGTGAGTGACACTTTTTGAACTAAAATTTCAAATTTAAACTTATAGTAGTCAATTTGAGT
Source organism: Viscum album (assembly GCA_963277665.1). Classification (NCBI taxonomy): domain Eukaryota; kingdom Viridiplantae; phylum Streptophyta; class Magnoliopsida; order Santalales; family Viscaceae; genus Viscum; species Viscum album. The sequence continues at coordinate 20,649,953 of OY728135.1, forward strand.
CATACTGGGCATGTCATGTAATAGATTGAGGTTCAGATGATTCCTATACCTAAATAATGACTTATGAGTCATTATCCTAAAGTATCAAATTAATATGAACGTGTTTTCTTAGTTTTGAGTATGTAAATTTTCTTTTTTAATAAAATTAATGTCACTTTTAAATAAAATGACACAGATGGAGTCATTCCAGTCACATTATGTATCATATTGAGGTGTAGTTGATGCCTACATGTCCTAGTGTATCAAAAAATAAGAAATGACAAAGTTACCAAGATTTATATTTCCTTCGTCTATCAAACTGCCAACACTACATTTTAAGTGGCTGTTGTTATCCCAAAAAAAATTTAGCTAAGAACATGGACTCAATATGTAGTGTTGTGAGTTCGAGAAAGAAAGAAAATATAAAGCATGATAACATTGGTAGAATTAATAATGTATTCTCTTTTAGGGATTATTGAAGATAATTGAATGTAAAATATTACTTTCTAATATATTTTTGAAAAAAAATATTATTAGATGACAATTTTAATAGATTTACTTTACAAATAATAGATAAAATGATGAAAAAATTAATTAAATAACTAGTGGTAATTTATATTTTCATGATGTTTGTATACATTGTTAACCCATATCATTTTTTCATTATCCTAGTTACAATATCGAAGTCTAATCTCTCACGAGCATAGGAATCTTCAAACAAACCACCCAAACTCAAACTAAAGAATCCACCTTTATTTGAAAAAAATTATTTAGTGAATAATAATAAAAATAAATAAGATAAAAATAAATATAAAGAAATACATTAATTCTATAGAAGATGATTGTACTATGAAAACATTTATATTACCCATCTTATTGAGCTGAGACAGTATTGGTGGTCTTTTTATAAAGGCAATGGAGGAAAATTCATGGAAAGTCATAATTTCCAACACTGTACGGGTGAAAAGATTTTGAGGTCGAAGAATTATATGGATTTTTTTGGTGAATAAATTATTGAAATAAGGATATAATTTTCCTAATAAATTAATAATTTAAGGAATTATAAAAATTAAATCAATGATTCATTATATAATTTATATGTAAAATATAGAATATAAATTGTAACATTTCCATTACATCATCCCAACGTGTTTACTAATTTATTGTCTATTATTATACACTATTGGTAGCATAATCATGTGTAGAAGACATTGTCTACAAGAGTAGTCAAGCATTTAATTTATCTTATATTGATACAGTATATAATAGAAAAAATTATGTGAAAATACATAATATATTAAAATGCACATTTACCTTCTCATTGAACTTTCATTATTTTTAAAGGACTTACAGATTTTTCTCCTATAGAAAGAATTTAATTCACTTATTTGTGGTCCCAAATAATATTAAATACATTGTATTTATTGGGACCAATATGAACTTATTATTATATCTTAATGAAGGGGTCATCGTTGATTGAATTTTTATCTAAACCCATAGTTGTTTTAGTTGCCAGTAAGAAAATTTCCCAATTTTGGTTTTCTAGATCTGAAAAATAAAATAATTTCTCTACTTGTGATTCCATTATGAATGGTTTGTATTTTTCACCTTTTATACTGAAATTCACCTTCCTAAATTCCATTTCCTTAATATTCACTTCACTCTTATTGTCAATCCATTTTCAATTAAAAATCGGTACATGAAATGTTGTATAATCCCACTCTTATATATTTTCACTAATGAAAAAATATGACATATTTTTATAAGTTGGTTTTAAATCCTTGGAACTAGATATGTGTATATCATCCATCAAGAGCATAACTCTACTATTTTGTATCGTACTACAATCATTGTGTTCTTTTTTATAGAATATTCAATCACTAATTAAAAAACCAATGTTTGATATAGAATTTACATTCAGTCACCTTATTATCCATTTATGTCATTAAAAAATTAAAATAGCATTTTCATATAACTCTTTATAAATTTACTCTTGGAACCATCCTATAAACTATTGATTATGTGTATTTGATATCCATCATTCAACCCCTAATTGATTCTAATATATAAGAATTTGTTAGTGGGGTTCAAAGTATGGATCAACATCTTTACTATTGTTTAAAAGGTAAAGGTGTGCTTACTCCAACGTTTTGAAGGTAATTTTAATAAAATATATTACGTAAATCCCTTCTCTCATATTGTTTCTATTGTGACAAGACAGTGTGAGACTGATAATATCATCATTTGATTGGTAATCAGTAAAAAATCAATATCTTCTATAACAATATATCATTTTTTCAATACAAGATTCAGCTCGACTTCAATTATTTACATACCCTTTTAAAATATTCATTTACGATTCAATGGGGTATATCCATATGTAATGGATATGACCACAAAGTTGAACCTCTATAATAAAATGAATCATCTAGTTGACCATTATATCAAAAAACAATTAGGAAAGAACATCACTAATTAAAATTATATGATTGAAACCTCCATATTTGTAATTGTAAACTTTTTTGGGTCTATAAGATTATGGTATATGGATTTGAAAAAGAATTAATGTCCTGTAAATATATGAAATATATTTTTTCAAAGAATCTAACGAAAATAAACCTGTATCAAATATTACATCAAAATATGACAGTCGTGTGATTAGAGTCCATATAACTTGAAATTAGTCATTGATAAGACATTCTTGATATTTGATGAATAACCCTATGGAACATTTAAACTCTTAAAAAAAATTAAAAATTGAAATTTTTCCTTTCTGGATAGACTGTTAGATGGTGGAGGAAGAAAATTCTTCCCTTTCCCCTTAACTGATGCCAAATCATCCCTTATCCCCATGTCAATCTTGTACAACCTAGCCTTGTTTTCACCTTTCAATTTTCAAGGAACATTTAGTAACAGTCTAATAACACTATCAAATAATTTTTTTTCTACATGCATGACGTCAAGAAAATTTCTCACATACAAACAATTACAATGTGATAATTCAAAGAAAATTGGTCTCTTCTTCAAACCTGATTTCATATAATTTTCGAAAAATGGTTCACTAAAAACAGTATTAATAATTTATACTATATCAAATAGTTGATAACCATTTAGTTGAGATGGTTTTTTACCTAGTCATATATACTCATAAAATGTTTTCATCCCTGATCAATATTTATGTTTTCAAGGTAACAATTTCTAATGTCTAAAAAACATAGTCTTTGAGGAATGTTTCAACTAATCTGAGTTTGTGAATTATTCACAAATAGGACACCCAAACATTCCTTTATTGTTATAGACTGATAATGTTTTATAAAGAGTAATGTCATTTATTTCCACATATAGCATGACCATCAATACAAATTCTTCACTTCTATGAGAATCAAACATTCTAACACATGTATCCCAAATAAATTTTTGTTCTTCGGTTAATGGATCAAAATAGACATAAATATCATTATCAGGTTTTTTTGTCTAGTTAAAAGTATAGAAAACATAATATATTTTCTAATCATGTATAAATAGAGTGGAAATTGATAATTTACCACCATGATGCGCTATGTACTGTGAGTAATACTTTGTACACCAAAAGGATTGATTCTATCTGTAGATAATACAAGTCTAAATTTTCTTGGATCATTTCTAAATTCAGGATAATCTTAACAAATTTTATTTCACTGAGGGTAATATGATGGATAATTTTGGTTCTCATATTTAATTCTTGAGTCTCCATTACATGTCAATTATCTCATGGTTTCTAAACATACATATAGTCTTCTAACGTATGGAATGATAGGAATGTACCATACAACTTTCAAAGGACATGATTCATTTTTCTTGTATTGATCTGTTCCACACATAGGCCATTTTACGAGGGATTTGTGTTCCTTGATAAACAATATGAAATAATTTGGAAAAGAATGTATTTTTTTAGAGATCATTCCCAGTTAAAATAACATTCTTTTAACATCATATGTTCAAAATGGAAGTTCATTTTCTTCTAGCAGCATATCCTTCAGGAGACCATGTAGTTATGTAAATCTAGTTTCACTCCATCTGTTGCCTTCTTTCAACATATATAACTTCAATACAGGATACAATGTTTTTATTTAGTAAAAATAAAATAAAGTAGTCTATTTTCTTAGATAATTAACTTATCAAACATCATTGGACAATCACAATGATCATATTCAATATATGTTTTCATTTATTCCATGTGATCTTCATCATCATTTGCACTGGCATTCATATCAAATGATCCATAAACTGACGTATCATCCAAATCAGTGTGCACATTTAATTTTTCTCAATGTTTAGTTAATCATTTATAACTCTAATCTATTCCGTGAAAAATAAAATTTTCTTGTAACTCTTTCATACGAATTTCTCTTGAATAAAAATAAAATAAACATGGACAATGAATTTGAGAAGAGTCATATGCCAAATCAATTAAAAACATGATGAACTATTTGTTGGATTTGGTGTCCTAGAACCAACTACTTTTTAAATTATTCATTAATAAATACCTTATCACATCTTGATTGTTCTTCTGCATGAAAATGCATGTGATGATATCCTATGGACAACTCTTACATTAAAGGGTCATAGCGTATCCCTGCTATGATGAGAACCCAGAAGTGCCATAACAATGATCTTAAATATATGTTCTATGGCCAGATGAGGTTATTTGAGGGACACAAATAATACAATACATTAGGGGTGTGGACTCAAAAAACATTGACGCTCCTTCTCATGGTGTGCTCCCTTGTTAATATCCACGAGGGTATTATGAGAATGAGACTCACTAGTAAGAAATCCACATTTCAAAGTGTCATTAGATGTTTATATCTGCGGACGTGTGTATTGGACTTTAGACTTTAATATTTTTATTAATGTGTATTACATCTTGAGCACATAGATGTATTGATGAAAACTGTTTTGACACACGATTCGTAGCGAGGAAGGATACATTGGTTGCGTCACGAGTAATAATGCATTAATAGATAATGAGATAAAGGATTTGTCCCTTCGGTTCTATAATGGAAGTAGGTATATTAGGCTATTTTATGGAATTGATATAGCCTAAATAAATCCATGTTCACGATAAGGTATGGGTGAGTTTAATTCAGGGAAGTCAAATAAATAATAATCGAGCACATGGGATGATGGAACTAGCATGCAACCCACTTGATTATAGATATCGAGAAAAAGGGATTAAATAACACTGTAAGAATTCATATGTGGTGAAACATCAAGGCGACATCAACTTTGTTCTCTTGGGTGCTTTGACCCATTTCTAAACATTAATCGTGGACATTAGGAAATCCCACCTAATGCCAATGAGAAAGAGGCCCATAGGGTTACACACTAAGTGTATCCAAGTATCTCAAGTAGAATAAATATTATTCTCGTATTTGGTTTAATAATTATTCAAAGTATGCTAAATAGTTTTAATGTTGGAGTAATAATAAAATGAAAAAAAGATATACATGTTGTGTACATTGAATGTACATCCCATGTAGTTTTCATTTTGTAAAGGAAATGAAAAACAAGTACACCCCATGTATTAATGATTACACGCCATGTTGCTTTTCAAGTCGGGATTTGGATGAAATAATATTGTTTTATTAAATGATATTTATTATAATCAACGTGGGTGCATGTCAAGGAATTAATGATTTGACATGGGGGTTTTCAATAAGATTAAATGAAATAAATAAAACACGTAACACATTTATTTATTGTCATAACTCTATAACCTCAAACCCGATTATAAATATCCTCACAACCCCAAGACTTTTCGATGAGTCGTTGTGCATAACAATTCTATAAGATTACCTCAAGGTATAGATAACTCCTTCCCACAAGAATGCTCTCTAGATTGAGGGAGATCCTCCTCAATCGGATCAAGGCTATCTAAGGTGGACAATGCAAGAAAAGGCTTCTCCACGGTAGCACCCAGAGATTCCTTTGGAAACTTCTAGATTTACGTGGTGCATGTGTGGATCTCCTCTAGAGAAATTATATACATGGCCTCTGCTACGCAATGATGAATCATATCGAAACATAACTAGAAAACATCAACGAAGAAAGAATTTCATCAAGGTAATTCTTTTCAATTAATTTGATTAATTATAACCAACATATGATGATCCTCTGGATGGTTCCAGGACCATTCTATTTCATTTCATTATTTGTTCTATTCCGAAGATCTATCATTTTATTATCGTGATGAATCTCAAATTTAACATTATTTATGAATTTAATAATAAAAATTGGGCAAACCCACCAACACGATTCCACTGCGCTCGAAACCTACAATTTGTATTAGAGTGATCATATTGTTAATTATAATTATTTAGTTTTTCATTGGTGATTTACGCATTTAATAATCTAGTTGTTTCAGTTCAAGTTAATAATTCTTTAAATAAGAATCTTGATATTTGTTCCTCCTATCTCGTTTCACATTCACCTTAAAGAAATGACTTTTTCTTTTAGCTTTGATTAAAATAAAATATAGGATCTCATCCAGAGGTGCCAAACATTCATGGTTGTACCATGCTATAATACACGGCGTGTATTCGGAAGTACACACTTTGTATTCTAGGTTTAATTCATCGGACTGGTCCACCATATCAAGATGTGTATTGGAGTATACCTAAGTCATAAACGACACCTTGTGTTGACCAGGAACAGGTGGCATAGAGTTTTTGGATTACACGTCGTGTGGTCCACAGAACACGTTGTATAGTCCATTTGGGTTAGGGTGAGACTGTGTACCGTGTACACATCTTGTCCAGCTGGAAACCATGTAACACAGATACTACATGGGGTGTGTCACATTGAACACACTGTGTACTCTAAAATTTCAGAATTACATCTACATGCCATGTCCCCAGGCGTGTACTTTCGGTGGACGGTGATCAAAATTACATGCCATGTAGTTAGACCTACACGTTGTGTACTCATCCAAATTATGTAGATTTATTAAAATTTATTATTATATTATAAAAACCGTTGAGACGTGTACCATAGTGCCGGGGTAATGATGAGGCATAAAACTTCAGAGGGGTTTTATATATATGTGTTTAATTTAACATCTATTTAATGAACATGAATTCACCGGGTTTCCTCCAAGGTACAAGTTACGTGCAAAGATAATTTTAAATGAATTTTTTTTTAAATTATGATGGATGAGAATCTAAAGGAAATTCAAAAAAGGGTTTAAGATTAATGGATTGATTAATTAAAGATAATTAATTGATTTGAGCATGATTTATCTTAAAGAAGAAAGATTAAATAATTGAATGAATGTTTTATTTCTGCATAAAAATCGTTGCATGTATGGATGTTCATGATCTAGACAAAGACCTTTGTATGTGAATGGTTTCTTTTAATTTATTTATTTAAATTGTATTTGTTGTCATGTGATCCTTATCCTCATTAATATATTATTCATGCATTCCCAAGGATTCATTTATGTAAAAGCAACTTTTATCCCTCACATGCATGTGAGATAAATGCATATTTAATGGATGGAGCTCCCAAGCTAGTGGAGGTGGCTCAAGTCAGGATCCAAGGTGAAACCAATCCAAGGAGATACAAAGGTGGACAGGTTGAAAGCTATAAACATGAACCCAAATGGTTCAAGGTGTTTCTGCCTTAAGTTGTGGGTTTGTTTATCAATCGCTACATAAAATAACCAATAGATCATGCTCATAATCATAACATTTATTTTATTTATGTTAGTCGCATGGTTTATTTATTGAGGGTGTGTTGTCACAATCACACAATTAATGAATTATACAAGAATGCAATATGGAACTAAATTAGACGGGATTATGTGTAAATATTATCTTAGACGTGGTTATTCACTTAAGTATATCCCACTTAATATTAAAAAGCATGTAATCAAAGATAATAAAAAGGATGTTTATGTATAAGGATAAAATCCCTCAAAAAAATATTAAGTCGGTTTAAACTCCCATAATATTGGTTAGAATCAAACCATAGTTCAATGTGCTTGACCAAACCTAGTTGGGGTGCTTTCAATTATCAGGGAATTATAATTCACGGTTTTGGTTTGACTTGAATTGGTTAGCATCAAGGGTTCAGTGCCATAGTAGGACTTCATGTGAATAAGAGGCAAAGGTTGAGGAAATCCAAAGTAAAAGGATTTCAGGATTGGGGAGTCCACTTAGCGGATTAAGGAGCTGCGAGTTAATGCAGTTGGCATTTGGAATGCCTACCTAAAACCCTTCAAGTAGCTTTTTGAACCCTAGTTGGGGTAATGCGAAGGAAAATATGGATCGTCTCCACTAGAATAATCAAGCAATATAATATTTTAATTTCAATGGTGAGGGATATTAGATTTTGATAAAATAGTGTCAGACTAATAAGTATTAATTTATTTATTTTTTACACTTTTATAAAGTATATAAGCATTTTCTCATCTTAATTTGTATAAAAGTAAAGAAAAATGGCTTCAAACATATCATTGCAAACCATACTCAAGAAGGAAAACCTTCTCACTGGCTCTAATTTCCAAGAGTGGCAGAGGCGTTTACACATCATCCTTTGCCATGAGAAGGAATTTTATGTGCTGGAAGATCCTATTCCAGTTGTGCTTGGGAAAGAGGTTAGTGATGAGGAAATATATATCTATGAGAAACATATGGATGATGCCAAAAGAGTCTAGTGTTTCATGCTATCATCCATGTCTAATGATCTTTTGAAGAAACATGAAAACATGGACGTGTATAAGTTGATTTCTCCCCTTAAGGATATCTTCCAGGGGAAGGCGAGACAAGAGAGATACGGGATATCCAATGCTTTTCTTAAAACAAAGCTCATAGAGTCTATGCTAGCTAGGCCTCATGTAGTGAATCTTGTTGGCTACAATGAACGTCTGGAAATCAAATGGATTAAATTCTCGGATGATTTGCATACAAGTCTCATCCTATCATCATTGCCCAAGACCATCTATAGATTTATTGTCAATTATAAAATGAGCAACAATGAGAAGAGTCTTTTGGAAATTCTGACCTTAATTCTCTTGGTAGATAAGGACATGAGGCGTGACAAACCCAAAGTCCTTATGGTGAATATGAAAAGTAAGGACAAGGAAAAGGTTCCAAAGAATTATAAATGGTCCAAATCCCCCTAGTGTCATCCCTCATAGAAGGGGATGATCTAGAGGTAGGGCAAGGAACATGAGGTAGTATGTTTTTCATGTGGAAAGTAAGGACACTGAAAGAGGAACTCAACTTGGAAGCATGGGGACGATAAGTTGGGTTCATTATCAAGTGTAATCTTTCAGTTTCTTCACCTTGGGTATGAGATACAGCTTGTGCGTCTCATGTATGTATTCAAATGGAGGAACTAGGTAGATTTAGAAATACTTCTAGAGGATAGGTTGATCTTAGAGCTACCAATGGTGCAAGAATAATTGTATTGGCTATTAGTGATTACCACCTCTCATTGCCAACTGAGATGATTTTGGTTTTTCATAACTTTAATTATGTGCCTAGTGTTAAGAAAAACATAATTTCTTTATCTTGTTTGGATATGGATGGATTTATTTTCATTATTGGAAATAAGGTTTGTCTCTCTTATAAGAACAACATATGTTATGGTATGGAACATTTAAATAATGTTTTGTATGTATTAAATTACGAAAACCAAGTGTTAGAAATTGATATAGAAACAAACTCACATGACTCATACATCCCCCAGTTGTGTCATCACAATCTCGGTCATGTAAATGAGAAGCACTTGAAAAATCTACGGCAATATGGTTATTGGACTCTACTAAGCTAAAACCACTTGATAGATTTCATGCTTGTTTACATGAAAAAACGACCAAGTCACCCTTCGGTGGACAAGGTGAATGGGCCGTAGAGCTTCTAGGATTGGAGAACACAGATGTGTGTGGACCATTTCTAGTAGAAGATAAAGGTCGATATTATTACTTAGTCACTTCTACTAATGATTTGAGTAGATATGGCTATGTCTACTTAATGAGGTATATGTTAGAAGCCATAGAAAATTTTACGGAATTCAAGAATGAAGTAGAGAATCAGCTTGGTAAAAAGATAAAGAAACTTTGATTGGATCGAGGTGGAGAATATCTGAACCAAGGTTTCATCGATCTTCTATGGGATTCTGGGATACTATTTCAGCTCACTCCTCCTTATACACCACAGTTTAATGGTATTAGTGAAATAAGTAACGACACCTTGATGGAAATGGTGAGGTCTATGAGGTTTCATAGAGATCTTCCATTATCCTTTTGGTTATATTCATTACAAATTGTAGAATACACATTAAACCGAGTACCAACTAAGGCGGAAAATGGAATTCCCTCCGAGGTTTGGAATAGAAATAAACCCATTTTGTCCTTTACAAGTGTATGGGGATGTGAGGCATTTGATAAGCCCTTTTTAGGTAACAAACTAGCACCCAAGGGTATGATTTGTATCTTTATAGGATATCCCAAGGAAACAAAAGGATATTACCAATATAACCCTCAAGACAATAATGTGATTGTCCCCAGAAAATCCCCCTTTCTTGAGACGGAGCACATTCTCAAAAGGGATAGTGGGAGAATGATTTACTTTGATGAAGTTGATGCTCAGGATATACAAGAGATGGTAAACGAAAAACATCTAAAAGTCCTTGTGGAAGAGATTCCAGAAACACAAGTACTGCGTAGGAGCTCAAGGGAGGTAAGGTAACCAGAGACATTTGGTTTCTTAGTCACCAAGGATGGTGAATCATTATTGTTGGAAAATGTTGAGCCTCTATCCTACATAGAAGCAATAGAATGATTAGAAGATGAAAGATGTCTAAAAGCTATGAATTCAGATATGGATTCCTTGTATCAGAACCAAGTCTGGGTTCTATTCGATGATCCAGTTGATGTAAATCCCATTGAATGAAAATGGGTATTCAAGAGAAAACTGGACATGGAAGTTCAAGTTATCACCTATAAAGCAAGGCTAGTGGCTAAAGGATTTAGACAGCGTCAGTGAATTGACTATGATGAAACCTTCGCACCTGTTTCCATGTTTAAATCCATGTGAATCATACTTTCAATAGAAGCTTACCATGACTACGGGATTTGGAAAATGGATGTTAAAATAGAATTCCTTAACATGAAACTTTAGGATGATGTCTATATGACACAACCAGAAGGGTTTGTGACACTAGGTGAGGCCAAATGTGTTTGAAAGTTGAAAAATCCATTTATGGATTAAAGTAAGCTTAATGGTCTTGGAACATTAGATTTGATGAAGCCATAAAGGAATTTGGTTTCATTATAAACAAATGTGAGCCATGTATTTATAAGCAGTTTAATCAGAATGCGATCATTATCCTAGTAGTATATGTTGATGATATATTGCTTATTTTAAATGATGTACCAGTCTTACAGTCAGTTAAGGATTGGTTCAAGAAGTGTTTCTCTATGAAGGAAATGGTAGAAGCAGCCTATATTCTAGGGAAAAAGATCATTCGTGATAGATCTAAGAGGCTTCTTGGACTAAGTTAGTGTATATACACTGACCAGATACTAAAGAGATTTATTATGGAACAATCCAAGATGCAATTGGTTCCAGTGTCACATTGTCGACATCATTCTAAGAAAATGTGTCCTCAGACACAACAAGAGAAAGATAGAATGAGTAATATCACATATGCTTCGCCTATAGGATCCATCATGTATGACATGTTATATACCAGGCTTGATGTTTCCTATGCACTCATCATGTTAAGAATATATCATGTAGATCTAGAAGAATAGCATTAGACTGCTATTAAGACTATCCTTAAGTATCTGAGAAAAACTAAGGATATGTCTCTGGTGTATGGAGGAGATGAAGAACTTGTCATCAGAGGTTATGCTAAAGCTAGTTTTCAGCCAAATCACAACGATCTAAAGTCACAATTTGGATATGTTTTCTATCTTAAGGGAGGATCTGTGAGATGGAAGAGTTTGAAGTAGCCAGTTTTCGCTCATTCTACAGTGTAATACAAATATATAGTGGATTATGATGTAGCCAAGGAAGCTGTTTGTATTCAGAACATTGACTAGGATCTTGATGTGGTGCCTAACAGTAAATATCCTATCACGCTGTATTATGATAATAATGTAGTGGTGGCTCTTGAAAACGAACCAAGGTCACATCAACGGAAAAAGTAAACACATTATAAATATCACCTCTTGAGGGATTTCTATCAAAGGGGTGAAGTTACAGTGATCCGAGTGTCCACAAAAGAGAACTTGGTGGACCCCATGACTAAAGGCCTATCTCAGCAGAAGCATTAATATCATGTGATAACTAGCAGGTTAAAGGTTATTAGTAGTTGGCTCTAGTCCAATTGGGAGTCTGTGGAATTTGGTGGCCTAGAACCAACTACTTTGTACTTTATTTATTAACAAATACTTTATCACATCATTATTGTTCTTATGTGTGACAATGCATGTGATAATGTTCGGTGGACAATTGTTGTTGTAAAGGGTCATAGTGGATCCCTACTATGATGAGAACCTAGAAGTACCATAACATTGTTCTTGAATATATGTTCTATGGAAAGATGATGTTATTCGAGGGACACAAATAATATAGGCCATTAGAGATGAGGACTCATAAAACTTTGAGGCACCTTCTCATGGTGTGCACACTTGGTAATATCTAGGATGGTATTATGAGAACAAGACCAGCCAGTACGAAAATCCACATTTCATAGTGTCATTGGATGTGCTTATCTACAGATGTGTGTACCAGTCCATAGCCTTTTATATTATTATTAATGGGTATTACACCTCACACACTTAGATTAATTAACGAAAACTGTGACGACACACTGTTCGCAGCAAGGTAGGATATATTGGGTGCGTCAGGAGTGATACTAAATTAGTAGATAATGCGATAAAGGATTTGTCCCTCCTATTCCATAAATAATTTAGATATCTCAGGACCTTTGATGGAATTGATACGGCCTAAGTAAATCCATATCCATGGTAAGGTATGGGTGAGTTTAATTCTGGGAAGACAAAGAAAGAATAATCGAGCACATGGGTTGATGTCACTAACATGCAACCCGCTTGATTAGAGTTATCGAGAAAAAGGGAAAAATTATACAGTAAGAGTTCATATGAGGTGAAACGTCAATGTAGTATCAGCATTGTTTTCTTAGTTTCCTTGGCCCGTTTCTAGACAATAATCTTGGACTTCAGGCAAGCCCGCCTAATGGCAATGAGAAAGTGACCTAGATGGTCACACACTAAGTGTATCCTAGTATCTCAAGTAGAATAAATATTATTCCCATATGTGCTTTAATAATTATTCAAGGAATCCTAAATCATTTTAATGTTGGAGGATGAATAAAATGGAAAACAAGATATACATGTCGTGTACATTGAATGTACAGGCTGTGTAGTTTTTATTTTGGAAAGGAAATGAAAAACAAGTACATTGTGAGTATTAATGATTACATGACATGTAGTTTTTCCAGTCAGGATTTTTAGGAAATAATATTGATTTATTAAATGATATTTATTATAATCGGCAAGGGAGCATGTCATGGAATTAATGATTCAACATGGGCATTTTCAATAAGAGTTAATGAAATAAATAAAATACGTAATGTGTTTATTTATTTTTATAACTCTATAACCTCAATCCCGATTATAAATATCCTCACAACCCCTACACTTTTAGATGAATTATTGTGAAAAAAAATTTGGGAAAATTCTCTCAAGTATGAGGGAACTCCTTCCTCCAAGAATGCTCTCAAGATAGAGAGAGCTCCTCCTCCATCGGATCAAGGCGATCTAAGGCGGACAACGCAAGAAAATTCTTCTCCATGGTAGCACCCAGAGATTCCTTTGGTGACATCTAGAGATATGTGGTGCATGTGTGGATCACCTCTAGAGGAATTCTACACTTGTATTCTACAATGCAACAATGAATCACATCGAAACGTGGCTGAAGAATATCAATGAATAAAGAATTCCATCAAGGTAATTATTTTCAATTAATCAAATTAATTATAACCAACATACGATGATCCTCTCGATGGTTCTGCGACCCTTCTCTTTCTTTTCATTCTTCGTTATTTTCTAAAGATACATATTTTTATTATCGTGACAAATCTCAGATTGAACGTTATTTATTCATTTAATAATTAAAGTTGTGGAAACCCACCAACTCCTTTCCGCTGTGCCCAGAACCTACACTATTAAGCTCCATATTCATAATATTTTATCAAAGGATAAGTAGGAATCCATTTTAGATTCATATCTATCCGATTAGGTTTATAAAATATTTATTTTGTACAAGAAATAAATTAATAGAAGAAATAGATTCATGATCAAAGGTGAATGATATAGATAATTCTAATTTGGGGAACCCAACATTTGATTCTTTCAAATAATTTCTTTATGGATTGAAGGTAATGTGTAATTCAATTTATGAAAAGTATTAGTCCACTATGATAGGTGTTATCCTTTGAATAAATATAAAGGTGAAAGTTATAGACAAATTTTATCCTCATCATCTCCATCTCCCTAATTGTTTTTATTTAATTTTGTTCCTTGAGACTCATATCCCATCTATTATGGACATCCACCTTTGATTCATGAACTAAATTAACCAAAATTCATCCCATACTAGGATCTGGGGAACATTATGGATGACTAACGCTCATAATTGTTCAAGTAACATAGAATAAATGTGGGATGTCTCTCAATAAAAAAATTTCAATAATAACTATTTGGGAGATGAAGTCTATGAGGATGAAACCAAACCTTTCATGTCTTGAATAGTGGGGAAGATTATCATTTTTTTAGAGTCTCTATTCCGAAAAGAACTAAAACTAAAACAATAAAAAATTAAATAAGTTTTTCTCATATAAAAAATAATTATAAATCAAATAGAATAATGCACATATAAGCTAAATTCATTTAAGAATCTAGATTTGAATACTTTTTTAACAATAAATTTTATAAATATAATTAAAATGAAATATTTCCCAATATACCCAGATTTAGTGTATCATCTTGTTAAGATATAATGGTAGGGAGAAACGATGGTTCATGAGTTGAACTTAAATTGAGTATAAGACCTAGAAATCAGAAACATCCATACAATGAATTCATATTGTTTTGATCCGACTCTCGTTGCACCTTGTATTGATATGGAGAGATGATATCATCAGGATTGGTTAGTTTAATCTTCATTTTTATGTTATTAAAGAGGTGTTTCATTTTTATGATCTTGGTGGATGATTGAGAATGGGGTTACGTGTCTTTTCAATCGTCCTATATTGAGTACAATGTCCTCAGATGGTCTCTAATGGGTTTATTTGTTGATCCAAAAACACCCAATTTCCCTAGTAACCAAGATTTATGGACCTGGTTTCCAATGTCAGGAGATTGTTGGATGATGATTTTGGAAACAATACTTCAGGACTCCATTGGTCTCGTGGATGGGAGGTTGGGCACAACACACCCTTTTTGGGGGAATTATTTTCCACTAAGGTATTCTCTTATAAATTTGATCCATGTTCATATCTTATTGAATCCTCATATAATTCCTAAATAATGTATTTTTTAGGATACCCCTGAGCTGCATGATCATCATGGATGTACATGGATTAGATGCTACAGAGGCAATGCTAACTTAATACACATAATTGAGGCACTCTAGAGTCTATCATCATCAAGGAGAGACATAATATGGTCTGATGTTGGGGTCAAACTTATTGGATGGGATTAATATGTATCCCCATTAGAGGAATTAGTGACCATGTGGTTCAGTTATCTTAAGGCGTATACCTAGGGGGAGGCCCATTTGTCAGTGGCATGAATTGGTGAACCCATTTGGGAAGGGAACCCCTTTGAACTCGGTCCATCAAGTAGGCATCTTATGTATCCTCATTTGAAAAGGAATCAGATTTCTCGTAGTTCGTTTTGGGAGGGGATTATGCATGGAATCTTCCCACTTGAAGGGGGCATGATTTCTCATTTTTTGGTTCAGATGATATGGAGCTTGGTCCTAGACTAAGGATTCCTATTTATTCGAGTTGTTTTGGGAATAAGAGTTTCATTGTTCAATTTGGGTGGGGCTTATGCATTGAGGCTTCCTATTTGGGGGGGATAGGATTGGGGGAACCCTTTGAAATGGGAACCCCTTTTGAGCTCGGCCCCTCAATCAGGCATCCTACATATCCTAGTTTGAATACGAATCAATGCTATAATAGTTCAATATGAACTTTTATTGTGTGTATGTTGTGATCAACACAAATCTATAATCCCATGTGAGTCACACTCAGTGTGAGAAACAGGAGGATGAGAGAGATTAAACAAACCACACACCTTCTCTTCCACTAACGGAAGAGGTCAAGAAAACTGCAGAAGAAGCCATTGTGACAGTGGGTGAGGGAATGTAGCAATGCACCCATCAATATCAATTTAATGTGAATTTGATTAGTTCCCTTCTGGAAGACTAGGGACTTTCACAAAGAGGTATTCCCTATAATTAGATCTAGGATTGGGGAGAAATGTCATCTCTCACCAAAAGGAAAAGCTAGCATGATTCCTTGGACTAATCACCATTCCTCATTGAATGGAAAAGAATGTGATCAACCTTAATCCCAAAAATGGGGAGGTTCATGTCTGTATCCCATGGTAGGACTCTGAGTTACCTTGGTAATGTAGACTTAGATACAATATAGTTGTCCGAACCACTGTGGGGACAACCTTCGTGACTCCACTTACCATGGGTATGTAGACTCAGAATGGCCCTGTGATGCACATGATGATCTTATCATATGGGTATGGTGGATTTGGAGGAGGCTTTGGCCTGATAATGAGGGATTGTTTTGTGAAGGAGCTATGGAGGACTGGATGTTAACAGAGGGGCTTGATTGGAATTGGAGAGAAGGACACCCGATGAAACCCCATTCCATGTACTATTTTCTCATGAGGGACGTGGGGAAGCCCCACGTAGCATAATACTATATGTTTAGAGGGGACTTCCATGTATAGAATAAGTTTGCATGCATGGGTATGGACCACTTCATACGGAAGTGGTATGTGGTCTTGGGTGTGGTTCTCTATGGTGATTCTGCTTCCATCATCATACCGATGTAGTACATGGCGCAGGGTTTGACCCGCATGCACTATCTGAGGCACTATATTGAAGGAGGGTCTTGGAACCTATGGTTCACGAGGAGATTCTCCGTGAGGAATTCGTTTTTGGAAATGGAACCAATTTGGTTCGCGATTAACCATTTATTATTAAGTTTCTTCTGTTTATGGTTTGTGGATGGTTATAACTGTGAAAAAATGGTTTGCGATTTTCACTCTAATGATGAATCCAAATCAAACACAGAATCTTCCCAGTATCCAAATTGTTTACTCAAGCCAATAGGGTATCCTTCATGCTCTCTTCCACCCATCTCCTCTCTGTATTCATCCATATCATCTTCAATTCCTCTTGTGCTCCTTTTACAAAGAAATGTGGGAAATCATATATGTGGGCATTCGACATAATTTGTGGAACACTAAGAAGACATATCACTTCCTTTAGATGACTTAGTCAACAGGTGTTTTTAGAGATTTGTGTTCGTGAGTGGTGTTTTATAGAACCTTACGACTTGCATTTTTCGCAAAATGTTGAGTTAGGGATATGGTATGCAGATGGCATTTTTTCTCTTGATTCGGCCAATGATATGGTTCATGGAATACCCGGTTTTTCATCCATAACCTCGTGGGATAACACATTGTGGGTCCTTCCGTATACCAAGGGTTCATAGTTGATGCACTCTATGATCCTTTCTCAGTGATGGTATGAAGGTCACTAAAACTCTTGAAATTAAATTGATATATTCAAGTTTATTATCAAATTTACAATTCAATTTTCATCCATTTACCTTGTTAAAATTTTAGGAATGTTTTCTTCCCTCTACAATGTTCATGTGGGGGTATTTACTTCCCTTTGAGAACTTTTTAGGACCCTAAAAATTCCCCCCATTGGAATGGGGTCCGTTGAGAATGAAGAGGAGGCTATTCCTATGTTAAAGAAGTCCTAAACTGGAGGGGTTTGTTGTAGAAAAGATAGGTCCAGTAGGAGGGGACCAAGCCTATTAATAAGGGCCCACATCTTTTGTAGTTTACCTTTTGTTGCGGAAAAAAGTGCTCTTCACCTTCCCTTGGCTTCCTCTATTCCCACATACCGACTCATTTGAGAAATCCGTATTCGAAAATCACATTGTACATTTCGAGACCCGAACTCTTCTCAAATTTCTTCTGCCCGCAAACCAAATTTTGTGATTCACGAACTAGTTTGTGGAACTGAGAAATTTTGTTCAGACATCTGGATAGGATAACGCTATGTGATTTGCATGCTCTAGACACCGAACATTAAACCGGAGAACTGAAAATTATTTCTTATTAAACTTAACATCAAAACTCAAATAGTAAACATTACATATAAGAATGGTGAGACCTCATTTCATAGTTTAATCATTATGAGAACCACTTTGTTTTCTTTCCAATGTTGTATGAGCTAGTGCCTCATGGGCCTTTATAAAATCATGGCTATACTTGGGAATTGTCTTTCATGTACCAACCCAGTAAATGGGAAATGGATTCTACGTACTGTTTAGTAAGCAGGAAATTGATTTTGCATACCGTTTCTAGGATAAGTACACAAATTCCCTTTTATACCCTCTATTTTAAGTCCCTTTACAATTTTTTTCCCTTATCCAACCATTTTCTCAATGGAATGACTTAATGTGGCCTTATAGATCTTTCTATGAAAATTGCAATGGCTCTTCCATGGATGTTGATGGAATCAGCCAGGATGAGACCAGCCATGATTAAGGACAATGAGTACCATCTTCAATATTTTACTGTTCCTTGGCATATTCCTCTGAACGATCTTCTTAAACCAGATCTTAGAGATTACCCATTTTCCTTAAATCTACCGCTATATGACTTTGGTCTTTTTGATGACATCCCTTTTCCATTGCCTAACCCTAATACTCCCTTCATTATCTTGGAAGCACCCAAAGGGAATAATAGAGCCAATATTTCCTCAACATGAGAAATAATAAATTCTCCCATTCAAAAGAATGTGTTCATACAAAAAGGATCGGCGTAGAGTCATAAAAATCATAGTTTTCAAAACACATCCTTGAGACTAGTCACCCCGGAGTACCCATCTATTATCAACCTGTTCTGTGAAAACCCTAATGGTTGGTAGAGAACCAAGTGGCACCTGTGACCTGGAGGATGATTTTTTGGTGAATGGGCCTAGGAATTTTGGGTACATCTAATCTATTAAAAATCACCTGATTAGTTGTAAGTGGCGACCTTCTACAAATCTGATTGGGTATCCTAGTTCACAGATTTCTCTATAGAATAAATCCTTCTTGAACTGTTGATCCCCTGGTGATCAAGAACTAATAATTTCCATTTTTCACATCGAGAGGTGCAGATAAGATTATGAGACATCCAGCAGCTCAGAGGATTCCCCATTCTTGGAAACACATATGTAGAATATCTTCCATTAGCTACTACTTGGGACAATTCCAACCATGTGTACCCATTGGAAAGGAGCCTACTGGTCAGGGCAGAGGGACTTGTTGATCACCCCTTCCATGCTCACTCTCTTATACATTTTGAGGATTGAATATGGTCACTTTTATAGGTGAATGGGCCTAGGATGGGATCACTCTGCTGTCGAACTCATCTAACCTTTCTATCACAACAAATTTTAGGTTCATATTGATTTACCCTCAAAGAGGGATGATACACTACCTGGGGAACAAGATATGACTAGATGTGCAACCTGATCATAGTTTAGAAGGGTTCTTTGGAATGTTTATGAGTAGATGGCTCTTCCCATCCCATGATGTATACACTGAGGTCTGAGTTTTCACTCTGATGATGTCAACTATACTAGTTTAGGGTCAACCAATTAATCTAGAAATTCCAAATCTCACCTGACATTATGAGTTTTTTGGGAATATACAAGAAGGGAAACATCTGGATCATCTCAGCAGACCATTTCAATTTATATATGGGTGGATTGTAGAACATTTACCTTGCTATTAATATCGGCACACTGCAAGTGTTATTCATTCTAACTTTCCCCCCATCCTTATTAAAAGTTCCAACGTTTTTTATATGACATTAAGAATCATTGATGCTATCGCGATACTAAATGATGCTTCTCACGTTTATTTTTCACTGTTACCTACCCCTCATGGGACAATATGGGGTGTTTGAGGCAGTTCTTTAGAGGAGCGCTCAATCATCATCGTGATTCGGTATGGTATGCTAGCATCTATCATATATCTTGAGGTTATCTATGATACATACATCCCATACTAGTTTTTTAGGAAATTCGGCTGACTTCAATAGACCGTACTTCTTCTCTTTTTCTTGTTGAGGGGAGAATCTCATCCATCAATTATTCTATAGTTATGGATTATAATGATTCAGGAAGGTTTCACCATAGTGTTTATCATCCCTAATATGACAAGAAACACATTCTTATAACTAGAATATACCCAACATTGGGTGGAATGTTACCCTGATGGGGTGCTGGGAATGCCAATTTGACGGCTCCAAAATCCATTAATCATTCTTTTCCCCACCTTAACCATGAAATTCATGCCATATATTCCTCTCCGTTTTAAGATAATGATAACCAAACCATCCTTTCCTCACCCCATGGAGAGAATATGCTAGATCCGCCATTAGATGTGTCTGAAAGGGGATTCATCAATGCAGCTCATCTCAGTAGTGAGTGATTCTGACTACTCCCCTATTGTGGATACCATTCATGACCCTAATGAGGTTGGCCTCACTTGAGTGTCACTAGATACCCTGGAAGTCATGGATAGTCCCTCGTATCTGGCTCCAAGGTTCAAACCATCTGTGGGGAGGGAGGGCCCCATGACTTGGTAACCTATCATAGGTCCCATCCTACTATAGTAATGATGCTTCATGCCTATAGACCCATTGCAGTAGGGGAGAACCTGGACCATGGTTCTATGAGGGGGAATCAAGTGGTGTGAAGACTTATGTGGCATCAATTATGCACTCTTGCTGTGGAACCCCATCTAGCTAACTTCACTGATGGAACAGACAACTTCTGGTGATTATTTGCATAATTGGGTTTGTGTGTCTTTGATTACAATCATCTAAACATTATTATTTACTAGATTTTAATATCCTGGTAAGACCTTAATTCTTTTGAGGAAAATACTTCTAGATTCAATTCTTCACATCATCATGCAACAACCTTCTGAGATGTTTTAGAGGAAATCTATCATCTGCTGACTGAGGAAGCAAAGGCTCAATACTTGGTGGTTTCTCAAGCAGAAGATCTATGACCATGCGAGGATAATATACTAAGGTTGAAGGATCAACTATCCTCCTTGGGTATCAAATATGAAGCTATCAAGAAGAAAGTGCGGGACCTTAAAGCCATTATGGAATGCATGCACCTGATGGTGGAAGCTGAGGAAGAAGTGAGTGGTACCATAGAGTAGACATTTGATAGCTCATAGTTGTCACTTGTCATTTTTATGGAAATGGCGAGCCAAGCCTCACTATAATTTTCCTGAATTATGATATACTCACTTTGTTTTTATACAATGGAGAGACTCCGAATTGGGGATGTTCCTCTTTTTTTTCAAACACATTTTATCTAATTCACCTACCAATGATTCTCATTTTCCATTTCATGTAATGTTAATTAATAAAAATAATCCATATAAACATTATTTTTAGAAGGTATTAATTTTTAACCATGATTTGAAACCAGTCAATTGAAATCATCGAATCATGATCTAATGGTTTTCCTAGGTCACATGACTTAGTGAGCATAGTTCGACTATTGGTGGGGTTTTATGGAAACCGAACAAACTATTTTTTCATTTCAATGGTTACCCAATTTTTTTCTTATTCCAATTTTGTATGGGATTAGAGGGTATGAAGTGACTTTTCTTAGGTCTCCCTTTGTGGGTATTCAAACTAACAAGCTTTACCTATCTTTTGAGCATTTTATAGTGCAATACTGTTTCTAAAACATCCATACTATAGTTTTAATGATCTGGTTCTTGACTATTATTCATGGGTTCCCATTGTGGGTTTTCACTCGGGTGAGTATTGCATATTTTTTTGGTAGTTTATGGTCTTTCCAATCAGACATATCACCAATGTTTCTGTCCAAACATCTTTGACCTAACATGATTGGTTAGGGGCCCCAATTTTGGATTCATCAGACGAGAATGACATAATAACTCTCAGTCATTAATGAGGTTTTATTCATGACCCTGACTTTGTGAGTTTTGGATGTATATGAGGATTTGGTGAAATTTTAGGTGTACTAAGGTAAGATATGACTCTCCTAGAGAGGATTTTACCTTTTTTTTATGGTAGTTTTTTAGGTAACAAATGCATATCCACCCGGGCATGATGTACATAGTCAAATAAAGGTGTGTGCAAGACATTGGCCTTCAATTTCTGATCGTCTGGTAGATTCATAGCAATTTCAATTTGTTTTTATTTTTGGGACCACAGTGGGTGGTCTATCCTAGGGGAGATGTCTAAAATTACTAATGAAATTTGTACCGTAATTTAATGGGAAACCCATGCACACATGTATTTCTCTTTTGTATGGGAGAGCCAATGAATGGTACAATTTAACATCTTACAACTAGTAAACTTGAAACCTATTATGGGATATCATGTTACTCTAACAAAGGGAGAGTAAATGATTAATTCATTTAATTATAAATTCTTTTCATCTTTGGGAATTTGAAAATGTAAAATTATTTAAACTGTAATCTAGGATGTTTTTGATTCCAAGGAGTGAAATGGGACATAAATTTCATGATGGAATACGGAAAATGATATGGGCTATCTTGAGGATGAATTTTCCTTTGGTTGATTATCATTTTGTAGGAAGCATATACAGACCCACCATGGCATGATATGTATAGTGGAAACATGTGTCCATAGGAAATTGGACTTCAATCTCAAATGGAAATAAAGTATTATGGCGATTGGGACCTTTCTGGACACAACACATGGATTATGGAAGAGGGTGGACCTAAACATGAAAGGGGAAATTTCATTGGATGAACATTATTGGGATAATTGGAAATAGGTGGGGGAAATTTTTTTGTTGTACGTGGATCAGCATTGTTCATATGGATGGGAAACCATTATTTTATAAAATCTTTAAGAGATACCAAAAGTGAATCGGTCCATGATGATCTAAAATATCCCGGACATTGGTAGGGAGGAGAATGTAAACCACAACCTTGAGGGTTCTTGAATTATGAGGGATGTTATGGGACCTGGGAGCTATTAGGCATACAAAGTTAAGAGAGGAAACTTCAGAGAATGATTTTTTCTTTGATTAAAAACCATTTTGTAGGAAACATATACAGAAACACTAGGGAATGATGTGCATAATCAAATAAAGGTATGTACATGGCACTGGATTCCCATCTCGGATGGCCATAGAGGGATATGGGGATCCATGATTACTCAATGCTTGTATTTTGATGTATGGAAGGAGAGTATCTAAATACATTATAAATGTTCAAGATGTGAATATCCCATTGGATTGAGTAACCCCCCAATAGATATGGTTCATATGAAGAGTGATTTGCCTATCCCATATTTGGAGTACCCTACATTTTAACATCGTGTGAACAAAACTAGGGTTTCTTTATAGGTATGGGAACCATAACATGATTCTATTGAAGTGATGTATTGACAAAAATACTGTACTAATTTTCCATGATTTTAGGGTGCATCTCCTACTAAGAGCTCTATGCTCATGTGAGATATGATGGGTGTGAGAAACAAGAGATTATGAAGTTCTTAGGCCACTAATTGAAAATCGTTTAATCAATGGAAGTGATCATTTTATGCTCAGACCAATGTTATGCAGTTTAATGTCATGAATCTTGGACAAATTCCACATATTTTATCATTATGTGGGGTGGACATAGTGTAATATTGGTGTGAGGGAAGGGAAATATGTTTACCCTTAAGCAACCCTAGTGATAGGACTTGTCCTCGAATTCCCTGATCTGATTCAATTCATGCGTAGAGATGGGGGCATCTCAATACTTTATATTACTGAGTTTGGATTGTTGGATTATTTTCTACCACACATCTTCCCTGGGGGAAACCAAGTTACATTGGATTCCTGATGTACAATCCTTATATAGGTCTAGCCCAAACCTAGGATGAAAAGGTTTTTTGGAGGCTAATCCAAAATAAAAATCTATGAATTGACCTTTTTTGATGTAGTTTAATGTCATGTGGTTGGGACACTTCCTGCCTTGCAGTTTAGTGTCATTCGGAGAGGACGTCGTTAGCACAACTTATCGTCATGCCGCGGAGATAAATTGTCAAAAAAGAAAATAAATAGATTTGATTTAATCGTTTTTAGGATATTCTGGTTTTCCTTAGAAATGAGAAGTGATACAGGGTGTAAACAATAGTCATAGAGGGGGGGGTGGTGGAACAGGAGGAATGACATGGCACTTGGAATCCATTTGGCATACCATGGAAGGAGAGGATGCTCTTTAGGGATAATGTTCCTTCGGTTGACATCCATTTTATAGGAAACATATATAAATCCACTTGGGTATGATGTGCATGGTCAAACAAAGGTGTTCGTAGGACACTTTCCTTCCACTTTCGATGGCCATGAATATTTGTGCGAACTGAATTTTTCCCAGATTATGGAGTTTGAAATATAGGTAAAACATGCCTAGGAATATAAGAAATATACATACCATGATTATCCATGAACCATGAAATATTCTACATAGATCTAACTTATTTATATAGAGAATCATGATCTTTTGATTTTTTATGGTGTAGGAATTCAGAATTGGAACTTTCATCATTTCATTTAATTTGACAATGCATGGAGTTAGAAAAATTTTTGGGACCTCATAACATAGATTATTGGAGCTACACAGGATTCTTGAGGAACCTTGTGATTTAATTTCATATGATTAGGGACCATTCTTCCATTCCCTTGTGCAAGTCTAACCTATGCAAAGAGGAAGGGGAATTTTGTATTTTTGACAGCTAGACTTGGATTCCAAATTCGAGCATCCCTACGTATCTTGAAGTTATAGTAATTAATCCATTTGTAGTTCTATAAATTCCATCCCGGTATAGGTCTAGTCTAGACATAGCGATTGGGGGGATTTGGTTTCATCCCCTATAGGGTTGGGTCTATCTTATTCCTCTAGGATTTTTTACACAAGGGAAACCTTAAAACCAATCCTAAGCTCATGTGAGTTATACTCGATGTGAGAAATAAGCAGTGATAAATATTTAACTTTTAGTATGGGGTGATATACGATATAAAATAGTTATTCTATTTCATGTTATGAATTCACCAATATCTTGGGTTTCTACATATCCCACTGATGAATGCGAATCAAGACATGCATATTTCTTAATAGAATGTATAGTTTAACCCCTTCTGGTAAGGATGCACTCCATATAGTTTAATTTCATGTGGTTATGATGATTTTAACCTTGTATTTTATCATCATGCGATTAGGATGATTCATGCTGATATGCAGTTTGACTTCTTGCAACTACGATGTATATGTTTCTGTTACATGAATAATTTCTTTAGAAACATTACATTGGTGGGAGATATGAGGAGTTCTCCATCTATTGATATCAAGGCATATACTTAATTTGAGTATATCTTATGTATGAAATATGTTCACTCCAATTTTGGATCAGGATTTTGGGGTTACAGTCCCAGTATCATTGGGGTTTTGAGGACCACCAACATCTCTCCTACAAGGAAAGACTATAGGTGAATATTTTTTTTAAATTCTTGTGTGATCCGATTTTGGTAGAATTCTATATGGTGAAAAGTGTGCATCCTTTTCTCCTCTAGCTACTCAAACTCATCAAAGAATTTATGTTATTTATCATTTTCATACATTTGATTGAAAATGGAAACACAAAGTGATGGAACATGAACATCAATGGGAAAATCTGCCTCTATCTCGCATGCTTTGGAGTACGGGGTTGCCTGGGTGGCAGTGCGGGTCATGGTAAGGTATGCCCAAAAAGCATATAGGAGCTTGTTTTGCCATAATTTCATATCCTTGTCTATTATCTTCTAGAATATGTTGGACAGAGTATTGTTTAAAGCCTCTGTCTTCCCTTTATCAACTACATGGTCGTGGGATGAATAGTTGGATTTGATTCTCTACTCTTGGTATAACTTGTACAATGTAGAAAAGCATAAGTTTGTGCAATTTTATGTCAGTATTTTTTAAGGGACACCAAATTTTGTAATGATGTTGGATTTAACAAATCTAAGAAATATTTTCATCCCAACCTATTTAAGGGGTATGGCTTCGTTCCATTTGGAGAAGATGTTGGTTGCCGTGAGAACGAACATAAATTTTCTAGCTGTGGCAGGAAGATTTGGTCTCACAACATCTATCCCCCATACATAAAATTTCCAAGAGTACATAGTTGTGTGATGTAACTCTGGGAGTTGGTGAATAAAATTGGAATGAACATGGCAGGAAAGAAACTTCATGGAAAATATGGCTCAATCCTGTATCATAGTGGCCCAATAGTATCCAAGCCATCAAATTTGACGGGAGATCTTGGATACTGATTATTGTGATCCACAAGTTCTAGTGTGCACTTCATTAATGACGACAATAGTCTCTTATCCATATATGTACCAGAGAATGACTCTCTTAAGACCTCATTTGTAGAGAACATTTTCTTGGTTTGCAACATTGTACCAAACAATGATGACAGCTCGCCTCCGAATCTGTTCTCTTATAACCCTATCTGGTGGGATTTCCCCCCTCCGAAAGTAATATGTAATGGTATTCATCTAGCCTGCTTTGTGACCGTAAGGCTCAATAATGGGGCTAGTCTTATCCATTCCTTCTTTATTCTTCTGAATGAATGTCAAGACCATCTGAAATTGGGTAATGATAATGAATGTTTCATCTTGGTCTAGATAAACTAGGCTTGTGGTTGAATTTTTTAATGCATCAGCTTGATCATTTTGTGACCAGGGGACATAAGTCAAGGCTGGTTCTGAAGGAAATTCTACTATTACCTCTCAATTAAAATTAATTAGTGGTACCAATACTTTGTTCCTAATGAAATTGTCACCATTGATCTGCATATTGACCAGCCATACTTTTTGAGCTTGGGATCCTCTACTTTTCCCTATATGGATTCTGGAGGTGTCGCAGAAGTAGATTTCCCGTGGCTGAGGATCTTCTTGGATGGATAATACTTCTTCATTAGGATGTTCAGTATCCAATGGGGTCATTTCATATGAGGGTGTTCCACTAGGAAATCTGCTAATTCCTACCCCTTGATGGATTAATGGGGGACTTATCATTTGTCAAACTGTTGTAGGATAACATCCCACCATGATAGGCATCTAGTTAGAATAGAATGGATAATGATATACTTGAGTGGATTGCAGTGGAAGACCAGATTGTCCTCGTGGTGCTACAGGTAATTCCTAAATTTCTGAACCGTAATTATTAAGGTGAGGAATTTCTTTTTGATTCATTTATATGGAGTCTCAACATCAATCATTGTTCAGCTGAGAAAATATAGATTGTTCTCACTGCTGACATAATTCTTCTACTCGAGGAAAGAACCTAATGACTGTTCTGAGGCTGTTATGTATGAGATGAGTGGTCTTCCCTCAACTGGAGACATCATCACTGGTGGGATCAGGAGATATATTTTGACATTCTATAATTCTTCTTCATAATCATTATCACACTAGAATTCGAACCCTTTTGTCACCAACTTGGTTAAAGGAAAAACATTACCTACAAAGTTGTCTATGTGGAACATAATGTAGGTCAGGTCCCCCTGAAGACCCCTCAAATCAGTGAGGTTGCGAGGTAGAGACATGTCAATGATGGATTTGTTTTTCTTCTCATGGTTAACATCGATGTCGCAGTGGCATAAGATGAAGCTGAGGAATTTCATGGAGGTAACACCGAAAGAAAAGTTTAAGGGAATCAACTTAAGACTATGTTTTCTCAATTTGTTGAAGACAATTTCAAGATCAGTCTAGTGTTTTGGGGGCCTTCGTGATTTAACTACCAGATCATCGATGTATAACTCGATGAATTTTTTCAGAGACGGGTTGGAAATGTGATGCATGGTGGACTGATTTGTATCATCGATATTTTTCAGACCAAAGGGTATCCACAAATATAAAAATACTCCATGTGGGTCTCTAAAAGTAGTGGATTCTTCATATTCTAAATCCATTTGGATCTGGTTGTATCCGGAATTTCCATTCATGAAAGATAGGAACTAATATATGGTGGTCTCATCGATTAGCAATTCTTATACCGAGACTGGGAAATCATCTATCGGGAAGTCTTGATTGAGGTATCTGAAACAATGCAGACTCTAATCTATTATGTCCATTATTATTTTTTATAAGGAATTTCTTTGGAAACCAGATCAGATATTGGACTTCCTATATGAAATTACCTTTGATTATCTTTTCAACTTCAACATCTATTTTGGAATCATGTGTTGTGTGAATCCTTCTAGAAGCCTTCATATAGAGACGATTGACTTCCTGTAGACCCATGTGATGAGTGGTGTCCTCAGGATCGAGGCCTCACATGTCTGTGTAGTTCTAGGAAAAAACATCTCAATTCTAATTTAGGAAGGAGGTATATTCTTCTTTCCTCTCAAAAGGCATAGGCACACTAATAAAAGTGGGTCGCAGGTCATTTTCGGTGGCTAGGTTTATCTTCCTAAGTTCATTGATTGTGGTGGAGACACCATCTTCAAATGAGGGAGGGGCATATTTTAGGTCTTCTTATTCTTATTCTTCCTCTCCTTAATCTTGTTACTCTTCAAATGGATAGAGGATTCTTGAGATGAACTCTCTGGAAATGTGAGAAAAATCTCAATTATGATTTATGAAAACTAAAATAGCTCCTTTTTCTCTAACTAACTGTGGGTAATTTTATGAAGATGATGGAGTTTAATTGATTTATTTTAGTAAAAGGATATCATATTATTCCTTGAGAAAGGCGGGAACTATCTTGGGCCTCAAGGATGGAATATGAGCATTTTTTTGAGCCCTCCCTGTCATCATAGGGGTAACCATTCTTTTCAGCATCCCGGGAATTGGTGGCCATAAGGGATGTCATGCAAATGGGTGGGTCCATATATGACCATGAACATATGATAGTAACTCGGTTGATGGGTAATAAATACTCTTAGCAATGAATTTTAAGGGGATCAAAAGGATTCATTTGTAGACCATTTGGGGCATTGATCCGTCCACCATCATTAAAAATACTTCTTCTCTTTCAATTCAAAGAGACCTACATCAATGCAATGAATCTCATAGGATTGGATTGGGGAATTTACAGTGTGAAATGTACTATTTTTTACATTAGCTCAATATTTGATGCACCAATGGTATAATGAGATGATTAAGACATGATGATATAGCTAGGGACTTCCCAAAAATATGTTAAAGGATGTACTTTTCCGCACTACCAGAAACTAGGAATCACACACGAGGCCACCTGTAAAATTTTTATGCTTGATTCATCCTAACATATTCTTATCACTTTTATCATATCCCAACATATTTGTGGTGTAGGGTGTGATAATTTTCTCAACATAGCACGACTTATAAAGTGTTCACAGCAGGAGGAGGTTACCTCTAGAGACATTATGGTGAAATTTTATAAAAATCAATGCCATTTATCAGGACACACAAAAATAATGGTTTGATGAGACTTTTCATGATGGAATATTCATCCTGATCTCTGAAGGAGATGAAAATGTGACATTATTCAAGATTGGTGTCTATCCGATAGACTTCGGTAGCTACTACATTAGTCTCAAATTCTTGGGGACATAGTAAGGATTTGATAAGTGCCTCTTTAAGGTCTGATGATCGACTCAAGTCATTCAGGATTGATAGCTTTTCCAGTACTAAGGCTTCCTACTTAAGAATATCATATTTCTTCTCTAATTTTTGATTCTTCCTGACTTGGGGATGATATTTCATGGTCACTTTAGGGGATGGAGCTCTGGATATTGATGTTCTGGCTAATATGATGGGGGTTGATGGTGTTGACATTCTTTTTGAGTTTGTTCGAACTAGTCTGTCTATAAACCTTGGGTGACTATAAATATGTTCTACCTATGAAATATTATCCAAGATTATTGGGACTATATTTATTCATGCAGGGGTAGGGAAACACTTTGGTAACTTTTGTTTATGTGGGATGGTGATTACTCGAGTTTCCTCAACATTAATATTTGGATTTAAGATGTGTCTGGGGATTTGGCTCCTCCCACAGTCACGTCTTCTTAGAAACCCTCTACCTCTACAGAATATTCCTACGGAACTCCGATTGGATGTATAAAATTTGGGTTTATGTCCATAGTCCCCATAAGATAATGGTTCCATCAAGTGAATGAAATTAATAGAGAATAAGATTAGTTATTGATCTGACAATGATACTATCTAAATGTATTATTCTGATGGTTTTGTTTGTCAAGATTGTACTTCTTTCTCATTTAGATAGGCAATTCTCATTATCCTGTTTGGTGGGGAAGTTCCCATTATCCCATTGGGAGGGAATTATTCCACAATTTCATGTCTTATGGCATGAAGTCTGAAAGTTTCAAGACGAGCATCGACTTTGGTCTAGTCTCAACTTCTTTCCCCTACTTTATTAAATTCTAGCCCTTAGTGGATTGTGGATATGGGGATGATGGTTGTGTTGCATGATGAGAAGTTGGGGGCACATTTGGTTTCTTATACATTTCTTGGAGGATTTTGTGAACTCGGTTGACAGTTTTCTGAGTTATCAATAAGAAGAAATTTTGTTCCGTTTTTCTAGATATAATTTTCTATTCCTTTTCCCCTATTGGGTATAAGGTAGAGTCATATTCCACTTGTACTAGAGGCGGACCCAACATAACTTGTTCAGAATTCCCCATTTTGTTTGTAGGAGATCCGTGAAGATGAATCACTCATTGATGGTGTGTCCGAGCATCCAGTGGTAGGGACAATAATTTGGACAGTAATCATGACCCAATTCATCATCTCTCTTTGGCGCTGGTAGATAAATAAATTTACAATTCATGGATGCTATGAAGTATACATAGAGTTGGGGATCTTGGAAAACGTATACATTATTAATACAATCCTCGAACTGATTAATTTTGGCACCCCTTCACTCATCTTGATGAGGTGGCGGTGGTCGGTATCCAGCAGGTCCCACATATTTTTATGGAGGCCTAACAACTAGAGAGGGGGATGGGGTTGTCTTATGCATAACATAATCCAACTCAAATTTTCTTATTCTTTTCCCAGGGGTTGATGGGGCTACCCGAGACATGAGATTAGTCTGCTGCAATGAGTCATATATACTTTGGTAAAAGGAAGTGAAATATTAGAACCCACATCTGTACTGCAATATGATGAGTGGTATCCACAATCCATAATGGAGATTATAGATGCACATAATGTTAATTTCATCCTTGGGGAGTGGTTATTCAGTGTTTAAGTCAGGACATTCCATCTGGTGATGACATCTGAAACTCTTTAATTCTCTTGCTGCTTGGAGTTCATGAGATCATGGACTATTTTTTTAGGTAATGTCGAACTGAAGTAAAACAGAAACTGTCGTCGTAGGTCCTCCCATACTTTGACTGAGTAAGATTGAAAGCTAGCATACCACATGTCGGATGAACCCTGTAGTGTTATCAGGAATCACTTGAGTTTTATTGCATCTTGTTGCTCCATGGTTTCCATAATGGTGTCACAATAAGATTCATAGTGCATTATATGTTGTATAGGTTCCCCAGACAATTGAACACCAGGAATATGGGGTTCCCAATTTTTTGAGGTTATAGAACATTTCTCACCCAATTGGTGTAAGGTTTGAACTCTTGTTATATCATAGCATTCCTCCCTTACATGGCTTCCAGTCGGCCTATCAATCACTTGATGGTATTAAAGAGCCCTTGATTCATATCCTTCTAGACAATAGCTTAGATGGGTGTAGCAAGGGGAAAAGATGGACGTTTCAGTGCTGCTGGAATTTTAGACGGATACCCCGAAGGGGTATCCTTTTTTGGTTGGCCTGAATGTATTCTAGGTTCTTTCCCAGTTTAGGGAATTCCTGTTGTCCTTTTAGGGCCGAAATCATGTAGAATAATGGTCCCTGTGTTGGATGGGAGGGTAATATTATCATAGATTCATTTACCAGGATGCGTACCTATGGTAGTGTACCTATTCTAAGAGCACATGTTGGCATTCCTCTTGAGGAACACATCAGACAAGATATATCCCTTGATGTAGCTTTGTATTGACTCACATGTTCTCTTTCATTTCTTCCTCCTGTTTGGTGAATATTTCCGGGAGTTTGAGGAACACTATCTCAGGGGGAGGAGGATGTGATTCATAGATGACCTAGAATGTATTATTTTTTGGGGGGATTCATGAGGGAGGTATTAATGGGTTTGGTGAGGGTTCACCCAAATTTTAGGAAACTATATAGTCTGGGTATTCACACCATCAGGCTTAGTGTGGGATGCCTCCCGAAGGGAACCATCTTACCTTGGGGACAGTTTACCCGGTGACGAATGGTAAGAGAGCTTATTGCATCCTTTATTGGACTTTCTCCTTCCATTCTATGGTATCCATAAAATTTCTTGTTTATGGTCAACCCAAAGGGATCTCTGATCTGACCTCATAATATTCATTCATTTAGGAGGGTATGAAACCTTTGGTGAGGTTGAACGGGTGACCTATAAACTCATCATTCTTCACAGATGGGAGAAGACAGAACTCCGATGTGCATGAATTTGAGGTGAAATTTTACCCAGTCCTTTGGGTTGGGGTCTCCCCCGTTCTTCGGATGATGCAATATGGCCCAGATTCATTGGTCTTATGGGGGAATTAAGTGTTAAAAATTCCCCCAGAATAATGGTAATGGGTTATTCCCATATTTTGTTGGTATATTCTACTATTTACACCATCTTGATTACATTCCCTCGCAGGTGGGTGTGGGCCTGGTATGGAGTAAGGTTTCACTGTGATGTATTTAATTTAGAGGAAATGAGAACTTTTTGTTGGTTGGATTCTCTAAGACATTAATCCTTCAAGATGATTGCATTTTCATAGCACATAATCTTCTTCATGTCCTGATCTCATCAGGCTGGATGCTTTTGAGACTTACTCTATGCCAATTTTTTTCCAGTGTTCCTTCATTCATGAGAATGAAAATTTATTTTATTGATTCATTTGGGTAATTAAGTATCAATATTTTATTTCGAATTAGGTTTGATGGAAGAGACATGGGGCTGCGTGTAAAGATCTATATTCTCCCCATCCCTAGATATGAAATCCAGATGGGGCATCACCGATGAGGAAACACAACTTATATTGTGCGTGTTGGCAGGCCAGTTCAAGGGTTTTCTTTCACTTTTCATAGGGTTTACAACATATAGATGGGAGGGATTATAA
The DNA here is from genome assembly GCA_963277665.1 of Viscum album. NCBI lineage: Eukaryota > Viridiplantae > Streptophyta > Magnoliopsida > Santalales > Viscaceae > Viscum > Viscum album. The sequence goes on from OY728135.1 coordinate 20,683,549, forward strand.
TTCTATTAGATGGTTATTCTCTCCAAATATGTTGACTTGGTCTAAATACCCTTCATAGGGAAAGAACAATTTTTTAGCTAGTGAAGTGTTTTCCAGATATTGAGATGAATTTTATACATATATTCCACAAATAACCCCTTTGGTATGTTGAAGTGAGAAGTGCCCATGGGATGATAAATTATTGGTATATTTTCCTTATCTATTTGTCTTATCATAAGAAAACTATCCTATTTTAATTATTTGGGGAACTCCTATACTTGATATTCCTAGTTTGACTACTTCTTAATGATTTCGTTCTAAACGGCAGTGTTGGTGGGAGCCTCATTGATATGTTAGCAGCACAGGGGTGGCTCAAAAGATGAGTGTGGCCCCAGACCATCCTCTGGCTGAGAAAGGATATCCCTCATCATATACATAGTGTCTTACATGTCTGACATCAATTTTTGGAGTGCCTCAGCATAGGAGTGATTTCTCACATTTACCTAGTAAGGGGAGGACATTCCTTCTAGTGTAGATTTTGATTACAGGGAGGTCCGTCAAAATCATTTCTCACAATGGTGAGGCATACCAATAAAATTTTCTGACCAACTATGGGGAATTTACCTACTATGTATGCCCTGTGGAGGACCTTCAGGGTGGGCTGTAGTGAGTGGAAGACCTTCTTACTGCTTGATGTCCTTGAGGGGAGGAACTTCTCGATGACTGCTATGATGATGATGACTACTATCAAAGCTTGATATCTAGTTGCATAGAGAATTTATGTATTGTAAATCCTGGGGATGGCCTTCAAGATGTACTATGATGAGGGGAGGACATTCCCATTGTTTTATGTTGCTATGGGGAGGACCTTCGCAACCACTTCTATTATGGGGATGGCCTTGGAAATGGATCTCATCATGGAGAGGACTACCATTATGACATGACTTATGACAATAAGGAGAAGAATATATGTGGCACATAACATTTAGAGAACCATCTGGGAAGATGAAACCATGGGAGGGACTTCTTATCATCTGATATTCTGGTCAAAGGGAGGGCTATCCTAAAATGCATCCGGAGATTTGATCTCATGATTGATCATTCCTAGACCATGGAATAAGCCCCTATGGGTGCTCCAGGGAGGACCTTCCATGCTATTGGTAGAAACATTGTGGGGGAGGAACTTAGAAACTTTTATTTCCACTTCCATAATTTGGTAATGGAATGAAAAGGTCTTGATCCTTCACTACTAGAAATCTGACCTATGTCAATGCATCTATACCAACAGTTTTTAAAAATTGTTGGCATATGTCCCCTTTCCAAACGGTTTTTCCAAACCATTGGGAAATGCCCACATTGTGGCCACTTTTCCCAAAGGTTTGGAAAAATTATTGGGATAGAGTATGGCTTTCCAAATGGTTTGGACATACCATGGGTAAAACCCCATTTTGAAGCCACTTTTCCCAACGGTTTGGAAAACTATTGGGAAAGGGTATGGATATCCCTGCGATTTTGTCAAACCATTGGAAAAATTCCACTTCGAGGCCACTTTTCCCATTGGTTTGGCAAAACCGTTGAGAAAATCCCACTTTGAGGCCACTTTTCCCAACGGTTTGGGAAACCTATTGGGAAAATCGCACTTTGATGCCACTTTTCCCAATGGGTTGGAAAAACTGTTGGGAAAGGGTGGGTATCCCAACGGTTCTCAAAACCAATGGGAAAGACATATCCCAATGATTTTGAGAACTGTTGGGATAGTTACCCTCATTTTTTATGAGTACATTTAATGAATATCGTTAAATAAATAAATGTATACATTATATATATATGTGTACAAATATATTCCCAAAGGAAATTCTAGGATACTGGTAATGTAATTGATATTTAACATAGAGTTTATGGGTTCAATCCTCCACTGCAGCTTTACATATATATATATATATATACATATATACTTATCCCAATGGTTTCCCCAAACCATTGGGAAAGGCCTATCCCAAATATTTGGAAAATCATTGGTAATGACCTATACCAATGGTTTGAAAACCGTTTGGATAGGTCTTTCACCCAAACAAATCACCCAATGGATTCCCAAAGCACTGGTATAGGCTATACCAATTGTTTGGGGACCTATACCAATAGTTCCAAACCGTTGGTATATGAATGTTATCAATTAGTTCTTTATTTATTTATGCTCATGGGTGTTAATAAATTCTGCTTCCAGTAGAGAGGGATCATGTGTGTTCTCTTAATTTTCTGGTTGGATTGGGAATATTTCATTTTTGGGTGCCCTCTTGTGGGTAACCAAGTTCGTCTACTACAAGTAATTTCCTTCAGATATAGGCCCCTATTTTGTTGGTTCCCATGATGTCGCCAGGATATGCTAACAGACATATTAAATTTTGGAAGGGATATATTCCTACACTAGATCAGCCACCATGTAAGACTGACATCCACGAGTTGGAATATGTATTATTTCTTGATTCTGTTGTCCGTTTATTGTAGGATATTTCCATCGACCCTTTTCGAGTGCATTAGGGATGAATTACTAGTCTGGAGTGACTAAACCATTTTGTGGGTAACTTAGTCCATTTGAGGAAACCATGACGTGGTCCTTGTACCTCATCTTTTCCATCGATGCAATGATATCATGGAATAATTTGAGGATTTTGTATGGAATAGACATATGAGATTCCTTTATTTCCTGGATGTTCTAAGATACATCTTTTGATGGAATTAGTATGAAGGCTCATTCCTATATTGGAGCAAGAGTTTGTTCTCTCTTCGGTCCTCTAGAGGTTTCTAATGTATACTAGATGATCTCTTATTCCATGATAGAGGAACGGTTTTTCTACCAGCTTTCTTCTCTAGTTTCCATTATATTTGACATGTAGGCTCTTATAAGTAGGAATTTTTATATCCTTTATTTCCATTGTATTAGCCTCAGGGGATTTGCATGCATCCACAAGAATTTAACTCTGCTCATATTTTCTTGCCCCTCTATTTGGATGGAGGGCTTGATATGAATTAGAATGTTTTTTTGCCTACCTGTATCTTATTTACATCCTATTTAAATGATAGGATCCATTTATATTAGCAGATATTTTCATCAGCATTTAGTTTTTCATTATATCATCATAGTGGGACTGATGAGCACTGGCATAAAAGTGTACTTTATCGTATTACGCCAGCCTATTTCTATGGTGTGCATGAGGGGAGGGGGAAAATTTTTCCGTCTACTGATTGAATGCCGCCACATTTGTATATAGGATTTCTTCCCCATGAATCAGGGTGATGGCCTACTCTTGAGTGTATGTTTTCCACCCTCCGTGGGCGGCCCGAGGAGCCCATGTCTTTTGGACTTCAGCAGGTTCCCTCACCATAAGATCCTCCTTAGAGTGAGGATACTTGGTCACCTGGTGTTGGTGATAACGTTCTCCAGTAGGGGCCAATGAGTATAACCCCTATGTTTATGGGATGTACTTATGGGAATCGACTTCATCTACCATCCCATGATAAGGTAAGTACTTGTTGTCACGCTCTGGGGGCAGTCTCCCACAACAATTCATGAAGACCACTAGGACTACCTTGTGTTAGGGAGCTGGTCGCGGCTGAGGAGAAGGCCAAATAGATTTTTCATATTGGAGGTCTTGTATTGTATCCTCCACTATGGAGAGAGTACCATTTTGGTGGTACACATTAATCGTCAAGTTGGATAACTAGAGTTGAACATGCTATGTTGGTGAGGGGGTCCTTCTCTTCATCAGGGACCCAACTGCATGTGGGATCTCTAAGATGAGTGTCTGTATTGGTTTTCAGGATTCCATTTGGAAAGAACGTTGCTATATACAAACCTGATATATATACATATATAACACGTACAGACAATAAGACATGGTCAATGTAACAACTCCTGACTATATGCATATATTAAGATTCAACATGGACCATTTATTTGTGAGGTGAAGGTAATTGAGTGGGGTAAAACTTCTACCTTGGTTGATGATTCACATCGGGTTCACCTTTTTTTTGAGAAGATTCACATCACACTGCGTATTGATAGGGAGAGAATATCCCTATAGGATTGAGTAGTGTATCATTCATTTTATGTTATTAAAAAGGTGCCATATTTTCAGGATCTCGACAGACGATTACGAAAGGGATTGCATGTCTACGCAATTAGCTTATGCTGGGTATGATGTCCACATATGGTTTCCAATGAGTTTATTTTTTGAGCGAAAAACACCCAACATCCGAATTATCAATGATTCATGGACCAACATTTCTAAGTCATGTGCTCGTTGGATGACGATTTGTACAATGATACTTCAGGACTACATTGGATAAGAGGATGATAGGTTGGGATCATCATACCCTTTTTGGGGGAATTAGTTCCTACTCTAGAAATCTCTTATAGATTTAATCCACAGTCATATGTTTGTGAATACTCAATTAATTCCTGACGATTGTATACGCAGGCTACCCCTGAGTTGTAGGATCATCAAGGATGTACATGGATTTGATGCTACAAAGGTAATGATGAATTAAGCCATGTAATGAGGATCTCTAGAGTCTATCATCATTGAGCAGATATAAAAGCTGGTTTTATATTGGGGTTGGTCTCATAAGATGGGCTTCCTACATATCCTTATGTGAGGAATCAGAGCCCACATAGCTCAGTTATCTTGGGGTTTATACCTGAGGGGATGTACATTTTTCAGGGGCATGATTCGGTGAAACTTTTTAGAAGGGCACCCCTATGAGATTAGACATTCAAGAAGACATCCTATGTATCCTAGATTGAATAGTAATCATAGTTCTCATAGTTCGTTTGGTGTAGGACATATTCATGGAAGCTTCCTATATGAAGGGAGAATGATTTCTCATTTTTTGGATGATATGATATAGAGCTCCACACTTGACAAATGATTCATACATATCCTAGTTTTGTTGGGAATAAGAGTTCTCATTGTTAATTTTGGGTGGTTCTTACACATCTAATTTTCACATTTGGGGGGATAGGATTGTGTGAAACCATTATGAAGGGAACCCCTTTGGAGTTCGGTTCTTCATGTAGGTGTCCTACATATCATGGTTTGAATAGAAATTAGAGATCTTGTATTTCAAGAGAAAATTTTATTGTGTGGATTTTTTGATCATAAAAAATCTATAATCCAATGTAAGTCGCACTCAGTGTGAGAAATAGGAGGGTTCGAGAGATTCAACAAACCCCACACCTACTCTTCCACTGATGGGAGAGGATAGACCTACAGTGGAAGAAGCCGAGGTGATAGTGGGAGTAGGCATAGGGATACGAACCCTTAAATGTTAAATGAAAGTGAAGGTCCTTAGGTCTTGCCCGAATGACTAGGGTATTACTCTAGGAAGGATTCCCCAGATTGTGTTCTGGGAAAGGGGAGGAATGTCGCCTTTCACCAAAAGGAAAAGAAAACATGATTCCATTGACAGGTCATCGTTACTCACTGAATTGAAATTCAAGTGATCATCCTTAATCCCTAAAACATGAGGGGTCACATCATTATACAATGATTAGACTCTATATTACCATAGATATGTAGAATTAGAGACATTCTATGGGTCTGAACCATTCTGGAGACAGCCTTCGTGACTCCTCTTACCTTGGATATGTAGACTCAAAAATGCATGATGATGTGCGTGATGATCTAACCATACAGTTCTAGTGGATTTGGAGGAGGCTTTGGCCTGATTCTGGTGGACTGATTCATAGAGGAGATATGGAGGACTCGATAGTAACAGAGGGGTTTGATTAGAACTAGATGGAAGGGATCATGAAGACACTCTATTCTGTATACTATTTTCTCATGCAGGATGGGGGTAGACCTGTGTAGCATAATGTTATGTAGGGTAGAGGGGTCATCCAGGTATAGTATCAGTACACGAGCATCGGTATAGACCACCATGTACCAATGTTGAACGCAGTACGAGATGTGGTTCTCCACACTGCATCACATTCCATCTGTGTAATTATGTATTATGTGGTGCAAGGTTTGACCCACATAATGATGCACTATCAAGAGCACCCTATTGAAGGAGGTTCATGGAACTTGTGGTTCACAAAGAGTTCATATATAAAGAATTTTTTGTTGGCGATGGCACCAATTAGGTGTCTGTTTCACTGATAATTATTTGGTTCCTTTTTTTATGGTTCACAGTAGGTTATACATTCATAAAGTGGTTCCCAATTCGAACTTCGTCGATGACTTCAAACAAAATTCAGAATCATCCACGTATTTGAAATCTTTCTTCAGGCCTATAGGGTCTCCTTCGTATTCTCTTCCACCTGTCATCGCTTACTCTTCATCAGTATCGTCCTCAATTCCTCATATGCTTCTTTTATAGAAAACTAGGGAAATCATATGTGTGGGAATGTGACATTATTTTCTGAGGCCCATGAAGACATATCTCAACCCATAGAAGACTCAGTCAACTGAGGTTTATGGACACTATAGTTCATGAAACATTGTCATCTTGCTTCATTTGTGAAATGGTGAGTTCATGAGATGGTATGTGAATGGTATTCTAGTGCTTGATTCCACCAAAAGTAGTTCTCAACATCTTGGGGTTTTTGGCCATCGCCCTACAGGCCAGCACCTCATGGGTCCTTCTGCATACCGATGGTTCATGGTTCAGGCACTCTGTGAACCTTTCCCTATGATGGTATACGAGCCACTAAAACTATTAAAAAAAATTTATTTCTTCACGTTTCTTCTCAAATTTGAAATTCAAGTTTCATCCATTTTCCATGCTAAACTCGTAAGAATTTTTCCTTCCTTCTACAAAGTGCTTGTGTTACAATTTAATTCCCCTTTCGATGTTCTTAGGACCCTACACATATATTTCAAACCCTTAATTTTTCTTATTGATAGAGATCAACATGATACAATTCTAAAATAATATCTTATTGGGATAATGATAAATGATTAAATCAAGTTATATAAAGAAGAATGGTCTTCAAAATATTTTTCATTCTAAAAAGAATCATTTAATTATTATATATATTCTATTATGTGAAATAATAGTTACATCAAAAAAATCTAAATTTTTCAAATAATATAGGTTGTAAATGAGTATTTGAAAGCATGAATGAATCAAATTATGACATTAATGATGTTAAAGATAGATTAGTAATTAATGGTTTCAAAAATATGAAATAGACTAGTTATTTTTATACTTGTACTCATTATGTCCGAATTACGACAATAAGGCTATTATTTGGTTTTAAATTCAATAAATAATTTATGTTTTAATTATATATATGTTAAGATTTTATTTTTAATTGGAAATTTATATAATGATGTTTATAAGGAATAATATGAATATTCTCAAGAATATTTAATGAAGACCCAAGAGAACATTTCCAATGAAATAGTAACAAATATTTTTGATTTTTTAGAAATATTTATTATGAGGTCACTAAATATGATGATGAAAATTAATGAATGGAGAATGTTTTAAAAGAATATTTATAAATCTATTTTAATCTTCCTAATAAGTATGAAAAATAAATACAATGCTTCTGGAATGAAACGTATAATGAAAGGATTTTAAAAATGTGTGTCTCACTAAAATTCAAGAAAGGGAAGATGTTAAGAAAGGGATTGAGGAGATAACAAAAAAATTAAAATTTGTAATTGATATCAAATATTCTCAACTGATGAATGGAGGAAAAAATATTAATGTGATTGAACATTTACTAATAGAAAACAGAGAAATGCATGATGATAAAATTAAAGAGATAAGAATATATTGTGAATTAAAAATAAACATAGAATAGAATGAGAAAATCACTCACAATAGGAAATGATTTGATATTAATACTAAATTGGAGAATTTAGAATCATCTCTATATTTTCAAAAAGTAAAAAAGAATTATCATACCACATAATATTCCATGGAGGATTATTATTGTGAAAGAAATATGTCTGGGTGATGGAAATCATCATATCATATAATCATCTAGATATACCATCATCAAAATCGAAATCTAACATATATTTTTTAATATAAATTTGTTTTTACAATTGTTTTCAAGTGCACTACATTTTTTAAATGTAAATTATTGAATAATATGTAGATGAAAACTTATGAAGGACCCCCATTACTCTGTCTAAAGTGGTTGGTAGAAAGTGAATAACTAGTCTTTCACTAAATAAAACCCAACCAATTGATACAATAACTTTAAAAAGTGAAGATTATATTTCTAGAGAAAGAAGGCATCATGTTGTTCAAAATAGTAAAACCATAAATTATGATTCATTTCGATTTGTATAATAAATTTTGACAATGTGCATTGGATATTTTTTACAATTTAAGAATTCTAAATGAAATATGGAAGGATATTTTTAGGTCGAAAATGTCTCAGAGGAATCATTATCCATAGACATTGAACACACATATTTTAAACTCAATTGTAGTTGAAATGACATGAAATATATCTGGTATTTTTAGTGGAATTAATTAAAATAAAGAGGCATGTAGGTAAAAATAATTCTAGCATGAATGTAGTGATGGATGATGAATAGAAAGAGATAATGAAAAAAACCCAAAATACATAGGCAAACAATTAAAATGAGTGAGGAGAAGGATAAAAATAAACATAGTTTGGACTAAAGCTTTGATTCTTCCAAGAGAAGTATATATATCATGTATGAAATCATGGATTCATTCTAGCCTTAGATTCTTCGATCCTTGATTCGTTGAAGACATGGATTTAATCATTTGATTCATTCAAGACTAGATTCAATGATGTATTTTTCATGGAGGCATGATTGCAGGATGTGTCTTTTGCTAATAGATTGGGGAATTCTGAAAGATTCAGTCATGGTTAGGGATATTAAATAGATTGGGGACACTTTTATGAGTGCTTTTAAAAAAATGTGGTTAATGAATACTTTTATAAGCACTAAATTAATAAGCACTGATAAAATGATTATTTATCAACGATGTATTAGTGATGATATGGAAAGAAATTTATCAACGCTAAAAGATCACAGATAAAAGACATCTTTATCAATGCTAATTTTTAGAACTGATAAAGATTCTTTTTATCAGCACTATTTTAGAAACGATAAAACACCATCTTTATCAGCTCTAAAGAAGCTATGATAAAATGAAAATTTATCTGCATGAAAAATTTAGTAATGATAGAGGATTTATAATTATAATTACAAACAATTTTAGTTGAAAACATGTTATAATAATTATATATATATTTATTAATGTTTTATAGTTATTTTAATATATATTTATTTATTTATCATTATATAAATACTTATTGAAAAAATCTATAATTATTTATTTATAATTATAAATATATTTAAATCATTATATAATTTTATATAATTATATATAAATATATATTTATCTATATATAATAAATGTATAAATATAAATATAGTAAATATATAGATTATTGAAATATATTTATTATAATATTGTAATTAAAAATATATTTATGACATTATATATATTTATATAAATAAATATATATATATAATAACTAAATATAAATATAAATATAAATAGAGTAAATATATTCATTATTTAGATATATTTATTATAATTACTTAAATATTTTTATTATAATTCTACAATTATTTAAATATATTTACATTAATTTTATAATGATTGAAATATATAATTATTAAAACACATTAAAAAATATTTATATATGTATACATTTTAAATTTATATAATTTTATATTTATTTAAATAAATATATATAGTAAATATATTCATTATTTAAAAATAATCAGAATTTTATAATTATTGAAATATATATAATTATTTATTTACAATAATAAAAAATTTAAAAAAATAATATTTATTTATTTTTAATTATAGATGTATAATCCTAAAATTATTATAAATATAAATTTTTAAATATATTTATTTATACAAATTTAAAAATATACTTTATACATTATTAATCAATATAAAATCGTAAATGTGTGCTTGTTAAAAATGGGTGAAATCGAATAATTAAAAATGACTACACATTACAAATATTGAAAAAATTCAAAAGTTTTGTTAAAAAAATGTTAATTTTTTTAGAATGTGGATATATATTTTTAAAAATTTGAATACATATTGAAAATATTAAAAATAGTAAATAAATATATATAAAAATAAATAATAGAAAATGATTAAATTTTGAAAAAAAAATTATTTAAAATAAACTAATACCTCACTATAATAAAATAAATAACAAACAAATAAAATTTACAGATTAAAAACATAATATATTAAATATATCATGGCATAATTAAATTCTTAAACGAATAGTACAATTTGAATAAATTACTTAAATAATAGTTGAATGTGTTGCTATAGAATATTTCATTAATTACAAATATATTTGTCTCTGTGCCTTGTATATAAAAATTCATTAATTATATATATGTATGTGAAATCAATGTAACACCCATTTGATATATTTTCAATTGAAAAATCAAATGATATTCAATTATGTGCATTATTCGATGAAATTGGTCTGAATGTTTAATTCATATTAATTTTTAATTATAATCCATTATTCACTAAATATATGACTTATTTAATTTAAATCGTAAAAATTTTATATTACATAAATCATATTTATGAATTATTATTTACAGACACATATATATATATATAATATACTATTTATTATTATTTATTATATATATATATTTGTAAATTAAATTTATTCATTTTTATCAATAATTTTTTCATTAAAGAAATTGTAAACATTTTTTTAAATTACCCATTTTCTATTTTTTATTTATTAATTATTTAATTTTATTTGGGACTTTTAAAAGTGCTAAAAAAGCATTGATAACAGATCTGTATAGCAGTGCCATAAAAAAGTATTGATAAAGGGTGTCCTTTATCAGTGCTAAACAAAGGCACTGGTCAAGGATATCCTTAATCAATGATAAACAAAAGCACTCATAAAGGTTACATTTTATCAGCACTAATAAAAACTAATAAAACGTACCCTTTATCAGCACTTGTTTTTGCAATGATAAAGGGAACCTTTATGTATGTATTTTTCTATCACATATAAATGGAAGTGTTGTCAAACACTTGTTTTTTAGTAGGGTTATAATTTTCGGATTATATCTTTGTGGCTTCTGGCCATGTATTAGGGACTTTGTGCCTCTAGAATTTTGGTGAATGTATTCTATGATTTAACGACATATAAAGGTTCCCTCTCAACCCAATTAAAAAGTGTTATTATAAATAAATTAAATTTAAATATAATTGGAAGGGTTTATCCATTTGTAATGTACCAAATTTCAATGTCAGATATCGTTAACCAAGTAGATCATCAAGTGAACCATTGAATAAAATAATGATGGTGAGAAGAGCATCTAAAATTCACATTTTTTGATATCCAAGTCCTTTTACAATGTTTAAAACCTTAGAAGGAATATAAAATTGCTACATATATCATTGAAAAAGAATTATTTTTTTTAATGTGAATCCTACATTTTTAGATAGAATAAAATGAAAATCCATATGAATTACATATTTCATCAAAATAATAAAATCAAATTATTTTTTTTCACAAACTGGCCCAGGTACCCTAGTAACCCATCCCCCAAACTGATTCATCACAAATTGGTATTAGATCTCTAGGTTGAGCTTCTTCTCTTGATATCAGTATGCTTTGTGAAATCGTTTCGAGACTTAGGAGGTAGTTAAGACTATGTGTCTGGCCAACTCTCAACGTAACAAAACTTAAGTCAATAGGTGTTAATTGGGAAATATGTCTTAAGGATTAATTATAGAATTTTTCCATGTTTTTATTTGGATATATTGGAAGCCAAATTTTATGAACTTATCTATTGGGTTTAATTTCCCTCATTTCAATATTTGAGTGTTAATATAATTTCATATTTGTTGTATTCTAATGTCTTCCTGCATCATTCCTCCAAAAAGACATTCAAATTGGATCTAGGAGGATGACACAACTGATCATTAGGCTCAGAATCCTCTCGTGGACCCAAATATGGTTAAGGTTATTGTGCACACTATCCATGATCTAGGGTAGTTGACCCCTCCAGTTATCATTCAAGCTTTAGTTTTGGAAATATAGGGGGACATTCCATTGATTTGTTCTCATGAGTTCCTTTATCAGAAGCTAACACTATTCATAATCTCAAATGAACCTAAAGAGGATGAGAGGTGGTAATGAGTAATGTATCATTTGATTGGGTATGTTGACGTACCTGAAGAGATCAAGGTGAAGTGTTCCACCTTTTTATTGGAAGGACCAAGGAGGAGATAGTGGGACATAATGGTAACATTGAAGAAGAATGGAAACATAGAATGTCAATACATCAATGATCTTTTCAGAGACTAGTTCAATCCAGAGATGATGATGTTGGACAAGGATATAGAGTTATTTGAACTTGATAAGGATTATAGGACCATGACAAATTATGAAAACTATTTTTTTCCGCATGCATTTTCACACCTAAGATTGTTTCGAATGATAAGATGAAGGATCAAAGGTTAGAGTTGGGTCCATAATCTGATATTTGTCCCATGTTTTTTACTGATGTTTCCTTCATGTTTTTTTGTTGGTTAGAGAACTGATGGTTGAAATGGACCTGGCTATCATCAAAGGGTTATCGGGAGTTTGTTTATCTACCAATGGTATCATGGGTTCATTTAAAGGGAAGATAACAGGTGATGATTCTCATGTAGTTTCTTGACAGTAGGGTTTTCCAAACCACCTGTAGTGCATGGTAGAGGCCCTCGAATTTTCTACTAGTGTGGAAATCGTGGGCACTCAAAGAGAGTTTTAGATAAGGTGCCATAGGTTTGTGGCTCATATGGATGCTCAGGTATTATGAAGAAGTTATTCAAGATGTTTTCCACTCCTCACAGTGTAAATTGATCATTGTCTTCTTCTAAAAATGCCGGTCAATCATATGCTTCAATGATAAAAGTTTCCATCCACATGAATTTGGAAAGAAGCTTCTTCATATAGTATAAGTGTTTATAGAGGAAGTGGATATGGGTAGAATATCCAGGAGAGGTCCCATTATTATATCTTCGTTAATAGTGACTACTTTATTTTATATTGGTGCTTCTCATTATTTTATTTCAAACCATATTTTTAATATTTTTAATCTTTTTATGAAGCTTTTATCTTGTGAAATGGATATTACTACACCCCTTAGTACCAAGAGGGAGTAGGGTATCCATAGTCCTACTTCTTTATTCTTGCTATAAGATGAATGATATCATAGAGGTTTCTTGTTCATAACATGAAACCTCTTGAAACCATATTTTGGATGGATATGGTAATTTCTGATAAATTCTAGATTGATTTTTCTTTTCGGCTGGTCTCTTTTACTACACCTGATGGTGAATTCCATATCATTAAAGGATAATGGGACCCAATGTCAAGCAGTGTTGGTATAAGGCCCCATCCTTAAACCTCATTTAATCTTGAGTTATTACAAGATTACACATTGAGGATCTTTTCAGGTTTAGAGTTTTAGAGAATTAGATCATAAAACTTGCATTACATTCCACATTAAAAAAAGTGGTTACATAAAATATAGTATTCATTTTCCCATGAACGAAATCATATTTAAAATAAAACATGGATTCTTTCTTGACCCTTCCTTGACACTATCATCATATCATGTACCATTCCCTTGACCTGTGAAAAACATTTCAAAAGCTTGGGATGAGCATAAAAAGCTCAGTAAGGGTTATAAAAAGTATGGAAAGGAAACATGAGTACATATATACATAAGAATGAAATCATACTTTACCCATAAAACATATGCACTTTAACATAAATCATGAAATCATGAATAAATCATAGAAATCATAAGACATAAAGGTAACTTGAGGCATTCATAACATTCTTACGTAGGGAGTAACCCTCTTGGTTACGTTTGGAATACCCATCACAGTATATTACCTAAATCTCTTCGGAGAAACCTTAACGCTTAACTCCTTCGCATTACCCAGTGCATTGGAGAGCTATATAGGGCTCACCAACCCTTAGTTTAACACAGAACCACCCATCTTCATAATAATGCCCAAGAACCATAACATAATCGTATCACATAAAACATGTATAAAGGAAACATAACATTTCCACTTTTCAATCACAAGATATCAATAAAACACATTGATATAAAAACATTATGAAAACCATTTTCAATACCAAAATATAATTAGAGCAAATCATGGTATTTATTTTTCATTCAAAAAATGTTACGGCTTGTAGAGGAAGTCGAAACTCAAATAATGGTCACGACGGCAGACAAGTCGTTGTCGCCGCATATGTACGACAAGAAAAACATTCCTTTTTGTCATTCAGTAAAACGCTTCTTCTAAAAATATTCCTTTTGAATAAATGAAACGTTAAAGGGGTTTATACACGTATAAAAGAAATTTGTGTATAAAACAAAATATGCCTCAATGAAAGGATATTGAGACGAGGTCCCATATAAAGACGGTATCCTTGGATTAAGGATAAATCAATTACATATTTATGTGTGACAAACGAATACACCAAATACAAGTGTATATTAAGTGGAAAACAATCAGAGGACATTAAAACATATTCATAGAACGAAATATTCAAGGAGTACAAGTTCATCCCAAAGAATCAAAATTGGGTTAAGAAGTTCCCTTGCAAAAATTCGATAGCCTAACGGTGTCACTTAAAAATTCAGAAAAAGAGTTGATGAGAGATAAAAAGGGTATCTCATCACTTGGACATAAAATTTACATCAATAAGGATATATATGAACATATCCCAACATAATAGTATGGGAATTAAATTACATAACAAAATAAGTCTTTTAAAAGAGGAGAGTGAAAGGTTCCCTTACCGAATTGGGTAACTTTCGAAACATACACCCCATTGAAGAAGGGTCATACAATGAATATGTAAAAACCCATAAATGAAATTATATTACACAAAGAGTATAATAATGGTAATTACATACACTAATCAAAGGAAATGGTGGCAAATTTAGCATAAATCTCATGGGACTAAAAGTGAGATGAAAAATCCCTTACGAAAACTCGGCAGCCTAACGGCGCCACTTAAAACTTCCAAAAATGGATTGATGCTATCAAATAGGGTATCTCATCATATTACAATAATATTTACATAAATAGGAATATAAAATAACATCCCCCATCATAACAAAGAAGATCTTAAATGAAGTGACACAAAGGAGAATACTTAAATAGAAAGAGAGAGGTTAGATCTCTTATGAAAATTCGGCAGCCTAACGGCACCACTAAAAACATCCAAAATGGATTGATGAGATAAAATAGGTTCTCTCATCATATGAAAATAAAAAGTACAGTATTATTAATATAATAGAACATCCGAATCATAATAAATATGAGCTTGAAAGGAATGACATAAAATAGTGTACTTAAAAAGAAAGAGAGGAGTAGGATCCCTTAGCTCGGGTCCGACTTGACTCAATTGATCTTAAACATCCTGAATAATAAACTTGAGTTAATTTATACTTGCTTAGAAACCTTTTTCAAGTTAATTATTCCTTTTATATCACTTATTTCCTTGTTATAATCATTATGTAATCATTTAAGTTAATAATGTTTGTTTTGTCGATATTTGGTCTTAAGTCGAAAGTGGGCTTCTTACAATTACATGTTGTTCATGTGGTCAATGGTTCATTATATCCAGAATGATATTATTGATTTGGATATCATATATATCATATATATCCATCATATACATGTATTTATAATATTACATAATCATTTGGAGGTAAGAAATGAAATGCACCGTTCATGGAGACGGTAAGTCGTACATACGCATGAACGCTACTTTCATTTCTATGTCATATTAATGGAATTAAAACTAAATGAGAGGTATGTATATTTTAATTCCGGAATTATATTCATCATTTATATGTAACATAAATCATATATAATAACTTTAAATCCATCCTTTATACCTCCCAAATATGGCATTAACGAATCAAATAACTTTGAGGGGGCGGTAGTCCGCACCTCCTAAAATGAAATTATCGTGTTTACCCACAATGGAAACCATAAAGGTATGACACAAAAGAAAAATACAGACGTTTAAGTAAAATGTAAACATATTATATATCCTATATAAATATAGTGACATCTTAATGGAAACCTATTAAGGTGTTATATGAGTGTTGAACAATCATTGTTTCGTGAGGCAGAAATTCACCATCCATAGAAACAGTATTTTCTTTAACCATTAGATGTAGGTGTGTGTAAATGTAGCTCGAATGCTTCTTATAAAAAAATCCTAGTATATTTAAGATATTGGAGTTGTTTCAAAAGAAATGAATAAAAAGAGTTTTGGGGGTTGGAGAAGAAAAATAAAACATAAGAACACAATAGAAGACATTACATTAAAATCGGGTAACTCTCTTTGATTTGAGATCAAAGGCTTCCTTGGGAAGATTTCTGCCCAAAGTGAGGCTTCTAGGAGTAAGAGAGGGATGTGTAGAGGCAAACTGAGAATGGTTTGGCCGAGCCAAAGGCTTGAGAGGTGTGGGTAAGGTGGTAGAGTTGGGAGACTTTTATAAGAGGAGAGGAGGGGCACTTTTGGAAAGTTACAAAATGTTACTTTATTTTCAAATGAGTTTCAGATTTTAAAGGTCCCAAATTGATGTATTGCGAGGCTAAGGTGGTAAGGGTTGGAAATATACTCATCCAATAGGTCTTTGAAAAATGTATGTTATAGTTTTAACATTATATTTTCATTTTATCTAAATCCTTTATTAATGAGGTAATCGCTGCATCATCATGATGTCATAAATAATATAATTTATTTAATTTATGACAATTATAAAAAAACATTCATGATGTAAGAAATCTTTTTACCTTTCTAATGAATATTTATAGTCAAATATATGACTTGTATAACCCCATTTAAAAATTGTTTTAGTGAAACACCACATGCTTGTGACATTTTTATTTTCACTTTAAATAAAACGTTATTTATGTCATTTTCCAACCAAAGTGGCTCCATGGGGTCCCCAAGTTTGACCCATGGATTGTCTCAGTCGGCCATGAAACATCACATGAGGGTATGACATGTGTCTAGGTCATTTCATATTATTAAAATATTATTTTTACCTTAAATTACACTAATAACCTCTAATCGCGATTAAGAACATAAAAGTTACTATTCACCAAAAAATTATTATAATCCCATTGAACCACATTTTACTTCCTAATGACAAATATGTATGTCATATTTTTGAAATTCAAAACACAGAGGTGGAAAAGATTAATTTAAATGAAAAATCAATTTCTTTAACTACCACTTAGTGGTTTCACTATTCATCAAAAATTGATGTTTTTCAGAATAATACCAAAAATTTACCCTAAGCTATATTTGATATTCTGAACTCAAAAATGATGTCTATTTTACAAAATTCATAACATATAAGTTGCATTAAATAATTTAATAATTAATTCCCATTGTCAGAACAAATACCGTGTTTTTAAGAAACAATATCTATTAAAAGATTGACACTAGTTTAAGTCCGATTTCAAAGTGAAATTAATTCCAATGACCACTATTGGATTAAACGGAAAAAATATATTCTAATTTTACATTAAAAAAAATTAAAAATATAATCTAGTCATATAAATAAATTATATTAAAATGAGGTTTTGAATTAAATACAACATTTTCACTATTCATTAAAAAATGAACTTTATCGGAAAGATAAAAAAAATTTACACAAAGTAAATTTTGATGTCTCGATTCTAAAGTATAATTTTATTTTGTCAAATATGACACATAAAATTGTCAAAAAGTGTTTTTAAATGAGGTTCTCCATCAAAAGGTGGTTAATCGACCTTCTAAGAAATATTAGAATATTTACGCTTAAAATTGGATTCATTCACATTTTAAGCCTCTAACATTGATTGGATAAAAGTAAAAATATTTGACAAACATATATAATCATTTTGTCGTTAGTTCTGTTCATTCCCTCCATTACATCGTCTAGGTATTAACTACCATTTAAAATAATATTATTTTATTATTACAGTGCAACGTAAGATTTCAAAGGAACTCATTGTTGCGTATTGGGTTAGCCATCAACCGTATTGTTCCCTTTAAATTAATAATAACATTTTATTCACAAATAGGGATAAATATAAAAATGTCATATTATTTATTTACCTGGGGTGTTACATGCTTCCCCCCTTTTGGGAATTGTGTCCTCACAATTTTAAAATTGGGCTCAGAATCTTCATTGAAAGCCCCACATCGGAAAAGGAGTAAATTAAACTATCACTTTAAAAGAAAGAAAGGGAAGTACAAAGGTCACCTGAGTTAACCCATACTAGGATTCCATGTATGAAAACATGGATATGGAAGAAAACACAAAGGGTCATGTTCTGAGGGTGTGTGATAGAAAACATGTTTAGGAGAAATTTAACCACCAGAAAATCACAAACTTATGATGGGTTAAAAGGTATTGGATTCCCCAGTAGGAAAAGTTAACGGACAACATTTTTTTCATTGAGGAATTTATTTTTGAGCTTAACTAAAACATAAGGAAACATACTTACTTGTCATGTTGACTTTCAACTTTTACTAGATTTCTTACATTAACTCATATTTTCTCCAAAAGATGAGTATTTAGGATGACTTGTTTACATTAAGAGAGCTATAATCAACATCTAAAGAATCACCTAATCCACAAAAGAGAACTATATACTTCCCATGTCTTTAGACTTTAACAAAAACCAAAACCCAAAAATGTTAGTATATCCAGAAAAGGGTAACCCTTTATAAAAAGAAAATCTATTCTTAATCTCAAAAATTTGTCCAACAAAACCCAAAGTTCAACGAGGACCATTCGATAATCAATTTTTCCATAAAATTCTTCAAAGTAAACCAATCTAATATTGAAACCCAAATATTTTAAGGATTTAGTCACATAGTCTTCCAAGGTACAAATTAGCTTTTATCTCCAAATAACATCAGTTGCTCTTAAATTCTCATATTGAAAAGTAATTAACATAATCACATATCCTTGATGATTGATTAATCATTTACATAGAAAACCCAAAATAAACATACTCTTGATTCCTAAAAT
Organism: Viscum album; assembly: GCA_963277665.1. Lineage (NCBI taxonomy): Eukaryota > Viridiplantae > Streptophyta > Magnoliopsida > Santalales > Viscaceae > Viscum > Viscum album. Next base: position 20,702,676 of record OY728135.1, read on the forward strand.
CATAAAACTAAAAAGAATTATTCGAACTAACCAGAGACTTCACGTAGTCCAGTGGTAGGAGATAAATACCAATCGCACTTTGGTTGTGGGTTTGATTCCTGCAGCTTTGTCTGATGTGATGGGTTGTCACACGGTCTGTGTGTTGTCCTTTTTCCAAAACAATATAATTCATAAAACATTCCTCAAAACGGTATAAAATCATCAAAAATAATCATAACATATTTTAACCTCAAGTTTATCTCATGCCTTTCATTTTCCATAATAACATATAATAACCCATAATTACCTCAAAAGTAAGGATCATATAAACTCTAATGGTTACCATTATAATTATTACCTGAACTTCCACATCGATTGTTCATCTCGTACATGATGCATTACAGAACATACCAAGGTTAAAGTGGTTGATCATGAATCCTTGATAGTTGGTTTAGAACAACCACGAGTTTCCTCAATGAATCCCCCATTTTATCTAGTATCTTAATCAGAGAACCACAACAGTTTACTTCAAACCTGTTGTCTCTTTGGTGCCTGCTAGATCCATCCATTCACTAAAACCAGAAATTTCAGGGTGAGTATATCATGAAAACCATCATGTACTAATGAAGAAGGTAAACACTAAGATATACTTACTCATTCACTTTATCTAAAACTAGGACTCTTTCTGAAATCCTAACCATTATGGTAATGTCACTTATGCTTAGAGAATTCCCTAACCACTAAAGTTATCTAAACTGACCTCTGATACCAACTATAAGGCCCCAGACTTAAACCATACTTAATCTTGAGTTATTACAAGATTACACATTGAGGATCTTTTCAGGTTTATAGTTTTAGAGATTTAGATCATAAAACATGCATTACATTCCACATTTAAACAAAGTGGTTACAAAAAATATAGTATTCATTTTCCCATCAACGGAAACATATATAAAATAAAACATGGATTCTTTCTTGACCCTTCCTTGACATTATCATCATATCATGTACCATTCCCTTGACCTGTGAAAACCATTTCAAAAACTTAGGATGAGCATAAAAATATTATTAAGGGCTATAAAATGTATGGAAAGGAAACATGAGTACATATATACATAAGAATGAAATCATACTTTACCCATAAAATATATGCACTTTAACATACCTCATAGAATCATGAATAAATCATATAAATCATAAGACATACAGTTGACTTGAGGCATTCATAACATTTATATGTAGGGAGTAACCCTCTTGGTTACGTTTGGAATACCCATTACAGAATATTCCCTAAATCCCTTCAGAGAAACCTTAACGCTTAACTCCTTTGTATTACCCAATGCATTGGAGAGCTATATCGGGCTCACCCGCCCTTAGTTTAACACGGAACCACCCCTCTTCATAATAATACCCAAGAACCATAACATAATCATATCACATAAAACATGTATAAAGGAAACATAACATTTCCACTTTTCAATCACAAGATATCAATAAAACACATTGATATAAAAACATTATGAAACCATTTTCAATACCAAAATAAAATAATATTAAACCATGGTATTTATTTTTCATTAAAAAAAGTTGTGGCTTGTAGAGGAAGCTGAAACTCAAATAATGGTAATGGCGGTAGAGAAGTCGTTGTCGCCGCATACGTACGACAAGAAAAACATTCCTTTTTATCATTTTGTAAAATGTTAGTCTAAAAAAATTCCCTTTTAATAAATGATAATTCAAAGGGGTTTATACACTTATAAAAGAAATTTGAGTATAAAACAAAATATGCCTCAATGAAAGGAGATTGAGACGAAGTCCCATATAAAGACGGTATCCTTGGATTAAGGATAAATCAATTACATAATTATGTGTGACAAAAGAATTCACCAAATATAATAGGATATTAAGTGCAAAAAAATCAGAGAACATTCACACATATTCATAGAACGACATATTCAAGGATTACAAGTTTATCCCAAAGAATCAAAATTTGGTTAAGAAGTTCACTTGCAAAAACTCGACGGCCTAACGGTGTCACTTAAAAATTCGAAAAAGATTTGATGAGAGATAAAAATGGTATCTCATCACTTGGACATAAAATTTACATCAATAAGGATATATAAGAACATATCACAACATAATAGTATGGGAATTAAAAGACATAACAGAAGAAGACTTTTAAAAGAGGAGGGTGAAAGGTTCCTTTATCGACTTGGGTAACTTTTGAAACATACACCCCATTGAAAAAGGGTCATAAAATGAATATGTAAATAACAATAAATGCAATTATATTACACAAAGATTATAATAATGGGAATTACATACACCACTCAAAGGAAATGGTGGCAAATGTAGCATAAATCTCACGGGACTAAAAGTGAGATGAAAAATCACTTACGAAAACTCGGCAGCCTAACAACGCCACTTAAAACATCCAAAAATGGATTGATGAGATCAAATAGGGTATCTCATCATATTACAATAAAATTTAAAGAAAGGAGAATATAAAATAACATCCCCCATCATAACAAAGAGGAGCTTAAAAGAAGTGACATAAAGGAGAGTACGTAAAATGAAAGAGAGAGGTTAGATCTCTTACGAAAATTCAGAAGTCTAACGGCGTCACTCAAAACATAAAAAATGGATTGATGAGAGAAAATAGGGTCTCTCATCATATGAACATAAAAACATACAGTAGGATAAATATAAAAGAACATACCAATCATAAGAAAGATGATCTTGAAAGGAATGACATAAAATAGTGTACTTAAAAAGAAAGAGAGGAGTATGATCCCTTACCTCGGGTCTGACTTGACTCGATCGTTCTTTAACATCCTGAATAATAAACTTGAGTTAATTTATACTTGATTAAGAACCTTTTTCAAGTTCATTAATCCTTTTATATCACTTATTTCCATGTTATAAACATTATGTAATCATTTAAGTTAATAATGTTTGTTTTGTCGATATTTGGTTCTTAAGTCGAAAGTGGACTTCTTACAATTACATGTTGTTCGTGTGGTCAAAGGTTCATTATATACAGAATGATATTCATGATTTGGATATCATATATATCATATATATCCAGAATATACATGTATTTATAGTATTACATAATCATTTAGAGGTAATAAATGAAATGCACCGTTCATGGAGACGGTAAGCCGTACGAACGCATGAACGCTACTTTCATTTCTATGTCATATTAATGGAATTAAAACTAAATGAGAGGTATGTATATTTTAATTATAGAATTATATTCATCATTTATATGTAACATACATCATATATAATAACTTTAAATCCATCCTTTATACGTCCCACATATGGCATTAACGAATCAAATCACATTGAGGGGGCGGTAGTCCGCGCTTCCTAAAATGAAATTATCGTGTTTACCCACAATGGAAACCATAATGGTATGCCACAAAAGAAAAATACAGAATCTTAAGTAAAACATAAACATATTATATATCCTATATAAATATAGTGACATCTTAGTGGCCACCTTTGAAGGTGTTATATAATTGTTGAACAATCATTGTTTCGTGAGGCAGAAATTCTCCATGCACAGAAACAGTATGTTCTTTAACCATTAGATGTAGGTGTGTGTAAGTGTAGATGGAATTATTCTTATAAAAACATCTTAGTATATTTAAGATACTGGATTTGTTACAAAAGAAACTAATAAAAAGAGTTTACGGGGTTGGAGAAGAAAAATACAACATAAGAACACAATAAAAGACATTACCTTAAAATCGGGTAACTCACTTTGATTTGAGCTCAAAGGCTTCCTTGGTAACCCTTATGCCCAAATTGAGGCTTCTAGGAGTTTGAGAGGTATTTGGAGAGGCAAAATGAGCAGGGGTGGCCGAGAAAAAGGCTTGATAGGTGTGGGTAAGGAGGTAGAGGTGGGGGCCTTTTATAAGACGAGAGTAGGGGCACTCTTGGAAAGTTACGAAATGTTACTTTATTTTCAAATGCGTTTCGGATTTTAAAGGTCCCACATTGATGTATTTAGAGGATAAGGTGGTAAGGGTTCGAAATATACTCATACAATAGGACTTTGAAAAGTGTAGGTTATAGTTTTAATATTATCTTTTCATTTTATTTAAATCCTTTATTAATGAGGTAATCGCTGCATCATCTTGATGTCATAAATAATTTAATTTATTTAATGTCTAAAAATTATAAAACAAATATCATGATGTAGGTAATCTTCTTTTCTTTCTAATTAATATTTATAGTCAAAAATATTACTTGTATAACCCAATTTAAAAAATGTTTTAGTGAAACATCTCATGCTTGTGTCATTTTTTTAACTTTAAATAAAAAGTTATTTATGTCATTTTCCAACCAGAGTTGCTCCATGGGGTCCCCAAGTTAACCCATGGATTTTCTTGGTCGTCCGTGACACATCCAATGAGGGTAGGACATGTGTCTAGGTCATTTCATATTATTAAAACATTATTTTTACCTTAAATTACACTAATTACCTCTAATAGAGATTAAAAACATAAAAGTTACTATTCACCAAAAAATTATTTTTATCCCATTGAACCAAATTTTACTTCTTAATGACAACCATGTATGTCAGAATTTTGAAATTCAAAACCCAGAGGTGTAAAAGTTTCATTTAAATGAAAAATCGGTTTCTTTAACTACCACTTAGTGGTTTCACTATTCATCAAAAATTGTAGTTTTTCAGAAAAATACCAAAAATTTACCCTAAGATATATTTGATATTCTGAACTCAAAAATGATTTCTATTTTAAAAAATTCAAATCATATAAGTTGAATTAATTAATTTAATAATTAATTCCCACTGTCAAAACAAATAGCGTGTCTTAAGAAACAATATCTATTAAAATATTGACACTAGTTTAAGTCCAATTTCAAAATGAAATTAATTCAAATGACCACTATTGGATTAAATGGTAAAAATATATTCTAATTTTACTTTAAAAACAATTCAAAATATAATCTAATCATATAAATCAATTAGATTAAAACGAGGTTTTGAATTAAAATACAACATTTTTTCTATTCATTATAAAATTAACATTATCGGAAAGATACCAAAAATTTACACAAAGTAAATTTTGATGTCTCGATTCTAAAGAAGAATTTTATTTTGTCAAATATAATTAATTAAATTGTCAAAAAGTGGATTTAAAAGAGGTTCGTCATCAAAAGGTGGTTAATCGACCTTCTAAAGAATATTAGAATATTTACGCTTAAAATTGGATTCATTCCCATTTTAAGTCTCTGACATTGATTGGATAAAAGTTAACATATTTTACAAACATATATAATCATTTTTTAGTTACTTCTATTCACTCCCTCCATTACAACGACTTGGCATTAACTACCATTTAAAATAATATTATTTTATTATTATAGTGCAATGTAAGATTTCAAAGGAACTCATTGTTGTGTATTGGGTATGCCATCAACCATATCATTCCATTTAAATTAATATAAACATTTTATTCACAAATAGGGATAAATATAAAAATGCCATATTATTTATTTACCTAGGGTGTTACAATTGGGCCTTTTTATCTATAGTTGGGAGAATGTAATATCAGTGTTTTCATTTAATCCAGAGAAGGAATCTTCAATAGGTGATCACCCTCTAGTTGTCATTATGTTTCACAGTGTACTTCCTTCTATATTATCTGGTATTCCATTATTAAGATAGGCAGAGTTCTCTATTGAATTAATTAGTATTACTCAACCAGTTTCTTTTCCCTCTTACCACAGGGAACCAGCTGATGTGAAAGAGTTGAATTCTCAGTTGGATGGTTTTCTTGAAAATATCATTGTATGCCTGAGTGTGTCACCTTTGGTGGCACCGATTATCTTTTCTAAGAATTTTGATGCTTCACAATTTATTTGTGTTTATTATCGAAATCTCAATCATGTGATGTTAAAGAAAAAGTATATATTTTCATGCATTGATGATCTGTTTGATCAGTTGAAAGGGGAAAAGTGTTTCTCGAACAATGATCTTCAATATGGTTTCCATTAGTTGAAGATAAAGTATTTAACCTTCAGAAAACCTTCTTTCAGATCAGGGATAACCATTATGGGTACCTTACTATTCCCTTTGGTATAACCAATTGACCTTCAGTTTTCATGGATTTAATGAATATTATTTTCCATTATTATCATGAAACTTTTGTTTTAGTCATTGTGGATGATATCCTAATTTAATATATGTCCATGTAGGATCATGTACATCATTTGAGTGTAGTTATACACTTATTAAAAACTCAATGACTCTATTCCAATCATTATAAGTTCAATTTATAGATTTTTGATGTGAAATTATTGGGACACTTTGTGTTAGAAAATTTTATTTCAGTTGACCTTGAAAAGGTGAAAGATTTAATTACATAAGAACAACCATGGAATGTTTTTGAGATTCAAATATTCTGGTGTCTAGCTACATATTATTTCCAGATCATTATGGACTTCTCAAAGTTAGCATCTCCGATGAATGCTCTGACTTGGAAGATGGTAATGTTTTTTATTATGGTAAATGTCATAATTCTTTTGTTGATCTCAAGTATTTTTTAACTAATACACTTTTGTTGACTCTTCTAGAGGATGGGAATGGCTATGTGGTCTTCTATGATGCATCAGGGTCAGGTTTGGGATATATTCTTGTGCAAGGTGGTCATATCATTGCTTATGGTTCTCGGCATCTTAGTCCACAGGAGAAGAATTATCTGATCCATGACCTTGAACATGCAGAAGTGATGCAAATCATTAAGAGTTATCTTAATTACCTTTACAAAGAATGGTTTTCCATGTTTTATACCACAATAAAATGAGTAATATATTCTGCTGAACAGATTTAAATCTAATCCAATGGCATTGGTTGGAATACCTGAACTCTTTAGACACTGACATAGAATGTTCCCTAAAGAAACAAAATTTCGTTAGAGATGCTTCGAGCATGAAGATTCCTCCCCATGTAGTGAAAGAAAAATTGGAAGAGTGGAATTTGATGGCTCTTTTTACATAGTAGAATATTGGAGTTCATGAAACTATGGCCAATATTTCCTTATCTAGTGTTCAGAAGATATTCTCTCTTCTCGAATTGATTCTTTAGGAAAAGAATCCTGATGATGAGTTATGTTTAATTAGAGAATATATTTATGGTGGGGAGACTATGGATGATTGGATGTTCTCCACAGATGGAATTCTATGCTATTGTAATTGATTTTTTTATTTGTTAGAGATAAGGAAATCTATGATGGGTGATTCCCATAACACGTACTAGGTAGAAAACCATGGAACCACAATGATGTTCTATGACATGGGGCATTAATTCTACTATGCAGGTATGAGTTGAGGTGTTGTTTAGTTTGTCTCTCATTTCTATACGTGAAATAATGTTAAGTTCGAGCACCTGAAACCTTCAGGTTTTCTTCAGCCACTTTTAGTCCCTACATGGAATTGGAATAAAGTATCTATAGACTTTGAGGTTGGGATACATCATACCCAAGGAAATAAAAATTTGATTTGGGTTTTGATCAATTGGCTGACCATGTTGCCTCACTTTAAACTCATTCATGATACAACTAAAGATAGGCAGTTGGAATATATATATATATATATAATAGATAATTATTTTTCACAGAGTTATATCTTCTATAGTATCTATTAGGGATCCCTGATTGAATACTTATTTGTAGATACGACTTTATGAGAACCATAGATCTCAAATCTCTTTGAGTATACCATACCATCCAAAATCAAATGAAATTGGAATTTTCAGTTTGTAGCTGTGTATTCTTGAAGAATTCACCATGTTTGGATCATTGATTGCATGAGGGGAAAGGAAAACATTCACCTCATTTTATGGGAAATGTTGAGGTTTTTGGACATATGGGAGAATTTTTGTACTATTTTTCACATCCACCATAGCTGACATCGATACATAATATGTTCCTTTCATCTTAGTTACAAATGTACCTTCTTGATCCACCTCACATTTTGAGCCAGAGTCATATTGAGATTGAAACTCATTTATCCCTAACCAAATGTCTTGTCAAAATATTTGATTCTGAAACCAATATACATCATGAGAGGAAGATATCATTGGTTCGAGTGCCATGGTTGCACTGTTTGGATAATCATGAGGCATGGGAGCATGAGGCACTAATGAAAGAGAAGTGGCCTCACAATTTTTTCTTGAATGCTTCTCAGTAGGCTTTCTGGGGACAAAATAATTCTATGATGTGGAGGTTGTAACATCCTATTAACTGTTTTTATAGTAACATATTTAAAACATATTATGTTTTACCTTTTTTGTTTTTTGGGTGGGGTTTAGAAGGAGTTGGGAGGATACCTATTCTACTACAGTTAGAGATTTTTTGGACTCTAAACATCAACCAGTCATTTCTATATAATGTTGGAGATTTACATGATGTGTATTATGGTTACATGCCTTGAAAATACTAAAATGGTAGTAATTTTTTAACAAAAGGTGACTAGTTTTCCAAGGTAATGATAATTTCCAATTACACGACGTGTAATTGAGTTAAACATCCTATAAAACCATGAGTATTATTTCTAAATAATTAATATAGATGAAATTATTATTTCCATCTCTCTATTTTTAATTCATCTCAACCCCAAATCCATTCCTAGGTAATTTTGGTTCCCTTAAACCCTTTTGGTTGTCTCGATCAATGATTGACCATCATTTTTGTTGTAGTGTGACTTTTCGAGTAAGCATTCTCCCTATATCTTCATATCTTTCTTTTTTCTTCCCTGGCTGTTTGACAAATCATCTTGGGATTGATTGATCAAAACATAAATTTGTGGAATCTTGTTTCTATTTTGAGTTTCCAGATCTTATACATATTCATTCTAATTGGTGGGTTCTATTATGGGCTTTTTGTTTCTGTGAGAGAGGTAAGTGGTTCCATTATAATGGAAAAATTTAATTAACAATGAATTTCATTATTTTAAAATCAATTTTTTGATTTAAAATATATTAAATGAAATTTTTTAAATTTTTTATTGAAAACACATTTCCATTGAATCGGGGTTTGAATTGTGAAAATTAATTTCTCACATGAAATTGGGAAAACCCCCCTATTTGAGTGAATTGTGGTTTGTTTGAGAAATTTATGGAAAATTGTGTAATTTAAAATTTTTATTTTAAATTTTGATTTTTTTTGTTGGAATTTATTTCAATGATGTAATAGAGAAAAATGCCTTGAACTAATTTTGATATAAACCGAATGGTTTTATCTTGAAAAACATGTTTTTTATTAAACACCTGTTTTTGTTTTTAAATGAAAAATTTGGAACTTTTCAAATGGGGGAATGAGATTTAATTTTATTTTAAGTTGTATTATAATAAATTTCCAATCATTTATTTCTATTAGAGATCATGAAATCCTAGGAAGTTTGTGGATTATTTGGGATAAACATGATATGATAGGAATTCCCTAGTATCAGATTGACACTTTACAACACTAAAAAAGATATAGATTTAAACATTTTATTCCCAAATAGAACATAAATGAGTTATCTATTTCCAATGCCAAGGGATGTGTTAATATAGTTTCTTTTATCTTTTGACAGTGTGATAATCTCAAAATCAGGAAATACCTTTCCTTTTGCAGTATGACCATGTATCTCGCTTGTTTATATATGAGATATAAATTTCATCCAATTTTTATAAACTATTTTACTTGCCTAGTGAATTTATATAATCCATTTTTAATGTATGTCCATCATTTGAAATGTGATGTAAGAGTTATTTTAATATTCTCTTGAAATTGAAAATCCAATGTATTTGAATATTGAAATAATATGAATTTTTTAATTAATGGTTGAATTCTTATTATGGAATACTTATTGGGACCTTACTAGGATTTTAACTCACACCCTACCTGTGACTTTGGGTATTTGAATATTATCTCAAGCAGGGGTAATGAAAAACATGGTGGTGGTTCCAGATGTTGATCTGTGGACATAGATATTTGAGTCCATTGGGACTTATTCTATTTATCTATCACATATTATTGGTATCTTATTATAGAAATTTGGGTAATTTTATACCTATTTATTTTCTATAACACTACTCCCATTTCAGTTTCTTTTGAATTCATACAGATTTTTTATATTTCTTCTACATAGTTTGTGAAAATTTATTTCCCTCTTCCTTTTTATATGATTCTAGGTTCTAGTCTCCAACACATGGGGATCAAGAATTCCATTCATGCCATGTCAGAATCAGTTCGGGTGTCAGGTTATCAGAGTACCTAGGCTGGTTCATTACAATTTTAATCATATTAACATCAAGTAGATGATTTATATGATATTTATGATATTTAATTAATAACCCTTTATATCCATTACACTATTTAAAGAGTTAAACCACTTAAATATTTCTTTCATTGAATGAATGTAATCCAATAAATGAAGAAAAGATAATTTATCATAATTCCCTTGCACTAACCCTTCCCTTATCCCAATATTAATCTTTTATACCCTTTTATTAATGGAATATTTTATTTATATGGGTTCATTTAGAAATTTTCTAATAAAAATATCACATATATTGTATTTCAAAATATAGGACAGGAATAATTTGTTTTCACATAAAAAAATGATAATTTGATAATTTGATGAAAAGTAATGCCTTTTACAACCCAGTTTTATAACGATATTCAAAAAAATGTTTACCAAAACAATAAAAATATCTTGTACATTCTGAAACATTTTATCTCATTTTAATAGATAAGTAGACATACATATTTTCCACCCCTCAGATAATGTCCTCTAGGATTGTTATTTAGGATATTGGGGTAAAAATTCATGATGTCTTAGAAACATTTAATTCGAGGAATTTTTAATCCTTACTATGTGTTTACCTTATTCTAAAATGTACTCCCTGTCATTATTTTAATTCTATATCCTGATAAATTTTATACTCTAGAAAATCCATTTAGTATCACAAAAAAAATTGTTCTCACCATGAACTCTTCACTTATTTGAGCATCATATAATGTTACTCAGGTACACCACATCAATTATCGATCATTGATTAATACAACCAAATAATCCTCCATATCATTACTAGGTTGTTTTGGAACTAAAAAAACACATACAACATAATGTAATTCTGTTTCATGTATAACCATGGTGGAATGTTATAATTTAACAATATAACTAGCCATGAACTATTAGACTTTATCTATACACCAGAAAGATTCATATTATCTATAGATAGTTCCATACTATAGTTTCTTGGATCATTTAAAAATTCAGGGTACCCCTGATCAATTTTATTGTATTGAGATGATTTTTTTGGATGATGAAGTTTCCCATAATGATTTCTTGTATCTTCGTAACATATTAATTTTCTAGAATTCTCCTCACTACTATCTTGCTGTATAAAAATTGGAATGATTGGGATGTACTGTAAAACTTTTTTAGGACGTCATCTATCATTTACATATTGATCCACATCGTATACAGGTATTTTTTTATGATTCAATATGTGAAAAAATATACAATCATTTCAATAGGCTTGTATTCTTTTTAAATTTATATTTACTAAACATTATTTTTTTACCATGATATATTGAAAAAGGGATGTAATTATCTTTTGGGAATATTTTAATCAAGTGAAAAATTAGTTTAATATAGCTGGTATCAATTCATTTTTTCCAGAATTGAAATAATTTAGCTTCAATATAACTAGAAATGTTATATATTTAGTAAAACTAACTTAATACAGTGTACTTTTATAACTCTTTAACTTCTCAAATAGCTTCAAACAATCATGATGGCCATCTTAAACTGTAATTTTCATTTCTTTAATAAATTTGGCGTCATCACATACAATTATACAAAAATAATATGATCCATAAATAAAATTTTTTTCCTAATAAATATCTATATTATGTTCTTCCCCATTTTTTTACAAATATCTTTATCTTTTATCTATTCCATGAAAGATCAAGTGTTATTCCATCTTTTTTTCAAAAATTCATCTTGTATAACAACAAAGTAATAATGGATAAATGATTTTAAAAGGATCATTTCCACACTCTTTTTCAATATTTATAAAATCTTTAACCACATTTTCATACTCTTTTTTCATACAATTAACATCCATCAATTTTAATAAATATTTTTCATATTTCATTCAACAATATTTATATTAACTAAATATTAAATATATAAAATGTATTTTTATAGTGTATCATTTTTTAGATGCATAATTTACAAAACATAAAACTATAAAAAAGATACTTGTACATTATAAATTGTATATATAAAAATGATATAATATAATAAATAAAAATCATATATTTTATAACAAATTGTAAAATATATACATATTATAAAATTAATATATATTAAAATAAGGTTATATAATATATATGTATACATAGATATGAAAAATAATTAAATATTATTTTGTATATATATAATTATATACGTGTGTGTAATCATATATATATTTATATATATGAACACACACACATATGTATATATAGAAATGTGTATATATACATATACATGGGGAGGGATCTGCACTCCCCTAGTCCTCCTTTCTCTCCAAGATCTATGTCATATAAGGTTCCTCCCTCTTACATTAGTGGAATTATTGAGGGTGTTTCCCTATGTTAGATCCCCACTTCTTCTCACTTCTGTCCTCACTTGGCCTCTTAGTTTGTGATGTTGTTTCCTTTGTTATTTATTCTTGTTTCTTATTTTTGTGGGGTATCTTCTTCGGTTTGGATTCCCTTATCACTTCCTATTTCATCATTACTCTTAATTTTTTTTGTATTTCCATCTTTCTATAGGGGCTGTTTCTTGGAATTATTTGTCTTTGTATTCATTGGATCTTAAACTCTAGCACTCATGGTTTCCCCCATGATGTTTTTACCCAATATTTCACTTAATGGTGATGTGTATGATGGTTTAGTAGATGAAGGAGAATATATTTTATAGTGTCTCCTCAATGTTGATGTATTTTATTTTTCATAAATTATAAACTTAATTATAGGCTCTCATATTCCCCTTCCACCTATGCTATTTCTTATTGAATCTTCACTCAGGACCCTATCTCAATCCTATGTAATATGGTACCTAAAGGATTGCAATGGTGTTTTTTGGCTTGGTCAATGGATAATTTGGGGGGGTCATCTGCACTTATAGTGTTTTCCAATCCATACACATTTCTCCTCATGATGAAGGTCTATGTTTTTCATGGAATGATTTAATTTTCTTGGACTATTATCCTAGTATACATTATGATTACATTTTTGAGGTGATATTCCAAAGTGGTCGCTCAAGTGCTGGTATTATGATTTTAGTAGAATAATATTATGGAAGAATCCAATTAACATTATATTTAGTAATATTTCTAATGTTTAGGTGGATGATATGGACCCTCAAGTGGACTTGATATTATCTATTAGCGTCTAGATGGTATGGTTTCATTTTTTATTTTTTTGGTTTGGAAAATATTGTAATAGGTAGTGTTTGTAGGAATTGGGTGAAGGTATGAAAATTGAGGTGCTTATGATGTAAGGATTTTTCTTCGATGAAGTGATGGAATAAGATAATGATTGTTGTCTTCGAACAAATAAATGTGACAATTGAATATTGCTGTTGTTGGAATCTATTCTATGATATATTTTTTTGGATGTGGTTGGTAGTGATCAATTGTTAGTATCGCATTTTTTTCGAGTGAGTGTTATACAACGTGGAATGCTGAAAAAGGATTGTCAGGAGAGAAGGTTTTCGGTGATTGATGATTCTACTGTTGATGGTGTGTGGGGATTGAGTTATAGGTTTGCATCAGGGATGGTACAGGGAAAATTCTTGACTTGAGGAACTCACTAGGATGGTTTGGCATCTAGGTTTAGGTAGACCTTGCTTTCCAGGTTACCCTGCATTTTTTATTTGATTTTAAAAATTAAAATTTTAAATTTTAAACATTGGGGTCTTCATTGTGGGTGGTTTTGATTTTTACCATATTTCTTGTGTCGTCGCCACTTAAACTAAAACTATATTTTAAAAATTATAAAAAAAATTGGGGCACAAATACCCATGTGTGTTAAAAGTAAAAACATCAAAATATAAACTATAAATTTAAAGAATATGCTATAAAATTTCAAGGAAAACATAATTTAAGTGTACATAAAATACGTATAAAATAATATAATATAATTAATATCATGTATATATGTGTTTATTTATATATAAAAATTTATATTTATATTTATATTTCAAAATATACATAAAAAGACACAAACATTTATATATACACATATAAAAATGGATGAAACACAAAAAATTAGATATATTATATAAGTGAGTATATATATATACACAAATATATTCAAATGATTAATTGAAGAAGAACAAAAAATAAAGGATTCAATAAATCTGATTGTCTGTATATAAATATATATATATAGACATACATATATAAAAATGTACCTATTTGGATAATTAGAGATAAGATTAAACTGATTGTTTATATATATATATACACACATTTATGATTACATGAATAAAAACCAAAAAAATATCTATAAACACCTTCATGATTAGTTTAGATATCCTTAAAACATGCTACAAATATAAATCCTTAATTTTTTAGGGTTCATCCATTCAAAATGTTCAACAATGGAAATGGTAAATTTCATCTTCTATGAAAGCATGAATAATAGGAAGTAGGGGCGCGACTATTTGGGTTTTTTTAAAATTACGTCAAAGGGTTTTATTAGCACTAAAAAAATTTAATAAAAGTAGTCATTTTTAGAGATAAAACATTTATGCACTAATAAAGAAATAATTCATCATTGGTAAATTTAGCACTCATAAAAATCAAATAAAAAAATTACTAATCATAAAAATGAATATAATATTTATATTATTATATAAAAATTTTAATAATATTTTCCCATTCTATAAGTGTATAAATTATTGATAATATTTTATAAAAAAAAATTCAATTAGATAAAAATTATATTATTTATATTCTAAAAACTATTATAAATTATAAAAATGAATTAATATTTATACTAAATAAAAATACATATTTTTTTTAGAAATATTAACTGTATTATATAAAAGTAAAAAATTAATTCATTGTAATTTACTTATTATAAAAAATATTACATTTACTATCAATTTAATTTAAATAATACGAATAATTTTTTATATTAAAATTTAATATATTTGTTTAGAAAAATTTAAAATTGACCTTTATTATGAAGAATATTAAAGTGACTTATTATATATATATATACATAAAAAAATACATTAATTACATTTCAATTGAATTAAGTATTAATATTGTAACACCCCAAGCTTCTACGGTACGTTTCCCTTCGAATAATGCGATAGCGTGTGTTGTACGCAACCTCGAGTTCTAACACACACCACAACTAATTAAACTAGCCGTTGTGAATAGTAATACCTACTTTTTGAAATCATATATATTTTATATTTCAAAATGGACTTCATTTTTAGATTCAGAATATCAAAATTAGCCTAGGGTGAAATTTTGGTACTTTTCGGATAACTTTTATATTTTGATGAATAGTGAAAATTACTAAATTTTAATTAAAAACAACTTTTTTAATCAAAATAATTAATAGTGATAAATTGTGAATTTGAGTGGTTTTAAAGTATATTTAGAATATATTTTTACCATTTAATATAATGTTGGTCATTGGACATAATTTTACAATTAAACCGAACATAAACAAGTGTCAATCTTTTGATAGTTATTACCTCTTAAAAACACGCTTTTTGTTTTGACAGCGGGAATTAATTTTAAATTAATTTCTGCCACTTCTGTGTTTTGAATTTAGGAAAATGGATTCCATATTTGGAATCAGGATGTTCAAATTGTGTAAATAGGTAACTTTTATTTTTAGACATTTTGAATAGTTACTGTGGTAAATATTTTATTTACCATGGTTAAAGGGTAAATCCGGTAAATAAGGGTTAAAAAATAATATTATAATAATACAAAATTACCCTAAAACGTGTCCTAACCTTATTGGTGGACACATACCCGACCATGGGCATCCTTGGGTCAATTTGGGGACCCCTTGGATCCACTTGTATGTGGTAGGGACACATTATATTAATAAAGTTAAAATAAAAATAAAAATGGCATAAGCATACATCTTTTAGAAGAACAATTTTTACATAGGGTTATACATGTTGAATTTTCGATTATAAATATTCATTAGAAAGATAAAAAGATTTCCTACATAATGATATTTTATTTATAATTTTTAGACATCAAATAATTTAAATTATTAATGACACAATAATGATGCAATGTTTACCTCATTAATAAATCATTTAAATAAATAAGATTATAATGATTAAAATATTATCTAAAACCTGTCCAATTCTTATTGGTTGATGTTATTTAGAATATGAGTAATCGTATCGTCGACCTCAATGATTTTTGGACCATTATAAACCGAATATAATTATATTATAAAGTAATACTTTCACTCTTTCCTAAAGAGCCCCTCCTCCCCCTTATAAAAGGAGACCACTTCTACTCATTCCTCACACCTCTCAAGCCACTTGGCTCGTCCAAACTCTGCCCAACTAAGCTCCCCACATCCCTCTCCTCCTCCTTGAAGCTTCCCCTTAGGCAAAAAGAATTTCAACAAGTCCTTTGGTTCCAACCAAAGTGAGTTACCTAAATTAAAGGTAACGATTTCTCTAAAATTATTTTCATTTATTTTGCTTCTTCAACCCCCAAACTCTTTTTATTTCCTTTCTTTTGTAACAACACCAGTATCCTCAATATACTAGGATGTTGTTATAAGAAGGATTCAAACTACACATACACACAACTCCATCTAATGGATGATGAACATAATGTTTCTGTGGATGGCAAACTAACGCCTCACGAAACGATGATTGTTCAAATACATCTTACCGCCTCTCATGGTGGCCATTATGATGGCACTGTAATTAAATATGATGTTAATGATATATATTTTATATATAAGCTTCTGTAATTCCATTTTATTTCATACCATTATTCGTTTCATGTTGTATATACATACGATAATTTCATTTGAGGAAGTGCGGACTACCGCCCCCTTAAAATGATATGACTCGTTCATACCACACATGGAACGTATAAAGGATGGTGTTAATGAAATTAAGTAACATATATAAAATATTATATTATACTGTAATAGTAATATACCTATGTATCATTTGTATTCTATTCTTTTAAAATAAAAATTAAATGGAAGTAGCGTTCGTGCGTACGTACCGACTACCGTCTCCACGAACGCGATGAGATTCATTTTCCATCGTATCCATTCAAGTATAATTATCATTTGATGATTTAAAAATGATTTTTAAGGACTTGATACCATTCTGGATTTGAATAATATACAACTTATCCTTTACAAACATGTCTTACGTAACAAAACATACAAAAGCAAACAAGTAAGTTCACACCCGAAACAGCGATAATACTAAGATATTATTATCAAATCAATATTAAAAGATCATATATGATATCATATTAATGTATATGATTCTTGTATAATTTAGTAACAATTATTTCACTATTATACAGGAGGTTAACCTACCCCAACCAAGGAAAAGTACAAGGTAAGGGTTATTTCACAATCTCTTCATTATCCGAGGTTGTTTATACGTAATAATCTACTGGGATCTCTTTATCATCCACATCCATGTTTCTTAAAAATGTATTTCAAAACATTTTTACTATTTTCAAGAATATGGGTTTAAGTCATTTATACCCTTGTTTGACTTTTTATAAGAGGTTTATAAAGGAATCTTTCCGTCGTTTTCAAAACAAGGTCCTTTTTAACCTTTTCGACAGAATTGAGGTATGAATGTTTTTTTTAACTTATACGGCGGGTGCGGTTATTTTCTGCCGTTATAAAATCGTCGAAGCTTTCCATACAAGCTTATAAGAATATTTTCAAAGAAAATGTTTTATTTTATATGGATCTTAAATGATTTCAAAATAAAAGGAGATACTTCTTTAAAAATAATTTTGATTTCATCTATGTCAACATCCTTTGATGGATTTTAAGATTATTTGAAGTTGATTTATTATGATACAAAACTTCTATATTGTATTGAAGGTTTTGTGATATGTTTGACTGTGGATGTGCTATTTTTATACAATTCATAGTTTATGGTGAAATTATTGACATTTCGTATGCTAGTTTTAATACGAATGTTTATGTTATGTTTAAACCTTTTCATGTGGGAATGCATTGGACTTAATAAGTGACGGGTGGAGCCCGCTATAGCTCCTCGATGCATCGGTAGGTCTCATGAGACAAACTAGTGTCTTGGCACAAGGCCTTGACAAAATCTTATTTTTAGTCTTGGCACGAGGCCTTGGCTATGTGGTTATGATAGTCTGGCATTATGCATTCCAACATTATGAAAGTGGTTATTGATTTTTTTGCATGTGATTATTCGATTAGTAGAATATCCATGTGAATAATTAAATGGCATTATTTCATTTTATTTATGCCATACCATGTTGAAAGTTCATATTTAAAAGGCTTTTGTTTTAGTTATACATTTCCTTAAATGTTTATTCTTTCCGCTATATTGTTATCCTTACTGGGCATTTGAGCTCACCCCTTTTTTATGTTTTATTTTTCCCAGGATGTGAAGAAGTAAGTTATGAATGACCTGCAGGGATTTTATGAGGGGATAATAGTGTGGTCTATTGAGACATTATGTTGTTGTAGTAGTTTTTCATTTTATAATGTAATGTAAAACTTATGAATATATCTGGCATTTTCCAAGGCTACTAAACCAATCGGTCTTTCGAGATTTGATCTTTCTTATGATCATGCCAATGTTACGAAGTAATGCACCGACTCTGGGTAACTGGGGTCGGGGCGTTACAGTTGGTATCAGAGGAAGTTTAGTACAAACCTTGGAAGCTAGATTTAGATAAACTCTGATTAGAGCACGTAGACCTAAGATGAACTTTGAGGATTAGTGTAGAAGAACGTCCTAGAATTTTGGTATTGTAGAGATTTTGTGAGTTTTCCGAGAAATACATCCCTGTCTGGATACGAGCAGGTAGAGGCGGCTCTGGCACAGATGTACCTAGGGGTAAAACCCGAAAACACCGCTTTGAGCTAGACTCGAACGGGAACTGGTGCACGACAACGGGCCTTGCTGCACTCTTGGTTACGACACTCCCGGGGGATATGCTTAGGATAAATCTCACTATCTTTACAAATCATTATGAAGGGTTTATGAGTATATACTTCCTCAAAGAAAACATTTTTATGATTATGGATTATATCCATAAATAGTTCAATTTATGCTAAGTGTTTTATAAGTATGGGATTATGTATTTTGATTTATAAACTGATCTAGTTTATGCCATTGTTTAGAAATGGCGCCTAGTGGAAGAAATGGAAACCGTATCAATGCACACACCCCATGTAGGGATTGCCCTCCTGCTCAAGATAATTATAGTGGGGCTAGTGATGCAACTGGTGCTGATCAGCTAATCACCATACTGGGACAACTTACTCAGGTTATGAATAATAACCTTACCCGTATGGAGCACCCTGATCCGCAGCGTGGAGGATCAATGTTAGATCGATTCATGAGACAACAACCACCAACGTTCAATGGGAGTACAAATCCCTTAGTAGCTGAGCAATGGATATTTTCCCTAGAGAAAATATTTCAGGCTTTGGGGAGTAGTGAAAGGGAAAAAGTTACCATGGCAGTTTACCGCCTCACTCGAGATGCTGATCAATGGTGGTCATTGATTCAAAACATGAAGGAAGATGATGAAGTATCAAACATGGAATGGAGGGAGTTCAAAGATCTGTTTTTAGAAAAATACTTTCCTCGCGACCATCGAGCAGATATGGAAAGACAATTTCTGAGTCTGAGACAAAAGGAGGATGAGAATGTCATAAAGTATGAGTCTAACTTTACAAGGTTAGCGAGGTACGCTGGTGATTATATTCTCAATCCAAGAAGTAAGATTGATCGTTTCTTTGATGGATTAAAACCATTTCTCCGTCGAGCATTAGTCTCACAATCCTTTTCATCGTACGAAGACATTGTCTCATGTGCTATCAAGACCGAAAAGGAATTCTCTAAGTCTTATGACTTTAAAGCAAAGCAAGAGAAGAAGAGACCTTCTGATCAATCTGGGAATGGAAATAAGGGGAAGAAGGGAAAGGTTGAATATCCATCTTGTGGTAAATGCGGGAAGAAACATCCTGGTACTTGCTTGAAGGGAATGGGAGTCTGTTACAAGTGTGGTGAAAAAGGCCACCAAGCTCATGATTGCAAGGGGAAGAAGGAAGCTACCAACGTTCAGTGCTACAATTGCAGGGAGATGGGGCATTATGCAAATGCATGCCCTAAGCGTCAGGAGAACTTACCTCAGAAAAGGCCAAGGGATCAAGGCCAGGCTTATGCTATCACTACTGCTGAGGTAGAAGCTCCGAAAGACGTGGTGGCAGGTAATTTAATGGTTTCCTCAAGTTTAGAAAATGCATTATTTGATTCTGGATCATCGCATTGATTCATATCTTCCCAGTTTGCTAAGAAAATTAGATATTTCCAATTTGATTTAATAAGGGAGTTGTCTGTTAAAACTCCTAAGGGAAGTATCGTTGCAACAAAGTTTTTTGAATCAGTCCCCATTAGAGCACATAAATTTTCTTTATCTGCTGATTTCATCGTCATACCTATGATTGAGTTTGGTATAATCCTCGGTATGGACTGGCTTTCGGACTATGATGCGAAGATTTATTGTAAGAAGAAAGAGGTTACGATTCTTGATGATAATGATAAGGAGCACCTTATTTTTAGAGCAGAATCGTCACCACCTAATTCTTATTTAGATCCACCCCCAACAGCTCAACTTAATTCAATTATTGGGGAGGAAGAGAATGAAATAACTGTCGGTGAGGAAAGGAATATTCAAATAGAGGATGTACCTGTTGTGAAAGAATTTGTAGATGTATTTCCGGAAGATTTACCTGGACATCCTCCAGAACGAGAAGTTGAGTTTTCTATTGATTTGATTCCTGGATCAAGGCCTATATCGAAGACCCCTTATAGAATGGCCAATGTAGAGTTAGTCGAACTAAAGAAACAACTAGAGGAATTGAGTAATAAGGGATTTATTCGCCCTAGTGTTTCTCCATGGGGAGCCCCTGTTCTTTTTTTTAAAAAGAAAGATGGATCTATGAGGTTATGTATCGACTACAGGGAGATCAATGCTATAACAATAAAGAACAAGTATCCCCTACCTCATATTGATGATTTATTTGACCAACTGCATGGAGCTCAATACTTTTCAAAGATTGACCTTCGATCTGGATACCATCAGTTGTGTGTGAAGAAGGAAGACATTCCGAAGACAGCATTTCGAACCAGGTACGGGCATTACGAGTTTACTGTAATGCCGTTTGGATTGACTAATGCACCCTCTGTGTTCATGGATCTGATGAATAGAGTTTTCAAGGAGTATCTCGATGAATTTGTGGTGGTATTTATTGATGATATCTTGGTATACTCCAAAACCTACGAAGATCATGAAAATCACTTGCGCATTATCTTGAAGACTCTGAGGAGGCATGAATTATATGGGAGGTTTAGCAAGTGCGAATTCTGGCTTCAGGAGATTTCTTTTCTTGGCCATATTGTCTCTAAATATGGAATCTCTGTTGATCCTTCTAAGACCAAAGCAATCCAAGAATGGCCAGCACCTACGAGTATAACTGAGGTACGCAGTTTTATTGGTTTGGCAGGTTATTATCGACGTTTCGTCCAGAATTTTTCCCGATTGGCTAACCCATTAACGAAGCTCACACGTAAAGGGGTTAAATTTGTTTGGACAAAAGAGTGTGAAGAATGTTTCGAAGAACTGAAGAGAAGATTAGTCAATGATCCTATTTTGACTTTACCATCGGGGAATGATGGGTTCGTTATTTATAGTGATGCATCGAAGAAAGGACTTGGCTGTGTCCTTATGCAAAATGATAGAGTTATTGCCTATGAATCACGACAGTTGAAAATTCATGAACAAAACTATCCTACTCATGATCTCGAGTTAGCAGCAGTGATCTTTGCTTTGAAGATATGGAGGCACTACCTCTATGGTGAAAAATGTGAGATTTATACTGATCACAAGAGTTTGAAGTATATTTTCTCACAAAAAGAACTCAACATGAGGCAAAGGAGATGGCTTGAATTACTCAAGGATTATGATTGCACGATACACTACCACCCGGGGAAAGCAAACAAAGTAGCAGATGCTTTGAGCAGAAAAGACCATGGAGTTCTGAACATGATGAGAATTGAAAGGGATCCAATTTTCATGGATCTAGTGAAGATGGACATGGGAATAACCAGGGAAGGTGAAACATCAATGCTTTTTCAAATGGTTTCCAAACCATCTTTACTAGAAAGGAATAAGAGTTCTCAGAACGATGATGAAGAATTTCAGAAGAAGATTAAAGCTGTGAATGATGGGAGATTGAGAGACTTTGTGTATGAAGATGGAATTTTGAAATTCGGGAAGAGACTTTGTGTTCCCAATATACCTGATCTAAAAAGGGAATTGTTGGATGATGCTCATAGTTCCAATTTCTCTATACACCCTGGGAGCACCAAAATGTATAGAGATTTGAAGGAACATTTTTGGTGGGACAACATGAAGAGGGAGATTGCTGATTTTGTGTCAAGATGTATGGTTTGTCAACAAGTGAAAGCTGGAAGGCAACAGCCTGGAGGAGTCATGCAACCTCTTCCCATACCAGAGTGGAAATGGTACAATGTTACGATGGACTTTGTCATGGGGCTACCAAAGACTCCTAGAAGGAATGATGCAATATGGGTGATTGTTGATCGTCTTACCAAGTCAGCACATTTTCTTGCTATAAGAGAAGATCTACCCCTGGAACGTCTAGCAAGACTATACATTAATGAAGTTGTGAGACTTCATGGAGTACCCCTATCGATTGTTTCTGATCGTGACCCACGTTTTACTTCAAGATTTTGGAAAAGTCTTCAGAAATCCCTGGATACTGAACTTCATTTGAGCACTTCTTACCACCCTCAGACAGACGGACAATCAGAACGGACTATTCAAACCTTAGAAGACATGTTGAGATCTTGCTCACATGACTTTCAGGGTATGTGGGATCAATATTTACCTCTGGTAGAATTTTCCTATAACAATAGCTTCCATTCGAGTATTCAGATGGCACCATATGAAGCGTTATACGGAAAGAGATGTCGTACACCAACCTGTTGGGATGACGTTGGTGAAAGAAAACTTGTAGGCCCAGAACTGGTGGAGGAAACGGTGGAAAAGGTGAAAGTAATCCAAAATCACATCAAAGCAGCTCAAAGTAGGCAGAAGAGCTATGCCGATAATCGAAGGAAGGATTTGGAATTTCAAGTCGGTGATCATGTTTTCCTAAAGGTATCTCCATGGAAGGGAGTCATACGTTTTGGTAAGAAAGGTAAATTGAGTCCCAGGTACATCAGACCTTTCGAAATTCTAGAACGAATTGGGGCTGTAGCTTACCGATTGGCAATGCCGCCAAGTCTCTCCAAAGTTCACGATGTGTTCCACGTATCTCTGTTGAGAAAATACATGCCTGACCCAACGCATGTACTCACCTATGAGGAATTAGAACTGGAACCCGATCTTTCTTATTGCGAAGAGCCCGTCAAGATTCTTGATACGAGAGAACAAGTACTGAGAAACCTGACGACGCGTCTGGTAAAAGTTATGTGGAGAAATCATAAGATGGAAGAGGCAACGTGGGAACCCGAGGAACTTATGATGAAAAACCACCCGAGTATTTTTATGCAGTAATACCCTAGAAATTGCGAGGACGCAATTATTTGAAGGAGGGGAGAATGTAACACCCCGAGCTTCTACGGTACGTTTCCCTTCGAATAATGCGATAGCGTGTGTTGTACGCAACCTCGAGTTCTAACACACACCACAACTAATTAAACTAGCCGTTGTGAATAGTAATACCTACTTTTTGAAATCATATATATTTTATATTTCAAAATGGACTTCATTTTTAGATTCGGAATATCAAAATTAGCCTAGGGTGAAATTTTGGTACTTTTCGGATAACTTTTATATTTTGATGAATAGTGAAAATTACTAAATTTTAATTAAAAACAACTTTTTTAATCAAAATAATTAATAGTGATAAATTGTGAATTTGAGTGGTTTTAAAGTATATTTAGAATATATTTTTACCATTTAATATAATGTTGGTCATTGGACATAATTTTACAATTAAACCGAACATAAACAAGTGTCAATCTTTTGATAGTTATTACCTCTTAAAAACACGCTTTTTGTTTTGACAGCGGGAATTAATTTTAAATTAATTTCTGCCACTTCTGTGTTTTGAATTTAGGAAAATGGATTCCATATTTGGAATCAGGATGTTCAAATTGTGTAAATAGGTAACTTTTATTTTTAGACATTTTGAATAGTTACTGTGGTAAATATTTTATTTACCATGGTTAAAGGGTAAATCCGGTAAATAAGGGTTAAAAAATAATATTATAATAATACAAAATTACCCTAAAACGTGTCCTAACCTTATTGGTGGACACATACCCGACCATGGTCATCCTTGGGTCAATTTGGGGACCCCTTGGATCCACTTGTATGTGGTAGGGACACATTATATTAATAAAGTTAAAATAAAAATAAAAATGGCATAAGCTTACATCTTTTAGAAGAACAATTTTTACATAGGGTTATACATGTTTAATTTTCGATTATAAATATTCATTAGAAAGCTAAAAAGATTTCCTACATAATGATATTTTATTTATAATTTTTAGATATCAGATAATTTAAATTATTAATGACACAATAATGATGCAATGTTTACCTCATTAATAAATCATTTAAATAAATAAGATTATAATGATTAACATATTATCTAAAACCTGTCCAATTCTTATTGGTTGATGTTATTTAGAATATGAGTCATCTTATCATAGACCTCAATGATTTTTGGACCATTATAAACCGAATATAATTATATTATAAAGTAATACTTTCACTCTTTCCTAAAGAGCCCCTCCTCCCCCTTATAAAAGGAGACCACTTCTACTCATTCCTCACACCTCTCAAGCCACTTGGCTAGTCCAAACTCTGCCCAACTAATCTCCCCACATCCATATCCTCCTCCTTGAAGCTTCCCCTTAGGCAAAAAGAATTTCAACAAGTCATTTGGTTCCAACCAAAGTGAGTTACCTAAATTAAAGGTAACGATTTCTCTTAAATTATTTTCATTTATTTTGCTTCTTCAACCCCCAAACTATTTTTATTTCCTTTCTTTTGTAACAACACCAGTATCCTCAATATACTAGGATGTTGTTATAAGAAGGATTCAAACTACACATACACACAACTCCATCTAATGGATGATGAACATAATGTTTCTGTGGATGGCAAACTAACGCCTCACGAAACGATGATTGTTCAAATACATCTTACCGCCTCTCATGGTGGCCATTATGATGGAACTGTAATTAAATATGATGTTAATGATATATATTTTATATATAAGCTTCTGTAATTCCATTTTATTTCATACCATTATTCGTTTCATGTTGTATATACATACGATAATTTCATTTGAGGAAGTGCGGACTACCGCCCCCTTAAAATGATATGACTCGTTCATACCACACATGGAACGTATAAAGGATGGTGTTAATGAAATTAAGTAACATATATAAAATATTATATTATACTGGAATAGTAATATACCTATGTATCATTTGTATTCGATTCTTTTAAAATAAAAATTAAATGGAAGTAGCGTTCGTGCGTACGTACGGACTACCGTCTCCACGAACGCGATGAGATTCATTTTCCATCGTATCCATTCAAGTATAATTATCATTTGATGATTTAAAAATGATGTTTAAGGACTTGATACCATTCTGGATTTGAATAATATACAACTTATCCTTTACAAACATGTCTTACGTAACAAAACATACAAAAGCAAACAAGTAAGTTCACACCCGAAACAGCGATAATACTAAGATATTATTATCAAATAAATATTAAAAGATCATATATGATATCATATTAATGTATATGATTCTTGTATAATTTAGTAACAATTATTTCACTATTATACAGGAGGTTAACCTACCCCAACCAAGGAAAAGTACAAGGTAAGGGTTATTTCACAATCTCTTCATTATCCGAGGTTGTTTATACGTAATAATCTACTGGGATCTCTTTATCATCCACATCCATGTTTCTTAAAAATGTATTTCAAAACATTTTTACTATTTACAAGAATATGGGTTTAAGTCATTTATACCCTTGTTTGACTTTTTATAAGAGGTTTATAAAGGAATCTTTCCGTCGTTTTCAAAACAAGGTCCTTTTTAACCTTTTCGACAGAATTGAGGTAAGAATGTTTTTTTTTAACTTATACGGCGGGTGCGGTTATTTTCCGCCGTTATAAAATCGTCGAAGCTTTCCATACAAGCTTATAAGAATATTTTAAAAGAAAATGTTTTATTTTATATGGATCTTAAATGATTTCAAAATAAAAGGAGATACTTCTTTAAAAATAATTTTGATTTCATCTATGTCAACATCCTTTGATGGATTTTAAGATTATTTGAAGTTGATTTATTATGATACAAAACTTCTATATTGTATTGAAGGTTTTGTGATATGTTTGACTGTGGATGTGATATTTTTATACCATTCATAGTTTATGGTGAAATTATTGACATTTCTTATGCTAGTTTTAATACGAATGTTTATGTTATGTTTAAACCTTTTCATATGGGAATGCATTGGACTTAATAAGTGACGGGTGGAGCCCGCTATAGCTCCTCGATGCATCGGTAGGTCTCATGAGACAAACTAGTGTCTTGGCACAAGGCCTTGACAAAATCTTATTTGTAGTCTTGGCACGAGGCCTTGGCTATGTGGTTATGATAGTCTGGCATTATGCATTCCAACATTATGAAAGTGGTTATTGATTTTTTTGCATGTGATTATTCGATTAGTAGAATATCCATGTGAATAATTAAATGGCATTATTTCATTTTATTTATGCCATACCATGTTGAAAGTTCATATTTAAAAGGATTATGTTTTAGTTATACATTGCCTTAAATGTTTATTCTTTCCGCTATATTGTTATCCTTACTGGGCATTTGAGCTCACCCCTTTTTTATGTTTTATTTTTCCCAGGATGTGAAGAAGTAAGTTATGAATGACCTGCAGGGATTTTATGAGGGGATAATAGTGTGGTCTATTGAGACATTATGTTGTTGTAGTAGTTTTTCATTTTATAATGTAATGTAAAACTTATGAATATATCTGGCATTTTCCAAGGCTACTAAACCAATCGGTCTTTCGAGATTTGATCTTTCTTATGATCATGCCAATGTTACGAAGTAATGCACCGACTCTGGGTAACTGGGGTCGGGGCGTTACAAATATTATCAATAATGTCCTATATATTAATAATAATAATAATATCTATCAAATATGAACATTTAAGTAGAAATTTGTAAAAATTATTAATGTTAACTAATGATATAATTTAATTGTAGTATATATTGTTATCATATTCTATGTACACACCCAAACACGTACAATTTTTGAAGTCACGGATACATAAATAATAATAATTAATGTTCTATATAAATATTAATAATTATTATTTATATAGGTTCATATAATATTTTTAATATTATAAATAAAAAATTTATTTATAATTATAAATTATATTTAGATATTTTTATGTATATTTTCAGAAATATTATTGTTAATATAAATGAACAAATACTTTACACTAAATCAAAATGTATAGTAATATTTTTTAATACCATTATTATATTTTATTTGAATACAAATTATTTTCTATAAATTTTACTAAATAAAATATATATTAAATTTTCTATCAATTATATTTAAAAACAATTATTCATTAATTTTTATATTGAAAGTATAATTTTTAAAAATAATTATATATATATATATATTATTAAATTACATAAAAAATTTTAAATTAAATTGAATTAATTAAATTTAAATATCATTAATAATTGATATTATGGAAAATGATATATATAATACTAATATTGATAATATTTAAATATGATTTTTTTTAGATTTATTTTCTTATAATTAAAGTTCAATTTTATAATCCATTTAATTAAATTAAAGATATTAATTTCATTCTTATATAAATTTATATTGATAATTATGTGTATTCTAACTATATAACATGCACACACACACACATGCACGCACACACAAATATATATAAGTCTGTATCATATGAACCCAAATGTGTGTGATTGTGTGTGTGTGTACGTATATATAAATATGTATATTACAAAGAGATATGTGAAGGTGAAAAACCATAATGTGTGTCTATATATATATATATATATCATATATATATTCTTTAATTTACTTTTTAATAATAAAACTATTTTATCATCACTAGAATTAGTAGATATAATGTAAAATTTTATCATCACATGAATAAGTGCTGAATTTTTGTGAGGCTTGGTTTAGGAAGTTTTTTTCTTGATATGTACTGAAGCTTTTGGAATGGAGTACTGTTTGGAACATTGTACTATCAATGGTTACAAGATGATAGTTGATCCAAAAGTTTGGAACTTGTAACAGTGGTGGTGATGAATCTATATAATGGAAATTGAAGCAATGTCAGAATAATATGAGTTTCCAAGAGGCTACATATAATTAATTTGAGTGTAGAAGCTGGACGAATTGTTCTATAAGCTGAAATTACAAGAATTATATGGTAGGACATGTCTTTAAGCCTTAATTATTCCCTAGAATGTTTGGTTGGTTTTGTGGTATTCCAACCATGGTCATGATAATGTTGTCTGTTGTCTATGATGTTAATATGGTAGAATAATAAGAATCACCAGAAGACTCCTTCAATTGTTTCCTATAAATCTGTGGTGGGTCACTTGTAATGTATACCAGTTTTATATCATAGTTAAACTTTTATTATAAAATTCATTGTAATTATTCGTTCCATTAAAATAATTTTCCCTATTTTCTAGTGAAGTAAATTAGTTCATCAAGATTATGTCTTGTTGTAACCCATATTAAATCCCTTTCTAAATTTTATTCTTTTCTACTTTCTATTATTTCTTCTTCTGTTTAATTTTTTTATGTGTGTGTCTATTGAGTTTTGAACATATTTTTATAGAAGTAAATGACTATGTTTTCATGGATTCTCATTTCTAGGTACACGTATCCATGATGTTGATTTTTTAGACCATTTTGTAAACTTATTTCTATTTGTGTTTCTGAATGATTGTTCATTATTGAACTACTAAATTAGGGACAACATGTGGTAGCAGATTTTGGTTGGGCGTTTTTAAGGGATTCTCAAATAGTTTTTTTTTGAAATATGCAAGTTACCTTCTCTTTAACCCCTTTCTGATTCAGTGGGTGTTTTTTGTTTCAGAAGATGGAATTGGAAGAGGGGAATGTGAGGGTGGATAATTTTTATGGTTCAAAAATTGTTTTCAAAAAGATATAGGTAATATTTTATCTTTTTTAAAAGGAAAAAAATAATCCATTGGCCATGGTGAACCTGGTAGATATTTTAAAAGTGAAAGGAAAGAATCATTAAAAATGAATTGGGTAGAATCTAGATGATAGTGACTTGGAACATGGATTTCAATATCCCTGATATTTATACTAATATAGAATATATGGAGAATATTGTGAGCATATATTATAATTATTCCATGATGAAAAAATAGTTCATATTGCGGTTAAATTTTGGAATGAGTACGTTATAAGGATGGTTGGTAGATGATTATATAAAAAAGTTCAACATGATCTATAGTCAATTAGATTATATTGTATGATGCTTCATGATATTGTTTGGGACTGATTCTTCTCTCCTCACATCCAAAATCATGAGACATGATGGAAAAAAATATGAGTAATTCTAATTGAATGATTGAATTGGTTTCTAATAAGATCCTTGATCTGATCATAAATGAATGTATCTGAAAGGATGGGGTTTCATATTCTACCAGAATTGTGGTTAAAATGGAAGGCAAGAGACTCTCCCCAGAAAGATGTTAGAAGAAAAAGGTGAAAGTAAATGAGATAATATTCCTAAAAATTTAGTTCTTCCTAGTGATTATTCATGTTGGAACTATGGAAATAAGATACATTTAGATATTTATTGTTGATAGAGTAATGTTAATTTTCCAAATCATTCATTTTTTCACCACAAACTCAACACCCGAAGGTTATAGTTTTACTTTGATGCTAAGTGCCACATGTTCGATGTAGTTTTGGATTATTGATTCTATAGATTAATTTAATTTAATGTTCGAAAGGGGAATCATGAAAAATTATGTATTTGGAATATTTTTCAGAATTCTCCATGCATATATATAAGACTTTTAGGTTTTTGGTGATGTTATGTGAATATTTGGATCAAGTATGAATGTATGTTTCATTTTCATGAAATATGAAATATCTCATGTATACGTAAGAACCTTATTTATGTTTTTTTCTTCATGATTTGGGATTCTATATGATCTTTGAAGATGTTGTGTAAAAAATAACATAAGGTTTCTTGGTACTATAATGTGATGTGGAGTATGGAATATTGAACACAAGAGGGTATTTTGGAAGCTGTTATCAGTGATAGAATAATAACATTCCAAAAAATGATTTTGGGGTATTATATACTAGGTTACATTGATGTGAAATGTTTATGAACCTTCATTGATAAAGGTTAATTCACACTTGACAACATGGATTATAGAACATGTGAGGGTTTCATCCAAGGAATGAGACAGAAGGTGTTATTCAATATCGATGGAAATCACAAAAAGAATTGGATGTTTGGCATGGTTCATCAAGATGTATGGAGACCATCACTAGTTATATTTCAAGGTTCTTCACAATGATATTCTACCTTCATCTATGATTTTAAACATAATAGTTTGGTGCTTTTAATCTGAAAAAATGTTTTGTTTGTGAAATTTTCATTAGATTCAGAACCCTGGTGTAAACTAAGGCAAAAATAAAGTTGAAATGTATTAAGTCTGAAAATGGTCATGAGTTTCAATGAAGGGAGTTTCATTTTTTATATTAATGTAGAATGGATAGGGATGATGATTCTCAAAACACTTGAATAGAATGGTGTGAAAAAATGGTTGAATCTGATATTGAATGAGATATCTGTAAGCATGATGTCTAGTCGTAAATTTCCCCCAAAAAAAGGCCAATGGTTTTAATAGTTCATTTTATGTTTTGAATCTGATTCCTTTTAAACCATTGGTATAACAACATCTCTATGAAATATTTTCTGGGAGGAAGGTGGATTTAATAAACCAACCCAAGTAAACCAAACCATAGGCCCCGAGCCATCCAACACATAGGGAGGTAAAGCAAGAAAAAAAAATTATTTTATATAAAAAAGTCATAGAACCATAGTACTATGTGCAATAAAATATACAACAAGGTCAATAAAATCAAAGAAAAACCAGAAAAAACCAGAATTATGAATAATGTAAGACCAACAGGTCTCCATTTTAGCAACATTAACCACTAAAACAACCCAAACCAAAAGAAAAGACCAAAGGATAAGCTAGAATTCTATAATATAGCCTTCTACTTACCAGTATCATATAATAAAACTTCTACAACTACCCATGGAAATAGTTAGGGTGTGATAACAGTGCAAAATTGGATACCACCACATACTCTATACAAGATCTAATATCAACCATTCAACAGTTCTATCTTTTAAAATAAAAATTGTTTTATAAATAATTTTCATAAATCCAACCCATTTATAAATCCTTTTACTCTTTGAGTGTCATAAAAATATTTTTGATTTTCAAAATTAGTAATATCACTAGTAGATTTGATAAAATAAGAAATAATATCTGAGCATCAATAGGTAAGAAAGTAAATACATCTATATGAAATAACCCATCATGCGAATCTATGTGATAGAAAATAAAATTAAAATATGTGATAAACAATCAATGGTAAAAAAATAATGGGATACATAACCATTTTCGAAAAATAACTTCATATTGGTCCATTGCCTTTGAGACATTTCATACTATACACACAGGAAATTACACATTCATAAAATTGGATCCAAACAATATTTATTTCTTCCACATTCCATCAATACCCAAAAAATTTACCTCATAGTGGTTCCACACACACTATGGCTACCTGTGTCACTTCCTTGATTCCCAGATGGTTCCCAATATGCCAATTTTCAAAAATATATTTAAAAACCATGATCTCAATTTTATAAAACATGTTAAAATCCAATAATTTCATCTTCTATGTGTGAAGACCATTTTCCAAATCAAGAAAATATTTTTTCAATGAAAACCCACATTAAAAACATTTTCCATTATAATTAATCATTTAAAAACATATATCACTTCAACTCAATGAAAAACCCAACATAATTTACAAAAAATGATAAGAAAGTAATTACATTAACACATTGTATAGAAACACCTACTTCAAAATGGTATAAACATATCCTCCATTAAAAATAGTTTTTTGAAACCATGAGGCCATCCTTTGAAAGACATAAAATGACTAGAAACAACAAAGGATAGATAGAAAACACTATTAGATAACAATTCAGAAACCTAACTATAGCCAATTCAACAACCATGAACAATGGAAAGAAGAACCAGATGGAACACTACTTAGAGAGGTTCCCAACAACAACCATGATGATCGATTGTCGAATGGAGAAATTTATAAAAGAGGTAATCACAAAAAATCACCACTAAGAGCCTCTATGATGAGATAAACTAATCCAATAGATGAATGAAAGAATAAATCACTCATGTAGCTCCCTAAAATCACAATTTGTGATGATAAAATGGTGTGTAATCCCATTAGACATTGTATAATTCATGAACTTCATGTACAATAAAAAACACATCTTTTTTTTAATCAATAATTTTAAAATTAAAAAGTGTAAACCCATTACATTGTGTGTTAAAATTTAACACCTTTCATAGTTTCAAGACATCTTCTAGTTAATGAATACACATCATTTATCCCCCTTACATGACATTTAAATCCCAAACAGAGTGTAGAAACTATATGTTTAAGTAGAAAATATAAAAAATCCTACTCTAAGGATTCATTGAACATCACAAGAACCCCTAAAATACATTAAAAATTTATACTGAGAATACATTAATTCAAATATATATATATATATATTAGGGTTTTCTCCCTAGAAAAGGCTCTACAACCTTTAGAATACCAAAAATGCACCCAAAAAAGCATGATAAATGATGCATAAATAAGGGAGTACCTAAAAAGAATAAGAGGGGTTTACAATATCCCCACCATAAACACTTTCTTCCCCCATAAATATCTCAGATTATTTGGATTTCAAAAAGTGATGGGCCCTCCTTCATTATTAGTAATTCCCTCTCCCACGTCTCATGGCCATTTCCTCTGCACTGCCATAGTACCATGAATAGGGGAATAATTTCACCATGTTTTAACCTCTCTCGGTGATCCATATTCTTTAATGGCCTCTCAACCAAGGTGGTGTTGGTCTCTAGATAAAAACCCTTCCATCTAATTAGAAGGAAATGATCAGGTATATATATCCCCAACTGAAACTTGAATTTTGATAGATGTGAAACTTGAAGTAATGTTTTATTGATAGAAATCCTTTCATATTCATAAAAAATCACAAATGGGACCAAACACCTTGATTCAAACCTACCTTTATTGCCCAATTGATGATTTTATAAGAGAAGTGAAACTGTTAGAAAAAACTAATCACCAACCTCAAACACTAGTGTCCAATAAAGAAATTCCACATAAGATTTCTCTTCACAATGTGTCAGGATAAATATCCTCTAGATAAACTGCACCATCTATATTTTTTCATGAACAATACACATACTAACTAGAGACCACTCTCCCAACTCTTCACGACACAATATATATCTATATAGTTACCTATAGAAATCCTATAAGGGATCCATGTAAATCAAGGCTTGATAACTTTTTTTATATACAAACATGACCAAAGATATATTCTTTTAAAAATATCCACCAAAATCATGCACAAAATCATGAATCATATCTTCAAAAACATAGATATTACTATATGTTTATCTATCAATCTGTGGAAGATAAGTTTTTTTAAATCTAATTTAGGTACCCATTTCTTCCTAGATCCCTTTCCAGAACCATTATGTGATCCTTCGGTCCTTCTTAGAAATAAATATATAAGGAACCATATGAATTCTAAGAATCATTCCAATATACTAGCCCCCAAGCTATTCCACCTTCATCATCTCATCGATATGGTGGAAATGACCTGATTTTGAGAGTTGATCAGTGATCACCCTAATCACATCTTTCTCAATTAGAGTTTATCATAAACTAATAGCAAAATCCATTAAAATATTATCTCACTTATATATCAGAATGGCTAAGGGATTCCACCAGAAAAAGAAGGCATTTTTTTGTTCCTCCTTAATATTAAAACATGTAAGTCACCTTGAAACAAAATCTATAATTGATGACCTCATCCACTTCCATCAATACTGACGTCTCAAGTCATTATAAATCTTGGAATCCCCATGGTGTATGGACCAACAAGACCAGTGTCCACTATCAATCAATTCCTACCTCAGGGAAAATGGAAAACCTAACCTACTATGGAAGAAAAAAACACCACTGGGAGACCGTGACCTCTCAATTGAGGTATCCCCACCATAATGGATTACACTAAAGCATTGAAACTCTATTTATATAACCTACTCAATCCAAAATTTCTCATCCAAAGATGATCCATCCTTTGTTGATGCCAAGAAAACCTATTCACCAACCTATTCCACTACCAATATCATATGAAAAAAAATCAGAGACCACTCTTCAACTGATTCCTTTATGACTTGTCTTGGTAATTTTTTTATCAATGCATCATCAACCATAGTTACTTTCCTATAAGTGTATATAATATCAAAGTAAAAATTCTAAATATTATATACCTAGTGTCTCTATCACTTTTTCATATCCCTTTATGTAAAAATATATTTTAGGATCTTGTGATTAGAATACAATATAAACCCCTCTCCAAAGTGGTAGTGTCACAACATTTTTAGTTGATGCTTAAACACTACCAACTCAATATTGTGGTTAGGTTAGTTATTTGTGTAATGGAATATTAGGAATGATCCAAAGGACACCACATGATACCCATGTATTAATACACATCCCAAACCCATTCAAGAAGCATCACAAAATACATCATAACCCAAAATCATTCTAAAGTAACTAAAATTGGTGTTGAATTAAACTTCATCTTCATCTCCTAAAAACATCTATGATAGTTGTAAATACAGTAAAACATTACACCATTATGGATTAACGATGTTATCAAAAATTTGTTCCTAGAGAAATAATGAACAAATCGTCTATAGTAACTAAGAAAAATCAAGAAGCTTTGGATGTCAATTACATTTCCAGGATGATCCCAGGATATCATTATTTTTATCTTTTCCAAATTCACTAACATTCCCCTCTCAGATATCAAATTCTTTTGAAATTTCACTTCCCAGATCCATAACTGACATTTAGAGAGCATACAATATATATGATGTTCGTTCAAGTTTTGAAGAATGATATCCAATTAGTCTTCTTGATCCTCATAAGTCATGGAGTATACCAAAACATCATCCATGAACACAAATAAATAGTCAAACAATTGATGAAATATCTTGTTCATCAACTCCATAATCACCATTGAAGCATTAGTCATGCTGAATGACATAACCAGAAACTCAAAATTACCACACCGGCTCCTAAATATTTCATTATGTATATCCTCTTCTCGTTCCCTCAAATGGTGGTACCCTGACCAAAGGTCTGGCTTTGAAAATGAATATTCCCTACTAAGATGGCCAAAAAATGTCATCAATACTAATAAATTTTTATTTTCTCATAATGATCACTGATTTAACCGTTGATAGTCAATAAAAAATATGAGGCCTTCAATAGCCTTCTTAACAAAGGGGACATGAGAACCCCATGTGAAAAACTAGGATTAATAAATTCTTTATCCTCTAGGACCTAAATATTGATCTTAATTTCCACCATCTATATAGGTTTCATTCGATAAGATGACATTGAAACATGCATCATACTAGAGAGGAATTCAATTGTAATCTCGACCTCTCTCTAGATAGGTAAACCGAAAAATCATTCATAAAGACAATGGGGAGAACACTCACCACTGTAGGATGTCGACTACCCAAAAATAGGTCAACTATATCAAGAAACATATATTAAAATTGACACAAGATCATCCCAGTGTAAGGAACAATAGGACCTACCCTTCTCGATCATGAGTTCCACTCACCTTGAAAAGAATGAGTGACCCCATCATCAGATAATATCTCTACAAAATGGTGATAATAGTCTATCAAGAGCTTAACATCAATAATCCAATCCATGTTTATAATCAAGTTGAATATGTCGTGATTGAGAACCAAGAATTCCCTTTCAACCTCAAAGTCAGATATCATCACTCGACATGAGGGATACTTGAAAACTTGTTCAGACCTCATTCTCAACGGCATGGAAAGATCCATCACATACAACGTAAGTTCCAAAAATAATACCAACATGTTAAACAACATTAATGACATAAAATAATGAGTAGAACATGTATCACAAAATTATAGAACCATATATGATGAAATAAACATCGTAGCTCTAACAAAAGTTATCCCTGCTTTATATTCCTCTTGTACATACACAGTCTCATAAACACATCCAGTATTAGCCCCATAAACATCCCCCTTGTCAGGATGATTTGACCCATTACCCTAGGAATTTTGGATATGAGCCTTCAAAACCATGGTGAGAGTGGATACTTCCTTAATTACATAATACATCCATTCAAAATAATTATTCAGATGGCATGATAATCCCTAATGCTGGAAAGTATTATAAGGATCGATATTCTAAGGTCTAGTATTACCAGACTAACCACATTGATAGTAAAGAATATATTGCATCTCTAAAGAAGCCCCTGTAACTAGTCCAAATTTGTTTTTACAACCCTTACATTTCCACTTATGTCTAGAAGATATACTCAAGGTAACAACTTCACCCATTGAAGCTCCACCAAAAATTATATTCCTAGCTATTTCTTCCGTAACCAAATATTCTTTTTCAACTACATCCAAAAAGGTCCAAAGGAACATGATATTCAACATTTACCTAATATGATTCCTCAATCCTAACTCAATACTTCAATATTTTAGGTAGTGACTACTAAAAAGCACCAATTCCATATGCACCAACTAAAAAAATGTGTAGAATACTCTATAATGGTATGCTCCACCTCCTCTAAGGCTAGACACTCTCGGGAATTTATTGCACATAACATATCTGGGTAAAACATTAGTTTAAATATTTTCTTAAAGGAATCCTAGTCCAGGACCTCATGAAACATAGCTTTAACCATAGAGTCCAACCATATCTTTCTGGGTCCCCCAAGCACATACTTTAAAAAACGCACTGTTGAGTCCTTAGGAGTCTTCAAGAAATTAAAGATCTTATCAATCCACTGAAGACACTCCTCAAACTCCTATATTCCTCTTTCACCATGGAATATGGGTGGAAATTTTTTATTAAACATAGAAATATTATCCAACAAACATCTTATGTTCCCGAAACCCACTTAAACTGGTGTGTGAGTAGTGTAGATTAGAGCTTTTACCAATAAAGGGTCCACTGGATGATTCATCTACTGAACCAGTCTCACAACATCCTTTATGTTATTTGGGAGATACACTATCAAAGGTATTATCTATTAAACATAATAAAATAACCAATTATATCATGAGAAAATTCCCGAAATATTAGCACCACTCTCAGAATTCAATCTAATGCTTTAAAACAGAAATAATTTATTGACATTTAGAATTCTATCCATGAAATACATTGCCAAAATGAATTGAAAATTCTAAATAAAAATCCCACATATTTCATTAAAATAACCCCCAATACCAAGTATCAAACCTGGTAAAATTCACCTACCACACATGGTAACTCGTGTTTAGTCATGGAAGTTAGCTGGATAGGCCCCTTTTCTAAACATACAATCAAAATTCGGATGGTCCTAACTCTTATCTACCCAAGACATAGAATCAAAATCATGTATTGTTAAAAAAATTAGACTGAGCCATCCATATGATACTAAATTATAATATTCCAACTCAATTCAACCAATCTATATAGTTGAGTCGACCGTCACATAGGGAGGTAGAGTATGAATATAGAATAAGACTTGTATATAACTAAATAATACATACAACTTTAGTACTTTATAAATGAAAACATGAAACCATGTACACAAAATCTAATCTAACCCAGATAAAACATAAAGTATGAATAAATAAAGACCAACAAGTCTCCATGAAACTAATAGTCGTCTCCAAACCAACCCGAACTAAAGGCAATGACCAATGAGGAAACTGATATGCTATAAGATTCCCTTCCCTTTACTTGTATCGTAAAATACAACATCTACAACCGACCAAGGAAAAAAGTAGATTTTGATAAAAAAAAAATACCATTATGATCCCACCACACACTCTATACAAGGTCTAATATCATGAATTCAACAATACAAGCATTAAAAACATAAATAGTTTTAGAAATCATTTTCATAAATCCAATCAATTTAGAAATCATTTTCCTATTTGGGTTTCCTAAAAGCATTTAATATTATCAAACTAGTAATATAACAAGTATAAGTGATAAAAAATGGAAATTATACCCATTCATAAAGTGGTAAGAAAGTAAACACATATCCCTGAAATAACATATAATGTAAAGATATGTGATGAAACCTCATATAAAAATATGTGAGAAACAATCCATGATAAAAAAATATTTGATAAAAAAACCATAAATAAAAAATAACCTTATATTGGGCCCTAGACTATGGGAAAATGTGTACTAGTAACTCAAGAGACTAAATAGGCATAAATTTGGATCTGAAAAATATTTATTCCTTCCCCAGTCCATCGATATCCAAAAAGTATACTTCATAGTGGTGCCACACACACTAAGGCAACCTATGTCTCTTGTCCAATGCACCCAAGGTTATGAATTTTCAAATTTTTATAATACATTTCCAAACCATGATCAATATTTTTTGAAATTTTTTTAATGATAATACAATCCACTTAGATGTTTGAAAACCCATTTTCGAAATCAAGCAAATCAATTTTATAAGAAAACACTCTTTTAAAAACAGATTCTATTCTAATCAATCCCTTAAAAACAAATATCACATCAAATAAATGAAAGATAAATTTCAATATTTATAGAACTATTATAAATTTGATGCAATAACACATTTAATAGAATAAACTACCTAAAAATAGTATAAACCATACTACCTTTGACAATATTGATTGGAAACCATGAGACTAGAATTAAAAATATAGGGCATGATAAAAATTGAAAATGATCTATACAAAAAATATCTCGCCATAAATCAGAAACCTAACCACAATTAATTTAATATAAGCAACCAAATTAAAGAATAACAAAAAGGTTTTCTTACCTATGGAGGCATTACATTACAACCCTAAAGATCAATCACAAAATAAAATGATATAGAAGGAAGGGAATCACCCAAAATCAAAACTGAGATATTACAGGTCAACAAATATTAATCTTATGAATGAATGAATGAATAAATCACTCATGAATCACCCTAAAATTAAAACTCAAGAAAATTACATGGAATTTAATCACATTACATGTCGTTTAATAAATGAAGCCAAGAATGATGGAAAATGCATCACCTTTTTATTAAAATATGATTTTTGACCATTAAACTACATGAACTTTTTAAACGATGTGTAAATATTTCAATCCATATACCATATCATGAAATATTTTAATAAATGAATTCAAATCATTTAACCACCTTACACAACATGTAAATCCCCAACAGACTATAGAAACTATAGGTTTAAGTGTAAAATATCAAAAAAAACCCACATCGGGTGTTCTCATAACTTGGGAAGAACCCCTAAAACCCTTTAACAAATTTATACATACACTCCATTAATTAAAATAACCATACATACCTATACATTAGGTAATTTCTTATAGAAGGATCTCTATCCCATATTAGCCTACAAATGCACCCAAATAAGGACAATTAACAAATCATAAATAGGGGAGAACCTAAAAAATGTAAGAGGGTATTATAGTGGAATTTAATAACATGATTGTTTTCAGATGTATCAGATATGGCCACTACAATTTCAAAAATATAGATAATTTTTATGCAAATTCATAAACATGATTTAACATTGGATACATTGATGAAATATTGGATTTTAGACTCTTGAAAAATAATCAATGAATAGATGTCAAAGCCTAAAATATTATCTTCAATGAGAAGGTATTATATAAAGCTTACAAACAGGGCATAGATGCTCATGGTATAAGGTAAAAATAGAGATAATCAATTTTGAACTGAGGAATTTTTTGGTGGTTTCAATCTATTTAATGAGTATAAAATATGAAGTCCAATAGCTATAACTAGGTTGTGGAATGGGGGGATCTGATTCAATTCCATAAGTACCAATGATCAATATACCAATAAGGTTATGGATGAAATAAAATTGAGGAAGCATTTCGGAAATTCATGATCTAAAATAAGATAAACCAAAAATGTTGATTATTTCCATGAGCTATAGAATATTAGTGTATATGTTTCTGAATATAATTATATTCCTACTTCAAATGGATGGTGGATAACCCCAATGTCTTAGTGTGAAAAAAATACTAAGTTACTCATTGCAATGGGAGTTGTAAATTAAGAATTGGATTCATTATATGTTTTTAATAAATTGGAGATAAAGGAAATTTTAAAATCTATGATGGAAAATCAAAACAAATGGGTTTATCAACTAATGGAGTAAGTGGATGGTATAACATAGTACAATGTGTGGTTCGTAATGAATGTGTTTCAAAATTAAAAAAGAGTTATTTTCATTGATATTTCCTCTCATATTTTGAAACACCGAACTATTCAAATGTTTATTATCCTAGTTTCCATGGAATATTTTTTTCAATCACAAATTTATGTCGAGACATCTTCCCATCGTTGAAACATAGAGAATGAAATAATTTTGGGGAAACTAAAAGGTTTTATAATGAAATGTAATGATATCCTGATGTACAAGATAATGAGATGTATATATAGGATTAAACATAAACCAATGAAATTTTTTTAGAATTTTGATAACCTCATAATAGAATACAATGTTATCTAGAGTAATGAAAATCAATGTAACTAATGAGAGGTGTATGAATGTGTAATTTGCATTATAATTATTATCTATGTTGATGAATTACTCTTAATTATACTTGTTAAGGTTATGTGGGGGGAGTAATTATGAATTTTACATATTTTTACAGATTAAAGATATTGTTTTCAGAGAGAGGATGTTGGGGATGAAGATCAAAAGAGACATGAAATCCCAATTTTATTCCTTTCTTAATCAATGTATATACAGAATGTATTGGAAATATTCTAAATGAGTGAAGTCAGTGAGTACTTCCTTGGATAGAAACTTCAAATATTCAGTGGAGAATACACCAAAAATAGAATAACAGAAAATATTCTTGTTGATGGTTTTATATTAATCATTTTTGGAAGTTAAATACACACCATTGTTTTTACAAGGTAGTATAACCCTAATGTGGTAGGTGTTGTAAAATTATATATGGAGAATCTGTAAAAGAGGAACCAGGAAGATTTAAAGTGGGTCATAAAATATCTAAAATGTTTAGGGGATATCATAATTCTTTATAGAAGAGACGATAACTTA
Source organism: Viscum album (assembly GCA_963277665.1). Classification (NCBI taxonomy): domain Eukaryota; kingdom Viridiplantae; phylum Streptophyta; class Magnoliopsida; order Santalales; family Viscaceae; genus Viscum; species Viscum album. The sequence goes on from OY728135.1 coordinate 20,744,697, forward strand.
TATAGATTGTTATATTCCTTTTTTTGGGGAGATATAGATTCATTGAAGAGCACAAGATGTTTTCATTCTACTTTTGAAGGAACTATTGTAAGTAAGATGTGTTGGTTGCCACATGTATTTGAACTATCAACCATGAAATATGACTAAGAAACAACTATAGGATTCAATAAGGTGTTAGAGTTGTTAAAGGGGATATTTGTTGAAATAGTGAGTTCCCTAGACCCAAATATTCTGTTCAATTGATTACTATATCGTGTATACAGTTAGCTATGCATGCTTTCATCTTTCTATTACTGTATAGACCATTCTACATCCACTATTGAAATGGAAATTTCCAAATATTAATTATAGTATCGAAAGGTTATAGAAGTTCCCAAGATATAATGAGAACCTCTAGATACTATGACATTAATATTAAATATATATGTTCTATGGTATAGATACATCTAAAAGATTTGACACAGTGGATTTTTGACCATCAGGTGATGGGGGATCATAAGCATTGATACTTATTTTCATTAATTTCGCACTTGGTGATCTCTAGTAGTGAGATCATGAGGACTGACCTGCCAATATGAACACCACATGTTTCGGGTGTCATTGGATGTTCATATCTACGACCATGTGTAATGGCCTCCTAACTTGAGATCATTACCAATGTTTGTATTTTGATACCATACATTGATTCATGATAAAAACCATGACAATGAAGTCGTGGTGAGGTATTTTGTGTCGGGTGCATCATTGGTGGCATGACAATTGTTGAATGGTCAATAATGTATTTTTCGCTTCATGGTTATGGAAGTAATATATCTCAGGCCATGTTGATATAGATGGTAGGAACTTTATAAGACCAAGGCCATGCCAGTCAAGGGTAAATCAGTCCAATTAAATTATAGAACTATAAATAAAGAAAAGGGCAATGACACGTGAGTGCGTCCTGCTTTATGAGATATTACAGACAAAGAGATTATATTACACAGTGTGTGTTCATAGGTTGGTTGTCACTGCTGTGACAATCCTTATTTCTTCAGGGGCCATGATGTGTTGCTAGATCTCACTCTTGGTCTTTGAATACTATTCACTACTATTGAAATACGGGCCTATAGGGTCACACGCAATAGATTATTCAAGAATATTCCCTATTCAGTTGAATTAGAGTTTTGGACGTGGTGGGCCCCGCCATAGGGGTCCGAGATTTGGATAAAGTTAAACAATCACTAATGCAATAAATAAATTCATATTATTCTGGTTTAGAATAGTGAGTATTGATTTTATTTATTAAATGTATTTATGAGTTTTAAGTAAATACATGAAAAAATATAAAATGACGAATACTGAATTATTCAAAGTTAAATTAATATTTATGGGAGCGATGAGTCGAGTTAATAACTTCATTGTTATCATCTAATATATTTTAATAAATTACATGTTAGTGATCATAATATTTATGACTCAAACAAGTAGTCATAAAATGTCATTGATAGCGTGTTAGGTATTCAGGGCCAGCGAGGAGATACCAGGTATTTTAATTAAGCACTATAAATAGAAGAGTAGGGGAATTTTCCAAACACTAATCACGAGGATTCTCTATCCTCTTCTCTCTCCCCTAATCTAGAGAGAGAGGCTCTGGATCCAAGGTGCTTGGATCGAGCTCTCTCTCTCAGGCGTCACTTGCGAAGTAATGTGGTGATCTTTGAAGCATCGAAGGCATCATCGCAATTCTGCGCTAGCACCCAGATTACAACGAATGGTGCTCCCGCAGATTCCTTGATGTGCATGTGGAAGAACTAGAGGAATTAAGCTTCAGATTCTTCGAGTAGAGATCTCCAACGACAACCAAACGTCCTGCGTGGCTTCATATTTAAACTAGGTATTTTTATAGTTTATTTTGTGCTTAAAACTCATCACGTGAGATCCTTGGATTTAACCGAGCTGATATTCACCGACGTCGACAAGTTTATGATGACCATTGCTGGGAAAAAAATTAAAAAACCCACCTGTTTGGGGAATCCGTTGCACACCCGGTTCTTACAATATTAGAGGATATTTATAGATGGAAAGATATTAGAATGTTTGAATATGTATCCAATGCATGATTTCATATTCCAAGAATTCAATATTGCTTTACAAGAGGAAGAATATTCAACTTAATATCTACTTCAAATATAAGCCTATGGATGATGGGGTGCTAGAATTGTGGATGGTTATAAGAATAAGAATCTGGCATATATGTTGACTACTGATATAGCCTGAGAAATTTTGGAGAACTGTTGTACTTTTATGGGGCTTAGATAGATTATAGGTTATAAGATATTAAAAGAATTGTCTAACTAGAAGTGAGGAACTGAAGGGAGTTTTGGAGAAAATACTTGTAACTGAGAGGAATTGGTTATAATACCTAATGATGATTCTCAAGTTGGATATTATAATGATTATTGTGAGAATAATTTTTCTGGGTAGTATTAAAGCTTATATTAAGGTGTAACTATCATAACTTCAAACTGGTTCTAGATAAAATTTGCAAGACGATCCATATGTTTCTAAATAATAGTAGTAGTGATGATGAATTTGGATGGTGGAAATAATGAATATTGAAGAATAATATGAGTGTCTAAGAGGCTATGTATTTTTATTCTATCTCGGTGGATGAATTTTGATTCAAGCCTATGTAAGGATGTTCTATGGAATGTTTAATAATATAGCATTAATGATGGAATGTGGGAGGATAAGTCAAGAGGATTTCACTATTCACAATGAGGTTCAGTTGTGGTAGTATAGTTTTACCCATTTCAATAATCATGTGGTCTATTTTCTTTAAAATTTGGATGCTTGTGGAATATAAATAATAAGAAAATAGTAGTTATAGTTTCATATAATTACGTCGTGGGTAACTTGTACAATATAATAGTATTTTATCACACCTAAGCATATAACATCATGTAATTTTAAATTATTCATTCTATTTTAATATGTTATTTACTCTTTTATGCGAATTTTCTTTTTTTCTTTGTATTTTAACATATTCATAATATGGTAAATGCTTATCTTCATTATGTAGTTATTTTGTTTCTTTTACTTCTTATTTCATTTCAGTTTTCTGTTTTGATTTCCAACTAAATTTCAGATGATGCATTTTCAAGGTGTATGGGTTTGTTTTCATGGATACAAATATATATATATATATATATATGTTGTTGAGTTCTTCTTGACCTTCCAGATACCTTGTTTCCCAATTGAAGTTGGACAATTGGGTCGTTATAAAACTATTTCATCCAGAACAAAACATTTATCAACGCCAGATATGACACCAATAAATGTTTAATTTTATCAGTCCTCATATTTAGTATTGATAAAAGTCCATAATTATCAATGCTTACTAAAATCAGTAACAAAATATATAATGTTATATCACTATTTTTGTAGTTGTGAGGGTATTAATGGGTGATAAAATAAAATTTCCTGGTTGGCAAGCCCCCTTCCATTAGATTCTTTATATAAATATAATGATTTAACAATATAATCATTTATGTTGTTAATAGAAACACACAAAATTCTAAAAAAAACATTCATGTGGTTGTTTTGGGAATTTATATAATTGATAGATATAATTAGGTAAAAACAATAATTTCTATAATTTAATATAAACACGTTCATATAATAAATAATTCTAATACAATTTCAACATAATTTCATAAAATATATTAAATCAATATTTACAATCATTATTTATATTATACATTTAAAACATTATCTCATGCGTTTAATCATTAAGAACACAATATTGATCAATCCAATGTTATTAATATTGAATTGTTGATTGAAATCCAAATAATTAATAAGCTACTTTGAACACTTATTATCACCCTTAATGTCACCCAAATGACGGTTTCATGTATAATGGATTTCCTTGGTGGTTGAATAACAATAAATATTTTTTTTTCAGAATTTTTGGTTCATTCGATAATTTTACATGAATTAAATGACATTACCAATGAATATTTCCATCAAATATTGACATAAGAAAATTGCGTACTCAAAGAGGACCTTTTCATGTAAAAATAATAATTAATTTACATTTTATAAGAAGAAATGATTACTCATATTAGGATCATTCATCAAAGGTATTCTTGATCATCTAAAACCCCCTTTTCAGATTACCGTCAGTCTTCTGGAAGGATTAAAGTATAGAATCCATCTAGAGGTGATCCACAAATGATCTATTGAACTCTGAGCCACAATAATGGAACGTTGGGTACAAGAATTATGGAACTATACTTTTTTGATTGGTTCTTGTTCTTTCATGTAATAAATAAGAAAATCTAGAGCTTCTCATTATTTAGAGGAAGCGAGGAGGATGAAAGGAAAGATAAGTATGTTGTGAAAAAAATTCACATATCATGATTAACCTCACACCAAAGACATAATCGTCTCTTAATATAGTTGGGTATTGGATTAAAATATTATTTAATTTCATAACAATCCTTAAATAATATTATAATCTTTATCATACCCCATTCCATATAATAATAATTATAATAATAATAATAACAACTTTTTTTTGAGGGTACTAACTAGGGAAATGGTAAATATTATTTTACTGGATTGAAAATTAATATTTATCACTAGACATAAAATTTGTATGTGTAAACTCCTTCGTATTTATTGAATACCCAAATAATTATTTTATTCATAAATCCATACATTGTCCAAAAACTAGTGAAGAAATTTTTGTTAGATATTAAATAAATATTTGTGATCAACAAAACATGAATAAAATTATTATCATGTATTGAGAATAATTGTTGTCCATTAATTAAATTTATATATAATTTAATTGATATCAATGGAAAGAATTTCTGTGTGACCCGCTAAGATTCTTTCTCATTGGCATTAGTTAGACTTTCCTAAAGTCAATCTTTTCCATCTAGAAATGGTTCAAGGAACCCATGAAAAAGAACTTAATTTTAGAACATCACAAGAACATACAAATTATTTTTATGTAATATAATAATTTATCAAAATATATCATCCAAAAGATTACACATACTTTTCAGAAACATATACGCTTGATACATATTTGTTTTACTCTCTAAAATAAACATGTTGTTACACAATGACCACGGTATTAAATATGACTATTCTATTCCAATCAAAGGTAGAGGATATCAATATCTATAAAGTTAAAAGGAAAAAATATTTCCTCAACTAATCTGTTAATAACATGTCTTTCATGATTCAACCAACATACCTGAACTCACCATGAATTATTATCCTCATGGTTTATAAAAATACTTCAAGTGATTCAGTTTATTCATAAATAATGATATTAAAATCTAAGGACTATCAAATGTGCTCATAGATAGCAATATCTGATGATGGAAAAATATGTGGAATTCCTAGTGGAATTTATTTTCTCATAATATTCCATCTTGGAGATTACCAAGTATTAAAATCATGATAAGAAGTCTTGTCCTCTTATAAGTACTTTCACATGATAATCAACATATTATGTTCCCTATCATAGAATTTTTTTTGACATCATAACTTTTTTATTGAATACCTTCATGAAATTTCAATGCTTTCATCGTAGTGGGAAACAATTATGACCTTATCAGTGTGACATATACTCTAGAAAATTCTCACATCGAGTTTATGTAGAATAAAAAACAATATATGATAAGATATTTATATTAACATTTTCTTCTTTTAATATAAATGTAATCGGAAGTAAAATTTGTTGGTTCTCAGGTACCACATCTAACATACTCAGACTATCACTACATCCCACCGGTAATAGAAGGTTAATTATCACTTATTGAACATGATTCTACTGAGTTTGGATATATATTTGGGTTTATCATGCTTGCAAGAATAAGGTTTGTATATTGACATGACCTTGTAGAAGTCTACTTAATTCAACATTACTAACTTGAGAAAATATCTCATATAGTAATAAAACTGAGTATCCACCTTTTAATAACATGTCATAGTATTGAAATCCTTACTAGGGAAATAGTCAATTATTATCAAAAAAATGATAAAAGAGTTATTTTGATATAACCTAAAATCAAAACAACACCTTTATAAACCACTCATTAAGACATAAAAAACGTACAACATACTCTGATATTTTAGATATGCAAACCACTGGTTGTAATAAAAATTTAATTTGTAATACCTTACCCTTTTTGTGAGACTATATCAAATTGAACTAAATAAAAAAATTGAATTCCATTAATCCCAAATATTCCCATTTCTTATAAAGCCTCGAACTCATCCAGTCCTAATTTTTAATGTATTATTGGATAGTTATAAATAAAAATCAATATAGTTATCTTGGGACTATTTTAAATTCACTCACTATGCATCATGAATCACTAATATCAAACACCAATATATATCGTGGAATATGATATAAATTCCTAGCACTTAATCTTGTGAAATTATTTTATTCTTAATAATCTCTTCCTCTTCCCATGCATGTTATACTAGAAGGATTATATGACAAAAATAATTCGATCATGAAGTTTTTCAACTTGTAGGTTTCAATACATTATTAATATATGTACTATAATTAGATTTAGAAAAACCCCTGGATCATTGTTATATTTATTTTCCCATAGAACATGATTACTACATTAAGTCATACATTGAAAAACAGTATTCCATACACATAATAAAATGGTAAGAAAAAATATGTTTCATATGTCAACAAAATATATATTATGAAAACATATAGTTCTTCCACTAACCTATTGGAGACACACGTTACTCATTCATTTCCAAAGGAATATTCTATTATCACTATTCATTATAAATGAATTTATTTAATCTACATATATCATTGACATTTATTGATTTCAATGACCCATTCTAGTTATCCCTTTAGTTATATACCAATGAATCTCCTTTGGTTCACTTAATATTGAAATATTACATAAGGATTTATCTAAATGAGTTGGTTTTGAATATCAATAATCCAACATGATGATCATATAAGTATTCTTTATAAGTTTTATTCAAAAATATTTTATTCCCGATGATTAGTGTTTATGTCTTGTCAGAGGGTATACAATTTGATAGTCAATTAGGATTTATTTTTATCTTCTTCAACCATCCGTGTCATGTTTCACATGAATACTAACTAGAGATATCAAGTCTTAAAATTTTCAAAATATGGAGTCCCCAAATCTTGATACATGGTTTCCATTACGAGAATTTATGCAGATTCTTCAAACTTATCATATTAAAATTCACTACTTATTTTTAGGAATATTTATTCTGAAATAATTATATATGTATCAACCACCATTATTAACATACCACACTTATTTAGATATAGGTCCCCATATAATATGTTTCCTTATAATTACACCGACCACTAATATCATTGGAGTCTAGTATTCCTTTGACAACTCTTTTAAATCTAGATCCTTAACCCATATATGTTATGTATTCTCCCAAAATATTAAAATATATGGGATTCCATTGAGGAAATATAGTCAGTATTGACTAGACGTCAATATCCTTAGTGGCTATATATAATTATTAACTCAGATTCACCTTAGAGTTTAAATTTATTTGTAGCTAAATAAGACTACTAATAAATGGGTTTAATCAAAAAAATGGTTGTATTTTCCTTATTGAATAATATTATATAAAAAATTATATCATATCCATTAGATAATATTATTGTTATGTGGTTAGTTATTTCACTACAATATTCAAAACTTGTTTTGGAAGGAAAAAATGGGATATTTTAAATATATATAGGACTCATCATTTATCTTCATTTTACTACCACCATGACATTGAAATATAATTGGAAATGTTATTTTTTGATTAAATTTACTCAACATGTATAATGAATGGTTAAAAGGATATGATGTTCTTTGATAATTCAGTTTATAGATTCCTTAATCATTATCATGTGAACTCATTTACTTCATTGAGAATTTCTAAATTTTTTAAAAGAAATATCATGAAGTATAATAGGATGCCATTAGATTCAGAAATTTTAAAATGGTCATGTTGAATTAAATGATAAACTATTTGTGAAATAAATTTATATATAATGGTTTATTTATCTAAAAAATGATAAGTAATTTGTTAGTATATCTAATACCTTATCATAATTGAGACTAAAAATAATTTTATGGGTGTATAAAAGTCAACTAGTTTTAGGTTTATTTGAAAAATAATTATCTTTACACAATTAGGTAAGATTACATTATTTTATATTCATTTTTCATTACAATGGATATATATTATCCAATAGCTACCAAACCAATAGTTCTGTATTCAAGTACAATAAAAACATTTATTGTAAATTTGAAATAATTCCTTGTTGCTTCTAGTTATACACTAAGATAAATGTTTTCATAAGACTCATTATAAACTTCAATCAATCCATTTGGGAAATGATAAGTAGTAATCTCTTATTGGATAACATATGAATATCTATTTCTCAAATCCTTTTGAGCTCACTGTATAACTTGTCTTTTCTAGATCATTTCCCATATTCAAATACATGTATGTTGTAAGAATATTTTATTAAATACATAAGTGGTGAATATAATGTTGAGGAATATAACTATATTTGATTTAACATTTTTCTTCATCAATTCATTTCATTTCCTTTTTCTATTTCCATCATTTTAGCCTAAGAAGAAAATAACCTCCTATTCAATCTTCTTCACTTGAATTATTTGACTCTTTTAATGTTGTTGTAAATGATATTTTGGATTTATATAAAACATGAGATCTTCAGCATTTTATTTAAAAATATCCACCATAAGGGGTGGATAAATATGTTTAAAACAATCTATATCCTCTTTGGTGAAGTATTCAAGAAATCTCCTAAGTGACTTATCCATTTCATTTATCTGATCATGGAAAAATATGGATAATTTTGGTGGTATGTATAAAAATATAATATTAATGGGTTATTTGTTATCAATGTGGAATAATAACCTTTAAAACTAATCAAGATACCCCATAATTTTGAAATCATGATCATCAGCTAGATTACCTTCTTCTAGTTTACACTCATTTACAGCGTCAATAATATTATTTATTTTAAATCATTCATTTTTCTTCTCAGTAAAATACATTGAGATATTTTGGTGTATGTATGAAAAAAAAATATTTAATACACCATAATTAATTATTTATTAAATAAATATAAACATAAAACAAAGCTAAAAAATTGATAGGCCTAGTTTCTTTTGGAAATTATATAGATAACACAATAACTTAATCATGGATGTAATGATATTATTTTAATCTCCTTAATATCATCTTAAAATTAAATTCCTATATTAAAACTACTTGGGATAACCCTGGGATGTATATAAGAAATATATGAGCTAAAAATCCCAATATAACAATATTCAAATCATATCATAAGGTAAAAATTTATATGTGATTCAATAGGAATAGCATTATGACATAAAGAGGTGATAATCATGAACATGAACATAGAAAAATTGTATAATATGATAACATCGAGGTATATAGGATTGTGGTAACAACATAAATAATGACATAATAAACATAAGTCGAGTATAAAAACCGAGAAATCATAACATAGTGTGCTTAAGATAACCTCCATCGCATCATATATAGTATTTCATGAGATAAAAACATTTACCAATTCATTGGAGACATATATAATTCCATTAACACCCTTAACTTTTATATCATGTAAATGCATTTGTGTTCCATATAGATCATAAAACATAAGAACAAAATTCATTACATTTATCCATATGATTATGTAGTGTGGTTTATATACATAGAAGTCCCCAATACATTATGTATATGTATATCTAGTTGAATACCGTTGACTGGAATTCGGAATTGGTATTCACATCAAAAATGTTTGGCATCGAATATCGCATGACAATTTCAAAAACATAACATGTGTACATATAGATTCATGTAAGATATTAATGAGAGTAAAATGGGGTCATAAATCAATTATATATCATAAAACAATTAAGAGTGATGTTCAAAAACATATTCCATCATGATAAATTTTAAATCAAAAGACATAGTACATAGGAAGTGCTTGAATAATGAAGAGGAGTGGATCCTTTACATCAAGAAGGATCTTCTGAAAGCATGGGTGAATCTTATTAAGAGATTGGGGAAACCATGGCAGGGATATAGAGAGGGAATGAAATATTAAATATTTTATTTAATGGTTTTTTGTGAAGATTAATTGGAGTCTTGGTGGGTTTTTATATCATAAGAGATATGAATTTTTTATAAATTTCTATACTTAGGTTTTGGACTCGATACGATAAAATAATGAAAAAAATGAAATTAACATGGTTTTTTCACATGGATTCTAAAGAATAAGAGTGGGTTTCAATATATTATAATTATAATAATATATCTCATTAAAATAATAACCTTGGGGAAGTGTAAGTGAGTCATGTTCATAATGAATTAATTATAAACTATAAAATATAATACAGGTTTTCGAGGATTCAATAATGGTTTATAAAATTAGTAAAATAACTTAAAAATGCCATTATATTAATGGGTAAAAATAATTTTGATCATGGATAATATTTAGAGTGTTTATTAATTTACTTTTTGGCTTTTACGCTATCATAATACATACATTATATTTATACTATATTTATTTTTTACCCAAAAAATCAACTATATTAGAAAATTATCAAAACTCACCATTGGACTATATGAATATGATTATTTCAAAAATAATAATAATTTTTAAAATATAATTTTCTAAATATGATATTTCCCATTTTTAAATAAGAATACTTATTTACTAAAAATACATGTTTTTATGAAATTGGCCATTTTTGGACTTTATAAAAATGACATTTGAATGTAATAAATTATATTATCATTTATCTTATAATAGTTATCATATAATAAGAATATTCTATTAAAATATAATTTATTTATAAATACCTTAATTTATCTAATGTGCATCTAATTTGAACCTATATACTTTCAGAAAATTCAATTATTAATTCTTGATGTGAAAATAAATTTTTTAATACTCATTATATAATAATTGATATTTTAATGATAATAAAAGATAAAAATAATGAATATTTTCTTCAAAATAAAATATAAAATTTTTATTACTATGGTCTAGATACATTTCCTTTTAGTACACTAGTGTGTGCCCTATGTGTATGGGGTGTGATGGGGACACCTTCTTAAGGTGGTTTAGTGAATAAGGTTTGGGATGTGATATTAGTAAGCTTAAATTTGTCCCATAAATAGTTTCAATAATATTTTAGTTGTTAAATATCATCCTGTGTTTGATCATGGGAAAATCATAATGATTAGGTCCTCTTTAAAATTCTCTGACAAATGGGCTTCACAAGTTACAATCCTAATAGTCAGGGAAATAACTTCTTTTTTATATATCAATTGTACTTGATTCATAACCCTTAATATATGGTAATCATGACTATCATTGTATTTTGAATAAATTATTGACCATTAAGATTATTAATAGACTTTAACATTTGATATGCTATATTTTATAATGTTCCAAAATAGAAAAATTAGTGCATGAGTTTTCTTTAACTAAATTACCTAATATGTAATTTATTCATTTAAAAAAGGCATTTAATTTATAATGGATATGGTTATTATATTAAACATTTTTTTATTATGTTTTATCATCAATTTTATAGACGTAATTGATAATATAATTCCATTAACATGGTAATTATCCTCTAAATATCACAGGTAGGAATATTTGTTTTCCTCTTCACACATAATGGGGTGGTAGATTAGGAATATGGGATCCAAACACAGAATATAATTTTTATAATAAAAATTAATCATAAAAAGGTTTTACCGTCTCAAGAATTTTTTATTTTTTAGGACATACCCTTAGTTAAGGGATGATTAAAGAGGGTTTGTTGATTTTATTTACATTTTATACAAAAATTAAAAAAAATTATTAGTACTTTAATTGAATAAAACATATGTGAGACAAAATAAAATAATTTTAACAAACATTCCACTATTAAATCAATTCTCAATGGGAATCAACATTAGAAACGGAATATACTCTCTCTCAAGATAATCTAGTGGAAATGACCCATATTTCATTTCTTTTAATCCAATTTTAGACCATGCAAATTATAATAATATATTTTGGTTTATGTACTTCGAAACTACAGGCTTGTGGTTCCGTGATCCATTAATTGGACTCCCAAACCTAGAAATCCTAATAGGTATTTCCTCAAATCCATGACTAAAATTTCTTATTAGTTAGATGTAGAGTATTAAACCCATTACATATTTGGCTAATTCTACCGAATATCATAGTTAAGACTTACCATAAACAAATATTCCCTCGACACAGGATAAACTAAAACATTATGTATGGGTATATATTAATTTAGTAAATGTAAAAATTGATATATTAATATTTAGATGAGTTATTGTATTTTATTATGCATAAATATTTCTGGTTTTATCCTTTTTATGTCATTTAAATGTTAAGTCGGTTTTACTCAATTGATTAACAATTAATTGATAAATACATTACACATTATTTATTTATTTAATTTTTGACTTTTTATATTACTGTATTTACTTATTAAATTGTGATCTTTCATCCATAAAATAAATAATTCATAATATATAATTAAATAATTAAATAAATGACCCGATCATGATATTATCAACCAATTGATTTATTGAGTAGAACATAAATCCACCTATGACCTTGGGGAGAAACTCATTATATCAGTCTTGAAATGAGTTAAAATATTCCACTCATCCACCTATGCATCACCTAGATTGGTATAATAATGGTTCTATCTTGATCAACCTCCACATACCATGGGATACTCCTTTTATTTCTAGTATCTATAACTCACACACATGTGAGTAGAACAAAATGATTGGTCAAGGGGGATTATATAAATAACCATAAACACATAGAGATGACATAATAAAGGAGGGAGAGATGACTCACATTATATTATATTTAATTTAAAAACTAATAATTCCAAATACATGAAATAGATTAAATTAAATTAAACCATCACATACAGTGGTCGTGGTCATTCTCATAAAGAGTGATACATGAAACAAATTTGAAAAAGAACACTACCTAAATTTAATTTCTATTTGTTATTTATTATTATGATGAATTTGATAAAATTAATTAATTAATTAATTCCATTTTTCTTAATAACACTATAAATTTTTTTGACAAACCCATCATAAATTCATTCACAAAAAACAAATGACATGAAAAACAATTAAAGATAATTACTATAAACTAGTTTATGATTTTTTTTATTCTTTAAAACCGTTATTAAATTTTCAAAAATGTCATTTGAAAATGATTGTTGTATGGTATTGGAGCTTCAATTATTAATTTCATGTAATTTAATTATATCATTATTGGGAGACTAAAAAAGGCATACTTGCAAGATACACATCGTGTACCTCAATTTCTGTGTACCCAGGATAAACGCATGGGGCATCGAAGTTTATCTTGTTTGGACTAAATAGAATGTAACAGATAGATACATGCTATGTATCATAATTTACATGAATAATTTCTACCTATTTAAGGAAATGGAATGTTTTTGAATGTGGGAAAATATGTTGTGTACTCCACCAACACATCATACATTTAACTAGCCATGTGTCCTATTGACTAGAAAAATTGATCGATGTGTACATTAGATGAAGAATTTAATGAACTAAACAATATTTACCCTGACTACATATCATGTATTCCATTAACCCTATACTATATTAGTCTCATGTCTAGGTTGACCTTATTTTCGACAACACTATTTGTGTGAATTTCATCTCTAAAACATATTGACTACATAGCATGTACACCATTTACAATCCATGTAATCTGACAAGATATATTAAATGTATATAAATTATACATGTTGTGTGAAAAAAATTCACTAAGTTTTGTTACTTCTTATCATGTTTTCTATCCTGTGTCATGTCATGGTTCAGTGCATTTGGGTACATGACGTGTACTTCAGCTACACATTGTGCAACCAATTATAACTAGATATAGTCATTGGCACATCCTGATTACAATTGGGACCAAGTTGGCTGATAATGTCTTTAGATGAAAAAAGTACTGCCTTTTGTGGTCAATGATGTTTTAGAAGGGAATCACTTCACTTTGAATAATTGGGTGAGAAATAATAGGAATGTTACAATACATTCCATGGTAAATCTGATGACGCTTTTCTGATATATATTTCATAAATATCACAAGTTTTTCAGTGAACTTGTGATGGATGATTTATGAAGGAAGGGGGGAGAAAACATGTGGTCAATCAGCATGGCTGGTCTTGCATAAGGAGGTGTCTAAGATTGCACACTTTCCACGTGTTTGCCAAATTTTTTGGGTCCAAAATATAGATTTGCTCTGGCATTGAAAAAAATGGTTTTCCTTGAAGATATCATAAAAATATTGAAAATGAATCAATTTCTAGAAGATGGGCCTCATGAATTAGATTTCTCAAAGACGTTATGAATGTTGACGGTGTTCATTGCAATTAAAACTAGCATAGCGGATGGTAGAGGTGAAGATATTATCAAGAGAGTACTACGGTGATGGAGAGAACTGTGAGTGGAGAATCATGGCGGTGAAAATGATTTAATAGAACACTTAATGATTATGAAAATCTTCTCAAATCTGGAAAATAGCTATGGTACTTAACGAAATAGAGTAACTTTTGATGGAAATTTTGGAGCTCTTCGATTTGGTGATGACATGGGGATGAGGTAGCTGGAAGGTTCTAGTGTCGGTGGGAAATATCTATAAACAGGCTCCTACCTCCTCGAGAAAATTATTGATACTTAAAAAGAAATTTAGACCACTCTAATTGCAAACACGATTCACATAGAAAGTGATCTCTACAAAGGTAGTAAGATCTATAATGGAAATGAGCTTCGCGGTGAGGTGTTTAGCCTTGAAAAATAAGTGAATTTCACAATGACTAATCTATGATCCGTGAAATAGTGAGCCTTGCGGACTAGAGAGATTTTCGAACTAGAGTGCTCTGTGCAACTGGGATCTTCATGAAGGAGCTCTACAAAGGAGATCTACGAGATGAGGATTTGAATTCCCATATTATGTGAGAAGTGATTTCACGTGAATCAAGATACGATTGGGGTATGGGACTGAGTATTATTATAAAGTCCGGGTAGTTCGTATCAACTTCTGGATAGGAAATAGAAGAGTTGTTTTAAAAGATTAGATTAGTGAATGTTTATCCAGAATCACAGAGATATTGCATTACATTATTTGTGTTAAGAGGGTGCAGACAATTTGGAGGATTATCTCCCAATTACTATATGAGTGAATGGGAATATCTTACTCATTGTATTCCACATCAAGAGATTTTTTTTCTAGTGGACTGTGTGGTACTTGATTATTTTTATACCATACCTAGGACGTAGATATTTTTGTTGAGTAGTAAACCTTGCAAATCTTGTCTTCCTGTGTTTGAGTGAGTTCGGAAGGGAAGGAAATCTTTAAAATCATTCAAAGGTCATTTCAAAAAGAAAGAAAACATAAAAATAAAAGATATCATTGATTGACCCCTTTCTTTCCCAGTGATACATTGATCATTACTGGGTACATCAATTGGTATCAGAGGGACATCCTTCCTTCGTTTGTTCATTCATAAAGTTTTGAAGAGATATTTTGATGGAGAATTTGAACTGCGCAAATAGTAAAAGGATTCTTACATTTTATTGGAAGAATTGTCATACATGGAAATATATAATTGTTACTTATCTTATATATCTTGTAAATGATGTTCCTAAAACTACAATAGATGGATTTCATACTATTGATGAAAAGGTTCCTCTTACTCTTTCTGATAAGAATAATCTTGTGAATGATGGAAGATCTAAAAATTAATTACTCTTATTTCTTTCTAAGAGTGAATTTTTAAGTGTGAAATGTGTTTCTATAGCTAAATAAATATGGGACAAACTGAAAAACATCTATGAAGGAAATACAAATGTGAAGAAGGAAAGAGTAAAAATCTGGAGGCTAAAGTATGAAGACTGGACAATGGTTGAGTCTAAATCTTTTGGATACTTCTTTACATGGGTCAATGACAATGTTAGTAAAATTAGATGTCTTGTTGAAAACATATAAGATTCTAAAATTGTTGAAATTATCATGAGAATGATGCCCAATAAATTTGATTCTAATGTTTCATCGCTGACAGACAGAGACCCTGAAACATTATATCTAGATGATTTACATAGCACTCTCATCACTTATGAGATGAGAAGAGTGAAGAGTATGAATGTCAAAGAAAAATATGATAGTGAAATGTATTTCAAGGCTTAAAAGTAAGAGAAGTCATAAAAAATTAATATTGAAGATGAAGCTAGTGAATCCAACTCTAAAAACAAGGAGTGTCAAAATTTTGATGAAATTTTATCCTTTTTTCCTACAAATGTGAAATTAGGCACAAGGAGATACAAAGGAAAACACTCATTGAGATGTTTTGAATGTTGAGCTATT
Organism: Viscum album; assembly: GCA_963277665.1. Lineage (NCBI taxonomy): Eukaryota > Viridiplantae > Streptophyta > Magnoliopsida > Santalales > Viscaceae > Viscum > Viscum album. The sequence continues at coordinate 20,761,246 of OY728135.1, forward strand.
AGCCACTTTGCGATTAATTTCCCTCAAAAAGGGAAATAGGAAGATATCTATGATGAACACATTAGAACTAAAAGGTCATGTAAGAAACAAGGTAACAAATAAAAATATTCTGCTAGAGGTAAGGATAAAAAGTTCGTTAAATCTAAAAATAAGAATATTTTTGCCAAAAAATAAGGAAGATGGTGATATCAAGAAATAATCTGAAAAAGCTATTACTGAGAAATCTAGGGAGATTATATTTTTTGGAAACAGTAAATAATGATGATTATGAGAGCATTAGTTCTAGGAAATATAAAACTCAACATGAACAGTATCTAGAAAGAGATATAATGGAATGTTTTTGAAAGATCAGGAGTCTTGAGAAGGAAAAAATGAAATTGGAAAATGGAAAATCATCTTTAGGTGAAAAAGAAGGTTTTCATGATGATAAAGAAAAATTTTAAGATGATATAGATGATCTTAATAATTCTCTTGGGAGTGAAAATAATTTTAATGATCCTCTAGAAGTAAAACTAAATAAAAACTTAGATAAGCTGGAACTTGTCCAAAAAAAAATTTTAAGCATAGTAAATGAACACCAGGTTCAAAAACACTATTACAGAAGTTGGTGGCAGTTCATTGAAGAATGATGCTATGAATGATAAAAAAATTATCTTCAAAGGATAAAAAGATAGATCTAAATGGTTCTGATAAAAACAATGTAGGAAAGGCTATGTATGTTGTGAAAGTTAGAAATACTAAAAAAATGATGCATCTAAAAATCCTGAGTCCAGAAATGTTTCTACAATTTTTTATTCTGGTATTTCTGAATAGAAATATGAGATGAAGAAGAAAGTTATAATTGAAAATATAATGGTCAGTGGTTAGTAGAGTTCTGGTGAGAATATTGTTAAGAAGAATTTTCACAACTATTGTCGGTATGGATGTTTTGGAGGGAAATATTCATTCTATGGCTACTGCTGGTATTGTGGTGGATTCAGACACTAGGAAAATATTTTTTGGTTCAACTAACAACATTACAACTATTCCACAGGCTTTGAATGAAAAGGATTGAGGGGGATTAAACATTTTTAAAATAAAAAACCTCAATAGAGAGTTCATAAGAAATATGAGAAGGTTGGTGTGAATTTTGAGAATAGGTTCCAATAAATAGAAACTATATGTAAAAAATTTGATCAACCTGGACATATTACTAAGGGTTTTTGAATGTGTTACCGAAAATAATTTTTTTTTAAAATTCTCAGAATCCAGAGATTCTAAAGGATAAGAATGAAGTATCTGCAAGGTCTAAAAAAGAGTGCTTGTTTGTCTAGCTAGAACACATTTACAAAGCTAGGAAATTGGAGGAAGCACAAAAAAAGTGGAATAAAAGGATGAACATAAATCGCTTATTGTTGAAACCGAATTGAGAGCTATGAAAGTATAATGACCATGGATCCTCGATAGTGGTTGTTTGTCTCATATGATAGGAGGCCTAATTTTGTTAAAGAATGTTAATTATATCAATTAACGAACAATTACATTTGGAAATGATTAATCTCTAATGATCAAAGGTGTCAGATCTGCCATCATTGAAAAAAAAGATAAAATAAAATAAAACACTATATGTTGACGGGTTGAAACACAACCTACTAAGACTTTCACAATTCTATGATGAGGGCATAAAATTAATCTTCCGAATAGATGTATTTGTTTTGAAAATTGAAGATGATGGAAGGGTAGTTACAAGATGCCAATGTAAAAAAGGAAACTTGTTCCAAGTTGGTGAAGCTCAAAATTCTTGTTACATGGGTTCGATGGATGAAAATTAGTTATGGAATAAAACGATGGGACACATGTTTCAATGGAACAAGAAAAGATTATCAACATGAGATAGTGTTTGAGACATTCCTAGTTTAACAACAAGAAGATATTGGTGTTGTACTATTTTTCGAAAAGGAAAGATCATAAATACGGTGCACCAAAATTTGAAATTTGTTCAAAACGGCCTCTAAAACATATCCACTATGATATATATGGGCCAATGAGAAAAAAATAAACAAATACTAATAAGTACATAATCAATTTCATTGATTATTTTACTCGCATTACATGTGTTATATATATGAGGCAAAAGTTGGATGTTATGAAAATGTTTAAAAGTTTCAGAATGAAACAGGAGAATAAATATAATTATTCCATGAAGAAGTTCATAAAAAAATGGTGGTTAATACAAAAATGAAGAATTTTAAAATTACCATGATAATAATTGAATTTGACATGAATTCATCTGACTATACACATCTCAACAAAATGGGGTTGCTGAAAGAAAGAATAGGAGTTTGGTGGATATGGGGAGAACTATGTTACTTGAACATGGTCTTTCTTATTACCATTAGAGGAAAGCCATGAGTACTGCTGTGAATGTATATATATGATGTTTCTATAGGCCAAATTCAAATAATACTATATACTAAATGTTCTATGGGGAAAGCACATGTCTAAAACAGATAATAGTTTTTGGGTGTCCATGCATTATAAAGAACAAAGGTAGAATCCTTGGAATGTATGATCAAAGAAGAGGCGATGAAATTTTTCTTGGATGTGCTCTATAAGGGAGTGGATATAGATGTCTCAATAAAGAAACATGAATAATTATTTATTTTTCAGATGTGAATGTTATTGGAAATTTTATCAAATAAAATAGGTTATATGCTGATGTGGAAGTTGAGTAGGATAGAGATGAATTTTTTATCAATTATAATAATTTTGTAGACTGTGTTAACCCTACTCAAGAAGTGTAAAGAGACTCAAAAATATCAAGTGATGAGGATTAATTTCAAATATCTCATACTAGGATGAGGAAAAAAGTTAAGGCTTAGAAAATTATTGAGATCAACATCAGAGTGTTCAAACAAGAAAGACAATGAATGCTATTGCACACACTTCACTATTTACAAAACATGAAAAGAATAATGTGAACAAATAATTTTAGAATCCAAAATGGGTTCAGAAAATGAATGAAGAGCTTGATCATATATAGAAGAATGATACTCGAGTGCTTTTTCCCAAGCTAGACAACAAGAACATTTTTGGTACAAAGTGGGTTTTCTGAAACAAGATTAATGAAAAATGAGAAGTGATAAGAAACCAAGAATTTATTTTACAAAGTGTATTTACAAATTTATGGTATTGATTTTGATAAAAAGATTACTCCAATGGAAAGGATAAAAACAATCAGAAACTTTCTTGTTGTTTCTACACAATGAGGATACAAAATCTTTCAAATGGATGTCAAATATGCATTTTTGAATGATGATCTTGATCAGGAGGTTTAGATTGATCAAACTTGTCGATTTGTTATTGGAAAAGTTGAATCTTTTGTATCTAGGTTGAAAAAGGATTTTTACAGGCTAAACCAAGCACCAAGGGCATAGTACCCAAAACTCGATACTTGTATGAGGAAAATGAATTTAGGAAAGGAAGATTTGATATCAATCTTTACATAGTGAAATTTCAGGAGTTATCTCTGATCATAATTTTATATGTAAATGAAATTATCTTTGTTAGGAATGATGACAAAACATGTGAATGATTTTCTGAGTAGATGAAGAATTTACTTTAGATTTCTATGCTGGCATCCATGAAACACTTTCATGGGATGAAAATTTTATAGAGGAAAAATCATATTTTTCTGTCTCAATAAAAATATACTAAAAACCTCTGATGGAGTTTGGTATATAAAATTTGAAACCAATTTCCACAGTAATTTCAGTGGGAAAAAAGTTTACTAAATATGTAGAATCCATTGACATTTGACAAAAATAGTTTCAAAAGCTGATTGGAAGTATATTATATTTTACTTCCTCAAGACCTAACATCATCTATGTTGATACCTTATGTGAATGATTTCAGATCACTCATAAAGAATATCATTTTACTACTAGAAAAATAATTCTAAGATATAGCAAAGGTGCAATAAATTTTGGAATCAGGTATGATGAATCATGGGATATTGATATGTTTGGGTATTCGAATGCTAATTGGGCAAGGAATTGTTGATGATCTAAGATCCACATCTGTAGGAGTTTTCTTTCAGGGGAAAATTTGTGATGGTTAGCATAAAAAGAAACAGAATTCAATAACTGTTAGAATAGATGAATGTGAGAAATTTGATCCAACTTAAGCTGCTACCCAACTCATACCGATGAAGGCTCAGTTGGAATATCTACTTTTTAATGTAAAGATACCTTGGATCATGGGTTTGGATAATCAGAGTGCAATCAATCTCACAAGGAATCGGGTACAATATTATCATTCAAAATAGATTTATATAGAGTACCACTTCATCAAAGAATAGGTGGAGATGAATGAATTGAGGCTAGAGTATTTTGCAACATCATAAAATTTTTTCTGACATATTCTCAAAACCTTTATAGAAGGACTCATTTGTTATGTTGTGGTTGAACATGGGTGTCCATCCTCCTTCTCATCAAGTTTTAGGTACATGTTTCTTTCCCCTCTCTCATATTACATTTGGATAGTGTTTCAAGGGGGTGGGAATATAAGAACCCAGTTTTTGCTGCGAAAGACTTTGGAATATTTCTTGATGTAATTCCAGAGCAGTGCCTTTAGACGGCGTGCGATTCTGAGCCCCAGTGTGGCCGGAATGAAATTTTCAGTGAGTTCACACTAAAAACGCCAAATAAATGGGATAACTCTTAAACGATGCTTCAAATGAGAGATTCTAGTGTACGGATGGGTTCGGAATGGGGTTTTTACCCTAGGAATGGCATAAAACATGTCGGCACGGGATGTTTGGACCCCTCGCTCACTTTAGGAACGTTAAATGGATAAATTAATTAATTTATTTATTCATTTAATGGTGAAACTGAAGTATCTATTAAACGGTGGCTCGAATGGAAAAACTGAAGGCACCGTTGAGTTCGGAAAGTTCCGTTTACTCTAAGAGGGGTTTAACTTCTACGGGCGCGGGCCGTTAGTGAAAAATGGCCCCAGGGGCGTTTTTGTAATTTGGTGGCTTTGGGTGTCCGGCTTTATAACGTTCAAACGGAAGCTTGGAATCATGTTATGAGACCACCCTTGTGCTCGGGCGATGGTTTTTACCCTAGGGGGAGCTTAAACTTGTTCGCACCGGAGCTTTTGGACGCGGTTGTTTTAGGGGTCGAGACTTTTAATTAAAGAGTTTATTTATTTAAACTCTCCCCTCCTCCCCTTCCTCCCCATTGAGCCCCCCTGGCGAAACCCTCTTCCCCCTCCATTTACACTCTAGTGAGGCACCTCTGGTGAAGAAACTCCGGCAAGGCAGTGGTGCGGCGGTGGACTCCCCATGAAGCTCTGGGCATCCCCAAGAGGTAGGAGTCATTTGTGTTTCGTTTTATTTTCCCACACCACGTTCGTCCTAATTTTTCATTGTAGAATTGCAGTCCGATCTTCAATACATGTCCATTGTTGTGTAGATCATGTTCTGAGCTTTCCATAATGCTATCTGGATGAAATTTTCGACCACCGGATCGTTTCCGGTGGTCCCTTGAAGTTTTCCGGCCATGAGGCCGGATTCCGGTGGTCGGCAAGGAGGTCCGGCGGATGGTGGCGCGACAGTAGGCATGGCGGAAGGATGGCCGGCCATCCGGCCGGCTAGGAGGCACCATGCTGGTGCGGGACGATGTAGGCGAGCCGACCGAGAGTGCCGACTGCGGGTTCCGGCGAGGGGGAAGATCGAGGTCGCAGGCGCGCGACCCTGCGGGGAGACCGAGACCCGCCGTTGGCGGGTCGCCGTGCGGACGTGACCGACTAGCTGGTCGGTCTATGGAGCGACCCGCGCGCAACGAGGGTCATGCGGCAGACGGGGGCCGCTGTGCGGCGGCCCACGGGTCCAGCTAGGCTGGGCCCAGGTGGCAAGCCCGCGGTCCCAGCGGACCGGCCGGAGGGAGCCGGCCCGAGCGGGGCGGACCGGCCGGACCGGGCTAGTCCGGCCCAAGGTGCCCCCCCTTTAAAATATTTGGACGCCCATATTTCGAGTTACGAGCGTCCGTTTTGAGCACTGTCTGCAGCACCGAGGACCTAACAGCAAGGCGGAGTTTTTGAGATGGTCCCAGGAAATTATAATTCCCGATACGGGGGGCTTCGGTGGTGCGACACGTACGTCGAGGGGATTGACGTTATCTCGGGGATTCCTGTTTTTAACGGCACGGATGCGTCCAACGCCCGTTTTGAGCTCCATCAATGGCATTGGGACCCTAACGTCGGGGTGAACATTTCTGGGTGGTTTTGGGTGTTGAAGCAAGAGTTGAGGTGTGGCCCCCAAGGCCCGTCATTTGAGCTGCGAGTAGCATTTAGCGACTTTCTCATCGGATGTCCGTTCGGGGCGTGCGAGCAGTCGATTCTGGATGTTTTTCCGAGGGGATTGAAATGGTGCAATCCACCTGCTCTAATTCAGCATGATGGTGCAGGCCCAATGAGGGCCATATGGGCGTTGATGGAGATTTTCCATCTCTATCACCGGGTGATAGTTTTGGAAAAGTGAGTAGTCCACCTTGTGTACATTTTCGAGAGGATCGCAATTGTGTGATCTGTTCTTTGTGTTTAGGGACCGGGATGTGGGTCCCATGAAGCACCGCTCATGTGCGGTGCGCCAGAATTCATCTTTTTCCCTGGATATCCATTGCGCACAAGTGAGAAGTGTTTTTGACGTGTTTTCCTGAGGGGATCGCAATGGTGCGATGCGATCGACTGTTTTCGGGGTCAAGGCTCAGGATCATGGGACGCCATTCGAGCGCGAGGCGGTGTTGGTGACTTTTCCATCGGATATTCATTTGAGGCAAGTAAGTATTCTATCTCGCATGTTATTTCACATGGATTACAACATTGCAATCCGTTTGGTTGTACAGATCCTCTTGCGCGATATTATTAAATGTGGAAATCTGAAAGGCGCTCTGATGGTGGTTCTTCTCGGCGTGTTTGCATAGAACCCTGGGTGTGTGATCGTGTGAACTCCCGTTTGAGTGATGAGATGTGGTTGGTTGTGCCTTAGCTATTGAGGTGGTAGGTTGGAGTTGCTATGTCAAGCCTTCGCATTGACGTTGGGTGCCATGTGCCTGATAGCCTTTGGGCAGGAATGTGGTATACTCTAGGAGTATACGGGAATGTGTGGCGGTACATGTGGTTGTTTTTACCTGAGGATGTTTGTGTGCTATGTTGGGGTAGTCTTGGGGCCACACATCGTGTGGGCCCCATGTGCGTGTGGTGTTCTGATATGCGTAATTTTCACCTCTCGCGACGTAGAGGGTCCCTCGGTTCCCGGTTATTGACCAGTGGGGTGGAGTTTTTTCCCCTGGCTCTGTGCTCGATGGTTTAGATCATCAGGGTTGAGTGGTTTCCCCTGGTTTCATTCCGGAGTCAGGTGGTTGCACGATACCCACTTCGTGTTCGGTTGGCCAGTGTTGTACCCTCCATTGGAGATGGCCAGAGCCGTTTTGGGTTTCTCGCTGACTTTTAGGGTTTACCCTATAGCAGAGACTAAGTAGTGGGTCACCTGACCTCTTAGTCTCTACCCTCCAGCAGAGACTAGGCAGTGTGTCACCCGACAACCACTTAGGGTCTACCCTCTAGTAGGGCTGGGCAGTGGGTTGCCCGTCGTCTAGTTCCAGGTCTTCCCTCCAGCAAGGCTGGGTAGTGGGTTGCCTGTCAACATATTCTTGGTCTATCCTCCAATGGATCTGGGTAGTGGGTTGATTGATGATGTATTAGGGTCTACCCTCCAACAGAGTTGGGCAGTGGGTCGCCTGATGATGTATTAGGGTCTACCCTACAACGGAGCAGGGAACTGGGTCACCTGATGATGTATTAGGGTTTACCCTCCAGTAGGGCTGGGCAGTGGGTCACCCGATATCTTGTTAGGGATTACCCTCCAGCAGGGCTGGGTTTTGGGTCACCAGATATCATATTTTGAATTACCCTCCAGCAGGGCTAGGCAGTGGGACACCCATTGACATTCCAGACTAAGTCTTTTCTACTAGGCTAGTCTGTGGCTGTCCTCTGTGATTACCGGAGCGGGACCCTTGGTTGTACAAGAGAGTGATGTAATGGCCATGTCTTTGAGGATACTTCTAGATTGTGGGGCAGTGACGAGATGTGGTTTGATGTTCCCTTAGAACTCTCAAGTATGAGGAGATTTTCCCCCACCAAGACTTGTCCTTTTGATGCGACCTAAAACCATGTTGGCAAGTCAGTGCCACCGAAAGCAGATAGTGTCGAGGTGCGGGGGTTTGTGCCCCTTGACTTGTAGTTCGGGGCAGATGTGCGGGATGCTGGGAATCAATGGTTTACTTCTGGGACTGTTGGCGACTCACTTTCTTGGGTTGAGCTGCAGAATGGAGATCCCCTTATGATCTTGTTCGGGCTACTTGTTTGAGCGTATGAATATGTATATACCTTATTCTAGTACCCACTTCTTGGGATTGGTTACTCTCCCTCCAAGAGAGGCGAAGACGTGCGCGGTATACCACTTTCTTTCTGTGTCTAGATTCTCGTGGTTGGGTGAGTCTACTCTCCTACTATAGGTAGTGAAGACTCAATGAGAAGTTCATATTCTCACCATTTCCAGCTCCTTGTGTTTGGACAAGTCTTATTCCTTTCTCTTATTGGGTTGAGTTGGACTCTTTACTGCACTTTCAATTGTACTCCTCTACTTTTCATGTTCTCTCTACTGCTCACCCTTTGTTACCTCCTTTGTTGCTCCCTCAAGCCTTCAGGGTATCCTACTGAGTATTTTTATACTCACCCCTTCTTGTCCTTTGCCCGCACTTGGTTTTCCCTTTCAGACGAAGGACAGGTTGGTCATGAATTCAGTGGAGCTTAAGAGATCAGGAGCTTGGACCGCGTATGGTGGACGTAGTCAGGTTCCAGGTGGGGGACCCTTCCAGCTGTTTTCTTTTGCTTACTTGTGGCCGGGTTGTGGCACTTTTCTGGTTGCGTGCGTGTTTAGCCCCTTTTCTTTTTCCGTTTACCTTCACCACTATCTTGTACTGTTTAGAGGTTGATGCACTTTTGTAGGATATATATATAGCAGTTGCACTTTACTATACTTTCCTTTTGTTTTACTATGCACTTTTTTATTGAGTGTGTTGTGTGTGTGTGTATCGGTACTTAGGAAAAGTCCTCCCCAAGTTATTGTGCCTTCGGCACTGGTCGCCAGCCCCTGGCCTATAGAGGCGGGCTTGGGTTAGTTGCGGCTCGAGCCCGGGTAGGGTCGGGTCGTGACAGAGTGGTATCAGAGGTGGTTCGTTCCTTGGGAGATTGTACGGACATCCCTAAAAGAGGATATGGTTGGGATTTAGGTAAATAGTGTTAACGTGTCTCGAGAGCGGCTCTCATTACAGGGATTCCAATGATGGTGCGACCGTCGATGTATCCATTCACCAGGACCTTGATAACCCGCTGGTCGACACGGCATGCTGAGACACTTGTTGTGGGGAAAATTGGTTTGTGCATCACATAGGATTGAGTCTTTGACTATCCTTCTTGAGTTAGCTCCCCATAGTTGTTGATATTGGTATATTCATAAATTCTCATCTGATCGCGGCCCTTCTTGATAATATTCAGAATGTCCCTGCGAAGATAGCCTGCCAGGATACCACCTTTGGTTCATGACGACAACCCTATGAGCTATGAGGCCACAGTCTAGGACCCATCAGGCAAGCCCCATTCTTTGGGTGGGATGGTTTTAGCACCCCCACCTGTTGAGCAGCAGACAGATTCAGCAGAGTGGACGGGGCTTGAGCGCAAGTTGAGCGCGCTCCGTGAGTTCCAGCAGCAGAGACCGTTGCGGTTCAGTGGTGAGCCTGACCCTCAGGCAGAAGATGTTTGGCTTGAGACAGTGGTTATCCTTTTCAGGATTATCCAGACGCCGACAGATCAGAGAGTGGCTTTGGCAGGCAACCTTTTTTGTGGAGCAGCTCGATGGTGGTGGAGTCTGGTGACTCAGTTTCTTCACGAGTCATCGCTTTCGTGGGGCGACTTCCAGTTGTTGTTTCGTGAAGAGTTTTTCCCCTCCTGTTTACACTCTATTCAGATTCAGGAGCTCCTGCAGTTTCAACAGGGAGGGATGACGGTGGCCGAGTACGTGGCTAGTTTTGTAGACCGTGCACGCTTTTACCCAAACATGGTCCATGATGACAATAACTGAGTGCAGAAGTTTGAGCAAGGTCTTTACCGATAGATTCATGCTGTCATAGTGCCCTTGTTCATTTACACTTATGTCGAAGTACTAAAGTAGGAATTGGTGACAGAGAGATTCCTGTCACGTTTTGCGGTCGGTAGTTGATGTGGGCATGACGGAGCCGAGATGTCTGTCATGGCTAGCAGGCACCGGAGGACAGGACCTCATCACAATTGGCCTTCCCACTGTCAGTTTCGGAGATGTGGTCGTATACCACTATGGCGGAAAAGTTTAGGGCCTCAGCCGAGGGTACCCTTCTGTGAGTGGGCTTCAGGTCGTGGTCGTACACCACAGTGGCACCAGAGGGTACCAGGACAGCTCAGGGAGCGGCGGTGTTATTCTTGTGATGGGCGAGATCACTTGGCACGAGACTGCCCGACCAAAGATGCTGAAAAATTTGGGCAGGCAGCAGGTGCACCACCATGGAAGGGGCAGCGCCGTCATCAGAGTAGTACCCAAGGAGGTGGTGCTAGCAGAGTAGCAGGAGGAGTTGGAATTGGAGGAAGACCTTATGAGGTCTTCCCGTCACCACTAGGCGGTCCATGCCAAGGTCCAGGAGCTGACAGTTGGGACCGCGGACAGTCGTGAGCTTTGGATGTCTACGATCTTGCAGAGCATGAGGTGATAAGACGTACGCTCTATGACTCATCTGCTTTTTTGCAGTAGAATTTTTACACTCTGCCTGTGAAATGATTTTCTCCCTGCTCCTTGCTTGGGTTGTTACTAGGGTGATGATGACCATCGGGTGTAACCCTGCGTTGGTAGATTATAAGGTGTGTAACCTTCCTCTTTAGTCTTTGGCATCAACTTGATCGCTCCTCGAGCGTGTAAGAGAGTCTTGGTTGAGAGACATCGACTGTCGAACCTTGCGGGACCAGATATCCTTAGGTGTTTCACCATATGGATGTTCTGAAGGAGGGAATCACCGGGCCTTGTTCCAGGTGCGGGCGGTGATTCCAGTCGTGGCGTGCGAAGTAAAGGTTCGGTCGGGGAGGTGAGATACCCCCGAGAGCCTATGGGCTATTTGGGACCGTGCAATGGGATGGCAGGGTTCCCTACCACCTTGCCCTAAACCCAAGGGCTGGTTTGGGTGAAAAGCGTCTCATGTGTGACTCACCTGAGTAGAAGTGTGTGTGCTCCAATGAACGTCATCGGTGAGGGTAGACCTCACGTGAACAGATCAAATCCTTTGGTCTGTGTGCGGTGGCACAGAGCTATGCGACAGTTCTTGTGGGTATGGGAGGGCCAAGTTTGGGCTTATTACCCTGAGTTATCCCCGAGTTTTTCTTTTTGGGGACAAAAATCATGAAGGAGGGAATGGTTTAAGAACCCAGTTTTTGCTACGAAATACTTTGGAATATTTCTTGATTTTATTCCAGAGCAGCGCCTTCATACGATGTGCGATTCCAAGCCCCGGGGTGGCCGGAATAAAATTTTCAGTGCGTTCAAATTGGAAATGCCAAATAAATTGTATAACACCTAAACGGTGATTCGATCCAGATATATGAGTGTACGAATGGGTCTTGAATGTGGTGTTTACCCTAGGAACGACATAAAACATGTCAACACGGGATGTTTGGACCCCTCGCTCGCTTTCAGAACGTTAAACGGATAAATTAATTAATTTATTTATTCATTTAATGGTGAAACTCAAGTATCTCTTAAAAGGTGGCTCAGATGGAAATAATGAAGGCACTGTTCAGTTCAGAATGTTTCGTTTAACCTAGGAGGGGTATAAGTTTTACGGGCGCGGGCCGTCAGTGAAAAATGGCCCCAGGGGTGTTTTCGTAATTTGGTGGCTTTGGGCGTCCGGCTTTCTAACATTCAAACGGAAGCTCAGAATCAAATTCCGATACCACCGTTGTCCTCGGGTGGTGGTGTTTATCCTAGGGGGAGCTTAATCTTGATTGCGCTGGAGGTTTTGGACGTGCGTGTTTTAGGTGTCGGGACTTTTAATTAAAGAGTTTATTTATTTAAACTCTCCCCCCTCCCCTTCTTCCCCATTGAACCCCACCTGGTGAAACCCTCCTCCCTATCCTCCTCCACTCCAGTGAGGATCCTATGGTGAGGAATCTCTGTCAAGGCACTGGTGTGGCAGCGGACTCCCCGTGAAGCTCCGGGCATCGCCCAAGTGGTAGGAGTGGTTTTTGTATCGTTTTATTTTCCAGCACCATGTTCATCCTAATTTTGCCTTTTCAAATTGCTGCCCGATCTTTGATCAAAGCCCATTGTTGCGTAGATCCTATTCTGAGCTTTCCGGAATGCAATCCAGATCGAATTTTGACCACCGGATCGTTTCCGGTGGTCCTCTGAAGTTTTCCGGCCACGAGGCCGGATTCCGATGGTCGGCCAGGAGGTCCGGAAGACGGCGGCATGGCAGCAGGCGCGTCGGAAGGATGGCCAGCCATCTGGTCGGCCGGGCGGCTCCTCGTCAGTGCGGGACGGAATAGGCGGTCCAGTCGAGGGCACCAGCCACGGGTGACGACGAGGGGGGCGATCGGGGTCGCAGGCGCGCGACCCCATGGGGAGACCGAGACCTACTGTTGGCGGGTCTCCGTGTGGACGCGACCGGCCAGCTGGCCGGTCGGTGGAGCGACCCCCGCGTAGCGTGAGTCTTGCGGGCGAAGGCGGGTGGCATTACGGCGGGCCGTGGGTCCGGCAGGGCCACGGTCTCAGCGGGCTGGCCGGAGCGGGCCGACCCGAGCAGGGGGGACCGGCCGGACCGGGCCGGTCTGGCCCAAGGGGGTTCCCCCCCCCCCTTATAATATTTGGACGCCAGTAGTTTGAGCTACGAGCGTCCGTTTTGAGCGTCGTCTGTGGTAGCGTGGACCTAACAGCAAGGCGGTCTTTTTGAGATGGTTCCGATCAATTATAATTTCCGAGACAGGGGGCTTCAGTGACGTGTCACGTACGTTGAGGGGATTGACGTTATCCCGAGGATTTTTGTTTTGGACAGCGCAGACGCGTCTTACTTCCGTTTTGAGCACTGTCAGTGGGGTTGGGACCCTGACGTCGGGGCAAAGCGTTCCAAGTTGGTTTCGGGCATTGATCCTGGAGTTGAGGTGTGGGCCCCACGACCCGTCTTTTGAGCTGCGAGCAGCGTTTAGGGACTTTTTCATCGGACGTCCATTTGGGGCATGCAAGCAGTTGATTCAGGAAGTTTTTCTGAGGGGATTGCAATGGTGCAATCCTCCAGCTCTAATTTGGCACAATGGTGCAGGCCCGATGAGGGCCGTTTGGGCGTTGATGGAGATTTTCCATCTCTATCACCGAGTGACCGTTTTGGACAAGTGAGTAGACCACCTTGAGTACTTTTTTGAGAGGATCACAACGGTGTGATCTGTTCTTTGTGTTTCAGGACCGGGATGCGGGTACCACAAAGCACCGCTCATGTGCGGTGCTCTAGAATGCATCTTTTTCCCCAGATATCTGTTGCGCTCAAGTGAGCAGTCTTTTTGACTTGTTTTCCTGAGGGGATCATAATTGTGCGATGCACCTGACTGTTTTCGAGGTCGAGGCTCGGGATCATGGGACGCCATTCGGGCGTGAGGCAGTGTTGGTGACATTTCCGTCGGATATCCATTTGAGTGAGTAAGTAGTCTATCTTGCATGTTTTTCCATGAGGATTATAACAATGTGATCCTTTTGGTTGTACAGATCCTCTTACACAATATTATTAAATGTGGAAATGTGAAAGGTGCTCTGATGGAAGTTCTTCTTGCCGTGTTTGCAGAGAACCCTTGGCATGTGATTGTGTTCAATCTTGTGTGAGTGAAGAGATGTGGTTGGTTGTGCCTCAGTCGTTGAGGTGGTAGGTTGGAGTTGTTACGTCACACCTTCGCGTTTACGTTGGGTGCCATTTTCACGATAACCTTTGGGTTGGAACGTGGTATACCTTGGGAGTATACGGGAATGCTTGGAGGTACACGTGGTTTTTTGTACCTGAGGATGTTTGTGCGCTCAGTTGGGGTTGACTTGGGGCCACACGTCGTGTGGGCCCCATGTTCGTGTCGTGTTCTGCATTGCGTACTTTTGAACTCTCGCGACATAGAGGGTCCCTCGGTTCCCAATTGTTGACCAGCGGGGTTGAGGATTTCCCCTTGCTCTGTGATCAATGGGTTAGACCCGCAAGGTTGAGTGGTTTCCCATGGTTTTGTTCCGAATTCGGCTGGTTGCACGATACCCTCTCCGTGTTGGGTTGGCCAGTGTTGTACCCTCCAGTGGAGATGGCCAGAGCAGATTTGGGTTGCTTGCTGACTTCTAGGGTTTACCCACAATCAAAGACTGGGGAGTGGGTCACCCGACCCCTTAGGGTCTACCCTCCAGAAGAGACTGGGCAGTGGGTCACCCGACGACCTCTTAGGGTCTACCCTCTAGCAGGGCTGGGCAGTGGGTCGCCCATCATCTAGTTCCAGGTCTACCCTCCAGCAAGGTTGGGATGTTGGTTGCATGTCGACTTATTCCAGGTTTACCCTCCAGTAGAGCTGGGTAGTGGGTCACCTGAGGATGTATTAGGGTCTACCCTCCAATGGAGCTGGGCAGTGGGTCGCCTGATGATGTATTATGGTTTACACTATAGCAGGGCTGGGTAGTGGGTCACCTGATATCTTGTTAGGGTTTACCATCCATCAGGGTTGGGTAGTGGGTCACCCGATATCATATTATGAATTACCCTCCAACAGGGTTGGGCAGTGGGACACCCGTTGACATTCCAGACTCATTCCTTTCTACTAGGCTAGTATGTGGCTTTCCTCTGTGATTACTGGAGCGGGACCCTTGGTTGTACGGGTCAGTGATGGAACGAACCTGTCTTTGAGGAGACCTATTGACTGCGGGGCAGTGACGAGTTGTGGTTTGACATTCCCCAGAACTCTCTATTAAGAGGAGTTTTACCCACACCTAGATTCTTCCTTGTGACGCGACCTAAATCCATGCAGGCGAGTCAGTGCCTCCGAAAGCGGATAGTGTCGAGGTGCAGTGGTTTGAGCCCCTTGACTTATTGTTCCGGGTAGACGTGCGGGATGCTGGTCATCGATGGTTTACATCTGGGACTGTTGGCGACTCACTTTCTTGGGCTGAGCTACATGATGGAGATCCCCTTACGATCTTGTTCGGGATTCTTTTTTGAGTGTATGAATATGTATATACCTTGTTCCAATACCCACTTCTTGGGCTTTTTTACTCTCCCTCTAGGAGAGGAGAAGATTCACGGTGTATGCCACGTGCTTTCCATGTCTAGCTTATCATGGTTGGACAAGTCTACTCTCCTGCTATAGGTCGCGAAGACTCGACGAGAAGTTCATCTTCTCACCGTTTCCAGCTCCTTGTGTTTGGACGAGTCTACTTCCTTTCTCTTGTTGGGTTGAGCTAGACTATTTACTACACTTTCTGTTGTACTCCTCTAATTTTCCTATTCGCTCTACTGATCACCCTTAGGTACATCCTTTGTTGCTCCCTCGAGCCTTCGGGGTATCCTACTAAGTATGTTTATACTCACCCCTGCTTGGGCTTTTCCCACACTTAGTGTGCCCTTACAGATGACAGACAGGTTGGTCATGACTTCAGTGGAGCTTAGGTGATCGAGAGCTTGGATCGCGGGCGGTGGTCGTAGTCAGGTTCCAGGTGGGGGACCCTTCCAGCTGTTTGATTATTCTTAACTATTGCTGGGTTGTGCCACTTTTCTGGTTGGGCACGTGTTTAGCCCATTTTCTTTTTCTTTTCACCTTCAATACTTTCTTGTACAGTTTAGAGGTCGATGTACTTTTGTGGGATATATATATATAGCAGTTGCACTTTACTCTGCTTTCCTTTTCTTTTACTCTGCACTTTTTCATTGACTGTGTTGTGTGTGTCTATACAATTACTTAGGCAAAGGCCTCCCCGAGTTATTGTGCCTTCGGCGCTTGTTGCTAGCCCCTGGCCTATAGAGGCGGGCTTGGGGTAGTTGCAGCTCGAGTCCGGGTAGGGTCAGGTCGTCACACATAATTTCATAAATCTATCCTTATCAAGGCATGCATAAAGGGGGGTTGTGGGTAAGGTGTGAATTCATCATGTAAGTTTGTGAACTATTCTCACTACTTTTTGGATGGTTTGAAGAATGGTTGTATAGTGGTTGTAGGAAATGGTTCTAGGAAAAAAATTATTATTGAAAGAATATTATTGAAGTGAAGAAGACTAAGGAGGAAAGATGATGTGATGTGATTTCATAGTCACTACATTTGGATAGCGTTGTCTTGCTATCAATAATGTGTGTTTCCTACAATGTGTTAGCTCACGTAGGTTTAGAATTGTTAACAAGTGATCTATTGCTTGTAGTTTCAAAAATCATTGAATTATGAATTTTGGTTGACAATAAATTTCATAGGGGGATATTGTTGAGATCAAGTGGGAAGATAAGGGTTTTGGATGAACAAATTATGGTATTTTCTTCAAGGAATTTTGAGAGTAAATGGAATCACATCACTTTGTATAAGTAGGCGAGGAAAGACAGAAAAGTTACAATACTTTCCATGGTAAATCTGATGATAATTTTCTGATATGTATTTCACAATGATTAAAAGTTGGTTAGAGGACTTGTGATGCATGATTTTTTAGGAAAAGGTGAATAAAACATGTGGTCAATCAGCATGGTGGGTCTTGTAGAAGCAGGTGTATTCAATGGTGAAGTTTCACAGTGTTCTTCACGTTTACGATGAGTTTCATGAATGGAAGAGGTGGAGATCATTTAAAGCAACCATTGGGGTGGTGAAAAGAATTGTGAGCAGATCATCATAGAGGCATAAAGTATTTGACAAGACACTTCTTGGTTACAACAAACATTACAAATATGAAAAATAGCATTGGTACTTTATGAAACAGAATGAATTTCGATGGAAATCATGGAGCTCTGTGATTTGGTGTTGACATGGCACTGAGGTGGCTGGAAGGTTCTATAGTTGGTGGTAATTGACTATAAATAGGATCTTACCCCTCGATAAAAGTATAGACTTAAAAATAATTTTATAGCTCTCGAATTGGGAAGAAGGTTTGTGGAAAAAGAAATCTCTACGAAAGAAGGAAGCTCCGTGAAGGAAAGGAACTTCACGGTGAGTTGTTGAACTTTTCAAAACAAGTGAACTTCATAAATAACAATATGCTCTTTATGAAATAGTGAGCTATGTGATCTAGTGAGCTTTGAAAACTAAAGAGCATGGTAAACTAGAGTGCTCTGTAATGTTGGGAGCTTCACGAAGGAGCTCTGCAAGCTGAGGATTTGAATTTACAAATTATGTTGGAAGTGATTTCATGTTAATATAGATATGAATGGTGTATAATAATGAATATTATTATGAAGTCTAACTAGTTTGTATAATCCTCTAGATATGAAAGAGAAGAGTTTTTTTTAAAAGATCAGTTTTTTGAATGTAAGTTAATTAGCACATAGATATTTCATTACCCTATTTGTGCTAAGAGGGTGAAAACACTCTTCAAGATTATCTCCCAAGTACTACAGGAGTGAAATGGAATATCCTACTCATTGTATTCCTCATAAAAGGATTTTTTTTTCTAGTGTATTGTGTGGTACTGAATTATTTTTACACCATACCAAGGACGTAGATACTCTTGTTGAGTAGTCAACCTTGTAAATCTAGTGTTCCTTTGGTTGTGTGCATTTAGTAGGGAAATGACTCTTTAACAAGAGGAGAATATTGTTTTAAAATGAAAGGAAACCTAAAAGGAAAATATATAACTGATTCACCACCTACCCCTCTCAGTTATACATGGATACTAACTGGGAATTTCAATTGGTATCAGAGGGACATATTCCCTTCATTTGTTCTTTGGTGAAGTTTTGAAGAGATGTTTTGATGGAGAATCTGAATTGTGTAAACCGTAAGGGGATTTTTATATTTTATGGAAATTATTATCAAATCTAGAAAGATAGAATGATTTATTATCTTATGTCTCTTGGATATAAGGTTCTTGAAAATACAACAGATTGATTTCCTGCTATTGAGGACAAGGTTCCTCTTACTCCTACCGATACGAAGAATCTTGAGAACTATGGAAGAGATACAAATTCATTACTATCATCTCTAACTAAGATATAATTTTTAAGAGTGAATGGTGTTTCAACAGCTAATGAAATATGGGACAAACCTAAAAATATCTATGAAGGAAATAAAAAAGTGAAGAAAGGAAAACTACAAATATGGAGGCTGAAGTATGAAGACTCGAAAATGTGTGAGTTTTAATTTGATGGAGACTTCATTACAAGGGTCAATGACATTTTCAGTACAATTATATGTCTTCATGAAAAGTTGGAAGATTCTACAGTTGTTGAAAAGTCCTTGAGAATTCTTCTTAATAAATTTGATGCTAATGTTTCGTCATTGTAAAACGGAGACGCTAAAAAATTATCTCCAGATGATTTCCATAGCACTGTCATCACTCATTTGATGATAAAGGAGAAGAATATGAAGAGTAATGAAAATGATTATAGAGAAATGTATTTCAAGGCTAAAAAGAAAGGGAAGTCAAAGAAAATTCCTGTTAGAGATGAATCTGGTGAACCCAACTCTGAAAACAAGGTATGTCAAAAATATATGAAATTTATTCATTGTTTTATAAAAATGTCAAAAGAAACATATGGAGATACCAAGGGAAACTCTCTTTTTAATGATTTGAATGTGGATCTATTAGCCACTTTGAATCTACTTTCCCTCAAAAAGGGAAATATGAAGATAGTGATGAAGAAGGAATAAGACTAAGAAGGTCATTGTAGAAACATGGTAACAATGATAAATATTATGGTAGAGGTAAGGATAAATAGTTATTCAAAACAAAAAGAAGAATATTTTTGTTGAAAAATGTTTAAGATGATGACAGAGAGACTTAAATTAAAAAACCTATTGCTGAAACAGTTAGCGAGAGTGCATTTATTTCAATAGTAAATAATGAAGATTATGAGAGAAGTTGTTTTGAGGAAGATGAAACTCAACTTAAACAGTATCTGAATGAAGAACTAAAATAATGTTTGAGAAAGATCAAGATGCTTGAGAATGAAAGTTGGAAATTGACAAATGAAAACCCTTCATTCAATGACCATGATGGTTTTCATGATGAGAAAGAAAAAATTGGAAAGGATATTGATGATATGAACAATTATATTCAGAGTGAAAAGAATTGTAATGATCATATGGAAGTAAAATTGAAGGTAAAAGATGTTGATTTGGATGTTGTCCAACATAAAATTTCGGATGCTGAGGAAAGGAACACAATGTTCAAAAACTCTGTTACAGATATTGGTGAATGTTCTGCTAAGAACGAACCAGAAAAGGATAAAAAAAATTAACTTCAAAGGAAGAAAAGAAATATGGAAATAGTTCTAATAAAAGAAATGATGGAAAGGATACATATGCTGTCAGTGTTAGAAATACTAAAAAATGTGAACCATCTAAAAATACTTAGTCTATAAATATTTCAACTAATTTTGATTCTGGTATGTTTGAACAGAAATATGAGTAGAGGAAGAAAGTTAAAATAGAAAATATGAATTTCGTTGGCCAGAAGAGTTTTGGTAAGAATATTGTTGAGAAAAATGTTCACAACTCTGGTCAGTATGGATGTTTCAAAAAGAAATTTTCATTCTATGGTTACTGGTGGTATTGTAGTGGTTTCAGACACATGAAAAATATGTGTTGGTTCATCCAACAACATTAATATTATTCTACATTATTTTAAAGACAAATATTGAGGAGGATTATATCTTTCCAGAAGAAAAATCCTCAAAAGAAAGTCCAGAAGACATTTGAGGAGGTTGGTGTGAATGTTGGGAATAGGTTCCAACCACTGTAAATGATCTATGAAAGATATGACCGAGCTAGACATCTTTCTAAGGGTTGTCTGATTGTGTTAACAGAAAAAAAAAGTGATTTTAAATTTTTCATAAGATAAATATTCTAAAGGATAAGAATGAAATATCTTCTAGGTCTGAGATGATATAGTGTTTGGTTGTATGGCCATAAAACATTTACATGGCTTGAAAATTG
Organism: Viscum album; assembly: GCA_963277665.1. Lineage (NCBI taxonomy): Eukaryota > Viridiplantae > Streptophyta > Magnoliopsida > Santalales > Viscaceae > Viscum > Viscum album. The sequence goes on from OY728135.1 coordinate 20,781,496, forward strand.
GAAGAAGCACAACAAAAAGTGGAAGAAAATGATGAACATAAAGATCTTGTCATTGAAACCGCATTGAGATATATCAAAGAAAATTGTCCTTGGATCCTTGATAGAGGTTGTTCATATTATATGATAGGATACATAAAGTTGTTAAAGAATGTGAAAGATTTAAATGAAGGAACAGTTACATTTGGAAATGATGAATCTCTATGGATCAATGGTGTTGAACCCACCATCATTGAAAATGAAATGATGAATCCAGGAAATAACTATATGTTGATGGGATGAAACACAACCTGCTAAGTTTGTCACAACACATTGATGAGGGAAACAACATCATATTCAGAATAGAAGAAATTTATTGAAAAATGATGATGATGTAAAGGTAGTTACAAGAGTCCAACGTTCAAAAAGAAACATGTTTCATGTTGGTGAAGCTCATAATTATTGTTAAATGGGATTGGTGGATTAAAATATGTTCTGGAATAAATGGTAGGGGCACATGTTGGAATCTAACATGTGAATATTATCAACATGAGATAGTGTTCAAGACATTCCTAATTTATCCACAAGAAGTTATTGGTGTTTTACTATTTTCCTAAAAGGGAAGACCACGAATACAATGCACAGGTAGGATGAAATTTGTTCTAAATGGCATTTGGAACTTATCCACTCTGATAATTGTGGGCCAAAGAGAAAAAAATCAACATATAGAGATAAGTACATCATAAATTTCATTGATGGTTTTACTCTCATTACATGTGAAATGAATATGAGGCATAAATCAGATGCTCTGAAAATTTTTAAACATTTCATAAGGAATGCTGAGAAGGAATGTTATTATTCATTGAAGATGTTGAAAACAAACAATGGTCGTGAATACAAGAATGAAGAATTTTAAAATTACCTTGAGAAGTGTCGAATTTAACATGAATTCAGTTAAACATACATGCCTTAAGAAAATGAGGTTACTGAAATAAAGAATAGGTGTTCGGTGGACATAAGGTGAACTATGTTACTTGAACTTGGTCTTTCTCATTACTATTGGAGGAAACCCATGAGTAGTGTTGTGTATATACAGAACTAATGTTTCTACATGTGAAATTGATATATTACTTCATACGAAATGTTCTATTGGAAAACTCCATGACTGAAACACTTAAGAGTTTTTCAGAGTCCCTGTATTATAAAGAAGAAAAGTGGAAACCATGGAAAGGGTGAGCATAGAGGATATGATAGAATATTTCTTTACTATTCTCCAAAAGGGAGAGGATATATATATCTTGATAATTAAAAAGGAAGAATTATTCATTATGTAGATGTGAATTTCATCAAAAATGTTTAGAAAGAAAAGAATTCATATGCAAATATCGATGTTGAGTATGATAGAGACGATATTGTTAACAATACTGATAATGATTTAGAATGTTTTAATCTTACTCATGAAGAGGAAACAAACTCAGAAATATCATGTGATGAGAATGAAATTAAAAAATCTCATCCTAGGATAAGGAACCATGTAGAGGTTCAGAACATTATTGGACATAAACATTAGAGGGTTCAAAAAAGAAGGACAATGAATGATATTACACACACTTCACTATTTTACAAAGTTGAACCAAATGTTTTGAACAAATCATTTGAGAATATAGAATGGAATAAGGAGCTCGATCGGATAGAGAAGAATGATACTTGGGAGCTTTTTCCCAAGATAGAGAACAAGAACATTATTGGTACAAAGTGAGTTTTCCGAAACAAGGGGAATGAAGATGGTGAAGTGATAAGAAACAAAGAAATATTTGTTTGAAAATGATATTTAAAATATTTAATGTATTTATTTTGATGAAACCTTTTCTCTAATGGAAAGGATATAAAAAATAAAAATCATTCTTGTTATTGCTTCACAACGAGGCTACAACATCTTTCAAATGGATGTCAAATCTGCATTCCAAAATAATGATATTGATGCGGAGGTTTACTGATGAATCTCAAATTTTCATACATTTTATACTGTAAATCATTGTTTATAATCCCACCATAGTGTTATTGTATTATCAATTGTCACGTTTTTTAGTTTTAGTGGTATTTTTAGCTCAAATGAAAAAATGGTTAAATATGGAAATTTGATAGATTTTTATGATATGGGTATTTTGGTCATAAAATATACCTCTTTATTCCAAATTGTGTGATTTTTATTGTTGAGATACCTGATTCAATTTATTCAACTTTTTCTTTAGGAGTATTGACTGGTCCAAGCATTTAGAGGCCTGAAAAAGACATTTAATATGGGACATTTGTTGGGTGGACAGCATGGACCCCACCTCCATAACGGACAAATAAATCGCTCTAAACACCTCTAAATGTGATGGCTATAGCTTTAGATGATAGAGGATTTAATGATACACTTCCATGATTAATGTAAAGTCAAAATATTCTCATTAAACAATTATTTGAATGCTCCAAACATGTGGAAGATGAAATGTCTCAACAGACATAAATAGTTTCATTGCGTAATTTATTCATAACATCATGGCCATTGATCCAAAATGACTCAAATTTTGTGTAGGGCTGAGACATTACAAGTGGAACAACATTTATTATGTATTAAAGGAGTGAATCGACAGTTTTCAAAGGCATGTTGGCTAGGGAAGTTGAAGAATTGGAATTTGGCCAGTCAAATGGACAGATTAAATGTCTCAGATTAAATCACCCATAATCCCAACATTTGATGGCCAATAAATCTCATAATTTAGGGTGAACATATGAGACATTATGGAACATCTTTTATAAAGTAACCTATTACCATGTTGTCCATTTAATTTGACATCCATGCAGAAAAATATGGAGGATGGTTTTGGAGATAATTCTTTTGCCTCCTCTCCCTATAAATATATATCCTCACCCCTTCTCAAAGAATTGGCACGTCTGTGTGGTCATTTTATATTTTTTTTTGAAGTTTATTTCAATTGTAATAGTATTATTCATATTTAATGTATTTTTCTATTCATCATCTCATTATCATTTTTTATCTATTGTCTTTCCACTCCATTCTTCTTCATTGGGATCTCTCATACTCATGATCATGAGTAACTAACCTGAGGAACATCCCAGGGGATCAAACCAGTGTTGAACCCAAGTAATTTAATATTAATGCTTATTGTTTATTATTTTATTATAGTTAGGTCAAGGGGGGTCTTGGTGGCTAAGGTGCCTTTGTGTCTCTACTTTACACCCGAGGATTAACTTTCTCTTCTATAATATTTTCCCTCGATCGAGGAGGTGGATATGCAGTCTTTCGAAGATTGTTGAGAGGATTGTATATTCAAACCAACATATAGAATAGGGGATTCACACATATAGTGGAGTGTTTTTTTTTAATTAAATTTTAATCTAATAATGAAACGATGAAGGTTCAATCTGGGTGATTCTCTCAGGAATATCTCATTTCTGTCTAACACAATTTTGTCTATATTCATTTTGTTTGCATTATGCATTGCATTTTTACTTTCCTTTATCTTGAATTATCATTACTAAAACCAAAATTTAATTTAGTTTTGTCTTATAAATAATAAAAATATAAAAAAATTGAATTAGAAGTAGTGATTAATTAACCATAAAAACTTCTGAAGAGTTCTACCTAGGTCAGCCCTTATTCTGAACTTAGTTATAAATATTTTTGAGATTGTACACGACAAAATTTCATCAAATTGACACCATTTACAAGGAGACAAGTGGTTTTTACTCACTATTTTTATTCATATTTTGTAAATAATTTTTCATTTCATTTAAAAAAACAACAAAAAAATAATAATTTCAAAAACTAAAATAAATCTTCTATGTTCATGATGTATTCAAATTTTGATTATTATGCTTGGACTGACCAATATCAAGTTCCAGAAAATCCATAAAATGAACATGATTCTTAGTTTAGTAGGATTAGTGATATAGTTCAAAACATAGAGAGCCAAATATAATAGATTGCTGAATATGTATGCACATCCTAGGAGCAACCTGAACCTGAGCCAGAGCCTGAACCCGAACAAGTGGTGGATAAAATTTCACTAATCATTTAATATGTTAAAAAACTTGAGGCGGGTGAGAAAGAACATCTAAAATAATTATTCACATCATCTCACACTCAACCATTCCTCGAGGTGGTCCCAGAAGTACACATTCCAACTGAGGCATTAATGGGAGATCAACATTTTAAAAAAAAATCATAGAATAGCTTTATTTAAGATAACATTAAAGTTGATATTCCCATACCTGTTAATTAAAAATTAGAACCATTATACCTCTATAATGATTTGGAATATTATGAAGAATATGCACCTTCTGAAATTGAGTTGACAATGGTCTTGCCTGAAGAGATCAATTACCCAGATGACAAACATGAAATGGATGATTTATTTATTAATTCTTCATGTTTTAATATTATTAAATCTGATTTTTTTTGATTTCTCTTTCTCAAAAATTTATGATACAACACAAATGGATCATACCTTGGTTGTTAGGGAAAAGACTACCCAAGTGGAGATGACTGAAGAATAGTTGGGGAAGCATGTAGTGGTGCGGCTATCTCCTCAACAACAATTAACATACCATATGGAGGAGGATACCAAATAAGTCAATAGGGAGAAACCTTATATTCTATTCCCTCCCACTTAAAACCTTAAATTTCATCTTTATTCTTTCTCTAGGGTTGGTAACTTTATTATCTTCATTGGGTTTCTCTACATTTAGTGTTTACTCATGGACATCACAAAATCACACATGTGGTGGTCCATCTCAAAGAAACCACACCCACATTATGATTGGAGATAATCCACAAAAGCCACCTGACTAGGGGTAGTAAAAACCTAGCACCCTCTTGGGGGTCTAAACCATGAATTATCTCTTTTATATTCGCTTTCTCTTTCTTTTTATTTATTTTTCTTATTTATTTTCATTTCCTTCTTTTAGTATTAAAGTGGAAGCTGCTAGGAGCTTCACTCACTGTAACCACATCAAATATAATGTCAAGTTTTATCTTTCTTTCCCTTTGTTTTTCTACCTTTATATTTGTATTCTGTTGAGTTGAAATGAGGGGTATTAAAATTTAATTGTAGGGGAGTGTCAACCTACATAGATCTTATTTTCTCTTTTCATTTTATACCATATTTTTAGGATTTTTGATCTTTATTGAATATTCTTATCACTTTTCACACATCAATTGATTTTTAAAGAGTTGAAATGATTTTTGAATGAAAGGTTTTTAAATGATTGTGGATGTGAAAACATTTTCCTTGAATTGGATTGTCAGGAATTTTTATGAGTTTGACTTATTTTTGAAATCCATTGCACTGAAACACTAACTCAACATATTTTTCTATTCTTTTGGTGTATTATAAACCACATTGACATATTCTTCAAAATACCAAAACTTTCTTCAAGGAAACATTAATTTTGTGTGATATCCAAAATTTTTGTTTTTTCTCTTTTAAAGATTTGTATTTCATGGAATGTATTCTAAATGATTAAGTCATCTATTTGTCTGGCCACATTTTATCTTAATACCCACCTTTAAATTTATCATTCATAATCACATAGATGACATGTTATTCCTTATAGGTTGAATCCACATTACAAGCTGATTTTTCCTTACCTACTTGTACTTTTAGTATTTATGCATGGATATTTAATTTTTGAGTGTGGGGGAAGGGAATTTCATGTGCCTTCATTGGGATTTGTATCATTGATGGTTGGTACGAGGTATATGTCAATACTTAGAGAAATTGATAATAAGAGAATTGGGCATGTTTCATTATCTCATTGTGCTTTATTTGTTTCATCCATTTCTCCTTCAAAAAAATGAAAAAAACGAGATGAGCTATAATTCCTCATTGTACATTCTTTTATGACTCATGTCCCTCTAAAAAATCAAGGGAATGAATTTTCATTCTTTCATTGTATTAAATTTTTTTCTCATTCTCCATGAAAAAGAAAAAGGAAAAAGAAAAAAATGAAAATAAAGTTTTTCATTTCTGGAGTTTGTAAAAAAAGGGAGAACATATATGATATAATTCATTACAATCACTGATTGTCTTTGTAACGCCCCGACCCCAGCTACCCAGAGTCGGTGCATTACTTCGTAACATTGGCATGATCATAAAAGATCAAGTCTTGAATGTACGATTAGTTTAGTAGCCTTGGAATCAATAGATACATTCATAAATGTTACATTACGTCATAAAGTGAAAAACTACAATAACAAAGTCTCTATAGTCCACACCTCTATCCTCTTCGGACTATCCCTGCAGGTCATTCATAAAATACTTCTTCACATCTTGGAAAATATTAAAACATTGAATGGGGTGAGCTCAGATACTCAGTAAGGATAACAATATAGCGGAAGCTTTCATAAATAAACATTAACATTTAAGGCAATGTATAATGAAAACAAAATCCTTTTCAAACTTTAAATTAAACATAATATGGAAAAAGTAAAATGAGATAATGCCATTTACTTTTTCACACGGATATTCTACTGGTCGAATAATCACATGCAATATCAATAACCACTTTCATAATGATGGAATGCATAATGCCAGACTATCATAACCACGTAGCCAAGGCCTCATGCCATGACCACAAATAAGACTTTTTCAAGGCCTCGTGCCAAGACACTAGTTTGTCTCATGAGACCTACCGATGCATCAAGAAGCTATAGTGGGCTCCACCCGTCACTTATTAAGTCTAATGCATTCCTCATATGAATAGGTTTAAACATTTCATAAACCATAACATAATCGTATCACATAAAACTTGCATAAAGGAAACATAACATTTACACATTTAAATCACAAGATATCAATACAACACATTGATATAATAAAAACACTTCCAAAACCATTTTCAATACCAAAATAAAAGAAAGGTAAAACATGGTATTTATTTTTCTTTTAAAAAAAGTATGGCTTGTAGAGGAAGCCGAAACTCAAATAATTGTCACGGCAGCAGAGAAGTCGTTGTCGCCGCATACGTATGAAAAAAACATTCCCTTTTGTTTTTTAGTAAATTCTTCATAAAATAATATTCCTTTTGAATAAACGTAAATGTCAAAGGGGTTTATACACCGTATAAAAGAAATTTGTGTGTAAAACAAAATATGCCTCAATGAATGGAGATCGAGATGAAATCCCTTAAAAATAATTTTTAAATAAAATATATCTATTATGTGTATTCAATATATGTACACATAAAGAAAGTATAAATACAAGATAGGACATAATAGTATCATGACATAAATTGAAAGTAGGATATTAACCCAAAGAATGGAAATTGGGTTAAGAAATTCCCTTACCTCGTGTTTGAATTCACTCGACCATTCTTTGATCTTTTGAATAATAAACTAGACTTAATCTCTACCTTCTTAATAACCTTTTTCAAGTTCATTTTTCCTTTTATATCACTTATTACCATGTCATGAACATTATGTAATTATTTAAGTTTATAACGGTCGTTTTGTCGATCTTTGGTACTTGAGTCAAAAATAAACTTCTTATAATTAAAATTTGTTCATGTGGTAAAATAGCCATCATATCCATAATTATATTCATGATTTATATATCATATACATCATATATATCCAGTATATACATTCATTTATAATATTACATAACATTTAGAGGTATGTAATGAAATGCACCGTTCATGGAGACGGTAAGCCGTACGTACGCATTAACGCTACTTTCATTTCTATTTCATATTTTTTGGAATGATGTTATAATTATATAATCGTATAATATATTTCCAGTATAATATAATGTATAATACCATTTACTCTATCCTTTATACATCCCATATATGGCATTAACGATTCAAATCACTTTGAGGGGGCAGTAGTCCGCACTTCCTAAAAAGAAATTATCGCGTTTACCCATAATGGAAACCATAATGTATTCCATATATGAGAAATACAGAAGCATATGTAAAACATAAACATAACATATATATATCATATATGAAAATATTTTCATCAAAATTTCCACCATTAGAGGTGTTAAAAGAATATTGAACAATCATCGTTTCGTGAGGCAATATTTCGCCACCCACAGAAACAGTATGTTTTTTAACCATTAGATGAAGGTTTGTGTAATTTTAAACCAAATCCCTCTCATAAAAACATCCTAGTATATTTTGGATACTAGTGTTGTTATAAAATAAAGGAATAAAAAGAGTTTAAGGGGTTGGAGAATCAAAATAAAACAAAACAACATTAGAGAAGACATTACCTTAAAATCAGGAAACTCTTTTTGATTTGAGCCAAAGGCTTCCTTGGGAAGCCTTCTGCCCAAGGTGAGGCTTCTAGGACTAAGGTAGGGTAGTTGGGAGAGTATTTGGGAAGAGTTTGGCCGAGCCAAATGGCTTGAAAGTGTGAATGTGGTGGTAGAGGTGGGGGCCTTTTATAAGTGGAGAGGAGGGGCACTCTTTGAAAGTAATGAAATGTTACATTATTATACAATGATTTTCGGATTCTAATGGTCCACACTTATATAATTCGAGGATAAGGTGATAAGGGTTCGAAATATCCACACCCAATAGGTTTTTTACAAGTGTAAGGCTTAGATTTTACATTATCCTTTCATTTTATTTAAATAGTTAATTAATGAGGTAATCGCTGCATCATTATGGTGTCATAAATAATTTAATTTATTTAATGTCTAAAAATTTAAAAAAATATAATGATGTAGGAAATAATTTTATCTTTCTAATGAATATTTATAGTCAAAAATATTACTTGTATAACCCCATTTAAAAATTGTTTTAGTAAAACAACTTATGTTTGTGACATTTTTATTTTAACTTTAAATAAAAGGTATATATGTCATTTTCCTACCACAGTGGCTCCATGGGGTCCCCAAGTTGACCCATGGATTGTCTTGGTCGGCCATGACTCATCCAATAGGGTTAGGAGAAGTGTAAAGGTCATTTCATATTATTATAACATTATGTTTACTTTAAATTACACTAATTACCTTTAGTCACGATTAATTAAACTTAAAAGTTACTATTCACCAAAAATTATTTTAATCCCATTGAACAACATTTTACATCCTAATGACAACCATGTATGTCATATTTTTGAAAATAAAATCATAGAAGTGGTAATATTTCATTTAAATGAAAAATCAGTTATTTAACTACCACTTAGTGGTTTCACTATTCATCAAACATTGAAGTTTTTCAGAACAATGCCAAAATTTCACCCTAAGCTATAATTGAAATTCTGAATTCAGAAGTGATTTCTATTTTATGAAATTCCAAACATATAAGTTGTATTAATTAATTTTATAATTAATTCCCGCTGTCACAACAAATAGCGTGTTTTTAAGAAACAATATATATCAAAGGATTGACAATTGTTTATGTCCAATTTCAAAATGAAATTAATTATAATGAACACCATTGGATAAAATGGTAAAAATATATTCTAATTATACTTTAAAATCACTCAATAATATATTTTATCACTATAAATTATTTTGATCAAAAAAGTTGTTTTAAGTATTTTTCACTATTCATAAAAATTTGGAAGTTCTCATAAAATTACAAAAAATTCATCATAGGGTAATTTCGACATTCCGAATCCAAAAATGAAGTCCATTTTGAAATATAAAATATATATAATTTCAAAAGGTGGGTATTACTATTCGTAATGGCTATTTTGATTAGTCGTAGTGTGTTAAAATCTCGAACTTGCGTGCAATGCAAGCTATTGCATTGTTGAAAGAGAAGCGTATCGTGGAAGCTCGGGGTCTTACGTTCTCCCCTCCTTCAATAAATTTCATCCTCCCAATCTGAAATTTTTCTTTAAAAATAAAAGGTTGAAAATAGAAAATACCTTTGTGGAAAACCCACATCGGAAATAAGGTTAATAAAATTTAGCCTTAATAAGAGGGAAAGGGAAATGAAAAAGTCACCACCCAATTATGATCTCAATTTGGAGAACATTGGTGGCAATTAGAGACATATAATTGGAGGAAAACATAAATATTTGTAGGGAGTAATTGAGGTCATCAATCACAAACAAGTGTCAAATTGAGGGCCACAAAGCCTTCAATCTATATTGATTTAAAATATCATCAATTCAACAAGACATAAGGTATTTGGATAACACATTTTTTTTATTTTAATATCCCTTTACTAAAGTTTAAGAATTAATTTATTCATAGAATAAGATATAGGTATATATATATATATTTAGGCTTGACAAGTAGAGTTTAAACCTTCAACTAATTTCTACCACAAACTCATCTTTCACTCAAAAAGATAATAGAACTCAAAAATATTATATTTATCCTAATCGTACAAGGTTCAAAATATTAACACATACCATTTAGATTACGAAAACAATTTTTTAATAACCAGGGACTTCTTGTATGCTAGTGGTAGGTCATAAAGGCTTGTCGCAATATGGTTGTGGGTTTGATTCCTACAGCTTTGTCCGAAGCGACGGGTTATCGCCCAACCTGAAGATTGTCCTTTTTCTAAAAATATTATAATATTCCAAAAATAATATTTAGAAATTTTTTAACCTTAAAAATTACTATCCAAGGTTCAACTTAATCCATTCCAACCTTTATTGTTATCCAAAATACTTCTGTCCAACTCACAGTCCAAATTTTATGAGGAAGGTAAACATAATGAAGATCCCTTTTTTCCGTGTAACAACATGTGAACACCTTCATCATGTATTCTTTTAAAACACTACAACATCCTGAATTACCATGATCCCTTATTCCTTATAGGATACTAGATATACTCCTTTTGTCCAAAAATGTATACAAATCATTAATCAGTTTCAAGGAAGTTAAGAATATACAATATAATTTATCCAAATCAATCAAGTATTATTCCAAAATCACTATCTCGGTATTAGAACCATATTAGGGTTTATCTTTCTCTCAACCATATAATTTCCAAAAATTTAACCTGCTATGGAGTCAATTTTCTTGGTTCCACACAATCTCAAGTCCTTGATGAAATAGTACTACAGTACAATCCTTATATACTCCATAATTATTATAACCAGTACATCATTGATACAACACTCAAATGAAAAAATTATTTAATAACAACATAAGAACTCTAATCATTCCTCGTCATCTGTGGTAGTATCATAACATGATTATTATCCAATAACATCATTTGGGGCATACTCTAATGATTTGATCATTGGTTTGTGTAGTGTCCCCACTCCTTTCAGATGAAGCATTATACATTTGAAACCTTTTTCTTACCCTTGCAGTCACGCACTTGGTGTCCTTTTTCTCTACACTTATAACAAACTCACATTCCCTTCAGGAAAGTTCCAAGGTGTTTCTTCCCACAGTTATCACATATTGGAAAATTCTTCTTTTCCCCCGTCCCATTATCCATCATTCTCTCTTCTATTCTTTTCTTCTCCTTCATCCCTTTAAATCCATAAGACTCAGAGAATTATCTACTTATCTTATTAACACATGATACGATTTCTTCATATGTTGAGAACACATGGGAGACTATTTCCCTTCTAAATGTTGCCTTAATACCATGAAAGATATGATCCTTCTTACTCTTTGGATCATACGTATTGATGGAGTTCACATTCCTTCTACTAGGCGCCATTTCAATACAATGGCATAAACTAGGTTAGTTTATGAATCGAAATACATAATAACAAACTTGAAAAACACTTAACATAAATTGAACTATTTATGGATATAATATATAATCATAAAAATGTTTTCATTGAGGAAGTATGTACTCATAAGCCCTTCATAATGGTTTGTAATGATAATGATAATTATCCTAAGCATACCCCCCAGAAGTGTCGTAACCAAGAGTGTAGCAAGGCCCGTTGTCTTGCACCTGTTCCCGTTCGAGTCTATCTCAAAGCGGTGTTTTTGGGTTTTACCCCTAGGTACATCTGTTCCAGAGCCGCCTCTACCTGCTCATATCCAGACAGGGATGTATTTCTCGGAACACTCAAAAAATCTCTATAATACCAAATTTCTAGGAAGTTCTTCTATATTAATCCTCAAATTCTATCTTTGGGCTATGTGATCTAATCAGAGTTTATCTAAATCTAGCTTCCAAGGTTAGTACTAAACTGCCTCTGAAACCAACTGTAACACCCTGACCCCAGTTACCCAGAGTCGGTGCATTACTTCATAACATTGGCATGATCATAAAAGATCAAGTCTCGAAAGACCGATTAGTTTAGTAGCCTTGGAAACACTAGATAAATTCATAAATGTTACATTACATCATAATGTGAAAAACTACAACAACAAAGTCTCCATAGTCCACACTTCTATCCTCTTTGGTCTATCCCTGCAGGTCATTCATAAAATACTTCTTCACATCCTGGAAAATATTAAAACATTGAAAGGGGTGAGCTCAGATGCTCAGTAAGGATAACAATATAGCGGAAGCTTTCATAAATAAACATTAACATTTAAGGCAATGTATAAAGAAAACCAAAGCCTTTTTAAACTTGAACATCAACATAATATGGCAAAAGTATAATGAGATAATGCCATTTGCTTTTTCACATGGATATTCTACTAGTCTAATAATCACATGCAATATCAATAACCACATTCATAATGATGGAATGCATAATTCCATACTATCATAACCACGTAGCCAAGGCCTCGTGCCAAGAACACAAATAAGACTTTGTCAAGGAATCGTGACAAGACACTAGTTTGTCTCATGAGACCTACCGATGCATCGAGGAGCTATAGCGGGCTCCACCTGTCACTTATTAAGTCCAATGCATTCCTCATACGAATAGGTTTAAACATATCATAAACCATAACATAATCATATCACATAAAACGTGCATAAAGGAAACATAACATTTCCACATTTCAATCATAAGATATCAATACAACACATTGATATAATAAAAACACTTTTAAAACCATTTTCAATACCAAAATAAAAGATAGGTAAAACATGGTATTTATTTTTCTTTTAAAAAATGTATGTCTTGTAGAGGAAACTGAAACTCAAATAATGGTCACGGCGGTGGAGAAGTCATTGTCGCCGCATACGTACGACAAAAAAATTCCCTTTTTTTGTTTATTAAATGCTTTGTATAAAATGATTCCTTTTAAATAAACGTAAAAGTTAAAGGGGTTTATACACCGTATAAAAGAAATTTGTGTATAAAACAAAATATGCCTCAATGAATGGAGATTGAGATGAAATCCATTAAAAGATAATTTTTAAATAAAGTATATCTATTATGTGTATTCACTATATATACACATAAATAAAGTATAAATACAAGATAGGACATAATAGTATCATGACATAATTTGAAAGTAGGAGATTAACCCAAAGAATGGAAATTGGGTTAAGAAATTCCCTTACCTTGTATCTGAATTCACTTGACCGTTCATTGATATCCTGAATAATAATCTAGAGTTAATCTCTACCTTCTTAAGAACCTTTTTCAAGTTCATTATTCCTTTTATATCACTTATTACCATGTCATGAACATTATGTAATTATTTATGTTTATAACGGTCGTTTTGTTGATCTTTGGTACTTGAGTCAAAAATAAACTTCTTATAATAAGAAGTTGTTCATGTGGAAAAATATCCATTGTATATATAATTAAATTCATGATTTATATATCATATACGTCATATATATCTAGTATATACATTCATTTATAATATTAAATAACATTTAGAGGTAAGAAATGAAATGCACCGTTCATGGAGACGGTAAGCCGTACGTACGCATGAACACTGCTTTCATTTCTATTTCATATTTTATGGAATTAACTTATAATTATATAAAGGTATAATATAATTCTAGTATAATATAATGTATAATACCATTTTCTCCATCCTTTATACATCCCACATATGGCATTAACGATTCAAATCACTTTGAGGGGGCGGTAGTCCGCACTTCCTAAAATGAAATTATCGTGTTTACCCATAACGGAAATCATAAACTATTCCATAAATTAGAAATACAGAAGCATAAGTAAAACATAAAAATAATATATATATCATATATGAAAATAGTTCCATCAAAATGTCCACCATTAGAGGTGTTAAAAGAATATTGAACAATCATCGTTTCGTGAGGCAGTATTTCGCCACTCACAGAAACAGTATGTTCTTTAACCATTAGATGAAGGTTTGTGTAATTTTGAACCAAATACTTATAATAATAACATCCTAGTATATCGTAGATACTGGGGTTGTTATAAAATAAATGAATAAAAAGAGTTTAAGGGGTTGGAGAAGCAAAATAAAAAAAACAACATTAGAGAAGACATTACCTTAAAATCGGGTAACTCTTTTTGATTTGAGACAAAGGCTTCCTTGGGAAGACTTCTGCCCAAGGTGAGGCTTCTAGGAGTAAGGGAGGGAAGTTGGGAGAGTATTTGGGTAGAGTTTGGCCGAGAAAAATGGCTTGAAAGTGTGAATGAGGTGGTAGAGGTGGGGGCCTTTTATAAGTGGAGAGGAGGTGCACTCTTGGAAATTAATGAAATGTTACTTTATTATACAATTCTTTTCGGATTCTAAAGGACCCACACTTATATAATTCGAGTATAAAGTGATAAGGGTTCGAAATCTCCTCACCCAATAGGTTTTTGACAAGTGTAAGTCTTAGATTTTACATTATCTTTTCATTTTATTTAAATCGTTAATTTATGAGGTAATCGCTGCATCATCATGGTGTCATAAATAATTTAATTTATTTAATTTCTAAAAATTTAAAAACAATAATGATGTAGGAAATCATTTTATATTTCTAATTAATATTTATAGTCAAAAATATTACTTGTATAACCCCATTTAAAATTTGTTTTAGTAAAACAACTTATATTTGTGACATTTTTATTTTAACTTTAAATAAAAGTTATATATGTCATTTTCCTACCAAAGTGGCTCCATGGGGTCGCCAAGTTGACCCATGGATTGTCTTGGTCGGCCATGACTTATCCAATAGGGTTAGGACAAGTGTAAAGGTCATTTAATATTATTATAACATTATGTTTACCTTAAATTACACTAATTTCCTTTAATCACGATTAATTAAACTTAAAATTTACTATTCACCAAAAATTATTTTAATCCCATTGAACCACATTTTACAACCTAATGACAACCATGTATTTCAGATTTTTGAAAATCAAATCATAGAAGTGGTAATATTTCATTTAAACGAAAAATCAGTTATTTAACTACAACTTAGTGGTTTCACTATTCATCAAAAATTGAAGTTTTTCAGAACAATGCCAAAATTTCACCCTAAGATATAATTGATATTCCGAATTCAAAAGTGATGTCTATTTTATGAAATTACAAACATATAAGTTGCATTAATTAATTTTATAATTAATTCCCGCTGTCACAACAAATAGCGTGTTTTTAAGAAACAATATATATCAAAAGATTGACAATTGTTTATTTCCAATTTCAAAATAAAATTAATTATAATGAACCCAATTGGATAAAATGGTAAAAATATATTCTAATTATACTTTAAAACCACTAAATATTATAATTTATCACTATAAATTATTTTGATTAAAAAAGTTGTTTTAAGTATTTTTCACTATTCATAAAAATTTGGAAGTTCTCGGAAAATTGCAAAAAATTCAACATAGGCTAATTTCGACATTCCAAATCCAAAAATATAGTCCATTTTGAAATATAAAATATATATAATTTCGAAAGGTGGGCATTACTATTCACAATGGCTATTTTTATTAGTCGCGGTGTGTTAGAATCTCGAACTTGCGTGCAATGAAAGCAATTGCATTATTGAAAGAGAAGCGTATCGTGGAAGCTCAGGGTGTTACAGTATTATGTAGCATGTCATAAAATAGGTTAGTCATTGTTTCTTAGATTTTCAAGTAGGATTGATAGAGGAATTTCTTATTTTTTCACTTGAATTAATCATGCATTGAACTTTAGAGTCCAACCTTCTCTTTCTGGCCTGAAACATTTTCAATAATTTTTCCACCAACCCGAAGCAACATAATAATTTAAAACATTAATTAAATCTCTCATTATTGAATTCATTTTAATGTTTCATGCTATGTAGAAATGAAAATTTACACAAGCCTATGGTGAATCATGTGATTTCGAACTATGAGCATAACTCTAGATTCAATTTCCCTTGAGTGAAGAGTGACATAAAATTCCATTTGATGTAGGTGGTGATTAGGTCATGGATTTATTTCTGAGGTTGACAAATTTTAATTATTGAAATGAAAATAAGAGATTATTGTTCTTAATAGATGATACATGATGGAATTCTATTTTTTATAAGATCATTGATATTTTCTCATTTTTGATTGTTGTGTGGATTTTGATTTTAATGTAAGAGGATTGGCCATGAGTGAAATGTTTAAGTGTGGAGGAGTGATTAAGCTCACATTTTCATACATTTTCATACTATAAATCATTGTTTATAATCCCATTGTTGTGTTATTATATGATCAATTGTCACGTTTTTATGTTTTAGTGGTATTTTGAGCATAAATGTAAAAAATGGTTAAATTTGGAAATTTGACATATTTTTATGATTGGGGTATTTTGGTCATAACATATAAATTTTTATTAGAAATTGAGTGATTTGATTTGTTGAAATACTTGATGTATTTTCTAAAACATTTTCTTCTGTAGTACAAACTGATCTGAGCATTTAGAATCCCCCAAAAATCATTTAATATAATAAATTTGTCGTGCGAATAGTGTTGACCCCCCCATCCGTAACGGAGACATATATTGGTCTACACACCTCAAATGTTATTTTTTCAGCTTTATATGACATCAAATTAAATGAGTTGCGTCCATGATTAATCTAATGTCAAAATATACACATTCAAGCATTATTTGAACGCTCCAAACATGTAAAAGATGAAACATCTCAACAGACAGAAATAGTTCCATTAATTAATTAATTCATATCATCATGACCATGAATCCAAAAGTGATCATATTTTGTGGAGGTAAGAAAAATTAGATATGGAACAACATTTATTAAGGATGTAAAGAGTGAATCGACAGTATACAAAGTCATAATGGCCAGGGAAGATGAATAATTCGAATTTGGGTAGTCAAATGGACAGATTAAATGTCTCAGATTAAATAGACTGTCACTCCTACAATTTACAGCCACTAAAGATAATATTTTGATGGTGAATTTAGGATACATTAGGGAACATCTATTCTAAAGAAACAAGTTACCAATTATTCCATTTAATTGGACATCCATGCTGAAGCATTTGAAGGATGATTTTGGAGATAATTCGTTCAGCTCCTCTCCAAATAAATATGTATCCTCACCCTTCTCAAAGCATTGGAACATCTGTGTGGATTTTTTATATTGTTTTGTATTTTATTTAAATTTTCATAGTATTATTTCTTTTTAATGTATTTTTCACTTCTTCACATAATTATCATTTTTTATCTTTTTTATTTCCATGCCATTCTTCTCCACTGCGATCTCATAGACTCTGGATCATGAGTAACTAAACCTAGTAACATTCTAGGTGATCAATCAAGTGTTGAACCCAAGTAATTCCTTATTAATATTTATTGTTTCTTAATATATTATAGTTAGTTCAAGGGTTATCTTATTGGGTAAGGTGCCTTTGTGTCTCTACTTTCCACATAAGGCTTAACTTTCTCTTATATAATATTTTCCCTCAACCAAAGAAGTGGATGTTCAGTCTCTTGGTGATCATTGAGAGCATTGCATAATCACAACCACATATAGAAGAGGAAATTCACACAAATTGTGGAGTGTGTTTATTAATAAAAATTTATACTAATAATGAGACGATGAAGTTTCAATCTGGGTGATTCTCTTGGTAATAAATCCTTTTTGTCTAATATCATTTTGTCTGCATTCATTCTATCTACTATATACATTACAGGTTTACATTCCTTTATCTTGAATTCTCATTTTTAAACCCACAATATAATTTTTTTGTCTTATAAATAATAAAAATATAAAAAAATTAATTAGAAGTATTGATTTATTAACCACAAAATCTCCTCAAGTGAACAACCTAGGTCATCCATGATGTTATGCTTAGTTATAGATATTTTTGAGAACACGCATGATAATGCTTCATCATTTACATTGATCAACCATGTGGATTTGTTATTGGATTAGATTAATCATATGTAAATAGGTTGAAAAAGGATTTTCACATGCTAAAACAAGCACCAAGGGAATGGTATTCAAAACTGGATACTTTCTTGAGGAAAATGATTTTTAAGAAAGGAACAGTTGATAGAAATCTTTACATAGAGGAATTTCCAATATTCTCTAAAATCATAATTGTTTATGTCGATGACATTATCTATACTGGGATTAATGAAAAATCCTGGGAAATGTCTTATAAGTAGATGAAGAAGTTATTTTATATATCCGTACAAGGAGAAATGAAATACTTTCTCGAGCTGAAAATTTTATAGAAGAAGAATCACATTTTTTTTCACAAGAAAAGTATGCTAAAGAACTTCTAAAAAGTATTGGTATAGAAAATTCAAAATCAGTTTCTACACCAGTTTCAGTGGGAACCAAGTTTTCCAAATATGGAGAAGGTATGGAGGTTGATCAGAAATAGTTTCTAAATGTGATTGGAATTCTGTTATATTTTACGGTCTCAAGACCTGACATCATCTATGTTGTTACCTTATGTAAAAGATTTCAGGGGACTCCTTAAAAATCACATTGGACAACTGGAAAAAGAATTCTCAAATATATCAATGGAACAAAATTCTTTTGAATAAGGTATGATGGATCTGGAAATATCGATCGTTTTAGGTATTCAGATGATGATTGGGCAGAAAATGTTGGTGATCAATGATCCTCATCTGGTGGAGTTTTATTTATAGAGAAAAGTTGTGTTATTTGGCATACAAAGAAAAACATTCAGTAACTCCTAGGACAACTGAAAATGAGTACATTCCGACTACTAAATTTGCTATGCAACTCATGTGGATGAAGAATTAGTTGGATGATATACTTGTTATTGTAATGATATCCTTGCTCTTGGGTTTTGATAATAAGTGTGTAATGAATCTAACAAGGAATCTTGTACAACATTCTAATTAAAAACAAATTAAAATAAAGTACCACTTCATCAAATAATAGGTGGATAATATAGAATTGAGACTGGAGTACATTCCTACATCAGAACAATTTTCTATCATATTTACAAGACCTTTTGCCGAAAAACGCATTTGATAAATTGAGGATGAACATGGGTGTCCAACCTCTTTCTCATCAAGGTTGAGGTACATGTTTTTACCCACTCTCATATTACCTTTTTATAGTGTTGTCAAGTGGATTAATTTTCATAAATATATCCTTATCAATTAATTAATAAAGGGTTAGTTGTGGGTAAGCTGTGAGTTCATCATGTAAGTGTGTGAACTATTCTAACTATATCTCAAAATGGTTGAAGAATTGTTGTAGAATGGTTTTAGAAAATGGTTCTAGGAAAATTATTTTATTATTATTATAATAATGTTGATGAAGTGTAGAAGGAAGAGGATGAAAGATGATGTGATTTGATTTCATAGTCACTACTTTTGGATAGCGTGATCTTGCTATCAATAATTCTTGTTTCCTGTAATGAGTTAGCTTACATAGGATTATAATTGTTGATAAGTGATCCATTTTTTGAGGTTTCAAAGTTCATTGATATCTGAATCTTGGTTGATGAAAAAATACAAAGGGGAGATTGTTGGGACCTAGTAGGGAGATAAAGTTTTTGGATGAACAATGTATTGTCTTTTTTTTCAAGGAAGTTTGAGAAGAAAGGGAGTAACTTCACTTTGTATAAGTGGATGAGGAAAGACAGGAAGGTTACAATACGTTCCAGGGTAAATATGATGACATTGTACTAATATGTATTTCACAAAGATTAAAAGTTGTTTGGAGAACTTGTGGTGCATGTTTTATAAAGGAAATGGGGAGAAAACATGTGGTCAATCAGTATGGTTGGTATTGTTGAACAAGTGTCTAAGGTGGCATAATTATCCAGTGTTTTCCAAATTTTGGGGGTCCAAAATTTGGAGTTGGGCTATCATTTTGAAAAATTGTATTTCCTTGAAGATCTCATGAAAATATGAGAAAGGAATTAATTTCATGAATATGGGCCCCAAGAAGTATATTTCCTAAAGAAATTAAGAATATTGATGGTGTTCTTCGTGATTACGACGAGACTCACGAATGGAAGAGTTAAAGAGATTTGTAAGCGAGCATTGTGAAGTACAAGATAATTGTGAGCGGAACATCGAGGTGTTTCAAAGGATTTGACAAAATGATTCCCGATTATGTTGAGCTTTGCGAATCCAGAAAACAGAAATGGTGTTTTGTGAAATAAAATCACTTTCAGTGGAATTTTTAGAGCTCTGTGATATGGTGCTGCTATGGCGGTGAGGTGGAAGGAAGATTCTAGAGTTTGTGGGAATTGACTATAAATATAATCCTACCTCCTCGAGAAATGTTTGGAGACTTAAGATGAATTTTAGAGCTCTAGAATTATGAAGAAGGTTTGTAGAGAAAGTGAGCTCTACAAAGGCAGTAAGCTTCATGATGGAAAATAGATTCATGGAGAGCTATTGAGCTTTGTGAAACAAGTGAACTCCATAAAGACCAATCTGTGCTTCTTGAAATATTGATCTCTATGATCTAGTTATCTCTACGAACCAGAAAGATTTGCAAACTAGAGTGCTCTGAGAAGCTGGGATAAATCATAATTGGAAGAAAATTGGATAAATCTTAATAGGAAGATCATATCATAAATATGGTATCATGGTTGAGTCAAGATCATGGTGTTTACCCTAGGCATGGCATAAAATTGGCTGACATGGGGAGTTCATAAATCTCTTCCATTGGTGGTATGCTTAGTTGATTAATTAATTTATTAAATTAATTAATTAATTGATTTTACCTAAAATATTTTCATACTAATACATCATCACGGAGGACTGAACAATGGTTATCCTCATAATCTTGGAACCTCCAATGATTCTCTTACTCTCTTTCCATTTTCATATCACCTCATACGGTGATGAAACTACAGATTAGAAACGATCATGATGTAGTGAACACAATGACATACTTAGACCATTAGAGAATGCATTCATCGATGAATAAAGATTCAATATGTAGGTAGTAATCTTAAATTTGTGGTTTATTCCCTCTTTGATTAAATTGTTTGATCAGATCAACCCATTCTATTGATCTGTTCCAATTATGACTTGATAATTTGACTGCGTACCAGATTTATTTGACATTTTCATCTTTATCATTTCCTTTGTGTTCATCACTAGTCGGACCCCACAGTCATAGTTCGACATTGTTGGGTGGTACCAAGACTGATCAGATCCTGGAAATCAGAAGGGTTTTTGAGATGAGGGATGGATAAATGGAACAACACATGATATGTGATGTTTTCAAGGAATGGGTGATCGTTTTTATAGACAAATATCGAATCCATTGTTGTGGGAATAACCAAGGCATGAGACGTGTACGGATGAACTCGCATGGGTCGATAGAGTTGTTTTCCAGCAGCTAGATTTTCGGAAATGATCAACGATGCTAGATCTGGCCAAGAACCACATATTACAGTTAGAAAAAAGTTATAAATAAAATCAATGAACTTGATTTGGAAAGCAGGATTGGTTCTTGAAATCGGTTACAATCCTGAATATACTCTGTTTATCAAGATGAACATATTACGTATAGACCCATGGTTGTATCGGCTAGGGTTTTGGGATTTTATAAGGTACAAATGTTTTGTACCACCTACTACTTGTTATTGAGAGATATGATAGAGAACATTCACATGCACATGAAATGTGTCGAGTACACAGACATATCCAAATCACATATTAGACACCCCATATGAAGCAAAACGTGGTGTACCAAAGCACACAGACATGTCTTGAGTACACAATCATGGACAGAAGGACACAACCCAGTCCCAGATAACATAGACATTCTATGTATTCCACCTGCATGGCATGTACTCCAACATGGATTTGGATTCGTGTGCTGGACAGGGACACTACTAGGTGGTGGAGTATGACCACATGCTATGTAGGTCTCCTCACATGCAATGTACCCCATGATTTCTTTTAAGAAATGATCATGGTTTCATATCTCATTCTTTCAAAATTATATTTTTTTCACATTTGTATCCGATCTATATTTTTTTAAATATTTTACATGATGGTACCCTTAGTTGTGCATTTTGAGATACGATTAGCTATGTTCTGGGCATGGTACATATTTAGGAGATCCTTGATGATGTTAGTGATCAAATGGGATAAAAATAAGAATTATATAGAGTCAAACCCCCACATCATTATGGGAGTGAGTCCTCTACATCTACCTTTCGAGTGGAACCCCATACAGGATCAAGTAGAATAACCATAGAAATCATGTAGAGTCAAACCCCCATCATCATGGGAGTGATCCATATACAACTACCTTCGGAGTTGAACCCCCTACAGGATAGGGTGTGGTTCATCGATGACCATAGTGGAACCCCTTGCCACACCCGGGTGGGGATCCTTGACCAATATAGTGTAACCCCCCATCAGCTAGAGCATGAGTCCTCTACCACCTGAGTGGAACCCCTTATCAGTTAGGGTGCAATTCCTCAATGACCATATTAGAGCCCCAATCACACTAGGTCTTGGCCTATAGAGTAGAACCACCATCATTATGGGCACGAGTAAACTACCTACCGAGTGAACCCCCTACCAGCATAGGGCGCGAGTCCTCATGACAATAGTGTGTAACACTCCATTAGCATGAGTTTGGATTTTATATGGATACTTACAGAGTGACCCCTCCTAATGAACTAGAGTTATATTCATATACTTAGAGATTATGGACCATAGACTATTCTTCATAGTGAAGTGGTGTGGTTTGACTTGAATGATTACTTCTCGGTAGACATGTGGGATGATGGGAATCATTGATGGAATTTTGGAACTACTACATACTCTTCTTCTTAGGTTGAGTTATGTAATGGATATCCCCTTACACTCCCTTTTGGGATTTTTTGATAGATAATATATATACAGATTTATCCCGAACATAGATATATTTACTCACATTTAATGAGATGAAAGGATGTGTGAGTTATTCCATGTGCCTTCCATGTTTAGATTCTCATTGTGGTATGTGTATACTCTATTACTATAGGTTGAAAATACTCAATGTGTAGTTTATATAATCACCATTATGATCCCCTTGTGGTTGGATGAGGTCACTATCCCATGGTTTAGGTCAATCTATTTTATTTCACTATATCATTAATCCTATATACTATCTACTATCATTCTATTCATGTTTACTCTCTTACATCTACCACATAAATATTTAGGGTGTAATTATAGGTATGTATATACTCACCCCTATATGGTATTTGTCCACATGTGCCATGTCTTATACAGAAGATATATAGGTTGGAGGTCACTTTAGAGGAGCATAGGTATACCAAGGTAAAGAAGACCACATACATTGTTTGTAGCTTGTATAGCTGGGGATGGTCTATCATAGAAGTTTATTTTCCCCAATCTTATCAGGCGAGGAAATATTTCTAATTGGGTAATCATGTTTCTCCTTTTACTTTTCAGTTTTCACTATCATACAATTTCACACCCTAGAGGATATGCATGCTTGGTTTACCATCTAGATGATGCATATTTTTATTACTATTACTCTTCACTTATTCGTTTATATGGTCGGGTGTGTGTGTAATGGTACTCAGTAAAAGGACTCATATTTAGGATGTTCCTTTAATCATTTTTATCCACCGTTATCTATGAGGTAGGATTGGGGTAGTCTCTCCTTGAGCCCTAGTTAGGGACGGGTCGTGACAGATTCGTATTAGAGCATGTAATTCATTGTGAATTTTTTTGGAGTATTCCCCTTAATAGGATATGGTTGGGATTAGGGAAAAAATTAAATTTATATTGAGTGCAGCTCTCAATCCAGGGAATCCAGTGATAGAACGGTCAGACAATGTATCAATTAACCAGTACATTGAATACCTACTCGTCGACCTGGCATATAGAGACTTTATTTGCAGGGATTAATGGTATATGCATCATATAGGATTGAGTAATAAAAAATCCTTCTTTATTCAACACCCCTTTTTTGTATATGTGTATATCAATACTCATTTGACCATGGTATGTCTTGATTATATTTTTGGATGCCTCTATGACGACAGCTGGACACGATTACAACTCTGAAACATCACAACATTCCAATGAGGAATCATGCCTCAGTTAAGGGTCTATCTGGTGATATTCTTCCTCTATGTTGAAATGTAGTAGGACCTCCACATTTTGATCGGTTGATCATAGTAATAGAGAAGGAAAAGGATGCAGGAATTCTCCAAAAACTCTGCGAGTTCTTGCACCAGAGTCTGTAGAGGTTCTGTGGTAAGACAGATCCTCTATAAGTCGAGGATTTTCTAGAGTTGGTGGTCCATGTCATTAGGCTCATTAGAACATTGGAATATCAAGAAATTTCACTAAAATATATCATTTTCCATGGAGATGTTTGGATCTGGTGGAGTCATGTTACTCAGATGCACGATGAATCAATGATCTTATGAACCGAATTCAAGAAGATTTTTTGTGAGGAGTAATAATCATCATAATTCTACTAGGATTGGATTTATGAGATTCTAGAGCTATAAAAATGAGATATGAAAGGGGATGAGTATGGAATGATTTTCGCATACCATACATGACACTAACTTGACATGATCTAGGGTGGCTACATCTGAGCATTGGAGTTTGAGTAGGGACTTCAATAATAGATCTGAGATAGTGTAGTACCCCAGTGAATACCTACCTATGTCAGGGTGTTGGAGTGGGAACTGATGACAGATATATTTTATTAGATATACACCAAGTAGCAGGTGCTGTTATTGGGTTTCACAGGGCTGAGACATCTACAACATCTAGAAAGTTCTAGATGACTCGGTCACGACGCATGAGACCTTCCTTCAATCAGAATTACAATGTATGGGGAATTGTATACCACCATGAAATCATAGAGATGCCCAATACTATTCTTCTGATAGGTGAGTTCACATCGCATTAGACTCCCTGACCAAAAATGTAGTGGATAATAGAAAGATTGCTGACAAACTTCTACAAAGGAGGCAATTTTCTAATCTAGTATATCCTAGATGAGGGAAGCGTGGTCCCAAGGGAGGTGATGCTGGCATTGGAGTATGAGGATGTATGGTTGGTGGATGATGTTATGAGATCTTTCCACAACCACCAGGCAGTCCACATTAGGCTCAAGGAGCTGGCGGCTGAGGTCATAGACACATGAAGGGTTTGGAGGATTATGACCCTCAAGTGTGTTAGATGATTAGACGTATTATATGTGTTTAGTATACTATTTCATCATTATTAGTATACATAGTTTCCTATCATTCCTTCATATATATACTATTAGTGTGAGATATGGATCTCCTAGTTAAGGCTCTATCCCAACAGCTTCGTCTTAAGATTTCTACAGTGAACTCTTCTTCTGTAGCTTTTATCTATTGATAGTTCATGAAATTTATTTATTGTGAGAGGTTCACATGGGACCTTTTTTAAATCCTGATGGAACCCCATGAAGTCTTCTTGAGAATTTTTTAGCTATCCATGGTCTGTGCGTAGATTGACTATCACCATAAATGAGTAGGATTCCCACGCACTATTGGAACAAGATTCTCCCTTTCTGGTGAGAGACATCTCATGGCTGGACAAGTGGTTTTTTCAAGATGTAGGATACAAACAATCTCTCATCAATTGGAAATGATATCCATTGGTGTAGTAGACTCTTCCATAAACTGGGTTCATTCAATTGTGGAGGATTATATCGATGCCTTCTCTATGTACACCACAAAAATACCTCCAAGGCATGATATGGATTTTTTTCGTCAAATTAAATCCCCTTACAACATAAATATATTCTTTGACATATTGTATTGCCCATACCATGCCCAAGGAGTTGTATTTGTAGTTGGGGGACCTTTGAGAGAAGGGTTTCATTAGGCCCTGTGTATCCCCCTGTGATGCTATAGTGTTCTCTATGAAAATTATAGATGGTATATTGAGGGTTTTCATGGATTATTGTCATCTAAAATAGGCCATAATAAAGATTAATAACCCCCTTTGAGGGTTAAAAAATAATTTGACCATTTTTGAGGCATGATATGGTTTTGGAAGATTTATATTATGTCCAAATGCCACTGGTTGAGGATTTTCAAGGCTGATATTCAAAATCAGGCATTCCAAATTTTTTTCTAGAACTATGAGTTCCTATGATTCCCTTCGGTGTGACGAATTCCCTGACAATGTTTATAGATTTGATAAACATGGTATTCATATCCTGAATGGACTAGTTTTTAGTTTTTTTCATTGATGATATACACATATACTCTACTTTAGAGGAAAGGAATGTAGTGCACTTGATAATGGTCCAAGATTTTCTTCGTGAACACTAGATTTATGGGAATCTCTTGAAGCATCAGATCTAGATTCATGTATTTCACATTATGGTTTAGGTCATATGTGAGTGTGCTTTAGCCTTAGTCCCACTGATGATCATTTAAATGATTTCTTAGGATCCATTCAACAGTGTGTCAGAGGTGCGAAGCATTCTTGGGTTGGTGGGGTACTATAGGATACTTTTTGGAGGATTATCTAGGATTGTATCCCATTTAACTTCTAGATGTAGAAAGGGTGACATTTTACGTAGAAGGAGTTGTTCCATATTCCCATCAAGAATTTTTGGGTGAGGCCAAAGAGTTCACTTATGCCGAGACTTCTAGAAGAGGGAATGGAGTACATAGTTTAATGAAATTCCTTAGGGGTTGGGACCAACTGCATGTTGATGCAGCAGTAGGGAATCATCTCATATTGGATGAGGTTTTTGAGAACCCCTAGAAAGTACTATTTGAGTTATGACCTAGTGCTCAAAATAGTATCCTTCTCTCTAAGGATTTAGAGGCACTACCTTATAGTGGAGTGCTTTATGATTTACTCAGACCATCATAGTCATAGGTACGTCTTCATGGAGAGAGAATTAAACCAAAGGTAGTGGCAATAATTGATGTTCTTATAGGACTACAACTAAAAGATAATATATACCCGATAGAAAGGAAACATCATAGTATATTACCTAGAAGGAATTCATAGGATCACTTGGTGTACGAGGCATTTGAGTAGTTGGCTTCTTTACCGTTGACCCTAGTTGAGTATGAGGGTGTCATGTTTATGTAGGGGATGATTCCTAGTACTCTACTACTCGAGCATGTGAGAGATTCCAATATTAAATTCATTGAATTTGAGGTCTTTCTTAACCATATATCCATATGGGACTCACCAAATCGATATGATGATGGGGGGAATCACAACATATTTTTTAAAGGACATACGGTGGTTCCAGTCACGATGTACGAGGAGGTGATGAAGGAGTTATACTCTACTCCCTTGGTTTTACATCTCGATGTGGGAAGATTTATAAACACCTTTAGTGGTATTTTTTGTGGTTTGAAATGAGACAAAATGTAGCTGAGTTTGTCTCTCATTGCAACACATGTTAGTAGGTTATGGGTTTTCACCAAGTTCCAGTGGGTTTGTCGTTTCCCATTATCATCTCAAAGTTGAATTGGGATGAAATCTCCTCCAATGGCCCGAAGGCCTTCATTTTTTATTGATTTTGATAATCCACCTTTCAAGGGGTGAGGTGGAACCCTTGCAAGGATCGTAGGCATACGTTTTACATGGATCGTAGGCCATTGAGTAATTCATTTCTCATAGGCATCAAACATTACATAAAACCTAGAATAACTACTTGGAACAGCTCCTCCCCAGCATCTTCATCGTGAAATCAGCTCTCTACCTTTGCATGGCTATTCGGCTAGGCTTTACCGGGCATGCATAGGCTTGTCCCGATGGCAGGTGTCATACCCTCTCATTCTTGCAATCCATTTATCTTATGTTATGGTGAAAGCTCCTTGCTTTCCCTCCTTTTGAAGCTTGTTTATTGTAGGGTGTCTGGTTTCCATATGCACTTAAGGTGGCCCAAAGTCCTTGAGGTGGCCTGAAGGCCTTACTAACCTGAAGGCATGGGTGGCCCAAAGTCCTTAAAAGACTCGAGGAACAAATCAGTTGCCCAAAGGCCCAAATGGGGGAATATTCCTAGCTGCTATAGTGC
The DNA here is from genome assembly GCA_963277665.1 of Viscum album. Taxonomy (NCBI): domain Eukaryota; kingdom Viridiplantae; phylum Streptophyta; class Magnoliopsida; order Santalales; family Viscaceae; genus Viscum; species Viscum album. The sequence continues at coordinate 20,809,774 of OY728135.1, forward strand.
CAAACAGTTCCTTCTACTGTTCTCGCTAAAGTACCTGGTTCAATACCAACTACAGTGCTGCTACAGTACCTGTTACAGTACCAAAAATTTGCCTCCGCCTGGATTTGATCCTGGGTCTCTTGGATGCACTTCAGAAGTCCTCACCAACTGGGCTGAGGCTCATGTGAGAAGTGGGATGATATATGCATTGAATTTGTGATAATTATTTCACATACAATAAATGACTATGATTACATATTTTTTATATTTGACTGACTCAACAATCCAGCACAGATCCTTTCTATCAGGGAGTAATGTTTGGTCAAGAGTTTGGGGTAGTTATACTTTTGAGAGACCATTCACCTTCACATGGTTCCCTAAAAAATTGTCACCAATTGTGATATGTGTTTCACATCGTGATTTTATAGAGGCCTACAAGGGGAATTTGGAAAACAAATGAGGATGGTCACAGCCATTTACCAACATATCTATGGGTGGACTAAGTGAACTATGAAGTTGTTGGAGGATATGCTGAGGACTTCCATGTTAGACTTCATTAGTTGCTAGGGGATCAAATTCCCTTGGTAAAGTTTCTATAATACAATAAATACCACTCTACCATCAAAATTGAACCCTTTTTGGCCTTGTATGATAGATCCTATAGGGAACCCTAATGCTAAATAGAGATCTGTGAAACATCTTTTGTGGGCCCAAAGATGGTGTTGGTATAACGGAGAAGGACTCTATCATTTGTGAGAAGATTAGGATGGCCCAAAGTAGAAAACAAATCATACACATATCCCTATCAAAGGATATTAATGTTTTATAAGGGATACCACATATTCATTCAATTCTACCCCTGATTAAAATTATTGAGGTTTGGCTGGGGAGGAAAGCTATCCCTGGGGTTCATCAGACAATTTTTGATCTTGCATATAGTTGGCCAAGATTCTTACCACCTAGCCCTACCAACACAGATGGAGTTGGTGAAAGACATATTCCACATGCCACAGCATAGGAGATATATGCATGTCCCAATTCATGTCATCAATTGGTGAGATCTATACATAGAAGATGAATCCACCTTTATGTAGCACCTAGTGGAGATCAATTATTGACTAGAGTGGAACCTGCATGGATATTCCATCCCCTTTCACCATGTGTTATGGAAGCATGGAAATGTTCCGGGGAGTTATTAGGAGTATGAGAGCCTGATATAGGCTTAGTATCCGGAGTTTTTTGTTATTTTTTCATTTTTATAATAAATTATTGAAAGAGGTCATGATATAGGGACATATTTTTCTTCTTTGTAATTATTTTAAATATTAATTTATATATTTCAAAAGTTAGGCACTGAGATGACGAGTGATTTGGAGGACTGGTGTTACTAGAATAAATTTTGTAAAAATATTAATTATATTTTATATTGAGAGTTCACAATTTCATAAAAACGTGTTAACTATTTAACGAAAACTCAGATTAGAAACCTTGTAACACGGTTGACTTTGTAACATGGTGTTTAACCTAGGCATGATCTAAAATATGTTGGAACATGGTGTTTGAGCATCTCCCCAATTGGACGTACATTCAGTGGAATAATTAAAATTTAAAATTAATTAATTCATTAATTTAACCTAAATTGTTTTCTTACAAATACATAATCATGGAGAATTTACCATTTTTATCCAAATAATCCTAAAATCACCAATGAAGATCTTACTCTTCTTCTGTTGGTGAATGAGATCGGATGACGATAAAACTTCGGATATGAGAATATCATGATACATCGAATGCAGTGACTTCCTTTAAACCTTTGATAGCATTTTATTCAATGATGAAAGATCCAATCATCAGATATGACTCATAAATTTGTGGTTTAACCCCTCTTTGATTACATTTTTTGAGAAGGTCAACCCCTTATATTGATTTATGCTAGTTTTAGAATGATCATGAATGAACATCAATTATTAATTTAAATGTTTAATTTGTTTTCTAACCCCATATTCCCTTTTATTTATTTTTGGCTATTAATTCTTCTAAAAGACCATTTAAAAAATTGTTATTGTTCTTTCTCCCATGATTTCATCATGTTCATCATTGGTTGGACCATGTGGTCCCGGTTTGAACTACCACCAAATTTAAATTTTTATTAAGATATGTCCATTTTAAGGGAAAATAGAAGCCAAGATTCAAAGCCATACACCACTACGTGCTAAAAGAGCTAAGAAAATCATTAAACACCAAACTAAGATTGAATGACTAAGCTACTCGATATAGTTCCTGGAGCAGTGAACTAACCTGGGTGTCTGGATTCTTGCTAATAAGCACTTCTAGGTGAGTGATCATCCATTCCATTGTTTGAATAAATTCCTCTGCGTTGATTTTATTCCCATTGAAGCCTCTGGCCAGAATACGGTCTTGTTTATCTAGCGACGCTATTTGCTCCTCATTGGTCTCCATTTATATGTTCTTTTCATCAATTCTACTATGAACCTCCTCTGATACTTTTGGTTGAACATATTATTCAAGCATTTCTTCCTTGCAGTGCAAGATAACCCTCGATCACTCCCCATCATCTCTATCCCTGTTGTCCCAGTTCGACATTGTCATGAAGTACATATCCCTAATGGACCCCCAGAATCACAATGGTTTCATGAACTAGGATGAATAGATGGAAAAAATATATATCTAGATGTTTTAAATCCATGTGTTCTCATTTTTAAAAATGCATATTGAATTCTATGATACAGGATGATCCGGGGTATGCTACATTTATAACAGAACTCCCATGAATTGGTAGATCCAATTTCCATCCATCGGATGGCCATAAATAATAAAAAACAGTATATTTGGTTGATATCCATGTATTATTAGTGAAAATGAGTAAAAAATTAATGGAAATGAGAAGAATTTTCCCATAGGAAGCAGATTTGGAAATATGTCAAAATCCAAACTACACACCATGTATAAAGATGAAAACACAATGTGTGGCCTCTTGGTTAAAGGGGTTAGAGTTTTGGTATTTTATTAGGATGGCATGTTGTGTAGTTTCCCTACATGTTGTGTAACAAATTCTACAAGTTGTTGAGCAGTGTGACAGAGCACACAACTAAGACCATTCCATGTTCTGAGTACACGTACACATCCAGAGTACATGGTATGAACCCTATGTAAAGAAACAAGCCATGTTATAATGTATGAGAAGATGAATTAAGTACATGGACACATCCAGAAGGAACCGACCCAGTCTCAGATAGCTTGGACATGCTGTATTGTCAACCTATGTGGCATGTACTCCAACTTGGATTATGATCCTTCTTTTGTCTAGGGACACTACCAGGCAGTGGAGTGGTACTAAACACTGTGTGGGTCCTGTCACACACCGTGTACAAATTGGATTCATTTTAAAAAACATCTATGTTCATTATATACTTAATTTGATCAAATATTTTGGCCCATGAGTAGCCTATCTTGATTTTATTTCTATGTAGAATGAGAGGGTTCACTCAGTAGTGGATTTTAAGATATGATGTGTAATATTTTGGGTAGTGTGCATATTTACGTGATGCTGGATGACAGTAGTGATTACGTTGATTCACTAGAGGCTTCTTATTGAGTGAAACCCCCCATTAACATGGGATCAGGTCCTCTATTACTAGCTTCTGAGTGAATCCCACCCTACCAGATAGGGTGTGATTCTTCGATGACCAAATTAAACCCCATATCACACCATGTAATGGGTGATCCACCTATAGAGTGGAGCCCCCATCATCTTGGGAACATGTTCTCTACCTCTTGGGTAGATCCCCATATCACATTGTTCTTCAGTAATAATGGACAGAGTGGAACCCCCTATCACACTAGAGAATGGGTCCTCAACCTATAGAGTGGAACCCCCATTATCTAGGGAGGTTTCATCTACCTACTAAATTGAACCACCTTATCAGCATAGGGAGGGGTCCACATGACACTAGATTTGAACTCCCCTTGAATATGGGAACATGTCCTATACAGATACATATAGAGTGGAACCTCTTCTAATGCACTAGGGAATGTGTCCTATACTTAGAGAGTGTGGCCCCTCAATTGTGTGATGTTGTGACAAGTTGTGGTTTGACTTACAAACTTACTTCTAGGAAGTCTCATGAAATGCTGGGAATCGTTGAGGGAATTTTGGAACTATTGGAAGCTCCTCTTCTTGGGATGATCTATGATATGGATATCCATTTACTTTCATTATTGGGATTCTTTTTACAGAGAATATATATACATATATATATATATATATTTATCAATAACTTTGGATTTGGATACTATCTTTCGATGATATGAGAAGAGGTGCAGGGTATGCGACAAGATTTCTATTTTTATATTCTCATTGTTTTCAGAGTCTACTCTCCTACTACAGTTAGAGAAGACTTAATATATAGTTCATATACTCACTGTGTGAACCCCTTATATTTAGATGAGGTCACTCTCCCTTGGTTTGGGTGGATCTATTCTCTTTCATTGCATCTTACATCATATATACTATCTAATTTTTTTTATATTCCTTTTATATATCTTACTACTCGCCCTTCATTTTTCATGGAAACATAATTGATATTTATATACTCACCCCTTCAGGGGATTTCCTTCATGTGTCATGTCATATGAAAATGACAGAAATATTGGAAATTATTTCAGTTGATCTTTGGGACACCAAGGTGTTGTGGACCATGTAAAATGGCTATAAATTTCATATTAGGATCTAGACTCTCTCAATAGTATAATTTTCCATTTTTTAATTTGAGACATATTTATTGCTGGGTGTGTATTGTTCCTCTTTTACATTTCTGTTTTCACTATCGTACTCTTGTATACACTTGAGGTTATGCATGCTTGATAAACATTCTAGATATTTCATGTTATTATTATTATTTATCTACACTAATTAAATCATATGGTCAGGTTTGTGCATACTGGTACTTAAGAAAATGCATCCCATTTTGGATACAACATTTAAAACTTTTCTCCACCCATTGGCCTATGGAGGTGGTCTAGGGGTAGTTGCAGCTGGAGCCCCAGTTAGGGTCTAGTAATAAAATATTCATAGGCCTTTACAATAATATTGATCTTAAAAAAAGTAATTAAAATATCAAAATCATGTTAATGAAACATAATATCAAATAATTAATAATATCAAATAAAAAATATATCCCTTATTTTACATTATAGGTTAATATTCAAATAAAAAATTATAAATTTAAAATGAGATGCATATGAAACCACTTGAAGTATCCAAGAAAAATGGAAGCACATAGAGGGTGAATAAACATAATGGGTTTAATCTGATTTGATTAGTCCTTCACAACTTTGCATGATGTAAACTCTATGACCAGTGAAATATTTCCATCAAATATTTACATTAATAATCCTGCAACCTAGGGAAGACATTTCCATTTTAAATTCATAATTAATTTAGATATTATTGGAATAAATTATATCTCATCTTAGGATCATTATTTGAAGGTGTTTTTGATCATCTAAAAACTATTTTGGGATTATTTTCATTGTGCTAGCAGTATCAATGTTTATAATCAATATATCGATAAGTGACACATGCTCCTTTGATCATCGAGTAACACTGATGAAACATCAGGTGCTAGTATAGATGAACTATCTAGTGTTGTGTTTCGTGATCACTTTCTTTGGGCTTGATGGAATATATCTGGAGATTCTCATTCATGAGAGGAATAGAGTAGGAAGAATGGAGTGAGAAGTATCTTGTGGACAAAAATTCTCAAATCTTCATTAATCTTACACAATATACATAACCATCTATTTATAGAGTTGAGGCTTAGGTTAAAATACTATTTAATTGTACAATCTTCCTTAAATAATATTTTAATCCTTATCAAAACCCATTCCATATAATAATAGTAGTAGTAATAAAAATAAAAATAAAAATACTAATACTAATAATAACAATAATAATAATAATTGATGGTGTTCAGTAATTGGTGCAATGATAAATATAATTTTACCAACTTGAAAATATGTATTTATCATTGGACAAGATCTTGTTCCACTCGAAATCCTCATAATTTATTAACAACACAAAAAATTATTTCCTCAATAAAGAATTTATCTGAAAAATAATCAATAAATACTAATCAAATATTCCAAAAATATTTTTGATCAATAAATAATGAATAAAATTTTCCCTCAGACATGATAATAATATTTATCTTGTTAATAAAATGAAAATATAATTCAATCTATATCAACTGATACACATAGTGTGTGACCCTCTTGGATTATTTCTCATTAGTGTTGGGTGGAATTTCCTAATGTATAATATTAATATGTAGCAATGGTTCAAGAAACCCATGATAATGATGTTAATGGCGCAACATCAAGAACCACTTACAAATTTTCATTGTGTAATATGATCCCATTGTCTAAATATCTCATCAAGATGGTCACACATCAATATCATCATCCAATATTATTGATTCATATTTTTTGGACAATAAGAAATAAAAACGTCATTACACCAGGGACATGGAATTTAGTGAATTGGTTATATTCTAATCAATTGTTAAATATATAAACTTCCATGAAGATTGAAGGAAAAAATCCACTGTTGATATATCTATTAATAAAAAGTCAATCATACGGCAACCAACATACCCAAATTTTCCATTAACTATTATTGTTTTGGGTTACAACAATACATATACGTACATAAGTCATGACATGTATTAATACTAATAATAAGTTCTAAGGACCATCCAACACGCACGAAGATAGAAGTATCTGATGACAACATAACATATATAATTCGTATTGGTGGGTTTTCTCTAATAATCACCATTCCTTGAGAATACCAACTATGAACATCATGAGATTATGTCTCATCTTCTTACGAGTACTCGCATATGGTAGTCAATATACTATGTTCACTATCATTGATTTTTTTATGAGCATAGAAGTATTTTTATGAATATAATCTTGGAATTTCAAGGTTGTCAACTTAGTAGAGAACATATATTACATCATCTATGCAACACATAACATAATAAAATTATCACGTTAAGGTTATGTTGAGGAAAAAAAATAGGTGATAAATTTTTATTTTTATTTTCGATTATTTCAATATATATGTAATCTAATGTACAATGTAGTTGGTTATGGGGAACCAAACTAAATACGAAAAATCATAAAATACTAACCATTATTGTTGAAATAATTTAAAATAGTTTTTTTATTTTCATAACTTATAATAAAAAAAAGTATGAGAATGATTAAATAACAGAAACCCAAGGATGAAAATAATTGATTTCTTAAAAAAGTATACAACCACTATAATCTGATGTAATCCCTACAAAATATTATGGATTTTTTTTATACATAAATAAGTTACCATAATTTTGGGTTCATTAAGGAAATCTCTCGGCAGATAGTTTTGGTGTGAAATTTCAAAAATAACATTAATAACCATCTCCAACCCAATTCCAAAGATAGATATATTTTTGTCATTGGGGAACCGTGTAGTGCCAAAAAAAATTATTTCAATTTATATCTTCAAAAAATTATCAAATTTTAAATTATAAAATCATTTTCTCATTATAATTTTATGTTTACACAAAAAATTATTCAAATTATTGAATATTGTTTCAGTGTAGATACTCTATTTTGAAGTAACACTACATCATTTTTATATTATGGATAAAAGATGTCCTGATGGAAGTATTAGTGAATGTCAATTTTTTTAAACATACCTTTTCACATGGACCGCATCTACATTCCCTACGGATCCCACCTTTCTAAAATCTTAAATATGTGAAAACCCCCATAAACATAGACCTCCCATGTCTTCTTCATGGGAGTTATCATCCCCCTTCATTGATAATAAAAACGATTCCAACAAAAATAATGTCTATCTGTAAAAAAATAATATTTTTCATCATATATATTTTTTCAAATATAAATTTATATGTAGTATGATTTAATTACAAAACTAAGGTTATAATCTAGTTTTTAAACCAAAATAATTCTATTAATAATATATTTGATGACTATAATTTTTTTATTATGATATTTTTTCCAATTATAAATATTTGTTAAAGTATAATTTATATAATAATTTTTTAAATTTGAAGAGAAATATTTTTGTTAACCATATTTTATATATTTAATAAAAAATAGTGATTATTAAATTTTGTTATTGTGATCATGATATGTACTCGATGATTAGAATTTTTAATGAATATCTCTTGTTTGGAGCTTCTAAATTTTTGTCAATGACTCAATTTTAAGGATGTAATCTCTACCTATTATTTCATCCTTTAGTGGATATAAAATTTTTTAAAAAATTGAAATGACTTTACTGAGATAAAATTAAAGACCATTGAAGTACAAAATTATTGAATATATCACAATAAATCATTCAAATAAATTCTAGAAAAGTAATCTATAAACCATTAAAACAACCTAAGGAAAATATAAAAAAAATCAACCAACAATAAATAAATAATTTCTATTTCCATTATTAATTTTTATTTACAATTTTAAATTTATTTAACATTCTAATATATTAACATTATTTGAAATCATTTCATAGTGAGTGACTCTTTAACGGTCACCTAGTGACTTCTACTAAAGGAATCCTAAAAGGCTAAAAAATCACTCGTAAGTAGGGTGATACAACAATATCAATAAAGGATATGGGGAATATTTGTCATTATCTTGCATGATACCACATGGAATCATCTTGAATGATGAATAAGAAATATTGGGGAGAAACTAGAGAGTGAATGTATAAAATCAAAGTAATTTCTATTTAAACAACAACTACCCAAAAAATGGGTAATAACTTCCATATATAGTCTTTGGGGATCATATTTCTTGAGAAGATGAATTTAATTCCTCTGTAAGACTCAACATAAAGGGGAATAATAAATCAGACACTTCTAGAAATGAAACACATTAATTTTTAATGAAAATTTTATGAAGGCAGATCTTGCAACCATGAAACGTCCACCACTCAATTCACACATAAAAACAAACATGATAACTGGTATATTTGATTTTATCTGATAATATTTATAGGATATGATGCACATCTGGATCAATTCCTACAATAATTCAATGTTTTATATAGTATCATTCAACTCACTGAAGAAGACTTATTTCCATGAATCCTTTATCTGTGTCAATTCATTAATGGAACATTTGATTTTCTCTGATAGAATAAAGAAATATTTTTTTACCATCCACATCTTGAGTTCTTCAAGAATCATGACTTCATCCACTATGAAATCTATAGGGTGTTTCATTATTTAGACTTAATATATATTTATTTGATATTTAAAATAACATTATTTCTTATAAAGGGAATACAATAATATCTCATTGATTTTGAATTGATCAGATAAACACTCTATGAAATCTGGACATATTCATAATGGATTTTATTCAATCTAAAATCTCCCAGTGTTCATCACTAAAGATCAATTCCTTAAATTCTCAATGGATAGGACATTTTGTTCCGTGCATACATGTTCCATATCATGAATAAGTTTTCTTCAAATATAATGTTTTTTAATATGTGAAATATTCCATAGAAATCATTTTTATAGTAATATCCCAAATTTACTAATGAGCTATAAACACATTATATATCATTATTAAAATTATATTTTCATCTAATGGATGTGATTAATGTTTTAAATAATGTTTTGGGTGAGAAAAATGCTGGTTGGGAGTCCATAACTTTGGTTTTTTGGAGGAATAGGAAGAGGCACACGGTTGGTGCACGGTTAGTAGTAACTATGTGGATAAACTATATACACCCATAATAGTGGGAGAATAGTATATTAAACATGTGAGATATGGAACATGACCATGTGAGGAGCTTCAGAAAAACTATAGAAGTGATCTACAAGAGCTACACACTGTTATCCTAAACATGTTCCTAGCATGCACCATCAGTTCCACTTAGATAGTGAGCCCACATAGTTAGGCACATATTTTTTCATACCATGTGAGTAATCATGAAAAGGGTGTATTCCTTTAGTAAGTAGGTGGTGAAAAGTTGACACGTATTTTGGAAAACAAATGAGGCTAAATCATGCACCTCTTAAAGAGACAATAAATTACTGAATTTTCTATAGTTCCTTTAATTGATATTTCTCTCTTTTCTCTCTAAAAATTCACAGCATCCCTCCCCATATGATTGTAATTCCAACACTCATCCTTGTCTTAGAGATAACACCATCATTCTGAAGGACCCCAAAGCACCCTAAGAGGGGAGAGGTAAATCAGGGTGTCAACTTTTTCCTTTTTAAAATTGTGGATATTGTTCCCACATTAGTAGGAACTTGTTAAATCTGTCAATCAAATGAAAGAATCAAAATGGCACAACACTTTTACTTGGTTCACCACAAAGGTCTACATCCAAGGAGCATCCGTCCATAGTGTGTCGATCGTACCAAAATCTACTATTCTTCACGAGTTTTAGGATTATAAGATTTGTTTATAGACACTATGTTCCAGGAACACACCCTTTACAAAGGCTTAGGGATATCACACTGCATCCCTCAAATCACTTCCCTCGACTCCCCCTAGATCTCTTCATTGAGAGAAGTCAAACTGAGTTTATCGACATGAGGGTCACTTCAATAGATTTGCATTGATGTCTTTGTCTCCATTCAGCATTAGGCACTATGTACATCGAAGACCTAAAATGATGCACTTTAAAGCAACAAATCACAAAACCAGTTAATCAAGAAATGAAATAATCCTGCATAGAAAATTATGTACAACTTCTACCCTATGTGTGCACGATCTGGCTTTTTCTTGCAAGATTCCCTTTTTGTGAGAAAAAATATTTTGTGCACCTACACCCTTTATGTGAAAATGTAACTCATTCCATGCAACTTAAAAATTTTCTATGCAATAGTAATTTTTCTACGCAACCTTATCTATTCTGCACAGCAGTAAATTTTCCATGCACCTCTAACTTTTCCATGCAACTCCCTTTTCGTGCAACTTTTATGCACATTAGTACTCGGATCTTATTTAAGTCTTTAGTCCCTTTGAATGAGGGGGTCACCTCATATTTATATTCAAACATGACCCCATGTGAAAAAACCTTATTGAGCACATAATCCCCTTCGAGCGTGGAAACCACAAATTCTGTGCAACACCATATTTCTCACACTACTCTATGATTTTGCGCACCACATGCCTTTGTGCCAATTTTCAGGGATCTGATCCCAAAACATATCTCACATTAAAAACCTTGATCTACTATTTTTTTACCATGCTCTTTTTTTCAGAATCTATATATTTCATGCACCACTTCCTATTTTCACGCATCTCCTTTTTCTAGCAACACATGTCTTCATTTTCTAATTTTCAGGCCAAAATATTCGGCAAACACTGGAAAATGAATCCACCTTCAATACTGTTGTCTTGATGAACTGTATGATCCTTTTCCTTAAAAGCATTCTAAACTTCAAATGAGGATTGAAAATAAACAGAAACCATACTTTATTTCCTTCATAGAAAGACCGTGGTTTCAACACATTAATCATCCAATTCCATCACCGTTAGTCACGTTGGAAGCATATTAGTAATATATATAATTTGTTACCTTCCTTCCTTTGTTTATCTTTCCATATGGAATGTTAAATCCCTCCAAGCACTTTTTCCTTAATTTTAGAGCATGTTTTGATTTCTAATATTTTACCCAATCTAGACTGAATCATGTGATAATAATGGATGAGGCATCCACTATACATCAAAATTAGTTGATCTAATGATTTTCCCTAAAATTATAGTGGTCTATATATTGTGCAGTTGTGCTATGCGCTAGAATTTTTGAGTGTCACCTCATAAAATAGTTTTTATTCTTAAATTAAATACATGGGATAATGGTTATATGTTCGAGGACACCTATAATCAACCATGAGAGATTAAAAACCCACATAGAAGCACCCTTAAGGGTGTGTTATGAAATTATATATGATAACCAGGGGTTTCTTATTATTTTAGTCATATTTAGTGGTGTTCCCCTTACCTCATATAATTTGAAGGTTATAATTAATTAAATAAGTTGGGTTAATTAATAAGGATTTTATGATTTAAGCACCATGATTAGGCCTTCTATTCATAGGATATGTGATTGAACCACCTTCTACGGTGAGTTATATTTATCCCAAATAAATAATTTAGAAATTAAAATAAAAGTAATGTTTAAGGGTATGATTAGATTAAGAGTCCATATAGTTAGTTTTTCCACATTGAGGGTTACACATGGGTTTTGAATCAGAATTCCATTGATGGACACCATGAAATTATGGAACTAAAATGAATTCTTAAATGGATTTACATCACACCATGAGAAAATCATGGGTAATCACTTGAGTTCCATAGACAAGTACACTTAGAAGGATAGATTGATATTATTCTAGGAGTGATACTTGGGTTCCTTACATATAATTATATGGAAATACTCCAAATAAATTGTGTATTATTATTCCATTAGTGATACTTGGGATCCTTACGTAGGCCAATAAGGATGAAATCTTAGGGTGATGACTTTATACTGCACCAAGAGCAATACTTGGACACTTCTAAGGGATTCTATGGATGAGATTTTATGGTGATGGGTTCATATTCTACATTGAGAGATCCAAGGGTTCATTAAATGGAATTTCTTGGAAAAGATTAGATTTAAAATAAAGTAATTGATTAATTGATCAATATTACTTCTCTATTAAGATGAATGAAATGCTTTGATTTGGTTAGAGATTTAACTACACACTCTTTCTTTACATGTTCATGAAATTAATGTATTAGAATCCATTTAAGGAGGACTATTGAGTATATCTCACAACTTTCTTGGGGTTCCAGTTGGTACTCGGACAGACATCATGGTTGTAGGTAGTGAAAAAGGAAAGTGGCCCGATATAGATGCTTGATTTTTCTATAAAAGGATGGATTGTGGTAGTATAGTGTTGAGAAAATGATCGTGATGATCTGGGAGATCGATTTTGGTATTTTTTTCATTTTTTATAGTATGAAGTATATGCATGCTTCTCTATGTCTTCTGTATTACCATTTTGTATATTTTCATGAAATGATCAACATCTATTTTTATAAGTATTTTTATATTGTTTCTACAATTTTATTTATGGTATTTCGCTATTTTACTTATTCAACTAATGGTTGTTTACTCATTATAATCCTATTGTTTATTATTATCATATTACTATCATACCACATAATGATCATGGGTTTATAGTCTCCCCACTATATTCTTATAGAGCCTCACTAGTAGACAATATCCTTTTTTATATAGGGAGATGAAATTGAGTCCATGTGGCTAATGGGTCAGCTACTGTTATAGAGTGAGCTAGGAAAGGATGTCATAAAGTGGTACCATCACATTATTTTAATTTTTTTTATTACTATTTGGATTATTAGAAAAGAGTTAAGGAATGTGTTAGAATTTGATAATGAGCCTATTCTTAATTGCATCCAACCCACGTACAACGAAAATCTAAATTACCTAGGATATGAATTTATATTCTAGATTATCCCTATTATATTTGTATTTATTTCAATATTGGGTGAAGAACGTGATACATGAAATTCATTATTGATGATACAGATTCACTTTTACCCTTATCCTATTATGGTAAAGAGGCATTGGACTCATACATCATTATATGAACATAGAGATTCACATATCATGGATATGACATGCCATATCTATTTTATGAAATACTGTAGTTGTAGCATGTTGTGGTACCATGTTTCTGTGTTTATAATGATTAGGAAAAAATTTAGTTTTATTATTTTTAGATTGTGATTATACTTTTATTTCTATGTTTAATGGAAATCCTGATTTTTGAGAGCATGAATTGATATAGTTATGATACAATAATTTTTATTAAAGTGTATGCATCAACCTAAATTGTGTTTTCCTGTGTATCTAGATGATGGCACCTTAACTAACCAATTATGAAATTTTTAATCTACCGGCCATCGATTTCATGGTATGAACTATTTATGGTCATGATTAAATGGGTTTTAATACAAATTTATAAAGTGTAAGGGACTTTATAAATTGTGAAGGGTAACCCATATAATCAAACTGTCATATATAAACTATTTCATTTTTATTATTAGTATAAAATTATATTTATAGTCACATAATGTTCCAGTTTCAATTTATAAGGAAATTATTCTATATATTGGGAATGATAACTCATCTAATTGGATAATTATATATTTATATGTGTATGAACATTTATTCTATAAGATTAAATTAAATGGTTTCTACTAAATAGTGATTTCAGTTGCATATTATGGGATGTTTTCCTCTATAACATTCAATTGAAACACAATATACTAGGGACCTATAATACTAAATAGAGAACTTGTCCCAAGACAAACCTCTATAGTGGGATGTAGATATCATCTCTTTTGATTACTTATGGCCCTATAAATCATCCATACCTGACTTTAGGAGTAGAGAGAAGGGTGTGAATATTATAAATGAGGGTTTGTAACTATCATATTTTTATATCTACAATATATATCACTATAATATATATTCTCTAGAATTTTCGTTTCATTTGTAGAGAAATTTCACTATGACATCCTCGAGTCTTGCAATATTTGGTTGGTGATGACCATGCTCAAAAGGTCGTTGGCCCTTAGAATCTAATGTTTCATCTAGTAGTGACACATGGGGAACCTCCTATTATTCTCGACCTGGTATATGATGTATAGTTTTGGTAGGTATTGGTACAGCTCATGAATTATATGTAGGGATTCCCATGACCTACCCCTACTATGGTCAGTTGACACATGAGTTTTAGTAGTAGCATCCACCCAACATTTCCAAGGATGGTGGTTCATAGGCTGTGGAGTATTGAATGGATTATATGATATCTAAAATTTACCAATATGAGACACATTATAATAGGAGACTGATTCTTGCTATGTATTTTCTATGAAATTATTCTAATAAATGTTGGGATTTTTTTACTTAGAAATATTATCACTAAAATATATCCTGGATAGATTTCTAGATGACCTTTTATGATTATATTCATCCCAAGACACTATGGGATTAGACCTAGAGATTTTATGAACCTAAATTAGGTCACGTTATCAGTTTTGGAATTATTAACACATTTCATGAATATCCAACACTCTACATTGTTTCTTCAAGGTAAAAATGTATCCCATGTTATGTGATTTGAAGATGTTCCTAGTAATGATATATGAGCATGGGTGGATGTGTCCCGGTTGTCCAGAATATTTGGGATAGTTAATTACGCACTCATTATTGAGCATAACATGAAATAGGCTAAAGGTGAGATCAAGGATTTTTTGTAACGCCCCGACCCCAGTTACCCAGAGTCGGTGCATTATTGCGTAACATTGGCATGATCACAAAAGATCAAGTCTCGAAAGACTGATTAGTTTAGTAGCCTTGGAAACAGTAGATACATTCATAAATGTTACAATACATCATAAAGTGAAAAACTACAATAACATAGTCTCCCTTTTCAACAGTCATATCCCCTTCAAACAATCCCTGCAGGTCAATCGTAAAATACTTCTTCACATCCTGGAAAAAAAACTTAAAACATTGAATGGGGTGAGCTCAGACGCTCAGTAAGGATAAAAATATTGCAGAAGCTTTTATAAATAAACATTAACATTTAAGGCAATGTTTAACTAAAACAAAAGACTTTTTAAACTTGAACTTCAGCATAATATGGCAAAAAAAATTAAATAATGTCATTTACATACTCACATGGATATTCTACTAGTCGAATAATCACATGCAATATCACTAACCATTTTCAGAATGATGGAATGCATAATGCCAGACTATCATAACCACGTAGCCAAGGGCTCGTGCCAAGACCAAAAATAAGAATTTGTCAAGGCCTCGTGCCAAGACACTAGTTTGTCTCATGAGACCTGCCGATGTATCGAGGAGCTATAGTGGGCTCCACCCATCACTTATTAAGTCCAATTCATTCCTCATATGAACAGGTTTAAACATATCATTAACCATAACATAATCGTATCACATAAATCATGCATAAAGGAAACATAACATTTCCATATTCGAATCACAAGATATCAATACAACACATTGATATAATAAAAAACACTTTCAAAACCATTTTCAATACCAAAATAAAAGAAAATTAAATATTCGTATTTATTTTTCATTTTAAAAAGGTTATGTCTTGTAGAGGAATCCGAAACTCAAATAATGGTCACGGCAGCAGAGAAGTCGTTGTCGCCGCATACGTACGGAAAGAAAAACATTCCTTTTTGTCGTTTAGTAAAAAGATTTGTACAAAAAATATTCCTTTTGAATAAATGTAAAAGTGAAAGGGGTTTATACACTGTATAAAAAAAATTTTGTATAAAACAAAATATGCCTCAATGAATGGAGATTGAGACGAATTCCCTTAAAAGATCATTTTTAAATAAAATATATCTATTATTTGTATTCACTATATGTACACATAATGAAATTATAAATACAAGAGAGGACATAATATCATCATGACATAATTTGAAATTAGGAGATTAACCCAAAGAATAGAAATTGGGTTAAGAAGTTCCCTTACCTCGTGTCCGACTTGACTCGTCCGTTCTTTAACCTCCTGAATAATAAACCAGAGTTAATCTCTACATACTTAAGAACATTTTTAAAGTTCATTTTTCCTTTTATATTACTTATTACCATTTCATGAATATTATTTAATTATTTAAGTTAATAATGGTCATTTTGTCGATCTTAGGTACTTGAGTCAAAAATAAACTTCTTATAATTACAAT
The DNA here is from genome assembly GCA_963277665.1 of Viscum album. Classification (NCBI taxonomy): domain Eukaryota; kingdom Viridiplantae; phylum Streptophyta; class Magnoliopsida; order Santalales; family Viscaceae; genus Viscum; species Viscum album. The sequence goes on from OY728135.1 coordinate 20,826,628, forward strand.
TTGTTCATGTGGTAAAATATCCATTATATACATAATTATATTCATGATTTAGATATCATATACATCATATATATATAGTATATAAATTCATTTATAATATTACATAACATTTAGAGGTAAGATATGAAATGCAACGTTCGTGGATATAGTAAGCCGTACGTACGCATGAACGCTACTTTCAATTCTATTTCGTATTTAATGGAATGAAGTCACAATGATATAAAGGTATAATATAATTCCAGTATAATATAATGTATAATACCATTTACTCCATCCTTTATACATCCCACATATGGCATTAACGATTCAAATCACTTTGAGGGGGCGGTAGTCTGCACTTCCTAAAATGAAATTATCGCGTTTACCCATAATGGAAATCATAAAGGTATGCCATAAATGAAAAATACAGAATAATAAGAAAAACAAAAACATAATATATATCATATATAAAAATAGTGTCATCATAATTTCAACCATTAGAGGTGTTAAAAGAAGATTGAACAGTCATCGTTTCGTGAGGCGGAAATTTGCCAACCACAGAAACAGTAGGTTCTTTAACCATTAGACGAAGGTGTGTGTAAGTGTAGATAAAATACTTCTCATAAAAAAATCCTAGTATATTTAAGATACTGGTTTTGTTACAAAAGAAAGGTATAAAAAGAATTTAAGGGGTTGGAGAAGAAAAATAAAACAAAATAAGATAAGAGAAGACATTACCTTAAAATCGGTTAACTCTTTTTTGATTTGAGCCAAAGTCTTCCTTGGGAAGAATTCTGCCCAAAGTGAGGATTCTAAGAATAATATAATAACGTTTAGAGAGTATTTGGGCAGTGGTTGTCCGTGCCAAATGTCTTTACGGTGTGAATAAGGTGGTCGTGGTGGGGGCCTTTTATAAGATGAGAGGAGGGGCACTCTTGAATAGTAATGAAATGTTACTTTATTATATATTGAGTTTCGGATTTTAAAGTTCCCAAACATATATATTTCGATGCTAAGGTGATAAGGGTTCTAAATATACTTATCCAATAGGCATTGGACAAGTTTAATTCTTAGATTTTACATTATCCTTCCATTTTATTAAAATTGTTAATTAATGAGGTAATCGCTGCATCATCATGGTGTCATAAATAATTTAATTTATTTAATGTCTAAAAATTATAAAAAAATATCATGATGTGAAAAATCATTTTATCTTTCTAATGAATATTTATAGTCAAAAATGTGACTTGTATAACCCCATTTAAAATTGTTTTAGTAAAACAACTTATGTTTGTGACATTTTTATTTTATCATTAAATAAAAAGTTATTTATGTCATTTTCCTACCAAAGTGGCTCCATGGGGTCCCCCAAGTTGACCCATGGATTTTCTTGGTTGGACATGACACATAAAATAGGGGTAGGCCAAGTGTAAATGTGATTTCATATTTTTATAATATCATTTTTACCTTAAATTTCACTAATTACCTTTAATCACGATTAATTAAACTAAAAAGTTACTATTCACCAAAAAAATTATTTTAATCCCATTGAACCACATTTTACTTCCTAATTACAACCATGTATGTCGGATTTTTGAAGATCAAATCACAAAAGTGGTAATGTTTCATTTAAACAAGAAATCAGTTTTTTAACTACCACTTAGTGGTTTCACTATTCATCAAAATTGAAGTTTTTCAGAACAATGCCAAAATTTCACCCTAAGATATAATTGATATTCCAAATTAAAAAATTATGTCTATTTTAAAAAATTCCAAAAAGATAAGTTGCATTAATTAATTTTATAATTAATTCCCGCTGTCACAACTATTAGCGTGTTTTTAAGAAATAATATATATCAAAAGATTGACAATTGTTTATGTCCAATATCATTGTTAAATTAATTATAATGAACACCATTGGATAAAATGGTAAAAATATATTCTAATTATACTTTAAAACCACTCAATAGTATAATTTATCACTATGAATTATTTTTATTAAAAAATTTGTTTTAAGTATTTTTCACTATTCATAAAAAATTGAATGTTCTCAGAAAATTACAAAAAATTCAACTTAGGGTAATTTCGATATTACGAATACAAAACTGAAGTCCATTTTGAAATATAATATATATATAATTTCAAAAAGTGGGTATTAATATACATAATGGCTATTTTGATTGGTCGCAGTGTGTTAAAATCTCGAACTTGTGTACAATGCAAGCTATTGCATTATTGAAAGAGAAGCGTATCGTGGAAGCTCGGGGTGTTAAATTTTTCCCTCCTTCAATAAATTGTGTCCTCGCAATTTAAAATTTTTATTTGAAAATAAAAGGTTGAAAATAGAAAATACCTTTGTGGAAAACCCACATCGGAAATAAGGTTAATAGAATTTAGCCTTAATAAGAGGGAAAGAGAAATGAAAAAGTCACCACCAAATTATGATCTCGATAAGAAGAACATTGGTTGCAATTAGAGACATATAATTGGAGGGAAAAAGTAAATATTTGTAGGGAGTGATTGAGGTCATCAATCACAAACAAGTGTAAAATTGGGGGCCTCAAAGCCTTCAATCTACGATGATATAAAATATTATCACTTCAACAAGACATAAGGTATTAGGATAACACTTTTTTTTGTTTTAATAACCCTTTACAAAAGTTTAATAGTTAATTTATTCATAAAATAAATTATAGGTATATATATATATGCTTGACAAGTAGAGCTTCAACCTTCAACTAATTTCTACCACAAACTCATCTTTCACTCAAAATGATAATGGAAATCAAAAATATTATATTTATCCTAATCATACAAGGTTCAAAGTATTAACACATACCACTTATATTAGGAAAACTATTTTTTAATAACCATGGACTTCCTGTAGGCTAGTGGTAGGTAATAAAGGCTTGTCGCACTAAGGTTGTTGGTTCGATTCTTACAACTTTGTCTGACGCGACGGGTTATCCCCCAACCTGTAGGTTGTCCTTTTCCTAGAACTATAGTATTATAATATTCCAAAAATAATCTTCATAAATGTTTTAAACTTAAACAATACTGTCCAAAGTTCAACTCAATTCATTCAAACCTTTATAGTTATCCAAAATACCTCAGTCCAGACTTTCTCTAAAAGGTCCTTAAATTCCAAAATCAATTGTAACATCATATTCCCCCAACAATGTAAAGTTTCTCTTATTGTCCCATACTAAAAATATGATTACCTTCATCATATTAAAACCTTAATGAAAACAAAAAGTACTGCAGTACAATCCTTATATATATCACATTATTCTTATAACCAAAATATATTCCATGATTCCAAAAGCACCAATACATTAATTATTCCACTTCAACTATAGTAACAACATAAGATTGTCCTTGATCCCTTGGACTTTTCTGAGGTATGTTTCCTTGACGCTTAGGACATTCATTGTCATAATTCCCCCTTTCCCTACAATTGTAGCATTCAACATTGATAGCCTCTTTCTTTTCCTTATAATCATGAGCCTGGTGACCTTTTTCTCCACATTTGTAACAAACTCCCATTCCCTTTAGGCAAGTACCAGGGTGATTCTTCTGAAAATTATCTCATAATGTAAAATCCTTCATTCCCTTTTTCCTTTTATCTGTCTCTTTTTCCACTGTTCTCTTCTTCTCTTGCTTTACTTTGTTTTCATAAGACTTAGAGAATTCCTTTTCTGTCTTGATAGCACACGAGACTATATCCTCGTATGTTGAGAAAGATTGTGATACTAAAGCTCGATGGAGAAATATTTTTAACCCATCAAAGAAATGGTCAATCTTACTTCTTGGGGTACGTATATAATCTGCAGCATGCCTTGCTAACCTTGTAAAGTTAGCCTCATACTTTGCGACATTCTCATCCTCCTTCTGCCTCATACTCAGAAATTGTCTTTCCATATCTGCTCGATTGTCATGTGGAAAGTATTTTTCTAAGAAAATTTCATTAAACTCCCTCCATTACATACTTTATACTTCTCCATCTTCCTTTGTGTTTTGAATCAACGACCACCATTGATCGTCATCTCCAGTGAGGCGGTAAACTTCCATGAAAACTTTCTCCCTTTCGCTACACCCTAAGGTATGGAATATTTTCTCTAAGGAGTTTATCCATTTCTCAGCTACTAATGTATTTGTACACCCATTAAATATTGGTGGTTTTTTCCTCATGAAGTGGTCTAACGTTGATCCTCCACGTTGCGGATCAGGGTGCTCCATACGAGTAAGGTTACTATTCATAACTTGAGTGAGTTTTCCCAGTATGGTGATAAGTTGATCAGCACCAGTTGTATCTCCAGCTCCACAATAATTATCTTGAGAAGGAGGGAAATCCCTACATGGGGTGCGTGCATTGATACGGTTTCAATTCCTACCACTAGGCTCCATTTCTAAACAATGGCATAAACTAGATTAGATTATGAATTAAAATACATAATTCCATACTTGTAAAACACTTAACATAAATTGAACTATTTATGGATATAATCCATAATCATAAAAATGATTTCTTTAAGGAATTATGTATTCATAAGCCCTTCATAATGGTTTTAAAGAAAATAATAATTATCCTATGCATATCCCCCGGGAGTGTCGTAACCAAGAGTACAGCACGACCCGTTTTCATGCACCAGTTCCCATTCGAGTCTAGCTCAAAGCGGTGTTTTCGGGTTTTACCCCTAATCACATCTATGTTAGAGCCACCTCTACCTTCTTGTATCCAAACAAGGATGTATTGCTCAGAAAACTCATAAAATCTCTATAATACCAAAATTCTAGGAAGTTCTTCTATACTAATCCTCAAATTCTATCTTTGAGCTATGTGCTATAATCATAGTTTATCTAAATCTAGCTTCCAAGTTTAGTACTAAACTGCCTCTCATACCAAATGTAACACCCCGACCCTAGTTACCAAGAGTTGGTGCATTATTGCATAACATTGGCATGATCACAAAAGATCGAGTCTCGAAAGGCCGATTAGTTTAGTAGCCTTGGAAACACTAGATACATTCATAAATTTTACAATACATAATAAAGTGAAAAGCTAAAATAACATAGCCTCTATTTTCAATAGTCATATCCCCTTCAGACTATCCCTGCAGGTCAATCCAAAAATGCTTCTTCACATCCTGGAAAAAAAATTAAAACATTGAAAGGGGTGAGCTCAGATGCTCAGTAAGGATAAAAATATTGCGGAAGCTTTCATAAATAAACATTAACATTTAAGGCAATGTATAGCTAAAACAAAAGTCTTTTTAAACTTGAACTTCAGCATAATATGAAAAAAATAAAATTAAATAATGCCATTTACTTACTCACATGGATATTCTACTAGTAGAATAATCACATGTAATATCAATAACCATTTTTATAATTATGGCATGCATAATGCCAGGCTATCATAACCACGTAGCCAAGGTCTCGTGCCAAGACCACAAATAAGATTTTCTCAAGGCCTCGTGCCAAGACACTAGTTTGTCTCATGAGACCTGCTGATGCATCAAGGAGCTATAATGGTCTCCACTCGTCACTTATTAAGTCCAATGCAATCCTCATATGAACAGGTTTAAACATATCATTAACCATAACATAATCGTATCACATAAAACATGTATAAAGGAAACATAACATTTCCACATTCTAATCCCAAGATATCAATAAAACACATTTATATAACAAAAAACACTTTCAAAAACATTTTCAATAACAAAATAAATGAAAATTAAATCTTGGTATTTATTTTTCATTTTAAAAAGGTTATGGCTTGTAGAGGAAGCCGAAACTCAAATAATGGTCATGGCGGCGGAGAAGTCGTTTCCGCCTCATAATTACGGAATGAGAAACATTCCTTTTTGTCTTTGAGTAAAAAACTTCGTATAAAAAAGATTCCTTTTGAATAAATGTAAAAGTCAAAGGGGTTTATACACTGTATAAATGAAATTTGTGTATAAAACAAAATATGCCTCAATGAATGGAGATTGAGACGAAGTCCCTTAAAAGATCATTTTTAAATAAAATATATCTATTATGTGTATTCACTATATGTACACATAAATAAAGTATTAATACAATAGAGGACATAATAATATCATGACATAATTTGAAAGTAGGATATTAACCCAAAGAATAGAAATTGGGTTAAGAAGTTCCCTTACCTTGTGTCCGAATTGCCTCGGCCATTCTTTAACCTCATAAATAATATACTAGAGTTAATCTATACCTTCTTAAGAACCTTTTTCATGTTCATTATTCCTCTTATATCACTTATTACCATGTCATGAAAATTATGTAATTATTTAAGTTAATAATGGTCGTTTTGTTGATCTTAGGTACTTGAGTCAAAAATAAACTTCTTATAATTACACTTTGTTCATGTGGTAAGATATCCATTATATCCATAATTATATTCATGATGTAGATATCATATAAATCATATATATACAGTATATACAATCATTTATAATATTACATAACATTTAGAGGTAAGAAATGAAATGCATCGTTTAGGGAGACGGTAAGCCGTATGTACGCATGAATGCTACTTTCATTTATATTTTGTATTTAATGGAATGAGTTCACAAAGATATAAAGGTGTAATATAATTCTAGTATAATATAATGTATAATATCATTTACTCCATCCTTTATACATCCCACAAATGGCATTAATGATTTAAATCACTTTGAGGGGGCAGTAGTCCGCACTTCCTAAAATGAAATTATCGCGTTTACGCATAATGAAAATAGTAAAGGTATGCCATAAATGAAAAATAAAGAATCATAAGAAAAACAAAAACATAATATATATCATATATATAAATAGTTTCATCATAATTTCCACCATTAGAGCTGTTAAAAGAAGATTGAATAATCATCGTTTCGTGAGGCAGAAATTTTCCAACCACAGAAACAGTATGTTCTTTAACCATTAGAAGAAGGTGTGTGTAAGTATAAATCAAATACTTCTCATAAAAACATCCTAGTATATTTAAGATACTGGTTTTGTTAAAAAATAATGGAGTAAAAAGAGTTTAAGGGTTTGGAGAAGCAAAATAAAACAAAATAAGATAAGAGAAGACATTACCTTAAAATCGGGTAACTCTTTTTTGATTTGAGCCAAAGGCTTCATTGGAAAGAATTATACCGAAATTGAGGCTTATAGGAGTAAGAGAGGGAAGTTGAGAGAGTATTTGGGTAGAGGATGGCCGATCCAAATGGCTTGATGGTGTGAATAAGGTGGTAGTCATGGGGGCCTTTTATAAGAGGAAAGGAGGGGCACTCTTGGAATGTAATGAAATGTTACTTTATTATATAATCCGTTTCGGATTTTAAAGGTCCCAAACTTATATATTTCAAGGATAAGGTGATAAGGGTTAGAAATATACTCATAAAATAGGCTTTGTACAAGTTTAATTCTTAGATTTTACATTATCCTTCCATTTTATTAAAATCGTTAATTAATGAGGTAATCGCTGCATCATCATGGTGTCATAAATAAATTAATTTATTTAATGTCCAAAAATTATAAAAAAACTATCATGATGTGGGAAATATTTTTATCTTTATAATTAATATTTATAGTCAAAAATATGACTTTTATAACCCCAATTAAAAATTGTTTTAGTAAAACAACTTATGTTTGTGACATTTTCATTTTAACTTTAAATAAAAAGTTATTTATGTCATTTTACTACCAAAGTGGCTCCATGGGGTCCCCAAGTTGACCCATGGATTTTCTTGGTCGTCCATGACACATCAAATAGGGGTAGGATATGTGTAATGGTATTTTCATATTTTTATAATATCATTTTTACCTTAAATTTCACTAATTACCTTTAATCGCGATTAATTAATCTTAAAAGTTACAATTCACCAAAATATTATTTTAATCCCATTGAACAACATTTTACTTCCTAATTACAACCATGTATGTAATATTTTTGAAAATAAAATCACAGAAGTGGTAATGTTCCTTTTAAACAGGAAATCATTTTTTTAACTACCACTTAGTGGTTTCACTATTCATCAAAAATTGAAGTTTTTCAGAACAATGCCAAAATTTCACCCTAAGATATAATTTATATTCCGAATTGAAAAATGATGTCTATTTTAAAAAATTCCAAACATATAGGTTGCATTAATTAATTTTATAATTAATTCCCGCTGTCACAACAAATAGCGTGTTTTTAAGAAAAAATATATATCAAAATATTGTCAATTGTTTATGTCCAATTTCAATGTTAAATTATTTATAATGACCAAAATTGGAAAAAATGGTAAAAATATATTCTAATTATACTCTAAAACCACTCAATAATATAATTTATCCCTATTAATAATTTTTATTAAAAAAGTTGTTTTAAGCATTTTTCACTATTCATAAAAAATTCGAAGTTCTCAGAAAATTACAAAAAATTCAACTTAGGGTAATTTCGATATTAAGAATAAAAAAATGTAGTCCATTGTGAAATATAAAATATATATAATTTCAAAAATTAGGTATTACTATTCATAATGGCTATTTGGATTGGTCTCGTTGTGTTAAAATCTCGAACTTGCGTACAATGCAAGTTATTGCATTATTGAAAGAGAAGAGTATTGTGGAAGCTTGGGGTGTTACATTTTTCTACTACTGAACAAGAATACATTTAAACCATAAATAAGAAAGTCCATTATGAGACTTCTCATGGGAACTGAAGTAGCTAGAGTGTGTGCTTAGGTAGCTAGGTGGTATACCATTAGTGAGGTAGGCCAAGAAATATTAAGACCTACTCTATTGAGGACCCTATTGAGTGTTGAGTTTGAGGCAATATGGGTCATTTCCAGTTTATTTGTACGATTATTTCTCTAGTGGATAGTGATATATGATCTACACCAAGTCCATGTTTTATAGTAGGTACAACATTCCCTCATTGGGAAGGGAGATGGATTACTATAAACTATTCAGGATGAGGGGGAGTTCATGGACACGGAAGCCAGATATAGGATAGACAACACCATCAGAGTGGGCCATCCCATGGTAGTCAAGCTATATATCAGGGATGTTTACAAGACCAAATATATTTAGTGAAACTAACCCAAGAGAATCAGAGCGACAGACGATCTATGTTTGGAGGTACTATTTTGGTATCCTCTACTTTATTATAAACCTTATTTGATATAAGCTCTTAGCATTCCTTGTTATCTATTTATATTGTGGAGATCCTTTGGATCTAGATATATAATTAATGTGGTGTAATGAAACTCGATGCTTTATTGAGAATTAAATGAAAATTTTTAAACTAATTCATTGGGTTCCCCTTGATAATGGTTGGTATCATTTCATATGGTACCTATTCATCCTCAAGATGACAGGATTTGACATCATACTCGGGATGGACCGATTGGTTTCTTATCATGATTATATCTATTTCTATCATCATTGGGTGCCTTTCACATCACCATAGGGTGATACTTATATCCACAAGGGTTAATGGGATGTTTAGGCATGTAAATATGGACCCTCACATCATGGGCTGGGTAAGAAGACAAACTATATTGCTGTCCATTATAAATATTGTCACAGAAAATGTTAGGATGATTTTAATCCAATAGTATATCATTTCAGGATGTCTTACCTAAAATGATTCTAGACTACCTCTTGAAAGAGTGGTATATTTACTATTAATCTAGATTTAAGAGAAATAATAGGATCCATTCCACAATAAATGATGGCTGGTACTGCTTTTATAAAGCTCAAGAGGTAGGTAAAGTACTTGGATGGTAAGAGTTTTATATAACCTAGTACTTCAGAGTGGGATTTACCTATCCTTTTTTCCAATAATATAAATGAAACCCTCATTCATTGTGAGGATTACATTTTTCTAAACTAACTTATGGATAAAAACTAGTATCCACTACCATGTATAGATGAACATTTCTACCAGAATCTATAAGTGAGGGATTTCTCCATGATCGATTTGAGGTCAACAAACCATCAAGTTCATGTTAGACCCTCAGAGATACCACATAAAACATTCCATATTAGATATGGATTTTATGAGTATTTGGTCGTTCTATTTGTTCTTATGAACATGAAAAAAAATTCATATCTTCTATGAATCATATTTTCCACCCATACATTGATTTGTTTGTGGTAGTATTTGTGGAAGGAAACTTATTATACTCAGAAACTTTACACGACCAAGTAAAACATCTTGATATTGTTTTGAGAACACTGCTAAAAAACGATCCGTATACTATGATCACCAAAATACACTTTTGGATCAATAAGGTCAACTTTATGTGCCACATTATCTGAATGGTAAGAGTATGTGATTACCCAAAGAAGGTGAGATCTGTTTTTTCCTTGGAGTAGCCCAAGACTGTTTTTGACACACATAGTTTTTTTATGGATGGGTAGATATTACAAGCTCATCATAAAGGATTTATCATTACTATTAGCATTTCTCATGGGATTGACCAAGAAAGGTGTTAAGTTTACATGGTCTGAATCATGTGAGATTTTCTTTTAAGAGTATAAAGGGAGATTTAAATCAATAGTAATACTCATTTTATATAATCATAATAGTTTATATACAGTTTATTATGATGTATTATTCATCAAGACATGATCCATTCTGATATATGGAGATTGACTTGTAGCATACTGGTGTTTGAAGTTAAGGTCGCATGAGAATAATTAACAGACATGTGATCTCAACATAGTAGATATGGTATATGTCTTGAATCATTGGAGGAATTACTTACATGGATATGGTTTTTTGGTTTACATTGACCAAAAAATCATGAATTATAAATTTATACAACCTAAATTAAATCTTAGGAACTGATGATGGGTTGAGTAATTTTATTCCTTTAACTTATAGCTTTTTTATACTTCAATAAAAGGCAATGAAATTTTTGATGCTCTATATCGAAAGACATAGACACAGGATGTTTAGGAGACTAGTAGTGAGTTATAGTTGATAAACTACATTTTTGAGATTTAGTTAGAGTTATTAGAGCATCAAAATTAGTTTATTCTTATATAACTTTAGAAGTGTCCTATTAACATCTACATGGATTGAAGATAAGGTATCTATCCGATCAAATAGATTTGGTCATATGGAAAAAAATAATAGGAAAGGAACATTTAGCTATTTGGATTGTTGATGAGTATGAGTTCATAATAATTCATTATAATGTTTGGGTACTAAAAGAATACAAGAGGAGTTAACATGAGTGTATCATGCTTTTTCGTGAGTGATGCATCATGGAATTATGAAAACATACCAGTATTTAGAACAATTGTATTAGTGTCCTTGTATGAAAATAGAAATAGATGTTTTTGTTACTCACAGTTCCATCTATTAGTAGGTAATGGTGGAACACTAGTGAACATAATTTATTTTATAGTCATTACCCATTCTTCAGTGGAAATGGGATGGTATCACTATGGATTTTGTGATTGGATTACCTAGGTAAACTTGAGTTTGTGACATAGTATGAGTAATCATAGATAGATTTAAAAAAATTATCACTTTAAATCTTTCAAAAAATCCTCTTATGTAGATGGTATATGAAAGTTATATGCTATAGAGATTATAGTCTTTCACAATGATTCATATACTATTGTATTTTATAGATACAATCATTTTATATCACAGTTTCAGAAAGGGTTGTAGATAGAACTAGGTTTATAGGTATTGTTGATTACACCCTATCACCAATAGATCAAAAATCGGTTTGAGAATATAATACATGTGTTAGAGATAATCCTCTAGGAATGTGTCTACAAATTTGATGGTTCTTAGGATAGACACTTACCTCTTACTGAGTTATCTTATAGTAACAGCTTCTATGTGGAAATAAAGAAGGTTCCATAAGAGGGTTTGTATGTTATTTCATGTTGTTCACCCCTGTGTTGGTTGGTGGAAGGAAAGGTAGTGATACTGAAACCATGTTTCATTCAGGAAACATAATATTAGGTATAAATTATCCAGAATCATATGGATACAACACAGTCTTGGTAGAAGTCTTACACTAAAATCTAACTATAAACACTACAGTTCTAGATGTAGTGTGAAATTTACTTTCATTTTACACATAGAATTAGGCATTTGTAGATTTAGAAATGGTGTAAGAGTTCACCTCATTACATGAGGCCTTTCATGATTCATGGGAGAGTTATAATGATAGCATATCTGTTGTATTTTCGTCATATATGTTGATCCATACGTTAAATCTTCCACATATCATACTTACATCATTTTCACTTAGTACTGTCTCATAATATTTATCCTAATGAGGTTGATTTGGTGGTAAATTTTTCCTTCAAAGAGAACCCTATACATATTGTTGATCAGAGCAAGAACACTCCCCAAGAATGGTTAGTTCATCTTGTATGGGTGATATAAAAACATGACCATGTACAAGATGAGACTTATGAGTTAGAGCCTGGTGTACATGCTTAATAGTTAGATGTATTCTCCAATGATGACTTTCCAACATCAGAAGGGAATCTCAAGAATGAGTTTTTTTAAGGAGGGGAGTTAAAAATATCCTGATTTCTCTAATGAGGTATTAACCCTCTAGATTTCTGGATGAATTTATTATTTTATTCTAATGGAAGTGATTACTGGTGTAACGAAGGTTTTTGACTTTCTAGTGTTTTTTTATCCCAGATAATTTGTTTTTAGAGTAAAAGGAAATCCATATGGTTGTCACATAGTTAGTACCAATTGTGGAGCTCAACTATATGTCGCCATAAGGGGTGCATGGTTTGTAAATTGTGAAAGGTAAGCCACATGTCTCTACACGGAGAATTAATAAAACTATAGAGGAGAACTTCACATAGAATGCATGTTTAGCCTAACTGTGCAGCCATCCCACACCCTTCCAAACACATAGTATGTGAAACTGCATATTTAGGTGCATGGTTTAAAAAACAATGCAACCAACCATGAGAAGATGGTATGAATTTTAGATAGAGGTGGCATGCGGTAGGCACATGTTTTGGAAAACCGTGTGGCTAAACTGTGAATCTCTTAAAGATAGGGGAAATTACCAATTCTCTCTTTAGTAGTTTAATTATTCAATGTCCCTTTTCTCTCCAAAAATGAATAGCATCCCACCCCCTCTCATTTTACATTATTATTTCATCATAGTTTTGGTGATAACTTCCTAATTATCCCCTAATTACATAGATATCAATTATATTGTAATCATATTAGTAATCTATTTAATCTCTTACCTTCTTTACTTTATTTATTTTTCTATATGGAGTGAAAAATCCATGAATGATATTTTTCCATATTTTAGTAAATTTTTTTATGTTTTTTAATTTCTCCGGATCTAAACTAAATTATATGATAATAAAGGATGATGCATCCATTAAATGCTTAAGGTAGTTGTCTCATGCTTTTCGAGATAAGTACTGTGATTTATGTGTTGTGTTGTTGTGATGTGTGTTGTACATTATGAGTGTAACCTATTAAATCGATATTTTCCTAAATTAAATAGATTTTCTTATGTTTATATGTCCCTTGACATTAGTAATCATTGATGAGGGTGGTAACCCTTTTAGACAACCACTTATGTTATGTTACTAAATTTTATAAGACAACGATAATTTTATTATGACTATAGTCACCTTTACAGGTGAGATATATTCCACATTTAAGTGGGAGTTTATGATTAATTAAATTAGATGAATTAAGTAAACTGGATGGAATGAATTAATCCTAACTAGGGATATTAATCCTAGGATATGTGATTGAACCACATTATAAGGTGAGTTAAACTTATCCTATATAAGTCAAATGGACAATTAAATGAAAATTTATGCTTAAGGTTATGGTTTGAATAAGAGACCATGACACTTCGACATTCCATATAGGGTGTGATACATAGGTTCTAACTCTGAATTCCATGGATTTACTCAAAGATATTATTGATTTAAAATGAATTGTAAATGGATTTACATCATGTCATGGGTAATAGATAGGTTCTTACATGATATCCATGGACAGGAATAGTTGGACGAATAGAGTATTATTTTTACATGAGTGATACTTAGGTCACATACAGTGAATTCCAAGTGTAGATTCCGAGGGAAGTGGTTATTGTAATTCCATGAATTACCGATGGGATCCTTACATGGACCAGGGAAGACAGACTCTAAGGGATATGACTGTATACCACGGGTAGAGAGATACATGAACCCTTATGAGGGATTCCATGGATTAGACTATACATTAATGGGTTGATATTATAGGTTAATAAATCCCTTAGTACCTCATATGAAACACCATTAATTGAATTAGGTTTTCAATAAATTCATTGATTAATTAATCAATGTGATGTGTCGGCCAATCCAAATAGCATGGTTCGATTTGGTCAGAGATTTATATCCATGATGACCATGTTGTATTTCCTTAATAAATTGAAATGGAATGGGATATGTTCATCCCATATAAAAACAAGATCAATGGAGGATGACTTAGATAATAATTGGGTTTTGAACCTCTATTATAAATAAAATCATAAATGGTTAATCATTAAATGACATTCCAGCTTAGGTCAAAGTAGGTGGCATCAGTCAAATGTCTCATTGGAAACTCGAACTGGCATTGGTATTACATATTTCATGAAAATTCATTATTATCAACTTCACACTACTTCTTTACATATTCACAAACATGATGGACTAGACACCATTGGTGGTGGAATACTGAGTATAACTCACACTATATTCGGGCGACCAATGGGTATCTAGATAGACATCATGGATATAGGCAGGGAAAAATCAATGTTGAATTATATGGATGATTTATTTATCTATAATAGGATATATTATAGGATCAGAGGGTCGATCTTAGGATTGGGATTTTGTGTGAGATAGATTTTAGTCATTTTTACCTATTTTATATAATGTTTTATATTCCCAATCATCTATATCCAATGTATTCCCATTTTTGCTATCATCATGACATGATCCGCATCGTTTTTTATATGAATTTGGAGATGTTTCTAATAGTTCATTTATGGAATCATGATGTTATACTTATTCTATTATTGGTTGTTTATTCATTATGCTTCCACTATTTATTATTACTATATTACCATTGTTCCACACTCAAATCATGAGGGTATTGTCTCCATACCTTACCCTTATAGACCCTCACTGCTCTGTGGAAGCCTCTATTGTATGGGAAGACATTCTTGAGGCCATGTGGATACCTATTAGGATAATATTATTAAGAGAACCATGATGGGAAATCACATATATAAATTTTTTATAACTCCCTTCACCATATTTGGTACCCGATAAATTTTGGAATTTGTACTCTTAAACCCTATGAACTATAATTCTCCCATTTGGAATAATGTATAGAACTAGAAAACATATTCAGGTTCCATTTTTATGTCTGGTATATAGAGATTTGGAATCCCTATTATTGACACCCTCTAAAACATTTTCAAGACTGGATATTATTCCATTGTAATTTTCTTGATCTTTTTATCTTTTTCAGGAATACAAAAAGCTTGTATCTTTAACCAGATATATTTGTTAATGGCAGTGATAATTATATCTGAATTTATCTTCTTAGAATCCACAATAAGGTCTTAAGATTCATCGATCATGTCTAGAACATGTTTCATACCTATCATAAACATTCAATCTTCCTTATTTTTCTATATCATATGATATGAAACTTTGTATTTATTCCTAGATATATTTGGAATCCTTTTAAAATATTTAAAAATATAATTTATCGGATTTAGCTTCTCATCGAGATCATCATCCAAGATTTCTTGGTCTTTCCCATGAAAGAAATTATAAAAAGTCCAATATTTCTCATGTTCATATTTTACTTCACCATTCCATCTCTTCGAAATATTTTTTTCATTCCATATAGAGATTCAAAATGTCATTATTTTCTTTTTCATATAATCCTTTTAGTTTCTCGGATTTTCAGCACATTGAGTTATATAATGGGATTTTATACTTTATAAAAATCTTTCAATATGAATATTTTTTTAACTTGATGTTTAAGGATATTTTTGAAATAATTCTTGCGGTTTTAGCCTTCCTTTTTGGAAAGCCTATGTTGTCTGGTCTATCAACATTATGGGATGAAGACCCCTTCTTCTAAAAGAGATTCTTGTCCAAAATTCCTATCTTTTTTCAGAAAACTATTTTTAGTTTCATCATAAATATTAATTCATATATAGAATGATTCTCAAGGAAAATTGTACATTTCCTTGATCAACTACGATCTTCAATTGTACCTACAAGAGTCAAAGTATCATTTTAGTACATCTGGAAGGACATTATATTTTATTGTCATATTTTATAAATTACAGTTATAGTATTGTAATTTAATTTCCTAAATATTTTATATTATATTTTCTTTTAATTTTATTTTCATGAAGTTATTTGTATAAGAACTATGTATTCTTACTATGAATGTTTTTATAAATAAAATCCCATTATCCATAATTCTTTCAAGGACTGAAATAATTTTACGTTCATGGGTAGAATAATTCTTATCTATCCCATTAAAAATATACTCCAATACATATTGATAATTTCATCACGGTTTCTTCTTATATTTATGATATATCCCCATATTTGGTCTAATGAATCCTTTTCTAATATAATTTGATCTTCACTCCCATCCATATACTCCAATTTTAGGAGGTTTTGTGCCTTCCACTTCAACATTTTCTTTAAATATGAATCTTCTTCAATCCAATTTAGGGTTACCTTACTGGACACCTACATCTGGATTAGAATCTACATTTTTTCAAAATATCTAATTCATTATCTAGAATAACAAAATATTCCAAGAAAAACCTATATCTTATTATGATTTGTGTGATCATGAGGGAATGATTATTGCTTCTCTATAATAAAACTTTGAATCTTATCTCTATTTCTATGGATCTATTATCCTAAGAAATATATGTTTGGTTGAATCCAAATGATCTTCCTCTCTGAATGTATCAACCCTTTGTTTTTGAATACTATAACCACCTACTATAGATACTCGATAGGCTTTTTTACGAGATACTAGAACATAATCCATATGGAAAACTGAAAACTATGATAATCTACTAAATTATTTATTCACTATCCTCTATAGTGTTTTTAGGGAATTCTTGAGTCTAAATGGAATATTTATCCACTAAAAACGTCCAAATGGTGTTTTAACTATTCTAAATGGTGTATCTCCCATATTGATCTTAATTTTACAATATCTTATATTCAGATCAAATATAGAATGTACCGTTGGATTTGAATTCCTATTCATAATTCATTAATAAGAATAATTAGTATTATTGTATCGATAATCCTTTGTGGAGAAATTGAAATTACAGTAATCGATAACCATCTTGGATTTACCACACTGCTTCTCAGTATGATTTATTACCATGAAAGCCTCACTCATGTGAGGAATTTAACTATACCTAATTATTAAATGATTGATTAGTATTAGAATATATTTCTCAAAATCCTTAACCATACCATCTAGATAGAAAATTCCCCCTATTGTGATCCCCACACTAGCATCTTTATGGGTAGTTAGTGCCTATGGAATTGCCTTCTTCGATTATTTCTTGGGGTTCTCTTGAAAAATAACAAATAATTAATCTCTTATCTTGGTCAACTTCTCTTCTTCATCTATCCACAGAATAATAAATTTAAATACTTCATTATACATTACAATACTTCTCTACTATTTTCTATCATCATATAGATAGATTTCAATTTTATTAGTTGATACATACTTTTACGAAACCACACTATTTTTTTCCAAAATCTAGTTGGAACCAAATAATTATTATGGAAAATTCCATCTGCAAATATCATTACAAGATGATATCACCTATGGAATAAATTTACAATCAATATTTTATTCAGTATTTAAGGAACAAAGAAGAACATTTCCTCTAAAAAATATTTCTCATTGAGTTCTATCAGATAATCTATTTCAATTTCTTGAATCAAAATAGTTTCATTTTTACCAAATGTAACTTGCTTCTTTGTGGATTCTTAGGGTACTCCTAAAAATCATATTCTTATATAAGAGAAGGTACCTCCTGGATTAAATATTGAATTACATGTAGTACCACAGATGCTAAGTATCACTAATTTATCCCACTAATATATGTTTTCACTGGGTAACAAAGATACAAAATATCCTACATTAGATTATTTATCCTCATAGATAGTTAATCAAATAGTACTATTTTTTACTATCCTTATAAACACAAATATTCTAGGTAATTTTCATAAAGTACCTTCATCATTTACCAATTAAATCCTTGGATTATTTAAAGGGTTCACAAGTATTTCTGATTTGAGATCTTCTATCTTCAAATTTAATATACCTGATCATGATGGTTTTAATCTAAACTCATCTTCATATTCTTTGATTTTAGAGTTGAAAAGTATATTTCTAACTTATTTGATCACATATATAAAAAGTATCTTCTGCATTTTCATCCCTGTAGATTTGGTGAAAATAATTCTCTAGGATAGGTTAGCCTCATAGGGTTTACCACCTACAATGTAATTTATCTAAGTGTTGTTCCTTTATATTGGAAAATATTTGTAAATATTTCTACATCTTTATTAGATATTTTCTCCATGTATTATAAATATTTACATAAATATGATTAATTAATCAAATATGTATGAACCTATATCTTCTTTTCATGTATTGTTTTCTATTCTTGTTTTTTTTGAGTAAAAGAGGAGTTTCTGGAAAATTATGGTGTACACGCCGTGTACTTATAAGTACATGCCGTGAACTCGGTTGTCACGGGTGATAGTGCACTGGATGAGTAGCAGCCAGGTAAATTGTCGTGTGTAGTGACCTGGAGATCACCTAAAGCAGAGCCTGGAAAACGCAAGTACACGCTGTGTACATTTAAAGAACACACCATGTACTTTCTTTTTTATTTAATTAAACAAACCAGGGTCGCATCTGACAGATAAAACCTTCTTCTTCATCGCCCGTCTCTTTTGAGAGCATCTGTACAGCCACAGATCTTCTCTAAGCCCCCAACATTCCATCTGTCCTCCGATTCGACTTCTATCAATTATGTTGGAATCACACCCGTGAGTTCTCCATTCTTCTTGAACATCATCTCCTTATTTCTCCTCTCTCATGAATTATCCTAGGTCAAACATTTTAAGAATTTTTTTAGATCTAAAAAATTCTATGGAGATTCAAGGCCTGAGGTTCATTTATATCAATATCATGATGCCATAGTAGGTGGTTTGTGCCTTTATGTTGTTAGGCATTGAGTTATAGGTGAAAATTTGTCAGTAACCTCATTCGGGGTATTGTGTGTTTATGGTTTTAGCCCTTTTTGTTTGCATGTTATGCCTAGTTTTATTGGATAAAGGTTAATTGTTTGAGAATAGGTTTTTCTTTGCTACGCTATGGATTTTTTTCCCATGTTTTGTTATTTTGACTGTTTGGTCTAGCTTTACCTATTACGATGCCTCTTTCTTTCCATGCCTAGTATAGTTAGGATGGAGTGATTATTATCTAACATGCTGTGATAAGATGTATATTGTTTATCCAAGTAGTTATTGAGGTTTACTTTGGCATCCATGTATTTTTTCGGCATTATTGACTTACACAGTGCCGTGAGAACCTGGTGTAGTAGACCATAGGTATAATTGATTTTGAGGGCTTCTCTAGAGTGTTTTTTTTACTTTTACATTGCGAGACCATATTGGGGAAGGAAAAAAATTCTCCCTCAGAGTGTCTGTAGTTTTCTTCTATAGGGGCCATAGGGGGAATTGGATGTTGAGTAATTCGTCATAGTGCCTATTAGTTACTGATATGAAACTACCGGGGGAATTTTAGGTGAGTGCTTCCTCAGAGAGTCTTTTCTAAAGCTGAACCAGAGGGGTTAGACTCTGTGTACTTCCCAGAGGGTTTCTTGTGTATTTTTGGTTGAACCAGAGAGGTCAGGGTATGAGTACCCCCATAGGGTTACATGGTGGTGATTAGATTCTTACTTGATATATGAAAATGAATGAAATT
Source organism: Viscum album (assembly GCA_963277665.1). Taxonomy (NCBI): domain Eukaryota; kingdom Viridiplantae; phylum Streptophyta; class Magnoliopsida; order Santalales; family Viscaceae; genus Viscum; species Viscum album. The sequence continues at coordinate 20,846,678 of OY728135.1, forward strand.
GGAATAGTAAGATAATTTACTTTTGATTACTTCCTTGTTCACTTCTTCTTTTGGCTTGCTGCATTCCATATATATTCCCTGACTGTTAGGAACATATCATTGGGGGGCTTCCTACTAGGACTAGTCTCACAACCTATTTGGGTCATTCTTTTGGGATAGAAAATATTATATTATTGCATGTATAGATATGTGAAAAGGCCCTTTTACATTTTTTACTTGACTGTTGTGGAGCTGAAGAGCATGAGACCAAGGAGAGGATTGCGATGCTATGGAGTTGTTTACTTGATTTTCCTTTTATTTTGGTGTAGTATTGTATTTCACCATTGTGCCTTATTTGGATGCTTCCTAGAAATATTTATCAGGCATCATATATATATGTGTGTGTTCAGTTATTTATTTCTTCAGTCTCCTACTATTTAATTTTGTATGGTATTATTACTGCTTCTGCTAATGTTATATGTTTTACTTCCACTGTGTTACTCTTCCAATGAGGGAATAGTTTCTCCACTATCTCACCGAAGGCCCTTGCTATTAGTTGCCATCCACTGGAATTTGGGGAAATGCGCTTGAGGCCATGTTACCAACTGGGTACGGGGCACCACTAGGTAGAACCTGGAACCGGGACGTTACAAAGTGGTATCAGAGGGAGGTTCTTTTCTTCTTGACTTACTGTTTGGAGCCTATAACCATGGATAGGAAGGAATAGGTACTTGGTAATATGTTATGCCAGAATGTAGCTTACCCGTGTACAGAGAAAATTCAATTTACCTCATATTATGAAATTTTTCTAGTTTTTCAATTATTACAGTTCATTTGATTTCACCATTGGGTGATTCACATGTTGTGAGCTATTATTGAGGTTCTATTTCTGTTGCAACCCAGTGAGATGAGTGTATTCCATATCATGCATCATATAGGCACTTTCTAGAGATCACATGTCAGACATTCTTTCCATGCCATTTAGGGTGCATTAGTGATTGCTTGTTGTTGTGATAGATGTTATGCTAGATATACATGTTGTTGAGAAAGATGCCTTGATATAATACCTTCTTTTGATAGGGTATTGAATTGTGTATGGCTTAGTTTAAATGAATTCCAATCGTTGGTTCATGAGGTGTATTGGAACCTCATGGATCATAATTTGGTGGATCATTGCATTTTTTTTCTTTTATATAACATGTATAAGATTCCATGCTTTAATTCACGGGGATTATGGGCCCTTATATAGCAAAATTTGGAACTTTGAGGCTCATTTCAGTGTTTTTATGGGATTATAGAGTAGTTTCTGAGGATTAATGTCCAGAAAAGCCCATAACACACAACATTTAATGATGAATACACGCCATGTTTCCTTCTATTTGATCAGGAACTATTTTTCTTAAGTACATGATGTGTACAGTCTGTACACACTGTGTAGTCTCTAACCATGTCACTAGGTGTGTGGGATGAGAGATGGGGTTGGTAAATCATGGGAGAACATGTCGTGTACCGTTCGTACATGTCATGTTGTGTGGACCATGTGTCCACCCATGTGACTAACGACACGAATGGATAAAACCTAAGTTATACATGTCATGTAAATCATAAACACACTGTGTATAGTCAGTTGTGTGTTCACCCGTGTGACTACCAACACAGGAATTTGAAACCTAATAAGTACACGTCGTGTCCATATAGAACACGCCGTGTATAGTGATCTATGTAACTGGCTGTGTGACTAAAAACCTGGGTTGGTGAGGTTTTTAGAGTACACACCGTGTATGGCACTAACATGCCATGTAGTCTTGTTCTAGGAAAACCGTGTGGCTTAGCCGTGTAAGAGAACTCAGGAAGGGGGAAGAGGATTCGAGTACGCGTCGTGTTTTAAGACAACACGCTATGTGTATGAGGTGTTACATGACCAGTTTTAGCAGAAGTACATTCCCATGTGATGTCTTAAGTGAACACGCCATGTTTCCATATATTAAAAAACATGAATTCTTTCATTATCTTGTTCCCTTCTTAAAATTCTATGTTTCAGTCCTAGATAATCTTGATCTAAGGTGTGCGCTTGAACTTGTAGAGTCATACCACTATGACGTCCTCTAGTTGTTTTCCTGTTACATGGCAGTGATCAGACACTGGACATGGTTGATCAGGGACTACTAGTAGATCATCTAGTTGTGCTAGTATTGGCATCATCCGTTATCTTGGGCACATGTGCGGATTCACAATTCTAAGAGGGTTTTTTGAGGTTTATGCAGACCTTATGAGGAGTACCGCACCCTAACCCTTATATCGTAGAGTTTATGTGGGTTTTCAAGAAGCATCATCCTCCCACCTTCATAGGGGAAAGATGACCTCTGGCTACAGAGTCATGGTTAGAAGACATGTTGTATATCTTTGAGCATTTGAAGACGCCTCCACAGAGGAGGGAGAAGCTCGCTACGTAGATGCTTCTAGATTCTTCCAAGAGATTGTGGGATGTAATCTCATAGGCAGGACGCGAGCAGTTTATGGCATGGAATGAGTTCCAATGTTCCATCTATGATAACATATTTCTGGAGACATTGACAGTCGATCGAGCCCGAGAGTGCATGAGTCTGGTGCAGGGTACTCATTCTATTATGAAGTATTATTCTTGATTCACAGAGCTGCAGTGCTTCACGCCTATTCCAAGAGGTGATGAGTTATTTCTATCAAGGAAATTTGAGGATGGTCTCAGGCACGACATCCGATCTCAGGTAAAAATCATTAGGTTGACTTCCAACAATTCTATAGTCAACCAGGTGTTGATCACGGAGAAAAATCTGAGGGATTCTAGAGCTGTGAGCTTGGGTGGCTCAACATATGGAGTTGGTATCCCTCCTACTGATAGAAAGAATCCCTATAGGGAGTCTACATGTAGATATCTGAGGAGACTAGAGACTTCTTCTGGTAGCCAGGTGGTGTTCTACCAGTGTGGGAAGAGTGGTCATATGAGGCCACATAGCCAGGGAGACCCAGTGGTGTGATGATCTTGTGAAAAAAGGGTCATCTTCAGTGCTTTAGTCAGTACTTCATAGCAGAAGATGGTGATAGAGGTTCTTCTATCACTCCACGTTTAGGAACAACACCACCAATTTCTTATTAGTTTTGGAATTAGAGTTCTTCCGACCATTCAGGTTGAGGTAGAGGTCGCGACCATGGTAGTCAGTCTCCAAACTTCCCATGACAGCAGGGTGGATCTGCTCAGGGTGGTTAGAATGAGTCACAGGGACGCGGTGCAGGTCATACTTTTGTGGTGGAGAAAACCCAGAAGGTTCAAGATCCCGGACCCTCTACAGTTCGAGGTACGATCCTAGTTGCCACTATTTTATCTTTTTCTCTTTTTGATACAGGGGCTTCCCATAGATTTATATATGTTTCTATTGTGGAGAGACTTAGGATCTGTATCCTTACTTCTATTTATTTCATGACGTTGGACACTCTCTTGGGGACGAGAAAGGCTGGTGTATGATAGTGCAAGGAGTTCCCTCTAGAGGTTGGTGGGTGTCACTTCTTATGGGACCTCTATGTCCTAGAGATGATGGGCTATGATTTCATTCTCAGAATGGATTATTTACTCCCCTTAATAGAAGTTGTCGATTGCTATCGTCGTAGGGTGTGTTTCACATCTCTAGAGGGAAGATAGTTTCTTCATAAGGGATAATGGGATGTCTAGGCAAGGAGAGTAGGACCCGAGAATCATGGGTTGGGAGGAGTTACAGCCCAGATTGCTAGTCTATATCAGGATGACCGGGGAACTTCACAGATGGACTTTCCTCTAGTGGTGTATCATTTCATGGATGTCTATCGAGAATACTTTTCAGGTTTTCCTCTAGACAGAGAGGTGGAATTTACTATTTAGCATGTTCTCGGAGCATAACCAGTTTCCATTCCTCCTTATAGGATGGCTACACCAAAGTTACAAGAGCTCAAGAAGCAGTTGGAGGAGTTACTGGAAAATGGTTTCATCCAACCCAGTACATCTCCTTGGGGATCGTCTGTCCTGTTTTTAGAGAAGGAATATGGTACCCACATACGTGTTGTGGATTATCAGATGTTGAACCGGTTTATGGTCAAGAAACGATATCCATTTATGAGGATTTGTGATCTATTTGATCACCTTCGAGGAGTCTGAGTGTTATCGAATATTGAATTAAGGTCTAGAAACCATTATTTGCGTGTTAGACCATCTGATATACCTCTTACAGCCTTCCGGATCTGGTATGGTCTATATGCGTACGTGGTTGTGTCATTCTGTCTCACGAACGCCCCTGCTGGTTTCATGGCACTGACGAACCAATTGTTCCATCCATACATGGATTCCTTCATTGTACTCTTCATGGATGGTATCTTGGTGTACTCCCACACACGACATGACCATGCCACCCATCTTGAGATCATTTTTAGTACACTGAGAGAGTATCAGTTATTTCCTAAGATCTCAAAATGAAACTTTTGGATGGACCCGATTCACGTTTTGGTCATGTTATCTCATAGACTGAAGTATTAGTAGACCCATGAAAGTGAGAATAGGAGTTTCCTAAGAGTGTTCGAAGAACTTATTTGAGGTACGATGTTTTTTAGGGATGGTTGGGTACTACGGTTGTTTCATAGAGGACATTTCATGCTTAGGAGTACCACTGATGTGACTAAGAATGGTGTAAAGTACCTATGGTCATATTTCTATGAGTCATCATTTCCAGAGCAGAATGGGAGGTTGACTTCAGCATCGATACTAGTATTTCCAAAGCTGGGAATGCTCTATTCTGATTACCATGATTCATCAGGTATCGGGATTGGATCTTTGTTTATGCAGTGGGAAGGAGTCGTTGTGTATAGGTCTTGGTAGTTGAGGCCACATGAGAGGAACTACCCGATGCACGATCTCAAGTTTGTTGTTGTTGTTCATGATTTATATTGTAGGAGACGTCATATTCTGGGAGAGAATTCTATGGTTTTCACCGACCACAATAGTATCAAGTATATCTTCACTCAGTGTGATTTTAATTTGAGATAGAAAAGGTGGGTTGAGTACGTTCAGTCCTTTGACATTGAGCTTTCCTATAAGCATGGGAAAGGAAACATAGTAGCTAATGCATTGAGAAGTATGACTTATATACAGGCAGTTTAAGAGGCCAATAATGAGTGGTAGCTTATGGCTATGTTCTCGGTGATGCATTTGGAGGTGTACAATAGACAGGGGTAGACGTTTCTTTTTCTATAGCTGTTACATCTACTCTACTTGATTGAGTGCGAGTGAGGCACCTATCAAATCATGAAGGTCTGGTCCTAGCAGAGAGTTTATTAGGAGATGACCCTATTCCTATTTGGACCATCGATGAGGATGAGATCATTCATTTTCTTGGGCATGTATAGGTGTCAGCAGAAATACACGAGGAGCAGATGCGGGACTTTCATTCCTCAGTTTGGACAGTTCTTCCTGTTGTCACCAAGATATATCTTGATCTACACCATAAGTATTGGCGAAAAAATATTAATATAGATGGTTTTGGTTTTTTCATTAGTTTTTCCACCTGTCAGTATGTGAAGGAGGAGCATCAGGGACCAGCGGGGCTTTTGCAACAGTTACCCATTCATGGGTGGAAGTGGAACAATGTCGTGATGGACTTCCTGATAGGGTTTCCACGGTTAGCTCATGGAAATGATGTAGTTTGGGTTTTCATTGAAAGACTCAGGAAGGTATCTAACTTCTTACTAATTAAGGAGACCATAAGTGTAGATGAGTTGGGAAGTGTGTACATCTGAGAGATTTTACGTCTACATGGGGTTCCACACTCCATTGTTTCATACACGGATGCCTGTTTACTTCTCCGGTCTAGCAGGGATTACATGTAACATCCCAGGTAAATAAATCACATGAAAATTTTCATATTTATTAATTTTTTTGAATTAAAATGTAATTCTACTTTAAAGGGGAATCTTTGTTTTATGGCGTACCTGATACACAACAACGGGTTTCTTTGCAATCTTATGTTGCGCACTAATAATATAATATTATTATTTTAAATTGTAGTTAATGCCTAGCCATTTTATTGGAGGTAAAAAAAAACTAAATAAAATATGATTATATATATTTGTTAAATGTTTTTACAATTATCCAATAAATTTTAGAGGCATAAAATTGGAATGAATCTAATTCTAGGCGTTATTTTCATTAATAGGTCGATTTACTGCCTTTTAATGGAGAACCATATTTAAATATATTTTTTTTCTTTATTATATGTTCTATTTGAAAAAATCAAATTCTTATTTATAATCAGGACATCAAAATTTACTTTGGATAAAATTTTGGAATTTTTATGATAAAATTCATTTTTTAATGAAATGTGAAAACTAATGTATTTTAATTCAAAAGTGCATATTAATCTAATTTATTTATATGGTTATATTATCTTTATAAGTTGTTTTAAAGTGTAATTAGAATATATATGTTTACTATTTAATCTAATTTTCGTCATTTTACATAATTTCAATTTGAAATTGGACATAAACAAGTAAAATCTTTTGATAGTTATTATTTCTTAAAAACACTCTATTTGTTTTGATAGTTGGAATTAATTTTAAATTAATTTCTTCCACTTCTGTGTTTTGAATTTGTAAAAATGGATTCCTTATTTGGAATCGGTTGGTTCAAATTTTGTAAATAGGTATCTTTTATTTTTATACATTTTAAATATTTACTTGAGTAAATATTTTAGTTACAATGATTAAAAGGTAAAAATAATAAATAAGGGTAAAATATACTATTATAATAATATTAAATTACCCTAACTTGTGTCCAAATCATATAGGATGATATATATCTGACCATGGGCATCCTTGGGTCGAATTGGGGACCCCATTGAGCCACATGGGAGTAATAATGACATTTTATATTAATTAATTTAATGTATAGACAAAAATGACATAAACAAATATCTTTTATTAAATAAATTTTAACATAGGGTTATGTAAGTTATCTTATCATCTATAAATATCCTTTGTAAAGATAAAAATATTTCCTATATCATGGTATTTTTGTTATAATTTTTGGACATCAAATAAATTAAATTATTTATGACACAATAATGATGAAATATTTACCTCATTAAAAAATGATTTAAATAAATAAGATTATAAATATTAAAAAAAATTCAAATCATTTCCAATTCTTATTGGATTATTTTATTTCGACCATGAGTCCACTTAAATTTGATATTAATGAATAATATATCTTTTGAAACTGAAGATGAGGTTAAAAAAATAATTGTTTCAAACATTCCTAAAGAGCCCCTCCTCTCCCTTATAAAAGCCCTCACTTCTGACCCATTTCTCACATTTCTCAATCCTTTGGATCAAGAAACCTCTACTGAACTAAGATCCCAGGATCCCTCTCTTCATCCTAGAAGCCATACCTTAGGCAGAAAACACTTCAAGAAACCCATTTGGTTCAAACCAAGGGGAGTTACCTGATTTTAAGGGAACATCTTCTCTTAAGTTCTTTTTTTTATTTTACTTCTCCAACCCCTAAATACTTTTTATTCCTTTATTTTCTAAAAACACTAGTATCCTAATTATTTTAGGATGTATTTATGAAGAAGTATTCAAACTATGATTACACACACCTCCATCTAATGGGTGAATAACATACTGTTTCTGTGGATGACAAACTAACGCCTCATAGACCAATTATTGCTCAATTATCCCCTACCGCCTCTCATGGTGGCCATTATGATGGATATTTATTTATATATGATATATATAATGATTATGTTTTCTTTATTCTTATTTATTTTTCATTTATATCATACCTTTATGGCTTTCATAATGTGTAAACACGATAATTTCATTTATGGAAGTGCGGACTACCGCCCCCTCAAGGTGATATGATTCATTCATGACATAAATGGAATGTATAAAGACGAAGTTAATGAAATTTTGTAACATACATATCATATGATATAATACTGAAATTATAATATACCTATGTATCTTTTTATTTCCATTCCATTAAATATTAAATAGAAATGAAAGTAGCGTTCATGCGTACACACGACTTACCATCTCCATGAACGGTGCATTTCATTACTTATCTCCAAAATGTTATGTAATATTATAAATATATATATATATATACACTGGATATATATGATATATATGATATCTAAATAATTAATATCATTCTGTAGATAATTGATTTTTTATCACATGGACAAATTGTAATTATGACAAGTTCATTTTTAACTCAAATTCCGAACATCGACAAAATGTCTGATATGAAATCAAATAATTAACAAACTATTATAGAAAGGTAATATGTGATATAAAAGTAATAATAAACCTTAAAAAGGTTTTTAATAATTTAGAAATTAACTTATGTTTGTTTTTTAGGAAGAACAAGGAACATACAAGTTAAGTTGGACACGGGGTAAGGGATTTCTTACCTCACTTTTTATTCTGTGAGATTTCCATTGTCCACCATTTATTTATTGCATGTGGTGTATTGTGTACATTCATTTGATATATATTATCATGATCTGATTTATATTCATTGTATTATGTGATTAATTTTATGGTTATTAAATAATCCTATATGAATCGATTGATTACAACGTGGTAAGGGTTTTTCATCTCTCTTTTTATTCCCGTGAGATTCATGCTATATTAGCCACTATTTCCTTTTGTGTGGAGGATGTACTGCCCATGATTGTATTATTTGTGTAATATAATTTAATTTATTAGTATTTACATTTTCATTGTGTGATCTTTCTTTCATGGGGTGTATGTTTCGTATGTTACCAAATTGGTAAGGGAACCTTTCACCCTCCTCTTTTTAAAAGACTTCGTTTTGTTATGTCTTTTAATTTACATCTTATTATATAGGGATATGTTATTATATATCCTTATTGATTTAAATTTTATGTCCAAGTGATGAGATATCCTTTTATCTCACATCAAAATTTTTTCTGACATTTAAAGTGACGCGTTAGGCTGTCAAATTGCTGTAAGAAAACTTCTCAACACAATTTCAATTTTTTGGTTAAACATATACTTCTTGATTATGTAGTGCAATGAATATGTGTGAATAACCTCTGATTTTTTTACAATTAATATCCACTTATATTTGTTTTATTTATATTTTTCTCCCATAATTATGTAATTTATTTATCCATAATCTAAGGATACCGTCTTCATAAGAGATTTCATCTCAATTTGCATTTCTATTGAGACTTCACTGTTGATATGAACCAATTCACTCTTATATGGTGTATATACTGTCCTTTGTCATATTATATCATGAATAACATTATTCTCATGATATTATAAGTTATTATTAAATGTTATTCTTCCATTTTTTTTATTCTAGGGTCATTAATTTTGTTAAAAACTATTTAACTAAAATATCGTTTTAAATTATTTAAAGGTTTATTATTTTAAATATTTTACATTAATGTCCATATTTTAAAATTTGTTTTAAGGATTTATTAATATGGAAATAAGTGTTTTTAAATATAAATTTCTTTCAAACGCATCAAAGTTGTATGGGACACTTTGATTCAAAAATCACTTTATTTAAAATTTTAAATGGTTTTGAAAATACTTTGATAGAAGCTTTTATTTTTTCCATACATTGAAATGATATATTTTGATTTCAATGTTGAAATGTTATCTTTTCATTATGTTTAATTTATGGGTTATGAATATGTTATGGATATTGGTCATTGTTTATGTATATGGGTGGTTCTGTGATAAACCTAGGGTGGGTGAGCCCGAGATAGCTCTCCAATGCATTGAGTAATGTGATGGAGGTAAATGTTAATGTTTATCCTAAGAGATTTAGGGAATATACTATGATGATTATTCAAAGTGTAACTCCCTCTGTAGCTATGATATCTACAATGTTTGTATCTTATTTATGCCATAAGTTACCTTCATGAATTATGATTTCTATATGTTGTTCATAAATATTTGGATTTCATGGGGTATGTTATGATTGAAAAGTATGGATTCATTGTTTTGTATTTATTGATGGGTTAATGTTTTCATTCATTACTTTGTATCCCTTACCGAGATTTTTATGCTCATCCCAAGTTTTTGAAATGTTTTCCATAGGACATAAAGATGAATAAGGATCAAGGATGGGATCAAGGAAAAGTCATTCTTTCTAAAACATGGAACAAGACATGACATTTTTTCTAAGAGTTTTTATTTTATAAAAAAATGGATACTGAGTAGAATAGTCTACATGTAATATTCATGTTTTTATGTAAATTTTATGACCTAATTCCCTAAAACTATAAACCTAAAAATACCATCAATGTGAATTATACATTTAATTCAATATTATGTAATGTTTTAAGGTCGATTCCTTAAAGTTGGTATTAGAGGTCAGTTTAGACAACTTTAGGGATTAGGAGTATTCGTTAAACACATGGTTAGTCCTTATGTTTATTAATTCAGTTAAAATACTTGTTTTATAACTTTTTACAGATCAAGGAATGTTAGTTACAAATGGAAGGATGAGGCTCTCAAATGACATTCATATCTCTTCCTGATGACTTACTTGCAATAATTATTGCAATGTTGTGTTCGGATGATTGTAAAACTTTTTCTAACATACAACTCACTTGAAAGTAATTTTTTGAGATATCAAACACCTCCACTATACCTCGATATCATCATGGATCATGGGTTGTATTTAATAAAATCCTATTTTCACAATATTATCATATTTTCAATTAAGGTAAATATTTTCAAAGAATTTTCAAATATTTTACCTTATCCCATGATTTTGAAGAATATTATGATTTTGAAAAAGGTGCTGAATAAATATAACCTTGAACAAAATATTTATATTTGATTTTAAAATAGAGTCTCTTAACACATACCTATGGGATTTTAAAAGGACCGTTAATTGAAAGTTTCAACTAAAATTAGGTCCTTTAGTTTTGTATAAATCAGGTTTTATCTGATGTTTTGAAATTATATGTCATACATGATTATTTTCCAAAATTGTTTTTATGTGAACACCCATATGACCCATGTTGTACAAGGTGTATTTGTATTAAGGAAGAAAATAATTTCGAGGGATCTCTAAATCATTGTTTCAATGCATGGACCTTCTACCTACATGAACAAGATGACGATGAAACCAAATGGACACCATGATCAAGGTATGACGTTCTTCATTTTGGGGATCGTTATATTCTATCATATGGTGGTGAAATAAGACTTAAAGGATTAAGATGTTGAGATCATAATGAATTGGGATGAAAATTAGAGGTATAAAAAATCATTGAGGTTTTAACATGTTAGGGTTATTTTTTAGTTTTATAAAAAGGACAACACGTAGACCATTTGACAACCCGTCGCGTCAGAAAAAGTTGCGGTAATCGAACCCACACCCAAAGTACGATTGGGATTTATTTCCTACCACTAGACTATGTGAAGTCCATAGTTAGTATAACTTATTATTTTTAGTTAAATGATTTTATGGAACAAGAATAATTTGATTTTGGGGACTTATTTTTTTTATCACATGGATATATATAGTATAGAAAAATGATTTAGTGATTATGTTATTAAGGTTTTTGTGGAAGACGCTCTCTCTTTTGAAGAAACACTATATTATTAAGGAAGATATAATAAAATGGGATTTCAATTGTGAAATAATGGATGAAATTTTATTTTATAAGAATCTCTGTTTTCATTTGTGGACATATAGTGATTTGGGTTATTTATGGAAAGGATTATCCTATCATAGAGAATATGTGATTTTTTTATGATTCAGTATGAGACTTTAAGAGTAGTCGATGTTTTTTGGAGTTAAATGTTAATATTTACTATGGATGACTATGAGATTAAATCTTTATGAGTTTTGGGTTTCAATCGTAGTTTGGATTATTTTGAAGAATTTTATGGACATTTATGTATTTAATGGTCTTTCTTGAACTTTGGGTACTTTGTTGATTTTTGGAGATTAAGTGTAGTAATTTTTTTAAAGGATTATCTTTTTTTGGGATTATATGATCTCGTACTAACCATTTTGGTTTTAATTTATGTATAATGATAAGGGAAATATATAGTTATTCTTTTGTGGATGATGTGATACTATAGAAGTTGATTCTAGTACTTTTAATGTTACCAAGTCAATTTGAATACTAATCGTTGAGAGAAAAGTTGAGTTTGTGGTAGAAATTTAGTAAAGGATAAAAGTCTACATTCCAATAAGCTTCCTCATGTTCTTATTCAATCTCATAAATAAATCCTCCAACATTATAAAAATTAACATAAAACAAATATGTTGTCTATTTACTTTTCCCACTGGGAAACCAATGATTGTTTTACCTATCACAAATTTGTGGTTTTCTTGTTGTTAACTTTCTTCTAATCATATTTATTTATCACTCTCCATCAAAACTTGATTGTTTGTTCTCTCTTCCATATCCATGTTTTTCTACGTAGAATCTGCGTATGGGTTATCTCGGCTGACATTTGTACTTCTCCTTCATTATTTTAAAGTGATAGATTTACTGATTCTTTTCTGATGTGGGACTTTTAATGATGTTTCCAAGCCTAGATTTAAAATTGCAAAGACGCAATTCCCAAATGGGGGGAAGGATGTAACATCCCAAGTAAATAAAGAACATGACAATTTTCATATTTATTAATATTTGTGAAATAAATATTAATTCTACATTAAAGGGGAATCTATGTTCGATGGAGTACTCGATACACAACAATGGGTTTCTTTGAAATCTTATGTTGCACACTAATAATATAATATTTTTATTGTAAATGGTAGTTAATGCCTTGACGTTGTATTAGATAGAATAAATATAACTAACTAAAATATGAATATATATATTTGTTAAATGTTTCTATAGTCATCCAATAAATTTTAGAGGATTAAAATGTGAATGAATCTAATTATAGGCATAATTTTCTTTAAAAGGTAGATTTACCTACTTTTAATGGGGTTCCCTCTTTAAATCTAGTTTTTGTAATTAGTATATGTTCTATTTGACAAAATAAAATTCTTATTTAGAATCAAGACATCAAAATTTATTTAGGATAAATGTTTGGTATTTTTCTGATAAAATTCATTTTTAATGAATAGTGAAAAATAATGTATTTTAATTCAAAAGTGCCTATTAATCTAATTTATTTATATGGTTATATTATCTTTTTAATTGTTTTTATTGTGTAATTAGAATATATTTTTATCATTTAATATAGTTTTGTTCATTGGATATAATTTCATTTTGAAATTGGACATAAACAAGTGTCAATCTTTGGATAGTTATAATTTCATAAAAACACGCTATTTGTTTTAACAACGGGAATTAATTTTAAACTAATTTCTAACACTTCTGTGTTTTGAATTTTTAAAAATGGATTCTATATTTAGAATCAGTAGGTCCAAATTGTTTATATTGGTAACCTATATTTTTAGACATTTTAAATATTTACTTCAGTAAATATTTTATTTACAGTGATTAAAAGTTAAAAATAATAAATAAGCATAAAATATAATATTATAATAATATTAAATTACCCTAACATGTGTACTAATACTATTAGATGATACATATCTGACCATGGGAATCCAGGGCTCGAATATGGGACACCATGGAGCCACATGGGAGTAACAATGACATTTTATATTAATTAATTTAAAGTAAAGACAAAAATGACAAAAACAAAAATCTTTTAGTAAATAAATTTTTTCATAGAGTTATGTAAGTTATCTTTTTGAATATATATATTATTTGGAAATATAGAAATATTTCCAACATCATAGTACTATTTTTTACAATTTTTGGACATCAAATAAATAAAATTATTTATGACACAATAATGATGCAATATTTACCTCATTAATAAATGATTTAAATAAAGAAGATTTTAAATTTTAAAACAATATCCAAAACCTGTCCATTTCTTATTGGATTATTTTATTTTGACCATGAGTGATCTTAAATTTCATATTAGTGAAGATTTGACCTTTTGAAACCGAACATGAGGTTATAATAAAATAATTGTTTCAAACATTCATAAAGAGCCACTCCTCTCCCTTATAAAAAGCCCTCACTTCTAACCCATTTCTCACACTTCATAAGCCCTTGGATAAGAAAAACTCTACTAAAATAAAATTAAATGATCCCTCTCTTCATCCTATAAGCCTTACCTTTGGCATAAAACACTTCAATAAACCCATTTGGTTCAAACCAAGGGGATTTACCTGATTTAAAGGTAATGTCTTCTCTTAAGTTCTTTTGTTTTATTTTACTTCTCCAACCCCTAAATACTTTTTTTTCCTTCATTTTATAACAAAAATAGTATCCTAAATATACTATTATGTTTCTATGATATGTATTCGAACTACACTTACACACACCTCCATCTAATGGGTGAAGAACATACTGTTTCTGTGGATGACAAACTAACGCCTCACGAAGCGATGATTGTTTAATTATCTCCTACCGCCTCTCATGGTGGCCATTATGATGGATATGTATTTATATATTATATATATATAATGTTTATGTTTTATTTAGTATTATTTATTTTTCATTTATAGAATACATTTATCATTTCCATAATGTGTAAACATGATAATTTTATTTGAGGAAGTGCGGACAACCACCCCCTCAAGGTGATATGATTCATTAATGACATACATGGAACATATAAAGATGGAGTTAATTAAATTATGTAACATATATATAATATGATATAATACTAGAATTTTAAAATACCTATGTATCATTATGTTTTCATTCCATTAAATATTAAATAGAAATGAAAGTAGCGTTAATGCGTACGTACGGCTTACCGTCTCCATGAATGGTGCATTTAATTTCATATCTCCAAAATGTTATGTACTATTATATATATATATACACTGGATATATTTGATATATTTTATATCTAAATAAATATTATCATTCTGGATATAATGGAGTTTTTATCACATGGACAAATTGTAATTATGACAAGTTCATTTTTAACTCAAATTCTGAACATTGACAAAATGTCTGATATGATCTCAAATAATTAACTAATTGTTAATTCCAGGTAATAAGTGATACAAAAGTAATAATAAACCTTAAAAAGTTTATTAGGAAAGTATAAATTCACTTAATTTTATTATTCAGGAAGAAAAAGGAACATATGAGTCAAGTTGGACACGAGGTAAGGGATTTCTTCTCTCACTTTTAATTTTGTGAGATTTCCATTCTTCACCACTTATTTATTACATGTGGTGTATGTAGTACTGAAATTTGATATATATTATCAGGATCCAATTAGTATTCATGGTATTCTGTGATTCATTTTATGGTTATTGACTTTTCTCATACGACTCGATTGATTACAATGTGGTAAGGGTTTTTCATCTCAATTTTTATTCCCGTCAAATTCATTCTATATTAGCCACTATTTCCTTTTGTGCGTTGGATGTAAAGCCCATTATTGTATTAGTTGTGTAATATACTTTAATTTATGAGTATTTAAATATTCATTTTCTGAACTTTCATTCATGGGGTGTATGTTTCATAAGATACCAAATTGGTAAGGGAACCTTTCACCACCCTCTTTTTAAAAGACTTATTTTTGTTATGTCTTTTAATTTACATATTATTATATTGGGATATGTTCTTATATATCCTTATGGATGTAAATTTTATGTCCAAGGGATGAGATATCCGTTTATCTCACATCATCTTATTTTCTGAATTTTAAAGTGATGTCGTTAGTATGTGAAATTGATGTAAGGAAACTTCTTAACCAAATTTCAATTTTTGGGTTAAACATATACTTCTTGATTATGTAGTGTTATGAATATGTTTGAAAAAAATATGATTTTTTTTACAATTAATATCCAATTATATTTGGTTTATTTATATTTTTCTCACATAATTATGTGATTGATTTATCCTTAATCTACGGATACCATCTTTATAAGGGATTTCGTCTCAATTTACATTTCCATTGAGACTTCATTATTGATACACACCGATTCACTATTATATGGTATATATACTATCCATTGGCATATTATATCATGTATAAATTTATTCTCATGATATTATAAGTTATTATTAAATGTTATTTCTCAATTATTGGTATTCTAGGGTCTCTCATTTTGATTAAAACTCTTTAACTAAAATATCGTTTTAAATGTTTTAAAGGATTATTATTCTAAATATTTTACATTAATGACCACGTTTTAAAATTAGTTTGAAGGATTTATTAAAATGTAAATAAATTTTTTCAAATGAATCAATGTGGTATGGGACACTTTGATTCAAAAATTACTTTATTTAATATTTTTAATGGTTTTGAAAATGGATTGATAAAAGAATGGATTTTTTTCATATTTTGAAATTATATATTTGGATTGTAATTTGGAAATGTTAACTTTGAATTATGTTTTTCTTATGGGTTATAAATATGTTATCACTATTGGGAATTGTTTATGTATACGGGTGGTTCCATGATAAACTTAAGGAGGGTGAGCATAAGATATCTCTCTAATGCATTGGGTAATGTGACAGATGTAAAAGTTAATGCTTCACCTAAAAGATTTAGGGAATATACTATGATGGGTATTCCAAAAATGACTCCCTATGTAGCTATGATAGATACAATGTAATTATGTTCTTTATTCCATAATTTACCTTCATGATTTATGATTTCTATGTTTTGTTCATAAATATTATGAATTCATGGGGTATGTTATGATTGTAAAGTATGGATTCATTGTTTTGTATTTATTGATGGGATAATGTTTTCATTACTTATTTTATATCCCTTACTGAGCTTTTTATGCTCATACCAAGTTTTTGAAATGTTTTCCACAGGACTTAAAGATGAATAAGGGTCAGGGATGGGATCAAGGAAAAGTCATGTTCTCTAAAACATGGAACTACACATGAATTATTTTTCAAGAGTTTTTATTTTACGATAAAAATGGATTCTGAGTAGAATTGTCTACATGTAATATTCATGTTGTTATGTAAATTTTATTACATAATTCGATAATACTATTAACTTGAAATGATCCTCAATGTGAATTATCCATTTAATTCAATGTCATGTAATGTTTTAAGGCTGAGTCCTTATATTACAGAAGGCTTTGGGTACACAGGTACTTCTGGGTACAGCATACCATCCCCAGATAGATGGCTGGTCCGAGCGTACGATTCCGGTGCTTGAGAACATTCTTCGAGTATGCATCCTAGATTTTTGAGGACGTTGGGAGAAACACATACTTCTTGTTGATTTTTCATTCAATAATAGTTTCCAAGAAACTATTTATATGGAACCTTATGAGGCTTCGTATGATATGAAATGTCGATCAAGCTTATTCTGGATGGAGGTAGGAGATGTAGCTATACTGGGAGCTCGTCTTTTCCTAGAGACCATAGAGCAGATAGAGTAGATTTAGAAGAGGATGGATACTTCATATTCACCAAAGAAGTAGTATGATGATCGATGGAGACGTCCTCTGGAGTAGGAGGTCGGTGATAAATTTTTCCTACGTGTCACACAGAGGTTGGTAGACAGGATGATTATGATACATGTTAATCTTTTGCTGACGTACATTGGGCCATTTGAGGTTTTAGAGAGATTTGGGCTGGTTGCCTATCGATTACAGTTACCTCAGAGGTACCGGGTTATGCCTGATTTCTTTCACATTTTTTAGATTCGACGTTACTTCTCAGACTCGTCTCATGTTTTCCAACCCGGGGAGGTTGAGCTCGATGTAGACGGCTTGATCAAGGAGCTTCCTATCCAAATTATTGATCGCAAAGAGACGGTTATTCGTGGCTAGTATATTCCTCTGGTGTGAGTGCTGTGGTAGAAAGGGAATGTACAGGATTAGGCCAGGGCGGGGGAGGCCAATGTATTATCACAGTGGTGAGAGATGTTTGAGGTTTCTTCTTCTACGCCGCCTTACTATGGAAATTTAGGGATGAATTTCATTAAGGGGGGAAGTTTATAAGAACTCAGATCTTCTTTTCAGACATGTTTTTCTTCTCTATTTTTTTAGAAGAATAGGTGTTTCTTGAAAATTCATGAGTACATGCAGTGTACCTATAAGTACACACCATGTACTCAGTTTCCACGGGTGACCGTGTACTGGTCAAGTAGCAGACGAGTACATGGCTGTGCGTGGTGACCTGGAGACCGCCTAAAGTAGAGGCTGGAAAAGGCAAGTACATGCCGTGTATTTTAATAAACATGCCATGTACTTAATTTTTATTTTATTAAATGGACCGGGGTTGTGTCTAATGGAATGAACCATGTTCTTCCTCACTCGTCTCATCCGAGAACATCCATACAATTGTGGATCTTCTCTGAGCCCCCGAATCACCGTCTGTCCTCCGATTCGACTTCCGTTTATTATGTTGGTATCATATCGGTGAGTTCTCCCTTCTTATTGAACATCATCTCTGGATTTATCTTCTCACATGTGTTATCCTCAATTGAAAATTTTAAGAATTTTTGTAGATCTATGATGTTCTAGGGAGATTCAAGGCCCGAGGTTCACGTATATCGATCTAACGATGTCGAGGCAGGTGGTTTGTGCCTTTCCTTAGTTAGTCTTTGAGTTATATGTGAAAAATTTCCTATACCCTCATTCGGGGTATTGGGCATTTATGGATTTAGAACATTTTTTCCTTCTATACCCAGTTTGATTGGATAGAGGTTAATGATTTGAGAACAGGGCTATCTTTGATAAGTTATGGATGTTTTCCCATTATTTCATGTTTGGACCATTTGTTCTAGATTTTCCAATTAGGCTTATGCTTCCTTTCCTTGCCTGGTATTTTTAGGATGGAGTGATTATTATCTGACATGATATGATATGTTGTATATTGTTTAGCCAAGTAGTTCTTGAGGATTAATTTGGTAGACATGGATTGTTTGTGCCTGATTGACTCACCCAGGGCCATGAGAACCTTGTGTAGTAGACCATAGGATGAATTGACATTGAGTTCTTCTCCAGAGCATCCGTTTACTTTTACGTTGCAAGACCATAGGGTGATGGACGTAAGTGCACCATCAGAGTGTCTGTAGTTTCCTCAATACGGGAAATAGGGGGAATTTGATGTTGAGTGCTTCTTCAAAGTTCCGATTAGTTACCAATATGAGACTATATAGGGAATTGATGGTGATTTCTTCCTCAAAAAGTTTTTTCTAAATTTAAACCAGATCTGTTAGACTGTGCATACTTTTCAAATGGTTACTTATGTTGTTTTGGTGGAACTAGAGGGGTTAGGTTGTGAGTAATCCTTAGAGGGTTACCTGTTTGTGATTAGTTGCTTACATGATATATGAAAATGAAATCAATTAGAACTGTATGATTATTTACTTTTGAGTACTTCCTTGTTCCATGCTTCTTTTTTCTTATTGCCTGCCATATATATTCACTGACTGTTAGGCACAGATCATTGGGTGGTTTCCTACTGGTATTAGTCTCACACCCTATTTGGGTCATGGTTTTGGTCCCAAATAGATTATATTTATGAACATATAGATAAGTTAAAGCACCCTTTTACTTCATGTACATGACTGTAGTGGAGGTGGAGAGCAATGGACCAAGCTGAGGCTTGAAATGTTGTGTATTTTACATCATAGTTAACAAAAGTTTTACCACAAAAACATGTAGAAAATATAACGTGTATTCCAACTATATGTTGTGTTGTTCGATAGAAAATGTTCTAGATTGACCTAGTAAATCCATGGAGTTAATTAAATACAACACATGTTATTACTACATAGTGCGTCATGTATCCTGCCACACATCTTGGTGAATTGAAATTTGTTACCCAATTTGTTCATTGGATAACACGTTGTGTATTCATAACTACCATCAAACACCCTCAACCCTACTTGATGGAATATCTCATCATTCATCATTTGATGTTAATATATTTAATATGATATGTATCTTGAATGAAGGGAATTAATATTTTTGAAAAAATTTTATTACACATTCCTATTTTAATAAAAACCAAACTAAAAGTGAAAAACCGCAAAATTCATGTATAATAGAACAAAAAATAATAAATAATTAAAAATCATCACACAATCCCATTAATAATACTTTAAGGTTCTAGTCATAACATAACATCAATTTGAATCATAACCTACTTGGATTTTTTTCCTAATCCACGATTAATCTATGATTTACAGGATGAAGAATCATTAAGACTAATGAAATTAATATGAAGATTAATTAATAATAACCTTAGGCCATGAAGAGAGGATATTTCCACATATAGTTTATGATTAATTTATTTAATAAAATAATTACCCTTCATTGATTTTATTAATCAATATTGGAGAAAAAATGAATAAATATTTTAATAACATCATTATGTTAGAGGAATCAAGGGAATATTTCTTATAGTAGTGATCTTCACATGCTTCAAGAACCTATGATCATTTTCATATAATTTTCCATGTGCTATCACATATTGTTCTAATGCTTGTTAGATCTATATTTATCACAATTGAATTTATTTAGGGTGAATGGGTTCACTCTTATAGAGGAGGATAAAATCTATATGTTTGTCAGATCATTATAGGGGAGGGATTTATAGGTCTAGAGATAATAATCTATAGAATTCATTGAACACAATGAAAAAATATGGCTCTCATACCTTAGAAAATTCCTTAACTTGGTTTAAATAGTGGCGGGGTTAGAAAATAATAATTAAACGAGGACCATATTAATTACATAATCCCCTATGAACCCCATTTAAAAATATTAATACGATTATTATTATATCAATAACATTTACAATACTCACAGATGTGATAAATATTATTTTCTTGAATAAATAAATTAATATTTATTCAAATATTATTTAATAGGAATTTTCTTTCCATACCATCAAACACAGTTTTCCAGTCATCCTCAACATTTATCTACTCTTACTGATGACTATTTATTCAAGTAAATATATATCACTACATTATTCATCATCAAATATATTAATATTATATTAACTAAATTTTTCAATAAGTATTTACTAAAAAATCACACAACTAAATCAATAAATATTTTTTCCATGTGATTAATCTAGAATAAATATAAATTATATGTTAATGTAATTAAATAAATAACTAACTTGTGAATAAATATTTATTTTATATTCAACTAATGTAGATTTCCTCAAATAACTAGTGATTGAATATTTATGATTAAAATATCTTGAATAATTATTAAACAACACATGAGAATAATATTTATCCAACATGTTAAATTCATATGGAAAGTAATTGATGTTTCAAAATACTTTTGTGTGGTCATTTAAACCCATTTTTCAGTAGAATTAGTCCAAAATTCTTATATTACAAGGTTAGCATCATGAAACATACCAACTAATCCAAAGATAAAGAATTTAATGTTGTTTTTAAATATAACCTCCTAAAAACATAAACAGTGTAAAATCATCACGTTATCTCAATATCTATAATCTAGTAGGCTGCATACTAGAGTCATAATCCTATATTATCGATGCCTATTTGTTTTAATATCTCGAAATGAATGCATAAATAGAAATCAATGTCCCTGGAATTAATTTGGATGTTCGATTCATGTTAGAGTACCTACTATATAAACATCAATTAATGAATATAATGAAACAAAATCAATTATTTAATTATTCATTGACATCATATCAATAATGATTCACACAGTGTACCCTACTTTATCCAGAAAAAAATCATCATGGTTTTCATCAACACCTCAAATTATATTACTGAAGACACACATTAAAAATAATCTTCATGTGTAAGGACCATAACATGCACCCATATATATGAACATCCAATGAAACATATAATTATGTTTTTTATTGGTCAGTCATGTTCTCATAATATCCAACATTAATTATCTCTAAGGGCGTACACTATGAGAAAGTGTCTCAAATTCTTATGAATCTCCACCCCTGATAGTATATATCATGTTTTCTCATGAAATTGTATCATATTTCTATTGGACATATATTTAATAATACGATCATGAAAATTATAGGATCTTATCATAGTGGGGAACTTTTTTGACCCTTTAGTGAGACTTTTACACTTAGAAGATTATTACATACTATGCAACACAAAAGAAAAATCATAATGTGACTCAAACATTATATTAATATTTAATACAATGAATAAAGGTAATCATAAATTACTTAGAAGTTGCTTATATGGATCTAAATCCATCATGTTCTTCTCTTATTACATAGGTGTTGTTGATTGTGAGTACATGTTATGTCTCTAAAGACTATCATATCTTACATTTGGTATGGGTTGGAAAATATTCCAACTTAGAAATAAATTATTCCATTTTTTATTTAGTTTTTATATACCTTGATTTAGTTATGTGGGTGGATGAAATTTATTTTTCCCTTGCAGATTAATATTTTGATATAATGCCTATTTACATCATATTGTTTATAAGAAGGGATGTGGTGCCCATTGTGTAACTTTTTTGAGACAAGGATATCATGATTATGGTGAAGGGATGCAATTCTAACCATGATATGTAATGTAATTTCCACATGGTATTGACAATGATGGTAATGGGATGCCCTATACATTTATTTTTCATTTCACTTAGAAG
Source organism: Viscum album (assembly GCA_963277665.1). NCBI lineage: Eukaryota > Viridiplantae > Streptophyta > Magnoliopsida > Santalales > Viscaceae > Viscum > Viscum album. The sequence goes on from OY728135.1 coordinate 20,869,329, forward strand.
CAGGACATACTTCCTGAGATGTGATTCTTCCAAAGAGGGTGATGAAATGAAAATTTGCGATTGGTGAAGGTGGGATATGACACTTTGTCTTAAATGTGGCTTGTGAATAGGGATTATTTTCTATCTTGTGTTATTGTTGGTGGCTATGGATTATTTTCACTTTCATGTAGATATTGATGGGATGTGATGATCACTAGAATATATTTAACAGGGATGTTATGACAATGGTTGTATTGGTGTTATCAGGAGATACTACTAATATGTTGAGGATTATTTTATCTTACTCATGTTAGGCCCATTTTTATGGCTATTTTATCTGTATGTAAGGCCCATGTTCTAGTTATTATTTCTTGATATGATTATATTGATATTTAATGTTAACTTGGGACACGATGCCATGTTTTTTGTTATGTGATATCTTTAAATACACCCTGACACTATCCATAGAATTTATGGTCACACATGGGTGGCTATTATATGATACGTACATTCTGGAAGCATTGAAGTTGGGAGGTCCTAACATTTATTTTTCCGTAATCGATGGCCAATCCGGGATCAATACGACAATTAGTGCTAGTATCCACAATTGAAATCATTTATTTTGACAAAGAGAAGAATAAAGTCAGATCCGAGAAATAGGTTCTTACACATAATTTTTATAATTAATTTTATAATTTCTGAGGGAATTAAATACCTAGGATTTTATTAATTTCTTCATTAATGATTGTTTATCGTGTGGTATGTCCCTTTCGGATTTCCTTCCTTGTGATTGCAGGGAGCCAAAGTAGAATTTTTCTAGTGGTGATCCACATGTGCTCCAATAGTCTCTGATCAATGTCACTTGTTCTCTGGGATCTATCAAGGTGAAACAAATGCATTGTATCGATCATACTTCAGTCTTGAAGTAGATTTCCCATTCTTGATAGGGATAGATAAGAGGAGTCGAGAGCGAAAATGTTTGGATCAACAATTATCAATTCACCGGGATTTGGCACAATTGACATACCTACCTATTAATCGACAAGGGGTTTTAGTTACAATATTCAATTACTTAATAGAAACTCAATGAAATTATATCTATTAGAGAAAACTAAATCTACATAATAACCATAACAACCCCATTATTTTTGGTGTTCCAACTTTCACAAAATAGAACCATAAATCAAATTCCTTTCCACATAATGATAATGGTATTATTATTATTTCTTGCGGAAACTGGTTATACATTATTTACTGGCCTATAAATAATTAATTTGTTAATGGACAAGGTCTTGGTTTGTTCAAACACCTCTTCTATTTATGGAACACCCACATAAAATATTTTTATTATCTTAAATATATATATTTATTTACAAACTAGTACATAAATATTTATTAAATTTTCAATAAAATAAATAAATATATTTTATTCAAAATATGGTGAATAAATATTTATTTAATTTATGAGATCATTTTAACTTGAATAAGATTGTTCCTCTAATTTTAGAATAACATTTATTCAATTAATTAAAATCAAATAGAATTTAATCAAGACCACCAAAAACAGTTATTGTGTGACCCACTTGGATTCCTTATCATTTTCATTAGGCATTCTTGCCTAATGTCTAAGATTACTATCAGGAAACATGTCAAGTAACCCAAGATAATGAACTTATGTCATAATGATGACATCCACATATGAATTCTCACTATGTAATATAATCCCTTTTTCAAAAATTCTCATCACCTATGTTTCGTTATAGTGTCATCAACCCATATTCATGATAAGTCATTCTTTGACTCCCTGAAATAAACTAGTTGTTACAACATGGCCATAGAATTTCGGATGACGGTTCTATTTAAATCAACGAGATGAGATATCAACTTCCATAACTGAAAGGAAAAAAATACTTCCTTGACTTATCCATTAATAACATGTCATTTGTGATGCAGCCAATGTACCAGACTTCTCTCAAACATATGGCATGATGATTTTCATCAGCAAACCTATGTGTGTGTGTCATGACACGTATTAATTATAATATTAAATTCCATAGACCATTACACTGGATCTAAGCTAAAAATATTTGATGACACCAAAACATGCAAAATTCCTATTGGTGGGATCATTCTCATAATCTCTTATCTTGGCGATTAACATGTGCGAACATCATGTGAATAAGTCTTGTCTACATAAGAGTACCCACAACGGACAACATGTATAATATGTGTCCCATAATAGTATTTCATCCAACTATATAACTATATTTAAGAATATTATCATAGCACATCAAAGTTCTCATCATATCTTTGAAGTTCTATGACCTTATTAATGCAATGAACACAATATGGATTTATTATATTATAATCATATAGAATAATAAAAAATTTGTAATAAGATGTTTAATACATAAATACGTTAAATATTTATGTAATAAATGTACAACCAATTGATTCTAGGACACAAACTCTAGCAAACTCCCACTTTGAATATAGCCAAATGCATGTGACATTCAGTCCACAAGACCTCACGTGATGAAAATGTTTCTGCTAAGTCAAGGCTTTAGTAAAGGGGTCTTCCATGTTGTCTTTGATGGAAATACTACTCACTGCAACTTCACATATCTATGAAAAGTTCCCAATGTGATGATACATCATTAGTATGAGCTTCATCTTTTTATGTAACCTTGGCCCTTTTGCTAGATCCACCACTGCAGTATTATCACAACAAATTATTTTGGGATCATTACTATTGGTTACCACATCCAGCTATTAGATAAAGAGGTGTATCAAAACTACTTCTTTAATTGCCTTAGAATCTACGATATACCTAGAATCAGTGATAGAATATGTGAACACACCTTTCATTGAGATCTTCCAGCTCATTGTACCTCCATTCAAGGTGAATATGTATCCCTTTGTGACTTCATGTCATCTCAATCAGTCTGGAAACTAGCATCTACATATCCTCTGATTACTAGTTCCTCATCTTCTCCATAAACCAGGAACATATCCTTAGTAAGCCTTTGATACTAAAGGGTATTCTTGACTATCATCCAATGGTGATCACCTGGATCAGCTCAATATATTCTTACCACACTCAGTGCGTAGGCAACATATTGAATAGTACATATCATAACATACATGACTGACCCAATCACTGATGTTTATGGAATTATTTAAATTATATTTTTTTCCTCATACTTCTAAGGACACATTTTCTTGGAAAGATTAATTCCATGTAATGGTGGAAATAATCTCCTCTTGGATTGTTCCATACTGAATATCTTTGGTATCTTTTCAATGTTGGTGCTTTGACTTATACCCAGTAATCTCATGGATCTATCAGGATTTATTGTTATCCAAATAATAAATGCTACCCTCCCATGTTTTTATGAGAAAATCATTTATTCAACCATGCCTTAAAAAAATCCAATACTATTATTTTTTCCAATAAGTAATATTTCATCAACATATACTATTAGGAAAGTAACTCCACTCCCCCTAAACCTTTTCTAGACATAGCGCTCCCATTTTTTATTTATTAAACCAAATGTCATTATGGATTCATCAAAATGAATGTTCCAGGACCTAGATTATTGATTTAATCCAAAAATGGATATTTGAAACTTTTTTTATATTATAGAAATCATTTAGTGTAACAAAAACTTCAGGTTTTTTCATATATACATCATCTTGAATGTTCGCGTTAAGTACGTATGTTCTGACATCCATTTTCTAAATCTCAAAGTCATTATAAGCAGAAATGACTAACAGCATTCTATTTTTTAGAATTGAAACTGGTGAAATGGTTTCATTGTAATCAATGAATTGACACAATTAAAACCCTTTTTCAACCAACCGTTCCATAAAGGAACTAGATTGTCCTTATAATTACAGTTTCTTCTTGAATACCCATTTTCAACCAGAATGGTTTATTTAAACTCAATCATCTACAAAAGTCCTAACTTGGTTTTGGGTCGTGGAATCAATTTCAGAATTCATGGCTTATTTCTACTTGGAAACGTTACTTACTGCTTCCTTATAGGTTAAATGATCATTATTTTCTACTAATAATAACTCACCGTCCTCAGTAATAAAAAATCCATACTGTTCTGGTTCTCTAACCTCTTGCGTACTCCTATTAAGTACTTGTGACTCTGAAACAAATATTTCTTCCATGGGGATTTGTGTAATTTGGTCATTTACCAATTTATGTGTACCCTGAGCCTCGACTTTATCGATGTTTATCACGCTACCACTATCTCTTTTGGATATGTGCTCCCTCTCAAATAATACGGTGCATCTTTATACTATTACCTTTTTCTTAGGGTTTATATAGGTAATATCACCTTGTTTCTTTAGGGTATCCTATAAAGGTAGAGTTTGTGCCTCGGGGTGCTATTTTGTTACTAAAATGGCTATAAAAATGTTTTTCTTCCCCATACATGTAAATTTGATAACATGGATTTTTTTCCATTTCAATGCTCATATATAATACCATTTATTTATTTAGATGGTACTTGGTTTAGTATGTGTGCTAATATTTGTTACACATATCCCCAGAAGGATAACGGAAGACTAACATGAAACATCGTTGATCTAAATATGTCCAACATGGGTGGTTCCTCCTTTCACTTACACCATTCAACAGGGGTGTGTAAGGAGGAGTGAGTTGGGATAGGATCCCAAAATCCCAGAAGTAATCAATGAATTATTGATTATGATATTCTCTACCACGGTGTGAGTGGAGTTTCTTAATCTTCTTACCAAGCTGATTCTCAACTTCATTATTGTATTCCTTGAACTTATAAAAGGAATATGACTTATACCACATTAAGTATATATATACATATTACTATAATAATTAGTATTAGTTATGAATTATGAGTACCCACCCCTTCATCAAATGTAAATGGTCCACACACATCGGTATGAACTAATACAATAAGCCATTTGGCTCTTTCACCTTTCACAATAAATGGGGATTTGGTCATTTTCTTTTTTAATGTGCATGGAATACACCAATTGGTTTTTGTTCTAAAGAATATAAATATCCATCTTGATGTTACTTTTTCCAGAATTTATCTATTCAATGACCTAGCTAGTGATTCCAATGTTTGGTGTGGTATGAATCATGTAACGTTATTTCATTATCGATTTCTATTACATGGTTTGTGTAATCCAACACATAAATACCTTTATATAAATGTTCTTTAAAAAACAAATTATATCTTTACAAAAAATAAAAATTAATTTCTATACTTGAAAATAAATCCATATGTATCTAGTCTGGATATAGAAATAATGTTTTTGGATACAGAAGGAAAATAATAACAAACATTGAATACCAATATAATCCAAGTTAGAAACGTGAGGTGGTATTCCCCAATAGCTATATCAATACGTATTTTTTCATTGGCTTCTCCTAGATCTACCTCCCCTCAGTCAAATTTCATGAATATTCTTGGTTCTTGTATTGGGAAACATATGTGAGAAACACATGTTATATCTAATACCGAATACATAGAAACAGATAATTTGTGCTTGATAAAAACACACATGAAGCTTCCCCATGCTTCTTTGGTAGGGTATAGTTTTTATTCCAGTGGACCTTTTTGCAACATGTGAAAATAATAGCTTCCTTTTCCCTTCCTCCCCTTTAATCTCTATTTTCTTGCAATGGCTTGAAGTAGATTTGGGTTCAATGGTCTTATCATTTCCTTTACTCTTATTCACCATAAGTATAGAAGGCTTTTCGTGCTCGATGTCTTTTTCCACATGGAAAATGAGGATAAGAAGATATGGTAGTTACTTCTATATGTTCTTCAAACTGAAATTCACATCAAAACATGAGAAGCTCTGATGGAGTTATGCGAGAATGAAATCGGTACCCATTAATTTGTGGAGTTTAAACTATAGAACCTCAAGATTCCTAATATAGCCAATAATATTTAGTAGGTGAGGCCCAACTGTGTCACTCTTTACAAGCTTACTCTAAAAGTTTTCCTTGGAGATATCAAACAATTCATTTCTTTCTCTATACTGGTTAAGACCAAGGAGGTGCTCAACCATGATATAGGTATCCATGTTTTCGTGAGACTTCATGAGTTCACAAGAAATTGATGATAACATCAAACATTGAATGTCAGCCATTTTGTTCGTATGTTCTTCAAAGACCATGAACTCCTCATTACTCACCTCTTGGGTAGGCAGATCAGGTAATGAGGAGTCCATCACCTAAGATTTCCAATCAATGTGTAAAATGACCAGAAGGCCTCTAATCCATTAATGGAAATTACTATCGGGGAGGATGTTGTCTTTATACAGTATTGATCGTAGAGATATTGTGGTTGATCAATTATTGATTTTTATTTTACAATTAAAATGGTATATAATTAGTACTTTCTTGATTACATTTTATGAGAAATGCAAAATTATTTTTATTATGTCTCCTACTATTTTATCATGTCCCAATGCCCCTCATTATTGACCATGGAATGTCAAGTTTCTTTCAAATTATAGTGTAAAGGATCCATATTCCCCTTCACATAATACCAACAGGGGTTGGTATTGCTATTTGAAGGTATTTATGTTGTACGGTATTTTCCAACTTTGGGCCTGCAACTCCTTGATCCACTATGTACACTCCCCAATCCTAAAATCTGGATTTGGATTTCCTCAAAAATTTCCTCAAATATTACACCCAGTCTATCAAGGGATACTCATCTAGATATAATATGGTTAAGTCAACCCAAAACTCCCTTAAGGGATTCTGGTATAAAATTAATTGTCCCAACAAGGGTTGTCCAAATACATTGTAATATCGAGTCTTTCCCTTAATCATGTAACTAAAGGCTTAATTTGACAAAATATTTTATTGAGGTATTTTTATCTTTTATGTGTAAATTTCGTAGTAACTTTATCACATGCTTGTTAATATTAAGTGTAACTTATATAAGTGATTAACTATGTCCTTATAATATTTACACATAAGCCTGGTTTATTTCAGTTCCATCTAGTATTCTTGTTTAATATATTAATTATGTGATCACGACAACACACCCATGATGATAAACCATGAAACTGAAAGAAATAAAATAATGTAAAGGGATTGATCATGAGATATTATAATTGTTATTATATCTGGTGGTTTATAAACTAAACCTAACATAGAGGAGATACACCTTGAACCTTTTAGGTTCATGTTTACAGCTTTCCATCTGACAACCTTTTTATCTCCTGTGATTGGTATCTCCTTGGCTCCCACTTGAACTACCTACAGTAGATTAGGAGCCCTATTCATTACATATTATGTTTAAGTCACACACAAGTGAGGGGTAAAAAGTGGTTTTACATAATATAAACCATGGGAATGCCTTCCCTACATAATAATGAGGAGATATGGCATTTAGATAAACAATTTAATAAATTAAAAGGAAACCAATCACATACAAAAGTTTGTTCTATCCCATGATCATCCACATGAATTCAATGAATTACACATTTAATAAAACTAGCATTCCATTTTTTAATCATTCATATAAAGATAAATCATGCCAAAATTGGGTAATTTTTATCTTTAATTAATCAATCCTTTTATCTTAATCCATTTATGAATTTCCCTGAGATTCTCATCCATAACCTTGAAGGTATCATTGTGAACACCCATTTGAATCTACATGATATATAATTATGAACATTACACAAACATAAAGAATTTAATTATGTGTAATTTGGTAATGTACACAACATGTAGTTCTGACTACAAGGCATGTTCTTCCTTCACCATCTTATCACAGGTACATGCCTAGGGGCTAGGTGTGTCATGCGTACATCAGAAATCATGTATTACACGGCATGTCTAGTGGTCCACATGTCGTGTTGTCTTCGGGTTACATGGTTACCAGTCGACATAGATATTTATAGGATACATGGTTTTTCGCCTGACCTGAAGGGAGTACTCATTTTGTTCAGTGGGCCACACGACGTGTAATTTGGCTGACTGTGTTCCAGTCGGTCTTGGACAACACGTGGTGTAAGAATTAACTACACCACGTGTCATTAATGCACATGTATTGAGTAATTTCCAAATTTCTCCTGATGCAATGAACAAAACAACACAATGTTTAATCTAGATTACATGGCGTGTTTGGAATATTACACTGCGTGTATATCTGAATACATTGAATTTACTATCTTGTTTCTGGGATAGAATCCTCGGCGCCTCCTAATGAGATGATCGATTTAATTTTAATTAAAAAACTATTCATTTCTATTAAATCTGTGAGAAATAATAATTGTAAGAAAAGATCTTGAATAGTATATTACAAGAACGATTTACTTTGAAATTAGAAACTAAATTATTAACGGGTAAACCATCAATTAATTATTGAAATAATTATAAATGATGATGTTAACACTATAAGACCACTTGAATGATTCTCACACACCGGAATCATGGTATTTGGGAGGTACCATGTTTTATCATTCCATAATTGATTACCAATATGGGATCAATATGATAATGAATGTTGGTATCTACGTATTGAAATCAAATATTTAGAAAAGATAAGAATAATGTCAGAACTGAGAATGGGGATATGTCACATCATGTTTATAAATAATTAAATAATTTCAAAAGAAATTAAATACAATAATCTTTTTTAATTTCTTCTTTGATGACCATTGATCATTAGGAATGACTGTTCCTGATTTCCTTTATTTCACATTCAAGGATCGAAAGTAGAATCCCTCTTGTAGTGATCCACACATGCTCTATTTCTCATCAATCAATGCCACTCATTCTTCGGGTTCTAGCACAATGGTACGAATGTCATGCGTCGATCCCTCTTGATTGCTCATTCTTCATCCTTGAGGATATTCTCTTGATCTTTAGAGGGAGAGACAATATGAGTTCAGAGACAAAATTGTTTTCCCAACAATTCTCAATTCACTGAGATTTGGTACAATAGACGTACCTCCCTATTAATCAATATGGGGTTTCAGTTACAATATTTAATTGTGAAACAACAATCAAATGTATTTTTAACTATTTGAGAATACCCATTCCACATAATAAAAATAACATCACCATTATTTATGGGGCACCAACAGGCATAAAATAGAACAATAATTGAAGTCATGTTCCACATAATGATAATAGCATTATTATTATTTCTTGTGCCTACTAGATAAACATTATTTACCTACTTCTAAATAAGTAATTTATTAATAGAAAAAGACGGGGTCCATTGAAACACCATTTCTATTTATTGAACAACTAAATAAACTATTTTATTTACAAAATTTTTTTATTTATTTACAAATAGAAAAAATATATTTATTAAATGTTAAATAAAACAAATAAATAAATTTTATTCAAAATACAGTGAATAAATATTTATTTAATTTATGTGATCATTTTAACTTGAATAAAATTATTCCTCAATATTGAGAATATTATTTACTACATTATTTAAATTGAAATATATTTTAATCAGGACCACAAAAAACACTTAGTGAGTGAACCTCTAGGATTCATTCTCATTATAGTAAGGTTGGCTTGGCTAATTTCCAAGATTACTGTATAGAAATGGGTCATGGAAGCCAAGAGGAAGAACTTAAAGTGGCAATAATGACATATAAATATGAACTTTAGTTTCCTAATATAATACCATTGTCACAATAACTCATCAAGATGGTTTCATGATAATTTCATCACCCTATATTCTTGATATTTCATTCTTTGACTACCTGAAATAAACTCTTCGTTACACCATGACCACTGAATTTAGGGAGATGGTTCTATTTTAATCAAAGGGTAGAGATATCAACATCCATAAAAGGATGGGAAATATCCTTCCTCGATATTTCCATTAATAACATGTCATTTGTGATGAACCCAAAGTACCTTACATCCCACCAGCAAATGGTGTGGTGGTTTTCACCTGCAAGTCTAAGTGTGTGAGTCTTGAAACGTATTAATGATAATATTAACGTCTATGGACCTTTACAAATACGCAAAGCTATGAATAGATGATTACACCAACACATGTAGAATTCCTACTGGACGTTTTTTCTCATAATCTCTCATCTTATAGATTACCATGTGAAAAATTTAGGAGAAGAAGTCTCATATGCTTATGAGTACTCACACCTGAAGATATGTATAATATGAGTCCCATCATAGTATGTCATCCAACCATAGAACTATATTTAATAATATTATCAGAGAACTTCAAGGTTCTCATCCTAGAGGTGAACTGTTATGACCTTATTGATGTCATAAATACTCTTGGACATTATTACAGTAGAGTAATGTAGAACAATGAGCAATATTTATTAAGATGATTAATATTTAAATACATTAAACACTAATGTAATAAATGTACAAGTATATGGTTCTAGGACACCAAATCTAACAGCTATGTAGTACCCATGGTTGTGAAATATTTCTAAATACTACCATTTTATATTTATTTTTATTTATTCTTAATAATATCCCATTTCGAATACAGGTTATTATATAGGAATTTTTTAGTGATATTGTTAGAGGTGGCCATGGTAGATATACTAACACCCTTCTTAGGGATCTTGTAAGCTGTGCATAATTTATTATTAAAGAAATAGGAAAGGAAAATGGTGTTTCTATTAATAGATACAAAATGGATCCATGTTGGATATGGGACATAGGAGCAGGATTGGACTCGGTATTGGTTCTATGATAATACTAGTCATTTTATTTATTTAGGGTACTTTCGTGTATACAAAAATCGCATACGAGGTCCTATTTAAATTTTTTTTGATTTTATTGCATAATAGCTATTTTTTAATATGGAATGAGGGTTTTTATTTATCTATTGATGTAATGTATCTCTGGTTTAAACTTTCATTCTATATTTTACTGTACTAAATATTTTAAAATATTTATTTCACTGTGATTTATTACTATCTATACCCAAGAGGGTATAATCCCTCCCAATATTTACATATACCATCATTTATATTTAGTATCCTATATAATATATAGAGGATAACTTAAGGAATGTGGCATAATGTTTTATAACAATACAGTTGAACCTGACCGAGAATGCTATAAATTGGTATTAGAGCCTTTTTTCATCTTTTTATTATAATTTGTGCTGTTGTATGAATGTTGAAGCTCCTTTCCATCAAAGAGTCTAACAACTGAAAAAGTAGAATACCTTATCACAAAGAGATTCATCTTTTGAAAAACATCAAAAATGGAAAAAGGCTTGAACAGGGATTTCTTTAAACATGGGCCATGCAAGTTTTACTATGGTGGCGCAAGTATACTTCCGCGCCACATATTGGTCGCACAGGTGACTTGCGCGCCCTAATATTTTTTCATCCAAGGTCCTCAATTTCTTATAAATACCATCTTTGGGCCCCCCATTTTGAGGATGAAAAATCCAAAAGTCAGATTGAAGCTCTTGGTGCCATAGTCTCTACTTGAAGTCTTCCAAACACTTATAAGGAAATTTCTTACCTAGAATGGAAGATCTATAGAGGAGGAATAAGGACTAAGTGTTGAAATTCATTAACATTTGTGTGCCTAAGTGTCTAACCCTTAAGGAAAATAAAGACACTTGCACGCCACCTTATCTCTTCAACATAACTTGCGCGCCACTCTTTTGGAAGCCTTTAGAGATAATACTAAGGGATTAAGCCAAGCCTCGCACAAGTATTACCCTATTGTTTTACAGTCTCCCAAGTACACCGATGTCGTGCATGTATACTTGCGCGACCAGGACTTGCACGCCCAAACAGGACTTTTGTGCCTACCCTTTTTGGGTGCCCCTCATGCCTATAAATCTCTTTTCTTCAAATCCACCTCCCCTCTTTAAGATTTATCCTTCAAAACCATCTTTAATGTCATTTATGGAATGGTTCCTCTATTGGATTTCTTATTTGAAAGGAATTTTGTGGAACATTTCTCAAAAAATTGTGATTTACATAACCTTATGTCACTAAGGTTAGAGATTTCATTCATTCAACCTAATCCTTTAATATGATATGTTCTCTAATCTGGGAATCCTCTTTAGGAGTAATCCCCAAGTTCGCAAATCTTGGAAACCCCCTTAGGTGTAAGCCCCATGTTCCGAAATCTGGGCCTCCTTTTCAAGAGTAATCCCCAGATCACTAGTTCCCCTTAACCTCTACCTCCTTTTTTAGAATAATCCCCAATCTTGATTTCTCTTGATATGGGCTTCCTTTTCAAGAGTAAGCCCCAGTAATAATTTCCCTTAACCTAGTCCTCCTTCTTAGTAGTAAGCCCTAAATTAAAAATCTCCTTAATTTGGGAATCCTCCTAAAGAGTAAGCCCCAGGATTAATCTACTATTATTTGGGCTTCCTTTTCAAGAATAAATCCCAATCATAAATCCCCTTTAATTTAGGCCTCCTTTTCAGGAATAAGACCTATGTTAAGTATCAAAATTTCCATAAAGAGCATATAACAATATGGACCTTGTTCCTGGGTTTGTTCCCAGAAGTAAATCCAAATCCTCATCTATCTTGGGCAGTCATACATACATAAGCCCCACATCATTTATTATGATTGAATCTTTCATGGAAAAATCATTTGGTTTTACTGATACCTCTTGTTTCTCACACCGAGCTTGACTCACGTGATATTAGAGCTTAAAAGTAATTATGATATCTTTCTTTGGTCCATCAATTAGGAATAAACCTCATACTTCTTCACTCGAACTACATGGGATTTGATACCTTTTTTAACAAGGATACGTAGGTAGCCAATCTGCAGGTATGATTCCAACTATGAAATAATCCATGTCCTTCTGAGTGACAATAAACTTCAAGTGCCCCACTGATTGGCATTACAAATAGTATGGTTATCATAATGACCAAGAGATTTCTATATATGTGTTGAAGGATAACATTGAAATATAAAATCTAATAAATACAGATGATTCTCTATCGATGAAGAACCTCAAATACATATAAAAGATTCTATAAATCTCATATATATCAATCATTGATTATTATGTCTTAAGGAAATCTCATTTTCATACTTGGTATATTAATAAGGATTCACGAACACAACTCAAATCTATAAGAGAGTCCCGAAGTAGACAGTAATTCCCCTCCAAAAAGGTGTGATGAGTCTGACCTCCCATACTCTCGACCGATGAAAATTTTTAAGCCTCACTAGTCCACAACTAATGAACACCTACCTTTGGAAACTAGGTCTAAATGGATATAGGATCATTGAATGTTTCCGGTTCTACAAATGAACCTGTTATAAACTAATTGGAATGTTTGAACCCTAAAAAAACATGGTCATCCTCATTTTCAGAGGAAACAAAAATGGTGATCCCAGTGTGAATACATAACCAAGATAAATGATGTTTTACTCATTTTCCGGGCCCCGATTTAACTCAATGTGAGGGAAAACAAAGTAATCCATAACATATGTGCTCATACAAAAGATTTAGTGGCCAAAAGTTTCTTGATTGTGTCTGTTATATCAAACAGTAACTCATTTCAAAAATATCTCTGTGTTACAGAAATGGCTTCTCTAAAGTTCACACCTGTGAATGCATCTGCCACTAATCATGCTAGATCCTCGTCCACTCTGAGGATGACATCACCTACTCAGCATCTTCAATGATCAGTCTCAAATTCACTGGTTAAGAAATACCGTCAACACAGTACTATTCCAACTCAGGAGGCCACTCGACAAGCCCTCCAAGTCAATAATTCACCATGGTTGTTCGGACAACGATGACCAGCGATCAAAAATCAGGTGGTTCCAACCACCATATCCAACGGTTTCAGGTCGTTATCCCCAGAACGAAATCACCAGTCCCTTCTATATTATGGGGAGGTGAATGATAAGGTCACTCAAAGCCTTAATTCATGAAGACAAGAGTCCTTCCCGAGGGATCCCATCAACAATCACCGCCAGAATCATGCGGCAGTGCACCCTCAACATGATAAGGGTATCACCTCTAGGGGTTCGGCTCAGGTCCCTCAGACATGAGCATGCAAGAAGAACCACCATAGGTGAAATCCGGCCAACAGGGAGAAGTTTCTTACCTCTTACCCCTCTGGAAAATTTCTACAACCTATCTTGATGGAATGAAATGAGCGGGCACATACACCTGTCCGTTCTAATCCTATTGTCCAGCAGACTCGTTTGACAGCAACTCACCAATCCCGCCAGGCAATTTTGATAGATTATTATAGTTAGGCATATACACCTTTTTATAAATCATCAACCAATCAGTAGGATCTTCTGACTGTACCCAAATAAGCTCGCCATTCTAATATGGTGGCAACTGATAAGCAGGGACATACATCTTTTTTCAATCAACAATTCTATCAGTAGTCTCATCTGCATGTATTGAAGTAAATTAGTCACCCATACTTGAAAAATAATACACAGTAGGCACATACACCTTCCAATGTTTATCATGCTTGCAAACAGTCTCATTTGGTAGCACCCGGAGAAGTCAGTCGGAAAGCTCCGATGATGAATTTGGAGCAGACTCAATTCTCTGCCCCCACACATGAGTACTATCAGAATTCACTGATAGGAAAAGGAGAACAAGAGAAGTAAAATACACCTACTCCAAGAATGGAATGGATGTATATTCCCAATCTAATAGCTAAAGTCACCAAGCACATTTTGAAACTAGTGAAAGAGCAAAAAAAAATCCCTGCTCATATTTAGGATGCCTGTCAGAATATTATAACAACTTCAGCAGCATCACAGGGAAAGAAATACAAATCTGTCCCTATCAGTGGAGTGACACATCAACATATCACTACGGAACAGATACACACCTTAGTTCCAGTCCCAGAGGGTCATGGGGCATACACCCCCTCGGCATGCGTACAGTCAAGTCGAGCACATACACCCGATTTCAATAGAGATAATTAGCCTAACCTAACAATTTATCCTGACCAGGCACATACACCTACCCATAATAACCACTTTTGTCAACAAGTGGTTCCAAAAGTGAGTACTAAGGTGTCTATGAATAAGACTCGTTCAACACAATCAAGAATTCAAGAGCTGATCAATAATAAGGCCTTGCTCGATGCTGGTGTTCTTGAATCCCTGAGACAATTATCTGTTGTAACATAAGATTTTACTCTCTCATTTCACAATAGTGGGAACAATAATTCAGAAGGACTTCATCAGACAGTTCCTCATTAAGGCTTTCTTCATGACATTTCATTTGATCTTGAAGTATCTTCTTCATATGAGAGACATGATAACCCTCTACGTGGCCAGAAGATTAAAGAACAAAAGGTTCAATCTTTTGTTGTAACCCACCATTATGGTCCTCCCCATGATGATGAATTTAGCTGCAAAAGTCCTCTCTACAGTAGTAATTCGCATTGCCTAGAAAATTATTCAAAGGACAATGTAGTAATGAGAAATCCCTCTTATATTGAAGCACGTGAAAATGTGATGCCAGTCATATTTGATGCTTTACCTCTCATAGGGGAAATAATTTCTCAATCAGAATATATCCCAGGATGGAGGTCATTCTCCGAACCACCCCTGGGTCATTCATCTTCTAGTTTGATAAGTGATTTCTCTACCAATCTTGTTGAATCTGATGAAGCAACAAAGAAGCACCTACACTAGTCTAATCAGGTAGAAGAATATTCATTGAATGATAAGGAGGAAGTGCTGAATATGAGAAAACAACTGGCAAAAGGTGAAGTATCAGTCTTGTTTTGGCCTTTGGCTGACTCCCAGTACGATATTCCAGAAATGATGACTGAAGACTGTATTCACAATATTCGTCTCAACATTTGGAAAACTCTTTGTCAATTGAAAAAGAAAATATTATCATATTATGAATATGAAAATCAATTAAAGATAATAGAAGGTTTACAACGCCAAATTGACTTGGAATCTCTCTCAGTTTCCTAATATCCAAAGCTTGAAAAGCAGCAGAGAGCCCTTCACCATTCATGCCTTGGTGTACTAAAAAGACTGCGCCAGTTAATTGAAAATGCCCCATCTAGTATTCATATCAGAGTATGGGGTGTTCAGGGAGAATTTCATTTCACTGTACTCTACATTCAGAAAATCCCACCAAAAATGGTCCCATGCAATGTTATTCCCCATTGATGGCCACAACCAATTGGTTTTGTTTGTAATCAATGGATTTCTCAAGAACATTCCTCAACTAGTTCTTCCCAAAATCTAGCATACATAGAACAAGTTTCCAAATTACTAATGAATCAAGAAAATGAGAATATCGAAAAGGCTTCTCGTTTAGAGAAGGCACATCATCAAGTGACAGAAGTGTCAGAAATCATCCAACGGTCATTTGAGCCAGGTGATTTGAGTGGATGTAGGTTGATGCATACAGCCAATTTATGGACAAAAGTCCAAAAAATCAGGAGAGCTTTTAAGAAAGTCTCAAATGTAGTATCTCAAGAACCACCCTAGCTTTCCAGACTGGGGACTCTTTTAACCCATCCCTCGGAATCAAAAAATAGGATTCAAGGAGTTGAGTAGGAACATCCCCAGTCCACCGGACTGGGGACTTTTTAAAATCCTTAATCTCTTCCTCTGTGAAATTCTGTCTTCTCTCAATTAGGTAAGAAGCCACAAGAGGAACACAGAGCCAAATTATCAGGAGATTCCATCCAAATTACGGATCATCAGGATGTTCCTGAGGGGTCAACTCAAAAAAAGGCAATGTCTCATTAAGTACATGGAAGAAGACAATATCAGAGAAATTCCAAAATAAGGGATGCAATGCGTTATGCATCAATAAATGTCATCAAGGCTGTTTTTTCTGATCCTCTAGAACATGAAGCTCACTCAGAGGGATCAAATGAAGAAGTTACCTCTCAAGAGGTTGTACACATAGAGGCAAATGAATAAGGTGTTCGTACAAGAAATCAAATTATTTCCCAGAATCTAGGTATTACTTCAAATAACCAACTTCCCCCTCTCCGAAAGGCGGCCACCAAGGGGAATGTGAAGAATCAGGTTACATTTAACCATTACTCTAGAGAAGGCCAATCACTCTCACTAGAGCATATGATTGAACAAAAAGAGGAAGAAATGAGTGAATTAAGGAGGTTGAATGCAGAACTACCTCAAGGTAGTCTTCCTCCTAAGTGTGCTAAAGTTAGTCAGTCAAGGGAATTTGTTGCAGCTACTGAGATGGATCACGAAAATCCTCTTTTACCAGTACACCCTCACAGGTCTAATCTTATAAGTCATTCACAACAGCAATCGGTGGTGCTACCATCAGTTGTAGTACCATCCCCCATACCTGTCTAAGCTCCAGTTATTTCACCTGCATTGGTCTAAGCTCAACCAGATGTTTCTCAAAAATAAATGACTACCATTGATTCATTAATAGATTAGTTTGATGCTATGGAAGGAAAGTGTTCACCAGTTCATCTGGTGAAGCGAGCTTACCCTGAATGGGTGGATGAAATTCCACCCCTATCAAACTTTGCATGTACCACATTCCCAATTTTTAATGGTTTGGGAGACCTAGAGTAACACATAACACATTTTTTTCTCATTGTGATCCTATGAGGGGAACTACTCATCAACAAGAAGTAGTTAAGCTCTGGTTTTTTGTACAATCATTATAAGGGTCTACTTTTGTCTGGTATACAAGCTTGCAATCCCGGTCAATTACCGGGTGGGAGGATCTTCACCAATGATTCCTTCTTCAATTTAGCTCAACGTTTACAAAAAGAAAAGTTTTTTATCTTAAAAATTGTAAGAAAAGAGAGAATGAAAGAGTTTCAGATTTAATTTCTCACTGGAAGGGATTAACATATTCCTTAATCTTAGCACTCTCTCAAGAAGAATTTTTGCCAATCTGTGTGGAAAATTTTCATGATGAATTATGCACACCGTTGATCCATGGGAAATACACAGGAGGGTTTCAAGACCTTAATTAGATCACTCAACAGATAGAAGACTCTCTTACAAAGACTAAGGATAAAACTCGTGTAATTATATCAGCTCCAGGAAGGAGAATGGGTAAAGAATAGACTGCTAAAGTCACACATAAACAAGCGCATGTACCTGCTTCCATTTCAAGACCTTCATCTTATCAAAGGGATCCACCTCTTGAGCCTAAAAAATAGAGGCCATTTCATCTACATGATCAAATAGATCAATTATGGAAACGATTTGAGGAGTTTAAGAACAAAGTATATTATTTATGAAATAGAAAAGTTCCTGGGTACTTTATTTTGGCTCTGGAAAATAATTTGGTTTTGTTTCCAAGGCCTAAAAGGCTGAAAAAGGAAGGAGATGAAGATTTTCCCAACTATTTCCCATTCCATCAGATGTTGGGGCATCCCATTTAGGAGTGTTTTGTCTTAAAAGTCCTCCTATAAAAGATGGTTGACTCGGGAAAGGTAAAAGTGAAAGGTTCTTCAACCCAGGTAGCATGTGTTACTACTAAAGATCCAGAGGAAGAATGCGAGTGGCACAAAGTCAAAAGGAAAAATGTGAAAAAATATGACGATTGGATGGTCAGGAAAATGATCAACAGAACTCATTACATTTTACGAATGCAATTGAAGAAACCAATTTTGTCTTCTTCTATGAATGCCACAGCAAAAACCATTTTCATTAGAGGGAAAATCCTCAAATAAGTGGAATAATTAAAAGAAAGAAGAGTAGTTAGAAGAAGATGAGCTATTGTCAAAGCCTAAGTTGTCTTTGACTCTGGAATATTTTATGCCATCTACTTCAAAACCATGAGCACCGCCCCACCAAATGGCACATCCTAAATTTTTTAATCAGGCAGAGTCTTCATCAGATGAAGAGTTGATCTTTGGTTCTGTTAACATGATCAACTTAACAGATCCTTATTCCAGTCACAATTTCAATCTTGATGAGTATGAATTCCTTGTATCAAACAGAGGAATTATAGGGGGTTCTAGAGGTCTAGGATACAATGTAATACGTGGATATTCAAGAAGACCCTATTTTAATCCTACCCCTAATAGAACAGTATATATAGCACAAACTCATGGCAGAGCCCCTCAGCGGTCTCAACAAGAACAAGAAAGTTCTTCCACACATAGAAGATTTAGTCCTGGAAAAGTATTTTAGAAGATAGGTTAGAAGTTACAACTTCTTCCTCTCCGCAAATAAATAGACCTAGTCAGTGTAATAATCAAAAGCCAAGATAATTTTCAACTCCTACCCCAATACAAGATGCATCTACTTCCAAAGCATCAACTTCAATGGAACCTGCAAAACAACATCTTCCTGTTGGGAAACATAGACCTTTGGATCAAAAGTATGATGTCTTGAAATATTTGGACAAAGTACCAGCCATGTTATCAATTCTAGATGCCTTGAAATTATCAAAGGATATTCTAGAGGCGCTCATTGAGGCTTTGTCAAACCCTCGGGAATTCAAAACTGAAATTGATGCGGTTGAAATCTACCATGTAGAGAATGATCCTACAGAATTCCTTGTAGTGATATCTTTTATAGATGAAGATGAAGATGATGTTGTGCATGGACATATTAGACCTTTGTATTTATCTGGAATGTTCAATGATATAGACATCCGATATGTTTTTATTGATAATGGTTCAAGAGTCAACCTCATCCCTATTCGTACACTTCATCGATTGGGCCTCACCGAATATGATTTATCTCTTACTTTGATGTTGCACGGATATGATAAAAATGAAGAAGAACCTCTGGGTGAGATTACACTCATATTTCAAGGTTTCTCATCATGACACATCCTTCAACATTTTTCATGGAAGACCTTGGCTACATCAACATGCGGTCGTACCATCGTCATACCATCAGTGTCTCAAATATTGTTTCAATGGTCAAATTTATACATTCTATGGTGATAAATCCCCATTCAAAACAAGTGAATCTCAATACATTAAGGAAGAATTCTATCACATGGAGTGAAAGGAGGTATCTACGGCAAAGGAGGTTACCAAAATTAATGCTCTATATGGTTTGGAAAGGATTCCAGTAAACCCATTCATACATGTGAGTACATATTATGTATTTCATATCAGTCAAATTGACAGGATAGACCCAAATCAAAATACTCTTATGGAAACTTCCATAATGTCAGTTACAGCAATTAAGCGAGACAGCATGGGAGAAATTGGTAATTCACTAAGAAATAATGAAAGCTCGAATGGATATGTATTTATTTCATCCACTGAAATACAACAATTCTATACATCATCAACCAGGCCAAAAGATGTTATATCAATGTCAAAGATAAACGATGATGTCGATTCCCAACCCATAATCTCCTCTTTATTACCTAAGGAAGACCCTTCATCAACAACAAGGTCAGAAATGGTAGCCTCTTCTTCATGATGTTCAAATTTTATCTTCTCTCTTAATCATGGAAATTATGTTTCATCATCTACTATGCAAGTAGAAACAGAAGAAATAACACATGTTGATGAATAAGAGGAAGATCTCAGGGATGCTCCTCCAGCTTTTGAAGAGGGTATCTCTACCACTGTGTATGAACTCAGAGAAATAAATCTGGGTACAAATGAAGATCCATGCCCCACATTAATTAGTGTGGCCATGATTCTTGAAAGCAAGAAATATATATTTTTTTAAAGAAAAATTGAGATATATTTTCTTGGAACTATATATAAATTCCAGACCTTGATCCCAATGTTGCTACTCATCATTTGGGTTTTCCATAAGAACATCGAGGATTCAAGAAATTTGCAAGAAGAACACACCCAACTTATTCTTCCAAAATTGAAGGGGAAGTTGATAATCTTATCAAAGCTAACTTCATCAGAGAAGTTCAATATTTCAAATGGATGTATAATATTGTCCCTATGAAAAAGGAGAATGAAAAAATTAGTGTTTTCATTGATTTCAGAGATCCTAATCGGCATTACCCCAAGGATGATTTTCCAGTTCTGATAATATAACTCTTAATTGATGCAACAGTTTTCTATGAAGCACCTTCCTTCATGGATGGATATTCTTGGTATAATCAAATCCGAATGGCTCCAAAATATGAAGAATCTACAGCCTTTAGATCCCCTCAGGGTGTGTTTTTCTATCGGGTAATACCCTTTGTCCTGAAAAATGTAGGTGAAACATATCAACGTTCCATGCACCGCTTCTTTAACCCCCTTTTAGAGAATTTTGTTGAATGTTATGTGGATGATATGGTGGTTAAATCCAAACAACGTCCTAATTACTTGGCTGATTTGGAAATCCTAATCCACAAACATCGACAAAACAATTTGAAGATGAACCCCTTGAAATGTGCTTTTGGGGTAACCTCAGGAAAATTTCTCAGTTTTTTTGTACACCATCATGGTATCGAAGTCATTCATGAGAAGAAAAAATCAATCTTTGGTATGTCACCTCCTTGAAATTTGAATGAATTAAGAGGACTTCAAGGACACTTGGCCTATATTCAGCATTTCATCGCCAATCTGGCATGAAAAAGTTTAACCTTCACCAAATTAATGAAGAAGGGAGTCACTTACCAGTGGATTGAAGAATTACAAAAAGAATTCAATATTCTCAAGAAATATCTCTTGATTCCAATGGTATTAATTCCACCTATTGAAGGATGACCACTTATTCTTTATGTGACAGCTTTAGAGCGATCATTGGGTGACTTCCTTGCCCAAAAGAATGATGCTGCGAATGAAAACATCCATTACTATCTCATTCGGACTATTCTTGAAGAAGTAACCTGAAATTCATGTATTGAAAAGTGCTTCCTAGCATTAATCATTATAGTTCAAAAAATGAGACACTATCTACAACATCATGAGGTCTACTTGGTATCTCGTAATAACCCGCTCAAATTTATCCTTAGTCATCCAATTCTTATAGGATGTCTAGAAAGGTGGGTAGTTATTTTGCAGTAGTTTGATATCCAATATGTGTCTCAAAAGGAAATAAAGGGCCATTCTCTAGATGATCTCCTTGTTAAACACCCTTCAGTAGAAGATACATCTTTATATACTGAACATCTTGATGTGGAAGTCTTCTCTATTCAAGATAATCTCCAAACATGGAAAATGTACTTTGATGGTGCTTCCAGAAGTCCAAAAGGGATGCAATTGGAAGATCCTGAATTAAACAAAGTTGGGTTTGGAATTGTGCTTATTTCCCCAAAAAAGTCATTGCTACCCTATTCCTTCTTATTATTGGAAGGGAGTACAAACAATGAAGCAAAATATCAATCACTCATCGCAGGATTGGAGTTGGTGCTTCAGGCACAAGTGAGTCACATAAAAGTGAAATCTGATTCAGAACTGGTAATCAAACAAGTCAATGGGGATTATACAATCATAAAATAAGAAATAATCCAATTGTATGATTACATCAGAGAGTTAATGGCGGAATTTCCTTTGGAATCGACATTTTCTTATGTCCCGTGATCACAAAATGCTCAAGCTGATACACTGGCTAATATAGCCATAACTCTGGAAGATCCAAATTGGGATGAAACAATCATCAGTATTTCCCACCGTAGTACAGTTCCACATTGTGTTCAAATCAGAACAGAGAAAATCAATTAAATTAATCCCATTTCTGAACCATATGGTCATACTATATGATAGATGACACCTATCTGGGAATAACATCAAAATGGAACACTCCCACCTAATAGAGACGAGAAATAACAAATCTGGCGACGTACGGTCACTTTTACTCTTTATGATAGCCCAGATCACATAGAAAAATTTCTCTACAATAGAGGTTTTAATGGAATTCTCTTCAGATGCATTGATGGTGAAGAGACAATGGCTGTCATGAAAGAAGTACATGCATGAGTCTGTGGTGCCCACCAGTCTAGACATAGACTGTCTGATCAAATTTGAAGGCTTGGATACTTTTGGTCTTCAATGATACAAGATTGTATTGATTTCAGTAAGAAATTTCATTCTTTCCATGTATGTGCCATCTTCATTAATCAAACCCCAGAGTTTCTTCATTAATATAAGTACTCATGGCCATTTTCCACATGGGGAATAGATGTAGTAGGACCTTACCATTTAGCTACATCCAAGTTGTTTAAGTATATTCTTACAGCTACTGACTTCTTTTCGAAATGGGCAGAGGCAATACCTCTCAAATAAGTTAGTTCTAAAAAGATTGTTAGCTTCATCATGTCTAACATCATTACCAGATTTGGTGTCCCTCATACCATATTGATGGATAATGGAACCAACTTCTGTTCATCCGAGGTAAAGAAGTTGTATCAATAAGACAACATCAAATCCAACCATTCATATCGTTATCATGTAGCTGCCAATAGAAAAATAGAATCCTTCAATAAGACTCTTTAAAACATACTGAAAAAGATTGTGGATAAAGATAAGAAATCACGGTCTGATAAACGTTTTCATGCTTTATGGGCTTAACGGACCACCACTCGCACTACTACACGGTCAGCTCCATATTCATTGGTATATGGAATAGAAGCAGTCTTGCCCATTGAGGTTTAATTACCTTCACTTAGAGCGGCCATTTTTGATCAGTCATCTACAGATGAACAATCTCAAAATAGATTGGACGAATTGGAACGATTAGATGAAAAACAATTGTTCACCCTACACCACTTGGAAGTCTATCGGAATCGAATAGCATGAGCTTTCAACAAAAAAGTTTGTCTTCATTCATTTATTCAAGGAGAATTTGTATTGGTTCTCAGAAGTCCAATGTTACCAGGAAAGAAACCTCCCAAGCTTGAACCAAAGTGGGATGAACCTTACTCTATACATAATGTCTACTCCAATAGAGGTTATTCTTTAATCTTAATGGATGGAGAACTCATTACAACTCCAAACAATGCAAGATTCTTGAAGAAGTATTTTGTGTAACAAAAATACCCATATGTCCAACACGACTTTAAACTGTGTCCCCAATTTTCCTCACTTCAAGACATTAAACTCCATAGGAATACGTCCTAGCTACATGACGCTAAACTGTATAGCACCTTGTTGTCCAACATAACGTTAAATTGTGTAGTCCCCCTGTCATCCAACATGATGTTAAACTATGTTGCCCTAGTTACATGACGTTAAAATGTGAAGCACTTGTCCTTTCTATATGATGCTAAACTATACTGCCCCTCTTTTGTCCTTAGTACATGACATTAAACTGCATAGTCCCCCCCTAAGTTCTTACTGCATGACATTAAACTTTACAGTTCCTTCTTCGTCCAACATGACGTTAAACTGTGTATTTTTAGGGTTGTTGATACCTCTTGTTTCTCACACCGAGTATGAATCATGTGAGTTTAGTGTAAACTTCAACCATAACACCCTCTTTGGGGCGCTAATCACTGGTAAGTCCCAACACCATCTTTATGTTGTTCTCAAGTGCAACTTGATCACTAATTCATTCTTAATCAAACAACGCAGACTTTGATCCTTGCCTTCTAGGCTGGGTACCTAGGCAACCTCTCGAGTTTCATGCCCAAAACCAATATCTTCACATCGGTTCACCTTCATCTCATATGATGTTTATTCGTGAAGCCACCCCCAAAATCACTGTTTTTACATTGGTTCACCACCGTCTTTGTTGTATGATGTTAAACTACTTGCACTTTTGTCCTGTATGAAAATAAACTACAACATTCATTAACACCCTCACCTGTGAGGGAATCATTATTTACATTAATCTTCAATCATGTTATATTCCAAAGACTACGTGCATACATGGCAATGCCAGAACCTTTAATCTTGGGTCAAACCATCATTGCACTAAAGTCCCTTTTCACCCTTCACTTGTTCCAACCAAATATGTACAAAGGGTATTTTAAAAACTATGTGCGGCTTAATTCCCATCCTTATGGGATATATAGGAACATTCGAGCATCCCTCGAATCCAGCCCCAAGTCTTTGGGCCTAACCCCAAATTAATCTTTCAGTCCCTTGGATAAAAAGTCCTTCATTCACATCAGGTTTCAAAAACACACAATGTGTATTCCTCATTATGGTCCGAGCTCTATGACACTAAACAAATATCTCATACACTCTCGTCCCACATGACATTAAACTATATTTCAAGAACTATGTATGGCTTGATTCCCATCCTTATGGGATATGTGGTGAAGCCCATCACCTCAATTCAGGACCCAGTCAAAACATGATTATGGTAAGAATTGGTCTGTATATCTTCTACATGCATTGGATAATGCCCATTTTGATGTATCATACCCCTATCCTTAAATAGTTCTAGATCTCCATAACCCTTTTCTTGACTTCTGGTCACAAAATGTCCAATGCTCGGGAATTCTTTTGCCTGACTATGCAGCATGTCCCCTTAGGCGGCCTTGCATTAATAGTCTATATAACAGACCTATCAGCCAAAAGATACTATTATTTGACTATGAATCCTATGCCCTTAAGTGGACCTACATAATTTAACCCCCTAATGGGTTTTTCAAATAGTGGTAACTTCATTCATGGGAGGAAAACCTCTTTTTTCCTTATTTTTCTTAATGATAGTATGTAGGGATCTGCAAAAATATCAATCCTTAACATATTTGTCCCATAATCTTTTTCATGATCTAAAAGTATTTAAGTCTATGGTTTATATTTCCCTTCCCTACGTTTGGGTCAGTACTTCACAGGAGTGACATTTATCCAATTCTTAGACAATCTTGATTGGAAATATCCTCTCCATATTCAAGTACCTCTCACCATACATCAGACTCTATGCTTTGGAAAATTTGAATCTCCATAAACTTTCACTAGATTTTCAGCAATAGAAAAGAAAAATTTTCAGGGAGATCTTTTGTCTGACTATACAGCATGTGCCCTTAGGTAGCTTTTCATATCTAGTCTACATAATGGACCAATCAACCAAAAGAATGTATTATTTGACTATGAATCCAATGCCCTTAAGTGGCCCTGCATAATTCAACCCCCTAATGAGTTTGTTAAATAGTGTTAACATCACTCTTAGGAAATACTTCTTCTAATTCTTTTTAGTCCTTTTTTCATATCATTCCTCAGATTAA
The DNA here is from genome assembly GCA_963277665.1 of Viscum album. Lineage (NCBI taxonomy): Eukaryota > Viridiplantae > Streptophyta > Magnoliopsida > Santalales > Viscaceae > Viscum > Viscum album. The sequence continues at coordinate 20,895,328 of OY728135.1, forward strand.
AATTTTTTTAAGCCATAGATTATATTTTTTCTCCCATACATGAATGTGGTAATATGTTTTCAGATAAATTATCAAGGAATTGTGTCAATTTTAATCCATTTGGTCAAAGCTATTTGACCTTAATCATTAGCCATTTTATGTCTGACGTGAATGACTTTAAACTGCCCACAAAAGAAAAGTGAACTCTGAACAAAAGTCAAGTCCCAGCTCACTAAACATACATTTTGTATGATTTAGGTAATATTGAGAAATTAAAAGATGTAAAGTTTGTAAGGTTATTTTTATAATCCTAGAAACAATCAAAATAAACTTATTACACCAATTGTCTTAGGTAATAATTTAAAGCAGGTAGCAAGAGAATGTAGGCCCAAATGATTAATGATGAAAGTGTTTTTCATTGATGCACAAGAGTTATAAGGACATCCACAGACTAGAGTCACTTCTCTTTTTCAAGAATTACAAAAGGATTTCAACATAACTCTTCATTTGATTTACGGCATTCCGAGTATAATCATAAGCCACTTGAAGTTCATGCACTCGACCGGCTTCACACTTTTCAGCTTGATGGAGTGCTTTCTTGGACTCTACAATGGCTTTCATACCATTTTTTTGAACTCCTTCTAGTGAATTGTTAAGCTTTTCATGTTCCCCAGTAACAACATATAACTGTTGCTGAATGTGCATCTGCTGGAAAACTTTCTCCATGATCTTATGCTTTAGCTCCTTTAATTTCGTAGCATGATCAACCTTATCTCAAGACACTGCAGCCTCAAATTCACTCATATTCGCCAACAACCTCACTCTGGTTAGGTATTGATGGTACCTCTGGTCCTTCTCCCTCCTTAAAATGACTTGTTTCACCACACAATGGATATCTTGATATCCAAAACCGCCAAGTCCCATCATGATGAACATGGATGATAGTTGCGAGATCTTCAAACACAGCTCTTCAAGAGGCACTTCAGATTTGACCTTCCATATGTTCTGTCATGCCCTGCGTCGTGAAAAATAGAGCACCTTTTGTACCTCTAGGTCTGATTCAACATCACTATCATAGGGGGGAATATAATATGGAATTAATACACTTAAAGAAGTTCCATGTTCTGCTCCTTCCCCCATGACCATTGTTACGTCACATTCTACTCCCGTTGGGATGGAGGTTGTGGCTTCACCTTAAGATCTAACCACTAAAATTGACGTCCCTGCATAGTCAATTGAATGTTTTTGTTAGTTTCAAAGGGAAACAAAAGTTGATTAAGTTTTCTTGAAAATTATGTGTTGCCATAAATATTATTATCTCTTACCCAATGGCTGATCATTAACATGAGAAGGCTCCTCCCTGTCTTTCCTAGCTTCAACTAGATTTTCAGGTCGTGTTTCAGGAAGCTCTACCGGGTTCAGCTCTACTTGAGCTAGTGTCTCTGGAATAGTAGGGTTGTCTGTACCTCCTTCAGGTATTGGCAGTTCAGCAGCTCGCTCAAATGGAACTACATATTTCAACAAGTCATGGTCAGATATGTAAAAATAATTTTTTAAGAGGACGAAGGATAACACTCACATACAAAATCCTCTAAATTACATTGTAATTTAACTTGATCTAAAATGTCTTCAAAAGATGTGCCAAGTTTCATCATTTCATTAAATGATATCCCAGATTCCTGGTAGTCTCACCAGTGGGAGCATTCTATGTATCTTCTTGGCGACACTCATCCTGCAGCCTTTGACCCCAGACCGTTCCTTTAGAGAAAATTACGACATCAGTTGCAGTGGCCACCAAATGTTCTGGTGCAGGTGTTGAACCTAAAGTATCACAGATTGGAATTCATTTGATGTTTTTATTCAAAATTTTATGAATCATTGATAAATTACCAGAAGCAGGCTCTTCTCTCCTTGCAGCAGTAGCAGGAGCAGTACTGGGAACAGACGTTGACTCTTCTTTAGGAGCAGCCAAGTCAGCATGAACTTGTGATTGTTCAGCAGCACCCTTCATCGTTCTCATAGGATGGTCAGTCCTCTCCCTCAAAGGGGAAATCGAGGAAGCCCCTGCAATCCCAAGAAGTATGAGCAATCTTTTCATGATATAAGATTCATGAATATCTGAAGGACTTACCACTACTGATGAAGCTTTTAACTCTGGACTTCTTCCTTCGATGCCTTTGTTTCATCAGACTTTCATGAGTGTTGACATCATCATCTCCAAATACAGGAATTGGAGAATAATAATCCATGTCTAACTCCTCTTCCATGGCTTGTTGGCCTAGAGATACCTCGCCCAGCTCACGAGGAGATTCATTAGCTCCAATGGCAGTACCACCAGGGTTATACTATGGTGAAGGAACCTTAGAAGTTCTTTTCTTTGCAAGCTGTAGGATTAATAATGTAATCTCCTTGAGTAAAAAACATTAACTGAAATCAAGTTGCAAAGAAAATATGGAAGGAGACTTACATCTTCAAGAGCCACGTAATCGTGCCACTCCTTATCTTCGGAAGCACCAGTCCCTTCAGTGGTACCACGATCCATCATTTCCTTTACCCTCTTGGTGATAGTAATGGAATCATCAGTATCATATATGAGCATCTCTAGCTCTCTAATGTAATCCCGTACTTCATCAGGGTTATCCTCGAAACAGATATCAGTAGAAGCCTAAAGATTCCCTACTCCAGGGATGTGTATCCCTTCAAATAAGTCAATCTAGATGGTTTAAGTATCACAATATAAACTCCACCATGTCTGGACATCCTCTGGTCCTAGATATTCCGCATGTGTACCAGAAGGCTGTGAATGGGGTCCTACAATCTTGGACTTCAACATCTTCCCAACTTCAACAATTACAGATAAAGGAGAATAAAATAAAACTTGTTACTCTATATGTAATGGAGATTAAATTTCCTAAATTTACTCAATGATATAACTCACCAGGAGTTGATGGAGTAGGTATCTTAATTATGATAGGAGGATTATATCTGGCACGAGGCTGCTTTAACACATGCCTTGCCCCATCATCCCCATCTTGATAATTCAGCGAGTCATCCCTTGGTGAGGAACTCAGTGAATAAGCTCCGGGTGTAGAAGAGTCACCTTCTAGAAAAAGTGTTTATTTCTCTATAGTTATCTTCTTTTTCCCCACCCACTGAACCAAATGATTCAGTACCCCATCGGGGTATGATGCTATCTAGTTCTTGGCATACCATGTATTCAAGTTACTCGCTGCTCCAACAACTGGTAGATCAAATACTACCCCAGTCTTCTCCATAGATGTCAACAACCATAGTTTTTGGGCAACCATTGGATGTTGATCTTACCTAACATTCATAATAGGGGATACAACAGTCTTCTTTAGACACTTGAATTGGCGTGCAAATATGTATGGAGCATATACCTCGCATATAATCTCTCCATCAATCCTGGTGGCCAATACACCATCTCTGCAAGCCAACATGTATGACTTCAATTCCAGGACGATTTTTCCATCATCAACAAACATACCAGTTGGTGGTTTTCCATAAGCAATGAAATGGAATTCCTTGAACATGCTCAGCCTCGCCTTCATATCATAGGAGTTGAGGGATAATGGAAAAATTACAGAAAATGCATGCACTGATGTCCTGAAAGAACTCCCGCAATTCTGTACTCTGCTTTGTACGACATATTTCCATAAATGAGTGGTGATCCATCGCCACAAAAGTTGGAATGGTCCCACTATTCTCAAATGAGACTTACCCATAAAGTCATGGGGTAATCTCCTGTGAAACGTTTCCAAAATGGGGGTGGCCAACCGGAACATTTTCATCTCATCGAACTGGGCTGCAACTATGAAGGTCCCTGTCCTGATGCCTCCCTTCAATCCTTGACTGGACGAAGATAAACACTGAGCCACAAGGCTATGAAGACCACCAGATGGGTCGTTTCTAGGATTCTCTGATCCACTTTATACCCCCACTTCTCCAATTCTCCCACTTATATAGTCAGCCAGAATGTGCCAAAAGCACCCCTCTTCTCTGTTCTACGGTAGGTATTAGGACGAGTACAGGTGGGCCAATTCTCTTTCTTCTTGGTAAGAAACATATACATTCAGTCCTCTGGCGGAATATCCTTTCTGTAATGATTTTTGGATGTCTTTGAGTTTTTGAGGTTGTGGAAAATTTTCAATAATTCTAATGCTAATGCTAGAGTCTTCTATGAATCATTCCATGTCACCATGGGAGGCATGAATTCAACATACATATCACCCAAAATTGGATCCCCCGAGATCTTGTAGACATCCCAAAAACAGATGCCTACTTCTCCATGAGTCAGATGGAAAAAATTGGTTTCTGGGCTCCAGCATCTGATTAGCTCTGGCACAAAGTCATCATTCCTATTGAAAATTTCTACCCATCCCAAACGGCTTCATATATTGCATCTCCTTTCAGATCCTTGACATAATCTGCACAGTTTTTTCGCACCCAATATGCCCATATCCAATTTGGATTCACACCTCTTCCATGAAGGAAGTCCCAACTCTTCTTCTAGCCTTTGGATTGATCCATCTGAGAATTTTGAATGATTGAGGGATAACGTTGTGGTTGTAACTCAGGCTTGTGAGGTTTCAGATTTGGGGTACAATCACTATGATGCATTATATAGGGCGTCTCCACTATTCCAGCATTAACAAATGATCCTCCAACTAAGACATTTTCTGATGAAAAGATGGTGTATGTTTTAAACCAAGAATGCGGGAGATAGTTCTTTGGATCTGGAACGTTGACTTCTTGCAGATGAACTTTCCCATATAGAGGCAGGTAAATAATTTGTGGGAAATTAAGATGATACTTCTTCATGTACTTTGAAAAATATGGGAGAGTGTTGTCGCAGATATTGTAATTATCATGGCCAACTATTCTCATCATGTCACCAATCCTCTTGCTAGCCAGCCCATTAGTCTTTCCAATTCGTATGGGATCCATTGAATCTGCACAAAGATCGAATAATTAACTTTTATGTAAGTTTATTTTTCATACAATTTGTGAAGAAATTTTGAAAAAATGAATAAGTCATTTAGGCGCACAAGTCCCATTTTGGCGCGCAAGTCTAATTCGGTCGCACAAGTATGGGCGAGTAGGTATCACCATGCAAGTCCAAATACCTCTGCAGAAGTGTGACACAAAGAGGCAATGAACCATGGATGACAAAACCTACACGAATGAGAACCCACATTCATGATGAGATCGAAGTGCTTTGAAATCCAGGTGCTTTGCGCGAGAGTGGCATCCATATGTATAGGAAAGGCCGTACCTATGTGCGTCGAACGCTGCGCGGCTCGCACCTGTGCGATGCTACCTGCGTGCCCCAAATTCCTTGGTTTTCTCCTTTACCACAGAGTCAAATCCTCCATCATTTTTTGAATCCAACTCTAAGGGGGGGACTTTTCCTGATGCTCCTTTTCGTCACAGAGTCTAACGACTGAAAAAGGGGAATACCTTAAGCATAAAGAGATTCATCCTTTGAAAAACATCAAAAATGGATAAAGGCATGAACAAGGAGTTATTTAAACATGGGTTGCGCAAGTATTACTATGGTCGCGTAAGTATACCTGTGTGCCACCTATTGGTCATGCAGGTGACTTGTGCACCCAAATCTTTCTCCTCCCAAGGTCCTCAATGGCCAATAAATACCCCCTAGGGCCCCCCCATTTCGAGGACGAAAAATCCAAAAGTCAAATTTAAGCTCTCAGCACCCTAGTCTCTACATGAAGTCTTCTGAACACTTATAAGGTAATTTCATACCTAGAATGGAAGATCTAAAGATATTGAATAAGGCCTAAGTGTTTAAATTCATCAACACTTGCGCACCAAAGTGTTTAACCCTTAAGGGAAATTAAGACACTTGCGCGCCACGTTATCTCTTCAACAGAACTTGCGCGCCACCCTTTTGGAAGCCTTTTGAGATAATAATAAGGGCTTGATCCATGCCTGGCCTAAGTATTACCCTATTGGTTAACTGTCACCCAAGTACACCCATGTCGCGCATGTCTACTTGTGCGACCAAGACTTGCATGCCCAAACAGGACTTGCGTGCCTGCCTCTTTTTGGGTGCCCCTCCTACCTATTCATCTCTTTTCTTCAAATCCACCTCTCCTCTTAATGATTTAGCCTTCAAAACCCTCTTAAAAGTAATTTATGGCATGGTTCCTCTATTGTATTCTTTATCTGAAAGGAATTCTATGGAACATTTCTCAAATCATCGTGATTTACATAACTTTTTGTCACTATAGTTAGATATTTCATTCATTCAACCTCATCCTTTAAGATGATGATTTCTCTAATCTGGGAATCCTCTTTAGGAGTAAGCCCCAAGTTCCCAAATCTAGGCATCCTTCTTAGGAGTAAGCCCCAAGTTCCCAAATCTGGGAATCCTTTTCAAGAATAAGCCCCAGATCACAAGTTCCCCTTAACCTGGGACTCCTTTTCCGGAGTAAGCCCCATATCACAGGTTCCCCTTAACATGGGCCTCCTTTTCAGGAATAAGCCCCAGTGTTAATTTCTCTTGATCTGGGATTCCTTTTTTGGAGTAATACCCAATTATAATTTCCCTTATCCTAGGCCCCCTTATCCGGAGTAAGCCATAAATTACAAATCTCATTAATTTGGGCATCCTCCTCAAGAGTATGCCCCATGCTTAATCTCTTATGATTTGGGCTTCCTTTTCAGGAATAAAACCCAATCATTAGCCCCCTCTAATTTATGCCTCCTTTTCAAGAATAAGCCCTAATTTAAGTATCCAAATCTCCATAAAGAACATATACCTTTATGGACCTTGTTCATAGGTTTCTTCCCTGAAGTAAATCCCAATCCTCATCTATCTTGGCCAGTCATACATACATTAGCCCCACATCATTTCTTATGATTTCATCTTTCATGGAACAATCGTCAGTTATTAATGATGCCTCTTGTTTATCACACGATCATGACTCAAGTGAGATTAGAGCATAAAAGTAATTATGAAATCTTTTTTTGGGCCATCAATCATGCATAACCCCCATACATCTTCACTCAAACTACGTTGGTTCTGATTCCTTTTTTAACAAGGATACTTAGGTAGCACATCTGCGGGTATGATCCAAACTCTAAAATAATCCGTGTCCTTCTGAACAATAATAAACTTTAAGTGACCCCCTGAGTGGTTTTAAAACCATTATGGTTATCATAATGACCAAGATATTTCTATATAATGTGTTGAAGGATACCATTGACTAAGAATTTCTAATAAATATGGATGATTCTCTATCGATGAAGAACCTCAAATACATATAAAAGATTCTCTAAATCTCATACATATCAATCATTTATTTTTATATCTAAAGGAAAGATCATTTTCATTCTTGGTAAATTAATAAGGATACATGAACATAACTCAAATATATAAGAGAGTCCCTGAGTAGAAAATAATTCCCCCCAAAAAGGTGTGATGGGTCCAACCTCCCATCCTCTCAACCAATGAAAATTATTAAGACCCATTGGTCCACAACTAATGAGCACCTACTTTTGGAAAGTATGTCCAAATGGATATAGAATCATTGGATGTTTCCTGTTCTACGAATAAACCATTTAGAAACTGATTAGAATGTTTGAACCTTAAACAAACAAGGTCATCCCCATTTCTAGAGGAAACAATAAAGTATATATAATGTGTTTAGTGTTTGAGACAGACCTTATTAATGGGTATATATGACTCTTGTATTAAGCATGTTCTAAATATTAGGGTGGTATTGTTTTTATTAGTTTTTTATTTTACAATTGGGTATCTTTTTCTATATATGAGGCATTGTGAAATTGATTTATGATTTATCGGGCTTTTATCTTGTTCATGGGTGGAAAGAATACATATGTTCATAATAATTTTTGTTAAATAGTTCTCACGTGAAATTATTGTTTTACCTATAGTTGATAACCCTATAGATGATTACTGTATGGGGTTTAGATAAGTAATTCATCACTAACAACTTATAAACTAATCACCTATATTACTTGTTTGTGGAATTGTATTTGACTAAACTGCCAAAATGATATTATAATTAATTGATGATATAGATCATTTTTTCTGATTATACCCTTGGGAGTGTGTTGTTAGCTAAGGATAGAGAGAGTGATCAAGGTTCTATAAGACACTATGTATCCCCGAGTGTGCGTATAATATAGTGAGATGCAATGTTTGTTTTTTTATCCTAGTTACATTATTCAATGATGTTATATATCTGATTTTGAGTATTACCATTGGAAATGTAGTGAACCTCCACCACCAAAACTATCTATTGATCACCAGTATGGTGAGGAAATGCATGCCCCAATGGTTTTTTGTCAAATCCCAAAATCATGCATGTAAATAAAATTTATATGTAGTTATTTGAGTGTCTATTTGATGTTATTCTATATATGAGATGTGGTTATTTTATAGGTGATTCTTTTATGATTGATATAACCTAGGAGTTTTAGTTAAAACATTAACCTCTATTTACTAGAGAGGGTTAATCCAAAAAAACTACTATGTGGGTCGAATCTATATAGGATATATTTGATAATTTTAGACCCCATATGAGAGGAAGGTGAATCTTATAGAGTATATTCGATGAATAAAAGTTAGAAATAGTATGGAAGTCCATATCCATGCTAATCAACATGTTGGGTTATACTAGAAGAAATTTCTATTGATTATTCTATGAGAGTATCTTTCTCAAGATGGTGAGAGATAAAATATCATAGATGGTTATCCATTGGACCATGGTATAATATCAGTGATGATATATGCAACTCATTATAATGAAATTTTTAATTTTTATTATTTATGGGTGAGTAGTGAGACTTCCATGGTTCATAGTTTCAAGGATAGATTATGATATTCAATTTGGTTTTAGGGTAAAATATTCTAACTCATATCTTATTCAAATTTTATGAACTACAGCTTCATCATAGATATGAATCTTGATGAGGATAGACATTCTAGTAATTTGAGTTCTAAATATGGGTTTGGAGTGGATCCTTAGTTACCTAGAAGTTGAATTTTGGAGTTTCACATTGGTGTGATGATGGGAAATCCAATCAGGGTAATTGATATTCTTTTTCTCAGTATGGATGGTCACTTCTAGTATATGATTAGTGTAACACATCCGAATATACTTGACTATAGTGAAACTTTCCTCCTATATAGTGTTATCTATGTGTTCAAATAGGCCATCTATAGTGTTTCTTCCATAATTCTTATTACCTAATTTGTGGTCATGTTGATGGGATGGCCTAAGGATTAGATGTTGGATATATTATAGTATTGAATGTTGGTCGTAATAGCTATTCTCATCAGTCATGAAACATATGTAGTTATAGTTCAATGATTCTATAGAGGCAGCTAGGTGGTGCTCATTAGTGTAGCTAGGGATCCAGTAGATCTGTTAATGGATTGGGTTAGGATAGCTTCGTTTTATTGAGTAGACTCTTACTAACCATGAAGGTGGACCATTAACTATTCAAGGTATAATATTAGTGGAATAAAACCTTAAATATAGTTTTATATAGTAACATCATGTGCATTTATCTCAAATCAGTATGATAGTGACATGGGGTTGACCAACAAGTAACTATTTGAAGTGATGTCTATTGATACACCCTTTGGGGTGAGATGTGAGGCTATGAATTTATGTTCAAAGTGTTCCGTAATTAATAGTGGGCATTGAAATATTTGTGATTTATTCTTGTTTGAGATATGAATCTTTTAGGAGATATTAGGTATTGATTGGATGACATGGTATCAAGTGAAAAATAACTAGCATCACAATTGGTTATTTTTCATGACAACTAATGATGAATCCTATACTATTGTACAATATTGGTATTTTATTGAAGTTAATTTGAGATATGACCATAAAAAATTACGAAAATTTTAGCCTAGATTTCTATCATTATTTTAGATTATATGAAGACACATCTAATAGTTTTTCTTCTAGAATTTTATTACTTCAAATATGTTCTTCCTTAGGATTTATATAGGGCGTAACCCTATCATGAATTATGGGTTATGATTGTTCTCAAATATGGAATAGATACTATATAAATTACTTCTTATAGGATATATACTCTTGATATTTTAGTGGTGAATGCATTGTTAGAGAATCATGTGGTGAAGGGATTCATTAACTTGTGCATTTTTACATGGGATTTTCTATTTTATTTTTGAAGAAGGTGGATTGTTACCTAATATTATGTGTAGATTAATAAATGTTAAACCATTTTTTTTCAAAAATTGATATCCACTTCCTCATATTTATTAAATGATTGATTATTTATGGTGATCTAGAGTATCCCAGGATTGACTTATGGTTGAGTTATAATCATATGAGTGTAAAGCCTTAGGATATGTTTTATACACTTTTTAGAAGAATTAATATAAGGTATACATATATATTTATGTCATTAGTATTGATAAACAATATAGATATTTTATGGATATAATGGATGAGGTATTTTATTAATATTTGGACTAATCTATGGTGAGGTTTGTTGATGATATTATGGTGTACTCCCAATTAATGTATGACTGTGCTTGAAATATGTAGATTATTTTGAGTAAACATAAAGAAACTAAATTATATTAAAATATTTAAAAGTATATATATATTGGATTATTGAGGATTTATTCTTATGGAATGTGATATCAGAGTAGGCATATTAGTGTACCCAAATAATTTTGTGGTCATGGTTTCCAGGGAGACGCCCTAGATCATTTTTTAGATCTTTAGATTATTAATATTATTATGCTATTAGAATATATTTATTAAGGATTTCTCATTAACAGAACTTTTGTTGATGGATTTGACAAAGAATAGGGTGAAATTTCTATTATATGAACCATGTGGGAGATAAATTTAGGAATTGACAAGAAGAATAATATATGGGATAATTTTGAACCTATCAAAGTTATGTAATTAAAAATCCCGTTATTTTTATGTGTGAGGTGTTGGTTTGTGAACTATATTCATGTAGTATGGGAATATTGGTTCCTATGGTTCTACTATATATAGGATTAATGTGTGGAATTTCCAATTCATTATATGGATTTGGAGGAGCTGGTGCACTCTTTGTGATGTTGGTGTCACTATCTTCTAGATGAATTGTTTTTTATATATAAAAAATATAATATCATAAAATATACAGTTTAACAACATGACATGATCCTATTATAGGGGAGGTGTTTTGAGTACATATATTGTTTTGGTTTTACGGTTACATATACTATAGGGAAGTTGAATGTTATTACATATCCATTGAGAATAAATACTTAGGTGTAGATGGTGTTGGTGTCTAGTAGTGAGTAATTGATTACAATTCTCTCCTATAAGATGTTCCTTTATGTTCATAAGTATTGTGGTAGACTGATCCTGACATCTCAGAGTATTACCTCTTCATTTATTGTTGAATAAAATGATATATAGTTATTTGAATAAGTTTTTATAGTGATTTGGGACAATATATATTGTGGATATTTTCCACCTTAATTTTCCCTTGATGCAGATAATAACCATTATGTTCTTAGTCATGTGGAAGTGCCTATGAGAATATATGGGGAGACGATAAAATATTCAAACACCAAAATCTTGGATGCTCATCGAGTGATTACGATGATGTACCATAACCTTAAGAGGATGTAATGGTGGAATTATAATAATAATGATATATTGAAGTTTATTTCATGATGTTTTACCTATATGTGGGTACGAAATAAAAATTAGACACATATATATCTTCCCTAGTCACTATTTAATACCATGTAGATGTGGATTCATGTGACTATTGATTTCATGATAGGTTTATTGAGGTCATCTCATGATAAGTATTTTGTATGGGTTTTTATGGTTTTTTTAATCAAGGTAATACACTTCCTTCCGATTAGGGTGGCCTGGTTTACCCATAATCTTGGTAGGTTATATGTTTTAGAGATTTTAAAGTTTCACAATGTTTCAAAGAGTATCATTTATAATCAGGATTCCTGATTCACATCGTCATTCAGAAAATGATTGAGAATGTTCTTGATAATCCGGTGAATTTGATAATTTTAAATCATCCTCAGACCAATGAGAAGTCTTATCATACTATAAGTATCATAGAGGATATACTATGATCATGTGTATTGGATTTTAAAAGTTCATTTGAGAGACATCATGCAGATGTTGAGTTTTCATAGAACAGTAATTATGATGATTTGATTCAGATGACATTATTTGAGGCAATTTATATAAAGTCAAGTCATTACCCTTGGTGTTTGATAGAGGTATAGGAGTTTTCTATTGTTGTATTGAGTCTCATTTAGGTGAAGTTATATCATATTAGGCTAATCAAAAAGTTTTTAATGACAATGTTGAGTTGGAACTGTTCATATGACGACCATAAATCTCATCCTCTTGAGTAAAAGGTAAGAGACTATGTTTTATTAATAGTGTAGTCATGATTTGATCATCTTGATATTCAATAGAGGGATTCTACTGTCTAGTTTTATGGGGTCCTTTGATATTATTGGGAGTATTAGTACTATAGAATAATGATTAGAACTTCCATATAATTTAAGTGATTTTCATGGAATATCCCATAAATCTCAACACAAGATAATCCACCCTGATTATTCAGATATGATCAGTATTGATGACATTGAGCTAGAACTAGATTTGTTTTTTCATGAAATAAGTTTATATAGTGGATTATAGGGAGAATAATAGTCAGGTTATAGAATTCTCATTAGTATATATTCTATGAAAATAGAGATGTATCTTGGGGAGACATGGGTGCATAAGTCTGATATGTGGTCATATTAGATACTATTATTCAGTGATGAGGATTGATGATGCCAAAATATGAATATTAGAGATGATCTACTATATAGTGGGGTGGTTAAAACTCCTTGAGTCTATATGAAGTATGATTTTTATTTTTAATTTTAATTTTCACTGTTTCTATGTGATATAGGTATTGGTGAGTATTGAGAGGCCATTTTAGGAGGTTAAACATTGATTAAGGGTTTTTTTGATAAATAATCTATAGAATACATAGTTGTACGATACTAGGTACTCTATAGAGTCACCACATGAGGGGTAGATTTTAGGGACATTGGGTGGTCAGTACCCCTAGATTAGGTACTTGGTTCTCAACATGTACCTAATGGTCTGCGCAGGAACCTGATGAGACCTTGAATATTTTCTAATAATTATTAAAATTGATCTAATTAATAGTTTTATATTTTATTTAAATGTTACCACTTTCTTATTTTTATGTAAAATTATCTACTTTTACTCCCCTCTCCCTTTTCTCTCCCTCTTTTCTTCTTTGTGTTGAATCTCCTTTGATTGTTTCTAGTTTCAAGTGTTGTTGGTATCATTGAGTAACAAATGGTAAAAATTGAATCCTTTTCAATCTATTTCATATTCTTATCAATTTTTCATAATTTTACTCTATTTATTTCCAAAACACCACATTTTTTCTTAATATTGGTGGTCAGCCTATTATAGCCAATTCATCAGAAGTTGTTTAATGGGAGGGATTCCAGTGGATTGAGCTAGGTGGTCTGTAATTAATACCCATGGTTTATGCACATTCAATTAATCATGTGATATTTTTTATCATCATAAAATCTAACATTTACCACCCTTTGTTTTATTATATAAGTATCTATTTAAATAAATACTATTTCTTTGATATCATTCATTACACAGAATACCGAGTTTAAATAAACACCTATATACTATTAAAATGTTTTAATTGATTTGATAATTATCACCTAGTCATTGGATAGGTGGTTATTAATATAGATAAAATATTATGAAAAATATTATTTAAGCATGTTTAAAAATTATTCACTAGTTATCAAGTGGTTATAAATAAAAATAGAAGCATTTGAAACTAAAATAGATTTTGTTTCAAAAAATGGTTTTATGCATGCAACGTGTCTTTATCTATATAAGTTAAATTAATATCTATCGATGAATGGTTTTAAGGAAAAATATTAATTATATCTTTAATAATATTTTTATCAATACCCATCTAATGGTTTTTACTAGACATTGAATAATAAAAAATCCTATTTTATGCTTAAAAGTGAATTTTTCTAAAAATGGGGTTCGTTGCGTTTTTCATGCTAATTTAAAAATAAATTGATGAAAAATAAAGAAACTGAAAATATAAAATCGTATTAAATATTTTTAATCTTCATAATTAATATAATTTCATAGATTTAACTTATTTAATGGTCAATAAGAATAGTAACCACTGTGAAAAGTTTCACCCATGTAAGGGTAAAATAGGTAAAACATGGTTAAAACTATGAGGTACTGATTTAAAATCTAAATTAAACTTTCATTTATCATATTTTATTGTTTAATTTTTCCAAATATATTATTAATGAGCTCAATAATTAATTTTAAATCATTATACTGTATTTGATAACTCAATCTTGACTTTTGTGATGATGAGTTAAATTTTATTGACCATAAAAACTATTTTTGGGTCATTAAATTTAATGGTATGTTTTGAAGGGTAAATTTGGTTTAGGATTTTTCAAAAAGTTTAAAAACATTCCATTTTTATTAAATAAACAAAAAAATTCTTCTAAACCATCTTTTTATTTGATTTCAATGTAAAATAATTTTTTCACTCAAATCAGGTATTTTACTAAAAACAATTCGTGAATTTTGTGATGTTATATTAAATGTTATTTATAAAGACATTATAAATTGAATATTATAAAATTATTCATAAGATGAAATCATAATTTATAACTTTTTAAATAAATTACCATTAATTTTTCTTATATCACTACGTTTTCATATTAAACATTTATGTTATATCGGTTAATGTTAAAATTAGTTTGAAGTGGTTTAACTATGAGATAAGGATTAAAATGAATCAAAAATATATTTAAATATGATTATTTGAGTATATTTAGACCATATATCATATTATATACTAATTTTGGGGGCCCTAGTTTCACTTGACATGATTATTATTTATATATTATATAATATTTTAATTAATTTCATGTGTGTCATTTACCTCACATGTAAAAGGTAACATCCTCTCCACCATTATTCAAAATTTTTTATCCATATGGATCATAAAATACCTATCCTAATACCATACTATATTCCTTAAAATCATCCTATATATTCTTGAATTTCCAAAATACCATCCTTTCATGGCTTATGGTGTCAGCTAAAGGAGATTTCTCAATGAAGAGGTATTACTCAAAAACTGAGTACCTCCGATTTTGTTTCTTATTCTAAATCATCTAAAACAATGTTATCCTTTTTAATACAATTAATTAATTATATTAAGTGTAGTTAATTTCTATTATTTTGTAATAACAATTATCCACCTCCATGAAGCGATGTGTTTTCTTTTCATTACCACTTCACATTGAAGGTTATAATGATGTATTTACTTAATTTATATGATATTAATGATATTATAATAGTCTTTTAACATATAATTTTTATTTAATTATATATTTTTACATCCATTAAAAAGGGGAAACACCATTTGTGCGTGTGTTTCGAATAACATCACCATGAAGTGATTTAATTTATTTTTCTTCACTACTTTTTTGGAATATTTTTAATGTTGTATTTAATTATTACATATGATACTCGTTATATGATTAAAAGTTTTGATATTGTAGAAACATTTTCCTGAAATATGATTGGGGATTATGAACCAAAACATTCTTGAAAACGAAGTATGAATCACCATGAACCGTGAAGTTAATAAAGAATTATTAGTAAACATGTGATAAGAGGTTATAAGTACTTTTTTCATGGTAATATATATATATAAATATAAATATTTTTTCCGAATTGATTTATAATAAATCTATATTTATTTTATAGCATATTTGAATTCATATGAAACAAGACAAGTCCAGAGGTAAGTGTTTATGTTACAATATCATTTTATTTCTGGATTGTATACGTTAAATTTCAATGAAGTAAAATTATATGTTTATTATCTTTTAAAACCAATATATTTTATAATACACTTTTTATTCATAGAATATTAAATTAAATTTAACATTTTTCTCTCTTTGGTATGAAAATTTCTTGGAATTTTTTAAGGAAAATCAATCTTATTCTATTTTTGGTTGATGAAAATTCTCTTCCATGTTTATATATTCTTTAAAAAAATTAATGAATGGTTTAGAAAATTATATAATAACTATTTAAATTAATTTTTACACATTATTTATTTTTTATAATAATATTTTATATTAATATTCATTTCATTTTTCAAAGGAGGTACTTTTTACCAATGGTGTGAATAAAAGATTTGTTTTTTAATGATTAAAACATGAATTGAATTTCAAAACTTAATGACTTCTCAATGAATTTATGAGTACCTTATAATTTTCCATGGTTTATTTTGATGAAAAAATTTTCCATAAAATTTTGATTTTCATATATTTTAAATATGTTATTTCAAAATTAAAAGGGTATTCTCTACATGAAATATTACACTGATCATTCAATAAAAATTTTAATCTCTAATAACATACATTGATATTAATTATGCTTTACTATGTATATGATCTATTTATATTATACTTATTCTTTATCTAGTTTCTTAATGGTTATAATGATAAGATTTTAAGGAAACATATTTATTTCCCACGAGTTATGCTATAATATTTTTTTTATGATCTTTTGGAATAAAAATAAATATATTATCATAATGTGGTGGGTGGGTTCAAAATTATATATCCCTACAATACATTGGGTAAATATGGATATTTCATGAGATAACCTTTTTTTGTGTGAACCTGATTCATGTTCACATCATGATGTGAAGACCTTGTTTCATGTCCATAAGTTTATGTGTTGACCAGGTTTCATGAAAATAATTTTATTGAAGGACCTGATATCATGTACATAACATAACGATTAATCCTAATACTATTAAAACAATTTCACAATGTTGTAGTATGATTCTTATTACAAATTACAATGTTTACGACATGTACACTTGAATATTTTTTAATTATTGATGAATCCTCACTCTTATGAGTTTTTTTAATTTTTTATGAAAAATCCATATGCCACAACTCATGATTTATGATCTATGAGTTGATTAGGTATGTATTTTTTTATTATGATCATATTCTCATACACATATTCATAGTTATTTTTATTGATTGATAACTCCTATGATTACCCTCACTGATTATTTGAGCTCAAACTTCCTTATAATTCCTTTTTCCATAGGTTTCAATAAAGTTTTTAAGTTGGGTATGTATAAGGAAAGTGCTATTATTGATGAAATTACAAGGATTTATTGATGATACTTTATTATATAAGGCTTTTTGTATCTAGTCTCAAAATACAATAATAATTTATGGTTGTATGGATTTTATAAATGTGTTATATATTTAATATTCATCTAAAATGATGTAATATTAATTTAGGAAATACGTGTGACACCTTATTTAGTATCGTAAGGGGTATGAGTTATTTTTGGATATTTGGAGAAGAAATATTTTCTAATAACCCTTGGTATAAGTATTAGTATAGGATAAAAACCCGATATTTTAATAAAGTACATATGATTTATTTTGTAAAAAAGTAAATTAATGTCTGGATAATATAATGTGGATGTGGTTTTGGTATGGATTAACCTAGGGGTAAAAACTCTGAATGGGTCATATTATGTATGAACTTGATAAATACCAATGAACTATGAGTATTCCTAAGACTAGACACATGGATATACACTCACATGGGATATTATTTATTTAATTAACATTATTTTATAAGAAATTAATTATGATTTAAATAGATTATTATAATTAATGAAGTAGTTTAAACCAAAAGTGTAATAAGATGATACAATAATTTTATAATGTTGGAAATTTTCATGATGATTTTTAGGAATCAATGATTATTCACTCTGATAATTTTAAATTGATGCAAACACTATGTTTATGGTTTTTGTAAATGGATGGAACCAGAATTAATAGTGTAAAAAATGAATCTTATGACCAATGAAATGACCATCATCATGACAAACCAAATGGAATAAAAGTTTAGGGTATAATATATTGTGAATATTCATACTCAACAACCACACACTATTATTTGTAATGAGAACTATGATGATATTATTAATTCACCAAGGAGGGAGAAAAATTACATTGATTATTTTATGGGACTATATCTAACATCATTATGTAGTCATTTAGATATACTAGTTTCGAAAAAATAATCAATTAAATGGAAAATATATTTTCAATTCTATAGTACTCAGACCATGCCAATTTTTCCTTACCAGTCTATCAGTTGGAAAGATAATATGACAATTGGTGGAATCTTATCAAGAATATGAGGGAAGTAGAAGAAATTAAATCCTTAGAATGAGAGGATTTTAAGAGTGTATTTCTCAACAAGTTCTTCCCCAATCTGTTTGTTTAAAAATATAGAATGAATTTCTATAATTGAAGCAGACAGATGTTTTATCCATCCGTACATATGAATTAAACAATACAATACTTTTGAGGTATGATTCTCATTTTATCATTGATCAAAAAATAATTATTATTCAATTAATTATTGGTTTGAAACCATGATTTCTAAAATCATTATCCATAAGGGCCTTTTTAAGATATGAAGTGACTATTCAATGTGCAGTCAATGTGGAAATGGAAACTAGAAACCCTAATTTTAATGGTTTTAGTAATAGAAAAAGAAATATGATGTTTCATGGAATCTCTAGAAGTATATTACATAGAGGGAAGAAGATGTTTAAACTTCCCACATGCCATAAATATTTGAAGGAGAATATTGGTAAATCCTTATATAGAATGGGAAGATTCTTCAACTTAGAGAAGAATGACCACTGAATTTTTTTTGATGTTATGTTAAGAGTTCATTAAATGAAATGAAGGGAGATATCAATCAACTTATTACACTACCCTCACTTATGTTCTATATATGCAATTATTTTTGGAATTATAAAAATCAATTACCTCTTAAAATGGATAACATGGATAATAGTCCCAAATAAACACTGAAGTCAAAGGAGAAAGAGAAATCATATGCAATCAAAACTACTAAATTGGGTGAGGAGAATGATGTGGTGAAAGGAACACTTATCATACATAATGTAACTGTATTTTTTTACTCATGTTATACCCACTATTTTATATTTCAACAATTTTATATGGGTATAACATCACAACCTCATTGATTATATTTTGAGTTTTCAATTAAAACCCATAATGGTATTTCAATCGAATAATAAGTCTATATCTCCACTCTAATCGATGTTGGCAGGGAATTTGAATAGACAATATGTTTCTATTCTTCCTCGAGTTGATTTTGATGTTATTTAAGGAAATAGTTGGATCTCTTGGTATTGATCCCATATCAAATACAGTCGAATGGAAGTTACATTTGATACTCCAAATCAACTAGTGATAATCTATTAGTGTTTGGATAATCCTAATCTCATAATGTAAATTACTTCAATCATTAATGTTTTAATACCTATTAATGAAGGATATTTTTCTAAAATGGTTGGGGAGAAACTAAGATTTAAAATATTCTTATTGAACCAGAATTTTTTGATTTATTTTTTGAAGGGTTTCCTTCTCCTACTTCTAATTGTGATGTTGAATTTCAAATAAAAATCATTCCTGGTAATTCGCCAATTTCAAAGAATTTATATAGAATGGACCAAACTAATTTATAGGCATTGATGGGACAACTCCAACAGAATCTAGATAAGGGATTAAATATTCATATTTCATCACGATGAGGATAAAATTATCTTTTTAGTATCATGATAAATGGTTAAATGAATATAGGGATATATTATTGGAAACTCAATAAGGACAATATTAAGAAAACGTATCCTTTACCCTGCACTGATGTCTTGTTTGATTGATTACAAGGAGTCGATATTTTTAAATGATAGAAATTCATTCTATATATCATGAATTTAGGTTCAATAAAGATGATGCACCAAAGAAAACCTTCCGTATGAGGTCTATTAATTATGAATTTATTGAAATTCCATTTGGACATTCCAATTCCCTCATTATCATTATGGATATAATGAATAATGTCTTTAGAGATTAACTTAATCAATTTGTGGTAGTATTTATAGATGATATTATTAAATATTCAAATTCTAAGGAAGTGAATTTAGATTATTGGAAGATTTTATTGATGATACCGAGGAAGGAGAAGTTGTATTCTATATTCTCCAAGAGTGAATTTCTTTTATAAAAGGATTCATTCTTGGGTTATATAATTTTATTATAGGGTATATCGGTAGATCCTTTAAAGATGAATGTTATATACTAATGGACTAGACCTACTATTATAGATATGATCCATAGTTTCCTTTGGTTTAATTGAAATTATCAACAATTTTTTATGAATTTATGTTCTATCTAATATAATAACCATTTTGGAATGGAAGTGAGATATGTTTTTATTGAAAATATATTTGAGTAAAATTTCAAGGAGTTGAAAAGATGGGTTGCCAATGGATCAATTCTCACTCTAATTACAGTAGATAAAAAATTGGATCTATAATGATAAATTGAATTAGATAATTGGATGTGACCTCATGAAAACTTATATGATGTTATCATATTCCTTTGATAAAATGAAAATCCATGAGAAAAATTACTCAAATCATGATTTAGAGTTGGAAGCATTATTGATTTCCTTGAAAATATGGAGGTATTAGTTTTTTAGTGAAAGGTGAAATATATATATAAATAATAGAATATTGAAGCATATATTATGATAGATAGAGATGAAAATGCACCAAATAAGATGGAAGGAATCATTAAAAGATTATGATTTCTCAAAACAACTTCACCATGGGAAGGAGATGATGGTTCATATTTCTATGAGTTAGAAGTACCATTCTAGTTTTTTTTTCAATATAGGGATTGAAAAGGATCCATTATTTATCGAGTTTCAAAATACAGACCTTGAAATCATGAGGAAATGGGACATAACTTATCTTTATTAGTTTAATGCTCAACCATATGTCCATGTGAAGATTAAAGAGACAAAAAAAGAGGATGTTGAACTGTAGGAGAATGGGACGAATGTTATTATAGTCAACCTTGATTATCACAGATAAAAAAGTTTCAGGAACATAATATGTTTCACATCAATACCATACTTGAAGAATGAGATGTTGGATGGAACCCATATTTAATCATAATCTATTCATCATGGAATTACAAAGATGTATATTGTCCTAAAATAGTACTATTTGAGGGATAAAATTATAAGGGATATTGTTGGGTATGTATCTTGTTGATGGATATATAAATGAGTTATGCTTGATAGAATCAATTATTAGGGGTTGTTACCAGAATTACACATAACTGGATGAAAATATGAAAACATCGCTATGGATTTCATCATTACACTCCCCAAAACATCAAAAGGGTGTTACTCAATCTGGGTTGTAGTTGATTTCCCTATAAAAACATTATGTTTTATTTCATGTAGAGAAAATTTAACCATTAATCATGTTTTTATATTATACATTTTAATTTTTTTTAATATTTCATGGAGGACCACATTTTATTCTATCTAATCGATATTCTAGGATTGACTAAATGTTCCTAGGATGTCTTTAGCAAGATCTGGATGTAGATTTTTGATATAGTACTATTTATCCTCCTCAAACAGATGGTCAGGATGAGAGGACCATTCAAAAAATATTTTATATGTGGCAAGAATTTTCTTCTGGGATTCAAATTTAATTAGGATCAGTACCTTCCTCTAGTCACGTTTTCATACAAAATATCTTTCACATAGGCATTCAGAAGGACCCCTATGAATATCTCAATGGTAGGAAGTGAAGATATCCAATTTTCTAATATAAATGTATAAAAGTAAATATATTAGGACCTATTATAGCTAGGGATATGGTACATTATGTTATATCTATATGGTAACACATCATAGTATCTAAGAGTCAATAAAATGTTATGCTAAAAACTATTGGTGAGATCTGGAGTTTGAAGTGGTTGAAAATGTATTCCTATAAATATCACCTAGGAAGAATGTTATAATATTTTGAAATAAGGGAAAGTTGATCCCCATATATATCATTCCCTTTGAAATTATTAGTTAATTTAGGATAGTTTCTTATCACATGGATCTTTCACCAATTATTTCGCAAGTTGATGATGTGTTCGATGTATCTATCCTAATAAAGTATATAAATGATTTTTCAGATGTACTAAACTCGGAGGAATTACAACTAGAGAAATATATCTCTTCAAAAGAAATACCAATGAATATTCTTGATCAAAGAGTGAATATTTTATGGAACAATACCACTCACATGATTAATGTTTTAGGATAAAACCATAAATTTGAAGAAGTTGTACAGGATTATGAGGACATGATGAGGCAGATGAATCTTTAGTTGTTTGTATAAAAATAAAAAACTTTTGATAGGGAAACTCTTATAAGGGTTTATAATGTAACACTGTAGTATTTTATCAAGTTTTTCTCTTTAAATAAATATTATATCTTTGATATCATTCTTTATAGGAAAAATCGACATTAAATGAACCACAATATACTATTAAAGTGATATTATTTAATTTTATAGTTATAAACACCTATTTTATTAGTGGGAATGAATAAGACTAACTAAATTATGAAATATTATTTTTTAAACTTGTATAAAATGATTTAATTTGTTATTAATTGGTTATAAATTAAAATAAAATCATTTGAAGGTAAAAGAGATGTTTTTCTAAAAAAATATTATGCACACAATTTGTTTTTATATTAATATTGATTGATGAGTTTATTTATTTTAATGGATATATTATATATTCATTAAAAATTTTAACATTCATCTAATGTTTTTTAATAGGTAAGAAATAAGAATAAATTATGTTTTATACTAAAAAATGCATTTTTCTACAAATTTTTTTCATTTCATTTTGTGTTCTTATTTTAAAATGAATTCATTAAATATATATACATTTATTCATGTAAAATTTATCTCTTATATGTAATAATAATATTTAATATCATTTAAAATATTCAACATAATTGTTTTTTCATTGTGATTAGTAACCATGATAATGATTTGATACATTGGTAATTGTAAAACAACATTAAAACTTGGAGGTAAAGCTTTAAAATATTTATAAAACATTCCTATATTCTATTGAATTAATATGATTACCAAAAATATTTTTAAACAGTCAAATAATATATTCTAAAACATTAATTTCAATCCGGGAACACAATCATGTCTTTTCTGAAGATAAGTTATAATCTATTCAAATTAAAAAGTTTTTTTCATTCATTACATTTAATGGTATGTTTGTAAGGTTATATTATGTTTTTTATAGATAAAAAAAGTCTAAATTTTTTTTATTAAATAATAAAAAAAATTGGAAAACAACATTTAACATGATTTCAATGTAAAATGATTTTAATGAATTAAACCTGTATTTTCTGAAAAAACAATTTTTTATGCTTTTTTTGTTCATATATTAAATTTAATTTCATAAACAATCAGAAAATTAATACGATAAAACGAATTCAAAATTTTTAATCATAATTTTAAAAACATTATAATTCCTTTTTAGTTTATATAACTATGGTATGACGTTAAAAGATTATGTTATCACGGTTAATGTTAAAATGGGTTTAAAGTTGATTAACTCTAAGTAAGGATTAAAATGTATCCAAACATGCCTAAAAGTGATTGGTTGAGTTTATTTTGACTGTATTACATTTTATACTCTAATTGGGGGGTTCCATAGGGCCACATGGGATGATTATGATATATATATAATATTTAATATTTTAAGTAATTCCTAGTGTGTCCTTTCTCTTAGTTATAAAAGGGAACCTCTTCTTCAGCAGTATTAAAATAATTTATACTTGAATATTTCAAAATAATTTCCATAATACCATCCTATATTATTTATACATATCATAAAGTTTTTTTCATTCCAAAAGACCATCCTTTTAAGACATACGGTGTAAGAGAAAGTAGGTTTCCCAATGAAGTGGTATTACTGTTAACATAGTACTTTCAATTTTATTTCATATTCCAACTCCTATAAACCTATGGTATCAATTTTAAAATAAGTAATATAGTATTAAAAATATAATTAATGTTTATTATAATGGCGGAAAAACCATTTTCCACCTCTATACTATCTTATTGGAAATTAAATCATCACTCGTGCATATTTGGGGACTACCACCTCTATAATAAAATGTTTTTCACTTTTCATTACCACATTAAATGGGTGGGCTTCATATTGGGATCACATAATATAAATGATATTTATGATATTATTACAGTTCTTTAAATTGTATTTATTCTTTACTTTTATTTCACTCCTTTCATTGAAAAGTGGATACATCACTCATCCGTAAGTACAGACTACTGTCTCCACAAGCTGATGTAATCCGTTTTCCATTGCTTCTTTATATGAGTAGTTATAAAATTTTATATAATGATTATATATTATATTAATTAAATTATTAAAATTTAAAATATTATTAAACCATGGTCAAGTAAATGGACTTGGACTGATGAACCAGAATAGGCATGAAAAATGAAGTAGTTATCACCCAGAAGAGAGATTTTAATAAATAATTTTTAGTAAATGGGTGGTAATATGTAATAAATAAATTATATATGGTATGATTTATATTAATATGATTTTTAATAGACTTATAAAAAATCAATATTTATTAAAATTGATTTTGAATTTATACAAAGCATGAAAAACCTATGGTAAGTGTTTAGGTTTCAATCTCATTTCCTTTCAAGATTTTCAATACTAAATTTCAATAAA
Source organism: Viscum album (assembly GCA_963277665.1). NCBI lineage: Eukaryota > Viridiplantae > Streptophyta > Magnoliopsida > Santalales > Viscaceae > Viscum > Viscum album. Next base: position 20,920,205 of record OY728135.1, read on the forward strand.
TGAAAATTTTATGGTTTTTACCATTTGAAGACCATATAATGTCTTATCATATAATTATTCATTTTATTTTCAGGTGTATAGTTTCATTTTTTACTCTATGTTTTAGAAAACTCTATAGAAATGTTTTTTATCAAAAACCAACCTTATCTTCTTTTTAGTCGATGTAAATTTTACTCATTATCAATATTTTATGTAAAATGTTTAGAAGAATATTTATTAATATTATATAATTATTTTTTACATCAAGTTTTATCCATGTTTTACATTCTCTAATTTTCCTGAAAATAATCTTCTTTTAATTGTTTCAATGATGAACTTTTTACCAATAGTGTGAAAAGAATATATGTTTCTAATTGTTAATAGATGAATAAAATTTTACACTACCATCATAACTGAATTATTTGAAGTTCCTTTATAATATTCGATGGTTATTTTCAAACAAATGTTTTCCATAATATTTTATAATTGTTTAGTATTTAAATAAGTAATTTAATAATGAATAGGGTATTTTCCTCATGAAATATTATAATAATATTTTAATTTTAATTTTCTTCTATGATTACATAATTTGATGTTACCTAATATTTATTAGGAATATGATCTAATGACTCCATCCTTATTGATTCTATATGTATTTTATGATTATGATCCTGAAATATTTAGGAAATCCATTTAATTTCTAATGTTTTTCTATAATGAATGTTTTGCGATCCCATGGAATATATATGAATGGATTATGATTATGTGATGGGTGGAAATGGAATTATATATCCCTGAAATTAATTTTATAAATACATATAAATTATTAGATAAAAATTCTACATATGAATATGATTTTAGGTTCCCAAATGTTGCATTGACTTGGTTTTATATTCATATGATTATGAGTGGATCTGATTTCATATCCTTATTTTTTTGATGACCTAATTGTGGGTCCTTAACCTAATGAGTTAACATGTTACTATCATAAATATTTAAATTTTTAAACTCTTATGATTGTTCCACATTCCACTATTTATAATATTCTCTCATGGCCCATGTTTGATTTTCGATAATTCCAAACTCTTATGACTTTTTCTTCTGTTATGACAAATAATTCTACCATGACTCTTGATTTATGATCTATGAATTTATTGGGTATGAATTATTTATTTTATGATTGTGTTTCGTACCCTTATAGTTATATATATAATTTATTTATATTTTATATTGTATTATTTATTGATCATCTGATCTCACTAATTATTATGTTTCCATTTTTACCATGTTATAAAAAAAGAATTTAAGTGGGGTATGTCTAAGGAAAATACTATTATAGATGAAATTTCTCAGAGATATTTAAGATCATTTATAACCTTATAATTCTATGTTTCTAGTCTCTAATTACAATAAACCTATATGATTCAGTGGTGTGTGTAATTTTCTTAGGAATTTTATATTCATCTGAAATGACTTAATATTCATTTATGTTATGCTTGGTCACATTTGATAATCACCCTGAAATAATTTTAATTACTTTACATTAACCGAGTTGATATAGATAATGATGAAAAAGGATATGATCGAAAATTTTAATTTCTATTCATTTATATCATGGTCATATATGGTTATAAATCTAAATATTAATGGGTTCAACCTTGATTCTTAATATCCCTTTGTATGGACCCGTGTTTTTTCGGACTGCAAGTTTGAGCATAAATTTGAATATTTTGTTTTGGATTCTTATAAGGGGTAAAGTGGTATTTTACTCCAATCATATTATGTTGGGATATTTTTCTAACCACTCCATTAGTCCTAGAATAAGGTGTCTACCCTAGGATAAGAGTTTTTGGGAATCTTAGCCGTTTAAATTTTAGTGGAATAAATTGTATTTAATATTTAATATATTTAATATTAATATATTCACATAGGTTATTTTGGTTATAAATTTTTAATGGAGCATTAGATTGAGATTCTATAACTTTGTTTGAGTCTAAAAGATATACTTTAGGCCAGGTTGGGAATAAAAATTAGTTTGTCATAGGGGTTGGCCTCTGCCCCTTTTTATTTTTATTTTGTCATCCATTTTATTTCATTCCTTCCTTCTCATGGATACATCATGTCTAGATCCTCTTTCACTTTTTCTTATGATAGAAAGGGATAGGGAGAGGGAATGTGAGAGAGTTGTAAATAGAGGTACCACCTTGAATCCCTTGAAGCATTGGATTGATGTACAATATTCATGGATAGAGAATTCAAAAGAAGTTTCAGTGGTTTTCATTTTAAGATAAGAAATTTTTATGGTTTACTTAAAATCCATCATAATTTTTTTGTTTCATGTTCTTAAATACCTATTACCCATTATTGTGGCTTATTGAGTCTTCGTCTTTTTATTTGGGGATTTAATGAGGGTTTTGGCCGATCCGAAGGATTTTAATTTCTAGAAAACCTAATAACACAACATGTGGTTCAGGGAAACACACAGTGGGTTCATAATGTTTAGGAAGAGGACGTTTAAATAGTATACACCGTGTACAAGGGAGTACACACTATGTATTGGTACTCATCTGTGTTACTGAGTACTTAGGCATGGAACCCGTGTAGGGGTACATGGTTGTGTAGAGTACATGACCTGACCCTGTGTGGGTGGAACACCATATAGAAGTACATGTCATGGAAATGTATCTCGCCAGGTTGGATGAGGGTAATGGTCATGTACCCCATGTTAGGTACAAGCCATGTACCCTCTTTACACACCATGTACATGGGGTCTTTATACACCTAGGCTAGTAGGACTACACACCCATGGACCAATATGAGGTTACTCACAAAATTTGATCTCTACACGCCACGTACTACTCCCTTTGTACCCTTTGAGGGGTTTTTCCTATTTTATGACCATATATTGGAATTAGACATGAGAGTGGTACATTCTGAGCATTTTTTCATATATATTACAATAGGGAAACTTGTAGAGAATTTTGAGGACTTCTAATGGGTGTTTTGTGGATTATATATAATGATAGAGGTTCTTCATCTAGTAATCGAATGTAGTAATCTCATGAGGGAGAGACATGAACTGGAATGATAGGTTGGGTGTTCTAGCCATCCTATATCCGACCTTGATCTGAGATGAGCTGAGTGCTATCTCTCATGACTGATGCAATCGTATCTCTCCTTTTGGTGATGTATCCCTTGTGAGAGTTTCCCTTTTGGCCTATGAGGACATGGGACCAGTGTTTCTTGAGGATCCCATGTTGGATTACACCATTTAAATTTCAACCGAATGGATCTTGGGAAGGATGCCTATATATTTTATCTGGTTACCAAGGATCCCTTAAGGGATTAATTTGATTATATTATGATCTATAGAGTCCCTTTTTAGTCCCTATACCTATTTATCATTCCAAGGCGCCTGAGTTGGATTCCTCAATCTTGGTGACTCTTTTAAGGATCCCATATATGATTCCTCTATTTCTTACTATTTAAGGATCTCTTGTAGTATTCATCATATAAATTTTATGACTAAGGATCCAAATTAGGATTCTATAACTAGTGTTTACCCTTAATGATACCAAGTAGGATCTCTCTATAGTGTTTGACATGAGGGACCCATTGGTTGCCCCATTTCTTGACCGAACCTGAGTTTCACATCGGGTTTGGTAGAGATGTTGTTCGAGTGTAACTTTAGAGGATGTGCCTGAACTAGAAAGTCCATGGGGTTGTGGATGTATTTTTGGGTTGGGAATTTTACCCACCCTCGGTCTTAGTATTTGATTCACTTTTTTATTACTGATGTAGTGATTTTACAATATGTTATTCTTGGTTGGTAGTTGTTGAGCCTGAAGTGAGGCATATTTACTTATATTGGGATACCAAGATATTATTCCAAGGATCCGTATTTCTTATTGTTATGCCCATACATAATTACATAGAATTCCTCTTCTGAGCCATGATATTATTTATATTTACTGGTATACCTAAAGTTACTACATTATAATATCTTATAGATCATGGATGTATATATTTTGTGATATATTTTTTGGGTGTGTCCAGAGGTGCTTCTTGATATCCAACTATTGAGACTTACATGTTGATTTGTACAACCGGAGTTATACTTAGATCCCTAGTGTAAGAAGTCCATAGATCAAGTCAGAGGACTGAAAACTTTTACTCCTTGAGTGATGCTTTTATTTCCATTATACGAATTCCTTGGACTTACTCATAAGAAATATGACATATGTTAAATATGATTACACTCTCCTTGACACGAGAATGGTGTGAAAAGACTCATAGTAGATTATGCTCTCTCAATTGGTGGGGATGATTTTGATCTCCTTGGACTATGATCAAAATGATTACCCTATTCAGGATTAGTTACAAGACTCAAGGGTTGTAGCATGGTGTCTCACTAGTGAGTTCTTTATTTATATTGGGATAGATACCGAATAATTTTAGTTGTATATTATTCTCTAATAAATGGTGGGGATGATTAATATCTCCTCATTCAATGATCTGAATGATTACACTTTTCTGGATTAATTACGGGACTCGAGGGGTTTAGCATGGCGTCTTACCAGTGTGATATATATATAGATCACCTAAGTATAATCCCATTAGGGATTATTCGAGTTCTGAATTTTGTGACTACCTATAGCCCATGAACTGGGGCTTAGAAATTGGATTGTATTTAGAGGCCAAGGATGCATGGTTATTTACCTAGTGACCCATTAATGTATGTCCAAACATACTCCCTAGAAATATTTTTTACTGGATTGAATGTTGGTATATGGTATCCTTCATTTCTAGATCGACTGTTAGTATACAGTATCATTGATAGTGATTTGAGGAGAGTACATGTGAACATAGGTTCATGATGTGTCTCTCACTATGGTGAAATTTAATGCTCAGTGATATAATTTTGTTGTTGGATGAAGCAATTATATGCCGATTGAGATTTAATACAAATAGATCGAATTAATGACATATGACTTGAGTGAAAGAACTTACATCACAATGCCCTTTCACAAGATGTCTAAGAAATCAGTATTATGGACCCAAGGTTCAACATCAGATTGGTTTTCATGTTTTCTGATTTCAAATACAAATGAATATTCATATTTTCTTATATTTGTATTTGTATAGAACTCTACATATATATGTATATAGATATAGACATTCATGGTTGAACTTTCTTAGTTGGCCCGGATTACAGACCCGAGGTTCAACTATTCTTTCACATATTGGTTTCTCTTTCATTTTATGTAGTATATTAGCTAGTCTGAGCAATTTAATTTTTCATACACTCAAAGAAGAACATTTATATGTTTCTTGTCAGGGGGGTGGGTGGGGGACTACTGAGATTATTTATCACCCCTTCACATGCTCCTTGGTGTATGTGTAAACCTTATGTATGATTTCAACGTTAGACATGAGTTTTTTGGTGGATAGGGATGAGTCGTAGAATCTCATGATCATGAATAGATTCTTGTATGGTTCTTGATCAGGCTAGTGCATTTTGACAATGTCTTGAGACTTGGTACATGGTTTGGCTCAGATTTATTAGCAAGGCCCAATACTTTTACATTTAGTTTATTTTGTAGATTTTTTATCTGTATGGTCATCCCAGTGGTTGACTAGTGTTGTATTGTTTTTCACACATGTTCAGGACTTTGCATCAGTTCATTTATTTTTACAGCATATTCTATTTCATTTTATTTACTACTTCTATAAAATATTTACATTCTACTGTGTAGGATACTTAACTATTTAATCTATTTTTGTACTCTTATATGATGGAATCATCTCCCCAATGTCACCTCCAAGCACCTCGTTGCTTTTCAAAAGCCTCTATCATATAGGGAGGCTCTTTTGAGGCCTAGTAACCCACCAACATGGGGCACCATTTTAGTGGCATCTAGGCTGGGATGTTACAAAGTGGTATTAGAGAAGTTTTTTTCCTAGTATTTAATATTCGTGAAATGGGATACAAGTTTATTAGGCATTTTCTGGATCATGTGATGGATATCAGACTGGTGAGTCGAGATCACTTGTTCGGGTAGGAAGTCTAGGTTTCTAGGGGAATGGGATTGTTGTTCGAATTTGCAATGTTATAGTTGAATTTGATTTTCACTTTGAGTGACATAAGTGTTCTGAGAATTTTATGATTTATTGAAAATCTATAGCTCTTTTCCATTTGTATGAGGCAATCGATGGATTCTAACACATGGATGGCAAAGGTAATAGGCATCTCATGCATCATATTTGTAACGTAAGATTCACATCATATAGGAATTCTAGTGTGTGATTTTACTAATAAATAAGTCATTTTCTGACTAATTAAACAGATATATATTTCCATATTATGGAAGGTTATGTGGATCTTTGTTGAGGGATTTTGTTTTAAGGATTATTAATCAGTTCTCATTCCCAATAAGTGAAGTGACCTAGTAGGTTGATATGACACGTGATTCCATTCTATCGTACCCCTAGTATGGTGTAGTTTCTCAGGTTTTTGGTTATCTAGTCAGATCATTGATTGCGAAGCCGATGGGTACCGGGACATTTCTTATGAACTGAGCCTTTAGGGGGTATTTTTGTATACAGATTCGCGATGAGTTTTAGTTTCATTTGTTTTATGAATTGGTTTTGTGAACTCAAGGAGTAGTTACATTTAAGGATGGTCGATGAGTATTATGACCTTATAAGTTGTATTTTCAATTTTGAACAGCATAGGTTGTTGTGATATTTACCTTCTTATGAGTGGTTTTTTTCTTTCAATCTAGGTGGTTATACCATGGGACCTATTTTTGAGAAATGTTCTACATGATTCGGTGGGAATCCTAGAGTCCCTTAGTTTTGACTCAGATCCTTATAGGCAATGATTTTTTTGTTTGATGGAAACAAGTGTGAGATGTTAGGGATTATATTTTGATTCTATTAAGTCTATGATCAGTGTTTTATGTCCATATTGAGAGAGAAAAATTATAAGTTCTTTATTTTTATGTCATATGAATGTTTATGTGTTTCAACTTTTAAAGAGCATATTAGGTGATTCTTTTTTAGGACTGGCTTTGATCGGAAGGACTTTTCGGGACCCTGGCCTTAGCGACTAGTTTTTTTCACAGTTTCTAATATCATCAGAGCACAGGTAGATTCTTATTACTGGAATGATTCCATGTGATAGTTGGTCATGGGACAAATCATGGAATGAATGAGGTTACCAATTTTGAAGAAGATTTTCATGGAAGCTTATGTATTAATGAAACTAATGTACCATGCAGAATGGTTACCCTTGAATTGTATTGGATGAATCACTGGAGAATGAATTGGGTGATAGAGATACACGCTGGTTTCACATGGTATTAGTTAAATATTAATCAATGTGTGGTTGGGTGTGAGTTGATGGCATATTTCTTCAGACATTCCTTGGTATTGGATCCTGGAAATTTTATTTTAATGTACCTACAAGGTATAAGAAACATCATGAAATAAGTAGGCTATTGTGACATGCTAGAACCACTGTTGAATCCTGTTCAGGTTTGAGAGGATGGTGACCATCACTCGGAGGAAGACATACACACCCTTAGTGGAATCATAGTGAACTCCTATTATAGATGATCATGATCTATCTTGAATTTTCTTGAGAATGTTGAGAGAGTTTCATCCCTACCCACATATCTTTTTCATTCTACATTTTATTTCCTAGTTAGGAAGAGGTAAATGGTTGAGGTTTCACTCAAGGATGGTGTTAGGTAAGCCATATGTTGGGGAGTACACCTTTATCCATTTGAGGGTGGTTACAATCATTTTTTGGGGACATCAAATTTTACCATGAGATGTTGGGCTTGGGGTTTTCTTGATAGAAAATGATATGGGTATTCCTATAGTGGGGAGTACCAGATCAGTCATAGTTAAATGTCATCCATGTAGGATACACTTGTTAACATTATGAGGCTTCTCATTGTAGAGTACTGATAGCTTGCATGTGTAGATGTTCGGATTGATAGCATAGCTGCTAGTATTTTCACCAATCTACTCAAGAATGTGAAGGTTTGTGGGGAGGAGTATGTAAGGACCCATTTTCTTCCAGACTATAGTTTTTAGCAGATGTTTTATTTTATTCTTTTTAATGCTTGTAAGGGGTAAAATTATCTTTTTCCATAGAAAAATGAACTTTGATAATTTTCAGACCACTCCGTTTGTGTCCGAATTGGGTGTTAACCGTAGGATAGGTGTTTCGTGGAAATCCCGGCTGTTTGAATTTTAAAATGTTAAATAATATTTAATATTTAGTTAATTAAATATTAATTTATTCTCATAGATTCTTCTAGTCAGAAATTTTGAAGGGAGCATCAGATTGAGAATATATCTCTGCCTTTGAGTCAGGAATGGGGAGTTTATCCAAGGTGAGGGAAAACTCGAGTTGGCTATTGGGGCCAACCTGATCCCCTTTTTATTTTTATTTTCTTTTTTTCATTTTGATTCATTCCTTCCTTCTCGTGGACTCCTCCTATGTAGATCCTCCTTTTCCGTGACCTAAGATAGAAACTAAAAGGTAGATAGAAAGATATAGATAGAGAAAGAGTGGTACCATCATGAAACACTCGATGCATTGGATCAATGGAAAATAGCCATGGATAGTGAAATTGAACAAATCTTAATTAGTTTCCACATGAAGGTAGGGAATTTTTATGATTTATCACGACTCCACCATAGATTCATAGTTTCAGCTTTTTAAACTGCTATTATTATTTCTTGTGACCTATTGAGGCTGGATCAATTCATTTTAAGGGTTTAAATGCAGGTATTGGGTGATATAGAGTGTTTTCCATTATAGAAAACAAGATAACATAGCATGTGGTTCAGGGGAACATTTCGTGTGTTCTTCGCATTTTTGTAATGTAACGTTTTTGGAGTACACACCATGTATATAAGAGTACACAACGTGTAATGGTACTCTTCTATGTAGCTAAGTAGCTGAGCATGGAAACCGTGTAGGGGTACATAGCCTTGTGGAATACACAACCAGACCCTTTGTGGGTGGCATGCCATGTATATTTACACAGCCTGGACAACTATTTGACCAGGCTGGCTGAGGGACACAGACATGTACCCGGAGTCAGGTACACACCATGTACCATCCTTACACAGAGTGTTCCTGGGGTGTTAACATGCCCAGGATGGTGAGAGTACATGCCCATTTGGCGATCATAGGGTACAGATTGTGTATGTTCTATACATGTCAAGTATTCCACCATTTCTACCCTTTGAGGGGATTTTCCTATTTAATTCCCCAACATTGGAACTATATTTGAGAGTAGTCCATTTTGAGTAGTTTTCAACATAGATTGTAATGGTAAAACTGATTGACCATTTTGAGCACACCTAATGAGTGTTTTGGGGATTTTATATAAATGGAGAGGTTATTTATCTAGTAATATAATAGAGTCTTCTCAAGAGGGAGATACTTGTACGTGAATGATAGGTTGGGTTTTCAGACCAACCTAGCTTAATTCATTGATCTTTGATGAGATAAGATATATCTTTTATGACTGATTCCATCATAGGTTTCCTTTTGATGATGTCTCCCTTTTGAGATGTGCCCTTCTGGCCTATGAGGCCATGCGAGAAGTTTTTAATGAGGATCCATTATTGGATTCCCCCTTTTTCTTTTGAGCCCTTAGGATACAATATAGGATGATTCTATATTCTATCTAATTAAAAAGTACCCCTAAGGGATTCCTTTTATTATATGCTAGTCTGCGGAGTCCCTTATAGGATCCATGTACCCCTGTATTTTTCCGAGTATCCCATGTATGATGCCTCAGTCTTGCTGGTTCTTTTGAGGATCCCTTATAGTATCCTCCATTGATTACTATTTTAGGATACCATATAGTATTCCTCCATTACCTTTTACAAATATGGATCTCAATTAGGATGCCTATGCTTGTGTTTTCCAGTCAGGATCATTGTCAGGATGCCTCTGTAGTTTTGACATGATGGACACATTGGGGGACATGTTTCATGACCAACCCTAAGTTGTACATTGATTTAGGGTAGAGATGGTTTTCAGGTGTCTCTATAGAAACTATGCTGAACTAGTAATCCCATGGGGCTATGGTTGTATTGTTGAGCTAGGGGTCAGACAACCCTCACTCTTTTTTATATTTCACTGGATTATTATTGATGCAATGATGCCCCCCGAGGTTCTTCCTTGTTGGTGGTTATTTAGATTAACCCAAGGAATATTTGTTTTTATTGGGATTCCAAAATGTTCTTTCTGGTATTTGTATTTGTTATTGGGTTTCCCAGAGGTGCTTACATAGAATTTAGATTCTAAGACATGATATTTCTAATATTTACTAATTAACCCTAAAGTTCTACCAAGGACTTGGCTATTGAACCTAAATGTAAATATTTTGTGATTTATACTTTTTTGGGATGTCAATATGTGTTTCCTGGTATCTATATATTGAGAATTACATGTTGACTTGTATGCCCTGAGTGGTACTTGGATTCCCATTGTTGGAATTCCATGTATTATCATAGAGGGATGATGAATTGTATGTCGTTAATGATACTTGGATTTCCATTGTAAGAATTACCTGGATGGACTCATATGCTAAATGGTATATGATTAGTATGATTAAACTCTACTTGATGCGAGAATAGAATCCCAAGACTTTTGGTAGATTACGCTCTCCTAGGTGGTGAGGATGATTACGATTCCCTCAGCCTATGATCAGAATTATTACTCTATTCAAAATGAGTTACAAAACTCGATGGTTGTAGCATGATATATCACCGGTGATGTGGATTATTATGATATCCACATCCTTTGATCAGAATGATTACTCTCTTCTAGGTCAATAGTGAGTCTCGAGGAGTGTAGTATGGAATCTCACTGGTGATTTCTCTTTAAAGATCACCTAAGGGTAAGCCCATTAGGGCTTATCTATGTTCCGAATGTTGGGACCACCAATGGACTGAGAATAAGGGATCAAATGTTGTACTGGATTTATAGGCCTAGGTAGCATGGTGACTGACTCAATGAACTTTTATAGGATTTCTAGACATACTCTATGGAATCCTTATTTATTGGATCAACTGGTGGTATACAGTATCCTTATTTATTGGATCAACCATCTGTATACGGTTTCCTTGATAGGGATTGGATGTGATTACGTGTGATCCTAGGTGTAGGATGAGTATCCCCCTATAATGATTTATCTTTCGTAGATATATAATTAATGCAATGGTGTAATATGGTATTTGTCGATTGGGATTACAGATCTAGAGTTGGACAAAATGGTACATGACTGTAGTGATGCGACATCCAACTCAATGCCATTTCACTGGATGTCCAGGTTATGGAGATTATGGGCCCAAGTATCAACTACAGATTGGTTTTCATCTTGTTTTATTTCAAATACCATTGAATATTCACATTTTCGTATATATGTATAGGTATGGTAATATACATATATATGTATCTAGATATGGACATCCATGGTGGCATTTTCCCAGATTGTCTGGATTACAGACCAAAGGTTTGACTAATGTTTCACATATTAGTTTTTGTTACCTTTTCAGTAGTGTCTCCTCTTGGATGAGAGATTTTATTTTACATATACATCTAGCAGCTGATTTATTGGTTTCATAACAGGGTGGCCTACTGAGATTATATTTCATGCATGTAGGAGCACCTCAGTGTACATGTAGACCTTATGAATTCTTTTTAGGATGATCATGAGGTTCATGGTGGATAGGTCTTAGGACCAAAATATCATAATCGGGTAGATATACTCATGTTATTCCGGATCAGGATGGTGCATTTTGATAGTGTCTATAGACTAGGAACGTGGTATGGCATGGAGTTATTAGTAGAGCCCTATAAATTTAATTTAATTTTCTTTTGTACCTTTTTTTATCTTTCTATTCATCCTAGAGGGTGACCAATGTTTTTTTTGATTTCCATAGCTATTAGGGATTTTACAACGTTTCATTTATTATTAAAAATTATTCTATTTCAGTTTAAATGCTGCTTCTTCACACTTTTAAACTTATTCAATGTATGATACATAGCTATTTTCACTATTTTCTTACTCTGATATGAGGTAATAGTCCTCCAGTTATCGCCTCATATGCTCTCACTATTAGTTGATAGCCTCTAGCTTAATGGGAGGCATTCTTGAGGGCTAGTTACCAACAGGTTTGAGGCACCATTTCAGTGGAATTTGGGTAGGTACGTGACAACCTTAGTGGTTTCCATGAGCTATGTGTTGACACTATAAATCTAGTTTGGTGGCTTTAGTCACCTTGGAAATAGAATAGATATAAAATAATGAAGTTTTATTTTCAGCTTGAACCTTACAAGAATAATGAGTTTCCATATATCCTTTTCATAGTTAAATTAGTATGGGGTAAGTATTACTTCTCTATTAATTGAGTGTAGTTAATTAAGAACATAGGTTGTGTGCATGAATAATATACTACCATACATTTGGTTATTGCTTGATGATATACCAACATTGAATGAAATTCATAAATTTTTTAATTAAGCTGTTATATACCATGATTCTATTAATTTTGTAAATGATGTGACTTTTTTTCATTAATGATTATTATTGAGTTGTAATACCCATTTATAGAGTGTTGTTTATATTATGGTATGTGATTCCCATTGAGATTAATATTTGAGAATAAGATTCCATAACCATGGTATGGTGCAATAACATCCACAAAGCCATGGAAAATAATTCCCATGTGGTCTTGATGATGACGGTAATGGGATTTCCTACATAGATATTTTTATCTCCCTTAGATGTGGGACATACTACCTAGGTTTTGATGCTTCTAGGGAAGGGGATGAGATTCCAATATGAGATTGGAGATAGTGAGACATGATTCTCATACTTCTAATATAGCTTGGTACTAGGGGTATTGTTCTTACTGTTTTTTACATTGGTGGATAGGGATGATATTCCCTCTCATTTAGATATTGTTGGGACATGATTCTTTCTTAGATATGTTTTTATGGGCACAAATACCACATTCATAAATGTTCTATCCAGATATACTTCCCATATTTTTATTATTATGATATATTTGAGATGTTATTCCTACTATTATGGTTATCTAGTCTATATGAGATACGCATGTTATAATTATTACATTATGGCATGATGAAATACCAATTTGATGAAATTTTTTTATGTGAATCTAGGTTGATTATTTTTTAATGTGGTCATAGATGCCTTGGTACTATCTAATGTTAGTATAATAAAGTCTTAGTGGATGTGTGGTACCCATGGTTGAAAAATATTTATTAATATTTCAATTTAATGTTTACTTTTATCTATTCCAAAGAATATCACATTACAGATGAACATGGTTATACATTAATTAATTACGTACACCATCCATGGTGGCCAGATTAGTTTTACACACACCATGCTTTGGTACCTTCATAACAAAGACAAAATTATTATTTGTGATAAAGTTATGGGAAAGGGCATGTGTATTGATGGGTGATATATGGATATTGGTTGGATATTGGAGATTGATCCAAGCATTGCCATAGTACTAGATCATTAATAAACCTCGCAATTTTATTTATTCTGGGAACTACTATGTATATGAATATCCCACTGGTGGTCTTGTTTATAATTATTTATGACTGAATGAAATTTTATATATTCAATTTTAATAGAAAAAGAGTTGTTATTTATTTATTTATGACATGTAGTTATGATTTATAATTTTATCCTATATTTTATAATGTCAAATGTTTATATACATTTCATATGCTCGGATTTATGGATTTTTTAAAAATTATGGAATAGTCTCCCCACCCGTTACATATAACCTCCCCACTTTTCATCAAACATTATAATACATGGGGATGTGTTTGAGGTATATGTCACCCAATTCGATCACAATAGATGTGTACCAGAATGGGAAGACAATTTGAAGGAAATTGGGATGGTTTTGGGTAGTCATACATTGTTCATAGGTTATTTGTTTTGAAACAATCACTACTGGGTACCTAGTGTTTTGGTTTTAGATACTCAGTGGATCTCATAGGTGAGAGGGAATTTTTTTGAGGGAAAAATGTGGATGGTACCCTAGGGGTGCGTACCTAATTACTGCAAGGTATGTATAGTGAGGTTGGCAGGTAAAAAATGAGTACATAGGGATTGGTTTTAGATTTAAATTAATTAATTAATTTTGTTAAATCATTTTAAATGTTTAGAGTCTTGCACCCTTTTCATTTACTCTGTCTATCTATCTAGACCTCCTAATATCTTCCCTTGGGTTCTTATATTACAAGTGGAGGTTTCCCTTAACTTGATGTAAGATCTAAGTGTCATTCATTTTTTTAGGTTCATACATTTATGTATTTGAATTATATTCCCTCTATCCTTATTTTTACATTCTATTTCACCTAGAATATATACGAAATAAATAACTTATGCCATTTAATCAGATTTCAGATTTCTTCTATCTATATCCAAATAATCTGGGGGTATTTAATAAAAAAGAACATATAGATCTAGGGAGGTGGTATCTTTGTTTACTATAGGGTGTTATTTGTTCGAAACATATCATTTTAAATGAAGGATAAATTATCCTTTAATATGTGATATAAAAATAATGTATTTGGTTTCATTATGTTCTTATGGAATGAGTGGAACTGGGAAGGTTGTGAGTAGTCTATGGGGAGTTTTTTTACATTAATGGTGATCGATGACCATTATTAATAATAATTTTAAATGGAATAATTATTTTGGACATGTGAAGTGTTACTATTATTGGTAAACAACCCTAATATCTTAGTGTATTTCTTATGTAAATTTTTTAATGTGGAATCTATGGATTACTATAACAACCCATGTTTTTGTGGGTTGTGGAATTTAGTGAGAATTTTTATTTCTAGTTCCAGAGTGGGGGTTTTTTAGAATCGAGTTTTATATCATAATTATAAGAGTTAGAACACCTCAAGGTGATGTTTTATGATATAGATCAACAATCAAGTCAGGTCTCGAGTGCCTAAGTTAATATCATGATCTTTTAGGTGGACATTGGATTTTGAAAAAAGGGGTTTCCTCTCTCACCCAATTATCTTATGATTAAGGAAACCCATATGGAGATTTAGGTGAAACCATGTGGGGTGATTTTGGACTTGGTATGTTAGAACATGGTTGTATATAACCACATGATAAAACTATATATTTTACTAAAATTTATTAGATAAAGCTACACATTTGGTGCATAGTTTGGATAAACTTACTGTAAACCAAGTAGGTTTTTGAATTGGGTTATGATCAAGCTTCATAGTTGATGCATGGTTTGGAAATGTAAGAACCTGGATCTTCGTTTCAGGTATGTTTTTCTTTTTCTAGTCATTTTTGAGAAGAAGAGGAAATCTGGAAATTTTCAATGTACACATCATGTACTTTATAAGTACACGCCATGTACCTTTTTGTCGCGCGAGGCTGTGTGCTGGCCGTGCCCGGTCCACACACATGGTGTGTAGGGGTGATGTGAAGGCCGCTTAAAGCAGAGTACAGAAAATCCAAGTACATACCGTGTACTCCAGAAGTACAAGTCATGTACGTTCTTTTTTCATTAAACGGAATGAGGTCGCGCCAAATCGACATAAACACCTTCTTCTCCAGGTTCTTCGATCAAGAGTTCCCCGTACGGAAGTGGACATCCTCTGAGCCCCCGAGCCTCCATCTATTTTCCGAATCGACTGTCGTCGATTGCATTGTAACCATAGCGGTGAGCACTTCATTCTTCTTGAGTTTCATTCCATGATTTTTCATCTTTCTCAGGATATCGTGTGTTAAATTCTTTGTGAATTTTCGTCGATCTGCATTTTTTTAAGAAGAATCAATCCTCGTGGTCAATGTATATTGATCTCCTAGAATCAAGATAGGTGGATTGTGCCTTACCATTCAAAGTCATTGAGTTTTATGTGAAAATTTCAACCAATACCCATGAATGGGGAATTACGTGTTTACCGTTTTCCCCTATTGTTTTCTTGCCTTTTTTGTTTGCATGTGTAGAGGTAATTTGATCTTGTTTGAGGATAATTATTGCGCATGGATGTTTTTTCCATTCTTTTTTCTTGTTACGAACTTTGGGTCTTGTTAGCCTTTGACCGTTATACCTGTTTTCCATGCCTTGTGACCGTAGGATGGAATGATACTCTTTACATGATTGTTATTATGTAGAATGGTTAGCCAAGTAGCTCTAAAGGCGTACTTTGGCCTTATAGATTTATTAAGAACTGACTAGCACGAGACCGTGAGAACCTCGTGCTATAGACTCTATGGGACAGACCGAGTGAGCTTCCCAGAGAGTCTTGGATATTATCGACTACGAGGGATAGACCGAGTGAGATTTCCAGAGAGTCTTGGAAGTTATAGACTGCATGAGGATAGACCGAGTGAGCTTCCCAGAGAGTGTTTGATATTATAGACTATAGGAGGGTAGACCGAGTGATCTTCCTTAGAAGGTCTTTATTTGTTTTATTTTCCTTAAACTATTCCAGCTTACAGGAGTAATTGACCGAGCGAGCTTCCTCAGAGAGTCTGTGATAGACCTATGACTATAAGAGGATTGACCGAGTTAGCCCTAATAGAGTTTCTAGATCTTGGGGCTACAGGAGGGTTAGACCGCGTGATCTTCCTCAGAGAGTCCCTGACTACCCTAGACTATAAAGGGAACTGACCGAGCGAGCTTCCCCAGAGAGTATTATAATTTCATATGACCAAACTAGAGGGATTAGGATGAGTTCACTACCCAGAGGGTTGTTGGTACTTCTTGGATAGGACCAGAGGGGTTGGATGCGAGTTCTCTCTAGAGGGGTTCCTGTTGTGGTTAGATGTTTTCTTCACTGCTCCTTGTTGTTCTGTAGACTGAATACTATTTTATAGAATCCTGTTACTGCTTACTGTTTCTTGCTTAATTTTTAATGCCTGTTGTTTACTGCTTACTGTACTATTACCTACCATATGCTCATTTACTATTAGTCACAGATCTTCGGGTGGTTTCCTACTGATATTTAGTCTCACACCCTATTTGGGTCATGATTTTGGTCCCAAAAAAACTATGTTGTTGCAGGTATAGACAAGGGAAAGTGCCCTTCGACTTCTAGTTCTTTATTACTTTGGAGTAGGAGAGCATGGGACAAATATTAGGCTTGCAATGCTGTGGAGTTGTTTATATTTTATTTTTTACTTGTTTTGGTAATCTTTGTATTCCAGTATTGTGAAATGTTTGGTTGTTTTCATAGATATGTATCATGAATCATTTCATTTATACATATGTGCTCCAGTTGTTTATTGTTTTAGTCTTCCGTGGTTTATTGTTGTTGGATATTTACTACTTCTAATATTTCATGTTTTGTTTACTTTCGATGTGTAGTCTTCCAATGAGGGCATAGTTTACCCACTATCACACCCAAGGACCTCGCTGCTAGTCAGAAGCCTTTAGAGTTTGGGGGAATTCTCTTGAGGCTATATGATCAACCGGGTACGGGGTGCCTCTAGGTGGCTTTCGGAATCAGGATGTTTCAAAGTAGTATTAAAGGGAGTCTTTTCTCTTGATTTACTATTTGTAGCCTTTATCCAGGGATAGGATAGATTCAGTACTTGGTAATAAGTTGTGCCTGTGAGTAGCTAACCCATGTATAGTAAAAATCCAATCTACCTCGTTTATTTCAGTTTTCTGGTTTTGAGATTTTATGGTTGATTTGATATCACCTAGAATGATTCACATTCCCTATGTTGTTATTGTTGTGATATTGCAGGTCTATTTCTGTCGCAACCTGATGAGATGAGGGTATGACGTCTCATGCAGCATATAGGCACTTGTTAGAAATCACATGCCATGCATTATTCCCATGCCATCTAGGGTGCATTAGTGATTGCATGTTTTTTTTATAGAAGTTTTGTAGATTATGCATGTGGTTGTTATATATGCTTTGATGGAATCCATGTAGATTGATAGAGAAATTGTTTCTATTGTACCTTGCTTAAATGAATGCCGAATTTTGGTTCTTGAGGTTTTATGGGACCTCATGAATTGGAACATGGTGGATAATTGACTTTTTTCCATTGTATATGATATGTAGGAAATGACAAGCTTTCATTCACAAGGAGTATAGGCCCGCATGGATCAGAATTTGGCACCTCAATGCCCATTTTTCAGTGTTTTTGGGGCTTCAGTGCAGTTTCTGAGCTACTTCATGGAAAAAAAAACCAGAATAAACAGCATGTACTTTATGACTACATGCTGTGTAGTTTTAAACAGTGTCACTGACTGTGTGAGCAGAAGCACGGTGTTGTAAAATAGTCTTCAGGAACACACCGTGTACGGTAGGTACACGCCGTGTAGTACTGATCTGTGTACCCACCATGTCACTAACATCACGGGTCTGGGAAACCCGTGTATTACATGTCGTGTTTGGTATGAAAACGCCATGTATCCTTGTTCTAGGTACACGTCCGTGTCACAAACAACACAGGTAGGTGTTTTCTTCTCTTATACACACCGTGTTTGTTCGGAACACGCCGTGTAATGGTCACCCATGTAGTCGTCCATGTAACTAACTACACAGGTAGCCAAAACCTTGTGTAGTACACGCCGTGTCCTTAGTGAACACGCCATGTAGTCTAGGGTTAAGAGGACCCTGTGAGTTAGCTGTGTAAAGAGACTCGGGCAGGGAATGGAGTTCAAGTACACGATGTGTGTGGGGACAACACGCCGTGTAGTCTGGGGTGCTACATGAACAGCTGTGGAAGAAGTACACGCCCATGTGTATGGCCTTAAGGAACACGCTGTGTAGTTTTTATACTTGTCATGTAGTCGTGTTTAGAAAAGCATGAGTGTTTCTTTCTCCTGCTCCAATTTTTGTACTCTTGTGTTCTCTGTCCTTCATAATCCTAATCTAAGGTGTTCGTTTTTATCTTTCATAGTTATGCCTTTGAGAGGTCCTTCACTTTTACGTCATCTGCCAGACGGTGATCATACACTAGATATAGACATTTATAGACCTCTTGCAGATCGTCCTGGTGTGCCAGCCTTGGCCCCAGCAGTTATACCTATTGCAGGAGCTGATGTGCAGTTCAGGGAGGACTTCCTGAGGATAATGAAGACCTTTCAGGGAGTGCCTCCTCCTTCCCCATCGATGGATGAGTTGACGCGGGATTTCCAGTAGTAACATCCTCCTACTTTCTCAAGGTATGGAGGACCCCAGGCCACAGATTCATGGCTAGAGGCCACGCTGACGATATTCGAGCATCTGGAAATACCTCCATATAAGAGGGTGTAGCTTGCTACTTATATGCTCCGAGGCACCTCCAAGAGGTTGTGGGAGGTTATCTCACAGTCAGGGCTCCAACAGAGTATGAATTTGGAAGAGTTTTGGAACATCATCTATGATTACTTCTATCTAGAGACCTTGAGGGCTGACCGAGCCCAGGAGTTTATGAGTCTCGAGCAGGGTACTCTTTTTGTTATGGATTACTCGTCTAATTTTACCGAGCTATACCGCTTCATGCCGATTCTAGCAGGTGATGAGTTTTTCCTTGCTTGGAAGTTCGATGATGGTCTCAGGTAGGAGATCTGTTCCCATTTGAATATCTTCAGGTTGACTTCAATATCCTCTATAGTCAACCAGGCACTGATCACTGAGCGCAATATGAGGGATTCTGGAGTAGTGAGGCAGGGCAGTTCGACATCTAGAGTTAGGGTTCCTCTTACTGATAGTAGGATGCACCATAGTGATTCTTCTCGAGGAGATCAGAGTAGGTGGAATGTATCTTCGGGCAGCCAAGTAGTATGCTACCAATGCGGGAGGAGCGGGCATAATAGTACTTAGTGCCAGAGAGACCCGATAGAGTGCTGATCTTGCAGCAAGATGTGCCATCTTTAGTGTTTTTGTCAGATATTCTCACCTATAGTAGGTGGTAGGGGTTCTTCTATGACCCACGTATAGGAGATATATCACCAGTTTCTCACCCGTCCGGGAACTAGAGTTCTTCCAAATGTTCAAGCTGAGGTGGAGGTTGCGGCCGTGGTGGTCAGTCTCCAGGTTACCAACGACAGTAGAGTGGATCAGTATAGAGTGGTCAGCCAGGGGCACAGGGCCACAATACATGCCAGAATTTATTCATGGTGCAGACCGATCAGGAGTAGGATCATGACCCTTCTACAGTTTGATGTACGATCTTAGTAGCCTCAGTTTTATATTCAACCCTTTTCAACACTGGTGATTCACATAGCTTTCTCTCTGTTACTGTTGTGGAGAGCCTTGGGATCTGTATCTTTTCGTCTGCCGACATGTCGAGTCTTGAAACTTTGTTGGGAATGAGGACTTCTAGCATACATCAGTTCAAAGAGTGCCCTCTTGATGTTGTAGGGTGTCAATTCATATGGGACCTCTATGTCCTGGAGATGACAGGCTATGATGTCATTCTCGGTATGGACTAGTTAGTTCCCTTCTAGGCAGTCGTCAATAGCTATCGCCATAGGGTGATTTTCATATCACCAGAGGGTGGATCTTTTATTCATAGAGGCATGTGGGATTTCCAGGTGGATGGAGCTGGATCAGAGCATCATCGGCTAGGAGAAGTTAACGCCCAGATTTCTAGTATTTATCTGTATGACTAGGGGAATTCACAGTTTGACTTTCCTCCAGCGATGGATTATTTCAGGGATGTATTTCCAAATGAGTATTCAAGTTTACCTCCGAATCATGAGGTAGAATTTTCTATTGATCTCATTCCAGGAGCAGCACCGATGTCCATTCATCTTTATAGGATGGCTACACCTGAGTTGCAGGAGCTCGAGAAGCATTTGGAGGAGTTGCATACAAAGGGTTTCATCCGACCCAGTACTTCTCCTTGGGGTTCGCCTGTCCTGTTTACAAAGAAGGCAGACGAAACCCTTAGGCTTTGCGTGGATTATCAGAAACTGAACCAGTTTACAATCATGAATTGATATCCCATGCCGAGGATCGATGACCTCTTTAATCAGATTCCAGGAGCCCAATTGTTCTCAAGGATTTATTTGATGTCCAGTTATCATTAGTTGTCTATTATGCCATTAGATATACCTTATACATCCTTCAGGAGCAGGTATGGTCTATACGAGTATACGGTCATGCTGTTTGGTCTCACAAACGTGCCAGCAGTTTTTATGGAACTGATGAACCGAGTGTTCCATCCATAATTGGATTCCATTGTGGTGGTTTTCTTGGACGACATCTTGGTGTACTATCACACTAAACACGACCATGCTACCCATATTGAGATCGTTATGAGTACACTTAGAGAGCATCAGTTATATGATAAGCTCTCGAAATTCCACTTTTGAATGGATCAAATTCACTTCTTGGGTCATGTTATATTAGAGACATAAGTTTCAGTAGAACTAGAAAAAAGTGAGAGCTATAGTTTCTTAGGAGAAGCCGAAAAATGTCTTTGAGGTGTGGAGTTTCCTAGGGCTGGCTGGATACTACAAGCATTTCATACAAGACTTTTCATGCCTTGTAGCACCGCTGAAAGGTCTGACCAAGAAAGGGGCAAAGTTCATATGGTCAGATTCTTGTGAGATAGCCATTTAGGATCTGAAAGAGAGGTTAATGTCAGTACCGATTCTAGTCCTGCTGGATTTGGGACAGATATATACCGTTTACTGCGATGCTTCAGGTATCGGGCTGGGAGCTGTTCTTATGCAGGGAGACGGGATCGTTGCTTACTGGTCTCGGCAGTTGAGACAACATTAGAGGAACTACCTGACACATGATCTGGAGTTGGCAATTGTTGTTTATGCCTTACGATGTTGGAGACATTACCTTTTGGGAGAGCACTTTGTGGTGTTTACCGACCACCAGAGTCTCAATTACATCTTCTCTAAGTGTGATCTAAATCTGAGACAGTTTAGGTGGGTAGAGTATCTTCAGTCCTTCGACTTTGAGCTTTCATATATGCTAGGAAAGGGAAACGTAGTGGCTGATGCGTTGAGAAGGAGAACTCAGAATCAGGATGTTCAAGAGGCCAGTAGTGAGTGGAAGCTTATGGATATATTCTATGAGATGCATTTGGAGGTGCACGACAATCAGGGGAAGTCGTTTCATTCTTCTGTGGTAGTTACCTCTTCACTTCTCGATCAGGTACGGATGAGGCATCTATCAGACATAGAAGGTCTAGTTCTACGGAAGAGTGTGTCAGGATAGGACCCAATTCTGGGATGTACAGTGGGTGAGGATGAGATATTTCATTTCCAGGGACGCGTATGGGTGCCAATAGACATACGCAGGGAGCTGATGTGGGATTTTCATTCTTCCGTTTGGGCAGTTCGTCCTGGCGTCACAATGATGTATCATGGTCTACACCACTAGTATTGGTGGCCAGGTATGAAGAGAGATGTTGCTGGGTTCTTCATGAGATGTTCTACATGTCAGCAGGTGAAAGCAGAGCATCAATGACCAACATGGATTTTGTAGTAGTTACCCATCCTTTAGTTGAAGTGGAATGATGTTACGATGGACTTTGTGACTGGGTTACCGAGGTCACCTTGAGGGAGTGATTTTGTTTGTGTTCTCTTTGAAAGGCTTACAATGTTTGCTAATTTCTTGCTGATCAAAGAGACCATCAGTGTTAATGAGCTAGGGAAGTTGTACCTCAGAGAGATTGTTCGTATGCATAGATTTCGACACTCCATTTTTTCAGACAGTGATGCACGTTTTACATTTAGATTCTGGCAGGGGCTTTAGAAGGCTTTGGGAACACAAGTACATTTGAGTACAGCATACCATCCCCAGAGAGATGGCCAATCTGTGCATATAATCTAGGTGCTTGAGGATATACTCTGCGCCTATATTCTAGACTTTAGAGGTTCTTGGGATAAGCATATCCCTCTTGTGGAGTTTTCCTATAAAAATAATTTTCAGGTGACTATTCAGATGGCACCTTAAAGAGGCTTTGTACGGTAGGCCATGCCGATCACCTTTATGCTGGCTGGAGGGAGGAGAGGAAGTTTTTCTAGGACCTAGTCTTGATCAGGAAACCTCAGAGCAGATAGAGTTGATTTGGATGAGGATGGCTACAACATAGTCTCGACATAACTCTTATGCTGATCAGCGGAGATGACCTCTGTATTTCGAGGTCGGGGATCAGGTATTCTTGCGTGTCACACCGAGGTTGGGACACAAGAGGATTCAGAGATAGGGGAAGCTTTCACCACAGTACGTTGGGCTGTTTGAGGCGTTGGAGAGTGTCGGTCTGGTTTCCTATCGGTTGCAGATAACTCAGCGGTATCGGGATATGCACGATGTCTTATTTGTTTCTCAGCTCCGACATTACTCTTCAGACTCGTCTCCTGTTTTTCAACCCGAGGAGGTTGACCTCAAAGCAGATGTTTCATTTGAGGAGCATCCTATCCAGATTGTCGATTGCAGTACAATGGTTCTCCATGGACAGACTGTTCCTCTAGTACGGGTGCTATGGAAACACGAGCGAGTATAGGAGGAGACAAGGGAGAGGGAGGCTGATGTACGATCATAGTGGCTGGAGCTGTTCAGGGTTTCTTCTTCTACGCCTTGCTAGGAAAATTCGGGGACAAATTTCTTTAAGGGGGGATGTTTGTAAGAACCTGGATCTTCATTTCAATTATGTTTTTCCTTTTCTGGTCATTTGTGAGAAAAAGAGGAGAATCTAGAAATTTTCAAAGTACACGCCGTGTACCTTGTTGCTGCGTGAGGCTGTGTGATGGCCGTGTCCGGGGCACACAAACTGTGTGTAGGGGAGATGTGGAGGCTGCTTAAAGTGGAATACGGAAAAGTAAAGTACAAGCCATGTACTCCAGAAGTACACGCCGCGTACTTTCTTTTTCTTTTTTCATTAAATGGACTGGGGTCTCGCCTAATCGACAGAAACACTTTATTCTCCAGGTTCGTCAACCGAGAGCACCCCGTACGACCGCGAACATCCTCTGAACCCCTGATCCTCTGTCTGTTTTCTAAATCGACCGCCGTCGATTGCATTGGAACTGCAATGGTGAGCTCTTCCATCTTCTTGAGTTTCATTCCATGATTTTCCCTCTTTCCCAAGATATTTTGGGTAGAATGTTTTGTGCATTTTCGTATATCTATGTCATTCTAAGGAGAATCAAGCCTCATAGTAAAAGTATATTGATATCATAGCATCATGGTAGGTGTTTCTTGCCTTACCATTTGAAGTATTTGAGTTTTATGTGAAAATTTCCCCCAATACCCATGAACGGTGTATTGCGTGTTTACCATTTTCCCCCTGTTGTTTTACTGCCTTGCTTGTTTACTTGTGTAGATGTAATTTGATCTTGTTTGAGGATAATTGTTGTTCATGGATATTCTGCCCATGCCTTGTTCTTGTTATGACCATTGGGTCTAGTTAGACTTTGGCTGTTATAACTTTTTTCCATGCCTTGTGACCGTAGAATGGAATCATACTCTTGACTTTCTTGTTATTCTGTAGAATGGTTAGCCAAGTAGCTCTATAGGTGTACTTTGGCCTTATAGCATTATTATGCACTGACTGGCATGGGACTATGAGAACCCGGTGCTATAGACTACAAGGGATATACCGAGTGAGCATCCTCGAGAGTCTAGGATATTATAGACTATGATGGATAGACCGAGTGAGATTCCTAGAGAGTCTTGGACATTATAGACTACATGAGGATAGACCAAGTGTGCTTCACAAAGAGTCTTGGATATTATAGACTACAGGAGGGTAGATCGAGTGAGCTTCCTCAGAGAGTCTTTACTTGTTTGATTTTCCTTAAACCATTCCAGGCTAGAGGAGGAATTGACTGAGCGATCATCCTCATAGAGTCGGTGATACACCTGAGAGGATTGACCAAGTGAGCTCCTCAGAGAGTTTCAAGACCTTGGGGATATAAGAGGGTTAGTCCGTGTGATCTTAAATAGAGATTCCTTGAATACCCTAGAATATAAGGGGAATTGACCGAGAGATCTTCCCCAGAGAGTCTTATAATTTCGTTTGACCAATCAATAGGGGTTAGGCTGAGTGAACTGCCCAGAGGTTTTTTGATATTTCTTGTATAGGACTAGAGGGGTTGGATGCGAGTACTTCCTAGAGGGGTTCCTACTGTGGTTAGCTGTTTGCTTCTCTGCTTCTTGTTGTTCTGTGGACTGACTACTATTGAATAACATCCTGCTACTACTTAATATTTGATACTTACTATTTACTGCCTGTTGTTTACTACTTACTATACTATTACCTTCTATATGTTCACTGATTGTTAGGAACAGATCATCGGGTGGTTTCCCACTGAGATTTAGTCTCACACCCTATTGGGTTCTTGCTTTTGGGCCCAAACAGACTATGTTGTTGTAGTTATACACAAGGGAAAGCTTCCTTCGACTTCTAGTACTTTATTTCTTTGGATCAGGAGAGCTTGGGACCAATCTTAGGCTTGCGATGCTGAGCAGCTGTTTATCTTTTCTTTTGTACTTGTTTTGGTACTGTTTGTATTCCATCATTCTGACCTATTTGGTTGTTTTCCTAGATATGTATCATGCATCATTTCATATATACATATGTGCTCTAGTTGTTTATTGTTTTAGTCTTCTGATGTTTATTTTTGTTGGATATTTACTACTTCCGCTATTGCATGTTTTGTTTACTTCTGCTGTGTACCCTGCCAATGAAGGCATAGTTTCCCCACTATCACACCCAAGTACCTCACTGCTAGACGGTAGCCTCTGGTGTTTGGGGAAATGCGCTTCAGTCCATGTAACCAACCGGGTATGGGGTTCCTCTAGGTGGTTTCCAGAACTGGGACGTTACAGGAAAATTACTAAACCAAACAATACAATATTTTCTATTTTGATATAGTGATAACCATAGGGATGGCACATGGTTTGGTAAACCATACTGTAACCTTGAAACTTCTTAGATATTATTATCAATGGTAAAATTATCACCCCATAATATGGATAAGTGGTATCCATCCCTTTCTCCTCAAACAAGTAGATAAACTAGAGGATCTCTACCCTTCATTATATATTTTATTTTCAATTGGATCTAGGAAGATCATGGAGAATATTTCATGACATTATTGATTTGATTTACCCTTATCTTTTTTATTACTCCCCTTATTCATCATATGATGTTGTGTGGTTATAGCTGGGTTTTTCTTGATGATTCCACAGGAAATCAATATAATCATTTGATAATGATATGGATTTTGTGTGGATTATCCATATAATTTCACAGGGGTTTTGTTTGTATTTTTATTTAATTCCTCCTTAAATACTATATTTCTGGATTTAGATGTGATATTGAGAAGATTTTATGGGTTAAAATCAAGATCAAGATATAGTTTATGTGATCTAAGATTAATTCATATCAGGAATTTTATGGTGCTCGTGCAGAGAGTACGATGATAGATTTGATTGGATTATAACCCATATATATAATTAAACAATGTATTAGGTTCAAAAATTGTGGTGTATTCTTGTAAAATCATATGATTCCTTTAAGTGTTTATGAATTTTGATCATGTAATGTAAGAGCACATAGTTTGGGGATACCGATATTTTCTAGGGAAAAGTCAGATAGGGGAGTGTCGATTGGTGTTTATACATATAATTTGATGTGTTTTGGTTTAATATACATCATGAAAATCTATAAACTACGGAAAATGTTTTTTTCTATCAGATATTTTTATTGAGGGGAGGACCATAGATCAAAATCATCAATTTTGTATAACACGAAGACTCTAATCACTATGTCAAAGATGGAGTTCTACATGCCCTCATACGTTCCTCCCCATACACAAGAGACTACTAACTATCTAAAAGGGCCTAAGTGGAACTATGGGGAGACTATATCGTTGGTAATAATTAAAAATCATTGTAAAATATAGAAAAAACAATAATCAATTTAAATAAAATATCTAAAAATATAGAAGATAATTAAACAGTAACATCATCCCATGATATAATAATATCACATACAATACATAGTGCAATAAGTCAAGAGGACTACACATATGATAGATCTATATAAAATAAATATTTCAAAATAAAGAAATTAAGGGAAAACCCTATAAAGGATCCTAGAATCCTATCATGTAATCTCCTTACCCAAAATACTCTTCTAGTACAACTTTCCTAGGATGTTCTACTACTATCATATAAAATATAAGTCAAATGAGTCTACCCATGCATCGAGATTCCCATATAGGGAGTGATTATAAAACCTAGTATGCCATCAAAAATGATTCATTAAAATAATTTCAAAAGTAATATATAAGTGTATGTGATGATAGGAAAGTAAATTCATAATTAAATAATCACAAATTTCATCATAGTATGCAAACTAGGCTATCAAGAATAATGACCCAACCATCATTGGATACTTTCCAAATGAGAAGTTATTTCTTATTTCCATGAATATCAGAACAATCCATAAGGCCAATGTGTTTTTATGAATAGGACATAAGGCCATCATGCATCGAGTCAGGCTGATAGGCCCTCATACTCTACCAACTATCTTAGGTCATTCCATAATGTCATTATTCCCCATTTCTAGCCTTGAGTTACACTTTATGGCTATTATGTGCTACCATATATCATTAAAGACCGCACAACAATCATTAGGTGTCATGTCGCATAGGCTCGTCCTCTAAGGGATTAAATAATCCACGAAGGGACCACCTATCACATTGATACCAAATATTATAAGTATATGGGTTATATATATATATACATTCAAAATCCATATAACGGAAAGTCATGAGCTATACACATGCAAAAACCTATCTTCTCAAGAGAGTTCTCATGGGTTATAGAGATAACCATGCAAGCATGTTATATCAATATGGGTCACACATGCCATTACCACACACACAAGCATGTTATCCAAAGAGTGGTCTCATAGGCCACACACTCTCACACATGCGTACGATGTCATGCCGAGAGAGGTCTCATGGTCCATAGGCACAAGCTATCATACCTTCAGTACTTTTATGGGACACACACACATTTAGGAATGTCATAAATGTGAGGTCTCAATAGAAAAAGGCTTTCACAATCATATCATACTAAGAGAGGCCTCATAGGACACACACACATGCACAAAAATTTCATAGAAATATAGGTCTCACGAGTCATAGGTGCATGTAAAATCATGTTATAGTAAGAGATGCATAAAGGGTATCTCACCCACACAAGAATTTAAATGAATATAATTTTATATAAATACTTTATGATGGTAATAACATCATGCCATATGTGTATTAAATCCAAATATCAAGGTCATCCAACCAAATCAAGCTCACCCACCCAAAATTTCAAGAACCAACTCTAAATCACAACATGAGGATTCAAGAGTTAAGACCCAAGAAAAAGAAAATATATAGGGATAGAATAATTTTAGACATAACTAATGAGATCTAACATAATAAAAACATTTCAAAAAATATAATAATGATTAAGAAAAAACTAGATTTCAACCATCCTTTTCCTTAATAATTTAGAAGGAAACACATTAGATCATGTATGAATTACTAGACCCAGCCAAAAAAATCAATATCTACTGTCAACAATAATGGGAAGAGATAAGTTATATCTAGAATAAGGATAATGGATCACCAATGAATAATTACCTTCAAATACTTAAGAATGTCCTCTTTTGATCTAATGTAATTACCCCAAGGGGGTATAAATTCTATAAAAACACCAACAAGGTCCCAAGGATTGAGATCCCTAGGTGTAGAATGATGAATAAGGGGTATTGGGGAGTGTTCAAGATAAAAATTATATTTTTTTATTAATTAATCCTATGTTCATTGTTTGGATGCATAGATTAAAAAATCATGTACCAACTATACTAGATTCACTATTGAAAATCAGGTCATGTAACATTTTCTGGCTACATGGTTTGGTAAACTATGTGCTAAAATTATGAATACCACTATATCTGAGGTGTTATGTTTCAGAGTTACGTAAGGAATGTAACATTTTTAGCTCCAAAAATTTGAAAAAAATGAAAACCCCACTTCTCCTCTTCAACATGATGAGTAAAAACCTATAGAAAATGTCATGGTTTCCCGTAACTGTGCTCAAACCATTATCCCATTTAAAAATTTAGAAAACCATCCACTACTAAAAACAATCCCCTAGACTTCATCCAACAAATGAATAACTCAGAAGAACTTTTAATTAATAAAATAACACACCTGTAAAGTTAGAATACAATATAATTTCCCTCAATAAAGACTTGTCATCATCGAAATGTGTCTCTAGAGTTCCTTATCGAACAAATATGGCCACTGATCTGAACTAATGATACCCATTTTATAGTTTCTTTATAGAGTTATATATAAAACCACACTCTCGATTGATAGGCAGTACTTGATCTGATGTCCTTTTCTTCTATTCAGAAAATAATTTATGGTGGATGCTACGTAAACTACACAAATTCCTCTATATCAACTTTTTTTTCTAATGAATCATAAATTAGGTCTTGCTCATTCCCAAGAGCCATGATACCAATTTTTCGTAATTTTCCAGGTTTGAATGCCCCAATCGACAGTTCATTAAATTTTATCACATGATCCATACCATGAATGATGTCACAAACTAAACTAGCACCCATTATAAAGCCCACATAATTACCCAAGCCTCACTTCATAGGCTTGCATCACTGGTTCATTAATGTAATACTTTAATAATACCCTTACATGAGTGTCTATCATCTACCGTTGAAAATCATCCACTTTTTATAATGTAAGAATACAATCACCTCTACCCATGAGATAGGATTACATACATTCCACTACAAATGTTCACTATGAAATTCCATCAAAATAAAAACACAAGTACAAACTTATACTGCCATCAGCTAAACAACAACACTAGAAAAGAATTTATAACAACTGTTAGATAGATTCACATAATCAATCTTAATAGAAAAACTAAATGTCCCCATACACTAAACTGGATATTACTCTAACACTTTGGCCTACCATAACCCAACATGGTCTTGTTAGAGATGTACAAAATTATAGGCTTGTCATCTACAAGAGTCTAGCATTCCACAAATTTTCGAACTGTCGAGTTGAGCTTCCAACATTATTATCTTCCGAAAAATATCATTAATCACCACAATTCCCTACCCTCGATGGTTCATATATCATTCGTTAGAAGAACGGATAATCATACTCGCCTATAACACTAATACTTATGGGATACTTTTTTACCACCCCAAAAGTCCGTTCCTCATGAATCAATCATACCACAACACCAAGGTCTTATTAGTGAAGAAAAAAAAAGTTACACCATAGGTGAATGTCAATAGGATGTATAACTAATCCTCCATACACCAACTACAAGACTTAATGACCACCGCCACCACTATCGTAAGAAAATCAAATATAGTATTGTTCTGGAACTAACAACTCGCCCATTCATGTTTAAACCAATGTTAAAAACCATCCTCATATATTACCATACCATTACAAATTTCTTTAACTTTTTTTATAATTTCACCATACACATGTATACCTTTAAATGGAAAATCCCTTACAGTAGGTTTTAGATTTTCACGGGGTTCATCTAAAATATATTTTCTTGAAATAAATAAACCTAATCTCAGGGAATTAAATTCTTATTATCACGAAATTGATGGCTTAATGATCCTTATTTAAGGCACAAAAAATTACACCAAATAAGAAAAGATGAATTTTCATAACAGTTTCTAATTTCTAACTCGCAAATCCCAAGGATTTACAATCATAAAAAAATAGTTCCCTCATAGAGGAACCAATTATCCTTATCATCATCCCATACTACCTCAGCCAAGACCTTATCCTCAACCCACCATTAGCCATATACACTCAAACATGTGATGACCTCATTTTCCACTTCTGATAATCAACAAAAACAACTCTCCTTTTACCAATTGAAATTTATAAACCACATATTCTTTGAAAAACATCACGATTGTCCCACATTACTTTTGGAAAATCACAAAAGTTTAATGGAAATTTAAGGAATATTGTTTATTTACTCTTTTAAAACATAATAAGAGGAGCTTTGGAGACTAATGAAATGTTGAATCTAATAGTAGTATGTGAAGTATAAATAAATCAATTACAATCCCAACCACATTTAACAATCTTGAAGAAGCTTCCCTACCACATGTCTATCCAATGAAAACATGATAACCAAAATCCCATTATAAAAAAATTTGGAAACACAAGTTCCCTAGATCCTTGTAATCCATATCCATGAAGGTATCTCAATGTGATCTCATATCATGCCACAATAAATAATTCTTTATAAATACCATGTATTTAATGGTTTCATCCACTCTATGGAAAAACAATTGTATCATAACAATTTATGACCCAACATTGGTTTAAAATTTGAAATCACAAGCTAAATGTTATACCTTATCCATATTGTTCTTCTTAATAATCTAACCAAGATCCTAATTCATGGACTGGACAATTGGTTCATGTCATAAACCACAAATGGAAATAATGATTTAATTACTGGAAAGTTCGATTCAATCTAATTTTAAATTCGATCTTTTTCTAAGGCCGTAAAACTCACCTTAAGATAACACATTATAACCAAAACATTACCTAAGAAATACATACTCTCAGTACCATAATGATCTATAATCATCACATAATGTACCAATGACATAGGCCATACAACACTGCTCTCATATCCTTATAACATCGCACACTTTATCCAATCAATGAAAAGAGAAAAATCTGCTAACATTCATCATAAGGACTACGAAACCCGATTGTCCCACTAATTGTGACAGAACCAATGGCCATTGAGAAAAACCATAGTCCTTTCACTGATATTAGACCAACTATCACACCTAGATTCATATCTCAATGGGATAGGGATACATCACACGTCAACCCATCAAACTCATTGGCAACTATCCCGAGAAATTCCCCACTAGATCAACAAATGAAGGGGTTTAAATCACACAAAAGGTTCACACCGTGAACTACTTCCCATAACAGCATTTTAGTCACTTCTAAGAGATCCAAATAGTAGTCGTTGGAAAACATCACTTCATAAATATTTCTTTTAAGGACCCATTACTTACCAAGGCTTAAGAGAAACTAGCATACCACTTTCAAGATCATCCCCCAAAGGAATATATTCACCATCCCACACAATTTCAAAACCACCACATGCTATAAAAAATAATATAAAGAATTAATTTTGGATAAGTTTACATAAAAACATAAATAAAAAGACCCCATGTGGGGATCGCATACATATTTTAAAAAACTAGTTCAAATGTGGGAAACGAGACTCATAATATCCAGACTCAATACACTGATCGATTTACACCTTCTAAAATTCAATTTAAAATCACATTTAAAAATCTTTTTTTGGGAAAAAATATTCAAAAAAATTTGGAATCCATTCAAATACACATCCCCATATTCAAAAAAACATTGATAAAACATACCATTTTCAGATTTCAAACAATTTCATAAAACCAAAACTCCACTGAGTTCATGGCTAAACTAGGGTGAAATACCTTTTCAAAATTCCAATTCAATTAATTCAACATAATGCAACCATTTAAAAAAATACATAGAATCAAAAAATCCCATTTCTGAACCCAACAATTTCAAAATTTCTTTAGAAAAAAAAATCAATGGAAATCCATTTAAATCCTTTTATACCAAGTAAATTTACCTTTTAAAAACATTTCTAATGATCCAACACAAATTAAATTAAAAAATAAAGATCACATAAAATAAGGTTACCACATTAACATGGCTCAAGTTTATATCATCAAAACATTCAGGTTAGTTACAATCACATATATAACAATTTATTACAAGATTTGGTTATATAAAACACTGTAATCAAGTATGTGACATATGAACCTACGCTCCTATCCATGATGCATGAAATCTCCCAATTTTCAACCATGCTAAGAGAAAATATTGTAAACCGAAATACCAAAATAATTGCATCACTCAAGGTGAAATAAGTCAACATTTAAAGCAAGAACCAAAATAGCAATCCCACCCCTAAAAATTTATCCTTTCACTCATATGAATGTTATTTACTACCATGAACAAGTTACTTAGTAATTACCAATAAAATCATATTTTCTATCTACATTACTAATATAGTTTGAAAAAAATAATTAATTCAATTTATATAAATTTATAAAAACTAGAAAATAATCACTAGGTTTGGGATTAAGTGTCACATGACCCCATGTGTTTCTCCATATACAATAGTGGCCAATGACTAGTGGGGATAGAAAAATTGGAACTATGGGGAGAATATTCCCTTTGAAA
The DNA here is from genome assembly GCA_963277665.1 of Viscum album. Classification (NCBI taxonomy): domain Eukaryota; kingdom Viridiplantae; phylum Streptophyta; class Magnoliopsida; order Santalales; family Viscaceae; genus Viscum; species Viscum album. The sequence continues at coordinate 20,953,574 of OY728135.1, forward strand.
TAGTTAATGATCAAATACACAATAACAAAAAAAATAATCATAGTAAGAAACATTACTAAAAAGGAAAATAAAGATCATATTACAATAACATCAACCCATGGAATAACAACATGATATACAATATCCAGTGAAATAAGTCAATATGCTTCCACATGTGGTAGATCAATAAACAAAAACAAGGAATAATAACAAAAAAATGGTATTTTAAAATGAATCCCACATTATTTAAAAACATTTCCTTTACCAAATCTTACTTTGGTATGACTATTATTGGTAGGGTCACATACCTCATCTTGAATATAGGTCAAATGATTATTCATAGACACCCAGATTATCATGTAGGGTGTCAGTATAAAACTCGGTAGGAAACCGCCAATGAATCCTTAACATAAGAGAACCAATTATATATAACTGTATGAGATTACATTAAAGTAAATAAACATGTAAACAATCACCTGTTGGATCATCATGTGCTAACTTGGAATCTCGGAACCCTAACCCTACCCAAATTAATTCCAAGTGGGAGTAGAAGTTATTTATTTTTTCTATTAATATTACAATAGAAACAAAAGGAAACCAAATGTCTCAAAATAGGCCACAATACAATCATGCCTCAGGTCAGGACACAACGCCATCATTCCCCACCAACCATGTCAGGTCAAGCCACAATTTCTCCACACCACACTACTAGTTTTAGGTTTATCCTCATGATCATCATTCCCTACTATATTACATTCAACACCCCCATTATAATCATCATGTATCTTTTCACACATGCTTCCCCTCAATGGTATTAACCTAGTCATGATGTCTCCACATGTCACTTGGATACTATACAACAAAAGTGTTTTGGTCATACATTTATATACATACAAATTCCATAATAAATATTACCATGATATATATACATGCATAATAATATCATTTCAAGATAGGTCTCATGGTCCACACACAAAAATGCACAATCATGTTATATAAAGAGATGTCTCATGAGAAACACACACACAAAAACAAGCATGGCATACCAATGGAGGTATTATGATCCATACACCCAGACACCAATGATGTTATACCAAGAGAGGCCTCACGATCCAAAGAAAATTAATTCATAAGAAGCGAGGTGTCATGGGCCACACACACACACAAACATAATAATTTTATATTAAGAGAGGCCTCGTAGGCTACACACACACACTCAATCATTTCCTAATAATAGTGGTCTCATGGACTAGACACACCACAAAGTATGTCATATCATGAGATGTCTCACAAGAAACATGCAGATACACATAATAATTTCATAATTATAGTGGTATAATGGGACCCACACACACACAAGCATGTAATAATATGTTGGATCTCATAGGCGAGACATAAACACATCCAAACATGTCATAAAAGAAGAGGTACCACGTGGAACAAACACACACATGTGTATTATAGTATAAAATTTAACATATCATCGATCATATTCTAAGGAATTCCTATATTAAGGATATCAAAGACCAACATCATGGTTGATGACCCAAATAAAGATCAAAAACTAAAAAACCATAGAAATTTCCCCAAATCACCACATGAGGATTCAAGAGTGAATATATATGAAAAAGAACATATCATGTACTGGGATGGATTTATAATTTACCAATTGGATAAAATATTACTAATGGATCTAGATGAATCTGAGAATTATTATGAAAAAAAATATTTCCACTATCCTTTCCTCAACAAAAAATGAATGATTTTATATCATATAAAAATTCATAGACCCGTCCATGAAAATCCAAATCCAAGGTCTTTACTAAGGATAAGAGGGAAGATATAATAAGAACAAGAAGAACAAAGGAAAAATGACTACTTACCTTGAAATCCTTAAGACTAACATCTCTAGATATAATTAAATTGCTATCCAAATGGATTTAAATTACCAAGAATATCTACTAGAGTCCATACGATAGATATACTAGGTATATGAGGAGAAATATGGAGTTTTAGTTAAAAATATTAATTATCATATTAATTAATCTCATGTGAATGGTTTATCCGTATTATTTAAAAACAATTAAGAAGCTAAGCTCCAAAACGAATCTAGGTCACATGGTTTGGCCACATAGTCTTGTAAACCATGCACCGACAATGAAAATTCCACCATCTATTTGGATTTATTCTACATGGTTACCTAAATAATGTATCAAAGTTATCTATAATTGAGTTCAACCCACTACTTATATGAAATATGATGCACTATTACCTTGGGAAAACCACACAGTTTCCCATAAACAAACTCAAACTAAGATACCCTTTATAGGATTAAATAACATTCCAAAACCAACTATAAAATACTTGATATTTCATGGAAAAATATTTAAACACAAAAAAAACTTGTAAAGAAATGTATAACACAAATGAAAATTCCAAGTCCATTACAATATGATATGAGGACCACCATGAGTCTGAGGATGAATAAGTTGATGACATAAGGGTTTCTCAAGACAGAACAACATGATTTTACATTATCTCATTATTGGTGATGGATGAAAATTAACATATATTGTTTTGTAGAATAATTCTACCAGGTTATTGGAGTTTAAAAACAGATTATCATTTGATTTTTTAATATAGAACTCAGTTATTTGGTCATGAAATGTAGACCATGGTATGTTGGTATTGATGTTCAAAAGACTATTGAGGATTCTCAAGGATGAGAAGTTATATTATGGGGAGGTTTTAATGGAAATTGTTTCTACAGGTTGTGAAATTAAAAAGAATCTGAATTTTTAGTCCCAAACCAAGGGTTCCATTATAAATCAGTATTTAGATTAGAATTTTAAGGGTTGGAACTACTTTTGGATATGCCTTGGATATGTATTAAGACCCGAGAGAGGTCTTAGGTGATTAGTGGAATATCACTAACATTATGTTAGTGTTCTAAATTTGAAAAAAAAGTTTTCTTCTACTAGATAGTAACAAAACAAAGTTGGTATAATCTTGAAAAACATTATGGGAAACCATATGGGGTACTTTTTTCCATGGGGTGTTTCTTCATGGATAGTACGAGGTTGTAGAAAATCATATAGGGAATCCATGTTTAGTGTTATAGGGTCTTGTAGAACGCTTTGGAGTACGTACCTAGTTTGGAAAAAAGGTTATTCTAAAACATAAAAGAGTGTAAATTAGATTCATAATGTGCCACATGGTTAGTTCATGGTTTGGAAAAACATATAACCAAACCCCGTGAGATATTGTGGCTTGAGACAGTGAAATCTGTATAGTTTGGAAAAACAATAACATAACTATGAAAATACATAGATTTTATTAAAAAATGAAATATCATTATTATTACCTATTGATTTTTATGTTATGAACCTCCCTTATTTATATCTCACAGGGTTAAACTAGAGGATACCTCTCCTCCGTTATTTCATTAATTTTCCCTTAGATAGGGGGTCTTCATGTTTTCAATTTATTGCAATTGAGGAATGATTTCATCATAATATCCATATTATTCCATCCCTTTTTCATCCAATTATATAACTTATTTTTATATGGTTTTAATGAATATTACATTATTTCATGGTGGAATCATCTCATAATGATCGGCCTTTCGTGTGTCCTATAAAGAGAACATCACATTACAGTGAATGTGTGTCATTTCTCCCAGATTCATTGGCAGTATTTCACCCTATGAATTTTTTTATAATGGTTTAGATTTAAATTTATGAAATTGGAGATTCAATGGGTAATATATGATAGAGATTTTTTCCCGAAATGGGTTTTTGTAATATTCCATGGATATTTTGAGTTCTGTTTGTCACGGTTTCAATGTAGCCAGATAAACTAGTGTATTTTTATGAAATTAATCCAATTTGAATTAAATATTAAATTTAATAATAAATTATCATAAATAATTAATAGGGAATTATGTATTGATAGGGGATCTTCAAATATTATTTGGGGCTTGGATGGAAACAATAGGTAGTATCCAAGCATTTTTGAAAGGGGATGACTTTTTGTTTGAGGTAGGTGCTCCTTTGAAAATAATTCTATAGATGATTCATTCGATATAACATTTAATGTTTTATTTATTCGATAAAATATAATATCTTTTTATGGATGATTGTAGGTTATTTTATTTTATTTTATTTTATTTTACTATGATATGAGGATATACTCTCCCTATTGTAACACCCAATTGGTAGCCTCTAGTATATAAGGTAGCTTACTTGAGGCCATGTAACGGATCTGATCTAGTCACTTGTTATTGTATTGGGATAGAAAGGTGTTACAAACTAATGAAAGGATAGTGGTGAGATTTTCTAGATGAAAGACATTGAAATAGGTTAATTTATTAGGAGAATAATCCTTATTTTGTGGATAATGAATAATGAATCACAATGATTGAAAATTTATTAATTGTTTTTTATGGTGTATTTTTGAAATGTGAAGTCTCCTCATCTACCCAAGGTTATTTTATAGTGGTATCTTATCCTAACTTTATATGATGGGGGATCTCATCCTCCCTATAGTGAGTGAATTATCCACTATTCACCATGGATCAATGGTATAGTGGAGCGTCGTCCACTTTGGAATGTCATGTTATAGGTATATCATCCATAGAAGGATTCATATTTTTATAGCATCATCCACTTATCAGATATATCATGGGGGTAAATTTCCAATTAGAGGATTTTTTAATAAATTATATAGTCTATGTGTGATTTAATGAAGATGGTGTATTAATTGCATGTAGAGTGTTACTTATTGTGCATTTTCAACAAAGGGGGTGGTATTTGTGGTGAATTTTCTACATATAGATGTTGTTTTTGTGGTGAATCATCTATGTAGAGACTCATAATAATGGTAAACCACCCACCTCAAGAGGTATATCAATGGTATATCATTCACTTAGTTTAGATTTCATAGTGGTTTTTCATCCACATGGGATGTGTAGAGATGTAATATCTTACACATATGGTGAGGACGAGTAGTATATTGTTTACATATGATAGGTGATGCCTCATTCATTGAAAAATTTAAAATTCTACTTTTTGGTTGGATTAGTGATGAACTATTCACCTGTTGGGGTTGTAATAGTGATATAACATTCACTTAGTGATTCACGGTAGGGATTATTTATTCACCCTGACTACTATAATAGTAGTGATATATCAATCATCATCAAGGTGTGTTCCGGCCAGGTGTTTATTACCACAGTATAACACTATTCAAAGTAGGTATGGTTGCCTGTGGTGTGTTGAGATCACTCCCAAGTGTGATAGGTAATTTATTTTGTATTTTTTTACCTTATTAATATTTTTTATTGTTAATGCACTTGTATTGATTGGATTTGTTAGGGACACAATTGTTTGTGGACTATTGAGTTGTACTCTTACCTTGATTAAGGACTGTAGTACATGAGAAAATTATACGTTTAATGATACTTTTATAAGAAATATCCTCGTATCTATGGAATTATTATTTTTTGGGTCATTGTTAGAGTTATTAGATGGGTCTGGACTAGAAAATAGGGCTATTTTTTCATTTACCTCAAAGTTAACTTAGTTTTATACATTTATGTATATGATAATCATGTGGGAGATCCTATTTATAAATATATTTTTGGTATGACATGTGAAAAAAAATTATAGTGTAAGGTTATTATTTAATCTTGGTTGGATCATAACTATGATTTTTATCTTATTTTGTTGTAATATTGTGTTATGTAGTTATTTAAATTTTCCTCCCCACACCCTGTAGTGGGGCTCAACAGACACAACATTTCACACATATTTGGTTCTCCAATGATTTATATTTATTTTCAATTAAGGTTATAGTTTCCTCACTAGTCTTATGACCTCATTAATCATTGGTCAAAACCTCTAGAATTCAAGAGGGCATGCTAGAGGTGTGTGTATCCAGTTCAGTCATAGTAAAGGTGAACTAAATCAGAGAAATTAAAAATTATTATTAGATCCTTGTTTTTTATATTACATTTTTGGTAAATGGTTTAAATGATAATTGATATTTTTAGTTATTCGAATAGGTCTTTCACCTAGGTGTATCTAACCCATGTATGAGAGGGCTTCAATTTACAAGGGGTAAGATATTATTATTTATTTTTAAGCATTATGGTTTTGATGTTTTTAAAATACAATTTAATATTTATTGTATATTTACCATACCCTTCCCCAGTGGTGGAAATTGAGAAGTGTTCATATCAATTTTTCCCCATATTTATCACATGATATATGTATTCTTGCATATCATTGATGTTCTGGTTAAGATATAGTGCTTAGTTTTTTAAAGTTCAAACAAAAACTTTAACTGATTTATTACACTATAATTTACTATCCTCTAATTATTGACTCTAATTATGATATATTGTGATTGATTTTGATCCTTTATCAAATGAAATCTGACCTAATAGTTGGTACGATAGGCAATAATTGAGCATTCATATAGGAGAACCTTGTATCGTAGGGTGTGTGTTGGGGGTACAGTGGCGGGTGAAAGTTATTTCATTACCTAAACTATGATATATATAAATATGATAAAATTGGGATCTGAGTTAGGAACATGGAATTTTTATAGATATTCTATTTAGTTGACCTCCATTTGGGTGATATGAGTGAAATGATGATAATAATGAACTTGTTGTAGAGATAGATCCACCTATTATGAATATTCATCAATTTGATTGGAGGCTCAAGAAATTTCTACTTAATGTCTAACAATCTATGGGACATAGGGACCCAAGGGTTGGGTTTAATATTTATAATCTAAATCATGAGTTATAGCTACAAAATTAATCATACTTTTTGGGTGTGGGTGGACCTTATGATTTTGAATTATAAATAGAGTCTATGAAAAAAAATCAATCTTCATGAAACACACCCTTAGAGGTGGGTGGTGATTTCATGCTAAAGGTTTTTAGGACCTACAATGTTATTGTGAGACATTATATTATAGGTATAACAACATGTGGGTATATGATAGAATTATTTACAATTTCACTTCCTTGAGAGCCTTTTACTGTAGACCATGCTAGATAAAATGGATAGGGATTTCAGGTATCTGGTGTTGGAGGTGTGTAATTGTTGAATTATTTCACCCAATATACTGATCTACTATGACTTTTACCAATACTGAAAGTTGAGTATATTTTCAGAGTCTAGAATTTTGAGAATAGTATGAGGTATTCAATATTGTTTTTGGTGAAAATAATATATATGATATCATTTTCAATGTTCTAAAATTATGATTTGATTACAAAGATGAACTATATTGTAACATCCCAAGTAAGTAATGAATAATATATATTTTTATCTATGTCTATTAATGATTAAGATAGTGTTTTAGAGGCTTAAAATGAAAATAAATCCAATCTTAAGCATGGAATAAACTAATATTCTTAAAAGATTGTTTTACTGCCTTATGATGGAAAACCCTTTTAAAATCTATCTTTTGACAATTTTATAAACTATGTTTGTCAAAATAAACTTATTCATTATGATTGGGACATCAAAATTTACTTTGTGTGAATTTTTGGTATTTTTCTAACAATGTTCATTTTTTAATGAATAGTGAAAAATACTGCATTTTACATCAAAACTGCTTCTTAATATAATTTATTTATATGATTAGATTATCTTTTGAATTGGTTTTGATGTGGAATTATAATATATTTTTACCTTTTAATCCAATGGTGGTCATTGTAATCAATTTCACTTTGAAATTGGACTTAAACTAGTGTCAATCTTTTGATACTTATTGTTTCATAAAAACACGCTATTTGCTCTGACAGCGGGAATTAATTATTAAATTAATTAATGTGACTTATATGTTTTGAATTTTGTAAAATAGACTTCATTTTTGAATTCAGAATATCAAATATAGCTTAGGGTGAATTTTTGGTAATTTTCTGAAAAACATCAATTTTTGATGAATAGTGAAACCACTAAGTGGTACTTATAAAGACTGATTTTCCGTTTAAATGAAATTTTGCCATAATTTTGTTTTGAATTTCAAAAATCTGACAAACATGGTTGTTATTAAGAAGTAAAATGTGGTTCAATGAGATTAAAATAATTTTTTGGTGAATAGTAACTTATTAAGTTTTTAATCGCGATTAGTGGTAATTAGGGTAGTTTAAGGTACAAATAATGATTTAATAATATTAAGTGAATTAGACACATGTCCCAACCTTATTCGTTGTGTCATGGCCGACCAAGACAAGCCATGGGTCAACTTGGGGACCCCATGGATCCACTTTGGTTGGGAAATGACATAAACAACTTTTTATTTAATGTAAAAGTAAAAATGACACAAACATAATATGTTTTAGAAAACAATTTTTACATGGTGTTATAAAGATCATATTTTTGATTATAAATAGTCATTGGAAAGATAAAACGATTTCCTACATCATAGTAGTTTTTTTATAATTTTTAGACATTAAATAAATTAAATTATTTATGACATAATAATGATGCAGCGATGACATCATTATTTGACGATTTAAATAAAATGGAAAGATAATGTAATCTTTATGAAGTACACATGTCCAAAACTTATTGGATGGGTGGATTTCGAACCCTTATAACCTTATCCACGAAGTATATTAATGTGGGACCTTTTAAAACCGAAACACATTTTCAAATAAAGTAATATTTCCTTACTTTCCAAAAGTGCCCCTCATCTCCTCTTATAAAAGGCCCCCACCTCTACCTCATTTCACACACTCCTCAAGCCTTTGGCTCGGCCAAACCCTGCCCATTTACTCTCTCCACATTTCTCTCCTCATCCTAGAGGATTCCCTTTGGGAAGAATCCTTTCAAAGGAAGCCTTTAGGCTCAAATCAAAAGGAGTTACACTTTTAAAGGTAATTCATTCTCTCATGTTCATTTGTTTTATTTTGCTTCTCCAACCCCCTAAACTCTTTTTATTTACTTCTTTTGTAACAACACCAGTATCTTCAATATACTAGGATGTTGTTATAAGATTTATTTGAGCTACACTCTCACACAACTACATCAAATGGTTAAAGAACATACGGTTTCCGTGGATGGCGAAATTCTGCCTCCCGAAATAATGATTGTTCAATATTCATTTAACACCTTCAATGGTGGAAATTATGTTGCCACTATTTTTATATATGATATATAATATGTTTCTGTTTTCATTAAGCTTCTTTGTTTTCATTTTGGGCATACCTTTATGGTTTCCATTATTGGTAAACACGATATCTTTATTTTAGGAAGTGCGGACTACCGCCCCCTGAAAGTGATTTGATTCGTTAACACAATATGTGGGATGTGTAAAGGATAAAGTTAATTATATTATATATGTTATTATACTGGAATTATAATATACTCTTATATCATTATGAATCCATTCCAGAAAATACGAAATAGAAATGGAAGTAGCGTTCATGCTTACGTACGGCTTACCGTCTCCATGAACAGTGCATTTCATTTCTTACCTGTAAATGTGATGTAATATTATAAATACATTTATATGATGAATATATATGATATATATGTTATCCAAATCATTAATATCATTCTGGATATAATGAAACTTTGACCAAATTAACAACATGTAAGTGTAAGAAGTCTATTTTTGACTTAAGAACCAAATACCGACGAAATGAACATTATTAACTTAAATGATTACATGATGTTCATAACATAGTATATAAGGAATAATGGACTTGAAAAAGATTCATAAGCAAGTAGAGATTAATTAAAGTTTATTATTCAGGAGATTAAAGAACGGTCGGGTCAAGTCGGATACGAGGTATGGGACTTCGTCTCAATCTCCTTTCATTGAGGCATATTTTATTTTATACACAACTTTCTTTTATACGGTGTATAAACCCCTTTGACATTTACGTTTATTCAAAAGGAATCTTTTTTATACGAAGCGTTTACTAAACGACAAAAGGGAATGTTTTTGTCGTACGTATGCGGCGACAACGACTTCTCCGCTGTCGTGACCGTTATTTGAGTTTCGACTTCCTCTACAAGCCATACCTTCTTTTTAAAAGAAAAATAAATACCATGTTATACTTTTCTTTTATTTTTGGTATTGAAAATGGTTTTCACAATGTTTTTGTGTTGTATTGATATATTTTGATTGAAATGTGGAAATGTTATGTTTCCTTTATGCATGTTTTATGTGATACGACTATGTTATGGTTCTTGGGCATTATTATGAAGACGGGTGGTTCCGTGATAAACTAATGGCGGGTGAGCCCGATATAGCTATCCAATGCATTGGGTAACGCGAAGGAGTGAAACGTTAAGGTTTCTCCGAAGATATTTTAGGGAATATACTGTGATGGGTATTCCAAACGTAACCAAGAGGGTTACTCCCTACGTAAGAATGTTATGAATGCCTCAAGTTACCATTATGTCTTATGATTTCTATGATTTGTTCATGATTTTATGAGGTATGTTAAAGTGCCTATGTTTTATGGGTAAAGTATGATTACATTATTATGTATATATGAACTCATGTTTCCTTTCCATGTTTTTATAACCCATACTAAGCTTTTTATTCTCATCCCAAGTTTTTTTGAAATGTTTTTCACAGGTCAAGGGAAAGGTACAAGATATGATGATAGTGTCAAGGAAGTGTCAGAAATAATCCATGTTTTATTTTAAATGTGTTTCCATTGATGGGAATGAAGAATACTATCATTATGTAACCACTTTGTTTATATGTGGAATGTAATTCATGTTTTATGATCTAATTCTCTAAAACTCTAAACCCAAAAAGATCCTCAATGTGTAATCTTGTAATAACTCAAGATTAAGTAAGGTTTAAGGCTGGGGCCTTATAGTTGGTATCAGAGGTCGGTTTAGATAACTTTAGGAGTTAGAATTCTATTAAATGACTATCAAAAAAATTGAAATGATATAGCATTTGAAGATTACCATGTTGCTTCATCTAAGACATGTTTTTTCAGAATGGTTTTCCGCAGAGGAAACAGGGAAGCAGTTCTCGGAAGGCATACAGAAGGAAATAACCTTCCGAATCAGCATCCAGAAATGGTCGGAATTGGAACTGAATAGTTTTTTGCTGTAATGGAACAGTTGACTCGGGCTATAAATGGTGGTGGTATCCATGCACGAGATCAGCCAGATCAACCGCAGAGGAACATGTCAGTGGTGGAACATTTCATGAGGCAACATCCACCATCATTCAAAGGATCATCTGACCCTATGCTAGCTGAAGGGTGGATTAAAGCACTGGAGAAGATTTTTGATGTCATGGGGTGTTCACACAATCAAAAGGTTAGTCTTGCTATTTACCGTTTGGAGGGTGAAGCAGATCAGTGGTGGTCTATGGTTAAAAATATCAGGGACGCCGATGAGATTGATGCTCTTGACTGGGATGAATTCAAAGGTATGTTTCTTGAGAAGTATTTTCCTAAGGCTGTTCGACTTAGGATGGAAAAACAATTCTTGGAATTGAGGCAAGAGGAAGGCTCAGTGGCTGCCTATGAAGAAAGGTTCACTCGATTGGCAAGGTATGCCCCAAATTTTATCCGAGACCTTGATAGTAAAATCAATATTTTTTACTCAGGATTAAATCCAAAATATCGAAGGGAATTAGCTTCTCGTGAGTTTAAAAGTTATGAAAATCTTTTTCGATGTACTGAGAAGGTGGAAATGGAGTTTGTCGATGACTAAGTGTTCTATAACAACCAGCAGAAGAAGAGACCGAGGTGGTCGGAGAAAGGTTAGAATTCTTCAAAAAAGTCTAATGGTAAGAGAACTAAGTTTCCAGTTTGTGATAAATGTGGAAAAAGGCATGCTGGGGAATGTCTTCTGAATTCTAGAAAGTGTTACCGATGTGGTAAGATGGGACATAAGGCTCGTGATTGCACTGAAAAGGATCTAGGTGAAGGTAAGAACAAATTTGATTTACAGTTAGTGAAATTTTATAAGTGCAATGAGATGGGTCTCTATGAAAACGAGTGTCCAGCAAAGAGCTTGAGTGATGGGAAGCAGTTAGACTACAAGCAGAAAGGGGTGGTGATATCCATTGCAACTACTTCATCAGATGTCGGGCCATCAAATGAAGTTGTATCAGGTACTTTGTCTGTTTTTTCAGATTCTTCCAGTGTGTTGTTTGATTCGGGGTCTACACATTCTTTCATCTCTGAAACCTTTTCTAGTAAAATGGGAATACCATCTCAAGAAATGACTCCTGAACTTTTGGTAAAAACACCTGGGGGAAATGTTGAGGCAAAAAGAATTTATAAGAATCTTCCTATCCTTATCTGTGTAAAGAACCTACTTGCAAACCTTATTTTTCTACCTCTAGTAGAGTTTGATGTTATCCTGGGTATGGATTGGCTCTCTATTTACCATGCTAAGATTGACTGTAGAGCTAAAGAAGTATCTTTTCAGAAAGACTTTCTGTTTGTTTACAGGAATGAACCCTTAATTTTGATAACATATCAAGAGGCCGAGAAACTTGTAAAAGATGGAAATGAATGTTACCTTGAACACGTCGTTGAAAATAAAGGAACTGTTCAGATTATTGATGTGCTAGTGGTTAATGAGTATCTTGATGTTTTTCCTGATGAGTTGCCTAGAATAATACTAGATCGAGAAGTTGAGTTTAATTTTGACTTAGTTCCTGATGCTAAGACAATTTCAAAACCCCCTTATCGAATGGCACAAATTGAACTTTTAGATTTGAAGGAGAAATTTGCAAGATTTATAAGAGAAAGGCTTCATTAGACCTAGCACGTCACCATGTGGTGCTCCTATTTTATCTGTTAAAAAGAAAGATGGTTCTATGAGACTTTGCATTGATTATAGATCCTTGAATAATATCACTGTTAAGAACAAATATCCTTTGCCTCATATCGATGATATGTTTGATCAGCTCCAGGGAGCTTAGTTTTTTTCAATGATTGACTTGAGATCGGGGTACCAACAGCTGAAGGTAAATGAGGCAGATATTCCATAGACCGCGTTCCGTACGAGATATGGGCATTATGAATTTGTAGTAATGCCTTTTGGGATAACCAATGCACCTGCTGTATTCATGGACTTAATGAATAGAATTTTCCATGAGTTCTTGGATAAGTTTGTGGAGGTTTTCATTGATGATATTTTGGTGTTTTATAAAAGTAAAGAGAAGCATGAAAGACATTTAAGGGTTATCTTGCAAACCTTAAAAGAAAAGAAACTGTATGGGAAATTCAGCAAGTGTGAGTTTTGGTTGCAACAAATTTCTTTCCCTGGTCACATTGTTTCTAAAGATGGAATAACTATTGATCCTGCAAAAACAAAAGTTGTGGAAGAATGGCCATGACCCACAAATGTAACCGAGATTCGTAGCTTCCTTGGTTTGTCGGGCTATTATCGAAGGTTTGTTAGAAATTTTTCACGGTTATCTAGTCCAATGACTAAGCTAACTCGGAAGGGTGTCAAGTTTATCTGGACAAACGAATGTGATGATTGTTTTCAGGAATTGAAAAGAATATTGGTGAATGCTCCAGTTTTGGCACTACCTTCCAAGAATGGTGAGTTTGTTATATGCAGTGATGCTTCATTGAAAGGAATTGGTTGCGTCCTAATGAAGAATGATCAGGTAATTGCTTATGCTTCACGATAGTTGAAAACTCATGAGGTAAATTACCCTACACATGATTTGGAATTAGCTGCTGTTGTTTTTTCTTTAAAAATTTGGAGGCATCATTTGTATGGAGTAAAGTGTGAAATATATACCGATCACAAAAGTTTAAAGTATATATTCACTCAGAAATAGTTAAACATGAGACAGAGGAGATGGCTAGAATTAATCAAGGATTATGATTTTACAATTCATTACCATCCGGGAAAAGAAAATAAAGTGGCCGATGCTTTGAGTCAAAAAAGTAATGTTTCATTAGCAATATTGCGTTTGGAACGTGATCCTTTGGTTAAGTATTTGATGAAATTTGGAATAGAAGTTGTTGGTGCAGGAAGTCCTTCTGTTTTGTTTCAAGTATCAGTGAGATCTTCTCTATCAGGCAGAATCAAGCAAGCACAGAAGCAAGACAGTGAGTTGCAGAAAAAGGTAGAGCTGGTTCAGAAAGGTAAGTTGCCTGAATTCAACATTGATAATGATTGTGTTTTGAGATTTGGGAAGAGATTGTGTGTGCCTTTTGATTCACAGTTGAAGTGAGAGTTGTTATGTGAAGCTCATAGTTCTCCGTTTTCAGTTCATCCGGGCAGTACTAAGATGTATAGAGATCTGCAGGAGTATTACTGGTGGGATGGAATGAAAAGAGACATTGCTGATTTTACTATGAAGTGTTTGACGTGTCAGCAGGTTAAACCAGAGCGGTAGTTACTGAAAGGGATTCTTCGGCATTTACCAGTGCCAGAGTGGAAATGGGAGAATATATCCATGGACTTTGTTGTGGGATTACCGAAGACATCTCGAGGTAATAATGAAATCTGGGTTATTGTTGATCGCTTGACCAAATCTACTCATTTCCTTGCTATACGAGATACTTTCTCTCTTGATCAACTTTCCCGTTTGTATCTTAAAGAGATAGTCAGGTTACATGGAGTTCCTCTCTCCATTGTATCGGATCGTGATCCCAGGTTTACTTCTAACTTTTGCAAAGGCCTTCAGAAGTCGTTGGGTACTGAATTAAATTTTAGTACAGCTTTTCATCCTCAATCAGATGGGCAGTCAGAACGAACAATTCAGACATTGGAGGATATGCTACGAGCTTGTTCTATGGATTATCAAGGAAGTTGGGACCAACATCTTTCTTTGGTTGAATTTTCATATTATAACAGTTTTCATTCTAGTATACAGATGGCACCATTTCAGGCATTATATGGGAAGCGGTGTCGAACTCTAGCTTTCTGGGATAAAGTGGGTGAAAGGAAGTTGATGGGACCAGAATTGGTAGAAGAGATGGCAGAAAAAGTTCAGCTGATTCAGAAACACATGAGAACAGCTCAGAGCAGGCAGAAGAGTTATGCGGATAACCGGAAGAAGGATCTATCTTTTGAGGTAGGTGATCATGTTTTTCTAAAGGTTTCTCCTTGGAAAAGTGTGATGAGATTTGGTAAGAAAGGAAAGTTGAGTCCAAGGTTCGTTGGACCAAACGAAATTCTGGAGAGAGTTGGATCAGTTGCATACTGAGTGGTTTTACCTCCGAGTTTATCTCAGGTACACAATGTTTTTCACGTTTCAATGTTGAGAAAGTATATGCCAGATCCATCTCATGTTTTGAGTCCAGATGTAGTTCAGCTGGAAGAGAACCTATCTTAGGAGGAACAACCGGTCCAGATTCTTGACCACAGGGAGCAAGTGTTACGGAATAATGTGATTCACCAGGTAAAGGTTTTGTGGAAAAACCACATGATTGAAGAGGCAACATGGAAATCTGAAAATGTAATGAGGGATAAGTACCCCCATTTATTCGATAAGTAAATAAATTGCTGAGACGCAATTTTCTAAAGGAGGGAAGGATGTAACATCCCAAGTAAGTAATGAATAATAGATATTTTTATCTATGTCTATTAATGATTAAGATACTGTTTTAGAGGCTTAAAATAAAAATAAATCCAATCTTAAGCATTGAATACACTAATATTCTTAAAAGATTGTTTTACTGCCTTATGATGGAAAACCCTTTTTAAATCTATCTTTTGACAATTTTATAAGCTATGTTTGTCAAAAATAAACTTATTCTTTATGATTGGGACATCAAAATTTACTTTGTGTTAATTTTTGGTATTTTTCTGACAATGTTCATTTTTTAATGAATAGTGAAAAATACTGCATTTTACATCAAAACTACTTCTTAATCTAATTTATTTATATGATTAGATTATCTTTTGAATTGGTTTTGATGTGGAATTAGAATATATTTTTACCATTTAATCCAATGGTGGTCATTGGAATCAATTTCACTTTGAAATTGGACTTAAACTAGTGTCAATCTTTTGATACTTATTGTTTCATAACAACACGCTATTTGCTCTGACAGAGGGAATTAATTATTAAATTAATTAATGTGACTTATATGTTTTGAATTTTATAAAATAGACTTAATTTTTGAATTCTGAATATCAAATATATCTTAGGGTGAATTTTTGGTAATTTTCTGAAAACATCAATTTTTGATGAATAGTGAAACCACTAAGTGGTACTTATAAAGACTGATTTTCCGTTTAAATGAAATTTTTCCATCATTGTGTTTTTAATTTAAAAAATCTGACATACATGGTTGTCATTAAGAAGTAAAATGTGGTTCAATGAGATTAAAATAATTTTTTGGTGAATAGTAACTTATTAAGTTTTTAATCGCGATTAGTGGTAATTAGGGTAGTTTATGGTATAAATAATGCTTTAATAATATAAAATGACCTAGACACATGTACCAACCTTATTGGTTGTGTCATGGCCGACCAATACAAGCCATGGGTCAACTTGGGGACCCCATAGATCCACTTTGGTTGGGAAATGACATAAACAACTTTTTATTTAATGTAAAAGTAAAAATGACACAAACATAATATGATTTACGAAAACAATTTTTACATGGGGTTATAAAGATCATATTTTTGATTATAAATAGTCATTGGAAAGATAAAACTATTTCCTACATCATAGTATTTTTTTTATAATTTTTAGACATTAAATAAATTAAATTATTTATGACATAATAATGATGTAGCGATGACATCATTATTTGACGATTTAAATAAAATGGAATGATAATGTAAAATCTATGAACTACACATGTCCAAAACTTATTGGATGGGTGGATTTCGAACCCTTATCACCTTAGCTACGAAGTATATAAATGTGGGATCTTTTAAAACCGAAAAACATTTTCAAATAATGTAATATTTCCTTACTTTCCAAAAGTGCCCCTCCTCTCCTCTTATAAAAGGCCCCCACCTCTACCTCATTTCACACACTCCTCTAGCCTTTGGCTCAGCCAACCCATGCCCATTTACTCTCTCCAAATCCCTCTACTCATCCTAGAGGATTCCCTTTGGGAAGAATCCTTTCAAAGGAAGCCTTTAGGGTCAAATCAAAAGGAGTTACACTTTTAAAGGTAATTCATTCTCTCATGTTCATTTGTTTTATTTTGCTTCTCCAACCCCCTAAACTTTTTTTATTTACTTCTTTTGTAACAACACCAGTATATTAAATATAATAGAATGTTGTTATATCATTTATTTGAGCTACACTCTCACACAACTACATCAAATGGTTAAATAACATACGGTTTCCGTGGATGGCGAAATTCTGCCTCCCGAAACGATGATTGTTCAATACTCATTTAACACCTTCAAAGGTGGCCATTATGATGTCACTATTTTTATATATGATATATAATATGTTTATTGTTTCCTTAAGCTTCTGTTTTTTTTTTCATTTTTGGCATACCTTTATGGTTTCCATTATGGGTAAACACGATATCTTCATTTTAGGAACACCGGACTACCGCCCCCTGAAAGTGATTTGATTCGTTAATACCATATGTGGGATGTGTAAGGGATAAAGTTAATGATATTATATATGTTATTATAATGGAATTATAATATAATCTTATATAATTATGATTCCATTCCAGAAAATACGAAATAGAAATGGATGTAGCGTTCATGCGTACGTACGGCTTACCGTCTCCATGAACGGTGAATTTCATTTCATACCTCTAAATGTGATGTAATATTATAAATACATGTATATGATGAATATATATGATATATATGTTATCCAAATCATTAATATCATTCTGGATATAATGATCCTTTGACCAAATTAACAACATGTAAGTGTAAGAAGTCTATTTTTGACTTAAGAACCAAATACCGACTAAATGAACATTATTAACTTAAATGATTACATAATGTTCATAACATGGTATAAAAGGAATAATGAACTTGAAAAAGATTCATAAGCAAGTAAAGATTAACTCAAGTTTATTATTCAGGAGATTAATGAACGGTCGGGTCATGTCGGATACGAGGTATGGGACTTCGTCTCAATCTCCTTTCATTGAGGCATATTTTATTTTATACACAACTTTCTTTTATACGGTGTATAAACCCCTTTGACTTTTACGTTTATTCAAAAGGAATCTTTTTTATATGAAGCGTTTACTAAACGAAAAAAGGGAATGTTTTTGTCGTACGTATGCGGCGACAACGACTTCTCCGCCGTCGTGACCGTTATTTGAGTTTCGGCTTCCTCTACAAGATATACCTTCTTTTTAAAAGAAAAATAAATACCATGTTTTACTTTTCATTTATTTTTCGTATTGAAAATGGTTTTCAAAATGTTTTTGTGTTGTATTGATATATTGTGATTGAAATGTGGAAATGTTATGTTTCCTTTATGCATGTTTTATGTGATACGATTATGTTATGGTTCTTGGGCATTATTATGAAGACGGGTGGTTCCGTGATAAACTAAGGGCGGGTGAGCCCGATATAGCTCTCCAATGCATTGGGTAACGCGAAGGAGTGAAACGTTAAGGTTTATCCGAATAGATTTTAGGGAATATACTGTAATGGGTATTCCAAATGTAACCAAGAGGGTTACTCCCTACGTAAGAATGTTATGAATGCCTCAAGTTATCTTTATGTCTTATGATTTCTATGATTTATTCATGATTTTATGAGGTAGGTTAAAGTGCCTATGTTTTATGGGTAAAGTATGATTTCATTCTTATGTATATATGAACTCATGTTTCCTTTCCATGTTTTTATAACCCATACTGAGCTTTTTATGCTCATCCCAAGTTTTTTTGAAATGTTTTTCACAGGTCAAGAGAAAGGTACATGATATGATGATAGTGTCAAGGAAGTGTCAAGAAATAATCCATGTTTTATTTTAAATGTGTTTCCATTGATGGGAATGAAGAATATTATATTTATGTAACCAATTTTTTTTATGTGGAATGTAATGCATGTTTTATGATCTAATTCTCTAAAACTCTAAACCCGAAAAGATCCTCAATGTGTAATCTTGTAATAACTCACGATTAAGTAAGGTTTAAGGCTGGTGCCTTATATATATTGTGGGTAAATCATATATGAATCATGATTCTTCTCTCAGGGCCCAATGTTGGACTTCTAGATTTAGGAAGTGGAGGTTTTAAGAGTCTCACTTAGGCAATGATATGCATTTAATCCATTTTAGGGATTTATCATTTATTATGGTGTAGAATGACTTTTTTAACTGTCACGAATATATAGAACATGTCTACTTCAACATGATTAAAAAATACCAACAAAGGGGTGACACTCTTGATGATCTATGGAGAAGTGGTAGGGATATTGTGGTATTACACCATGTTTGGATAATGGGTGAAAATCTAGTCATCCCTTGGATTTAGGTATAGTTCCAATTATAACACACCATTATTTTATTATTTATATCTCTTTAAATAATTGTTTTGTGTTTTATAACTTATGATAAAATAATCACCGAAAAAAATGAACAATTATATATTTTTGTAGAATATAAAAATAAAATTCATTTTGAAATAACTAAATGAATCATAACACATAAATTTATTAATGGAATGAAACCAAAAGTAAATGAAACAACCAGAATATTGGAATTTTCATAAAAACTATCTTAAATAAATATCATACCACTAATAACAAATATTGAAAGAATAAAACACCTTTTAAATATAATATTCATATTAACTATTAAATAATATAATACGATGAATTATTTTAGAGATATATGTAACGCTATATCTATGAATTTAATATTTTTATTATATAAATATAATTATTGGTTTACAGTCATTGGATATATGGTCATTGGATATAGGGTTGTTAGATATAATTTAACCCAATATGTATATTTATGTTATGTAATTGCTAGTAATGAATTAAAAATAATATAATTCAGATATAATAAATAATTCTTGATTGAAATTAAAAGACAATACTATATTATAAGAATATCTTTTTCATTGTTATTATTACTATTTTTATAGAATGATTTGACGTGTTTATAAAATTAAAGGAAATATTCTAACATAAATATATTTATATAATTTAATGATTAAAAGATAAATAATTATAATATTAAAATATGCAATCAAAATCATTTAATGTTAAAAATGGATATTTTTGAATGAATTTTTATAAAGTGTTATATATTTTTAATTTAAAATATTAAATTAATAAATATAAAGGGTGATTCTAAAAAAATTAATTTTGAAATATGTAAACTAATAAATTAACAATTAATTAACAAGTAATTAATATAAAATATAATTAAGAACACAAAATGCATAAAAATATAATTTTTTATAAATACGGTTTTCTATAAAATTTATGTTTTCACTTAAATGTTAAAATTTTAATACATAGAAATTAAATTAGATTAAATTAATTAAAAAAATTTAATCATCATATAGAACATATGTAAGGAGGTTAATTTAAAAAATAATAATTGAAATAAGTGACCGAGGTAAAAGTTTGATGTCGTAGTAATAACTAAAATGAGTTGAAAGGGATAAATTAATGTATAATGGCATAAAATATCATTCAAATCTATATCTAAATGAGTATAAGATGTAATTATTAGCTTTAAAACATCTAATTTATATAATTTTATTCGTTGGATCAACTTTCTATATATAAATACATTCTTTAATCATTAAATAATTATTATTTGCAAAACATCCACTCAAGATCACCTATAAAAAGACCCCACATCTCCAAAACATGACCCACTATTTTCCCTTTTTTTCTAAAATAACACAAAAAGTATCTCCCTTAGAGTCCAATCACGTGTTTTGGATCTACTAGTTATAATAAATATTCCTAAATCCATGATTTTTATATGAACCTTTTAGAGAAGATTCATGTCTCCAATATATGTTTTATCCATTTCTTAATCACTATTGTTCATCTTTTTCATATAACTCATCATAAATATTATGTTATTATTTTATTAAAACATATGTAAATCATTAATATTACTCAAATTTGATAATATAACAATATAATAACATTTTTATACTCAATAATATTTTATAATGTCTTCTTGGTTCAGTCGATTTTAGGACATATATGAATGATGTTATAACTTATACACAATAAATGAATATAAAAAATTAAATATTAGTAATATAATGTAATAATTATTAATTAAATACAATTTAAAATTTTTAGAAAGGTAATTTGAAAAATTATATTTAAAAATTAATATAATTATTTTCTAAATTTAATAATCAATTAAAATGAGAGTTTTTAGAATCCCATGAAAACCATTATATTAATTTCAACGAAATATCCATTAAAATAAATAAATAAATAAATAAATATATAATAAATATTCATTAAAATTGTAGATATGATGAAAACATGATTAAAGAGAATGTGTTGGAACCACCAAACTGAAGAAAATATGGAAGCATAAGAGTTAAAACCTGAATATAAATTAACAATAAAGTAATAATATTTAGGTAACACAGATTTGAAAATGAATGTTTTTTTTGGAAAATATATATGAATAAGGTTGTTTGTGAATATGAATAATAAACCTAATTTTATTATATATGGAGTTAGAGTGTGTACGATCAAGAAGAAATTTGAGGAAAGGGTTTTCATCAAAACTCATATTGAAATAGAAATTGTTTATCACTAAATTTACATTAGAGAAAATTATATGTTATACCTCCTTAATTACAATTATATTTTCATCTACTATTATTATTATTTTTGGTTTACATTTCTTCTTACTATTTCACTACACTTTGGTTTATAATTCAACTAAATGGTTCCTTGTACATGTATCCAACATTATCATTTCATTTCGGTCGGGAATATTTTATCACCATGTTAATGATTATAATATATACTTATCCTTACTTATATGATTTATTAAGTTCATTTAAAATTTTCATGTAATTTATTTATGCAATTCTTAAAGGAATATTGTTTTCATTTTTACACTATATTTATCTCCATCGTTTTCTTCCATTTTCTTTTTGAATATTCATTTTCATGATTTAATTTTATTAAAATTACATTTTATTCACTTTGCACTAATTTTCTAAAACTATTACTTTAAAAATTATATTATATTAAAAACAATTAAGAAAAATTAAAGGATATATAAATATATTTTTCAGTGAATTTTTTTAATTCCCTTATAAAGTTTTTTTATCTGTATTAATATCCTTTTCTGTTTATTTTTCCTTACTAGAGACTTTGTAGGACCTTTATCGGTCAATGATGTTATATCAAGCCTATTTTCTGCGAAGGCAATGCTGCAAAGGATAAGTTGGCCCGTCAAGGTAGAGTTGATAAGGACATTGTTATCTACGATGAAATGGGTTCTCTTCCAAAGAGTTGAAACCAAGTTATAATCGAATACTCCCTCTACTTTCATCATTTTTTGCCACCATGATTTTTTTCATCGGTTGTGACTTGTTGTTATCTTCTCATTAAATAAAATTTTAATTTTCAGTCTATACAAATTATTTCTCAAGATTACTTAATATCATGTTTTAGGAAATTTTAATGAAATTTATTTATTTCCCATGTGATGATTAAGCTTTGATATGTTTTAATAATGAACACATAAGTATGGTTTTTTCCTTTTGTGACTGGTGATCCTCAATATATATATCCCTTTTATGAATTGGATAAATATTTTCATCTCATGATATAAAATTTAAGGGGTTGGGGGTTGATCCCAATCCATTGTTGGACTCTTTCCAGAATGTGATGATGGTCTAGTTAGTGAACCATGAAACAAAAAAAAATATTTTCTAAGCTTAAATATGTTTCGAATTATTATTTAATATCTCTATGTCACGAAATAAGCCTATGTTAAGATTTCATGGGTCATGATTATAGGCTCATATTACTAAAAATACTATGACTCTTGTATTATGTTATAACCAAATTATTTTTTCATGATTCATGATTTTTTATCCATTTTGTGTTAGGTATGACTTTCTTATGTTTTGTTTATACACATTGATTATGGTCTTGTTCCCACATGTTTATCTCGTGATCATATATGATATTTAATTGTTACCACATAGGTTTACACTATACTGATCATATTAATTTCTTATGTTTCCATTTATTATGTTATAAAAAATATTATTATGTATGAAATTTCTATAAGGGTGTCAATTATAACGATTATTTATGGGAGATATTGAAACATGTTTTTAAATTATGTTGGTTATGTATTTTGTCTCAACTACATAAAACCTATACATCATGAGGTGTGATTTATTTTGACAAGTAATGAATACTCAGGTAAAATGAAGTACTATTTAAATATATATATATATATATTATTGGGTTTCTTAAATTTGTATTAAATAATTTATTAGATAATATTAGGTATTATTATTTGTTTAATAAGATAATGAATCTTAAAACTACAATTGTTGAACCAAAATTTATTTAGTATAACAATAAAATGTTATAGGTCCAAATAAAGGTGTAATAATTTAGAACATATTAGGATTTATTTTACATAATAAATTATTTCATACCCTACTAATTATATTTTTATACTCACACTTTCCTTTTAATATTTAGTTATTGGTTCTTACTAGGTGTAATTAATTACACAATGAATGTAATGGGAAATATATTTATTTCCCAAAAATTTAACCAAATTGGATAGGTAATAGAGTGAAAAACATTATAGATAGTCTTAGAAAACTTTATCAATCAAATAAAAATAATATAAACCATTTTGAAATCCAAAACAAACTAAAAAAGAAGAAACTCATCATTTATTCCATCATATGAAAACACCCACAGTACTTTAGTGGGTCTTATGGTCCACTAATTTTTTAGTAGTGAATCAGCACAACAAAAAAGTAATTTTTCATTATCTAGTGTTCATAAAATGAAATAAGTTGATTCATCCATTTATCAATTATATAGTGAGGTATATCAATTGTGGACCACAATCAAGAACATGTGTCAGGAGGACTAAAATGACTATATGGAATGAAAGGTGATTAATAAGATTTTTTTATTAAATATTGTCCTCTAACTCTTCATAATTAAATAGAGATAGTTTTTTGAAGCTGTAACAAAAGTATTTTGAATATATTGGTACATATTAGAATAATTTCATGACTTTCAAGGAACTCTTATGGTTTAATTCTTAACCCCAAAATAAAAACCTTTCATATCTTTAGTCATAGAAAACCATGTTTTCTAAAATCATTAGATTAATAGAGGTTTATATAAGTGAATAATTTTTTAGATGTGTTTTAAGGTGTAAATTAAAATTAGAAACTACCTTTATTCTTCCATATTTGGGGAAAGGAAGTAAAATGATGTTTCATGGAAAATAAAATGATAAAATATATATAAGAAAAAAGATTTATCTTATAACGCACTAATAACGCGTGAAGGAGAATGCATAGATTTTCCTCATTGTAAAAATTAAATGCTTTAAGTGTGTAATAGAAATCCATATTGAACATAAATTCTAAAGTGATAAAAAGTGGAAAACCAAGGAAAAATATCGAATGAAATAATAGCCTAATAAACCACCCATACTTAGATGACTTAATTTTATAGAGTATGGAAATTAGGCTAACTAGTCCACAAATCAAAGGTATAATTTTGACTGTTGACATCAACAAACTCCATATCCAAGCGGTAAAGGAATGGTGAATGAAATCAAAAATATAAAACAGGGTCATTAAAAAAATGTGGCTAATGATACACTCATCATCCACAAAAAAATGTAAAATTTAATTCTTTTTAATTTTATTTATAAAAAAATATTAAACTAATAATGTTTCTTAAGTGTAACAAATAATTACCCAAATTTACAGATATTGAATTATATGTGAAATTTCCCATTGGTGTGATGATTTCCTCTCATGTCTATAATCCATATTTTATTTATGTATGGTAATATTTTGCCTACAAATTTTATTATTCTCCCTATAGTTGAATTTTATGTGATTTTTCCACGGATTAGATCTCTCTACATAGAACCTGTATTAATTTTTTAGGAATAGAAATCTTATCTAATATCCCAAATCAACTCCTGATTGTATATCTATGAAAGTATGACTATGAAATATCTATAAATGTTACTTTCCTTGTATGGGTGTTATTCTCTAATAAAGAGGTATATATAGATCAAATGGATTGGGGAATAACTCAATACTAAATATATATATATATAGTGAATATATTGATTTGTTTTTAAGAACTGTATCATGGACTCCACGAAGATCATGATTCTCAGTAATAAATAGAACTCATACCAAGTGTCATTTTATATCAAATAATACTTATAATATTCACCCAATTAAAATTAAATTATTGAATATTAAATTCCAATATAATATAGATATAGGTTTTATACACCCATGTGATTCACTACGGGGTTCACCAATTTTCTCTGTTATAATAAATATAGATCAATTCATAACTATTTTGATTATCGTGAACTCAAAAAGATCATGATCAAGAAAATATATCCTCACCTCGTATTGATGAAATGTTTGAACCATTTTTAGGAGCTCAATACTTCTATAAAATAGACCATTGTTTTAGTTAACATTAATTAAGGATGAAAATATAGGATATAACCAAGATTTAGTTTTGTAAAAGATATGAACATTATAAATTTAGATTAATGTCATTTAGACATATAATTTCTCCTTTTATTATCATGGAGATGATAAAAAGAGTCTCTAAAGATTACCTCAGTTAATTTTTATTATTTTTTTATAGATGATATTCTAATATAATATAAAATAAACAAAGACCATAAAAAATCGTTTTAGGTATTAAATAAAGACCCTACGAAAGGATAAACATTAAAACAATTTTTATAAGAATTAATTTAGGATACATAAGTATCATTCCTTGGTCATGTAATAATAATTGAGGGTAAATCTATGGATCCATCAAATAAAGTGGTGATTGGAAAAAAACCCATAACAATAACTATAAGAGAAATTTTTAGTGTTAATAGATATGATATGAAGTTCCCAAAGGTCTTTGATTGTATTTATTGTTAGTTAGGCTTATTATTATTGTCAATTTAATAATAAAAATGTGATATCATAGTTGCTGAATTGGAGTATCAACCTAATGAATGAAGTGATATAATCCCATATATGTCGAGTAGTACAAATAAGTACTTATTCCCAATGAAAATCTAGTTGTACAAGTTCATTTACAATATAAAAAACTAGGAAATTGTTGTAATGATATTCAATGAGGTACGATAAAGGTTCTTTTGAAGAAATAATCATAGTACATTACACTATACATGTAGTATGCTTAAACGTTTATTGAGAATGGAAAAGGTAAACATCATATTATTATTGAGATGTTACATAGCTAAAATACTTCAAGTAAAGGTTGATAAGCCCTGTTTACTATGGTTTATAAGAAGTGGATAATATTAGGAGAGACATTTGTCATTGGAACCTTATATATATCTTGTATATCTGTAACACAAATGGTTTAAAAATGTTCAATGTTTTCTGTAAGAGCTAGATAAATGTGGTCAACGCATCCATGGATTACATAATATTTGAAAATATCTCATATATTTTTTTTATCAATCATTGATTATGGTTTGTGAAAGAAAATATAGATCTAATAATGAGATACTATATTACTTATTTGAATATTCCATCTTGAGAATTTATTTTGATTCAATTGTTTGGGACAATATTAAATGAATTTGGATTAATTTAATAATTCCCAAAATTGTTTGGAGCTTTTATAATGTGATTTAAGATGGTTGAAAAGTACTAGAGATGATTTTATATGGCTAAAAGTTTATTTGAATATAATGTGGTGTTACTGTTCTCAAGAAAAAGTTTTTATAAATGGTAATTTAATTTATCCAACACATACTGTAATTAATCAATTTAGAAGACAGTATTTCCAATACATAAGAAATATTTCCTATTCATAAGATCATTGAGTCACAGGTACTAGATTTATTGATAAATAAAAATGGAAAACACATTTGATATATGAATATTATTTTTATTCTATACGTAAGAGATTTATCATAGGAGAAAGAGAGTTGAGATATTTGACCTGTCAATATGAAATCTTGCAAACCCTGTATGAAATTTTAGTATGCTGAAATTTTAAAAATAAAAACTCATACGTTGTAAAAAATTTCTATTGAGTATAATAGATTTACCATACATAGTATTGTTGGGAAATATGTAAGTGATTTGATTATGTGTGAAGCATTTGAGTTTTATGAATTTGGATAAACATTAATCTTGTAATAAATTTTATAGATAATTTACCTAAGAATAAGATAAATTTTCTACACATAGGTGAATTTTATCTAACACATACAATGTATTCTCATGTGGTATTTTTGATTTTCAACGATATTCTAGGAAAAAGTAAAATTTCATATAAATCCCATAAAATATTTTCCTTGGTGAAAAATTAAAAATTCATTAAACATGATATTAAGAAGAGTGATAAAACGAATGATGATGGAGATGTTATTATATTTTTAAAACATAATGATTCTTTTTGAATACATGATCCAAGCATGAGATTTTAATCTTTAAGGTTTTGAAGTGTGGGATAAATTTTTGAAAGAAATTGTTCATATTTAAATGATATGAAATGACTTCATTGGATTTTCAAGAATAACGCAGATAAAGTGACATTTATTCATGACTTGTTCACTAGTGATTAAGTCATTTATGGAGTTTTTTGTTATAAATAAGAAAGAAATAAGATTAATTAATTTCTATAACTATGCATCAAATTAAGTCTATTTATGTACATATTTTAATGTTAATACTCTCACAAAGATACCGTTTGTTCCACACAATATTATATGTTTTCATAATATTTTTTTTAAAGATATGGATATTTTTTGGTATAATTTAACACTAGTATATTTTTTAAATATGGGACCGATCTTGCTGAAGTATAAAATAATGAATTATCTATCCATTTCAGTTTCACATTACAATGTTATTCTTTTAATATCCCTTGCGTTAAAAAACATGGTGCATAGGATATTATTGGAACCAAAATAGTGTATTTAATAATGATTTTTTAAATTTCCCCTGGTAAAATTTGACACATTCCATTTATGGAATCATGAAATTATAAGAGGTTATTAATACTTCTGAATATGCATATTTAGTAAACCATGAAATAATTAAAGTAGATATAATGTGTTTTCTATTACTACTACTAGTGAATATTTTGGTGAAAATGATGAGTGAACTAAGTTATCTAGATGTAAAAAATTAAGATTTCAGGAGTTATATTTATTACTTAGGAAGAATAATAGGGAAGATTAAGAGAAATTTCAACCTATTGAGATGATAAAGAAGAGATAACTGAGGTTGTGAAACTTATACAGTCATGAAGAAAGTGTAAAAGAAGAAGAGTACATGATGTTATGGTTTAGTGTGAAATAATAGTTTTTATACACTAACAAACAATATTGGGATTCTGAGTTGTTATCTTCTACATTTATCTTCAATGAATCCGGGAGATTGGTAATAACAAAAACTAAGTTTCATGGTTTGGCTGTGAAGATATTAAGGATGTCATAGTCACACTTATTGAGAAAACAAATCACCACTAGAGGGTGAATAGATATACTTAGATAGACTATTAATATAATTCAATAAGTGAAGGAAATAATCTAAAAATATAGTTGGTTCCATGTAAGTGTGAACACTATGGGATACAATATAAAGATCCATCGACATGTATAATATAGTGGAGGTAGGTCACCTATGTAATATGGTGATAAAAGTATTGTGAAATATGGAAATATAGGTTTCAAGATAATCCCTCTACCAACCATTATAATTAATAACAAGATTAGAAGTGGAGAATCCATGATATAGACATCCCAAACACATCAACATTGGGACCCAACCATGTAAACACTAGTTATATCTTTTATTTCATAATCAACATTACATATAGGTGTATCGAAGGTAAAAAATACATTTATTTACATCCTAACATGTGATATAGGTTAAAACCTTAATATGATTTAATGTAAAAAAAGAATAATTGTTTTGGGGAAAATAAGTTTGTTAACAATTGTTGGTCGGAGTGGACACTCAAGAGGGGGGTGAATTGAGTTCCAATTAAAATTTCTGTTAAAAAAAATTTCTATTAAAATCCCCCAATTTCAAAAACAAATTAAACTGTAGTGAATTTATATAGATTATAAAGGTTCAATTAGTTTCTCAAAGATTGATTAATTCTCAGTTAACTTAATCTTATGATTAAATTAACTTTTGAAACTAACTTACTGATTTATAACAAATATAAACACTTGAGAATTTAATTATCAAAGTAGCTTTGAAGATAGATTATATTTCAAAGTAATAGCAGCGGAATATGAAATAAATATGTATAGTATGGATATAGAGTATAACTATAAGCACAGAAAATTAACCAAGAGGTTCAGTCTCAAGCCGAGACTTAGTCCTCTCAAAATTTTATATAAGAATGATCCACACCCTGGATCGGGGTTAACAACAGTGAACACACTGTCCAGGTCACAAGACCTCTACCACAGTTCTTCGTGGGAAAACAAACAACAGCAGCAAGCTGTCCAGGTCACAAGACCTCTACCACTATCCACAGTGGGAAATGGAGTGCAAAAAGATTTGCTGAGGATTTACAGATCCTCCAGTGAAAGTACAGGAGTCAGTGTGTGTGTTTAATACAGCAGATAACACACACTGCTCAAAATGTAGAATAAATCACAGAACAAGAGATGTAGAGTTTAGAAGTGGTTCTGGTGATCTCAGTGTAGCTCTTGTATTCGATCAGAAGAGAGTTTGAGTCCTCTTCTCATTTCTGTTTGAGAAACAGAGTGTCGTATGCTCCAGGTTCACAGGTAGTGAGAATGTAGTCGATGAAGTTCTTCAGGGTTCTTCTTGTATGCACAGAACACTTCTCGAGTATACTTGATTGTCTATATGCTTCTCTGTGTTCTTGATGGAACTCGTTTTTATCTTCTTGTGCTTCTGGTATATTTCGTCCACAACGCACTTGTCTGGTTCGCATTCGTATTCGCATTATCTCTTATTTTGGGCAGCGTAGTCTTCTCGTATTTATCTCCCGACAGGGGACAGAAAATATTTCTTTTCAGCAGGTACGAGGTACGGGTTCCTGACATCCGACAACCTTTATCAGATATTTGACAAAACATCAAAATGTATGATATGACCGTTAGATAAATTAAATAAATTAAATGTAGGAAATAAAGAAATTAAAACAGTGAGTCGAGAATGTATGTCACTGTTGACTTCAACTGTGGTCTTCCAACTGTGGACTTCCAACTGTGGACTTCCTTCTGACTGCTGATTTCAACCAAAGGCTTGCTGTCTGTAGGCTTGCAATGGTAGCTTTTACTCCATGTAACTATAGCCTCTCTAACTGTAGACTTGTAACATTAAATTTGTAGAGCTGTAACCTTTGTCAACTGCAGACTTCGATCATCAGTAAACTTAGTAGACAGAAGCTGTCTAACTGTAACCTTGACTGTAGGCTTATGACTGTAGGCTTATGACTGTAAACTTGTTCCAACTGTAGACTTGTTCGACTGTGAACTTGTTCCAACTGTAGACTTGTTCGACTGTGAACTTGAGCAGAGAAAGCTTTGAACAGAAGTCTTGTAACTGTGACCTTCGTCTGTGAGCTTTGACAATAGATAGCAGTAGACTCGTAACTGTAAGCTTGTATTAGTCTTCGACTGTAACCTTGTAACTGTGAACTTATTGCAACAGTAACTTAAGGTGACAGTTAACTGTAACTGTGACTTTGAGAAGAAAGCGCTGAATGTTAGCTAACAATACCAAACTTATGTAACCACTACTGTAAGCTATTACAGTAAAGTTATGAGAGTAAGAATATGAACTGTTTAGAATAAAATACGTTTACGCATAGAATAATAAGATTAATGCAAAGGTTTAATACATCATAATCAATGTTTAAGCATGATTTGGGATTATCAAAACAGGTGATTCCAACAATCTCCCCCTTTTTGATAATCACAAATTATGTCAGTATGAAATATAGAAGTATCAGAGAGAAGTGTGCAAAACACAGTATTAGCAATATGAGCGCAAAAATGAGGTATAATCCGCAAGGATTTCTCCTCTCTGTATAGGTTCATTTCTCCCTTGAGTTTCCCTATTTCTCCCCATTTCTCCCCCTATCTATTTCTCTTTATTTCTCCCCCTTTGTGATTAACAAAAAGAAAGACAGAGAGAGAGAAAAGAAACATTGTATTAATAAGGAGTACAATACATGACCCAAAATGTGAATACATGATCCCTATCAAAAAAAAATAAACAGACTCAATCCTCTTCATCTGGAGGTAAGGGATCTTTTCCTTTGGAGGAAGAAGATGGAGCAGGAGGTGAATGATCAACAGGCTGAGGAATGGCAGCAGGAATGTCTGGAGGGGCAGCAACAGATGCTCCTGAAGGCCGATAGTGAGTAGCTTGCCGAGGGATAAGTGGTCTAAGGCTTATGAGGGCATCAGCAGGAGACATGATGGAAGAACCACTGGGGTTGGAGACAGGTAGGGCAGGAGGAACTATAACAGGTGTGCAGTCCCCATGAAGAAAAGGTAGGAGCAGATTTCTGAAATCCATGATAATGTTTCCTCCTCTGTCCATGGCAGATAAGAAGTCATCTTTGTTTTCCAAGAATTTATCCAAAGCCGGGGTCAACTCTCGTAGCTTGCTAACTTGTTCTTTGAAGGCTTGAGTTACAGGAGGCAGCTTCATAGTCTCTAGCATGAGCTTGAAGTGATTGTTCAACTGATGCTTGGTGAAAATCCGATCAAAGTAATAATCCACTTTACTTTTGATGGCCTCCTGAGAAGCAGTAGCAGCCTGCAGGTGCTCACGAACAAAGCCACTGACTTCTCTTGTAGTAGCAAGGATCTGTAGGTCTGATGTGTCATTTGCACGGGCCTGAGTAAGCTCTTCTCTGAGCAGGCTTCTAAACTGCTCAAGGTCCACAGGAGAGCTAGATGAAGGAAGGGACTTGACTGAGAATGCCACTGTCTCCTTGAAAGACTGAGTCAGACTTCCAATCACTTTCTGAATGACAGCATCCTGATTACTAAAGTGTTCTTTTACTGATTTCATGAAAGCCTCAAATACTTCCACAAACTGCTTGACCACTTCTTTGATGTATCGAATCTCACTGGCCACTTGTGTCTGAGAACTGCTCAGGGCAGTTAAAGAAGAAACTGATTGTCTGAGGGCCACTACTGCTCCAGTCCAGCTTTCAATTTGGGTGTGGCACACTTTCATTTCATCCATCACTTCTTTGATTGGACTTCCCACAACACATCCTAGAGATAGTTCTAAGGATTGTTCTACATTTTTCAGCTCATCAAAAAGACTGGTTTTCTATTCAGCAACAGACTGTCTGATGGTCTCCTTCATTTCATTCTTTAAGGATTCAAGGTCTTCCTTGGTGGCCAATCCTTCAGTTTCTAACACTGGAGAGCTGTTAGGTAGGATGACTGGATTTCTTGGTGGTTGGTTTTCCTCATCTGAATCCTCATAATTGAGTCCTAACACCATGTATCCTGGATCTGAGGTACATCCTTCTATATCATACATTACAGAGACTGAACCAACACGCTCCCCCTCACTTGGAGGTCCTTCCTGAACACTTTCTACTATCTGCTCAACTCTGGGTAATTCTAAGTTCTCTTCTGTAGCTCTAGCAGGTTCCATACTTGCTTCCTCTGTAGGTTCAGCAGTGAGGTTAGCCTCCTTCTCTGTTGGGTCGTCAACCACTTCCATGACAACAGTAGTAGAGACCACTCCTGCTTTCTGGTCAGACACTGACTTGTCTGTATACCCTATCAGAGGGCTCATACTAAGTTCTTCTGCAACAGTTTCTTGATTTTCATTTAAAGTTCCAGCCTCTTCTGCTTCGACTGTATCACCCTCATCAGAGGTGTCCTTGACAAAATATTGAGATTCTTCTTCTTCTTCTGTAGACTCAGTCTCACTGTCTCTTAGAACAGGTTCTCTACTAGGTAGTTCTTTTGGAGGGCTTGCTGCTCCAAACGTCACTGTCCTGACAGGACTGTGAGTAGTATCAGGATCACACCCTTCATCAATTGGAGTGTTCTCTCTTGCAGAGTTACCAACTACTGCAGTCTGTTCATCATCTGAGTATACAGGTTCAGGCTCATCAGGCTTTAAGCCTGGATCTCTCCTATCTCTCGGTCTAGAGGGATGAGTAGAAGGGCTAAAATTCTCATAGATTCTCTCCTCATCATTCACCCATGATTTCTTCCAGGGATTCCAACTGATCTTCATGAATTTGCAGATTACTTTCGAGATACATACACTGTTCTTTGCCACTATCAACTCTTCCTGACTTCCAGCTGCACCTTTCACTTTCAACATAACCGAAATGAGTTTAGCATGAAACAAGGCACTTGATTTTGAGCTTGCCTTTATCATGTCCTCCATCTGAGCCATCAGCAACCTACAAAGGTTGACCTTCCTTCCATGTTTTAATAAGTACATCAAGTAAATATCCTGATGCTTCAGAGTTGCAAAATCTCCTCTTCTAGGACTCAGTACATGCTGAATAAACTTAAACAGAAGCCTGTCCTCTCCATTCATTTCAGTAGCAATAATTTTCCTTACAGTGCCATTGCCTGTCAATTCTTCCAGAGCTGTCTCATGATCAAAGATTCTACTATTTGGAGGAGCCGCTCCAGAATAGTAGTTGTAAATACCCTCATGAGGAACTCTTAAACAAGCAGCCCATTCAACTGATGAAAAACTGACTTCATTTCCATTTACTCTGGATACCAGTCTATGCTGATCATCCTCTTCCTCGAACTGTAGATATTCATAGAACTCCTTCACCAGCTTCGGGTAGTATGGTCCATTATTGTTTGCGAAGCATTCGGTCCATCCTTGATCATTAAGCACTGCCAGTACTAATGATCTGCTCGATAAAATCCACTCTTCACTTAGCTCCTTCTCAGCGACTATTTCTCTCTTAGTCAGATGTGGATTAACAGGTCTTATCGAGGCGTTCCCGGTGCCACTGGATTCGACTTGAGTCCTCTTTGGCATTGGTGCATCTTCGTTGACAGTCGGGGGTCACTTTGTTCTGGCCATTGGAACTGAATGAGGTTTCGAGGTTCGGTTGAAGGTTTAGGGTTTAGGACTTGAGAGAGCAAAGGTCGAGATGATTGGATTGAGATATGTTCGATGTTCTCAATTTTATCATTTAGGGATTTAGAAAAAAAATATAAAGAAAAGAAACGGTTCGAATTCCCGCAAAAATAAAATAAGATTAAGCAGCGAAACAGCCTACAGAGAGATGTAACAGTGAGGTACACCGGTGAGGTCTAACTGTGAGGTTTCAACTGTGAGGTCTCAACTGTGAGGTTTCAACTGTGAGGTCCAACTGTGAGGTTTCAACTGTGAGGTTTCAACTGTGAGGTTTCAACTGTGAGGTCTAACTGTGAGGTCTAACTGTGAGGTCTCAACTGTGAGGTTTCAACTGTGAGGTTTCAACTATGCGGTTTCAACTGTGCTATAGTTGATCATACCTAACTCATGTTTGATGTAACTTAATCTCTCAGAATTCAAAGGCTTTGTAAAAATATCAGCTAACTGATGTTCAGTGCCAATGAACTCAAGAGTGATATCACCTTTTTGATAATGATCCCTCAGAAAGTGATGTATCACATCAATATGTTTTGTCCTAGCATGAGATACTGGATTTTTTGAAATGTTAATAGCACTTGTATTGTCACACCTTATAGAGACATGTTTGAATTGATATCCATAGTCTAGTAAAGTGTGTTTCATCCACAAGATTTGTGCACAACAGCTACCAGCAGCTATATACTCAGCTTCGGCAGTAGACAATGCAACAGAATTCTGCTTCTTACTACACCAAGATACTAGTGACTTGCCTAAAATGTGACACGTTCCAGAGGTGCTCTTTCTATCTAACTTGCAGCCAGCAAAATCAGCATCAGAATAACTTAATAAATCAAATGATTGTCCTTTTGGATAAAATAATCCCAAATTGGGAGTATGTTTTAGATATTTGAAAATCCTTTTAACAGCAGTCAAATGAGACTCTTTTGGATTGGCTTGAAATCGAGCACACATGCATACACTGAACATGATGTCAGGTCTACTGGCAGTAAGGTACAGTAGACTACCTATCATACCTCTGTAATTGGTTTGATCCACTGGTTCACCAGTTTCATCACTGTCCAACTTGCAAGTGGTGCTCATAGGTGTGTCACTGCCTTTGGTGCCATCCAAAGAAAAACGTTTTAGAAGATCTTTAATATATTTACTTTGATTCAAAATAATACCATTTTTATTTTGAAAGATCTGAAATCCAAGGAAAAATTTGAGTTCTCCCATTAAACTCATTTCAAACTCATTTTGCATTATTTTTGAAAAATCAACACATAAAGAATTTTTTGAAGATCCAAAAATAATATCATCCACATAGATTTGTACTATTAAGACATCTTTAGAAATCCATTTAATAAAAAGAGTAGGATCAGCTATCCCTTTAGTAAATCCTTTTGAAATAAGAAAAGAGCTGAGCCTATCATACCAAGCTCTTGGAGCTTGCTTTAAACCATATAAAGCTTTAGATAGTTTAAAAACATGATTAGAAAAATGGGGATTTGTAAAACCAGGAGGTTGTTCCACAAATACATCCTCAATTATATATCCATTTAGAAAAGCACTTTTAACATCCATTTGATATAGTTTGAAATTCAGATGAGCAGCATAAGCAAGTAATATCCTAATGGCCTCTAGTCTAGCCACGGGTGCAAAGGTTTCCTCATAGTCTATTCCTTCTTCCTGACTATACCCTTGTGCAACTAGCCTGGCTTTGTTTCTGATTATATTTCCAAACTCATCAACTTTGTTTCTAAACACCCATTTAGTGCCTATGGTAAGAGTGTCTTTAGGTCTTTCCACTAATTCCCAAACTTTGTTTCTTTCAAACTGATTTAGTTCTTCTTGCATAGCCATTACCCAGAATTCATCACTGATAGCATCATTGACATTTTTGGGTTCAAGCTGTGAAAGAAAAGCTTGATGTTCAACCTGATTTTTTAGAGAAGCTCTAGTTTGTGTTCCTCTATCAAGATTACCAACAACAGCATCTAAAGGATGATTCTTTAGAATCCTAGTTGATTTGGTAAAGGTTGGACTAGAGATTTCAGGTTCATCTATAGGTTCGGGTTCCACAGAGGAAGATTCTGGAAAAAGTCCAGAACTGGATGTTTTTATTACGGGTTCTTTAGATTCGTCATTTAGGTCCAGAACAGATAAGTCTTCTTCAACATCTTCAAGAGAAGTTTTCGACTCATGTGGATCAGTCTCATCAAACTTAATGTGAACAGATTCTTCCACACATTTGGTTTTCTTATTGAACACTCTATAGGCTTTACTAGACATAGAGTAACCTAGGAAAATTCCTTCATCACTTTTTGGAGCAAATTTATCAAGATTATCTTTAGTATTCAGAATAAAGACTTTGCAACCAAAAACTCTAAAGTAATTAACCTTAGGCATCCTATTATTCCACAACTCATAAGGGGTTTTCTTAAGAATCGGTCTAATCAAGACTCTATTAATAACATAGCAGGCTGTATTTACAGCTTCAGCCCAAAAGTAAACAGGCAGGTCATATTCATTAAGCATAGTTCTAGCAATTTCTTGTAGGGTTCTGTTTCTTCTTTCTACTACACCATTCTGTTGAGGTGTCCTAGGAGCAGAAAAATTGTGAGCATAGCCATTGTGTGAGCAGTAAGATTCAAATTCTTGATTCTCAAACTCACGGCCATGATCACTCCTCAAGGTCTTAATCTTAAGTCCACTAAGATTTTCTACAGACTTAGAGTATTTAACAAAGGAAGAGCAGGCTTCACTTTTGTGAGCTAGAAAGTATACCCAAGTATATCTAGAAAAGTCATCTACAAGAACATATACATAGTGCTTCCCATTTAGACTTGAAATTCTTGATGGTCCAAACAAATCCATGTGAACCAGTTCAAGTGGTTGAGAAGTTGAAACTTCTTTCTTTGGTTTAAAAGAAACTTTGTGTTGTTTTCCCTTTTGACAGGGATTACACACTTTGTCATTTGGGAATTCAAGCTTAGGTAAGTCTCTAACTAGGTGTTTCTTAGAGAGTTTTCTAAGTGAGTGAATGTTGCAGTGTCCTAATCTCCTATGCCACAACCAAGACTCTTTATGAAAAGCATTTAAGCAAGTAACATTATGTTTAGCTAAAGTGTTCAAGTCAACAGCATAAACATTTTCATTTCTTAAGGCAGAAAATATTAAAGCATTTTTGGAATTATAAACATCACAAGAGTTGTTTTCAAACTTGACATTAAAGCCATCATCACACAATTGAGAAATGCTAAGTAGGTTGTACTTAAGTCCATCAACAAATAAAACTTTGGAAATTAATACTGAGTCAGTGTTACCAATCTGGCCTAAGCCGATGATTTTTCCTTTTGAGTTATCACCAAAAGTGACATATCCTCCATCAACATTTATTAAGCTTTTGAAGAACGAATAGTCCCCAGACATGTGTCTTGAACATCCACTGTCTAAGTACCATACCTTCTTGTAATTGCTTTTCAAACAGATTTCCTACAAAACAGATTAGACAAGAAATGACTTTGGTACCCAGATTTTCTTGGGTCCAGATATGTTAGCAATCAAGGATTTAGGTACCCAGATTTGTTTTATGGGTCCCATACAATTAATAGATGCAACAGATTTAGAGAGATATACTTTACTTGATCGACAACTATTTAAATAACCAGTTGAGGCATACGAATTTCCAAAACTGGAACTAGCATGATTTTTTCCAGACTTGGAAATAAATTGGGTTTTAGTAAACTGTCTTTGTCCAGGTTGGTATCCCAAGCCAGTAGCATACTTAGGTGCAACTTGCTTTCCTAGCAGTTGGGTTAGAGTATCTTTTCCATTTGTGAATGTTTATAAGTCCTTTCTAAGTTGTTCATTAGATAGTTTCAGTTCTGTATTCTCCTTTAATAATTGAACATTTTTCTCTTTTTCTACATCAAGTGCAGACTTGACACTTGCAGTAAGAGCATGCTGTTTCTTTAAAGACTTATATTTATCCTTTAGTTCATTACACGTTTCTTCCAGCATATTACAGTATTCAGTCAATTCATCTTTAGACATATTTTCAGAATCAGAACCAGATTCTGCTTCACCTTCAGAATAATAAGAGTTTAAAGTGGGAGTGTCTAAGGTTACCTCAGATGTGTTTGTCATGAAACACATATTAGCACGATTTCTTTCAGAATCACTGGACTCTGATTCACTTGTGCTGTCTTCTGAAGCACTCCAGGTGGCCTTCATAGCTTTCTTATAATTCTTGTCCTTGTACTCATATTTCTTCTTGAATTTTAACTTAGGACAGTCAGCTTTAATGTGTCCTTTCCTTTTACATTCATAGCAAACTATGTCTTCTTCTTTATCAGTTTTCTTCCAATCTTTCTTCCACTTACCTTGTCTATCATACTTACCCTTGTAGTTTGGTTTTCTGAAGAACTTCTTCTTCCTATAGAACTTCTTGAATCTCCTTGCTATTTGTGCCATCTCGGCATCACTGTCAGAATCTAAGTCTTCACTAGATGAGCTTTCAGTTGGTATATGCACTTTCTCCTTGTCTTTTCTCTTTGATGCAGTAGACTTAAAGGCTACAGATTTTCGTTTTGGTTCCTCATCTTCCTCTTTATTCACCTTTAGCTCTTCTTCGTACATCATCAGCTTACCAATTAACTCCTTGACAGGCAAAGTTCCAATATCACAGGATTCTCTAATTGAAACGGATGTGCCTCTCCATCTGTCAGGCAGACATCTCAATAATCTCATGATTTGCTCCTTTGCTGGAACAATCTTCCCGAGTGAGCTCATTGTGTTGACTATCTCATTAAACCTGAGATACATATCAGAAATAGGTTCATCAGCTTTCATCTTAAAGTTATCATATTTGATAGTATAAGTGTTTAACCGCATTTCCTTGACATTAGTTGTTCCTTCATGAGAAACAGCTAAGGTGTCCCAAATTTCAAAAGCAGTTTTACATGCAGAAATTCTATTGAATTCCTCATCTCCTAGAGCACAGTAGAGAGCATTCATAGCCTTAAAATTATTATTGTAAGCTACTTTAGTAGGTTCATCCCAAGTTATTCTTTCAGTTTCTGGAATCTTGTATTGAGACTCTATAGCAGTCCAAATATCAAAACCCATACTTTCCAAATGAATTTTCATTTTGAGCTTCCATTGGGCATAATTCACACCATTAAAGAAGGGTGGCCTGTTAGTAGCAGCACCTTCTAGTCTATTATCCATAAGGAAATTTTAGAAAATGTTTTAAAGAGATAAAATTTAGAACTAACAGAAATTTAAGATCTTTTAGATAAAACTACAATCACAGTTTAAAAACAGAGTTAAAATAAATCTTTGAGCAAGTATAACAGAGCTAAACACAACCTCTGATACCAAATGTTGGTCGGAGTGGACACTCAAGAGGGGGGTGAATTGAGTTCCAATTAAAATTTCTGTTAAAAACAATTTCTATTAAAATCCCCCAATTTCAAAAACAAATTAAACTGTAGTGAATTTATATAGATTATAAAGGTTCAATTAGTTTCTCAAAGATTGATTAATTCTCAGTTAACTTAATCTTATGATTAAATTAACTTTTGAAACTAACTTACTGATTTATAACAAATATAAACACTTGCGAATTTAATTATCAAAGTAGCTTTGAAGATAGATTATATTTCAAAGTAATAGCAGCGGAATATGAAATAAATATGTATAGTATGGATATAGAGTATAACTATAAGCACAGAAAATTAACCAAGAGGTTCAGTCTCAAGCCGAGACTTAGTCCTCTCAAAATTTTATATAAGAATGATCCACACCCTGGATCGGGGTTAACAACAGTGAACACACTGTCCAGGTCACAAGACCTCTACCACAGTTCTTCGTGGGAAAACAAACAACAGCAGCAAGCTGTCCAGGTCACAAGACCTCTACCACTATCCACAGTGGGAAATGGAGTGCAAAAAGATTTGCTGAGGATTTACAGATCCTCCAGTGAAAGTACAGGAGTCAGTGTGTGTGTTTAATACAGCAGATAACATACACTGCTCAAAATGTAGAATAAATCACAGAACAAGAGATGTAGAGTTTAGAAGTGGTTCTGGTGATCTCAGTGTAGCTCTTGTATTCGATCAGAAGAGAGTTTGAGTCCTCTTCTCGTTTCTGTTTGAGAAACAGAGTGTCGTATGCTCCAGGTTCACAGGTAGTGAGAATGTAGTCGATGAAGTTCTTCAGGGTTCTTCTTGTATGCACAGAACACTTCTCGAGTATACTTGATTGTCTATATGCTTCTCTGTGTTCTTGATGGAACTCGTTTTTATCTTCTTGTGCTTCTGGTATATTTCGTCCACAACGCACTTGTCTGGTTCGCATTCGTATTCACATTATCTCTTATTTTGGGCAGCGTAGTCTTCTCGTATTTATCTCCCGACAGGGGACAAAAAATATTTCTTTTCAGCAGGTACGAGGTACGGGTTCCTGACATCCGACAACCTTTATCAGATATTTGACAAAACATCAAAATGTATGATATGACCGTTAGATAAATTAAATAAATTAAATGTAGGAAATAAAGAAATTAAAACAGTGAGTCGAGAATGTATGTCACTGTTGACTTCAACTGTGGTCTTCCAACTGTGGACTTCCAACTGTGGACTTCCTTCTGACTGCTGATTTCAACAAAAGGCTTGCTGTCTGTAGGCTTGCAATGGTAGCTTTTACTCCATGTAACTGTAGCCTCTCTAACTGTAGACTTGTAACATTAAATTTGTAGAGCTGTAACCTTTGTCAACTGCAGACTTCGATCATCAGTAAACTTAGTAGACAGAAGCTGTCTAACTGTAACCTTGACTGTAGGCTTATGACTGTAGGCTTATGACTGTAAACTTGTTCCAACTGTAGACTTGTTCGACTGTGAACTTGTTCCAACTGTAGACTTGTTCGACTGTGAACTTGAGCAGAGAAAGCTTTGAACAGAAGTCTTGTAACTGTGACCTTCGTCTCTGAGCTTTGACAATAGATAGCAGTAGACTCGTAACTGTAAGCTTGTATTAGTCTTCGACTGTAACCTTGTAACTGTGAACTTATTGCAACAGTAACTTAAGGTGACAGTTAACTGTAACTGTGACTTTGAGAAGAAAGCGCTGACTGTTAGCTAACAATACCAAACTTATGTAACCACTACTGTAAGCTATTACAGTAAAGTTATGAGAGTAAGAATATGAACTGTTTAGAATAAAATACGTTTATGCATAGAATAATAAGATTAATGCAAAGGTTTAATACATCATAATCAATGTTTAAGCATGATTTGGGATTATCAAAACAGGTGATTCCAACAACAATGATTCACTCCCTCTCATAGGTGTGTCTCCACCAGACACTGGGATAAGAGAGTTGCACTAGTCCATAAGTTCTCTCTGATTGGATAAAGTTTTATACCATAGCTAGTATAAATAAAAACTATATATTTTATTAGTTATAAAAAAGTTTACATGATTTTTTACTTGGTGTACATAAATTTTATATTGGAAGTGATTTTAGAATACCCTCATATGGAAAAATATATTCTGAGTACTATTTCTACTATAATAGAGGTTTTTATAAATACTATTAGAAATAGTAAAAATAAATATACTAATAATATTACCGAGAGTGAAAAAGTGAATGCTGAATATCTAGTAACAAAATGTATTAAGGATGGTGATTCGACTTGTAAATATATTGGTTACGATTTCTCAAGTGAGGAAAGTAGAATCTATGATAACGATTTCATTGAATCTTATAAATACCTCTATGTTGAGGATAATTATTATGCAAAGTATACTAAATTTGAATTAGTGAATTATATATAAAAATTTATTAGGGTAATTCCTGATGAAAAGAAACTTCTGGAAGAAGCGGTTAATTTAATAGATGAATCATTATATACAAAAAGTAGTTCTTATAAAACTATCACAAGCACTTTAAAAGTGATTAATGAATCTAGAAAAAATTTATACGAATTAATATCATTGAAGAATAAATAAATTTAAATATTTATTTGTGAGAATGTATTATTTGAGGAGGTTATTAATGATTTGTACCATGGATTGAGGAATTTTCATCCTGTGCCCATAGATATCACATTATCTTAGTTATTGGATAAAATAATGAGAAACAATAGATGGATAACTCAATATTAGAGAAAATAAAAATGATTGAAGGTCAAATTTAGCTATTAAATTGTTTTTGAAGGTAAGGAAATTTCATTGAATTATGATAATTACACCCTCTACCTGGAGTTCCATGATCATGAATCTATGTTAACAAATCATTATACTAAACCTATTGGAAGCCCCCATTCTATTAGAAATAAGTACGATACCACCACACATAATTCATATGAGATTCATTCTTCAATGAAGACTCAAATTGGTGGTAAAGGGACTTGATATTTTTTAGACAATTCTCTTTTTTATGTTCATGTAATAAGAAATCACATGACCTAGAAAAATATTTTTGTGATAAAACTATTTCTAAAAATTGTGAAAATTTATATTCAAATTATATATAATTTTTTAATAAATATTTGGTCATACATCAACGGAAAATTCATGTAAGGAGACAATTTGGTCCAATAAAAAGTTCCCCTTAAAAGGATAAAAAAGTTTGTATTCCATCGAAAAATAACACATGTGCTAGGTTAGACAGACTACTCCTACTGAAAAATGAAAAAGGATGATGGGATGATTTTGTTTTTGATGGAGATTTTGGAATAGGGCTACCTATTAATATTATAATATATTAGTGTGTTAAAATTATAGAATTCTTGTATAAAGTGGGAGTAAGGAAAATGAAATGAAACCTACTGAAAGGAATATTATCCCACATATAGAAATGAATCTACCCTCCAAGAAATTGTTTTAATAATTTGTAAATTTCAATGATTTTAACAAAATAATTTTTTAAAATTACGATGAATAACAGTATAACCATGATATATATCAACCATATAATTAATAGAAAAAACATCAAAAGATATGAAAGATAATTTAAAAAATTAAATGATCCCCTTTCGATATAGTGAAAATAAATCAGTAATGAAAAATAAAACAAGAAGAAAATGAAGAAATATGGCCAAGATGTTCAAATCATAGGGAAAATTTTATTCTATTGTGGAATGAGAGGCCACAATATAGACAATTTAAATTTTTCCATGAATCTTAAAATGAATGAGATAAAACTAGATTCAATGAGGAAAGATTCAAACCATGAAAAAGATAATTACATTGTCCTAGTGGTGGACATCCATGAGAAGTGTATGAAAGGGTACCAAAAAATGGCACTGCAAATCTTAACAAAGACACACAGGGAAAGGTAAATTGGTAATAATATTTGGTTGAAAGATGTATGATTGTTTCTATTAGAAAGATTCAAAATAAGGTTAAATTACCTTATACATAAAGTGAGAAAATTTTTCCAATTATTAATGAAATGACACTAAATAAGGATAAGTGTGTGATGAAATATTGATGGATCATATGGCCTGTCAAGTTGGAATAGGAAAAGAAATTATAGAAAGATAAAAATATTCAATCTAATTTGGTTTTTAAATTTTATAAACTCATTCTAGCTATAAAGGAATATAAAAAATGAATGAATCCCACATATACAATTGAAATTTAGATCTAAGAACCAAAATATCTATTTAGAATGAAGAAGGCCAAACACTTTAGATCTTCTAGGAAAGAAGTTTTTGGATTGATAAAACTATATTATCCCAGTAACTCTAACTAATGATTATTTTATGATCCATATCAATCAAATACTTTTTATTATTATGATTTAATACTTGTAAATGATGGTGATGAATTTTTGAGATCATTCTTTTACAGTGATCTATCTCCGAATTCATATTTGTAAAAGATTATTCATTTCACATGAATCATAAATTTTAGAAATATTTTATGAAAAGTGATTTTTGGGTGTTATTTTCAGTCTCAATCAACTATTGTAACTAATAATTTTTTTTTCAAGGGGGTGACTATAAAACAAAATGAGGGAAGAATACCTTACACTTTAAATTTTTTTATAAGTGAGATCTAGTGAGTGAAGGTTTATGAATATTCCCTAAAAACATATTTTTATATTCCCTTAAGTATAGAAAGTAAAACATTTGGTACCTCATTAAAGACAGTGTATCGAAATCCTTGTTTTCCAAATTTTTTCCCCTTTTTATATATCATGTTATCCCATTTATATATATATTTGATTGGTTAGTGGCACATTTATAAGAATAATGTGGGTTCTACCTTCTCTTCTATAATTAATGGATGAATTTTAATGTAGATATAATCAAATGGGGTGAATATGAATTCTTTAAAATTATAAGTTTTATAAGGATTTTAAAATATTAACAACTGTTTCATTTATGGGAGATTAACTTTCCTCCCTTTCAATTTATTTTAAATTAGTGGGAGAGGGATTTCATTGAATAATGGAGTTCATTTGGAATTGATAACTAACACAAAGTGGGAGATTATAGTTACTATAGGTGTTTGGCTATAATTTTTTTCAATTTAGTTTGTTGTAATTTACAATTTATTAATACAAAATTTATGTCCTTAGTGATGGATTAGAGTATCCTCCCAATGGAATTTTTGAGAGTTTTTCATATTTGTTTGGAAAAATAAATATGTG
This sequence comes from Viscum album, assembly GCA_963277665.1. Classification (NCBI taxonomy): domain Eukaryota; kingdom Viridiplantae; phylum Streptophyta; class Magnoliopsida; order Santalales; family Viscaceae; genus Viscum; species Viscum album. Next base: position 20,998,467 of record OY728135.1, read on the forward strand.
GTAGTGCCTAATGAACATATAGATTGATAGGTTTAGGGAGACTGGATGAAAACATCAGATAATTACTACAGTAAACATCAAGTAGTTAAGATACTGGTTTTTTTGTAGATATAAGATCAAATAGTTACATTATACATTGATTAAGCTTCTAAAATTATTGATAGTGGAAAAATAAAACATTAGATGATTGGTTTGATATTCCCAAAATCAAAGACATGTACTGATTGTGGATCATTCTTATCTACTAATGATTAAAACGATTATAGAACATTAGGAGAGAATTTTCATGGTGAACCCTATATGATAACTTGTATTTTTATAGGTGAAATGGTAAAAAATATATCTTTGATGGATGATCCCACTGAAGTGGAGAATCCATCCATGGAGTTTATAATATATCAATTTTCATATTATCTGTTTAAACACTCTTGCAATATTCTTTATGAAGGTTGAAGTAGAGATGAAGATATGAGAGTAGAATATTTCACGGAATTATGTATCATGAATATTAATTTTATTGAATGTATTTGGAACAAGATTAAAGGGATTTAGAATTATTTTGTTAATTCCTATAATTATTTTGGGAAATTGTAAAGCGATATGAGAAAGTTGATATGTATTAGAGATGAATGGATGATTCCCATAGTTCAAATTTATAAAAATATATACATAATTTTATTAAGTTGGATACTTGATAATGGAATAAATTTATCCTATGTTTAAGAAATTTTATCTAAATGGAACACATTTTCCTAGTAAGTAATTTTTACTATTAATTTTTTAATTGTGTTTTGTGTATGATATTTGTGGAGATATAAAAATAGAAATGTCATTTGTTCGATGGGGATGTGATTTGTGTGATTTGTAAGAGATTTATTAGACATGTAAGAGAATTGAGCTATCTAAGATGCCTGTATGAAATTTTATTTTCTAGAAATTTTCGAAGGAAGAAATTCAAAAAATGTAAAACCTTTCAACAAGGTGTAATATATTTATCAGATATTTGAGAGATTTAGAAGGTTTTATGATATTCTATTTTTCTATAAGTGGTTTGAGCCAATAAAAGAAAACTTATTTTACTAGAATTTAGTAAAGTCTATGGTTGAAATATTTTTTTGATAAAATTTTCATATGAATAGAATAATTTCTCTATGTTTAAGTGTATTTTTTCTATCACATATAATGTTTTACATTATGAAATTTGTGACATCTAATGTTGTTTTGAGACAAAGTAATGTATCTTACAATGTCTGTTCTAAATTTTCCTTTTTGAAAAACCAAGAATTTTAGATTTATGATATTTTGACGAATGATAAAACACAAGATATTGGATAAATTATTATGTGTTATTAAAATAATTATTATTTGTAAATCCATGATCCGTGTATGAGATATTTATATTCAAGGATGTGAAAGAAAATATCAACACATTAAAGAATTTATTTACATTTAAATAAGTTGAAATTATTTTTTTGGATATTCAAGATTAATGAAGGTGAAGTTAAATCAATTTCAACATGTTCAATAGATATTAATTAATTAATGATGATATATATGTAAGATGAAATAATGAAAGGAGTGTCTTGTGTTACTATTTTTGTTCAAAAAATCATGTTGTTTTCTGAATTTATTTTTATTTTAAAACTCCCATCCTATAAAATATAGTTCTACACCACAACATATGCGTTTTGTAAATTTTTAAAAAAATTTGTAGATTATTTAATCGATTTTAATATTGTTATATTTTAAGTAATATAGATCCAAAATTATAGAAAATAAAATAATGATTTTTTTGTTTTTAGAATGTTAGGTTCATTTCTCAAGGGTTTTCTTCAAATAACCCTTGAGTTAAAAAATAGAGTGCATAATATATCATGGGATGAAATATAGGGTATGTAATTAGGGTTATGATGGTATGTCCCATGATAGAAATTGGAAAATTTTATTTAAAAAATTTTTAATTGAGAGGATATAATTAATATAATATCAATTTCACAATGATAAAATTGGGAAATAAAAAATAGAGATATAGAAGAGTTGATGTTTCTACTTCTTATGAGTATTGAATTATGAAATTTTAGTGAACCAAGATATCTTAGATATAATAACAAGAATTCATGAGATACATAGAATCTCATGGAAGAAGAATAATGTTGAAGAGCACATATAACATAAAATTAATAATAAGAAGATACAACCAAGATAATGGAACCTAATAGGCCTCAAATAATAAAATCAATGAAAAGATAAGAGACTAAAGCTATGGTTTTGTGTAGAATGATATATTTTTATATATAATCTTAAAGTGTTGATATCATTAGTTTAGATCACCAAAATTTAGTTCCAAATAATTTGAAATCTAGGTTAGAAAAGAGGTTGATTCTCGCTGTTCAATAGTGATGAAATTTAATGAGTAAAAGACACTATAGTTGAGGAAAAATATCTTCACATATGTGTGAATAAAAATAAGGGTATATTGAGTTTATTTGATTCAATAATTATATTAAGGAAGCTGAGAATCCATATGATGTAATGGAAGTGTGAAGACTATGGGATAAAATTTAATGATCCCTACTCATGTGTAATATAGTGTAGATAGCTCACCTATGTAATTTCACGTTCAATTTCTTGTTAAATATGGGAGAATAATTTTCATGATAATCCATGTATGACCCACTATGAATGAAAAAGATTTATTAGATGATAATACATGTCTTGGACATTCTAAGAATAGGTATAGGTTTCCCACATTGGATCCCAACCCTATAATAACACATGTTCTATCATTACTTCAGAAATTTACTTTGAATATATGTGTATGATGGTGTAAAAAATAATAGAATAATATACATCCTAATAGGTCACAAATGATAAAAAATGGGTTGCATTGTAACTAAAGAATAATTGGGTTTTGGTAAATAATTTAGCCACACCTAATTCACCCCATAGTAGGGGTGTCCATACCAGAACAATAGGGACAATAGGCTAGTTAGAATTGAATCATTTTGATAACATTTTCAAAGATGGTTAAAATACACAAACTATGTTAAATTAAAAGGTATTAAATTTTATTTTGGAAGATGAATATGATGAATATTTCAAGGTGATTAAGAGATGGGTTTTTACTACTCCTATACTCACATTACCCTACAATGGAGAAGGTTCTTTAATATACAGTTGTATTGGGACGTGTCCTCATGAAAAATGATATGGTAGTAGTACATTATTCACATCAATTAAAGTTCCTTGAAAAAAATTACCCTACAGATTAGTTGGATATACAAGTATTAATATTTTTATTAAATATGTGATTGTGTTATCTTTATAGTGAAAAGTGAAATATATATACTGACCCAAAAAGCATGAAGTATATATTCACACATATGGAGTTCAATATGAACCAAATTATATGATTGGATTTGATAAATTAGAAGTTGAATATGGTGGTTGATGCTTTGAGTAGGAAGAGTCAAGATACCTTATCTAACACAGGGTTTGAAAGAGACCCGATACTCAATGATTTAAAATGTATGTTCTTGAAATAATAATTAAAGGGGTTAAATCCTAAATTTCCCATGTTTTTTCTCAACCATCCATTAATGTGAATATTAAGAAAGTGAAAAATGAGGATATATAGAAATAAAATAAGGTAATGAATATTTTAGTCATAGACATATAAAATGATGCAATTATAGGATTCTCAGAATTAATATGTGTTACTTTAATATAAAAATTAATGGATTTATTAGATAAGTAACCCAACTCATCATCTTATATAAATCATGGAGACTTAATGAGGTATAGATATCTTATGAAAAACTTCCAGTGGTACAACAAATAGAGGGTCATTTTGAGCATATGTCATGATTATTGGAATGCTAGGGAGTCAAGTTAGAAAAACATAATTCTAAGGGGATGATATTCCCATTACCCATACCTGTATAAAAACTAGAGAACATTACAGAACATTTTTTTGTAGGTATTTTTAATACTTCTAAAGGCCATACTTCCATTTGGGTTATAATTAATCACCTTATAAAGTTTTCACATTTGATTTCTACTCTTGACTATTTATAACTCTATATTCATTTGAAGATATATATAATGGATGTTTTACTGCTACATAGAGTACCCCTTTCCATTGTATAAAATTTGGATATAGCTTTTCCTTGATGTTCTAGATAAATCTTTAAAAATAATTAAATATAGTGTTTAACTTTAGTATCACATATCATCCTTAGACTATTTTTAATCTCAAATGACTATTCAAACACTAACAGACATACTGATATCCTATTAAATTGATTCCAATGGAGGTTAGGGTAAATCATTTCCCTTGGTAGAGTTCTTGTATAATAATAGTTTCCATTTTAGTGTTCGGATGGAACATTATAAGGATCTGTATAGGAATAAGTATAGAACATCAACATATAGGGTTGAAGTTAGAGAATATAAGATTATGAGACTAGGAAATTATCAATAATTATAGAGATGATTCAAACAATTCTGTGGCATATTAAACCTAAAAAGTGTCAATAAAATAGTTGTGCTGATAATCATAAAATAGATTCAGATCTTGTAGTATGAAGTTAGGTATTAATATGAATATCCAAAAGGATTAGGTTTATGAAATTATGGAAGAATGGAATGTTAATCCATATACACATTGGCTCTTTTTAAAGCTTAGATCATATGGGGATGATATTTTATTATCATGTACTTCCAACAAACCACTTATAAGTGAATTATGTCATCCATTTATCACTTTTGAGGAAGTACATCCATGATCCAACACAAATAAAGAACTCATAATTTGTATAACCGGAACACAATATCTCTTATGATGGATAATTGATATAATTTTAGGATCAAGAGATAAATTACTAGGAAACATGAAAAATCAACTAGTTAATGTTTTTTGGAAGAATTATATGTTTCAGTATGAAATGTGGTAACCTGAAGCTATAATGAGGTAGAAGTAAACACATTTTTTAATCATAGTAAATATTATTCAATGGATAAATCCTTTGAATATAATATAATATGATACGATTTTAGTATGTATTTCTATTTGAATAAATCCCTTGAGTTTTATTTGTTGTGATATATATGAAACACAAAAAAAACTATGTTTTATTATGGTATTATATTATAATAAAATATAAAATAAATTGTTAGAAAACTAAATAAAATATAAGTAGTAAAATTACTAACGAAAATAATTCATAGTTTAATACAACGACATCATGGTTTAAATTTTCATTATCATGATATTGTATCCATACCACATTGCAAATGACAACAATATAAAGATTAAAAAACATTAAAAATATAATAAATATATTGACAATAAAATTAGTCAATATGATGAAAATTTTTAGATATGTATGTAAATAAATATATAGGAATTTAATATGACTGTTATATATATATATATATATATATTAATTTGTCATATAATAATTAGAAATATGGCTATTGGATATATATTCATTGGATATATAGTAAACGGATATACTTGTATCCAATATGCACATTGATGTTTTGTAATTTTGATTAACAAGTTAAAAATAATATAATTTATATATATTAAATAATTCCATACTCAAATAAATGATAATAATTTATTATAAACATATAAAACAACATCAATTCTTATATCTAGATGTGGTTAAAAAAACATATTCATTGCATACTCGATTGGATACCAACTAAAGTGGCCCAAATCATACCCAACATAATTAAAATTTCAATGACCAAATATCAAATCTCTTATATATTTAAGACATTTTAGGTTTAGAGTCCTTGAGAATTAGTAAAAAATACATGAAAAAAAACCCATGCCTTTATCATCAAATTCATTTTATTATATTATACCAATAATTTATTATTTTACATCAATTCATCATCATTTACCTAAAATTCTCCACAAATGATACCCTTATAGGAATATCATATTTAATACATTTATTTATAACCTAGTGAAATGGAAACATAAGAAGGATGATCTCAAACACTCAATATGGATAAACATATGTGTGAACAATAAAAATTCACAAGTGATCATAATATGAGCATTAGGGTAAGAGAACGTAATCAAGTCACATGGAATAAGAGATTCACACCCAAAAAGAAAATATTCAGATGTCATGATTCATAACATAAATCATTGTACTATCATGAAAAAATAGTAAAATTATTCAACCATAGAGATATATGTGAAATCATCCTTTGATCATTAAAACAATTAAAATTTATAGCTGGTATACAACCCATAAAGGTATCTTGGGACATCATATTCATATTTCCATTAATTTCACCCTTATATGAACCCTTTAAATTTATTATCATACCCTTAATACTTGGTAAAAAGATATAATACTAGTTTTGAATTGTTGGTAAAGCCTCAAACACCATTTGTATAGCCTATAACAAAAGTTTGAAGAGTCATTCAATGTTTCATACAACGGGATAAACCCATACCAATAGATTTTTTGAAAACTGTAGCTATAGGTTGTCTCTAAAAATGGTTCTCAAATCATTGGTATATGTTATATATGTCAAATACCTATACCAAGGGTTTTTTAAAATAATTTGTATAAGTACTTTAAAAAGAAAATCATGCATGTTTTGATCCTAGAACCTCCCACTCATAGTTAAACAACTTAACTATTTAGATATAATGATTGTTATGAAAATGATATTATAAATATTATTATATATATTTAAGAGTAATTTTAATTTTATAGTATTTAATGTTAATTTACTAAATAATTCATAAAAAATTAGTGCAACTATACCAAAAGACCTCCAAAATCATTAGTATAGTCCACTACTAATTTTTTTAGCACTGATGGTATATATAACTGAAAACATAGGACATATGCAGATATTTGTGTACAAATGTTGGTATAGGGAACCTATGAAATACCTTTAACAATTGTTTTAGAGAATCGTTGTTATATTCAACCAAACATTGGGACCTATACCATTGGTTTTATAGAACCATTTGTATATTGTTCCTATGAAATACCTATACCAATGGTTCTAAAAGACCATTGGTATATATGACACATATACTATTTTTTCTACCAATACATTTGAACAGGTATGTAAATATTAGTTAAGTTTATATCATTACATTTTAATTAAAATATAACTACTTCAGAGGATAAATCATTACCCAATACATCAGATAAATATATTGAACCCACCCATTATCATATATAATTTACACAAAATAATAACATGAATAGAATCAAAATATTTATTTGGCTTATTCATAAAACTCATAGAAACATTTATCATTCCCTTATAGTTTGATAAATCAATTTAAAATAATTTTGTTTAATGAAAAAATCCGTAAAAAATCAGCGTAATACATACATAGAAAGAAGGTGCATAATATCATTAGAACAAATCTATATTGAAACATAAAAATCATCAAAGTATATTGATGTAGATATGAAATTACATTGTAAAATCCTATAAAATATTAATTAGAAAATAAAAAATATCATTTTAATTTAGTTACCATAGAAAAAGAAAAAAATTAAAAAATAACATCAAAAGGTTTTTATATGTAATACAATTTAAGATTGAAAAATGATTTAAATAAAATTGAATGAAAATATTTAAATACAAATAAATCCAGAAGAAGAAGTATAAAAAAACTTTCATTTAGTATTTTTTCAAAGATATTCAATATTGAATTTCATAGAAAATATTAAGAAGTTTCTTTTTGAAACCCATTCAAATAATTTCAAATACCAAAGAAATTAACCTAAATAAATCATGTTTAGAATAAAAAATTATTGAAACAAGTTAAAGAACATGGACATGGAGGAGAAAGTGTTCGGTAAAAGTCTTCCATACTTTAAATGTAATTATTTTAAAATAAAACCCCTTACCACTTTTCAAATAAAATAAACTTTTTAAAGAAATAAAATAATAAGAAACTTAAATTACCCTGGGTATAAATATTCTCGTGATATTATTTTTCAAATAGGTATTATATATACCTTATAAATGAATATAGTTGAATAAAAATTACTAAAAGAAAGAAATATAAGATGATAAACCCTTAGAAAATTTCTAATACTTGAATAAACAGTTCCATTGAAGAAAATAACAATGTATGATTAAAAAACCTATGATTTCATTGAACGATTATGTCAAAATACATTCATTTGGTACTAAATGTATATATATAAAAGAAATCATGATGTAGAAAATGAAACGTGTCTCATGGAATTAAAATTGAGAAAAACAATCCCATTAAATGATCATAATATTGAAAATATGAACCAATAAATGAGATTTGATAAGACAAGATATCTTTTTATAACATAGTCAATGAAGAACTGCTATAACCAAAAGAATATAAATATAGTTAAGAATCCCCTTAAGTAGGAATTACTCTAGGATAGAATGGTCATAGATAATTATTGTTCTATCCTTATAATAAAAATATATCCTAATAATAATAATGATTTAATTATATCACAATGGTTCTAACACACCTGGAGAAATTTTAAGAAGAATGAAACTTGAAATAACTTAGTTAAGACAATTACCTCTTCCTTGGATATCCTTATTTATTGAACACGTTAATCCCCCATCATATTGGTCTGTTGAAGAGATTGGATTCTTTAATATATGTATAAGGGAGTTTATGAGTATTTTACAGGTATTGATTTGTCTAATGTTATCAATAGTTGCGTAGAAGTGTTTGGATCCTTTTATAAAAGATAGGAGTGGAACCTTTATAAATACCGATGATGTTAAATTAATCTAAAAATTATTTTCAAATTCAGGTGAAAATAATGTTTTTTTAATATAAGATATTTTATGATACAATTAAAATAATAAAATAAACATTAGATATTTTTTAGTTATATTTGTGGCCATTTCTATTAGAATAATAATTTAACACATTTAACATAAACCTCAATGACTACATTTCTACCTCGGAAAATTATTTTTCTAAAAAAAAAATCTATTAATTAATTTGCAACATATAATTCAGAATTTTAAAAACATTTTGCATGATTCCATTTATATAGGTGGTAGAAATAATATCTAATATAGGTATGAAAAAAAATTAATTAATTTAAGAAAATTTCCTTTTTCATAAGCATAATTATTTTATAGCAAAATCAATTTTAAAATTGACCACCATTTAATTTACTAGTTTATTAATTTAAAAATATAGTTATCTGACTTTAAAACAAATAAAAAATCTAATATAACATTGTAAATGATTAATTGAATAAAAGGATAAAAAACAATTCTTTTATTATAATAGAAAACCACTTAGATTTTAAAATGTCTAACATAGTTTTCTAAATTTAAAATATCATTTTTAAATTATTTATTTCAATTATTAATTATATATATTTTTTCTATTAAATTATTTACAGTCTTCTAGTCATTCTTTTATCATGATGAGGTCACTTAAGTCACAATATATGAAAAAATTGTATTTTTCCATATTCACCCTAAAATCACACCTTTTAGAAAATATAAAAAATTAAATATATGATACTTCTGATATGGTGAAACCAATAAATGAGATTAATGTTTTCAAATTGGAAATATATAATTTATAAATTCCACTTTTAAATAAAATCATACAATAAATGGAATAACAATTTATTTTAAATAAAAACTATTTAATTTTCAAATATAAAATCATATTATTTCCACATTATTAAATAAATTTATTTATAATATTATAATAATAATTAATATCAGTATACATTTATATTATTAACATAAATATTAAATTAAAAAATATCCAATAAGAAATTATTTTAAGTCAATATATGAAACAATTACATAAATTTCATTTTGTGACACAACAAAATATTAATAATTTTAAATGTATAATGAGTATTTAAAAGATTATATATTATATTTTGATACATTATATAAACAGAAATATGTTTTTAAATTATATATATAAATTTTTAATTATGAATATTAATATACCGTTAAAGAAACGTCTTATTAAAAATACCTAGGTAGTTACATCCCCTTCAAGAATTTGAATCCGCTTAATATTATTTTGAGTTAAAAAAGAAGGGATTTAAAATGAAATATAGTTCAACAAATTTAACATACATAATAGAGGAAACATATTCTATCAATTAAATCGAAATTAAAGTAACATAATCATTTCATGATCCTTTTTTTGAGGTAAATAATAGAGATTTTGAAAAAGATATCCTAAATATAAGCAACAGTTATCTCAATGTAACATATAGGGTATTTATCAAACATATTATTTTAAAACAGTATTTTTGCTTTTATAATATTCAAACTTGTGAATGAGTTTCTAAAGAAAACCTTTATATTTGGGTTAAGTTATTCATGTAAGTCTTGATAGATTTTCATATTTTAATTTGGGTTTTATGAATTTTTTTCTATCAAGATAGTGAAATAATAAAATATACTTATTTGATATCATTCCATTTTCATAAGAAAAATATTACCCCTTGGTTGGGTGTTGTGATCCATTTACACCACTATTTCATCTCACATTACATATGATGATTATCTAAGTTGAAATATTCATGTTCAAAGCATGAAAATAATCCTCTAATTCATCATGAAATATAATAAAGGATAAAAGGTTATTCCTATTATTTCAAACCATTTAAACATCCAAAATTATTAGTACGACAAAAAAAATATACATAAACCTTTATATGAATAATTGATACCTCAATCTTCAAAACCTCAATAAAAATACCCTACAATAAACATAAATCAGTATAAAAATAACTAACAATAAAAACATAAAATTTTTCCTAACCATGATCAAAACACAAAAATCAGAATGATTTGATCACATATTCATCATAAATAAACTTAACATCTATCTATAAGTGATATTAATAACTCAAAAAGTCACATACCAAAACTGTATATACCCTAATCAAATATTCTTCCAAATATACTTCTATTTTCCCAAAAAGGCAAAATCACCATGACATATAACCACAAGAAAATCAAATATTCATCCAAAATTTGACTCAATCTTTATTTATAAAATAATATAAAGCACTCTTATATAAAATTACATACTGGATAATAATATTCCTTTTATTATAATCCTATAATATCTCTAAAAATCTGATAAGATGTTATCTCAATTAACCATAATTACCTCAAAACCAAATAAAACATCAACTGTAAGGGTTATACTTTTGAGTATATTTCCCAAAAAAATAAATTAAATTATTCACTAATAATATTTAATCTAAATCAAATATTAAACCTAAGGTTTATATACATATCGATGATCAATTGATACCCAATCAAATATCTCCAAATATCATTAGTGACCTTAAAATCAGATGACATAATACCTTAAAAGGACATCTATATCTTTAGATTTATGATCATCCCAAGACTTATCAACTCATAATGGAATCAAAAACTCCAAAATGTTATTAATTTAAAATATTATAAACTAAAAATTTATCTAAACCATTTTTATGATACCAAATATAACACTACCAACATATACACCTGAATGTGGTCTTAAAAATATATTATTTACAAACATACTATGATTTAAACTGAAGAGACCCAAACATAACCATCAGTAATTACAATTTTAATATACAATTTTTAATTACATAAATTCCAATGAACATTTAGGTTTATGTTTTATAGAATTAGTAAAAAAACATCAGGTAAAAACCCCTAGTATTTCACTTCAAATGCTAAATTTTATCATTATATTTATAATGTATGATTATAGATAATATTTTCATCATTTACCAAAACAATACCCACATATGATATGCTTCTAGACATGTCATTTATAAAAAACATTTTCATATGTTTGGGAAATGGAAACATATGATTGGTGAGATAAAATAATCAATAAGGATAAACATAGTCATTAACTGTCGAATGTCATAAATGAGCATTTTATGTGCATAAGGGTATGAAAATAAAATCATGGTTTATAGAATTAGTGGTTCATAGCTAAAAAAATGATTTATAAATCATGATTCATGGCATAAATCGCTGGCCTAACATAAGAAAGAATTAATTAATCAACAATCAAGATCTATCTGAAATAAAAAAATTAAAAAATCCTTATAACATGTAGAAAAAACAATAATGATATCTTGGGAAATAATACTCAAATGACCCTTACAATCATCCATACAAGACGAATTATAATCGAATAACCCACCTAGTTAATTTCAACATATACTTGAAGAAGGATAAATCATTTCCAAAGGAATTGGAGGGATATATTAGACCCACCCACATCATTGAATATAATTTATAAGACCATAAAATGGATAAAACAAGTATAATTTTTCACTGTCATTAGAAAACTCATCAAAACATTCATTTCTCCTTTATATCTTGATTAACCCATTGAAAAGAAATGAGTTTCATGAAAATTTCCTTCAAACATCTTTATAGTTTATCCAAATAAATAAATTGGATGGTATTATTAGATAATATTCTCAACAAAGCATAAAAATCATTAATTTATTTTGATAAATTTGAAAAATATATTTATTAAAGTGTTAAAAATATTGATTAATATATGAGAAAAAATATCCCTTTCGTTTGGTATCCATTCAAAATGAAAAATTATGAGAACATTATGTAAAGTGTTTCCTTTAAAAACTATAAAAAATTGAAAATTAATAATATTAAAAAATAATGGAAATAAATTTTGGAAAAAGTGAAGAATCAATAAATATAGAAAAAACATTCATTTAATATTTTTGTAAAGAGAGTAAAAGTATTCCACGTGGAAAACTTTAGGAATATCAGTGTTAAATAATTATAAAAAAAATTCAAATACGATGAAAAATAAAATCAATAAATAATTTATGTTTTTCAAATAACTTTATTGAAATAATTTAATGAACATGAATATGGAATTGAAAGGTTTTGGTGAAATACATAAAAATTTTACTATAATTATTTTAAAATAAAACATGTTATGAATTACAAAACAAAAAACCACTTTGACAGAAATAACCTGATAAAGAACATAAAATACCATTATTATAAATATATTCATGATATTATATATTAAATAGGTTGTATATACACCATATAAATGAATATAGGTGAATATTTCAAAACATGTCTCAAAGAAGTACAATTTTGATAAGAAACCCTGAAACTTTTATTAATGCCAGAAGAAAATGTAATTGAAGGAAATTACATGAATGATTCTATAAAACTAATGAATTCCATGAAAACTAATGTCAAAATATATTTTATGGGAAATTAAATAAACCATATAAAATAAATAATGGTTCATGGCATCTAAAATGCCTAAGGGAATAGAAATTGGGATGAAAAAACATACAAAGATTGTTATAATTGATGAAGGAATTAGTTAATGAAAACATTTTGAGAAAAAATTAAATCCAAAAAAAGAAGTTTAAATAAAAAATAAAAGAAATAAATGGTTTTGAAACACATAATGTTTTTATATCATAGTCAATGAAGAATTAATATAATCCATTGAAATGAAGTTATATTAATAACCCACTTACCTTAGACTTTCTCTAGGTAAAACACTCTATAAAAGAATTTATAATATATTTAAATTTATTATAAAGATATTTTATACCTATATTTATAATTATCATACCTGGTACCATTAAATTATAGTTTCTTATAACCCATTTAGAAATTATTATTTATTAAAATTAATGTTTAACTTTTAATTATTCTATTTTCCATGTAATTTTTGATTCATAGGATTTGGTCCCTAAATCTTGTGTAAATCCTACTAAATTTGGTTTATAATAATTTTCATCCCTATAACCATAAAATAATTTAGATTTTTTGGGATAATCCATGTTTTGTAAAATTAACATGAACTTTGAATAGAATCTAGTTGTTTTAGATGCCTTTTTTTTGTTGAAAATAGGATACACCACTATTGTGGAGAAAGTCAAGGGGTTCCTTGTTGTGCATCCGTGAAAAACATGGAATGGAAAATGAATGGGACTGGGTGTTCCTTCATGGTAGGTGCTATAGGAAGACTCATATAGGACATGGATTGGGAAATGTCACCATGATCATGTTTGAGAGAGTGGTGTGAATAAAATAGCATCAGTTCAGGCAACATTTCATAGGGTAAAAATGTTTAGTCTGAACATGTTTGAAGCAACCATGACATTGAATAGGTGGTGACGGGGGTTGTGGTCATGGTCAGGATGGTTTTTAAATGGGAAAATCAAGCATCATCATAGGTGAATCTTGGATGAATAAAATAGTAATCATGTATGATGATTATAACGGGTCTTGAATGTGGTTTTAATTTTATTATTTTCACTATTAATTGATTTCTCTCTAGTCACTTGATCATTGCATGGATTGAGACATTTTCTAGTGGATTTTAAGTATATTAGGGTATGTCTTCCAATGAACTTACTTGATAATGTTAGGATATTTTGTAATTTATAATAATTATATATAACTAGTTTACCTTACTATAAATTAATCCATGTAAGGTGGTGGATGATCGTATTAAACCAGATTCCTGATAGCCTTTCACCTCTTATCTAATCGTTATCCATGAGCAATGAATTTCTTCCCTCCTTATTTAGACGTGATTATACCATTTCTGGTGTTGAGTTTTGGGTATGTGATTGTGACACCCCTTGAATTTTTATTTCTTGATGGTTTTCTAGAAAACATATCATTATAGATTACAATGAATTCTAAAAATTCTTGACATACACATATTCAAGTAGGTATTTTGATGTGCTTTAGGTGATGATGCTCTTGATGAATCATGAGGTTAACATCAACAACCATAAGGTATGAATTTCTTTTCAATATAGAGGTAATTTATGTTATTCTTATCAGGATATGACATTGTGTTCTTATATTGTTATACCATTATTGAGTTTGATATTATTTGTGTGCTTTCATATCTCTTTAGAACATGTTTTATTATTGACCACATGTTTTTCATATAAATAGTCTCGAGACTCATTGTGTGATATGGTATGTCAATGTCTACATGTGTAGCATGTGAGAACCATGATTTTTTTGTTATGACTATAAATATATGTAACTGATATGATGACAATATTTTCTTGTGATGTGTTAAGAATAGACTATGTTTTTTTCTACAAATGAAAAAAAGAGAAAAGTTGAACATTTTTATACTTGTATCCTTATAGGAGACATGTTTAGTTATTGTATATCACATGAGGATTGTACTGAGTTTGATGATGGAGAATAGTGGCCTTGTCTGGCCGTACATGGGAGCACAATGGTCTTTAATGGTCTTACCTATGGGGAAAAAATGGGTGATGATGGTCTTCGTTGACTTGACCATTAACATAGTGTTGAGATACAATTAAACTATAACCTTACCTGGGGTGTTGTTGGAGTATAATGATGTTGTGGAATAACATGCGAGAGATAGGTATTGATAACATGATACTAATTTGTTGACCTTGTGGTGAAACCTAGTTCAAATCTTTAATTAAGATCATTCTAACTGCATAGAGCCGAGAAAAGTACTCTTTAAGGTTTTTGGTGGCTCGGTTAGTGAAATAGGACTTGGTACACAATTTTATGTCATTTTTGTTTAGATTTATTTATTTTCATGACATAGACACTTATTCTTGTAAACTCATGCTAAATATTCATTGGTGGTGTCCTATTGGGTTTGTTCTCAAACCCTACAAAAACATGTTGATGAATGTATAGACATATAGGTATATAGAAATTCGAAATGTCCTATTGATATTGAGATAGGATATAGAGAGTGGTTCCCGAATTCATTATCGAGATGAACTTCATATTGATGTCGAAATGATTTGTTTACCTATATTTCATGATCAAATTCTTGTTTGACCTTCCATTTTGGGGTTCTTTGGATTATTGTTCTATATAACCAGTGTCACATTCCATTACATTTTGATATAATTTATTATTTATTATGAAATTTTGTTTAATGATATTACATACACTTTTATTTATTGATGTTGATTGTATAGTCTCCCCACATACGGTAATCATACCTTGTTTTCTATGATGAAAAATCATTCATATGGGGAGGCATTTCTGGATCCATGTAGTACTCTAGATCAGACCTACTGAATTGGGATTGAGAATCAAAAATTTGTAATAATGGATTAATTAATTTTTCTTTCTTCTTTTAAATTTTTTGGGAAAGGTTGAAAGGAGTTAGGTTGTGTGGAACTCAGGTAGCAGTGTTTCTATATGCATAGAGAACTCACATGTAATAGACCTTCGGTCTACTAGTTATGGGATTTGTGAAATAGTTTAATGGGATTTAGGTATGTTCAAGCATCATGAATATAAATATTAAATTATATTCCATGTATATTACCTATTGTGTGATACATAGTATTTCTTTAATTGAATTAATTGATTTGAGATATCTATTCCTGATGGACTTGTATTCTCTATTGAGTGATATATATGTGTTTCTACTTTTTTGATATATGAGTGACGAGATTAATTAATTTTAACATACTTATATAGTTTTTTAGTAAATTTATGATTTTTACTAACATTAAAGAACGTAGAACTTGTCTTGAGAATTGTGAAATATTAGGAGGGATATACCATGGGTTATGGGTGACCTCCTAGGAGAACATTTTAGTGATCCCATGGACTTGATAAGATCTATCTTTAATTAACTACATCATACATCTTAAATTTACTTTTGGAATTTAATATAATACCAAGTCGATGTAGGCTTATGAGACTACCTAGAGACACAATATAAGATGATCTTGTGAGGTAGGACATCCTTGCTTTACCATTATACAAGTAGGTGAATGAATCTGGTCATTCTCTTTTACATTTTCTAGTTGTTTTCATAAGCCTATGTTTCTCCTAGGGTCACCAACATAGTAAAAATTTAAAGAGGCAGAGTACGCAGGAGATTGCTCAACTATAACCCGGACATTCATCTCCAGTACCCTCCATCTGTCCAGGGAATTAGAGGCCCTTAAGATGCCAAGGAAATGATTGATACCATGAATGGAATCGACAAATTAGTAGAAACATCTGGTGATCTAGGAGTAAGGTTGGTTTCCTTCATTATTTAAGGACATACTAAGAGGTGGTGGGTTGTTATGAAACTGGTAAAAAAGGTGAAGTTTCGATTTGGGAACCCATTTAGATCCATTTATTCGAGAAGTTATTTTTCGGTATTCTAAAGATAATCAACCCTCAGGATTTCAGGGAGCTTCTATAGGACTTGATAAAAGTGTCTTCTTCCTCAACATGTTTCACATAGTTACTTTTACTTTCCAATATCTTGTTTGAGAATAAGGTACAAAAGGAAAGGATGTTCAAGATTGGATTTCAACTAGATTTTAGATTCCAGGTTATGAACCTCAACCTGATGAAATATTCAGGGGATCTTCACAAATGCCTGAATATCAATAAGGGTACAATGTAGGATATAATAATGCGTATTCTTCTATATTTTAGTGGAATTTTTAGTGAAACATTTGGAAATTAGAAAAAGGAAGGTGGAGTATATGTTGTAATGCGATGATAGATAGTTTGATCATATAATGGGTTCATTATAATCTTATGTGAGAGAAATATGTTTACAATGATTCAACTAGGGAATTAGTGTTCATTACTAGAAGTTTTTTTGAAAACCTCAAAATGAATCCAATGGGTCAATACTGGAAACCTATATAACTTTTTCTCGAAGGCATCATAGACCAGGTCTTATAGGGGATCATGTTTTTAGTATAGATCATGATACAGAACTAGAATGGGTCCTCAATATTAGTTTTTGATCTCTTATAGGTTGATAACTCATACAAGTCATGCATAATATAAACAAGGTCTTGGAGGTGAGGTAGGCCATATATATGTATTGGACTAGGTCCCAGATAATGATGGAAAGGGACCATAAACCTTCTAATGTATGGTTCAGAATACATCTATAGTTTCTACTAATTTATTTGATACTGATGCTTCATGTATTTTTATATATATTCATGATTTTTCTAGCCTTAATTTACTAGCCATAAAATATGTATATTTTATTTCTATCACTATTCCCAAAGGGAAAATATTAGACCATTATTAGAAATGTTTTGATTGTGCTGTAATAGTCAATGGGTATGGAAATTGTGGGATTTTATGATCCTAGAGATCAATATCTTTTGACATGATCCTCGACATGGATTGTATTACTTGCTCTCAAGATAACATTGATTTTTATAGAATATGGGTATTATTCTTTTTCACCTATGGGATAGAAGTTCGTAATGAATGATGAGTGGGATATTGATGAAGGAATAATGGGACCACACCTGAGTTAGATTTGTTCTATCATCATTTATGTAAAAGGCATGGTTCCTGAAGTATAATGAATAATATCCTCATCAATCTTCCCTCTATTGGTGGGATGTTATCTTTATGTATTTCCAGATGACCTCTCTGGTCTTCCTACAGATAGATAATTTGATTTTGAAATTTGAGATTTTGTATAGGGAACAATTGATATCAATTAAAACTTGTCATATGAAACCAAATTAGTTGAGAGAGTTAATGGTGAAATAGAGGTGTTAGAGGTAAAAAAACCTTTATTTTATTGAGGAAATTACCATGGGGTGCTCTGGTGTTGTGCTCAATGAAGGAAAATGGTAGCCTTTGGTTGTGTGTATACTACATAAATCTGAAGAAAGTGACTCTAAATAATCGATTGCAATTTTCAAGGATTAATGAATTTTAAGATCGTTTATGGGGTTCTTGGTGGTTCTCCAAGATTTATCGTCAATCAGGCTACCAAGGACATTGGTCTAGAGGTAAGGGTATTCCCAAGACAATGTTAATTGTAGTTAGAGATTGTATATGTATCTTTTTATTACTTTTGGGTCAGATAATACTTCTATAGAATTCATGGATCTCATGAGCATGCTTTTTTATCCATATATTGAATCTTTCATCATTGTGTTCATTGAAGATATCATGGTGTTCTCTGATACATTAGACATGAATGCTAGAAGACTTGAGATTATGTTTAATACACTTCTAGTGCATCAAATTTATAAAAACATTTCAATGTTTCACATATAAATTCAAGAGGCGTGGTTTCATGGAAAATTTATCTTTGAGACAAGTATTTATATAGGACTCATAAAATGTAGACTTCATGATATATTGGGAACATCCTAGTAATGTGTACGAGATCAAAATCCTTTTTTTCCTAATGGGTTACTATATATAGTTCATTTATGACTTCTCTAGTTTGTAATACTAATGAAAAATATGACCACAAAGCGAGTGATGTTTATGTAGTTTAATTAGTATGATAAGGTTTTCCTAGTAATGAAGAAGGGATTGTTGAAAACCCCAGTTTTGACCCTTACACAACCTAGGATTGGTTAAGTTGTGTGTTTTGATGCCTCATGAGTTAGTTTTTTCCATGTGTTGATTCAATGGGATCATATAGTCTCTTATGGGTCACCTTATCTATGACCCCATGATTGAACATACTAAACACATGTCTTTCAGTACACTGATGTGGACTTTGCTATGTAGTATTTGAAACATTTTCTCATTGATAGGAGTTTTATCATCTACACAGACTACAATACCCTCAAATTCATCTTCTCCCAATAGGATATCAATTTGAAATAGGTATGTTGGATAGATTATCTAAAAAAAATTAAAATTCAAGATAAACTACTCTCTAGGGAATGGTAATGCTATTGTGGATGCTCTCAGTAAGAAAACATAGGATATATATGATCTTTGAGAGAAGACATCATAAGATGAATGTTGTCAAATGTGTTTTATGGGGGAGTGTCTAGTTGATACATTATGTTATCATGGAGTCTATCCATGTACACCCTTAATGATCAAGTATTTATTGGTGGACTATGTGAAAGAGAGAAAAGTGTCATATCCCAATTGTGTAGTGACACATGAATGCTTGGAAGGGGAAAACCAAATACTATGTTGGTTAGTATATGATGATAATGATGTATATTACATCTCTGATAGACTGGTTATTCCTGATTAAATGAATGAGTGTTGGATGAGAGACTCTCATACTTCAATGTAAAATGTTAAACTTTGTTCCACAAAGATGTACCATGATACCTGATGATAGTTTTGGAGTCAATGTATGAAGATTGATTTCACTAGTTCTGTATCATAATACCATACCAAAAAGTAGGTAAATATTGAGAATCAAAATCCAAGTGGTTTTTTATATATACCTCTAGATCTTATGTAGATGTGAGATGACATTATATTGAACTTTCTGATGGGGTTACGCAGAACAATGGGGATCTGTAATGCTGTTTGGGAGATAGTCGATTAGCTAATGAAAGTGACTCATTTCATACAAATTTGATACAACCTATCCATGGATATGTTGGTGAATTTGTATAAATAATATATTTTATGACTACATGTGGTACCTTCAAGTCTCATATCATACAAGAATATTTTTTCAAGTTGTGGTTTTGGAATGTATTTTAAAGGGATTTGGGGATTCAATTGATGATGAGTATGTCATAACATCCATCAATCAATTGAATATCATAGAGTGTAATCCATATTCTTGATGATATACTTTGTACTTCTGTTATGGTCTTCAGTGGAGTGTGGGTTTAGAAAATAGAATTGGTAGAATTCATGTAAAAAGTTAATTTCAAGGATTCTATTTAGATGACACCTTTTTAGGCTCTCTATGAACGGATGTGCTTCTTACCATTGTATCGACATCCAGTGGTAGAGACAATTTTTTTGAGGCTGAGTGTTGTGTATGATACCTTTAGGAGAGAGTAGTTTATTTGGATGTGGTTTATTATCACTAATAATAGGAAACAGTCATATTATGACCAGATGAGATGAACTTTGGATTTTACTATGGGAAATAGTATTTTCATTTGGGTGTGATCTCAATTGGGGTATCATCATTTAGAGAAGCAAGGTCAAATAGAGAAACAATTTGTTGGACCAATTGAAATAAATGAACATATTAGAGTAGAAGCATACTTTTTGGATATTACGTAATGCACCATGACTCTCAACCCATTACATTTTTGGTTTTTGGTGTTAGTGGTGTTTTAGAGGAGTCTTGAGGCAGTTTTATGGTGGTTTGAGGAGAAAAGAGATGCAATAGGAAATAAATATCATTAAAGGGGTATATGTTGTGAATTGGTGGCTCATGATTTGTGTATCTATTTAGTTTCATAGCATGTATGACAATGATGTGGAACCCATGAAGTGGATTCACATCATGAAATTATTTCATGATGTGTAATTAATTAAGCCTTCAACCACAAATATTTTGGTTGATTTTGATCTTTTTGTAAATTATTTGAATTGCACATCATGAAAGGGTTAAAAAAAATTAATGTGTTGAGTTCAATGTATAAAATAGATATTTTATTAAAAGACATCCTCATTAAAATTTACCATTATACCTCCCATTTTTGAAAAATCCCTAGGTGATTTTGTAGGGTCTTCCAACCCTCCTTTATTCCCCTTGATTTGTTTGTTCTGGTTGACGCCTCTTGGTGGTCAGTGGTAAGACATTCTATTTTTCTTTGTTGTTTTCTTCCACTATTCTCTCAAGGATCCACTAAGGTGGTACAATGTTTTTTATGTATTGGGACGAATTTGGGCGACCCCTTCATGTGATGTAGATTGAATCTTCATCTCATGGTAGGGATGTAGTTTCTAGGTAGTTTTTCCTCACCCAATGTTGTGAAGAGAGATAAAAATGGTTCATTTAGGAAGATAATTCATTAATTCTCTTTTTTTGTATCATGTTGGATGTTTTTTTATTGTTTATCTTTGTAGGATGGTTGTAATTGATTTATTTTTGATAAATAATTGTGTAATTTAAATTAATGGAGGGAAAGTGGAATGATTCACATACTTTTATAGAATTGACATTATTGTGACATGAATATCATAAAGTATGAATTTAGTACTGAAACTTGTGGCTATTAGGGTATATTTTTACACTGCGTTAGAATGATTTTTTGATCCCTTCTTATTGTGATTTGTTTGATATCACACTAAATAGGAAATAATATGATCAATTATATTTCTCTAATGAAATAGTTTTTGCAATATTGTTTCAAATGTCATAATGAACCTATAATTAATAAGAGCAAGTGACAGAATCTCACTCCTAAATCAATAAAATAGTTTGTGTGTTCGTGATGTGCGGTAGTGATGTGTAGTTGTAGTGTGATTGGGGAATTTAGGGTTAATGGGTGTGATGTGACCAAGAATTTGGGACATTGTGGTGATGGTTAGTTTGGCCATCATTTTGGGTAGTAAGGGGGGTTTTTTGTTTGGAAGGTCATTTTGGGAGGTGAGATGATGGTTTTATGGGAATGATGATCTTTTGGTGATTTGTGGTTGAGTTTTACTAGATGCCTAGGTAGTGATGGAATAATTGTTTAATGATTATAGAAATGACTAGTGATTGGTTTGGATAATGGTATGGAAATTATTGATGAAAAAATAAATGATGGGTTGTTTGTTTAAATGTTGTTGATTCAAAATAATGAAATGAATGATATGGATAATGGTATTGGTTGGAAAAGGGAAATGTGGCCAGTGGATTATGTTGTGTTGTGAATTTAGTGGCGGTAGAGAAAGTAGAAGTGTTGTGAGTTGGTTAGTAATTTTTTTAACCCATATGATGGTCTTGTGTGTGGATTATATATATACTTCAATATTACTTGTGATTTATATATTCACCCCACACACATTAGGCACTATGTGATGACACCTATATTTTCTTATGGAGTGTTTTTTGAACACATCATGGGGATGAGGATGGATGGATAGACACATAATATTCCATGATCGCTCTTTTATGGGAGTAGATATTAACATGTAGAGATTGTTAGAGTTATTTTTGTGAACTAGTTGATGGATGAGGTGTATTCGGGTGGGATGTGACATAACCATGCTATGGGGCGGTGGCACAGGTGTATTTTGGCATGTTGTAATATGACTGTGTTTTGGGGATATATATTTTGGGGGTTGTTCATTTTTGGATGAGAGAACAAGGTTCATTTACATCATGTTCATAATTATTTACTAATTTGGTTATAGAAGTGGTTGTGGTGTGATGTCCTGGGACTCTATAGGTGATATAAAATGTGACAATGCTATGGGAAGGTAGCCCAAGTGTATGTGGGTGTGATGTGATGTGACTTTGCTTTTGGGGTGGTGCTATATGTTATTTGGAAGATATGAGAGTTCCAAAATGTATAATATTGGGGTGGGAGAATGTCAAATTAGTGGGAAAGCAGTGAATGGTACCCTTTATCGACATTCTTCTTACTATGTTATTATACTTGGCTTATGTAATTTGGTGAGAATGCCCTGGTGAGGTTGGGTAGATAGTTGAACTTTTTTGGTGTGGTTTGTTCTTATATTTTCTCATGGGTTCATTAGTATGATTCTTCCACATGTACATGACAACCATTGGTTTTCCTACTAAGTATACTTATATGCACACTAAAAATATATAAATATATTTTCAACTATCTAGGAGGGCTAAATGGATTATGCTAGATTGTACTAGCTCAAGTAATTTTGGATAGTTGTGATGTCACTGAATTGTCAATGATTTTGGGTATTAACATTTTGATACTTTTACTTGTGTCAGATATATTTATGCAAGCATTATGGGAAGGTTTTGGTTTCCTTTTATATTAATTCATAGAGTTTATTGTGGTTTATTCATCATATCTCCCATTATTTTTTAATGTTATATAGTTTAAATCCTCCCATTAATAATATTTTTAAACCCTCATTTATAGTATCCATCCTACAGTGACCCTGGAATTTTACATATAACATTACATGATTTTAATCATAATTATACATTATAGTACAATCAAAGGATTGTAAAGTCTAATGTCTTGTAAGACTAGGAACATAATCAAACATTATAAAAACAAATTTTATTTAAACTATATAATGTTATCCTATCTTGCATCATTATAAAACATCTGCATAGGATAACCTGAGGATAACATGAACAAATGGATGAGCTAAAATCCCAAACAAGGAATAACCATTAGAACAAAGCATTATCACATTGGATAAAAGGCATGGAATGATGATATAAAAAATAATATAACATATATAATAATTACTTATAAACATGGAATCATATATCCATGGAGCCATAGTAATTTGGAATAAAAATAAAACATGAATTTGGTAAAAGTCAAGGATAACCTCTAAGACAATTTCTCATAGTAGCACTAGCCAAGTCTAACCACCAATGCCCTTGCACATATTAGTGCAAGCTAAGTCTAACCGCCAAGACTGTTGGACATAATGTCTCATGAGACTCAAAATTACCCAATGAATTGGAGTGCTATTTTGGATCAACCAAATGAAATTCCCCTAAATATATTTTTCACATAAGGAATCATACATAATCAATCATATATAAACATAAGGGTTACCCATGGAAAGAATTTTGTAGCATAATCTTGACATAAATCATGATAATTGGGTGTATCATAAAAGTATCTACGAAAGAAAGGTACTAAATTACACATGAACATACATAAGAAAAAATAACTATGTATCATGGTATGTGATGTCATGTAGATATGACAACATGTATGAAATTTATTTAAGAAAGTTTAGCATTGAATCATTTTTGAGTGGTTTTAAGAGAAATACTATAAAGCCTTTAAAATAGAAAAGGGCACAGAATTTTATATAAAACTAAAACTGAACCAATAAGGTTTTTATAATAAAAAGTCTGATTATAGAAATAAAATGGTGGCTTAAAACATTAGGATAATTTTCACATTAAATCATGGAAGAATTTGGGATGTTCCCTTAAAACATGTTTGCTTATCGAGAGGTATTGAGGATGGAATCGCATAAAAACATGTATATCCTTGAAAGATAATGATGAAATGGTATTGATAAATTAATTTGGTATATGTACACATAATTTATAATATTCACATAAAAAGATGATATAACTTCATTTTGGTAAAATAATTATAAGGCAACCTAAAAGAACAAAGCAGGTTCGGGTGGAATCCCTTACAAATTATCGGCATGGTGTCAGGTGTACTTAGGAGGGCATAATGAGGGTTAAAGGGCATTATAATCACTTAAACATCATAACGGAAGTATGGGGGTGGTGATAAATCATACCCCATCATTATGGATTACACATAAAATGTCATAGCATAGAGGACATTCTTGAATAGAAGTGAAATGGAGAGTACCCCTTACCTTAAATCCGATGGGGATCTTTTCTTGAACTTAATTACCTAAATAATAAAATTAAGGTCATTAAATAATTATTCCTGACCCTATTATATATATTTAAAATATTTATTATTATATTTTTAGTTCATTTATAACTAATTTTATTGGTTATGAGGTTCAATTTCATTGTTCGGGTTTGTTTGCTTGTTTGTTTAAATGTTCAGTTCACGTTCGGATAAGCATGTATGATGAAGGTGGTTTTCTAGAATTGATGTTATATTTTATTATTGAACATAAATTAGGTTAAATTGTTGAAAATTTAATTTTTTTACATGGAGTTATGTTGAGTCATTATATAAAACTTTACTGACAATCTTTTGGGTTATTTGGCGGTTTTTGAACACAAAGAAAACGTTTTGTTTTATAAACCAAAACCACATGTACAAAAGGATTAAAGAACCAAATGTGAGGAATAATAAATATACTATGGTCTGCTTAAAGCATTTAAATTGTTTCATGACCAAAATTGAAGACAGTAACGGAAATTGAAAACCCATCGTCCTTGAATGTAGTAAATTAACAGATCTCAGATGTTGTCTTTACTAGTAAAATAAAATAAGAATAAAGGAGAGATGATAATAACTTATCCTATTTTTATAAAACCATTCCAATACATGTATGTTATTGTAGTTTTTTAACATTTGGATGAGGATAGGTAAGGATATAAAAGAAAACAAATGAACTTGAACATAAAAAAGAATGAAATGAATAGAAGAATTAACCTCTTCAATAAAGCTTCCTTTAGAGCCTCTTATGGAGAGGGGATTTGGTATTTTGATGTGAATAGGGTATTTTGTATGTGGGAAAGGATATTAGAATAATATTTGGGCATAATTTAGGTAATCTACTAGGCTTTATTGGAGTTTAGAGAAGAGGGTGAAAGAGGTTGTATTTATAGTGGAGGGGAGGTGATTTTTCAAAATATTTAATTCCTTAGTTTATTAATTTCCCACAAGAACGAAAATATGATGATTACCTAAAAGAAATAAGTAATGTGTTCATGTGAGTTCAATATAATGGTCTTACATCATCCATAAGTTAGCTGATGGAATCATAATTTTTGTAATTCGCATATATCATAAATTATTGTATTCTACTATTTGTCAAAAAAAATTCCATTATTTTAAAAAAATCCAAAATATTTACCCTAACCATTTTCAATGTGTAGAATCCAAAAATGAACTTAAATTTTCAAAAATAATTTTCTAAATATGATTAATTTAATATGTATTTAAAATCATAATTTATTCTAAAAAAAGTGTTAAAACATTTATTTAATTATTCCAAAATATAGGTACATCATACATTAAATTAAATCTTATTTATATATTATCATAGGTACGGTTATATTAATTAGGGTACATCAAAATTCATATGGGTAAAAATTCTATTCATAAGGTTATGTTACTATTCACCAAAAATTAAGTTGGTCATATTAGACTTCAAATAACTTACTGATTGCAACCATATGTGTCAGATTTTTGAAATTCAAATCATAGAAGTGACAAACTTAAGTTTAAAGGTCATATAGTAATTATTAGCTCATTGTGTTTTTATTTCAGGTGATTATATAACATAATTATAAGAAAGAAATTTCCATTGATAAAACATTGGGTTGTAACAAAACCTTGGGCCTACTGAAGGTGGGAATCATGAGTCATTATCTCTCTCCCCTCATTGTGGTATTTATGTCAATAAGGGGTGATAATATTGTGTTATTATATGTATTGGTTTAGATATAGGAAGGATATTGGAGTTATGAATAGTACAGATTCCATTGGGTGGTATTGAAATAGTGCCAGTTGACCTTGGTTCATGAAATAATCCAGGGAGACTATCTATGACATGGGATTTTTGGGACCTGTTATCTAGTACATGAAATCTTATTTTTTGATCGACTAAGTGAGGTGGAACTATTTTCGGGGTACATACCTCATATAGGTAAAAACATCATGATGACTTGTGTTCCTATTTGAGTTGGTTTGTTTTGGGATGATTAAAATGAATAATGTGAATTAAAATGAATCTAAATAAAATTCCATACTACTAGGATTAGCAAATGAATATTTTATTTTCATATATGGATATATAACATCATTCGTGTGTGGTTCGAGAAGTTGAGTTTAAATCAGATGATTTGGTTGATCACCATGGGGTTGATCCAGCAGAGGAGGTGAGGCTTGGTAGAGAGTGTTACAAACGTTTAATGGAATCCTTTGGGGATGTATGGGCGAAATGTTTAAGATTTTGAGATAGAGAGATGGAGGGAGGAGCTCAAGATAATTTTCAGTACGATCCAATTCTTTGTGGTATAATATCTCCATTTGGAATTACATAGATGTGGGGAGTTAGGTGTCTTCAGTTGACGTTGAATCAGTGTGAGTTGAATTTTAGTAAGACATCTTGACATAGGTCCATTCATCGACGATGAAGGAAGTGAAGAGGAAGGAACTTCTCTCTCTTCATTAGGTGAGTATATTATTGTGGGAGTTGTGAATCATGTTTATTCACCTTCTTCATTTTCTATAAATCATTTTCCAAATGAGTAATCTCATGTGATATGTCTTTACGTGGCAATAAATAACTATATCTAGTTTTTATTTACTCCTACTATGTTTCCAATGTATTTGGAGGTTAAAAATAAGTTCTATGTGATTGATAATATTCACTAGAAATGAGGTTTAACATGATATGTGAATCACCAGGGTTCCATGAGGAGTGGGGTTTTCAATGAAAGGTCTCTGGTACCAAGACCATTGAGGTTTAGACCAGCAGGGATTCGACACCAGCATCTTATTTTATATCTAAATAGGGCTAGTGGTTCCCATAGTTTTCTTAGAGATATCAGGCTAGTAATATATTTATGTTGGGTTTATGGTCGTCACTAGAAATAGTGCCCAATTGGTCTTTGAGTTGCATTTGGTGGAGGAAGACCGAAATCGAACCATCCTCAGTAGCAGTTCCAATGATACTATTTCAATAGTTGAGGAAGTAGGCTTATGCTCTTCCGAAGGAATATGTATTGATTAGAGACTAACCTCAGGATGTTCATTGTGTTCAATGACCTTAGCCCGAGCAAGGATATAGAGATGACCATAAGCAAAATGGTAGAGGATATGGGAATCTAAAGTTTCTCATAGTGGAGAAACAATATGGTATAGGGTCCATGGATTAATATTTCTTCTTCCATTGTTCGTACATTGCTTGATTCAATAGATTTGCACTTCTTTTTTCCAGCCACTCTAGTTTGTGCTTTGGGACTAGATGTAGATAGGATTCCCATTCCTCTTTTGTTAACTACACCATTTAGAGGTCATACCAACATCTATGATGTGTTTCCGAGGTGTAGACTGATGATGGAGTGACATCAGTACTATTTGGAACGTTTCAGAATATATATGAAACCACAAAATGTTTTCGTATGAATAAATTGGTTGTATTTTTAGATACTGTTACAAATTGATTTCATAGGAGAGTCTTGTTATCATATGTGGATACCTAGCATGTGGATTTTGCTGGCGAGTAGGACATTCAGGTTGGAATTTGGTTTTTAGAAATCCTTATTTATTTAATAGTTGATTTTTTTGTGGAATCAGTTGATGGTAGGATAATATAGGTCCCCAAGTTACATATGGATTTCTTGGATGTGTTTTCATAGGATGCAATGACACTAACCCCTCAATGTGATTTTCATATTAAGATAGACCTGTGTCATGGTGCTCTATGATTTATATGGGTCATTATCATATAACACCTTCTGAGTTGTTTGATTTGAGGATTTAGATTGATGATCAGATTTTGTAGGGTTTCATATATCCATGTGTTTCCTTTTTGGGGTTCTCCAATGTTGTACTCCATAATTAAATATGGTAGTTTAAGCTTGTCTTTTGACTACCAAAGGTTTAATTAAGTGATCACCAAGAACTTCTACCCTCTTCATTGGATATGCAATATTTTCAACCAGGTGAGAAGGATGATTTTGTTTTCTATGATTGACCTGCAGTCTAGATATCAAAAATTAGGGGTGATGATTTTCAATATCATGAAGGCTAGCATTAGATGCTTGTACGTGATCTTTGAGTTTGTTTTCATATCATTCTATTTATCAAACATACCAACTATTTTTATTAGACTCATGAAACCCATGTTCTGTAAATTCTTGGACCAATTAATAGTCATGTTCATCATTGAAATATTAATCTACTGAATTTCAAAATAGTATAATATCGATCATATTAGTATTTTCTTGTATTTTATTTTATTCCATAAGTTTTATATGAACTTAAAGATGTGTAGTTTTTAGAGATGAGAGGTGCATTTCATTAGATATGTAGTGTATATGTAGGGTGTGGAAGTATACCTATCGAATTTCGAGTATGATTTTAATTTGAAATCACAATAGAATTTTTTAGATGTTTATATTTTTTGTTTTATTATATACTATTATCATATTATTGTTCCAAATTTCTCTCGATTTGTTGCCTCATTGGTAGCATTGACTTGGAATGCTAGGTTTTTTTTATGAACTGATCGGTGTTAGTTAGAATACAATTTCTTGAAGGGGAAACTGGTAAGTTCTCCAATGCTTCATTTCCCTGAGGATGGTGTGATGTTTGATGTGTTTTGTGATTATTCCAATCAAATATTGGGCTACATGTGGATTCATAATAGGGTAATGATCTATTACGGGTCTAAGAGTTTACATACCCATGAGAGTAACTATGAAAACCATGATTTGGAGTTGGAAGTTCTGGTGTTTACATCAATGATGTGGTGGGATTACCTCATTGCGGAGTACTTTATGGTCTTTATAGTACAGAAGTGTTTTATTTATATATTTTTATAGTTTGATATATTATTGTATTAGTAGAGGTGGATGGAATTCCATCAAGATTATGATTTTTAGTTCTTCTACGACTTAGGAAATGGATATGTTGTGGATGGTGCTTTGAACAGAATGACATGGAAGGATTTTTTTCTAGATTATTGGTTTTTTTGGAGAGAAATAGAGGAGTCAGAAGCCTTTAACCTAGATTATAGGATGTTTGATAGTAGAGGTTGTTTGTTTTAGATGATGGTGTAGTCTTCTATAATGTAGTAGGTGAAAGAGTATTAGTGAGGATATTCAGAGGAAGAGGTGATGCATAATCATATTGAACATGGTGATTCTCTGGAAGGATGGCCAGAGGATCATTAAAATAGAATGACGTTTTAGAGGATATTTTTTATTTTGGTGGGGATGTGTTAGGGAGTTCTTAGTGCTTTTTATAGCTTCACTTAGGTAGAACACCTAGGAGTATCCTATATGTATCGTGGATGGCGGATGTTTTTTTGTTTACCTAGAAGAAATGGCTGGTTGAGAAGTTTGCGGCAAAGTATTTGGTTTTACAGTAGTTGATGTCCAAGAATCATGTTCCCTAGAGTTTTTTGTATCCATTATACTTTATCGAGTGGGAATCAGATGATATACTAATGAATTTATTCACAAGGTTACACTAAGATGAGGGAGGTTAGGATTCTATCTGGGTAATCATTGATCAACTGATGAAATTAGACGGCTTATTAATGATCAAGGAGTTGAGTGCATTGGATGTTATAGTTATGAGGTATGTGCATGAGTTATTGTGGATACAAGTAGTTTCGAAGTCCATTGTATCATTCAAGGATGCATGTTTTACCTTCAGTGCCTAGAGGGGATTACAACATGATTCTGGCACTCAGTTACAACACAACACGTTTTTCCACAATTAGAAAAATGGAATGCTAGAGGGGATTATCCAGACGCTAGAGTACATGCTGTGAGTGTGCATCTTAGACTTACTAGATCATAAGAATAATTTTTTTCATTTGTTGAGTCTTCTTAGAACAGTATATATCACTCATTTTTCGACATGAATCTATTTGTGGCCTTTTATGGGAGTCCAGGTTGTTCACTATTTTTCTGTATGGAGTTTGGGGAGGCAAACATTCTGGGTTCTAATGTAGTGTATATCATAAGAAAATAATTTTAATCATGTTCATAAGAGGATGTTTTAATTGTAGTACTGGAAGAAATCTTAAACAGATCATAGGAGAAGACCATTGGTATTATAGGTTGGGGACCACTTGTTCTTGAAGGTTTTCCCTCTACATGGGATGTGTAGGTTTGGAATGGAGAGTAATAATTCTTCTCAATTTTTTAGGCCCTTTGATGTTCTCAGGAGAGTTAGTGAGGAGGAATATTGGTCAGAATTTCCACATTAGATGTAGAGGATACATATCAACTTCCAAATATATTAGATTCATCCCTATTAAAAAAAATATTCCCATGTCATTGAATTGGGAGAATTAGATAATGAGGAAGACCATACATTCATGGAGGGGATATTAGAGTTCCAAGATCACAAGGATAAGGTGACACATGGAAGGACTATTCCCTTGGTTCACGTGTTGTGGAGGAATGGTGTCTTGGAGCAGAGTAATTGGGAGTGAGATACACATATGAAATTCATGTACATAGAGATGTTTTTAATTTTTCTTACTTAGTATTTATGATGTGATGTTTAAATATTATTGTGTTATGAGATTTTCTATTTTTAATGTATTATGTGTGATAAAGATATGAAATTTGAAAAAAGGGAATACATGATTCATAATCGAGATGCATTATACTATGAAGCAGTTAAACCCATGGGTGGTACTTAGTGATGTCCAAATTGGATATTATCTTGACATGGAGGTTGTAATTCCCTAATTTGTGTGTTCGAGGTAGTGTTGTCTATTGGTTTTAGTGGTTGTTGGTCTGGGCTACGTGGAGTTTGGGATGGTTGTGCCATGGTCATGTGGTGGTGTGGTTGTATGGAAGGAGGTAGTTTTAGGTTGTGTAGTGTGTTAAATGGTTGTTTCAGTTGTTGTGTTTGGGTGATGTAATCATTAAGGAGTAATGAGATCCTTGCAAGATATCTCAATGGGTGGTTTTTCAATCCCCTTTCCTTCTAATATAGTTTTTCGATTCTCAAGGGTGATAATCATTGGAGTTTTATATAATATAACAACCCATTCCTTCACAACCCTTTACATTATTATTCATTGGTGTTGGATGTGTTCTAGAGGAGTCTTGAGGAGGTTTCATGGGGGTCTGTGGTACAACCATGCTATACTAGGAAATTCACATCATGAAAGGGGTACATGATGTTAAATTATGGTTCATGTCTTGTGATGATGTCCAGTTTCATAGCACCTATGAAGTTCTAGGGTAACCCATGAAGCATATTCTTGATGTGAATTTAATTACTCATGTGTAATTCATTCAATTGGAGGTGATGTAAATTTTTGTAGAAGGTGGATTTTTTGGAAAACCCATGGATTAAACATCCTAAAAGGGTTACATGATATGAATGTTTTGTGTTATTTGTTTTAAATAAGTCATTCAGTTGAACCCCTCCCAATTCTCCCATACCATTCTTCATATCAATTCTAGAAAAAATCCTAAAATATTTTGAGCGATAGTCCAACCAATTCCCCTCACCTTGATCCATTGGTTCTAGTGGATTCCAATTGCTGATTTGTAGTAATCTATTCTCTTATTCCTATTTGTTTCCATTCATTATTCTCATAGGGATCTGCTCTAGTGGTGTGGTTTTGGTTTGGGTTGTGAGTCGGACTACATTTTAATATTCATTAATGTAATTTTTGTTGATCCATGATCTCATGGTGTGATTATGGTTTCCAAGAAGTTATTCTCCCTATGGTATGCATCCAGAAAAGAAACAATATTTAAGGTATGAATTTCCTTTATTTCCCTTTTTTTACCATGTGGTAGGGGATTTATCATGCTTATCTATGGATGATGGTTGTAAGGAATTAATTGAAGATATAGAATTTGATATTTTAAATTGAAAGGGAGAAGGGGAATGACTCACATGCTTTTATAACTTTTATATTTTTGATACATTGTGATCTTATAGATTGAATTCCCTACTAAAAATTGGGGCCATTAGAGGATTTTTGTTATTGATTTGTCATGAGTTGTAGACCCCGTGATCATTGTTCTTTGTTTGATATTAACCAAAATGAGAAATTGGATAATCACAAATATTTTTCGGGTGAAATTATTTCCCTTTGATTATGGATTGTGTGATAATTACCCAAAAATAAAAAATTGGAATTGATAAAAGCTCACTATTAAATCTGTAAAATAGTACGTGTGGTCATGCTATGGGGTTGTGTTGTGCTATTTTTGTGTGGTTGAATAAAATGGGGCTGATTGGTGTGATGTGTAAATTATATTTGGGTGGCATGATGATGGTTTATTTGGACATGATTTTGAGGTGGTGAGGTGATAGTTTTTTTATTCTTGATTTTTTGGTGGTGAGGTGAAGTTTTGATGGCAATTATGAGCTTCTTGTGATGTGTGGTTGTATTGTGCAAGATTCCAAGGTACTGATTATAAAATTATTTAATAATGGTTTAAATGACTAGATTTTGGTTTGGTTAATTTGATGGAAATTTTTAATGAAAAAATAATTAATGGTTTGTTTGGTTTAATGTTGTTGATTCATAATAATGAAACAAATAAGCAAGATAATAGGACTCATTGGAAATGTGAAATGTGTCTTGTAGCTTTTGTGGGGTTATACATTTAATGGTGGCAGCGAATTTGGAAGTGTTATGAGTTTTTATGTTTTTTTGTGAACCCATAGGTTCGGAATGAGTGAGGATTATACATATATATACTTTTATATACATTGTGATTTATATATTCACCCCTATCACTTCAAGAACTATGTTCCACCACCCTTATTTTTATATTGAGGGAGTTTATCCAACATCCTGGTTATGAGGATACAAGGATAGATATCTTATCTTTAATACTCTCTCATCTAAGAGAGTAGATATGCATAATATGTGATGTTTGTTTACCTATTAGTGCACAAGGTGAAGACCCAGGTGTCTCCAAGTGGGATGTGATATGATCATGTTGTGGGGTATTGACCAAGGTGTCTTTTGGTGAGATGTGATATGACCATGCTGTGGGGAGACTTACGGTGGGGGTTGTGTATGGTAAGAGGAAAGAACAAGGTTAATGTACTTGATGTTTTTGATGACCTACTATTCTAGTTTTGGAAGGGGTCATGATGTGATGTGATTGTTCTTATGAGGTGGGGGTTTATATTATTTCAAAGAGATAGTAGCACCAGGAAAAATGATGTTTGGGTGTGAGAGTGGAAAATTAGTGGGAAAGCACTATAGGGTACCATTTGTTGATATAATTCATACTATGGTATTATATTTTTCTTTAATTTTTTGTGAGAATTATCTAGTGAGGTTGGGATGGAGAGATGAATTGTTTAAGTGTAGTTGGTTATGACATTTCTCATACGAGCATTATTATGATTTTATCATACGTGTGCCAGAGCCATCAGGTTTCATATTGAGTATACTTTTATGCTCACTATATATATATAATATTATATTTATGTTTCCCAAAGGATTATTTGGATCATGTTAGATAGTACTTGCACATATGTTTTGTATAGTTACTATATCACTACATTTTCTTTAACTTTTGTTATTTACTTTTTGAAAAAATTTCCCATATCAACTTTATTTATTCTGGTATTATTGAATGGTTTTGGTTTCACTTTCGGTTAGCTCATGGAGTTTCTGGTAGTTGATTCATCTTATCTATATATCATGTTTATATTATAGAGGTTAATGCTTCCCATTTATGATATTTTGATACTCTCGATGCTAGTCACCTACCCATGGCCTTCTGGATCTAGTAATTAGTGATTCATTATATCTCTCATCTCAATGGAGTACCTTTGGAGGGAGTGGTAGATGACACCTACCCCTTGGTTTTCAAGTCATGCATCATGTGTTTCATGTTTCTCTAAAATTGAGGTATGTTCTAGATCATGAAAACGTGATCAACTATAATGAAACAGAGTTGAAATGTAATGACCCAAACTTTTTGAATAGTATATTAACATAATCTTAACGATTTAATAGAGATGTTAATGGTTAATGCAGAAAGAGGAGCATATGGCTTCATCCAGTAGACTCGAACCTTATGAAGCCCACTTATCAGAGCTTAGGTAGGAGGTGGCATCTTTGGGCTTCTCTTTGGACCAAGCCCAAGCTGAACTCCGATGTGTCAAGCTTGAACGGAAACGCCTGCGGGAGAAGTTCAAGTTAGTATAGATTACTACTAGGTCAATGTTATCTGAGCCTCCATTAGATTCTCTCACCATAGAACACCTTATACTTAGGTCATATGCTGGTGTTATAAGGGGCTATGTGACGAGACCGTAGCTTCTTTGTGTAATCCTTTGGGATGAATAAATTGAGATTTCTTTCTTTAGTGATGTTTGTGAAATTTCAAATGTCCGGATAATTTTAGGATGTATTTTATTGATGAATTTTGAAAAATATGATATTTTAAAATATTTATGTAATCCTTAAATAATTAATGATGTGTAATGATTTTCAAAAAATGGTCTTCTGCAAAAGTGTTCAGTAAGGAATTTGGAGTCTAATAAGATCAACATAATATTTGATGAATAGTAAATTATGAATTGTGATTTTACGCTTAGGATTAGTAATGTGACCAAATTGATTAGTAATCTCCCTTAAAGAAAGTTTTAATATAATTTAGACACCTTGATTAAGTAATGTGATTCAATAAAATGGGTAAATAACGGTTTCATAAATTATTAGTCAACTATTAGTTGTTTCGGGTGAATAGTGTTTTTAATTAAAAATTAAATTAAAAATAATTAGAAAATTATTTTTATAAAATGGACTTTATTTTTGAACTCAGAGCATCGATATTATGTTATGGTAATTTTTGGGGTTTTTTCTAAAAAAATGAATTCTCAGTAAATAGTGTTTTTATATAAAAATTAAATTAAAAATATTTAGAAAATTATTTTTATAAAATGGATTTAATATTTTTAATCAGAGCGTCAATATTTTGTTAAGGTGAAATTTTGGGATTTTTCTTAGAAAGTTGAATTTTCGGTGAATAGTAAAATGCAGTTTTAGGGTTTCGGTATATTTAATGACATCATAAATGTGTCATGATGATGTCATTAGATATTTTAAGGGATATTCGACCAATGGTGATGAATTATTGTATTGGGGTCCCCATGTGGCCTATCTCCATGGAAAATACCCTGGGAGAGCCCATGGTTTTGAGAAAACCACATGTGAGGTGTCCCTTGAAATTATTAAAGTATCACCTCACCTTCCCTATAAATACACACCCTTTCCTCATTTATTTTTCCTTCCCAACTATCCCAGAATGAAGCTATGGTCTCATTACCTCACAAGGAGTCATCCCAAGGTTCCCCCAAGCCCTCAAGGTCCAAAACATTTAGTTTTAAGAGTTATGTTTTATGGTAAGGGATCTGACCTCTCTCTTTCATTTCAAGTAATCTCTTTTATGTCATTTCATTTATGCTCCATGTTATTATGTTAGAGGATGTTCTTCTATATTCATCATACTTCCCTTTTCATTTTAATATTATTAGATACCCCCTCTTTCTCTCATCAATTCGTTTTAAGAATGTTTAAGTGGCGCCGTTAGGCTGCCGAATTTTTAAGGGATTCTTTCACCCTTCTCATTTTTCAAAGTTCTATTTTCATGTCAATTCTTTCAAGTTCCTTTTTATTATGTTGGGGTATGATATCTATATCTATCATACTGAAAGTTTATGTTCATATGATGAGATACCCAATTTGATCTCGTAAATTCATTTTTGTTGATGTTTTAGTGATGATGTTAGGCTGCCGAATTTTCATAAGAGAAATCTAATTTTTGTCTTCCTTCCATGTTTTTCATCTCAAATGGTATGTTCGTCAAATTTAATTACCATGTTCGTAAATCCATTATATTATGTTCCCCTACTGTTTTATGGATCATTTATGAGTGGGTGACCCATGTCCCCTCTCTTTTCAAGGTTTTCTAAAACCTCGTAACATAGCTATTATGCTGCAGAAATTCCGCCTCAAAATGTCTCTCTCTTTTTTCTACAGTTTTTTAATTTTATTAAGTGAATACTCAAAGGTCACTCTTCTATAAGGCTATTCACATATATACCATGTTTTTCTATTTTAAATTCTTGGATTTACATATATGAGACCCACCTTCCTTTTCTGTGGGTTTTAAAGTGACACAAAGATCATGTCTTTAAAGAGGTTTTTAAAATGTTATGATTATGAAATGAAACCCATTTATTTTATGATATATGGGTTGTTTATGAAATTATTTATGATGATATATGTGGTTCACATGATTATAAAGACAAATTTAAGGGTGTGCCCTAATAGCGCTCCAATGCATTGGGTAAATACTTAATCTCTAGAGATGACCATTTAGACAGATACCTTGGTGAATAACCTTGGTAATTTTTATTGACACCTTGTGGATGGACCTTGGTGAAATGGAAATGATTGTCTTTGTAAAATGTTGTAGCCACATCTTAAAGTTATGAAAACTGTTATTTTTATTATGATATGCCTCATGATTTCTTTCTCATGCCTTAAAGTTCTTTTCATGACCTTATTGAAGTATCTCAAGTTCACATGTAAAATGTTTCTCTTGTTTCCCTTACTGGGCCTTCTTCTCACCGATTCTTTTGATGTATGTTTGAAGGTTATGAGATTCAGTAATGAACCTAGGATGATCTTAAGGATAAGCCTTTCATGTGTTTAAGGAGAATGTGATATGTTGTTTTCGTGTATTATGTTACTTGTTTCCAAGACACTAAACCTTAAAGATTCTCAGTTTTGTGTAATTTAATGAAAGTTATGTTATAAAAAGGCAGGAAGCCACATGGAACTAGATGAATCTTTTTTGTAATTCCTAATGTGGATTATAGACAGGAGTCCTAATATATTCTAGTGGAATATAGTACCACTTATTTTAGTATGACAAAATCATATATGGGTCTTAGAGGAAACATATGAGCATGAGTCATATGTTTGAGTACAATGGAAGGAAATTTTAAAGAAGGACCCTTGGAGATGATTATTAAGAACAAGAATTACTCAAAGGGGGAGAATATAATTCCTTTTTAATTTTTTTCTAAATATTTTAAACCTTGTTTCTATACCCCTTTATATATTTACTCTAATATATGTTTGGTTAGAGTCACATGACATTGTGTCAAGCATTAGTTGGTTTGAATATATTTCTTATCTAAAACATGCCACACCACAACTTTGGTGCAATCTATTGTGTTCCCTTGTGTGCTTTGGTGTAAAATGAACAATGTAAAATGGGATGGTCGGAGCGTGTGATCCATTTCAATTTGGGTGTGTTTTAAACCACCATAAAATAGTGGATTTTGTGTTGTAGGACATTTTTATGGTTGGGCTAGTTTGGAAATGACCTAAACCATCGTCGTTCTATATAAATCTTGATCGGATCAAAGGGAAACAATTAGTGATTTTTATAAGGGGTATGGAATGTGGTTTTAATTAAATTGTTTATCTTATTAATTTATTTATCCATCCTCTCTTTATCACTCCTTGGATTATGAAATTTTCAAGATGATATGAATGGTTTTTAAGTTAAGGATTAGAAAAAATGTCACTATTATTGTTATAACCTTTTGTGTTTTTTTATCATTGAATTTACTTGATTAAACCAATAGTAAATTATGTACTATAAGTGGATGATTCTCTAGTTGAATTTGAATCATGAGATCGATGCATAACTTCTCTAGTTCATTTCCATGTGTGATGAATTATTTAATTCCACAACCAAACTCGATTTTTACTATTATCAGTATTTAACATTGGGTTTCTGTTTTTTGAACCCCTTGTCTTATTCCATATTAAGACTTATATTAGAAACATTTTAATGATGGATTCAAACCGTTTCGAGGGATTTTCAATGTATGTCTCTTCTAGTTGTTGAGCGAACAATGTTCAAGTTATGATGCTCTTAATGAATCATGGTGTTGACCATTACAACCATGAGGTTGGATTTTTATTACCATGTAGATGCCATATATATTTTTTTAGCCTGATATGAACTCATGTGATAATTTTATTATACCATGATTGAGTTTGATGACATGTTTGTTCATGCATAGCCCGTGAAAACCATGTTTAATATTTGATCACATGTGCTTGTAGACATAGAATGGTGACCCATTGTGTAAAATGGAAAGCCTATAGGTGCATATGTAGCCAATGCGAACCATGATTATTTTCTAATGACCATATATATATGTGATTGGTATGATGAATGTATTTCCATGTGATTCTTTTGGTATATCCAGTGATTTTTTTTGTTTTATTCATATAATCAAAGTGATAGGTGAAGCCATCCAAGATTAGTTTCCCTACAAGGAGAGTGTATTCTAACAGTCTATGTAACATGATTACAGAACCAAGTTTTATGATGGGGAATGATAGAATTGTGTGGTTTGACATAGGGGAATGATTATATTTAATTGTCTTACCTAATAGATAATAGTGGGAGTGTACTGGTATTTAGTGATCTAACCAATGAAATAATTCCAGGATACAATGATTTTATGGCCTAAATAAAGGAATTGTAAAAATATGATATCTATGTGGGCTGATGTAAGATATATTGGACTTGATGACTTGAGAATTACATGTTGTCTATATGGTTAACTCTATTTATTTTCGCTATGATTTTTTTAAAAGAATGTTGTGGAGGTATGTACAATTGGGGGATTTTGGAAGCTTGGTTAGAGCATGAATGTTCGATACATGTTTGTGTATTGTTTTCTCTTGAAATAATTTACTATCATGAAATACTCACTTATTCATTTTTACTAATCTTAAAGACACATTTTTGGTTCTGTAATGAGTTTTTACTCATACCCTTCATGAGAATCTTGAGCCAAGTGCCGAATTCAGGATCAGGGATAAAGAAAATGGAAAGGCTTCATTGATATGGTGCTAGGATATAGAGCAGGTGTTTATAGGTAGTAAAAGGACGGACTCTATAGTTATGACATTATATTTTATTTAATTACCTATCTTTCTCACACTCTTATTTGACCTGCCACTTTGGGGGTCTAGGGTATATTATTCAGTATGTCCAAGGATACTTTTCATCCCATTTTTTTGTTTTTTATTATTACAATATATTATTTATTGTTATTAATTATACTTGTATTTATTGATACTAATGGTAAAGTTTCCCCACTAATAAAAATCTGACCCTAGCTACTAGTCAGTAACCTCTTCCACATGGGGAGGCAAAGATGCGGCCTTGGGGAGCTCCGGCTCATACCCAGTGATTCGTGCAGTAGATTTAGACCTTGGATATAGTTTCATCACCTATATATTTTTCATGATGATTTTATATATTTTAACAAGTCACATGGAAGGATTTAAAAAATCTATTTTTTAGATGTTTTTATTTAATATAACGAATTGATTTTAATAATAGATATTATCATTACAAAGTTTTTAGAACCTTATAAATTCTTATTTATTATATAATATTAACAATACATTACATTCCTTAATCATTCATGACATATACATTATAAAAATGTTTAAGTAGTTGGTAAACTGACTAATATAAGAATAACTTATAATTGTTGAATTAATACGATCGTGCTATTGTATATTAAAAATGAAAGTCATATATAAGATTAATCAGGTTATAAATATCATATTTATTCATTATATACAATTATATTACTCTCCATTTCTATAAATAATGAAAAATAAAATATATACTTCAGTAAGGGGGTAGTCTATACTTATACACTAACATTGTTTACAGTTTTTAATGGATAATAGGGAAATGATATAGATAATTATTTAAAATTATTGAATACTAATTATTCTAAATATATATAATATTTATTTACTAAATACATATTTATAACAATTCATTTTTGTAGTGATGAAAAATAAAATACTTTTTTCTTAAAGGCATTAGTCTACACAAACACACAGACAAGGTTTTCATTCCCCATTAGAAAGAATTGCGACAAATAATTATTATTTCATCCCCATGATATAATTTAAATATAATAATAATTATTTTGTTATAATATTATTATGGGAAAAATATAATAAATGGTGGTTTAAGAAGAAAACGTTTTCTATGAATTCAGTTAATAAAATTTCCTCTTCCTTGGATATCCACCTTTGGGAAAAAACTTAAGCCTTCTTAGATTGGTCTTTTAGGGAGAGAATAAGCTCTAGAACATGGATAATGGTGTTGGGATGTATTGTTTTAGGCTTTAAAAAGATAAATATCTCAAAGAGTTTGAGAATTGATCGTTCAAGGGGCTCCTTCGATTGAATAGAGGAGTGTCTCCTTGTGAATACCCATAAATTGAAAATAATATTAATGGCATTATTAAAGGAAATTGGAATAAAATGGAAATTTTTTAATGTATTTGATATGGTAGGGTATATATAAACTAATACGTTAAAATTTGGAAATGTTTCACTGATATTTGTAGTCATATCTCTTGGTTTAACTATTTAGTATATTTAACCGTAAGAACACTAACAAAATTTGTACCTGAGTAACATATTTTTATGACAAAAAATAAAATGGAACTTATTAAATAATTTTAAACATTACATATAATCTATGAAAGCTATTTTTAAATATTAATTTAATAGAGTTTCTAAAAATTAATTTTAATATTAGTATGAAAAACACAATAAAAATAGTTTCTTTAATTATTCTTTATTAAGTATAAAAAACATTACACAAACAATAATTTATAAAATTAATACCCCTGAAATATATTGTTTTATGAAGATAAAATATAGTATTTTGAGTCAATATAACCAATCCAAAACTAAATGTAGCATTATAATTTTTTAATTAAAAATAATAATAAAAAATTATTATTTATCACTATAAAACATAACTTATGTTTAAAATTGTAAAACATAGGTTTCCAAATTTTACGTAATATTTTACAATAGTTTATTTCAATAATTAAATATCTATATTTTCTATGAAAATTGTTTCACGTAAATTAAAATCATTCTTATATCACAATGATGTCACAAAATTGACAATATTTGTAAAAAATGTATTTTTCACTATTCTCTGAAAATTAAAACTTTGTATAAAATTCCTAAAAAATTAAACTATTTTAACTATGATATTCTTAATCGATAAAAATTATTAAATTTTATAAAATTAAAAACCTAAATATTTTTAAATTCTGCTTCTAAATAAAATCATATTATACATGGAAAAAATCATTTAGAATAAATACTATTTCTTATTAAAATCTAAAATCAACTTTTTTCCTCAAATATTTAGAGAATTAATTATTAGAATATAATAAAAATATATAAAATATATATTATCAATTATCATAAAAATTC
This sequence comes from Viscum album, assembly GCA_963277665.1. Taxonomy (NCBI): domain Eukaryota; kingdom Viridiplantae; phylum Streptophyta; class Magnoliopsida; order Santalales; family Viscaceae; genus Viscum; species Viscum album. The sequence continues at coordinate 21,041,130 of OY728135.1, forward strand.
ATTTATAAAATATTTGATAATAAATCATTTTATGAAAATATATTAAACCTTAAAATAAAACACATTTTTTATCACAAAAAATAATAATAAATGAAATGTATATTAAGTATCTATTTTTTTATAAAATTTATTTTTATATATGATATCAAAATTTATATGTCTTTATATTTTATATATAAATTCATAATCATGGATATTAATTATCCATAAAAGTGACATCTTATAAAAAATACATACGTTGTTACTAACTATGTATTTTTTCATTATTATTATTATTATTATTATTATTAAAGAATGATTTAATTAGTTTATAAAATTCGAAGACATAATATAATAATAATGGACTGATACTATTAATGGGTTATAAGATAAAAATGTAATTATAATATGATGTAATTAAAATCATTTATTATTAAAAATGTATACTTTTCAAAGAATTATATTTTATGGTGTAGAGTTTGTTTTAATAAATTAAAATGATCACTTTTAAAGAATGATTTTTTATATAATTTAAGTTTTTAAATTTATAAAATAGTTAATTAATACTCATTTATTTAGTAATTTGTATGAAGAATTATTATGAAAATTTAATCTTAGAAATTTATATTATTTATAAAAATAGTATTTTCTACATAATTTACAATTTCATTTAAAAATTATGTTTCTCATAATTAGACATTTGATTTGATTAAATAGAATAAAATTTTTTAATCATCCCTTTAAAATCATTTTATGAGGTGAATTTTATTTTAAGGCATAAAAATAATTTTCCAAGGTAAATGTTAGTGACCATAGTAAAGGATAAACTGATATTAAAGAATTAAATTAAGAGGTAAGGACCTAAAATAAGACAAATATTTATGTATAAATTGGTTTATATGGGCATGGTCAAACATCCACAATTTCTTTTGCTTTATTGTTCCTCTTTGAGTCCACATTCAATGTTAAAATACATTCCATACACATTAATGAGTGGGTATAAATTTAAATGATACTCAAGATTACCTATAGAAGGACCCCTACTATCATCACTTAATCTCTCACCTTTCATTCGATTTTATCTTTCATATCAATTAATATTATCTCCCTATTAATACATTCCAACATTTGGGAAGTTCTGGAATAAATATGGAGTCTAAAATACTTATTTCAAAGAGTCACTATAATAAGAGATTCAATCATTACACATAAGTGTTATCCTTCCATAACTATTCTTCCTTTATTTATACATACACCTCTTCTTAAATCTAATTTCTTATTTATAAAAAATATTTCTAAAATCATTAATCCTAATTAATGTGATATTATTACTATGTATACTATTTTCATAATCATTAAATCATTATATCGTGTTAAAATATGGGTCACTGTTACTACCTGCATGAATAATGTTATTAAATTTACATCCATAAGGACTAAGAAAACATAAATTCTAGGAATATCATAAAATATGTAACACCCCATGTTTTAGAATAAATTCATTCACATAAATAATTTTACTATCATTATTATATATTTTTTCTATATACATTTTAGGTATTGAATATGAGTGGATTTTAATAAAACTAACAACACTTAATCCACTAATAATGGAACTTTATAATAAAGGTACATGAAACATTGTATTACATAAAATAGGATATTATATACCACAAAAAATTACATCCCTTAAAAATAATAAATTAAAATGGTATAATAAATATTAAATAATAAAATATTTACCACTAGGATATAACCTAGATCATCCTAACCCTTGAGAATCGCTATTTGTACTACAAATCAAATAATGGGAAAAAATCATGAAAGAAAAAAATAATTTTGAAAGCACCTTAATGAAAATTAAATGAATGAGAAGTGTGATTTAAGAAGATATAATGGAATGAATTTATTTTATTCAATAGGGGTAATATAGCAATAATATAGGAATTATAAATAAGTATAGTTGTTTGGTGTAACACCATTTGACATGTTACCTATTTGGAATTATCCGTATATAGTTAACATACATTAAAAATATTAATTTTCACTTTAAACATTTTACTAGAGACATAATGAATGATTTCATAATATAAATTTAATGATAATAATTCATTTGTGACGACGCATTTATTTAAATAATTTTTTTTAAAAATATTCATTTTTATGAAACTTATTACTTTTAATGATTTTTTTAAAAAAATAATTTTTATAAATGATGATTTATTTGAGTAAATAAATAATTAGGTAACTATAATTAAAATTAATATATCCATGCCTAATGAAATAAAAAAATAATTTTTGTATTATGTATTATGTTTTTTTATTTAAATGCTAAATTTCTCAAATTTGGGATATTAAATTCAATATGTTTTCATATATAAAAAATGAATAATAAATCATATATCTATTATCAATTGGTTATAAATGAATATGTATTAATTTAATGAAAATAAGATTTATTTTTAATTAATTTCTTTTCTATGTGTAATGTTTTTATCTTATTAAAATAAATTAATCACAAATAAATAATTATTTTAATGAAATATAATATTTAGAAAAAATAATTTAATGTTCATCTATTTTTTCAATTTCAAATGAATAAGAAAATATTCATTTTATGATTAAAAATATCTTTTTGTAATAAAATTATTTCTATGAATTATGTGTTTTTATAGTAAAATTAATATTAATCAGCTTTAAAAATTTTATACAATAATTATTTTTCGTATTTTGGAAAAAAATATTAAAATTAGTTATGAATATTAATTTCATTTTTAGAAATAAAAATTATTTATCATGGTAAAAGTTAGTTACCATGGGAAATGAAAAAAGGGTTATTTTCAAATAATTATTTTTTATATGTGTTGTTTATTTTTATATAAATAAATTATATCAATAACTTAAAATTATTACTATTAATGTAATTTATATATATAAAAAAATAAATTAACAAAAATTTATTAATAATTGATATTAAATAATATTAAGAACACTTTATGTTCAAAAATCCATTTTACAGAATAATTTTTAAATATATGTTATATTTCAATTTAAAAACTAATTTCCTCATATATTTAAATTGAAATATATTAAATGGAGTCCGAATATATAATCATCACATCCAAATTAAGTAATAATGTTCATCTTATTTTTTGAGAAAAAAACAATTACCATTGCAAAATTGTTAAACAAGTTAAAAAGGTGTAAAAGAGGGAATTTATCATGGATTAAATTTTATTTCATTAAATAAAAATATAGAAATTATAAACGAAACATTTTAGGTTTTTAAGAAAATAAAATAATTAACACTGATATTTACTTACCTAACTCACCTAAATCCTATATGATTCCATCTTTATCCTTCACCTAACATACATTTCCATTGGAATGGCCATCATTTTCACCTATAAAAGGTGATCCCCAATACCCCTAATAACCCAATATTTCCCTTTAATATCTATTGAATACCTAAAAAATTTTATTCTCCTAGAGTATTCTCTCTATTAGTTAGTCCTACGGTCAAAATAAGAAGGCCTAATACATTCCTTCCAAGGGATGTCTTTGTGAGAAGAAGTTATTTCATCAAAGTATATAATGGGTTGTCCTTCATTATATTAACTGTTTCTCATGTAAACACATAATAAAACCCATATAACAACCCAATGATGTTATATTATCATATTTATTATTATATAAAAATTATATTATCATGATATATTTATATTTTCTTCTCATTCAGTTGTAATAACACATTCTAATTTAGGACGATTGTACCAACTATATAAATGATTATATAATAATCATATCATGACTGATTAAGAAAAATTAAATGTTGTAAATATACACAAATAATTAATAATTTAGTTTTTATTATTAATTTTTTAATGGTAATACTAATATTTAACTCATGGCTAATATATTCCCATTTATCTATTAATATTTACTGAAATAAGCACATTATGGATTTCAATATAGAACCCTTTACCCATGATTCTGTTAGAAAATACCTAGATTATAATAAATCAGGTTGTGAAATATATTATAGTACATTTAATTATATTTTTATGAATAAACCATGAACATATAATGATGATGGAAATCCTTATATCGAAGACCGATGAGGAACATGTGAAACTACTAATAACTGATAACCAATATTAACTAAAAAGAAGAAATAAATATGTAATTTATTTATAAAATAGATCAATATGAATGGTAACATAAATTAAAATGGTTCTTAAATATATGATCAACGAGTCCTGGTTTTATTTTACTAGAGGTTATAGTACATCCAACTATAAGGAATCTATTGTAACAGTTTTGTCATCTAAATTTCCTTTCTTTAAGACATGTTTCGTATTATACAACTATTTTACATTATATGGTGTATATAATTAATATTTAAAATATTTAATCATGATTATATTTATTATTATGGTATTTAATATTCTATTTCATGTTTTACCAATTAAATAATTCTGATTCGAAAATTACCAAATCCGTAAGGTGTTTTTACCAATCTCAATATAATATAAATATAATTTTTATCTGAACTTATATATAGGGAAATTAATTTTTATTCTCTATAAATATCACATTTTTTATTATACTACAATAATTCATGGGTTTTAAATGTCCTCGCACAAATTCATTTCCCTTTCTTAATAATTTACTCAAAGTGATTTTTGTAAGAGAAACCAACCTTATTAGTCCCGTTTGGTTTTGAATATTTCTCTCCCATATCTAAGATATTTTTTAATAGATAACCTTATATATCATTATATGACTACCTAATATATTTTTAATAATTTTCTTAACAATATTTTATATTTTTTAAAAGTAATATTTATAACATTATATACAAGATTCATTTCCAAATGACATGGAATTTCATTTCAATCATGGGAAAAGATTCTTCTTTTTAATAAAAAAAACAAGAAATAATTTTCCCAATTTTATAAAATTTTTAATAATTATTATTCCTCACAATTTTCATGGGTTTCTAATGTAATATATATTCAAATTGTGTTGTGAATTTTTCATTTCAAAAAAGTTATAAAAAACGATGGATATTTATCATTATTTCAACAATTCTCTTCTAGTGCTCTTATAAAATTTATTTTTCAGCTATTTCAAAAACATTTAGTGTTAAATATATATCACTAGGGATATTATTTAATGACACCATCCACCTTATTTGTCGAGAAGGATTTTGATAATGTTCTATGGAAGTTTTCATGAAAATCATTTTCAATCCATCTGTTTTTATATGATATGATATACTATTGATTTTATGTAGTGCACAAATGTATGGTATATCATTATTTGGTTGGTGGGGTCTAATATATAAATCCAACAAAATAGAAAAGATGATATATCATGGTATATAAAGGGTACATATAAGGTTATTATAATATTAAAGGGTAGACGATAGGTTTTCCTTCTTCTAAACGGTACAAGGATGGTGATCCCAAGTACAAAGGTAAATGATAGGTTACTACAAGACCAAGGGTACGTGGGTGATTATCCCAAACCCAAAAAATGGAACATGGGTGGTTGATTCAAACCTAAGTGTATATAAGTGGTTATACAATGCCTAAGTTTAAATGGGTTGTTATACAAATCCTAAAAGGTTATATAATTTGTTATCCCAATGATAATGATGTATACGTGTGATTATACATAGCTTAATATATTATGGGAAGATGATTACCCTAGATCTTTATGAGATGATTTTATTAGTATTTAATCATGATTCATGATCTATGATCATATTTATGTCATATTATTATTTTATAAATCATACCTTTTTCAGGTTCACATATTATTGACTATTTTTTAAACAACCCTTTTACTCATATCTTGTGATGAAGACATTATTCTATGACTCGTGATTTGTGATCTATAATTTGTTGGGCATGTTTATATTTTTTATATCTATGTACCTAGATAACATCAAATATGCATATTTTTATCATGTACTAAATTATTCAATTTCATTATTATATCTAGTCTTAATCTATAATGAACATATGAACTCACCCCCATATCATGTTTCCATTCCCTAATATATGAAAAAGACAGTAACATCTGACATGTCTAGATGGGGATATAGTGGGGTGTGACTAAAAAGAATTTTTCATAGTGTTATAAAATATGATTTTATCATATATTATCGCTAAATACACTAAAACGTTTTATACTCGAAATGTGTGATTATTTTTGAGATTTTATTGATGAAAAATTTAAATAGTTTATTCTGGTGTATCTAATAAGGTATTAAAGGTAGTGTGTAAAGTATTTTTATTTAGAATCAGACATTTGAGTATGGGTCTATGGTATCTTCAGTTGGTATTGAAGAATATGTATAGTTTTTATTTCTAGCACTATATCTAAGAGCTATATTCTAGGGTTCATATTAAAAATGTTAATTTAATTTTTCCTAATTATATAATGATAACATATCAATGTATATCCACCAAATAATTTAATTCATTTTTAAATTCAAAAAGAAAATATATAAAATATTTTTAAGCATTCCATGTGAATTGTCACTAAACGTTCCATGAAGTGGTCATGTTTCGTTAGAATTATATAAAAAAACATATAAAAATCATTATTTATATTCTATAGATGATTCACCCTTGATCATGGAGCAAGGCACAAAACATCCAACTATAAGTATATATGGAAAATGAAATAACTAATAATTAAATATTAATTTGAATAATAACCAGTTAGTATGTAGGTAAAAATGGAATTTTAAATGAATAGTATTAATTAAAATGATTATGAATAATCTTATTACACATATGAGTAATAAAACAAAAAAATTTATTTAGGGAGCTAGTGGATTTCCCACCAAGTATAAATTATATGTAATGATTTTTTTCCTAACCTCACATTAAAATCAAAATTGTTTATTAATTAATTTCCATTATTTTAAACATTGTAACACCCCAGGTTTTAGGAGATATTTTTATTCCTTAATCAATATTTATATTATCCATAAATATTTTTTTCTGTTATTAAAACATAAATAAATAATATTTCATAGAACAAATAAATCAAAATGAATACAATTTATTCACCCATTTTGAAACATTATAACTAAATAATATGTATCCATTTATTATGTATCATGTATAAATACATCCCATAAATGTACATACAATAAAATGATAAGATAAATAGAAATTGATAATATCCTTATAGGTAGTAAATCCATTAGATCATCTTCATCCTTGAGAATCACATTTAGTGAAAATGATTCTATAATAGCAAAAAAGTTAATGAAAGGAGAAATCATTTTGAAAAATCATAAGATGAATACTATTGGAAATTTAGGTGTGATTTATAAAGTTACAATGGAATGGATTTATATGATGTAATAGCGGGTAATATAGAAATTAAAATACTATTTTAATGGTAATATATATATATATATTAGTTGTAATACCAATAAAATTTTTATCAGTTTAGAATTATCAGTATATAATTGATATAATGATGTTTATTTATATATTAAAATATATAAATTTTAATTATAAATAATTTGTTTGAAAATAATTATATGATATAATAATATAATAAAAGGGTACAAATACATTTTAAAAAAAAAATTATTCTAAAGAAATTATTTTTATTAAAAATGATTTTTTGTTAAATTTGATTCTTATAAAGAATTATTTATGAAAAATATAAAAAAAATTAATGATTTCTAAATTAAATAAATACTGTTCGTCAAATAATAAAGGAATATAAAATTTACTTATTTAATTATTCATGGCCAATAAAATATGATTTATTTATAAACATTTTTGTAACGCACCGACCACAGTTACCCAAAGTCGGTGCATTGTTTTAATACATCAGTATGATTACTATGAATCAAGTCCCGAAGGACCAATCAGTTTAGCAGCCTTAGAAAATAGATTACATACATGAATGTTACATTACACTTTCTATCATACAAAACAACATAGAAAGTGGTGAGCTCAAACGCTCAGTAAGGGTATGCAATACAACATAAACTTTCACAAATAAGAATAAACATTTAAGGCAATTTATAACTAAAACAAAAGCCTTTTAAACTTGAACATCAGCATAATATTGCAAAAATAAAATGAAATAATGTCATTTACTTATTCAAATGGATATTCAACTAGTCTAATAATCACTTGCAATATCAATAACCACTTTCATAATGATGGAATGCATAATTCCAAACTATCATAACCACGTAGCCAAGGCCTCATGCCAAGACTACAAATAAGATTTTGTCAAGGCATCGTGACAAGACCCTAGTTTGTCTCGTGAGACCTACTGATTAATCGAGGAGCTATAGCGGGTTCTACTCGTCACTTACTAAGTACAATGCATTCCTCATATGAAAAGTTCTAAACATAACATAAACATTCGTTTTAAAACTAGCATACGAAATGTCAATACATTACCCATAAACCATGAATGGTATAAAAATAACACATCCACAGTAAAACATATCACAAAACCTTAAATACAATATGGAAGATTTTTATCATAATAAATCATCCTCCAAACAAGTTTAAAATCCCTTAAAGGATTTTCATGTTGATGAAAATGATTTGTAAAACTCTTTGAGAGAAATACCCATTTTTCATGAAAACATTTAAAAGTTACACAATTTGGAAAAAAAGTCATTTAAATATATTTTTGAATCAAAGTGTCCCATACCACTTTGATACATTTTAAAGTAATTAACATTTTAAAAACATTCATATCCATATAAATAAATCATTTAAAACCATTTTGAAGACATGAACATAAATGAGAAAGATTTAGAAGAATAAATATTTAAAACATTTGAAATGATGTTTTAGTAAACAGACCCTTAAAATAATCCCTTTGAAGACTCTTTCATAAAACATGATCATGGATAATAAATATGTCCTAGTAGATATTTATGTAAAAACAACCTCGGATAATAAAGAGATTGTGAAATTAACACTTACCAATTTGGTAACTTACGAAACATAAACCCCATGAAAGAGGTATCATACAATTAATTTGTAAATAAACATAAATTAAAGTGTATTACACCAAGAATAAAATTATTGGAAGTACATACACCACAAAAAAGGTAAAAGTGGCAATATGGCATGAATCTCATGGGAATAAGGAGTGAGATAAAAACCCATTACATTGTACTTTTACTTTGTCTTGGGTAGGGTAATCTCCTGTATAATGGTTAAATGATTGTTATTAAATTATAGAAGAATTATAGACATTAATATGATATCATATATGAAATTTTATCATTTCTTTGTTAATAATATCTTAGTATTATCGTCGTTTCGAGTGTTAACTTACTCGTTTTATTTTATATGTTTTGTTACATAAGCCATGTTTGTTATGGATAGGTTGTATCTTATACATATCCTGAATGATATCAAGTCCTTAAACATTATTTTTAATCATAAAATTAGAATTATACTTTAATTGATACGATGGGGAATGAATCTCATCGTGTTCGTGGAGACGGTAGTCCGTACGTACGCACGAACGCTACTTCCATTTTATTTTTTTATTTTAGAAAAAATAAAAACCAAATGTTACATAGGTATATTATTATTCTAGTATAATATAATATCTTATATGTGTTACTTATGTTCATTACCACCTTCCTTTATACGTTCCATGTATGGTATGAATGAGTCACATCACATTGAGGGGGCGGTAGTCCGCACTATCTCAAATGAAATTATCGTATATATATATATACAACATGAGATGAATAATGGTATGATATAATATGGAATTACAGAAGCTTATATATAAATTAAATATAATTAATATCATATTTAATTATAGTTCCATCATAATGGCCACCATGAGAGGTGGTAGTAGATAATTGAACAATCATCATTTCGTGAGGCGTTTGGTTGCCATCCACAGAAACATTATGTTCTTCAAAAATAAGATTTAGGTGTGTGTATGTGTAGTTATAATACTTCCCAGAATAATATACTAGTATATTTAGGATACTGTTTTTGTTACAAAAAAGAATAAGAATATTTTAGGGGTTGGATAATTGAAAGAAAATAAGCTAAGATAAATCGTTACCTATAATTTGGGTAACTCCCTTTGGTTTGAACGAAAAAAGGACACTTGAAGTGCGTTATACCTAAGTTGAGGTTTCTTGGAGGAGGAGGTGGATTTAGGGAGATTAATTGGGGAAATTTTGGACTAGAAAAAAGGCTTGAAAGGTGTGCTAAATTGGTTAGAAGTGGTGTCCTTTTATAAGGCGAGAAGGGGCTCTTTAGGGAAAACATAAAGTATTAATTTATAATAAATTCATATTCGGTTTCTAATGACTCCAAAGTGTATTATTCAAAGTCTAAGTTGGGGATGGGTCTATATCCACTTAACCAGTAGGTTTTATATAGGTTTGGGTCACTTTATTAAACTTATATTTTAGTTTTAACCCTTAGTTACTTAGTTTGACATTTATCATGTATCTTTGTATTTTTATATTATATGTTTAGTAAACTTACTATAAACATCCAAGAGACCCCATAGTGGTCCATTAATGATACATATATCATGATATATGTCCTTTGGCCGAACCGTATATTTTTAGGAATATAATATCAATTAATCATATAAAATGTGTTTTAAATATTAATTTATGTCGATTTTGACACTATTTGGTATTTTGTTTTTGTGAAAGTCATCACAACATGAGTACTTCAAACAAGATATATTTAATCGTCCCTAACATGTCATATTCACCTAGAAAATTCGTGGATGTCATAAAAAATTTGAAATTATATTTATTTTAATATTTATATTACCATTTATTTGATTCTTTCATTAATAAAGTAATTACTGCATCATCATTGTGTCATAACAAATTTCATTATTTAATGTCTAAAAATTATAATTAAAATAATATTATTTAGAAACTATTTTTAGCTTTCTAATGAATATTTATAATCAAATTTATCTTATGTATAACTCTATATTTAAAATGTTTTACTTATTAAACTTTGATTTTAACTCTTCTTTGAATTAAATAATAAAAAATGTCCTAATCTAATCCAAGTATCCCTAAAGGGTCATATTTTATTCCTCAGGATGTTCTTGGTCGAATTAAACTTATCCAATAGAATTAGGACATGTGTTAGGGTAATAATAATATAATTTTTACGCTTAATTACCCTATTTACTTTTTACCGTGGTAAATAAAAGTAAAAAGTTACTATTCACACAAAATTATTTTTATCTTATTGGACTACATTTTAATCCTTGATATTAACCATGTCCCTCAGATTTTTGAAATTCCACTCATAGAAGCGATAAAATTAAGTTCTATGTGAATTTACAAATTTACCTAGGAGGTGGGTAAAAGACGGTGAAAAAGTTCAATAAAATTTTTATATATCTAAAATTTTTATAAACTGACTCCAATGAATTACATTGAATTTATATTGGTATTATGTATCTATTTTGACCTAAAATAAATTTAAATAATAAAAATAATTATTTAAATAAAAAGCCGGTTTTAAACAGTAACTCATTCTTTTTCATTATTCATCAAATATTGAATGTTTTCAGAAAAATACCAAAAATTTACCCTAAGCTAATTTTGATATTTTGAATTCAATAATGGTGTCTATTTTAACAAATTAAAAACCTAGAAGTTTTATTTAATAATTTAAAATTAATTCCCGTTGTTAAAACAAAAAACATGTTTTTAAGAAACAATAACTATCAAAAGATTGACACTTGTTTATGTCCAGTTTAAATGTGAAATTATGTTGAATGAACAACATTAGATTAAATGGTAAAAATATATTATAAATATAATTTAAAACCACTAAATTTCATAATTTATTACTATTAATTATTTTCATAAAAAAAGTTGTTGTTAATTAAAATTTTGTAATTTTCACTATTCATCAAAATATGAAATTTATCCGAAAATTACCATAATTTCACCCTAGGATAATTTCGATATTCCTAATCCAAAAATGAATTCCATTTTGAGAGATAAAATTTATAAAATTTCAAAAAGTGGGTATTGCTATTCATAACAGAAACTTTGATTGGTCGTGGTGTGTGTAAGAACTCGAAGTTACGTACAACACACACTACTGTATTATTCGAAGAGAAGCGTACCATGGATGCTTGGGGTGTTAAATTATCCCCTACTTCAATAAATTGCATCCTCACAATTTATTCTCAGTATTGGAATCTTGGGGTTGACATTTCAAAATATCTTAGTTGATATCCCACATTGAAAAATGGATTAATGAGGCCTCTATTGAAAATAAAGAGTGGTAAGTATGAAGGTTACCGAAAATAACACATACTAGGGTTCCATGTAGAAAAATATGGATATGGAAGTGAAATATAACCATCAATATCTGATGGAGAGTTGTAGAGAATATGGCTATGAAAAGGCCAACAATCCCAAAGCCATAAATTTGTGATGATCTAAGGTACCATCTAGGACCACATTTGTGTTCTAAGCTCATTTTCTTAATGTTGAGGAATTTATTTATAAAATTGTATAAGATCATATGGAGATATAATTACTTTATAATTATAGTTTTATACATTAAGAAATTTCTACCACAAACTCATCTTTCACCCCAAAACATAATACAACTCAAAAATAATTTATTTATCCTAATCGTATAGGGTTCCAAATATAATGAATTTATAATTCACATATAATACCTTTTAAAAAAAGAAACTACATTATACCATCCAGTAACTTCACGTAGTCCAGTGGTAGGTGATAAATCCCAATTGCACTATGGTTGTGGGTTCGATTCCCGTAGCTTTGTCCGACACGACGGGTCGTCACATGGTCTACATGTTGTCCTTTTATAAAAATCCAAAAATAACATTTCAATCTTAATCCCTTCCAAACTTTAGACTTATTCAAAGTACTTTTTTAAACTATCAGTCAAAAAATTATATGAAAGTTAAACATAATGTAGATCCTTTTTACCTTGTAATAGCATGTGAATACCTTCATCATGTATTCTTTTAAAACACTAAAACATCCTGAATTACCATAAAACATTATTTATTACATTCATGATCCCTTATTCCTTATAGAATACTGAATATACTTCATCCATCCAAAAATTTTGTAAACTCCAAAAATGATGGAATATACAAATCTTTAATCAGTTTCAAGGCAGTCAAGGATATCCAATATAATTTACCCAAATCAACCATATCTTATTCCAAAATCAGTACCTCAATATTATGGCCATATTAAGGTTTATCTTTCCTTCAAACATGTAATTTCAAAAAAAATTAACTCACTGTAGAGTCAAAAATCTCAAATACTCAATTAAATAGTACTCTAGTACAATCCTTATTTATTTCCAATACATAATTGATATAACACTTCAATGAAATAATTACAAAATAAAAACATAATAACACTAGTCATTACTCTTCATCTATGGTAGTATTATAACTTTATTATTATCCAGTAGCATCATTTGCGGCATTGTCTGATGACTGGGACATTTGTTCGCATAGTGTCCAAACTCCTTGCAGATGAAGAATTGTGCATTTGAAACCTTTTTCTTACCCTTGAAGTCAGGTACTTTGTGTCCTTTTTCTCCACACTTATAACATACTCCCATTCCCTGCAAGAATTTTCCATGGTGATTCATTCTACAGTTATCACATATGGGAAAATCCTTCTTTAACTTATTCCCTTTATCTGTCCTTCTCTCTACCATCCTTTCCTTCTCTGGCTTCCCTTCAAATCCATAGGACTCCGATAATTCTTTACTTATCATATCAACACACGATACTATTTCATCCTATGATGATAAGAAATGGGAGACTATTTCCCTTCTAAATTCTGGCTTAAGACCATGAAAGATATGATCTTTCTTACTCTTTGGATCATGCGTATTTTGGAGATCTCATTCCTTCTACTAGGCGCCATTTCTAAACAATGGCATACACCATATTAGTTTATGAATAGAAACACCTAATCCCAAACTTGTAAAACACTTGACATTAATTAAACAGTTTATGGATATAATCCATAATCATAAAAATGTCTTCTTTGAGGAATTATATAATCATAAACCCTTCATAATGGTTTGTAAAGAAAATGAGAATTATCCTAAGCATATCCCCCGGGAGTGTCGTAACCAAGAGTGTATCAAGGCCTATTGTCGTGCACCAGTTCTTGTTCGATTCTAGCTCAAAGCGGTGTTTTCGGGTTTTACCCCTAGGTACATCTGTTCCAGAGCTGCCTCTACCTACTCGTATCCAGACAGGGATGCATTGTTCGGAAAACTCACAAAATCTCTACAATATCCAAATTCTAGGAAGTTCTTCCCTACAAATCCTCAAAGTATATCTTAGGGCTATGTGATATAATCAGAGTTTATCAAAATCTGTCTTCCAAGGTTATTTCTAAACTTCCTATAATACCAAATGAAACGCCCCGACCCCAGTTACTCCGAGTCAGTGCATTGTTTTAATACATTGGTATGATTAGAAGGAATTACGTCTGGAAGGACCGATCGGTTTAGAAGCCTTGGAAAAGAGATTACATACATTAATGTTACATTACAATTTAAAACATACAAAAAAACATAAAAAATCTTTTATGAATTCCATTATTCCCTTGGCTTAACCCTACATATCAATCACAATAAACTTCTTGAAATCCTAGGAAACAATAACACATAGAAAGGGGTGAGCTCAAACGCTTAGTATGGGTAAGCAATACAGTGGAAACATTCATAAATAATCATAAAAATTTAAGGAAATTTATAACTAAAGCATTCCTTCTAAACTTGAACATCAGCATAATATGGAAAAAATAAAAAGAAATAATTTCATTTACTTATTCACATGGATATTCTACTAGTCGAATAATCACCTGCAATATCAATAACCACTTTCAAAATGATGGAATGCATAATGCCATACTATCATAACCACATGTCCAAGGCCTCGTTCAAAGACTATGAATAAGGTTTTGTCAAGGCCTCGTGCCAAGACACTAGTTTGTCTCGTGAGACCAACTGATTCATCGAGGAGCTATAGCGGGATCCACCCATCACTTACTAAGTCCAATGCATTCCTCATATGAAAAGGTCTAAATATAACATAAACCTTCATATTAAACCTAGCATATGAAATTTGAATACATTACCCATAAACCATGAATTGTATAAAAATAACACATCCATAGTCAAACATATCATAAAACCTTAAATACAATATGGAAGATTTGTATCATAATAAATCAACCTCAAAACAAGTTTAAAATCCCTTAAAGTATTTTCACGTTGATGAAAATGATTTGTAAAACTCTTTGAGAGAAATACCCCTTTTTCATGAAAACATTTAAAAGTCAAACTAATTGGAAAAAAGTCATTTAAATACATTTTTGAATCAATGTGTCCCATAACACATTGAAACTTTTGAAAGGAAGTAAAATTTTAAAAACATTCATATACATATAAATAAATCCTTAAAACCATTTTGAAGACATGGACATAAATGGAAATGATTTAGAAGAATAAATATTTATAACATTTGAAATTATGTTTTAGTAAAAAGTCCCTTAAAATAATACCTTTTATAATAATTTCATAAAACATGGACATGGATAATAAATATGTCTCAGTAGATACTTATGTAAAAACAACCTCGAATAATAAAGAGATTGTAAAATTAACACATAATAATTTGGTAACTGACGAAACATACACCCCATGAAAGAGGTATAATAAAATGAATATGTAAATACACTTAAATTAAAGTGTATTACTCAAATAACACAATTATGGGAAGTACATACACCACACAAAAGGTAATAGTCGCAATATGGCATGAATCTCGTGGGAATAAGGAGTGAGATGAAAACCCTTTACCTTGTACATTTCCTTTATCGAGGGTAGGGTAATCTCATGTATAATGGTTAAATTATTGTTATTAAATTATAAAAGAATGATATATATTAATATGATATCATATATGATCTTTTAAAATTACATTGTTAATAATATCTTAGTATTATCGTCATTTTGGGTGTTAACTTACTCGTTTTATTTTATATGTTTTGTTACATAAGCCATGTTTGTTATGTATAGGTTGTATCGTATACATATACATAATTATATAAAGTCCTTAAACATTATTTTAAATAATATAATGAGAATTATACTTCAATTGATATGATGGGGAATTAATCTCATCGCATTCGTGGAGACGGTAGTCTGTACGTACGCATGAACGCTACTTCCATTTCATTTTTTTATTTTAAAAGGAATAAAAACCAAATGATAAATATGTATATTATCATTCCATTATAATATAATATATTTTATGTGTTACTTATGTTCATTAACACCTTCCTTTGTACGTTCCATGTATGGTATGAACGAGTCATATCACTTTGAGGGGGCGGTAGTCCGCACTTCCTCAAATGAAATTATCGTATATATATACAACATGAGATGAATAACGGTATGATATAAAATGTAAATTAAAGAAGCTTATATATAAAATAAATATAATTTATATCATATTTAAGTATAGTTCCATCATAATTTCCACAATGAGAGGTGGTAGGAGATAATTGAACAATCATCGTTTCGTGAGGCCTTTGGTTTCCATACACAGAATCATTATGGTCTTCACCAATTAGATGGTGGTGTATGTAAATGTAGTTCTAAAAATTCTCATAACAATATCATACTATGTTTAGGATACTGGTTTTGTTACAAAAAAAGAATAAGAAGAGTCCAGGGGTTGGGAAATTAAAAGAAAAGAAGCTAAGAGAAATCGTTACCTTTAATTTGGGTAACTCTCTTTGGTTTGAACGAAAAGGACTCTTGAAGTACCTTCTGCATAAAGAGAGGCTTCTAGTAGGAGTAGAGGGATGTAGGGAGCATAATTTGGTAGTGTTTGGACGATCCAAAAGGCTTGAAAGGTGTGAGGAATTGGATAGAAGTGGTGTCCTTTTATAGGGGGAAGAGGGGATCTTTTGGAAAATCTTAAAGTATTAATTTATAATAAATTCATATTCAGTTTCTAATGGATCCAAAGTGGATTATTCAAAGTCTCAGGTGGGTATGGGTAGAAATACACTTAACCGGTAGGTTTTAGAAAGGTTTGTGTCACTCTAGTAACCTTATATTTTAGTTTTAACCATTAGTTACTTAGTTTGACATTTAATATGTATCTTTGTATTTTCATATTATATGGTAAATAAACATACTATAAACATCCAAGAGATTCCCAAGTGGTCCATTAATGATTCACCTATCCTGATATAAGTCCTTTGGCCGATCAGTGTATTTTTTGGAATATAATATCAATTAATCATATAATATTTGTTTTAAATATTAATTTATGTCAATTTTGACACTATTTGGTATTTTGTTTTTGTGAAAGTCATCACAAATTGATTAATTCAAACAAGATTCATTTAATAAGACCTAACAGGTCATAGAAACCTAGAAAATTCATGTATGTCATAAAAACTTTGAAATTATATTTATTTTAATATTTATATTACCATTTATTTGATTCTTTCATTAATAAGTTAATTGATGCATCATCATTGTGTCCTAAATAAATTTAATTAATTAATGTCTAAAAATTATAATTAAAATAAAATTATGTAGAAAATCTTTTTTGATTTATAATGAATATTTATAATCTAATTTATCTTATTTATAACTCTATATTTAAAATGTTTTATTTATTAAACTTTGATTTTAACTCTTTTAACTATTCTTTAAATTAAATAATAATAAATGTCCTAATCTAATCCATGTGGGCCTAAAGGGCCATATTTTATTCCTAAGTCTATTTTTGGTCGAATTAAACTTATCCAATAGAATTAGGACATGTGTTAGGGTAATAATAATATCATTTTTACACTTAATTACCCAATTTACTTTTTACCGTGGTAAATAAACGAAAACATTTACTATTCACCAAAAATTATTTTAATCTTATTGAACCACATTTTACTCCTTGATATTAACCAGGTCTCTCGGATTTTTGAAATTACACTCACAGAAGTGGTAAAATTAATTTTTATGTGAATTTTCAAATTTTCCTATGTGGTGGGTAAAAGACGGTGAAAAAGTTCAATAAACTTTTTATATATCTAAAATAATTATAAACTGAATCCAATGAATTGAATTGAATTTATATGGGTATTATTTATCTAGTTTAACCTAAAATAAATTTAAATAATATAGATAATTATTTAAATAAAATGCCGGTTTAAATAGTAACTCAGTGTTTTTCACTATTCATCAAATATTGAAAGATTTCAGAAAAATACCAAAAATTTACCCTAAGATAATTTTGATATTCCGAATTCAATAATGAAGTCTAGTTTACCAAATTAAAAACATAGAAGCTTAATTTATTAATTTAAAATTAATTCCCGCTGTTAAAACAAAAAACGTTTTTTTAAGAAATAATAACTATCAAAATATTGAGACTTGTTTATGTCCGGTTTAAATGTGAAATTATGTCCACTGACCAACATTAGATTAAATGTTAAAAATATATTCTAAATATAATTTAAAACCACTAAAATTCATAATTTATCAATATTAATTATTTCGATTAAAAAAGTTGTTTTTAATTAAAAGTTTGTAATTTTCACTATTCATCAAAATATGAAAGTTTTCTGAAAAGTACCAAAATTTCACCCTAGGCTAATTTTGATACTCCGAATCCAAAAATGAAGTCTATTTTGACAGATGAAATTTATAAAATTTCAAAAACTGGGTATTACTATTCATAACAGCAACTTTGATTGGTCGTGGTGTGTGTTAGAACTCGAAGTTGCGTACAACACACGCTACTGTATTATTCAAAGAGAAGCGTACCATGGAAGCTTGGGGGTGTTGAAATTATATTATTATATATTATATAGATTTATTTAAAAACAATATTTAACTTATTTGGAGTAATAAATTTATTAAAATTTATTAAATATATATAATTAAATTTCATCTAATATATTATAATTTTTTGAAAATAATAAATAAATAAATAAATTTAAAGGAGATATATTACATATAAATATTTTTATATGTTCAGTGTATTCTATATAATAATACATTAAAATAATCACTAATAAGAATTTATTTTATTGAATTTTATTAATAATATGTAAAAAATGCAATAAAAATACATTTAATTATTATTACAAAGCAAGGAATAAGAATAAATTTATTTTATGCTTAAAATATCTTTTTTATGAAAACATTTATGTGTAACTCATACTTAGGTTACCATTAATTTTTATCAATTTTATAAATTGAATATATTAAAATATGTTTTATATTTGGAATAATCATGTTAAAATTATTTAACAAGTTCTATTTTATTGTTAGTGATAATAATAAGTACTAGAGGTAAAAAATAATTACTACTAAATATGTAAAATGTCATTATTTAATATTTATTTTCTTTTCTCTACATTAATTTCTTAAATGACAACATTATACATTAAATAATGAGAATGTAAAAAAATCAATCAAAACTCACCTATAAAAGGTCCCCTCTTCTACCCATACCAAACAACTATTTTCCTTTTATTATATTTTAAAACCCTATAAAATTTTCATTTCATTAAATATTATAATAATTTTGGACTATTATTGTTTTAATAAGTAATCCTCATACCTTCTTTCCAATTTAACTTGTTTAGTGATGGAGAAAATTCATCAAAGTATCTATTTCTTAACTATAGTTTTCAATTAACTTATCATATAAAATATTTCTAAATCTATTTATATAATCTAATTATTTTCTATTAAAATCACTCTCAATTTTTGGAAGGGGAACTACTATTATATAACTCTCAAATCAAACTCTTTTTATTAGAATAATGTAATCTTATTTGTGTTTGTTCAACCACCAACATGAATGCTTCTATATAAACATCTTGATTTTCATCATGAAAAAATAATAAAGATAATAATAATTTTCATATATGATGTTAAAGAGTAATTTACATTTTGGATACTATTCTAGAATGTGATATAAAAATTAATGGAAATTATAGAGTAAGATTTTGTTATTAGTAAATTACCTGAAACATACTCGTTATAGATTCCACTCACAAGAACCATACCTACAACATCTATAAAATGAACATGGTATTTAATATATAATTGAAACACACTGATTCTACATCCTTTAATAATCTAGGAATTATGAAATTGTTATTAATAAATGTGAATCAACATTTCTATAATGAAACGTTTTTAAAACAATCAAATTTATGAACATTCATTAAGGAAAATAAAGAATATGTATCTAATATATCTGAAATAAATGATTAAAATTATATAATATATAATGATATATATATATGAATATGTTTTTGAATAAAGTTATTTATATGGTTTTCTTTATTATAAAATAGTTTAAAACATGTTTGTTAAAGTTATAAGGAATGTTAATATTTTATTATTTAAATTTTACATTCGTTGAGACATGTTCTATAGTCAGTATATATCCAACATTTTTATGGTTTATATACCATAGTGTATAAGTATTGTTTTTCATAATTTTAACGAAATTTATTGGATTTAAAAATCCATCTTAAACTTTCACTTTAAGGGGTTTTTATTCATAAGTAACCATAGTATTATGACTTTATTTCCAATATTACCTTGAAATCATGATTGATTATGACTAAATTTTCCTTATGGAAAATTATCTGTTATTATTTTGAGAACATTATCTATTTTGTTTTTATATAGCTATTTTTTGTTTTTATTTTTCTTCAAACCTTTTCATCAACCTTAACATGGAAACATAACTAAAATTTTTCCAATAAATATATTTGACCTTATCTAAAATTATTAGTTGGTAATCTTTATCATCCATGTTAATATTCATTGTATGTTTTTTTATATTTCATGTATAGAAATATATGAATCTATAAGGTTATTTCCTAATGATTTTTTATTTTATTTTTAAATTTCTAATAAAATATATTTTTAATGTTTTTTGCACATTTTGTTTATGTTGAATTTATTTAATAAGTTTGAGGGGTATATTTTAAATTTTTATTTTACAAAATTGAATCTATCATGATCTTAATTAGTATTATTTATAAAGATCCATCTCCATATTTTACTGGTTTTCTAAATTAATTTATTTTTATTCTCTTTTTAAATTATTTTCATTTAATATATAGTATATCATAAATTTATAGGGTATTTATTATTATTAAAAATAACACATTAATGGTCATAAAAAGTTTTTTTCATCAATATCAATATCCTTTAATTTTTATTCTTCTTTTAGTACATTTTCCAATGATAACATCCATCTTCGTTCTCTAAAAGAATTATGATTATGCATTTTTTAATTTTTCATGAATTATTTTTCTTGAACATGTAATAATTAAGACGTTATGTAATTATGTCTGTTTTCATATCCATATAACCAAAATATGTATTGAATCTTATTATATAATGGTTATTCTGGATATATACCAATAATGTATTAGATGAAGCTTTATATCTGTTGAGATATGGATGAGACATGGGTGGTTAGCCCAATCCACAATGTTTATAAGAAATGGTTTGTTACCCTAAGTTAAAAAAGTTATGGGACATTATTTTTTATCTTGTCTCCAAACATTTATGGGTAATTTGTTTTTATCCTATTTCCAAAAGGTTAGAGGACACAAGTGATTAGTCCAAGTGAAAAAGATTTTACGGTGTGGGTTGTATTCTAATTTACAATATATTCCAGGAAGGTGGTGAGACTAGTACATTATGATATTAATTCCTTAGTGTTTAATGTTGAAAAATATTATAGATTCAATTATTATACTTATTCCAAGTTGTTATGTTTTTCCAATTAAACTAGGTTATATTTTTTAGTCTCATAATTATCGACATATGTTTCCAACTTACTATGAATAATTAATTATATTATACCAAATGACTTATGTAATTAATCATGTTTCGTGATATATGTTTTATTTGGTTTGATTTTAATATACTACCTCCATACATCATGATTTTGTTATTATACTCAAATGTTAATCTTAATCTCACTTATGAGCTTCAATTAATTTCACTTAAAATAACCCATTCATAGTATCTAAGCTCACCCCTTTCTTATGTTACCCTTAATTATGTTTTGAAGAAGAGTATAACATATGATTTGTCTCAAGTAATGTCGATTGTATTGTAACTATGGAGTAATGTTCAGTGAGTTGTAAAATATGTTTTTTATGTATCTAATCTCTAAATAAACTAAGACTATAAATTTTGGGGTATGATTTATTTTCTGATGTAAGGAATGTTAATATAAAATGATTCAATATGTATTCATCAATTTCTGGGATTTTCTTGGTCAGTATTAAAGTTGGGTATAATTAATTTTTGGGATTATGTGTCAAAGAATCTGAGGATAGAACCTAAAATATCTTACGGTTAAACAAAAGTGATATAGGAAGAAATTAAAATTTCACAGGATAAAATGAATGTATCATTATTTAAGATATGTTATGATTTATTTTTCTTATAATATGATCACATAATCTAATTATAGTTTCTTGATACACACACAGACCATTTTGTTTTTATTAAATGAATATAACTAGGATGAATCAAGTTAA
Source organism: Viscum album (assembly GCA_963277665.1). Lineage (NCBI taxonomy): Eukaryota > Viridiplantae > Streptophyta > Magnoliopsida > Santalales > Viscaceae > Viscum > Viscum album. The sequence continues at coordinate 21,063,775 of OY728135.1, forward strand.
CAACAAGGTAAATGAATAACATCATTGTTTTAATGTGTAAAAAATGGGATTTGTCTTGGAAAAAATATAATATAGATACTCACTAATCTTTTTCAAGCTATAAATAAAAACTAAAATCATACATAACTCCCAAATATGATATTGAAGGAACAACTCTTTATTGATTCCATCATGTGTAAACAACCATTCTACATTAGAGAGTCTATTAATACACTAATTACAGAGTAGTGGATTAACAAGAAATAAAATATATTCTCTATTATCTAGTTCTTGGATCATAATTTTTTATCCATTTATCATTGGGATGTTGAGAAGGATCAATGGTATACATTATTCAATAATACAGGGAAAGATAATGAAACCATAACTCTATAATATGAGGAGTTTAAGTAGGAATTTTTCAAATGATATTATCCCTAACCACTTCTCACTGATTAGAAGAAAGAATTAATTGAGCTGAAACAAAATAAGGATGAATCCATTTGTACCTATAAATAAAATTCACATGACATTCATAGTACCCTTCTATTTTTATGATAAACCATGATATCCAAATCGATCACTTACTTAGTGTTAATAAACCATCTCTTTGAAATGTTTTGTTAATAAGGGACTTTGTTAGGTATGAAAGAAATGATAAATGTGTCTCAATGATAAAATTAAAATTATATACTCATGTTATTCTCAAGGTAATTGGTATTAAAAGAGAAAAATGGAGTTTCATGGAAATATTATTGATAGAATATATGGATGTAATAGTATTTATAATTTTTAATGACCAAATTGTGGGAAGAAGAACATAAGAAATTGAATTAAAAGGATTGATAAATGATTCATGTGTGTAAGAGAAGGCCATTATGCACATGAAATCTGAAGGGATATGAAGATTCTAAAAACCTTAATGGATGGAAAGAATGATCAACCTAATGCACCACCAAAACTCTAATTCTCAAATTATAATGAATATGAACATTATGTAAACAAGTGGGAAACCTAAGAATAAATGATGTGAATAAATCAAAGAAACATCATAATCCAAGGGATAAATGGAAATACTATGTAATCACAAATATTTAAATATTCAATGAAAATAGAGTTGTGTAAGGTACAATCATTATCAACTCAATAAAAATAAATATATAATTTTTTTATTGTTAGACCTAGTTCTTAATATCTAGAAAGTATTATAAGTAAATAAAACCACCACCACAATGACTATAGAAAACATTATCCATTAAAACCCCTATTAGATTAAGGATTTTATCCCAATTATATATCTCCACTATAATAAATATGTTTTGGAATATTATTCCTCTATGTCTTATTATTAATACTTTAGTAAAATTTGAAGTAATTTTAAGAAGGGATTAGATCTCTCTATATATAGACCATAAAAGTTTTTAGAATAACGAAATAAAATTTCATATCCCAAAACAAACTATTATCACATTCATTATAAGGATGGATATGGATACCCTATGGGGATTACATCCACTGTATGGGTCTTAATACCTATGCATGATGAACATTTAGCTACAATGGTTGAGTAGAAACTTACTATTTTGGAAATTTCTACCATGAGAGAAATGATTATTTTATTAGTACTGCCTAATATAGTGAGGTTGATATCCAATTACAAACTAGATCTTAATTATTTTATATTTTATAAATACTCTCAACTATTTTCATAGGGGAAAGATAATTAAAATTGTGATGATATAATTTATTTAAGGGGGATGAATGTAACACCTCAGGTTTTAGTTTCAATTTAATTTCCCTAAAATGTATTTTTGTCTTTCATAGATATGTTTTTCTATTATTTAAACTTGAGAATAAAATAATCCCAAAAATCAAGGAATCAAATTAAAAACAATGTTTTCATAAATAAATCAACATTAAAATAAATTCATGAAACCATGAATCATATTCCATAGAAAATTACATACCTTAATAGTGTATAAAATAATATGGGAAAAAACATTTTCAATAATGACATGGAAATACCCTAGATCTTATTCATTATTGATAATAAATATTAGTGAAATTAATCCTATAATGAAAAAATATCATGAAAGAAGAAAACATGTTATAAAATCCATAATAAAAACTATAGAAATAATAATTGTTCATTGTGATATTAGAATGTAATTAATTTATAGGATTTAATGGGGGAATATATCCGTTAGATGACCATTTTTGAAAGGTGTATAATAATTGTGTATAATACCAGTAAACATGTTTCCAGTTATGAATTTTTGTTATATAATTGATATATATATCTTGTTTAGATTTTTAGAAAAATAAATTTTCATTATAAAAAATATTTGTTGAAATAAATTTAATTATTTTGTAGAAAAAATATATAAAGAAAATAATGTTTTTTGAAAAAATTATTTAATTTTTAAAAATCTTTTTTTTATAAAATATTCATTTTATTAAGTTATATTTTTATTGAATTATTTCAATATAATGATTTAATAAAAATGAATCATTAGTAATGTATATAAATATCATCCATGAAATAATTAGGGAACTCTTAATGATAATAATTGTTTATCTATTCCCGTTAAAATATAATTTCTGTAACAACATTGTTTAATAATATATTATATGTTTTTATTAAAATGTTAAATTTTTCTTCTTTGGAAAATGAAATGACAAAAATTTATTGTTTATATATATATATAATTAATAAAAATCATGGAATCGTTATTATTTGATTATAAATAATAATAAAATCATTTAATATTAAAAATAATATTTTGTCAAACAATTATTTTTATATGTATAACACATCCTTTATCTTAATAAACAAAATTAATCACTTGTCTTGGAAAAAAAGATTTATTTTATGAGAATTTACCATATGAGATTTTCAATTGTTGTATTTAGTCAATATATGTTGATGAAGGAATGTGATGGTGATTCCTAGAGTATTGTTATTGAAGTAACGCACCAATAATCACCATATGATATGGATTTTGTGTTTCTTCTTAAAGATCATAGTTTAGAAGATTCAAATTAGAATCTTGTTAATGTGATTATTGATGTGTTGATCTTAATAGAAACCAAAGGACAATTTTCCTGGATGTATAGACACTACATGTATCATCGTAGAAGATATTTTGTGTTGATTATGTAAGGTTGAAGATGGTCTGAGGTGGAATTAGTTCAAATTGAAGAAACTATTTAATTTCCAAACTATGGTCAATCTATTCATAGCTTCTTGATTTCCTCATTGTCGATCCATTGATATGATTGATCTGTCAGCTTCACACTATTGATCCCTAGGGTTAATAAAAGTTCTTGTTGTCACATTACTACTCAATTCACATGTTCGATCTATATAGTCGATCCTGAATGTCATAATTGATTTAATATCTTCATGCGGATGAAAAAACAATTTCTTCATATGGTTTATCTCTATGGTGTATATATGATCGATCTATATAGTTAATCCATTTCATGTGGTTTCATCAAATGTTCAACCTTTCTCATTTTAAATATTGATAAAAACTTGTCTTCCTAACAATTGGTCTTGTACATAGTTATTTATTTATGAGTTATTTTGTTCGAAAATTTTATTTTCAGTATTTTGTAAATTATGATGAAAGTAAAGGATATGTGATGAATATTATATTTTTTTATATATTATAGTCTATCATATGTATATAATTCAAACTAATAATGCCCAAGAATCGACTAAAGAGTATGTTCAAGTTACTAGGAAGATATCTAAAAAATTAAGAGATACTACATTAATATGCAATAAAAATGTAGATATTTTTATGGAGTTTTATTTTGTATTAAGAATTTATTTTTTGGAGGAATTAATAATTGTAAATATCTTGAATATTTAAGAGATTTAAATAGAATATTTAAAAGTGAATTTAAAAGTGTTTTAATGAGGAAATAAATACATGAATATATTTAGCAAACATAAATGTGGATATCACATGTAACTTAATATTGAATAGCTTCCATATTTTGAATATAGATGATTTTTTCGTTTTTTGTATTTATATTAGAGAAATTTGAAGAGGAATATAAAGTGAAGAGTCATGTGATCATTTAAGGGTTCCATTGTATTTGATAATAACAAATAATAATTGTATGATTTAATGAGTTAAATACATACCTATATCGATGAAATATGAGAGTATGAATCCATGATTAATTTAGTGTTGATGAAGTCATTTATTCCCATTTATTTATAGGTTTTGGGAATAAATAGATCACTCAATGTTTTTAGAGAGATTCAAGTAAAAAAAACATATTCAATGTATATTTTTATGATATTTATGAACTATACAGGAGGGAAACAGATATTGTATACTCAGAGAAGAGAGATCATATTTCATCAAGGGGTGAAGAAGATATATGAAGAAAAAAATTTATCTTTCCACCACTGGTTCAACAAAAAATGAGCTTACAATAGGGTTTGTATAACCCATTTCTGAGGTGGCCTATGGATGGGGTGTATAGAAATTAACTTGAAGTTTACAATTATGGCGTCTAATCGATTCTCAGAGGATTGTAACTACGGTGTATAATTTATTATGGTTGAATATTTATGATTGGGGTGTAATGTAATCACAATCTTATGGGACTCAAGAGGTTATTGTAATTATAAAATATATAATATTAGAAAATTCGTGTTGGGTAATCTAAAAAACATGAAAATGAGTATAATTAAATATAAAAACTTGTTAATAATGTGTTATTCTCACAAATTCATTTCTAATATAAACATGGTGAGGTTTACATATTTCTTTTATAGGATCTATAACTTTACAATTTTATGATGTTGAATTAAAATAAAATAACTTATATAATAGGGACACTAATTCATCCTCATTTACAGTTCAAACTACTATGGGTGACAATAAGTAGTATGAGAGCCAAGATTACCTATAAAGATCCATGTCTTCTCATCTTATTTTAATAGATTTAATGAATTTTATATTTTGGAAATTTTTTGAGCTAAATATGATATATAAAATTAAATATAATTATGATGATAAATATATATATCTCTACCAAGGTTTAGAAAAATTGGAATAAAATAGGGCAGAAGAAATGTCTAAATCAAATGTTATGAACACAACTAACTAAAGGAAATCATAGGGAAACAATTTATAATATTTATTTTAATTATTATTCTTATAATGAATAATGTTAATGCTATAATGATGATGAAACACCCAGTGACCTTCATTAGGAAATTAATGGTCATATAAAGAAGGTTCCAGAATAAGTGGTGAGCTATATTTTTGGTACACGCAAGTGGTTTATTTTTGATCTAGTATAGCCAGATGAATATGTTGAATAATTGGATATTGTATTATGTTACAGGTTTTAAAATTCAATTTCTCTCAAATATATTTTGATAGGAAAAGGATCTGTCAAGATCACTTTTCATAAAAGGATGTCATATGTTGATTAATAATTACAAATTTATTCACGTGAGAATTTATTTAAGCTTGTTTTTGTGGAATATTTCAATGAAATTGAAAAATGGAAAAATATATCTAAGGTTGTAAAATATTCTAAATTATTGATCAATTATAAAAATAAAATAAGAGTTTTAAAATTCATTACAAGAACTATAAAATGTGTATGAAAAATAAATCATGTAGATAAAAGAGTATTGGGAATACAACCAATTATCTAATAAGGATTATAATAACTCCATATATATGAAGTATCTTGAGCATTAAGTAAGGATGAAAAATATAGACCTATAACAAGAATCAATGACATGAATTATCAAGAAAAAAATATTCCAGCACATAAATTTTCATTGAGATCCATAATTCCAAGATGGATCATATCAATAGCACGAAGAAGAAGAGATCATACGATAATAAATTAGGAAAATCCTTCAATAATATTGTATCCCATATCATAGAAATTTTATTATGTAATAATTTTTTGATATCTTATTACATGTTTAAAAAAATATAGGATAATATGGATGGTTAAAAACAATAAAAAATAAACCACATCTTATAGGGTGGGTGTGAGTATATGTATGAATATTATCCCTATAAAGTTATTAAAATTGTGGTTGTTATACTAACTAAATAGTGAGGTACAAAACCATTGAAATCAGATAAAATTATACCACAAAACACAATAAATATTTACCTATTCCATTTTTGGTGTTGCGCTATGTTTTGGATTAAGGTAATAGAATTTTGGAAAAAATTTCAATTCATGAAAATAATAAAAAACTTCAAGATATGGGTAATAATGGTAAATATATGGAAAACCATGTTGAGAAAAATTATATGTGCATGAGCAAGCCGTTTGGATAATATATAAGATAAGTATTTCAAAAAATGCTTTGAATGAGAAAAATAAGGACATTGAGGATATCATTGAACCCAAATAAAAAAGCTCAGAAGAAGTTGATAAAAGGAAAATTAAAGTTCATTGATTTTTTGTGGGTATGTTAAAATATTCTAGGACATATAATTAGTAAATTATTTACATTTATACTTTTAAAACTAAATCTATTTAAGAATAAAAATGGAAAATCATTAGGCCTACTATTCTCTAATAGTTAAACTGTAAAATGGATTTTCATACAAAAAATATATAGTGGAGAAGATATTTATTGATAAAGAAGTCGTTCATGGGAAGAATTCAAATATAAAATATGGGAAGGATGTAAAAAAAAGTGGTAGAACTCTATATTATTATAATTAAAGAAAATATAATAAAAGGTTGAGAGAAAACTATTAGCTTTGATGCAATTTCTTAGGAACAAATGGTTCCCAACTTATTCCCCAAAAAAGTATGTTTATTTGTGCAAATTCAAAGATAATTTAATGAGTTGTTTGAGGGTTGAAAAAAATGAACAATAATAAATATATTCCATATGGAGTGTTTTATCAAAAAGGATGAGGATAAAATGAGTTCATCCCTTTATGGGGATACAAAATGTTGATGACATTGTTAATATATCACAAGCTATGTGAATCTAGAAATTATAGGACATATGGAATGACCCAGGAAATCTATAATATGTGGTATACCATTCACAGTTTCAAACCATTTCATTTCTAATATCAAATTTTTATAAGGGGAGTGTCGATTGATAAAATGATGAGAAAAACTGAGGGTTGTATTCTTTTCACTTGAACCTGTTGATGTATTTATTGAGCTATGTGCATGATATAATGTATTTTTTTATAGAATTGTTTTAAAGAATCCCCAAAATGAGTACTAAGTTAGTTTCACATGTATGATTATTTATTAATATAATTGAAAACCATGGTTATTCACAAGTTTTTTCTATAAATGTTTTTCCAATTTTTTCAAAGTGTTTTCTAACTAAAGAATATTTCCTAAGAGAACTATATTGTATCATCCTTATATCATGTGGATTCTAGTTTTAATTCATATATTATAAATAATGAAGAAATTTAGTTTTAGGTAATAGTTATATGAAATGGGAATACCACTTTCAATGAACATATTTATTTTTTTTCAAAAATGTGGGAAGAATGAATTTATAAGACAACACACATTTACAATGGTGTGTAGCGGTATTCCCAAAAAATTCAGAGAGGTAGATTAAAGTATCCAAGTAATAATTACATTTTATTCCAATGGGAAAATATGTGTTTGATGAAGGATTGTGATGGTGATGCTTAGTATATTTTCACAGATGTCATGTAAAATGATACACAACCTTAAATGGGTATTGGAACCATTTTTTGATGGACTTGTTAGTAGATTTTTAAAGTGATAATTGATGAATTAATCATCATTAAAACAAATGATAGTGATTGTATATAATATCATTGAAGGGAATTCGATTTAATAAAAGTAGGTGGAGGATTGTTTGGGTGAGCTCATGTATGAATAGATGAAAGTCCAAAATTTCCAAACTTTAGTGGATCTTCATGGTAAATCCATTCACTGTTGACTGATTTCCTGGTTGTAAATCCATTGATATAATTGATCTATATTATTTACATGGTTGATACCATTGATTAATACATTTTTATTTAAGATAATATATCTAATCTATTTACATTGTTGATCTATATGGTTCAGCATAAAAGTATCCATATATTAAATATGTCCACACATTTGAAAAGTACAATCACTTCAGACAGTAAACCATCATGATGTATATGTGGTCGATTCATTCAGTCAATCCATTTCATGTGGTCTCTTCATATGGTCATCTTTTTCATGATTTATCATCATGGAAACCGGACTACCACATAGTTTTTCATGTTCATTGATAATTTTTTATGATATATATTTATTGAAATTTTGAGTTTCATGATTTTTTATATCTTAAAGAAAGTAAAGATGATGTTATTATCTATTGTTATTTGTTAAATAATAAAGTAAATCAAATGATCATTACACTAGAAAAAAATCTAGTATAACCCTCCAAGGAGGATATTTTGGATAATAAGAGGATATTAATTCATAGAGAAGATTACACATCATTATTAAATGAACACTTTGATATATTCATGGATTTTTCAACCAAACTAAAGAAGTAGATTTTTTGGATGAATTTAAAGAATGAAATATCCAAAGTATTCAGGATATTTAAAAAGGATATTTTAATCATAATTCAAAATAATTTGAATGTTGAAATAAAATTTAGATTATATTTGACCAGTTTAAAATATGGGATCACCTACAACCAATGATCAAGGAGTTAAAATATATTGAACACAAAAGACATTTTCATATGAGTATTTATATTGATGGAACCCAAATAACAGTATGAGGTAGATTTTTGTGATATAATTTAATGGTGACATTGTTCTAGAGAATCAACACTAGTTGAAGAATAATTATGAGAGTCTAGTGTATAAATATTTTATCTAAAGAAAAGGAATGTATGAAGCTGTGATTAATTCAGGGTTGATGAAGCCTATTATGCCAGAGTATTATAAGGTCTGATGAAGAACTAGATCACTTAATATTTAGAGATATTTTTGAGAATAATAGACATATTCCACTAGTTTATGATGACTTTTAAAAACTATTTATAATTTTACTAAATCTTTTACACTTGTGTAAGAGAGATCATATTTTAGTAAGGTTTAATGAAGGTTCAAAATGAAACAATAGAGATCTTTCCCCCAGTGGATCAAAATTAAAATACATTGAATATGGGGTGTCTAACTAGTTATTAAAGAAGCTTATGAATATATTGTATAACCATTCAATATTTGTTTTTAATTAGGTTTTCTAATAGATTAATTTTTAATTATAGCTGGGGTGTTTAACAAGTTGGTAATGAAGAATTCTGAATGGGGTGTATAACCAATAAAAATATTATCTGTTTTAGGAGACCATTGTAATTGAGAAAAATATTATAGTGGATAATCCATGTTGGATCTTAAAACCAGTATAGAAAAAAGTTTGATTTTTTTCCAAACCCTATAAATATAGTGTTCTTATCTCATTCATTATAATGGCACACAAGGTTGGGTTATGAGATATTTTTAGGATGATTAAGAACCTTTAAAAAATAAGGAGGATTAACTAAACGAAAATAATTCACAAAATGGGGCAACAGATTCACTCCCTCCCATTGGTTCAACCAGATCGGGGTACAACATTATGCTTAAAAAATATCTATTCATTTGGGATTTGTTTTATTAAATTTAAATTAATTTTTTTTAAATCTTATAAATTTATTCCAATAAATTTTATTCCATATTTTTAATTATCATCTCAAATTTTTTTATTATGGTCAGTTTCATTTCCAGTTATAAAAAAATTCACTAAGGTAAAAATTGAGATAGAACGATAAAGGTAAAATGAATTAAATGGGTTTAAATTAGGTTAATGGCCTAAAATTCATAAAACCATATAATTTAATGAGACTAAGAGGGAATAAAAGACCTCATATCATCCTTTATCTATTATGTTTTCACTTTTTATCACTATCCATATTAAAATAAAAGAGTTAAACATTAAGAAGTCGATATTTGTGAAAATGCCACAGAAAACTAAACTATAAAGGTAACCCTCCTATACTCTCTCAAAAAACAATTTTTATTCACTAATTTTATGAATATTTCACAAATGTTCCTCTAACAATGTATTAATAGTAGTTTGGTAGCTTCTGGTCCCATGTAGGAGGAGTAAATCCTTCTCTTCAAAAGAAACTATTTTGTGAATGAGTGAATTCATCAATGCAATTGTGTTTTTATTACCTTTTTTTAGTTACCTCCTCATATTAAAAAATTATAAATATAATTATCTTTTATAACTTTTTTCTATGAGATTAATTATTATTATATTTATATTATACTATGATTATATAACTCTCAATTCCTACTCATTTCATTAGCAAAACATGTTCTTGTCTAGGTCAGTTTCACATCCAATACAAATGATTAAATACCATAATCATAATTTTAAACATGAAATATCATCAAGATATTAATTATAGTATTACATTATGGAAAGTGGTAATTTATATGGTTCTGGAAGCATGTAAAAAATGGGTATCCATTATAATGCAACTTATTGTTATCAGTAAATTACCTGAAAAATGATCATCATGGATTCTAGTGTCACAAAGAATACCCATGCCCTCAATAAAATGAATATTATTCTGAATAATTATTGGGATAAAAATTATTCCACTACCTTGAATAGTATCAAAATTCTGAACTTCTTATCAATTAATTAGGTTCGACATTTTTGTTATAAAACTTATATGAAATAATCAAAGTTACTAATATATGATGATAAAAAAAACAATAACTAACTAATTTATAAGTAATAAATAATTTTTATTTCATAGTATAAATGATAATATGTATGATTAAGTTTTTAAAATAAGTGATTAATATGGTTATCTTCGTTATACAAAAGGTTTTATCACATTAATGGAAGTCAACAGTAATAGAAAGGCTTTCTCACATAAATTTTCAATATATTGAGATATATTCAATATTCACCATATATATTATTTTGTGTGGAACATATAATTCCCCTAATAATTATTTTATACTAATTATAAATTATTTAAATTTATTTATAAATCCAGTTATATTTATCCCTTTCAAAGAGTTTGATTCAAAATATAGAAAACCCATAAGGTTTTCTTTCCAATGTCACATTGAAATCATGATTGTTTATGACTAAATTACCATCATAAAAAATTTTATTCTTTACAGACCCCCTATATTTTTTTTTATAAATGGTTTTTGGATTTTACATGTTATCATAACATTTCACCTTCCTTCGGTTCCCAACTCAACCAAAAGGTTTCTTGTATGTTGTACCAAACCTATCTCATTTATTTGGTCATTAGTTTTTCTCCTACATGTCCATTTTACTTATTTTTTTAAATAATTCATTATATATACATCTATGAATACATAATTGCATTATGTATTTACTTATAATTTCCTTAAAAAGTGATAAAGGAGTGTCTATTTAACTTTTTGTATGTGGTTCGTGTCCTATAAACTTTTTTTACAAACTGTAAAAGGAATATTTTATAGTTCTTAATACATACATGACCTTTTTCAATATATTCTTTAGTTTTATCTACGAACCCCCATTCTAAATTTTCATTATCTTCCAAATAAATTACTATTTCTGTGGTTTTATAAATTATTTTATTTTAAAATATAAGTTATCAAAAATGTAAATGGAATTTCATCTTATTTTTTAATGTGATTTTTTATTATCTTTACAACTGTTTCAATCTATATATATATCCTTTAATTTTTAATAATATTAATTAGAGATATTTTCTATTGATATTTTCTAACATCTTTCGTTATATTTCTTATTATTATAACATTTGGATGTATTCATGAAAAATGGGTTTTCAAAAGGCTTAAATAAAATATGATGGAATTATGAATATTTTCATATTCACATAGTAGTCATATATATTTTTTATCATTATATTACTGGATGATTGAATATAGTCCTAAAAAATAATGGTTAATTCTTTATATCTTATGAGATTTGGATGAGACATGGATGGTTAGTACAAGTCTATATAGTTATGGAAAACTAGTCTTTGTCTTGATTCTAAATGGTTATGTAACACTAGTAGTGAGAATACATACAATGGTTATGGGATATTGGTGATTAGAACAATTATAGATGTATAACTTGAAAAGGTGATTATCCCATTTATCGAGCATGGGTTGTTATCTGAAGTCCACAATGTTCTTTTTCAGTGTTTATCTGAGTATATTATAATATAAATTTATTTGTGGATAATCATGACGTACATTATTATTTCAATTCTGATGATCATGAAACAATCATATATTATGTAACATACTTATGTCTTATTAATGTGACTCATGATGATTGATTCATGTTTTCTCCCTCCTATGATTCATGACTTATAAGATCACAAAATGCTCATATTATGACTCATATTTAATAATCATTATTTTATTGGAAATTAATTTTTTATATTATGTTAATTCACCTTGAATTTTTTATCATTCTCACATTCCCATATTATCCTCAATTATGTTCCTTGATTTATATCTCTTATGTTCACCACTTAATGAACATCTAAATTCACCCCTTTCTCATGATTCGATTCCCAATATTATTAAGAATAGTATAATATATGATATTTCTAAAAGGGGGTGTAGTGTTGTTTGACTATGGATAAATTCTCATAGTATTCAAAAATAATTTTTTATCTATCTAATCTCTGTAGAAACTAAAAATATAGGTTCTTGAGTTTGATTTATTATAACATGTAACAGATATTCATGTAGCACAATGTAATATAAATTCATTATCTTCTCATGCTTTTTGAAATTATATTTTCCATATCTCTAAAACCACATCAATTATTTATCTACTCCAATTATTTATTGGGTTCACATGTCATCTGACCATTTCACCTCAACTTGGTTCACAATTTAGCTAAAAGAATGATTATATGTGGGGTCAACTTTTTCCCATACTTTCGCTTTTTCCCATTATTTTAAATTGGTTTTATTTAGAAATATTCCATTAGAATTTTCTGTAGGTTTACAAATTAAAATTTATTCAATTTCTCATTAATTTTCTAAAAATACTATTTATTAACTTATATCAAATTAAATTAAAATAAAACAATTAATGGATATTTCATTATATTTTTCAATTAAATTTTATAATAATATAATAATATGTTTTTTATCCATGTAAATATCATTTAATTGTACTTATTCTTCACTGGAGATATGCCTTAGTGATACTATCTTTAATCTTTCTCTAGATGTCTAGTGATAATGTTTTTTATAAATTTTAATCAAACCTCTTAATTTATCATGGGTAAATTACACTATTATGTAATTATGAATGTTTTCATTTGGAATAAATATCTATGGTTTTTCATTATGTGTAAAAGAGTCCTATAACTATATTTCCCTCCAATGTATTTAGTAAAGCATTATATCTCATAACATGACATGTATGGTATTGGGGAATGAACTGAATATATTACGGGACTTTGGATACTATGTTTATGGTAATGGTGTGAAAATAAAATCCACTCCAGGGTTATATCCAATATATGATGATGGAATTAGTAGTGTTCCATGACATAAGAAATGATTTTCTATGGTTATTTTAGTACACATTCTTATGACACATCTCTATGTTATGAAACACAAATATGTAATGTTTTCATTCCTTATGATTATTTACCCATGTCATCACACTCGTATGAATCATTTCTTATGTTATTCACAAAGTCATATGTCATGATTCATGATTTATGAGCTATTATTTACCACGTTTAATTTTTTTATATCATGTTCATGTTGATGGATTATTTTCGCATAGTTACATGCTTGTTTTATTCTCACTTATGATCTTCGATTGTTATCAAAATTTTCACCCATTATTGGTAATCTAATGTCACTATTTCTTATGTTTTGATTCACCATGATATAGGGAATATTATTATGAATTTAATGTCAATAAAGGTATCACGTGGGAATAATATTTTTGGAATATATTGAAAATTTTTATTCATATAGTTATCTTATTTGTCTAGTCTCAATAAAATCAAAATCTATATGTTTACGGGTTGTAATTTATTGTGAGATGTGATAAATATTAATCTAAAATTATGTAATATATATATATATATGTTATTATTTTATTGCTTCACTGAGAGAACAATATAAGTATTATAATTGGTCTTCCTCTAGTTATTTAGGCCATTGATGGAGATGTGGATTCTCATAACAAGGACATAATTGCTAGTAGAATGATGCCACTTAGGGAAGTTAGGTTATGGGATCTTAGGGAGGGAGTTTTTTCTAGTTCCATGCTACTAAAAAGACTCTAACTGTAGAGGGTAAGGATCCTTCTAAATTCCATGGTATTATTCTTATGGTATTTATGTGAGCTTCTATTTTATTCAGTATGTGAATTCCAGACTCATTCATGTCTATGTAATTACATAGTTATATATATCTATCCATGCCTTATCTATATAGAGTGATGTATATCGATACAACCTAGTATGATATTTTTTTATGATTGATCTTATACCTAGTGTGGATCCCATATCCATCACACTTAATACAATGGATCTTATAGATATTTTATATCAAAAGGATCAACTTTTGGATTTGATGGAAACATGGTTTATTTGATTTCACAAGTCCTATAAGGAGGATCAGGTGTTGTTTATCTTGTTGGTGGATAGATACTTATAGTTATATGTCGATAATCGATAACTGAACCTGGTGATGGATTAAATGGGTATCCTTCTTCTCATATTGATGCAATGTTTTATAAATTTATAGTATAAAAATGGATCTCTATGATCAATTAGATTTTTGGATATCCTCATTTGAGGATAACGACTTATAATTTTATTTATAAAAAATTTAAAATAGTGTGAAAACTATATGAGTATCTTGTGATATTTTTTGGGATGAAAAATTATCTAGAAGTAATCATATACCTTTTGAATAGGGGTTTCCATTATTATTTATATTCATTTGTGGGTTTTGTTTATGTAATCCATGTAAAACATAGTTAAGGGAGGATCATTACCATTATTTAGAGATGTTTCTGCATATATTGATGGATTCTCAGCTATGGGAAGTAAGACATTAATATTCATAGATTCCGGAGACTATAAGATTGATACTAATGGTTTATTCAGGATTTATCAAGCTTGGTAGTGTCGATGATGACCCAAAATATGAAAGGGGGAAATATTTTCTCATTAAATTATGAGGGTAAATCCTTTTAGGGGTTAAAAGGAATAATTATATATTCACTAATCATGACCTTAATTATTATAATTAGGATTTATAGATTGTACTGTGATTCCAAAAAAAAATTTATTGGGGGATTAATCCTATAGGATAGTTATGTGGTCATTTATGGGGTTTGGAAACTAATTCCACATGATTGGAACTACCATATTATTATCTTTTATCTCACTATAGTATTTTATATGCTGATATTGTATTGAAAATGCTTTTTGGGGAATCGTTTTTGGTGGATATTAACAAGGAGTGCCTTAGGTGTATATATTTTATTAGAGGAACTCGAACCTTGAATAGTGGAAGTGGATTGGGTAACTATATTAATTTGATTTGGAGAGAGAATATAACCCTATGAATAAGAATGTTATAGATAATGGGTTGAGTATAAAGAATCAGGCATCTATAGTTTATGTGTCTATCATTAATAGGATGATGATTATCCTCTTCATTGAGAGCTTCCTTCAAATTGTAGAGTATTATTGGAAAAAAAACCTCAAATATAAGAGTACTACATATTATGTCCTTGAATGTGTAGTGTAGACTCAATTATCAAAATTATATAATTTGGATATAAAGGAACATATTTATGGTGGGGATTCACCATCTAATTGGTACCTTGATGTTGTAGAGGTTCATTATATCTAAGGTTGGGTTACAGTCCAAATGAGTATGCATGAGAAGTTAATGCAATATTTACATGAATCCAGATGTATTTCCCACCCAGGGATTACTATGATATTTCATGAAATATGGAGGTTGTATTTTTTCTAATGATGGAGAAGGAAATAAAGTGGGTTTTTTTCATGATTCTTTACCTGTTAAAATGTGATGACCAAGAAACAGTGACCCATATGCTATCTTCATTAAATTCTCATTCATGAGTGGAAGTGGGATGATGTGACAAAAAATTTCTTGACAGGATTGTTGAGTTTATCTTGTAGTGTTGATGTGGTATGGGTTATTATAGTCCTCATGAAGAACATAATAAATTTAATATAAATATGAGAGATCTATTACATTGATGAAATTGGTAGGATATATATACAAAAGACCATTAATTTTTACAATGTTCCTTGGAGAATAATATTTAATTGGGTTATTTTTTTATATCTCTCTTTTATTGAGGTGAGTATAAGGTTCACGACATATGGGTGAGCTCGAGAACTAGTCAGTATCCTTAGACCAATAAAATTATAACAATATTATCCGAGTGATGATGTACATATTTCAAGTATTCATCCTTGATTTTTTTGGTTACTAGGAGATTCATATTTTATTTTGGAGTTTTCCTACAATAAAAAATATTATGGTCGATTTAGACAATGTCATTTGAAGATTAATATGGATGGTTGTTTTCATTACCTCAATACTGGGTAAATGTTTTAGAGCCTTTAATTATTATAATGAGTCTCATGCAGGATATATGAGATAATATTCAACTTTATAGGAAGAGGTTGGAGGCCACTTAGATTTGGAAGAGATTATATGTTCATAAGAAAATAAATCCACTATAGTTTGAAGAGGGATTCTGAGTATTATTATGAGTTTCACCCTAATTTAGACATTTTTATATTCAAAAGAACAAGAATTTGAAAACTAGTTTTTTTGAGACATTTTATATTATTGAGAGTATTGATACCATTAAATACTATTTGGTACTTCCTCAAAGATATAGTTTTATACACACTTTTCCAATGTAACATACCTATGGAGTTACCAACCTAATCCTTCATAGGTGATCATTATTAATGAGGATGAGTTGGATTTGGCTGTATCTTTTATGTAGAGATTGATTCATATAGTAGACCTAAGTGATAAGACTCTATGCAGGAAGATAGTTCATTTGGTATGGGTGTAATAATAGAATTAACATACCAAAAAGGATAAATGGGATTGAGATTATGATATATAATTTACTGGTAGAATATTTTCACTAATGATGATTTGTGACACTCAACAGTGCATCTCAAGGATGATATAATATTGTTTGGGGGGTTGAAACATAAAACATCCTTAAAAAGTACAATTGTTGACCTAATTTTTCCCAAAACTCATGTATATCGATTATTTTTTGGAGTTGTAGGTTTTAATTGGTGCTCGAGAATTAGATTCAAAACATCATAACTTTTTCTGGGTGTTTTCAACTTTGGGACAGATAATAATGGGTACCTGGTGGATTACTATTGGATACCTAATAGAGCCTACAGTTGAAGGGGTAGTTCTATTAAGGATAATGAGTGGGAGATTCCATAGAGGCTGGAACCCTATGTGAGTTTGGTCGGTACCTAGTGGGTACATGGGGGTTATTTAATATTTATTAATCAATTTGTTTTGTTAAATTATTTTAAATGTTAAGAGTCTCTACCCCTTCTCATTTACTCTCTCCATTCATATATCATTCCACCCCTCTTCTCTAGGCTTCTTCTCTTCCACATGGTGGTTTACCACTATTCAGCATTAGAGTAGGGTGTCCCTCGTTATGTTGGGTTCCTATTTGTAAACCTATGACTACATTTCCCACATTCCTAATACTCTCTTACTATTTCATCATGATTCATTAGTAAAGACCCAATTTTGGGGACTTTTTTATATTTTCTAATTTCATAGGTCTGACGTGAAATTGGCCAAGGGTCATCAACATATAGAAACCTAATAGAACCCTGTATGTTGTCTCTTTATTCCATGTATTGTTTTACATTCATGGGATGTGTAGTATGAAATATGGTAATGGAATCTTGTTGGATATGAAATAAATTAAAATAAATCTGGTTTCATCATGTTCTTTTAGTACAAGTGTAACTGATAAGGGTGTTAGTGGCTAATGGGTAGTGTGTGTTGACATTGATGGTTTCTGATGACCATTTATCATGTGAATTATAAATGAATGCTTGATTTTATACCCAAGATGGGTTAAAATGATTGAGAACTGATGTCATAATTCTATTTTATTCCCTTAGTACATTCTTTGGACATGATTGACTTTATTAAATGCCATGTAGGAGATGAGGTGACTTCTGTTTAACACATTTAAAAGGGTTAATGGATGAATCGAATGACCCTTGATGTGTTTACGATTAATTTTTTTATATTCATTTAAAAAAGATTAATTTTTTATTTGATGGGTGTTTGGATTGTGTTGGTAACTCATCCACTTAGGTATGTTTAATGGTGGTACTTCAACCACAATTACTATTCAGTGGTATCTCATCCACCCCAAAGGGGTCTAGGGATCTATTGTTCACCTTTGGTTCAATGAAATAATGGATCCTTAGTAACTTATGAATATCATGTTAGGGAGAATAAAATCAACTTGAGGATTCATGTTACTGGAGAATCATTGACTTACAAGATTAATTATAATAGTATATAATCTAATATGGGACTTATTTCTATGGTATATCATCTATGTGATATTTCATGTTGTGGTTTATAGATCCATTTTAATTTTTTACATGTGGTATATCACCCACATAGATAATGGAATTTGGTATGCATTTTGGACATATAGATATTTTTCATTGAAATATCATCTACATGGAGACTCAAAATGGTGATTGATCATCCACATTGATAATGATAAAATTGGTATATCATCAACCTAGTTAAGATACCTTTCTATTGAATCATCTAGTTTTGATGCGTATCAGTGATATATCATCCAATTTGGATCAGTATTGTAAGTGTATCTTCCAAATGGGAAAGGTTATGGATCGTATTCTATTTGATTTCTCATTAACAATTAACATTTGATTAGTGTTGGGTCATTCCCTTAGATTGGTTGTGATGGTGATTTATAATTCACTTATTGATGCTCAATGGTGAAATATAATTCAACAAAAAATATTATACAAGGAGTGATATATTATTCATCCCCGAGGTGTGTTTATACTGCGGGTGTATTTTCCCACTCTAGTACCATCGAAAGTAGGTATATTCACACATGGTTTAGTATGATCACTCGCTATTGTGACATGATATTTATTTGTTTTAGTTTACTTTATTATCATTTATTATTGAAAAAACACTTGTATATATGACACTTGTTTTGGAAACCATAATAGGTGGCCTACTAAATTATACTCACACCATACTTAGGCACTATGGTACCCACATAGGCTTTATATTTTTTGATATAGGTAAGGGAAGGGCCTAAAAACTATGGTCTTTTATCATGTCTAGAATGGTATGAGTTGAGAGATAGTTTCAAACCAAGACATAAGAACAAATCTGTGTTTATCTCTACATTTTTTAAATTTTAGATCTTAATTTATATGATTTTTCCATATGCTATGTTCTTTATAACTATATAAATTTTATTAAATTTACAGAACTTCATTTTTTTATAACATGTGGAAAATATTTACTCTTTGCTAGAATATATTAGTGAGTTGTATCTTGTGTAGTTTTAATATTTTTGTAACTGGTTCATGAAATTTTATTCCCCTGTGAGTTATGGTTCTTCTTGGTTGAGGGTGTAGTCTCCCCACTAGTTATATGCTGACTCTCACCCCTCGTTGATACACTCTATCCTTTTGGGAATTCATCCATGAGGTGTGTGGGGATCACATCAATTATAGTGTAGTTTAACTCGATCAGAGATTCTATATACACTATGTGATTAATTTATTCCAATTATTTAAAAAAGTTATCATATTTATTTATAAAATTATATGAAATATACCTTTCTTGTTAAGTAAGATAATCTTCATTTATTTGAATTAAAAACTAATTTTTCATTTAATTTATCCTAACTAAAATATGAGTAAATTTTTTATAAATTATTTTAAAAAATATGATGATTTAAAAAAATTCAAATGAATTTTATCCTACCAAGTGAATGATATAGATTTCATCTAATTGAGAGACAAATATTTTAATTTTTTTTATGAATTCTATCTGAACATGTAAGTGAGTTGAATTTAAATTTTTTAGAAGAGAGTTATAATGATTTTGAAATGGAGACATTATATTAATTAGATTAACATGTATTCAAATTTTTTTTAACATTTAAATTCTTTTATATAATTTATCACATTTTCTTAATTATATTATTTATTTGTAATGAAAAAAATCAATGAAAATATTTATCATATTTAAAACTATTTTTTATAAATTAAGATCCCATGCTATTTCTTATATATGAAAATTTCAAATTTTAAAAATAATGTATTCAAAATTCAAATATACATAAAATGTGTTTCATTTGTAAATTTAGAAAATTAAGCAATTTGAATAATAATTTTTATATTTTACAATAATCATTTTTATTATCTAATTTTTTCACCTTTTAGAATTATAATTTAATTTTTATGAAGTTCCAATTAAAATAATTTGATTATAGTATATTTAAAAATAATAATCTTTCTTATTAAAATGATTTTTTTAGTAAATGTAAAAATTTTAATTTTTAGAAATGTTTTAATCAAATTAAAAAGTTTATGTCAAAATAAGAAGAATTGGTGGATAAAAAATGGATTGACATATTGTTTTTTAAAATAAATAAATAGAAAATTGAATTAATTTATTTGGGGGAATATTTGTTGCAATAATGAGGATTGAAATTGTATTAAAGTCAATTATTATTTTAATAGTCAAAAATATAATGTAAAAATATAATGTGTCTAATTTTTTAAAACATCTATAGGATACTATCTTGTGATGTTTCCTTTGATGGACTACATATTGGGGGATTGATGAATCATATTATTCCTATTGGACTATTTCATGACAAAATTAAAAGAAGAAGATTTCCCTTCTTGGATATTGTATGTTGTATTCTTCTAGTGACATGCATCCATAATGAATGAATTCCCCAAATATGGGAATGTCTGAAAATAGTTATTAATTAACACCAAAATAAATTATATGTTAATGTTATTTAATTTAATTAAATATTTTTAATATGAATTTATTTTTAGGTTTTTAATTCCCCTCCCTGACTGTTTTTAATTAACTTTTTAATTATTTTTAAATCATTTTATCATCAAATTATTCAGACTGGAAGTTAATTTCTAGAATTAAGAGTTTTTTCAGAGTAAAAATGAAAATTAAACATTCAAATTGAATAATATAGTGATTTAATTTTCCTAAAAGTATAGGAAATTGATCATTTATTTACATGTGAAAAATAAAAATGAACAGATAATTAATCTAGTGTGTGGTGTGAATTATTTTACAGATTTTTTTATAAATAAAAAATATTTTCTAAGTTAATGAAATATTTCAAAAAATCGATACTAAGAAATTAACGTTGGATTTTCTTATAATTATAAAACTATAAACATCGATTAATTTTGGAAAAGTATAAAAACATTTCCCATAAGTCTAATGCATGGTTTAGTTAAAAAGGTTAAAATTATTATTTGTATAATATTTTTCTTTTATAAGTATATTTTAAAATATATATATTATAAAAAGTTAAACAAATTACAAACAAATTTTTTAATATTTCTGTATTATAATAAATTCATTTTTATATTCAATTTTATTTTATAATAAAATATAATATATTTAAATGATTGAAAAACTTTTATAAGGGTAATTATTTATATATTTATTAAATTATAATTTGATATTTTAAATTTTATTCATATATAAATGTTTCAATATTCTTAAATTATTTTTGAAATTGAATTATTTTTTTTATTTCTAAACATTTAGTCTTGTAATGAAATGTCAAAATAAAAAATGACTAATAGATACCTCCGATTATCTATTTTTATAGGTTCTACAAAATTGTCTTGAGCTGAAATAGTGGGTGCCACCAGGAAATATTCATTTCCTCTTTAGAGACATCTAAATTGATGTCATTATGAAGTGTACTATAGAGTCTATCTAATGGTTTCCACTAAATACTTGATTGTTTAAGAAAAATATCCCATCACATGGTGATCATAATGTTTTCATTGGAAAACCTTTTTCTATAAGTGAATGTTTATACATGTGTAGTAATCTATAGTTTTTGAGGATCCCATAAGAAATAAAATAAAACTCAACAAACAAATAAAATAAATTATTATTTTTCAACAGTATGTTTATTTTTACATTAGCAACACTAAAAAATAATATACTATTACATTAAACATGAAAAACCTGATGGACTATAGAATGTTATTCTAGAAAATGCAGAACATTTAAAAAAATATAAAATACCATGATTGAAGAAAATATTTCTAGATCATCCAAAAATAATTTCATTATTTATGATTTTAGTTAACATTCAAATAATAAATATTATATTAAGGAACAATTACCATTATGATTACATATTAGTGTTCATGTTTCCTATATAATGTTTTGATGAAGAAACCCTATCATATTTTGTTCTAGTTTGTTATATTATTATTTTTTAAGACTTTTTTAATAATAAAGATGAAAATTCTAATATGGGTTTTATTTAACTATTAAAATTTTAATATGAAATCTAAAAATTTTGTTATTAAATTTTAAAAAATGAAATAAATTCATGATCACCAATATAAATAAATAGCATACAAAAGATTTAAATTATTTCATAGACTTTATATATATCCACATGTATGTGGTAAAATATCACTATAACATGGAATCCATTTCTAGTTATGAAAAAGTTTAAACCTTTATACATAATAATTTCATTTTTTGGTTGTAAAAATTATAAATGAAGAATTATATAAGTTTTATTCCATTTTAGAATATTTTAAAAAAATTCTAATAGATATTTATTGAAAATCCATGTTAATATTTTGTATTTGACATATATCCTCCGACCAAAAACCGAACTAAAATACCTTAATCTCTATTGGAATTAAATATGTAAAATTTTTATATAAAACTGTCAATAGTTGATTTATTTTAAAGAATATATATTGGATTGACATGTATTAAAATCTTCCTTATGGAAATTTGATCCAACTCCATAATGTCTCGAGTGAAATTTAATTAAATATACATAATGTTCTTATGATAATGATATATTGGGTTGTTTTTCATAATTAAGGCCATATGACCGTCTTATAATAAAATTTGATTTTTAACCTATAACATTAATCTAAAAACAAATTAATTCACTCATATACCTTTACTAATCTCAAAGACAACGATTTGACCACAGTAGTAGATAAAAAAAATATAGATTACAATATAATAATCCAAATCATAGATCTTCCAAATAGAGATAAAAACAATCATGTTAATGAGCTATTCGTTTAAATATCCAAATTATAGTCTATGTATTAGTACCTTATTGCACCACCACCAACACTTTTAATCCCATAAAACAAACATAAACATATACTCATATTCACCATCATCAAATTACTAAACTCCTAGTTATCCATCCTATGATGTTTCATAATTATTACCACCACTCTAAATATATGATCCAAATAGGTCCTCATGATTATCATCAAATCCATTATTTTTCTATCAACACTAGAATATAGACTTTTATCATGCATCTCTTATTATATTTGTTTTAGATGAAAATTAAAAATTTAATTTAAAATGATCTTTCAAGGGAATTCCAACTCAATTGGACATATCCATACAATAATCTATAAAAAACAACATTTTTATATTGGGAAGCATATATTCAACCAACAATCCTTTGACTTCAAATTTCCATGTGATGTATAATATTTTACACTTCCAAATTATCCATTTCAAAAATAATAATTTAATTGAGATTTAAAATTTTCAATATCTGTTGTAATAATTATGAAAATAATAATTTATCATGATGAATCAATATATAGATAAAATAATCATTTAGATATCTCTTCGAATAAACACAATTCTAAAACAATTTAGGATGAAATTCCTGAGAAAACATTAATGAACCAAACATCTTGGAACACTTCATTGGAGAATATATCAGAAAATATGGTCTTTCTTAGAAATAAATAGTTATCCTTAATTTTTAAATAGAAAACCCATTGAGACTATACATATAAATACACTCCTAATTTTTGGGTATCAATTCTTTTTTTTAAATCATGTCAGTCCAGATCAATAATAAATGTGTTACACCATTAATTCAATTTAAATGACCATTTATTATGTATTTTGATGATATATAATTCTTGGATTGAGTTATAGGATTTTTTTTATGGTTTGGTGTACTCTAGAAGTATTTTTAATGGTTCATGGTTTAACGAAATTGTGAAACATATACAAGAAAAAAAATAATATAGTATGGGAGTCACTATACATGTGAACCATTGGACTATGACCTAGGATAAATCATATTTTGTATACTTTTTGGGGTAGAGTAATTTTACATTGTTGATGTATGGTTTGTTAAACTATACAGAACAATCATGTGTCCACCCATGTTTTTTTCAGTACTACTCACATGATTAGGGCATGGTTTGATAAACCGTACATCCTAATGATGTGATTTTCATTAATACATATAAAAATTGGTTTTTTATTCCCTTTTAATTTAAAAATATAATTTGTATACCATTGGGTTAGGATCTTGATCCCAATAATTACTTTCTGCATTCATAACATCACACATCCCCATAAAACCTGATTTTAATGGATTGAAGTCTCGAATCTAGGAGATTGATGGTACGATCCCTTTAATCTCCCAATTTATATCTTATTTTTAAATGTATTCAATTTTCTATGGAACATTAGATTCATTATAATATAGATAGATCTATGATTTTTTTGATGATACGTTGAGTGTATATATTGAACGAATGGAGTCTCGAGCCTGTATCTTAAGGTTTTGATATTATATTATACATTTTTGTCACTCGTTTTGTGTAACTGGTTTCTATCAATTCTCCAATTATCCTAGAACTCTATGTTTTAAAAATTAAAAATTAGTTATTTTATTATAAAAGGAAAATCGTTTTTATTCTTGGTTTTCAACATCCTTTTCTTGATAATTAGTAAATCTGGTAATTGTAATGGTTTGTAGAAAATTCCTTTTGTTTATGGTTTTGGTTTGCCACAACTAAGCTGTATGATTAAAAAATTTAAAACGAGGAACAGATTTGTGTGAAAGTAATTAGTTTTAGAATATCATCCTCCAATGATTATTCAAGCCCATAAGATTTAATTATACTCTTTGGTGTCTTGAGGATTATACTTAAAGTTAGTGGAACCTTATATATTTCAAAGCCTATGGTTAGGGTAATTATGTTACAAATATAATATGTTTTTTAGCACATAAAATTGGGATGGTATTAATAATTGTAATTGCCAGATATAGAAATATATAGTATAAACAAATGTTACTAACCACATTATATTTAACATTGATATACCAGGGTGTTCTAGGTACAAAAAGTGATCTAAAACACTTCTAGTTGTGTTGTTATCTCATCATCGTTGGTTTATCTGATTAGTGTAACATACCATGCATTAGTAATGATAGTTCCTACTAAGACTGCCTTTTTGACCTTATTTTTAGTTTTTTTGGAAATTTTTTATAATTATTATTGATTTTGAATATTTGGAATATTCTATGACTTCTGTTTCATAGGGAGTAACAGACTAAGTGGTGTTTTGTTTTGACTATATAGTAATCACCCATGTTATATAGAATAAAAAACACCAGAAGAGACCATTAAAAATCTGGTAGCACCTAAACCACATGTGAGTCAAATACTTGTTTAGATTATTGTTCAATATTTCAATATTTTTATAAGGGAAATAATAATTAAGGACTATAAAAACATATACCACTCTATGAAATTCCAAAAATATAATCCAACAATATTTTGTGGGTATTTATAACTTGAAATGATAGAAGCATGGGTTAATTTATTGAATCAAAATTTAGATTTCCTTGGAACTCTAGCTTTTCTAAAAGACAATTTAGTAGTTTACATATTAGATGATCATGCATGATAATGGTGGTATTTTATTGTCTAATATAAACTCAACCAATGTCTTACATTGGATGAATATTAAGAGTTATTCTAAAAAAAATTTATCTACACACCATCAAGATATCTAGAATGATATATTTCTTTAGTCATGATAAATTAAATTTATAAGTGATAGAATATGCATCTATGTTTATGAAAATAGTTCATTTTTTCCAAATTAGGTATCCATGGATCCTAGAAGGCTAATATATTTGAGTCTACACTGTCCCCAAAAATTAAATCTAATAAATATGACCTATGTAAAACTAATTATGAGGACATTTTTAATAAATTGATAGTGGTGGAAGGGTATATTACTTAGAATTATATTAGATTAAGTAATTTTTTTAATTCGGGAATAGGTGGGAACTCTAATGCTAGGAACAAGGAGAAGAGGGAAACTAACTGACAAGGTTCTAAGGAAGAATTGTATTGGTTAACTTTCCATAAATCTAAATTAATAAGCTCATATGTTTCTAATGTGGGTATTTAGTGAATAAAAATAGATATTTTATGGTACCACCCAAAGAATGTCACAACTATAACAATATTAGACATCATCAATGTTATTTCAATAATTCAAAAAAAAATCGTTATTGTAAATACATCTCATTTGTCTCTGACAATTTATTATTCCAATAGATTATCATCTCAGAATAGTTATCATCATCAAAATAGAGAGATACTGGGTGATTTTAGGAACACAGAAACTACTCTATAAATGAAACCTCAACACAGATGTAGGTAACAAGGGGTAGTGTGTAAGTAGTTATAGAGTGATGGGAAACTGATCATAGAGGATCAAAAAGGTTATTTGAATATCAAAGGTACCATTTTTCTTAGATCAATGGTTATGAATGCTCTTTTTTCTACAATTGTATCCTAATATTTTATTTCTTCACATGCCATTAATAAAATGGTGGTGTATATAATGATTATTACACACATGATGAGTATCAAAAGACCTCCCAAGTAGTGAGGGGGAAGTAGATTTAAATTTTTTTCTTGTTTAATAAATATTTATAAAGTGATATTGGTTTCATACATTTTTTTGATATGGATATCTTTTTTATAATCCCAGGAATGTTTTGGTTGGTTTATTTCATTGATTATATAAATTTCATTCACAATGACTAATGTTAACATCTTTTTATAGGATAATGAATCTTTTTATAGGATACAAGGATGTAGAGGTTGGAAAAATGGGACATGTATCACTAATGGTTGGAATAATTTCTTATCTATTGAAATCTATCAGTATCGGGAATGATGAAATAATTTAGACATGAAATATTCCCAACTTTGTGGACCGGTATCCAAACATGTTTCCAAAACATTTCACTTGTTTTCATCTTAAAAGGGAACTGTAATATTTTAATCAACTTATTCTTGAAAAAACAATTAAGCTTACATCATAGGATGAAAGTAAAGGAATTAAAGTAACAATTAGAAGATTTGGGAAGTTATGTTTTTATAAGACCAAGTCCATCAACTTGAGATGATCCAGTTCTTTTTTTCAAAAAGGTAAATGGTTTTTTATGAATTTTTTTAATTATAGTGATTTTAATTAGTTTATTATTAAGAATATATATCCATACTCCCAAATTGACTAATTTTTTATAAATTTAATGGATCACATTGGCTTGTTAAAATTTATTTACAGTTAGGTTACCACTAATTCTAAGTTAGATTAGAGGATTTTTCATAAAATAAATAAGGAGTTGATATAGTCATTATGAATATTTAGACATACCCTTTGGTCATATAAATTCACTATTATTTTTGAAGGTATTAATGAATCATGTGTTTTATTGGTACCTATAATATTTCACTTTGGTATTTGTGGTTGAAATTTTGGCATATTCGTGAACTCAAATAATCTATGATAACATTTAAATACTGTGTTGAACACATTGTGTAAACAGAACATTTATGAAAAAATATATAAATATTATTTATGTATAAAAGATATTTTTTACTAGGAAATGTAATTAATATGAATGGAATATCATTATAACATTAAAATATAAAATATTACATCTCTTGGAAACCATAAAAATATCTTTGATATATTAATCTTTTTAGGATTAGTAATTTATTATCATCACTTCCTTAAAGAGTTCTCACATCTCTCATTTCCAAAGAAAGTGATCACATAAAATGAGACTTCATTCCACTAGATTAATTAATATCAGTAATCCTTTTTGAATCATAATATAGTATCACTATGGAACCAAATATTGTCATTCCAAAACCAAGTAAATGTTAACTGGTTTATTATGATGTGTTTCGATTTTGACTCAGCTATGTTATCATGTAAGTAGATCATGTCATTTCTTGTGAATAAAAATAAATGCAAATTTATTAAAAATAATTATACAACCTCAGACATGGAATTGGCTATGATGGTTCATGATTAGAACAAATGGTGTCATTATCTTTTTGGAGAGAATTTTACTATGTTCAGAGACTATAAAATCTTAAAACAAATATTCTACCAAAGTGATTTGAACTATAGACAAATATTAAGGATGGATTATCTCAATATGATCATATTTGAATTGATTTATACACCTAGAAAATGCAATTACATTGATGATTATTTAATTGAAAATTCATGTAACCAACGGGAAAAAAGGTTTTGAACAATGGAAATTGATGTGTGTGATCACCAATATACATTTGAATTGCATAGAGAAAAATGAAGTCAAAATATTTTTTATGGTAACAATGATACCATGTTTGGTTGACCAAGTAAAATATTAAAATGATTGGATCTAGATTACATTTCCATAATTTCAAAACATAATAGTGTAGATAATATTAACGTATGGAAACAATATGGAAACTCTATGTATCTTTTTCAATATCACATTTCATTTCTTCCTACTTATCGAGAAAAACTTATTTATTTTTATCAACATTATAAATGGTTAATTCAATGAGTAACCCCAGATATTTAAAAGTCTCCATGGACCAATTTTTTGTGTTCATGTATGAAATAAAATGATGTTTATTAATTTATGAGATTCTGAACTTGTCAGCAGGTCATGAATGAGAATCAACAACCAACAAGAATGGTGAAATATTTAACTACAATTGTATAGAAATGGCGGCAAATATCTATGTAATTTATCAAGGGTCTAACAAGAACGTTTTGAATATGTGATTTTCTAATAACTCATAAATTAACATAATTTTATTATGATACATTAATTTAATTTTATATATGACTTAATGAAACTCAACCTTTAAGAAGTGTCAAAATTTAATGGTATGTCATTTTAAATTATATTTAACTGAGAGAATAATGTTAAATCTCTAATTTTTTGATCTCATAAAAAATAATTGGGTACCCAATTGACAATGACCACAACATATCATCAACAAATGTATGGGAAGTAATAATAAACTATTAATCAATTGGAAGACATACTCCGAGATTGTGATATGATTTTTAGTGGCTCGTTGGAGGTTCATTTTCTGTTAGTGGAGTTTTCTTATAAAAATAGTTATCTGGACATGATAAAAATGGGCTAGTTTAAGGAATTATATTTATATCCATGTCATTATCTATATTTTTGGGATTTTATTAGGGAAACATTACTATTGAGAGCCTTATCCATGAAGTGACTTAAAAATATAGATGATCATGATATAAATGGTATCATCAGAATTACATCAATAATCTTATATGGATCATCAAGGATTATATTTTTCCTTTATCATTGAATATCATGGGTTCTTGAAAGTATCTCCATGACATGGTCATCAACCATTGGGTAAAAAAATAATATTGTCTCCATGGTATATTTGAACCTTTGAGATATTTGAATGAATTAGAAATATTTCTTGTCTGTTGGCATTACTACCGTGGTTCAATTTGGTTCATAATGTCATTCATGTATCTCAATTGAGGTAATAATATCATGATGAATTCCATGTAATTTAATGGGATTGTTTTGAACATAACTAGATTCTATATTATTTATAAAATGAATCTTCTCATTGAAAGATGATATAATGTCTTTTGTGGAAATTTTATTTTTTTGGTTTGAGTATTATGGAAACATAGAGAAATTTAAGAGGAGACGTGGGAATGTGAGAAAACTATTCTATAATAGTGATCATAATTATTCCAAAGCACCAAAAATCTCTAAATTTTTATGTATCAAAATCAGAATGATGGGGAGAATGTAACACCCCCAGTTTGAGGTTCTTCACCCTTTTATTAGGTATCTTTCTATTATATAATTATTGTGTTGTGTTATTGGAGTTTATATAGGATTTATTCTGTTTTATGAGTTTTATAAATGGTTTTTGTTTTTGAAATGTTTGTGTAAAATGTGTAACATATCTTGGAACCTATGTAATAAATTACCAGAGTTATATTGTAGACTCACAGTTGGAGCATCATTTTTCAAAACCATGTGAACAACCATGAAATATAGAATTTGTTTTGGGATAGATAAGTTTTTAATGGTTATACGATTTTTTGTTAAAATATTCCATCCAATTGATTGACCACCTACATTTTTTATAGTATTACTCACATAGTTGGAACAAAATTTGTTAAACTACACATCCTAACCATACAACACACAATCATACACATAAAACTATGATTTCTATTTCATTTAATTCGCAAAAACCATCATTTCTATCTTTTTTACTAAGATATCAAACATGAGTATTTATATTAATATTCATGGAATCTCCTCTCCCTCAATTACCCAATTTCAATATATCTAAATTTTTTGGATCTAGATTATTGAAGGTAATATCCAATTTTTCTCCTCATTTAAGTCTTCTTTCTAGATCTACTTTTTTATAAAATGTATTGCTATATTTTTCTATTATTGATAAATCTATGATCTATAATGTTTTTTCGAAGATATATTTATTATATAAATTAAAGGAAAGGAGTATTGATCCTTGATCTAGAGGTTTCATTATGTTGTTCTTTATTTTCATTACTCATTGTGAGTCAGCTGGCTTCTATCTCTTTAACACATATTATATATTTTAAAGGAAAAAATAATTAAATTTATTTCTTATAATCTAAATGGAAAATCATTTTGATTTATTATTGGAAGCCACTTTTCTAGGTAATATGTAAATCCTGTAATTTTAATGGTTTTTGGGAAAACCCCTTGGAATAATGTTTTGGTTTAATGAAACCAAGATGTTAGATTAACTGTTTTAAAAAGGAATAATTGTTTTATATGAAATGAATTGGTGTGAGAATTTGGGATATGTGGGTGTTGTGTGTTGATCACTACATTAGATGTGGCCATTCCATTGTGGACTTGGATTTAGGTTCCAAATAAGAGGCATGTGGGGAATAGTCTCCTTGTTACAACTTGGTTGATCAATGAGTAACCACTAATGATTATTAGATTGTCACATGAAATGCATGTGTGTATGTGAGCTATGGATGTGGGTTGGTTATGAAAATTAGAATTGATGTACAAATTACTTATTCTTTTAATTTAGTATTTCTTTTAGAAAACGTAAACTTATTTGAAGTTCCTCGTGTTTTTTTAAATTAAATTTTGAACAATGAGCTAATGTGTTATAATCTATATTTGGTGACTTGGAATGTAACAGGGGAAAACCACATTAAGTATGATTACTTACCGAATTTATATTCATATTGGTGAATATATAGTCATTCTTCAATATTAAAAAAGTAAATGAAAGGTATCTAACTTCTATACTATGACATTGGGATGCTAGTTACTCATGATGGTGATTGGATCTTGGAGATCTATTATTGAGTTGCTGGAGTGATGTAATATTGTTGTTTTTGTGTCACAATGTACTGTAATTTTTCCTTTATATCATGTGATACTTTCTATTGTTAGTCTATTATATGTTTTTTGTTAATTTTCCATTGATTTGTATTGTTTATACTTTATGTGTCATATAGTTTTTTGGTTGTTTTTATTTTTTTTGACACATTGAATTTTTTATGAATGGAAAACCAAACCCTAATGTTTATGTATTCCCTTTGAATTTAATTCCATATTTTGGTGTCTTTGAGATGTAGCCCTAGGTTAGTGGAACCAGAAATTTTTACAAGCTAATAGACTGGGTGGGGATGTTAGAAAATTTAATCACTATTAAAAACTAAACTCTAATGGTTTTATGATTCAGGATAGTAGAAAATGAATCATTATAGGTTGTTCCCTACAATTAAAAAAATATATAATTTCACCACCTAAAAATTTAATAGAATAACATTAGGTATTATCTTTTTCTATTGAATACCTAGTTATATCTAACATCCCTCAATCACCTTAGTAATGTTGAAACATCCCATATATGATTATTTTCCAATAACTATATCTTCATAGTTATATAGATTAACAAATTTGACCCCTCTATGCTATAAACCATCTCCTTCATTGATCAAGGATCCTTAAATTTAATATTATCTACCACTTAAAATAAAAATTTAATTGGAATAGTATAAAAATCTCAGAATAATCGATATAACTAAATATTTTTATCCTTTAAATTTCTATTTTAACTATTTTTGTATCACATTGCCTATTATTCACCATCTAAATCTCTTTAAACTACATCTAATGGTTTTAATAACCCTTAATATAGGATGTAACACCAATAAACTCATTTTTGAATGCAATTTGATTTGTATTTCCTACATAATCTATATCCACCTCATTCTGGATAAAAATATAATACTCATTAACAGTTATATTCCCATTTATAATTTTTTTTGAAGTTCTGCTTTTTTATATACACCACAATATTTTCCCCTTTACTCCTATTAGATATTGTAATAATATAAACTTCATAACGGAAGTCTCATGTTTACCATCATTTCCATGTGCATAATCTAGACTACCAAAAATTCCCAAACAAGAATAATAATATAAATCTTAATATACAGCACCTCCAATAGAGTACTAAACATAATTATTGATGATAGTGACTGATTTATAAGATAATAAGTATTGTTAATCACATCGACCTATAATTACTTAGAAATACCTTTCTTTAAGCACATGCTTATAACTATTCATTTTTATTTCATTTAATGGATAAACACCACTTTTATAGGTTGAAATAGAACCCTTACATGACTAGTGAGTCCAATGATTAATGATAAGAAGTCCCAATGACCCAAATGTCATTACATGGGTTTTTCTCATGTCACCACACCATGATAAGTAATATCATTACATCGTTTAACTATTCTATTCCATATTGTCCAAGATATCATATCCACAACACTCTTCTATGCTGTATCAAGCCTCTATAGGTTGTGGTTCTCTTGATCCATGCTACATCCCTCGATATTCATGATTTTGTGACCCTCGTGTAGTTTCTATCCATAGCAGCACTCCATGCTTCCCCTCCTCAGTTAATATTCCCATACATACCCTTTATTGTTGTCATATGTCCAACACTACGGTTACCACCTTTTGTAGGGGACTCCACCCTTGCATCATAATAACAACCCACCCCATAAAGTTTTAAGTAAATCCTTACTTCCTACAAGTACAGTTTTTATTATTCCAAATCATGTGAAACATAACTACCCTGTTATCCTAAATTTATCCATTAAATATTGAATTTATATATTCTGAATCATTATAAATTATAATATTTTAAACCTATATTTAATTATATATTACCATCATGGATTTCCAGTTATTAAACCAATTGAATACTTAATATTTGAAATTAAAGAGAAAAACACTTGTATTTCAAAAATATTAATTAATATATTTGGAACGGTACATGTAACCTCTATATGAATCCACCAAATAAGGGGCTCACAAAATTCAATGAATGAAATCTATAAAAAATCAAAAAAAGTGAATGTTAGTAAAAAAAAACCCTCCTATGTTTCTTAAACACCACACAAGGATGAAAATATTTCTATTTTCCATGAGAATGAATCTATAACAATCATCTCATACTCAGAATTAAAATCACTTTATCACTGATATTTCTGATTCATCGTCACCAAAACATTGTTTTATTGAACTCAGATAAATAACATGAAAAATTCAATGTTTCTAACATTGGGTAACCCATCAAAAAAATATTATTCTTTAATGCTTTAATTAAATAATGAACTTAGAGACATTGAAAATCTACACTCAACCTAAAAGTGATAACCTTTCATATCTAGAATACCCAAAGAAATGTGTCTTTTACATAATTTGGGAACATACAAACCATAAAATGATCTTAACACACCATTATGCATTTATATTAACATTGAGATACTTCCCTCATCCATAATCTCTATATCAGTCCATTACGTTAAAAAAGTAGATCTCTTTTTAAAAGAAGGTAATATATCTCTAAAGAATGATATATGATATAGATCACCATTATATAAGAACCAAACACATTTCAAATTTTACATACGAGTAATCAAAAAAATTATTACCCTATACACCATTTAAAATTACATGGATTTTTTTATATAATTACAATTCACATTATTAATTTTCACTAAATTATGATCTATATAGAAATAATAATTCAACTATCCATTTTATTTATAAAAATATCATCACACCCCATCAAATATTGATTTAGAACAGGAAATTTTGTAAATTTTCCATGTTAATCCGTACATCTCCTTGACTATTAGACCAACATAAGATGAACTCCCATGCCCTGAAATCTATTTATTTGAATAAAAATATTACATATCATATTTTGTATTATTTAAATTAATTGGTTCCCAACCATTATATTGGAGTTGGTTCCTTAGAACCAACTAATTTATACATTTTATTACATATATCTTCATTACCATGAATATTAATAAATATATTATCGAATGATGAGTATTATTCTATGATACTTTAATTTGATAATGTCCTTTGAGTATCTTTTAAATTTAATGTTCATAGAACTTACCCTATATATTGAAGACCATAAAGATACATGAAAATATTATTAAATATATATTTTATGCTCAGATGATATCTATCTACTAGGATATTGATGATATATGCTATCAGGTGTTTGAGGATCATAGTACATTGAGATTTCATCACCTGATGTTTTCTCATTGTAATCTCAGATAGATAATGTTCATTGAATAGACCCACTAACAGAAACTATAAAATTTATATTTTTAATTAGATGCTCATATTTATATATGTGTGTATTATTCCTTAAACATTATATTATTATCAATACATCTTATGAGTATCATATTTAGATTCATCAATAAAAACTGTGAATACCAATTTAAATTGTGAGGTTGTATAAGTTGGGTGCACCGTAACATCCCTATTTTTTCATATTATGACATTGGAATATATTAAGAATTTTTTTGGAGTGAAGAACTTAGTCGATGTTGATATTATAAAAAAAATTAAATATATTATGTCATGCATGCAATGTATTCCTAAAATAATAAAATAACTCCTGGATGGTGACTTTGATGAGAAATATGATACCACCATTGAATCTAGAATATAGGTTTTACCATTATAATGAAATAAACAAAGACCACGTTATACTCATGGGTTGATCATGATTGTGGGTGGAATGATAGATAAAAACAAATGAATGTATTGTTCATGAATTCCCTTAACCTAATATATTAATTAAATAATGCTTACTACAAAACCATACTGTAATTAGAATAACACTAGGGATTTTAGAGGATATAATAGAGGGACACCATAAAATTGTAAGATAATGGATCAAGAATCATATTACTACAACAATCACTGAAGGAAATAGAGTTAGTGAATCTCACCAACTATGAAAGCACATATACATTTTTCATTAGCGATCAATCCTAACTAATGTAAGGATGTTTTTTTATATTTATCCTGGTATTTATTCAATGATGAACATGAATCAATTAACCAAAATTTTTTATTTCTGGGTCAATTGTGGGGGGGTGTGAAATTGATTTATCTTCCTAGAAATAATAATTTAATAACAATTTGATAATCCTTATTGTTCATCATCTCCATTAAAATGTATTGAGGAAAAAATCAACTTTAGGCACAGTCTACTCCTCGCATTTTTTATAATTTTCTACACCATTCTACACGTGTTTATCATCAATATTTCTTTTTGGATATTACTTTGATTAATTCCTCCAAATTAACCATTGCGTATTTGATCTTTGAAAAACAGATCATTTGTGCGGGTCTATATTAGAGATCATTGATGAAATCAAGGTTTGTAGTGATGGAATGTGGTTTGTGTTCATATTTGGAGACCCTTGGTGTATGGTTTCTGGAATATTAGTACAGTGGAGAGACATGTGATGATATTTGGACAAATTTGTGACTTAAATCTAGTCCTATGAAATATTAGAGATCGATGGATACCATGTCCATGGATATCAGTGTACATGGTGGGGGAATCACAGGCTGCAATAGTTTTGGTGAGACGTGTGAAGATTATATAGTTTCTATAATATTTTTGACTATAGAGTGTATAGTCCGATGAACACATTTCATGTAGTACCTCTTATATGAGGATATAGATTCTACATAGAGGAAAATATCACACTTCATGTGACTCATGTTCGAGGACATGTGACATGGTGTTAGTGGATCAGTGTGTACCCTAGTGTTACACGAGCACGGACATAGCCAGACATGTGTGCATGTCAAAATTACAGAGGAATGACCCAATGTTCAGACATGAATAGGTTACTTAGACATGTCTAGGTGCACGAGCACAACCACTGTGCATGGGTATGACCAAAGTAAATAGACTTCATTAATTATCACACATTATGTTCTAGGAATCCTCTATATGTTGTGTACCCAAAAGAGGACACACTATGTATATAGAGGAATACATACTTTATGAGATAGTGAGATTCAAGTAGACCCATAGTAGGTAAGATAAATTATTCGCTCCTCGTATATGTCATGTACATTTTACA
Source organism: Viscum album (assembly GCA_963277665.1). NCBI lineage: Eukaryota > Viridiplantae > Streptophyta > Magnoliopsida > Santalales > Viscaceae > Viscum > Viscum album. The sequence goes on from OY728135.1 coordinate 21,100,830, forward strand.
AGGTAGGATAAGACCCTTCATTTCATCATTTTAGAGTACTGCTAGTTTTTAATGTTCCCTCGGTCCATGCCAATGAGGGTAAAGAGTGGAATTTAGTTTTTAGCATATCATTATGATCCCCACCATGATTTTTTTCTATCATTGAGTTTTTGGAATCCCTATATTTGATCAAATTATTATCCTCTACTGTTTCATACCCTTATCTAAGTGTTCCTAGAAGAGTCTTCATGAATAACATACACGGTCATATGATGCCCAACATAGTGGGTTATTCTAGGTTGGGTTAGCAGTGTCTCTATGGGCCATGGGTGTGATCCCCTCTCTATTTATCAATATATTTGGAGTTTAATTTATTACTCCTTGGGAAATTCCTGAATAGAATGGCCTATTAGATGAGTTCCATCAGTAATAGAAAGGCTCATAGAGATAGCTCTCATAGTCAAGCATTACCTTGAATCCTAAAGAAGAATCATGTAGTTGGCAGTATGGTTGAGACTTTTTTGGGACATGGTGTCTATTATAAGCATATCTTGGTTATTTTTCTTATTGATGTGCCTCATACCATAATTGAAATAATTCTATGGTCATTAATTGAATCTTATCTTGGTTCATTATGTTTAGGGATTTTAGTGTGTCCAATTGGGTATTGCTATACCTAACCCAGCATAGTCTCATCCAACACATTCTGTGTCTTATGAAAATTAACTTAAATTTTATGGATACCTAGTTGGAGTAGGAATAGATAGAGCATAGTGAGGGAGTAATATCATGGTTCAATCTTGGTCTTATATTTTATTGCAGTTCCCTCCTTCATACCAGGTTGGACTCATTTGTAAGTTATGATGGGAATGTATTTCGATATTTAACAATTCCAATAATTTTTATACTTTTATATAAGATAGATGTTATGCATAAAATATCGTATCATTTTTTTCCCTTAAAAATTTTGTAGGTATTTTGAGATGTGTTCATGTGTACAGTTACCTTAGGAAAATGAATCCAATATATTTGATATGCTTATGTGGTTTTGGTCAGAAACCCGTTAGTTATTGAAGGTTATATTGGGTTTTCACACTCTACTTACCTTTGTCTAGGTCGGACCTAGTGTTTATAGTTGTTGTAGAGTGGTATTAAATGAGTTTAATCCTAGGACCGGTTTTTGTATATTTTCTAGAAATGAGATTGTTTTGCGAACTAGGGGATAATTACTAATGTTTTTGTATTTAGGATATCATGCGAAGGATTCATGTGTTCATGTGGTTAGAGAAATATCCATTTATTAGGGCATTGAAACCCATATTTTTAACCCAGTACACGTAGGAACTAGTTTTAGGGAATACATTGGAATATGAATTATATAGTAATGGGTTGTGGTTTGTATGTGCTACTTTATTTTTCTCCAAAGATATACTATTTGACTGTGGTATGTCATGATATTATTTTAGGATGCCTTTGTGATGACAACCATCTAGAATTCTATAGTTGGATCATGATGATGATCTACTTAGTGATGAGGCTTCAGTACTAGGTCTTGTATTATATGTGGTACTGTTGGTTGGTATTCTAATCGTGCCACTGCATTTTTGGTAGCATGTTGGCCCATGGGTACCAACTAATGATGTGAACAAGATGTCCATGCATCATGAGATTCAGAATAAGCAACCTTCCTAGTATTGGGGATAGCTAGTCCCCCAGGTAGCTGAGTAATTGTTAGACGTAGTTACCTAATGTTTTATCCTTATTACAGAACATCAAAACTAGATGGTGTTACTATCATGAGTTTTCTTCTGTTCTCTAAAGGGAGATGATGGAGTTTGGTGACTCAAACACACATTGATATGGATCTCTTTTGGACTGAGTATGAGCATCACATCAAGAAGTATTTTTATTAAGAAATTCTATGATAGGTTCACATAAATGAGCTTCTACAACTTCAACAGTGAAACATTACTATGCAAGAGTACTTCACAAGGTTCACAACCTCTCGTTATACTATCTAAATATGTTTCTAGGTCCATTCTTCTAAGACTAGAACATTGAGTATGGAATACCATGAGATATTAGGTATAGAGGGATATATATTTATATTCCAACCAATTATGGTGTGGTTGAGTAGGATTTTCGTGATAGAGATATTTCTAGCCTATAAGAGGCTGATAGTTGGTGCTAGAAGTGGGCATGTAGGAGATGATACATGAGAAGTTGGTAGTAGAGAACAAAAACAAGGATCCGAGAACAAAAGATGCTTTAAGAGATGTTACCATGATATAGGGTCTATCATTCGGTGATCTAAGAATGGTATTAGTTAGCATATAGAGAGGTAGTGTTTCTCCTATGATGGTTAATGACATCTCACTCTATATTATTTTCTGACCCATTATATAGTTGATAGAGAGATTGTCGATGAGCCACCCACAACGAGACAAAAAAATGTGTAGGGAGGTTTGTAGGTTAGATGACCTGGAAGAGGAGTTGAGAGAGTAATTGGTGGTAGATCGATTGACATATTTCCAACACCACCCTAGGAGGTCCTCACCAGGCTTCGGGGGATGGTGGTCATGGATGTGGATAGGTAGAGTCTATGGATTCCTATTACCTAGAGGCTATAAAGATTATTAGAGGCCTGATATATGTATTATTTACTTAATATTCATTAATGATACACATAGGTTTGAACCACTGTTCTCTTACCACTTCTCTTGTACAATACATAGGGATTTTTGTTGAGCCCATTGCTCAACCCTTTCACATGGAGACTCATGCCAATGGGGATTAAATGATAACACACTTCTGCTGATATTGTGATCTTACTCTTAGAAGGGAGATCTTTTTAAGGTATCTCTTTATAGCAGTGGTGAGGATTTACAACATCATTTGTGGCATGGATTTGATATCCAAAGTTCATACCCAGATTGAAATCTTTAAGAAGAGGATTTTGTGTGTCTTCAGTGATGGACTAAGTTTTTAATTATGGGTTAGAATAAAACCCCAAGAAATTACTATGAGATCATTTTATGGAGTACACAACTAATTATGAATCAGTTGGATAGTATTACCCTTGGAGTAGTGATTTTTATCAGCTTTTAGCTTTATACATTGTTAGTGGATTATTTGGATGTATTTTTCAAGGATATGTAAGTATTACATCCGTAATGAGAGATATAATTCTTCATAGACATTAACATATAGAATTCCCAAATATCTATTCATGTATATCAATTGGCTCCCACATAGTTTCATGTACTAAAGGTGTAGTTGGAGGATTTAGAGATGATAGAATTTCTAAAGCCTAGTGTTTCCCCATGGGTAGACCCACTTTTTCGCCAAGAAGATATATGATATCTTGAGTCTATGGGTGTAAAAACATCACTTAAACTAGGATACCGTAAAGCATAAGTATCCATTGCAAAGGATTATTGGACTATATGACCATTAGAAAGGGGTGAGATGGTGTTCTAAGAGAGACCATAGATCAGTCATTCACCATCTCTCAGTATGAGATGTGGATATACTAAATATGACATTCTGATATCGCAACAATAATTTTGAGTACTTGGTGATACATTTTATCATGAAAAATACCCGAACTTTTTTCATAGGACTAATGAATGTGATCTCCCTTCTCTTCTTAAACTGGTTTGAGGTAATCATCAACGATGAAATCCTAGTGTAGTTGGAATCTAAGGAGGAGCATGTAAAACACTTGAGTATGGTTCTTAACATACTTTAAGAGAACCATGTTTATGGAAATGTTATGATGTTTTAGTTATAGATTCAAGAGTTCCACTTTATAGGACATATCATCTCATTAATGGGGGTAGCGGTGGATGGACCAAGGTTGAGACTATTTAGCTTGCAAGCTATATAATAGTATGTTGGAGGGGTATAGATTCTATAGGTTTGTTGAATACAATATGATATTCATGCCAAATATCTCAAATTTTTCATTACCCTATATTGGTTGTACATTGAAGAGGTATCCTATTATGTGGAAGGAAAGGTGCCAATATGCTTTTGAGGAGTTGCGGCAGAGTATAAGAGCAAATCAATATTTAGACTTCCAGATGAGGGTGTTGAGCACTTGGTGTTCTTTGATTTCTTAAGGACCATACATGGTTATGTTCTAATACAACGTTTGGTATTGATTTCCTATGGATCCCAGATGTTGAGACCGCATGATCATAAATTTTCACCCCCATCTAGATATTGAAGTGGTTGCCTTCACCCTGATGATATGGTGACAATACCTTATCAGTAATAAGTTTATCTTCTATTCTGGAAATAAAATTACAAATTATATCTTCTCATAAAAGTGTCATATCTTTTTATTGGGGTTTTTTTAATTCCTCTAGGATGATAATTTCATCTTAGCATATACTCCTAGTTTGGGGAACATGGTGAAGATGCTCTTAGTTAGAGATCATGTACATAGTTGTTGACATAGGATGGTAAATCGTACCTCCAATCTATGGTTTTTAAACAACCTATCCAAAATGAAATTTATGGAGGCGCTACATAGTGATACCAGATTTGAGACCATACATATTAAGATATCCAATGGACATGCTCATGATGGATTTTATAAATGTGTGCATCACACCATTCTTTTTAGATGCTGAATGATATCACTGGTGATATTTTTTGAGGGTGTTATTAGGGAATATTGTAAATATACATGGCCAGTACATCTAGGCGTGAAAAAGATATAATATGAACTTTGACATTAGTTTGGGTTCCCAAGTATGAATAAGATTATAACATAGTTTTTCAATTGAAGCCTCTCTTGTCAATAGGTGAAGGCTGAGAACAAGGTTCATGTGCATTTAGATCAAACACTTGAGGATCCATAATGTAAGAATGATGATTTATCTATTTAATTAATAATGGGACTCACATGAATGACTAGATTCCATGATTCTATCTTGGTGATCATAGAATGGCTCACCAAGTCAACCAATATCCTAGCTATCTGAGAGCAGAGTTTAATAGAGAGATTTGATCGTCATTGAATATTGTATACTTTTATCATTCAAAGGGTACCCTAAATGATATATTCATAGTATGATGATAAATTAATTTCATGGTTATAGAGAGGATTTTATTATTCCATTGGGAATTAGTTGAATTTGATAATGGAACATCAGCCATAGATAGACTTCTAGACTAATTAGACCATCTTGGTTCTAGAGGTAATTATTTAGGATTTTATTTTGGTCTTTACCTATAGTTGGGAGAATATAATACCCTTGGTGGATTTTTTATACAATAAAATATACCATTTTAATTTTTTTTTACATCATTCAAGTCCTTACATGGGAGACTCTATAGGTCACCACTATATTGGACATATCCCGGAGATTTAGCTCTCATTGGCCTAGATTTGGTGATAGGTATGAAAGAGAAGGTGAATATATTCCATGGGTAGTTGAGGAATAAATAGTTCCATAAATATTCAAAAGAAGATTTAAGAAGAAGGATTTTGGGATTTGAAGAAGGAGAACATGTTTTCCAAAAGGGCCCACCTCGAAGTTGGTTATAGATATTTAGAAGGCATAGAAATCTGTCTCAGAGATTCAATGGACCATTCTCGATATTACGTAGTTTCAATGAGGTGGAATACCTCTTATACCTTCCTCCACATCTATACCAAGTAAATCAATTCTTCCATGTTTCGTAACTATTGAGGCTTGTGCATGACCAAACACATGTTATTGAATCGGGTGAGCTGAACAACGAGGATGGATCTAACAATGTAGAATACAAGGTGGAGATCAAAGATCAACAAGAGAATATCTTATGTGGATGATTGATTCCCTTGGTTCATGTCTGGTGGACTTATGATAGGTCCACTATGTTAGATTCCCTGAGAGGGGGGTCAATCAGGGTATGACAGATTAAAACAACTGCCCCTATTGAACTTCTTTCGCTGTTATGAAAAACTCACTTCTCTCTCTCTCTTAAAGCAATGTATTACTAGAAATTAAATCATGCCCATGACACATCAATTTTTACTTGGTTCACCCTCAGTGGGCTATATCTAAGGAGCATACACCGTTGATGTGCTGATGTACCAAATCTACTAGAAGCACACTGTTATTTACAATGTCCGAAGAAGAATCACTATTCATTCTAGTTTACAACCACTCGCATTATGAAAGCTCACTGCTCTCTCAACTGATGTGTGCTCACTACTTCTTCAAAATATCCACTCATAGTTTAGAGACCTGTAGGTCTCTTCATTTTCACAATTGAATGCACATTCCCTTGAATATTAATGATCTTTTAAAGTCCAAAATTTACCTGTAGATGAATCACACATTTCAATGAAGGTATCTGTAATCTTACAGCTTTCACGTAGCCCTAAAATGACTAGCAGGCTTCTCTATGCTTAGAGTGATTCTCAAATACCTAGAACGCTTCTCCAAGCCCAACGTGAAAGTTTTACATAAAAACATCCATGAAACCCCCTTCACCAACTCCCAACATAGGATACTCACACCATTATACATCCAACCCAATATTGGCGTGCAACTTTCAACTGGTTCACAACTACTAAAAAACCTTATACTTGTGCACCCACACAACCACTTGCGCGCCCAAACCACCTGCGCGAATGGAGCTAAAATTTTCTCTATGTTTTGAACTCTGTGAAAATGAGGAGGGGTAGTCCTCTGTTTATAAGCATTTGGACACCCTGGTCACTGGCGCGCAATTATCCTCTTATCGCGCAAGTCCATCCGCCCGAGCCTATGTTGCCCTTGTCACTTGCACGACCAAATAAAACGCAGGCGCCCCTCTTTTTTTCCATATTCTGATGTTATGATATTGAAAAACAAATGGACCACAAATTTTGAAGCTTCCTTGACACCAGCGCACAAGTCCCTTTTCCATGAAGACTTTTCTCCATTTTTAGATTTTGAGGCCCAAATATTTGGCAAACACTGGAAAACAGCACCACCTTGTATATGATCTTTTTTGTACCACCTAGAGATTATTTGTTCCTTTTTCATGGTTCTTCAGTCAATCATGGATTTTTTACAACATCCCTTGAACTCAACAACTCAACATGAAACCCCCCTTTGTCAAAATATTTGTACATCGTGGTCTACTTTGTTAACAAACACAACATGTTGGTCTGCTTTGTCAACAAACAAAATCACCCCAAAAATGATTCTATGATACCTTGAGGGATTTTTTCCCAACAACTTATATCAATATTCCGTAGAGCACATGGGTGTCAGAGATCAATATGAAAGATGAGTAACCTCATCATTTTAGTAGGATTTTTTCTTTTTGTGAATAAAATCCATAAGGTGGAGAGAATGTAAAATAAATATTTTTTAATATAATAAATTCAAATATATTAAGATGCATTTTTTTTAAAGGTGAGGAAGAGGAAGATTATATGTCTCAGTGATCTTCAGTGTTGATTTAATCAAAATATTTAATATATTATATCATGTGAAAATAGTTTTACTGAACTTATGGAATAAACATTGAATAAGGACTCGTATAGGAAATCTAAGACCTCTATTTAATTCATAATGTTGGTTTTAACCTAGCATTGATATAAACATAATGATCATCAGATTCTTAGGTTGATTATTATCATGAGAGAAATGAAAAATAAATAAATAAATTTTTTATCAATTCCATAAAATTATATCCTCTATAAATAAATGATTATTTCTAAACCCTATGGTTATTCACATAACCCTAGGAATTTGAGAATAAAATGTAGAGAAGACTTTTCCAATGTCTAGATCTTGGATTAATGATCAATATAACACATTGATCTCCATTCTAAATAGAGTTCATGTATCTATTCAATGATGAAAACACAGAGTTTTTCATCTTTAGTGATTGATAATAACAAGACATAGAATATTTTTTGTGTGGATTTATCCCTATTTGATTGTCTCACTATGAACACAATTTAATTAATATATAAATTTTACACACATATAGATCATGCGGTGTGGGAAATGGATTTAAATTCCTATGAAATTTAAATTTGATATTAATTTTATAATCTATTTTTTTCATCTTCCTAAAAATGCATTGAGACTAATGTGAAAAAAAATTAGAATTGTTCCTCAGATTTATGTTTTATGGATTTCTCCCCCATTATATTAATACTCATTGTCCGCATTCTTTTTGGGGCACTGGTTCTATGAAAACTTTATAACTGATCAGATCATGTTCGTTATGTTTTGAAAAAATAAATTATGTAGGATTGTATTTAGGAATAGTGATGTGATCAAGGGTCTTAGGGATGAAAGAGGGTTTTAATTTTTATTTGGATATCACTGGTGCATGGGTTTTGGTATCTCATCATATCAGAGAGATGTGTGATGTTTCCTAGGAGAATTTGTGATTCAAATATGATCTTCATATATTTCAAGGATCAATAAGTCCTAGTTCCATGATTATCTATACATCTAGTGGAAAAAGGAATGGTGGTAGTGGCATGGGTGATAAGATTGAAGTTAATGATGAATTTATAAAATTCATGACTATATATCATGTATTCCAATGAACACATGTTTTTTAGTTTCCCTTCTATAGTGATAGGGTTTCCATATTGGAAAAATATCACACTCCATATGAAACATGTCACATTCCATGTGACACAGTGGTTGAATCACGACATATACTCTAGGGGTACCTGGGAATGAACATGGCATGAATCATTGCAACAAAACAATTTCATGACCACGACCTTGTATTACAACATGACCAGGGTTCTCAGACATGCTCAAGTACACAAGATCAACTAATGTACGTATGAAAGGAAAGAGTGCACAAACTCGAGAAAATGGAACACAATGAGTGTAGAACTACCTCTACATGTCTTGTACCAAAAGAGGGTATAACATGTATATAGGGGAATACCTATTGTGTGAGATAGTGAGTCACAAGACCACCGAGTCCAAGAAAGATATGTTGTTTACTCCCGGTACGCGCCATGTACCATTTATAAGGTTGGATGAGGCCCTCTATTTCTTAATTTTATAATAGTTTTGGTAGGGTATAATCCCTTAGTCTCTCCCTATGAATATACGATGTATAATTTCACTATATTCATAGATCGTTGATCCCTTCGATGGGTTTTGTCCCAAATAGAGTTTTAGGAGTCCTTCCATTTTCCCAAGGTGGGATCCTATATCATTTCATCACCTTTCAGTGGTAGGTTTGGAGGAATGTTCATGACCAACTTATGTTGTCATACGATACCTCAACTAAAGGGTTATTTCAAGTTGGGTATATGATGTAGCCTATGAGATCTGGCTGTCATGCACTATATGTGAAATAAGATCTTTGTAGATTCAGGGAGCACTCCATAGGAATAACCCAACAATCATTACATCTCAACGGGTTCCATCATAGATAATAAGTCTCATGGAGTTATATCTCTCAGATGAGAATTAACATGAAACCCAGTGTAGAATATTATTATTTGAAATATGATTGAGTCCAATTTGAGGCTTGGTGTCTGTTATGAGTATACTGAGGTTATTGTTCTATGTGATATGTCACATAATAAAATTAATATACTTCAATGATTATGGGTTGACTAGACACTTTATGACTTATGTTTTTTGATATCTGGGAGTCCTACTGGGTATTTGTAATGCCATGAAAATATATTGTACAAAGATTGTATTCGATAGCGTGAATGACACGCAACACCAAACGTTTAAGAGAATATAAAATCCAAAGAATCTCCTGTATATTTAATATTTTAAATAAATTCAATATATGATATATATTGAAATGAATGAAACACTGAGTTACATTCTATTACACACAAGTGTAAATTTCCCCCAATGCCTATGTTACATGGAATAGAGACCCTCCACGATAGCATTCATTACATGAAGGAATGAGTTTCACCTAATAAAACTGTATTACGAATGTATTATTATTTAATAATATAAGATATAAACAATATTTTATGAATATTAAAAACTAAATTATGAAAATATGTGGTTTATATAAATATAAAATGAATTAATAGGTTACCATTTAATTAGAAATTAAAATAAAAACCTGTTGAGTATAAAGGAAATATTTTTATTCTTATACTCACAAAGGCCTTTTATCTTAATAAATTAAATTAATTACAATTACTAAATTATATTAATAAAATATATATGTACCAAATTCTATAAAACATGTACTATAAACATCTAATATATTTTAATGACATAACATAAAAATAAACTCAATATTACACATAAAAACTCATTAATTTTATTAAGGCACTTTTACCACCTTTTAATGGAGAAATAATTTTAAATAAAATTTCCAATCCTTTTGTAAATTTTTTATATCAAAATTTAATTAATATAGGAAAGTTGAACATAATAATTATGTTCAGATGATTTTTTTTATTTTTCTGTTAAGTTTCATTTTTTAATGAATTGTGAAAAATTCAAAAAAAATTAATTCAAAATTTCATTTTTATATAAGTTATTTGTAACGTTAAATTATATTGTAATTTTTTAAAATGTTTAAATATATAATATTTTTATCAATTTATCCAATTTTGGTCATTTTAATCAATTTAGCATTGAAATTGACTATAATAACATAACAATCTTTTGGATGTTTTTACTTTAGAAACCCACATTGTCATTACAAATGTGGAATTATATTTAAATAAATTTTCCCCTAATATGAGGGTAATTTAGAAAAGTGGATTCCATATTTTGAATCATCATAATTTATAATGTCTAATAAGGTCAAATTATTTTTTAAAACAAAAATATTAGTGAAATTAATTATAATTAATTACAATAGTTATGGTTAAATTATGCTTAATAAGGAATTAAATCACAACCTTAAGGTCCAAAAAGACCTATAAACCTATCAAAAATAACTTTTATAGAGATATTTCGACCCTATCCTAATTTGGATCGACATTGGACCATTAATGGTCCACTGGAAATTAAAAAACATGGGTGGGGTTCTGTTCTTTTAAAATATTACGAGAGTTCCACTCCTCATCCAATATAAACGTACTCATTTCATCCCACTTCCTCGCACCACTAAAATTACTTATGTTCAGAAAATATCTACCCAATTAACTCCCAAAAATCCATCCCTTACTCATTCAAGGATCACTTTGAGAAGAATAAAATCCAAGGACATCTTTTCTTATAGACAAAAATGAGTTACCAGATTAAGAGGTAATGTATTTCCTAAAGTTCTAAAATTTTACTTCCATTATCCACTCCCATAATTATTTATAGTCCATGTTTATATTGAATATATAGTATTCTCAATATAATAGGATTTTTTAATTCTATGGTTTTTACCTGAACATAGTGACACCACCATCTAATTGGTAATGAACAAACTGTTTTCATCTATATCAGACTACAACCACACAAAATGACGATTGTTCATTTTTTCATTTCCCACTTCTCACAGTGGACATTATGATGGATACTATATTTTATATGTTATATATTATATCTATTATGTTTTTAAGTTTATTTAAATATTTTACTACACATATCTTTTTTTACATTTTTTTAAAAACAATAACATCATTTGTGGATGTGTTGACTACCACCCCCTCAAAGTAATGTGATTCATTCACATTTTACATGGAATTTATAAAATATTTTTTTAATTAAAAATACGTGACATAAATATATATAAATTATATTCATGACATTATTATATTTCTATAAATATAATATATATCAATTTTTTATTTCACATTCACACTCTTAAAAAGTGATAAAGTTGTTCGTGGACGTGGGGACTATTACCTCTACAACACGATGTGAATAATTTTACATCACAATAATACCCTATATATGTATATATGTTTTAATAATATCATATTTATTATATAAGGATTATTATGGAAAGATTAATGTTACTTACATACTTCCTTAAACAATAATTGAAAAATGGGAATGCTATGCAAGCGTACTTATGGCCTACAGTCTCCATGATTGTAACGATGGTTAATTATTAATAACCACATATAATGATTTATTTTAAAATTATAATTTATGTATAAATTTGATAATTATTTCAAGTTCATTATTCTAGAGATGATAGATAATGAACCCATTGACCATAGTTGACCTACAAATGTTGTTTTTGAAATATAAATCTTATTTGGTCATAACACCAAGCATAAACATAATTGTTTAAGTAGTTTAATAAGATATGGAAATAAGTGAAATAACATTTATGATAAAAATTAAAAGTATAATAAAGAAAGTGAATAATTAACATAAGTTTTTTATTCAGGAATATAAAGATATAAAAGAAAATTCAGAAGAAATGTAAGGGATTCTTTCCTTACATATCTTTCTATAGGTCATATACTGTTATTGTGTACATAATTCATTATATATGGTGTAAAAACATCCAAAATGACATATAATATCATGTGTTATATTATATTAATTATATTTTAATATTTTAATTAATTAATATTACATTTTGGTTTCCTAATTAATTTGTTACCACATTGGTAAGGGATTTTCATCTCACTTTTTACATCCGTGAGATAAATGTCATGTTCACCATTTACTTATTTTTGTGTGGTATATCTTCTTCCCTTTTGGATATATTATATCATTATTTCTTTTAAATTCTTGGAAATTAACACTTTTAGTTAATATTATTCATTCATGTGGCTTACGATTTATAATGTTTCAAAGTGGTATGGTATACTTTCATATATTTAGATATTATTTTTCTCAATAATAATTCTAATAATATTTAAATGGTATTTACACTTGAGTAAGTTATATGTAAATTGTTCAACAAATAATTCTATTATCATCTAGTCATTCATGACCATTTACAATTATTAGTACCATTATTTTCACTCTTTTGGATTCAAATTGTTTTATAATTTTTTTACGAGAACCTGACATCATTTATTTCTATAGTTGGAGGACATTTTTTCTTTCAGAAACACATTTTTTATTAAAATGTTTTCAAATTTTATTTTAAAATTTATTGTTAAATACCTTTTTAACTTGTTTTGTATTTTTTAAATGTTTTTAAAGAATTCTTCTCATTTCATTCCTAACAAGGAATTTTTATATCTTTTTACCCTAAAAAGGAATGTTCTTTTTACCTCATACGACTTTTATAGATTTACCCACCATCATTTCTTTGAATCCTTCATTTTCATGTCTAAAAGGATAATTATTAAATATAATTTTTTCAAATGTGATTTTCACATAAAAGGTTTTTCAAAATGTATTACAAAATAAACTGAATTTTTCATCAAGAATGATTTTAAATGATATTATAATGGTATTTATATTCATAATCAACAATAACCCTGTGTTTTTATTCCACTTGGGAATTTTTGTATTGATACCATTATTATTCTTCCTCTATATGGTTTATTATTTATTTGTCCAAGGATAGTATTCACATTTACTTCATTGAGTAATTTTTTATTCTTCTTGAAATGTCAAATCAACTATGATAATAAATCATTGAATTTTTCCTAATTTTCCATTTAATTTATCATGGATATTAGTATTTACTAAAAAGTTTACCATTTTACATACGGTGTAAACATAGACAATTATATGATTATTTGGGAAAATATTGATAATTAGGTATTATATATATAATATATATATTTTATAATTCATATAATTTATTTCAAATAATAAATATAAGGAATTATTTGGATAGGAAATGATAGGAGAAGCACATACATTATATAGATTCTCGTTGCATTAATATGTTCTCATGAGAAAAAAGTTTCACAAATTAAATGAATTTATATCTGTCGTTTTAAACTGTCTAGTGAATGGTCTTGACTGTCTAGGTTTTCATTTCCCTTAGACATGAAATCCAATAACAAATAATTACCCAAATAAGATTTTAGTTATTATTCCTCTATAAAATTTTGTGTCATTATATCTATGGATACATTTAATTTAATTTCATTGATTAAATTTCATGTGTTTCAGTTTCTTACCTTTCTATATTAATTTTTCTATATCTAGATATTTTAATGAAATTTGTATCTAGTTATTACATTTCCATAATATTTATGCACATCCTTCTTAGTTTATTAAATATATGGTATGTGTGTTCATTTATTTTCAAATCCATAATTATTAATCCAATTGATTAATTATTTATTCCACTATTTTTTCCCTTATTATGAATTTGAGCACACCATTTTTTTAGTCCTATCCCTATGAATACATGATTAATAATATGAATAATTTAAAGGAATTTTCTAGATGGATTATAGATATCATCAAAATTGTTTGTTTTGAAGGAAGAAGAAAAAATTTGTTGTAATTAGTGTTGTTATCAGTATTAGAAGACTGATTTACATATCTGGTTTTCCAAGAATACTAAACTAGTCTATCCTTCAGGGACTGATTCCTTGTAATCATTCAAATTTAATTGGTAGTAGAAAACAGCTTTAAAATATCTTAGGTTAGGTTTCTAAAGTTGGTATCAAAGGATATTTATTAGCAACCTTGGGCACTAGATTTATGAAAATGAAGATTAGAAAAAATAACCCTAAGGTATAATTTCAGGATATCTACAGATGAAAACCCTAGAATTTTGGCAATGTATCGATTATGATTTTCTTACTATATATATATCCCAATCTAGATACTACAAGTGGAAATGGTTTTGGAATATATGTACTTAGGAGTAACAACTCTGACATGGTGTTACAGGCCTGACTAAGGGTAACCTGGTACAAAAAAATGGGCCTTACTACAAACCTTTTTGGACACTCCTGGGTGATATTTTTAGGATAATCCCAATTTTCATAATAAACCACTATGAATAATTTCAATGGATAATGTCAATAAATAACCTAGGTTAAATATAAGATGTATTAGATTTAAGATAATGTTTCATTATATAGATATCCAAAAAATGATATTATAGTTGAAGCTCATACTAATAAGGGCCAATTTATATGAATTATTTTTGGTAATAAATAAATAAATTGTGGAAGTATTTCACCAGTGGTATTTTAACTATAATAATCAAGAAATGTCTAAGGTTTGTGGCTGATTTTATAAGAATATTTTTTAGATGAAAAGTTTTTTAAGGAGTAATGTATTTAAATTTATATAGATATAATTTTAAAGGTATTTATAACCTATTGGGTTCATATTATTACTATTGAAATCATACTAATAGTAAAATAATATTATGATACATTATAAAAAAAATGGTTTTATTGAAAACCTTAGTTAAGAGTTTATTTAATGATTAAATTTCAAGTATGTCTATTACATTAAATTTGGAAATTATATTATTTTTGTTTTATAAAATTTCAACATATATACTAGGTGAAAACCCATCATGTCTGACAAGGTCATGTGTCTTGAACCCATCAACGAAGGAAGATAATGGGTTTTCACCTACCAAAGGCCTAGGAAATTTCCTAGTTTACATGTAATTATATAACAATTTTTATAAATAAATACTAATGATGAGTCAGTAGTGTAAATTTTTATGTTTAGAGATTAATATTTTAACCATGTTGACATTGAAGAATAGTTATAGAAAATTATTTATAATTTTCACTCTTCTATATGACTTACGGCCCTATAAATGTTTTAGTGTTTCAAGGATCAAAGTTAATTTATCGATACCCATTTCTAGGGCAATGTGATGTATTAGAATCTGATCAAATCACAACCAAAATATAAAATTGTTCCTATAAAATTGAAATGTATTAATAAATTATATTTCCTTGTATTATTATAAAGTAAAATAATTACTCAACATTATAAAAAAGATAAAAAAGTATAGTCCTAGTACATTAATTTTTTTTGAACCGGTAGTCTACTAAATCATCATAGATTTATAGCTTTTAGGCCCTAAAAATTACATTTATCACTCACTTGTTTGTGATTTATGACGTCAAACACTCACTATAAATATTTAATCTTTTCCTCCATGTACAGATCTATACTTTAAAAAAATGTTCCCCTACTTAGAGACATAGTTATAAGTTTTTCATGTGACCCTTATACTTCCAATTCTCTCGTTTCTAAGGGATGTTTTATGAACACTTCTTATAATGTGGGATATCAAAATTGGAAATATTAGACAATATATTATCATGATTGTGTTTAAAATGTGAGGATTCAATTTAATTAGGGTGGGGAGATTGTAATTCCCAAAAAAGCTAAACTACAAACATTGTATTCGATTGCAGGTATGACACGCAACACCCACCGTACAAGGGAATATAAAATCTCAGGACACTACTATATATATATTATTTTTAAAAAATTAAATATATAATATAGTAGGTAATGAATGCAACACTGAGTTACCCTAAGTTACAAACCATAGAGACCATCCCTAATAGCTTGTTTTACACGCAAGAGTGACCTTTCTTGATAGCTTATGTTACATGCAAGAATGAGTTTCACCAAATAACAATGTACAATTAAAATATTAGTATTTAATATAATAAGATATAAACTATATTTTGTGACTAGTATTAACTAAATTATTAAAATATATGGATTATATAAATGTAAAGTGAATTTATTGGTATACAATTAATTATAAATGAATATTCAAACCAATTGAATATAAAGTAAATATTATTATTTTTATGCTCACAAAGGAATTTAATTTTAATAACATAAATTAATTATAATTATTGAATGATATTAATTAAATATATATGTAATAAATAAAATAAAATATTTTTTATAATCACCCAGTACATTTTAAAGATATAAAATACGAATAAAATCAATATTACACATAAAAACCTATATTTTTATTAAGGATCTTTTACCACCTTTTAATGGAATCGCAATTTTAATTACAATTTTGACCCTTTAATAATTATAATATGTAACAAAAGAAACTCAACATAGCAAATTTGAATATAATATTTATTTTAGGGTGAATTTCTGTATTTTCTCTGATTTGTTTTAATGACAGTTCAAAATATTGAATTTAATTCAAATTTTTTTTTTCAAATAATTAATTTATAATGTTAAATTATATTATAAATTGGTTTTTATTTTTAATTATGTAATATTTTTTACCATACATCTAATTTACTTCATTTTAATCAATTTTAATTTGAAATTGACTATAAAAATATTACCAACTTTTGGATGATTGTTCTCTAAAAACCTACATTGTTGTCCCATGTGCTGGATTAAATTTAAATTATTTTCTATCACTTATATTATTTTAATTTATAAAAATGGATTACATATTTGTGATAATAATAATTTATAATGTATAATAAGGTCATATTAGTTTTTTTACCAAAAATAATAGAGAAATGCATTTTAAATTAATTAGATCGATTAAGGAAAAATTATGCCATATAAGGAACAAAACAATATCCTTAAGGCCCAAAAGAACATATAAACATTTCCAAAACCCATTTTATGGAAATATTTTGATTCTATAATAACTTATCTTGACTTCTTAAAATTACTAGTCTACTTCTAATAAACGTGGGTGGAGTTCCTTTATTTTATAATATTACAGGATTTCCACTCCTCATACATTAAAAAACTCTTCCTTTCCTCCCACTTCCTCACGCCTCTAAAGACACTTATATTCTGAAACATTACAACTAATTAACTCAACAACATCACTAAATTTCTCTTTGAGTTCTCTATTTAAGCACAATGCATTTCAAGGAAGTCTATTGGAGAAAAAAAAGTTGTTACCCAATTAAGAGGTAACATCTTTCTTGAAGCTCTTTAATTTTATTTCCATTATTCACTCACTAAATTCCCATTATTACATGTTTTTTATCATATAGATTATCCTCAAAATTTTAGGAAGTTTTTATGAAAATGGTTTGACAAAAACATACACTCACCTCCATCTAATTAGTATCAAACATATGGTTTACTTGTATGGAGAACCAACGCCCCACAAGGTGATTATTTCACATTCTTCATTTACTATCTCTCACAATGGCCATTATGATGGAAAGTTATTTTATATATTTTATGTATGATATTTTTTATGTTTTTAATCATCTTTAATTCTTTTAAAACACAAATCTTTATTAATTCCATTTTCTTCAAAAATGATAAAATCATTTGTGGTTGTGCAGACTTCCATCCCCTCAAAGTGATGTGATTCATTCAAACTATAATGGAATGTATACAAGATTATTTTAATTAAAAATATGTAACATAAAGAAAATCTATATTATATTCATGAAATAATTATCTTTTTTTCATTATAATATATATCTTTTTTATGACCAATTCACACACTTAAAAATTGATAACATCATTCATGGACGTGCGGACTAACACCTCAAAAAATTTGATATTTTTTATATCAAAAGAATCATATCAATATATACATATGTATATGATTAAGTAATAATGTATTTATTATATAACTATCATTCTAGAAATATTTACATTACTTACCTTATTTTCTAAATGATCACTTGAAAATGGGAATGCAAATATTGAGTATGCATGGCCTACCATCCCCATGATTATAATGTTGGATCATTTTTAATAAATATATTTAATGAAAAAATTAAAATTATAGTTTATTTATAAATACTATAATTATTTCAGTTTTATTGTCCTTTATATTTAATATAATGACCCCTTTTACAATAGTTGGCATACCAATGTTTTTTTGACACATAAATCTAATTTAGTCAAAACACCCGATGTAGACATAAATGTTTAAGAAGATGTATTTGACATATTAACAGTAAATTAAAAGTTATTATTGACATCAAAAGGTTCTCAAGAATGTAAATAATTAATAGATTTCATTATTCATGTATATAAAGACATGCAAGACAAGTTGGACTCAAGGGAAGGGATTCTTATCTCGTGTTTAATTATTTGATATATACTTTATTATTTTTCACCTAATTTCTTATATATGGTGTACATACTACCACATTGTCATATAATATCCTGAATTATGTTGTCTTCATGGTATTAATTTTTTTAATTATTTTTACCATTGGTTTTTCCATTAATTTTTTTCACATTGGTAATGGATTTTCATCTCCATTTTTATATATCTGTGATAAATGTAATGTTATTCATTTAATTTTTGGGTGTTGTGTATATAATACCCAATTTGATATATTATATCATTAATTATATTATATTCATGGAAATTAAAATTATAATTTAATATTATTCCTTCATAAGGCTTCATATTTATAAATTTTCAATGTGGTATGGGACACTTTAGGATGTTTAGAGATTCTCTTTTTCAAGAATAATTATAACAATCCTTATATGGTATTTCCACTCCATGAAATTATATGCCAATTGTTCAATAAACCCTTTCATTATTCTCCAGTTATTCATGAAGATTTTAAGTTATTATGTACATTTTTCCACTATTTTGTACTCAAAGTGTTTTATAAAACTTTTTTATGAAAAAATGACTTCGTTTCAATCTTTTGTAAGAGAACATGTTTTCTTCTAAAAACCATGTTTTATTAAAATGTTTTCTAAAATCCTTTTAAAATTAATATGTTTTGAAATTTTTACCTTTTTTTCTTTTTCTAACTTTTTCAAGTGAACCCTCTTTCCTCTTTCCTGACAAGGCATGTTTCAAACCATTGACAAGGAAAAATGAATATTCTTTATACCTCATATGGCTTATAAAATTTTACATACCATAATTTCGTTATAGATTTCTTTTCATGTGTGAAAAGTTAATTTTTTATGTTAATGCTTCAAAACAAATTCAATGAAAAGGATTTTTAAATGTTTTTAAAAAACATAAGGATATTTTCCTCATTAATAATTTTAAAGGATATTTTAATGGTATTTTTATTCATCAACCACAATGACCCTTTTTTTACACTACATGGGAATTGTTGTATTGATACCAACATTATTATTCCTCTAGGTGGGTTATTATTGATTTTTCCAAAGAGAGTATTTGCATTCACTTCCTAGAATTATTTTTTAGTCCGCTAGTAATATATTGTATCCTATGATAATTAAACATTTAATTTCCCCTAATCATCCAATTTATTTATCATGGATATTACTAGTTCCCAAACTGTATGCCCTATTACATATGGTGTCTACTTAGAAATTTATTTCATTATTTGAGGAAAAATTGATAATACCGTCTTCTTTATTCAATAAAGATATTTGATAGGTAATATTATTTATTTTTTCTATTCAATATGTGGAATTATTTGGAGAATAAGTGACTGGAGGAACACATACATTATATAGTTCCTAGATGCATCGATAGTTTCTCATGATACAAATAAGTTGTGAACATTAAACATGTTTCTATATGTATTTTTAAACCATATTATGAAAGGTCTAGATTTTATAGGTTTTCATGTTCCATAAAACATGACGTCCATTAAGAAATCATTACCCTCATTTAGTTTAGTTATTTATAATACAAGACATTTTTATATATATCTTGTTTACCAAGACTACCAAACTAATTAGTTATTTAGGGACTGATTCCTTATAATAAGGTTTATGTAATTGATATTAGACATATGTTCTAGGATATCTATGTTTGGGTTGCAACATTATTGTTATACTCACCCCTATATAAACACTACCCACACATGTCATGTATTATGTAAAATAAATTCCATTTTATGAAGTTTTATGAGGAATAGAATCAGGCATAGCATAGTGTTCTAGAGAGACCATGGTTCATGTCATGTTGTTACATTTGATAGTATCCTCCTAGTTAATAGTATATTATACTATTTTATTAGTTTTGGTGTGATTATATGTGGAATATTATGCATTCCATTACTTTCAAATACGCTAATGTTGGATATATGTTATTCCTGCAGTTTGGTATCAGTTTTTTTACCTTCAATGTTGTTTGGGAATTTAGAGAAATTGGTGTATTTATAGGTACCTTAGGATGAGGCCTCTTATGTGTTTGATATGACTTCTTAGCACTGGTCTCAAAACTATATCCTATTAGAGGTGGGCTTGTGGTGTCACACTCGACTTACAACTATCAAGGAGGGCCTTGGTGGGTCGGGTTTTAACATGCATCATGAGTTATGTGGCCTTAATGAATAAGTCAAGAAAGGATTTTTCCTCTTTGAGTTAATAAAAGTAAAAATATAAGGAACATTGATTATAATATAAACTTTTGATATGTCCATGACCATAGTGGTTTATTAGAAAGTTCATTTTCAAGAAGATCAAATATTGATCTATCAATATTATGTGATCATGACCAAAGTGATGAATTTTTTTGGATGATATATTGAGAAATATAATTATATTACACTATGATAATTAATTTGTGATTTTTTTTATTTCCATAGTAATACATTTCCCTATGGGTTACTTGAAGTTTTAATGGACCATGATCTTGAAATTTAATTGATTTATCTTAATTCCACTGAAAAAGAGGATATTAGGTTCACAAACTATGTGTATCAATAACTATAATTATATTCTATATGAATTTAATATTAGGATAAATATTATTATAAATTTTTTAGGATTAATAATTATTATTCATAATATATTGTTGACATAATTATTTATTTAACAAATAATCTAGTGATATTGGTTAATTTAAATTAATATTCATTATTAACGGCTTAATAAATATCAAGGAGGATTAATGGTCCATATTAAAGGGTCATGTGGGAAAGATATATTGAATATAAATTAAAAAAATAAGTATTTATTTAATTGGGAAATAATATTAAAATTATTCACGAGTTTTACAAACATCATGGATATAAAAAATATACTTTATTATTTTTAGATATGGGTTAATCTTATAGTTAAGAAAATGGTAAAGGGACTTTTTGAAATAACTTATTTTATAATAAAATTATTTATTATTGATCATATTATTTTTAGGTTAATCAATTTATTGTACATAACATCTATTCAAAAATAATTCTTGCATTCCTCAAGAAAAAATTATATAGAGTTATATCATGAAGTGAGAAAATTGATCCCCCTCCTCTTTATAATGTATTAAGAGATTAATATATATTTATTATACATTAGAAGAAGTTATAGAGATAATAAATGTGAATTATTCAAGGTGATTGGTCTTCATCGCTAGAACACAATAATCTATCTCCAATATTTTATTTTTTTAACCACTTTTTAATTATAGTTAGATAGATTACACCCTTGGATCCTTCATTATAATGACAATTAAATAATATTGGTCAACCAATTAAAGAATGAATAAAGAATTAAAAGGAAATAGTTAATTTATATTTAAAAATAAAATGAAAATTATATGTGAGAGATCCCATCTTAAGGATTCTATGGTTGATATTTGTTATGTTATTAACATAAATCCAATGTAACTAATAGAAATATATTTTTGGTAATGGGTATGAACACTTATAGAGTTACATAGATCATTTAAGCGGAATCTAAGTTGTAACATATTAATTTATAAATATATACTTATCATTGATATATTTACTCAATTTTTGTTTGATTTTTAGTAATTTTTTGTTTATTTTTTAACATGAAGGTCGATATAAGATGTTTTTTACCTTCTATATGTCTAATAATAGCTGAAAACATATGTATAAAATTTTATGGTCTCATTATAATGGGTTGAATATTTTCTCTAGATAGATTTGTAATACATAAGGTGAAACTAAAATATACATTTCATATAACCAGATTCAATACATTAGAAAAAGACAGAAAAATCATAGTATAGAATCAGGAATTGTATGAAGTGTTATTATGAAAATCACGTCAAAAATATTGATGATATGTACTTTTAGGTGTTACATAGCATGTATCTGGTGTACAAGTTGTATAATATCACACAATTTGGCCCCACATGAAATGCATAATTCATGTAATAAATATACATGAAATTTGTTACATCCTGACTCTTTTACCCCAAGTTTTTTGGATATTTCAATATATTTGTACAAAATATATATATAATAATTTAAATGATCTATTAGTTTAATAGTATCAGTAACAAGATAAATAAATGAACTCCACATTACATTTAAAACATTAGATTCATTAATTAAATACAAGAATATTAATTATTTCTCCTAAAAAATACATATGTTATACATAGTAATTTTCATGGTTTTTGGGGGAAAATGAAAAATATAAAGGGGTAAGCACATATTCTTAGTAAATGGTAGTGCACAAAAAAAGCTATAATAGAATAAATATGATATAAATAAATATAGTAGTAATAAATAAATTGAAAAAATTGACATAACAGAAACCCTAAGAATTAAATAAATCCATGGATGATGTAATATAAAAATCACATGGAAAACAATAACATATTTCATAGTGGTGAGATATTACCTTTAAGGCCATCACTAAGATATATTACATATAATAATGACCACAAACTTGAAATTGAATAAATGGTTATTCACACACCAAATACATAAAATAAACTTCCTCATTGTACCTATCGATTCATTGAGAGTCTATATAACTACAAGCCCCACCCTATAATGAATAAAGACCACTATATTTAACAAATGAAAGAATGGATACCCAATACAAATCTTAATCATCCCTAATGAACCTCATACATAATAATGGATATGTAATCAATAGTTATCCATATCAAAATAATAGTTATATTCATTAAAAATATTTCCCCACTAATGGAATAATGTGACTAACAAAGAGAATATCCCACCATAGTAATATTCATGATGAAAAATAAAGTAACCAAAATCAAATAAATTATATCAACATAATATTGAGGATTAATTTCTTCAAGTGTGTATGTGATAAGTAAATAATACTTCATTATTTTTCATAAATAATCATGTTAAATATCAAAAAAATATACCTGGATTGTGTCAAACTAGGTGTGTAATTCGAACCACCACTTGTGTAAAGAGTGAAGATTTATTTATTACCCAACCAAACCTCTCAAGGCTAATTTATCCTAGGTGCCTCTGTACAAGATCATGCCTCCACCTTCTTATATCTAGATATGGATTTCATTGCAAGGAAACCACTCAATTTACATTATCAAAAATTAAGAGGAATATTTATATTGAAGAATGTATATAATGGTATGAAAATCATACAAGTGGATGGTGTTAAAAAAATGATCACATCTCAATGAAAAGTAATTGAGTTAACTATTCCTGTAATTATATTAAATAAAATTATATTGAAATGTAAAAAATCAAATGGATCTTCAAATACTATGATAATAAATATAATCTTGATATAATATCCCAAATTGGTATTACTTACACTAAATAATATTAAATATGTTCATGATATGAGACAAGTCATAAAGAATGAAATTTATGTGATGAGAAACAATTCACATTACTATCATCCTCTATAAGATACCCTTATCCTCCTATATATCAAAAATATATATCTTAGTAAAACTATTTATAACAATATCCATATATAAATAAATTTAAAATCTTCTATTAGAATCATTTAGTATATAGTTGTTAGCTAGTAACTATTTATTTTTATCATCGAGTGTTTGCAACCATTATCACTTCAAACAAGTTTTGTAATTTTTATTTCACTCAAAAATCTTTGAAAAAAGTTAATAATCCTTAAATTTTTCAGGGTAATATAATATATCTTACATAATTATATTTAATGTTTTAATTTCATTCCATGTGATCTTTAATTATGCCTCATGGGGATGAAATCGATAATGAGCTTGTTTTAGTAATTTTTAACGAATGAAGGGTGATATATTAATTAATGATTAAAATAAAAATATTTCCATTAAAGATAAAATATATTTAAATAATAATATAATATTTATATTTTAATTACTTTCTTATAACAATCCATGTAGGGTTGTGATGATAAACGAACTACTTTGTTTTATGGAGGTGAAAGTCTGCATGTACATAATGATGGAATATTCATTTTCCATTGAATGGAAGGAAGGTATAAAATAATTTACCTATTTAGGATCATAATAATGATATAAATATAATATTAATTCATTAAATATACTTTTATAAACATCTATTTTGGGAATTCTTGAAAAATTTAAAATGACGTTCATGGAGATGGGATTTTTCATGTAACTAAATGATGTTATAATTATTTTGAGGATGGGGGAATGTATAGAATGCTTATTAAAATAAAATATAAAAACATTTGTACATAAATAATACTAATTTAGTTATATTAGAAATTTTAATATAGTTTTTTTTCATAATCATAGAGAATAAAAATTTCAAGAAGTGATTAGTAGTCACTTTGAGAACATGAACCTTCTCTTAGAGGACCTCTCAGAAATAGTTTTCTCAGGATAAATTCGTATTACTAGGGGATTATGAACATAATATAGGATTATAGTAGATTTAAAAATTGGTATGTTTTCAATATAATTTTTAATTTGAGGTTTGGAATTGATTGGGTGCAAGTTATCTCTATTTATAGGTGAAACAAATCATCGTTTCCATGTAATTGAAAGTTGGGTAAGGGGTAAAGTTGGCATCGCATATAAGTTATGTGAGTTAGGTGAGGTAATTCTGGTAATAAATTTATTTTTGTATTATAAATATAAAAATTAATTATATAAGTTCTATGTGACATATAAATTTAACAAATTTCAAGCCTCCTTAAGTTAACTCATTTTTACCATAATTAACCATGATTAAATTTTTACCATGGTAATTATTTTTTTACTAAAAATAAATGATGAACTATCCCAAATACTTTATATGTGATGAATCATAATATGAAATCTATTTAATCTAATTTATTTCCTAAATATATGAAAATTTACTTTTAAATTGAAATATATATGATTTTGAAAAAAAAATTATAGAAAAATTCCTTTTTATTATTTATGTTTTATTAACCAAATGTAAAGTCAATTAAAAATTAAATTAGTGTTAATATGTTTTCATATATATCTAAAAATCACTTTATATTCATTATTTAAATTATATTAATTTCTTTTTTTATAAAAATACAATACTTCAAAATTCACCTCAAGAAGATTTCAATATTCCAAATCCAAAAATGAAATCTATTCAATCAAATTAGAAATATAAATTTTAAAAATATATAATAATGAGATTTATTTCCACCATAGAATAATAATTAGGTAATAAAATGTGGATTTTGAAATGTTTTTAGGGGTGTATTTTTTACCCACTATAGAAGAATCTCAACTCTTAATTTCTCCCCAAAAATAATTTCATCATCGAAATTTGTGACATGTGTCAGCTCATAAAAATTTATTGAATGTTTTTAATAATATCTTATTCAGGTTCACTAATTTATTACCTTGACTTTTGATTCATCCAAAATAATTTCACAATACAATTTTCTTGATTCCGCAATACTTTCTCTATAGTGGCAAGAATCCAGGAATGCATCTCCTTATAAGTCATGTTAGGTTCAAACTAAATTTCTTCAGTGGTGAGTATGTGTGTTGGTCCTGGATTTTACATACACATTAATGAAACATGTAATATTTCATGTAGTTTAGAAAGGTTATGTGGAATAACAAAACAGAAATCCAAAAAAATCCAATTTTATCTAAGATTCTAATAGGTCCAACGTACATTGGACTTAACATCCCATTCTTATGAATCCTTTTAACTCCCGTACATGGTGATACCTTAAAAAATACTTGACCCCACACCTATAATTATATGTCCTTTAATAATCATCAAATATTTTCCATATAATATAAGATATATTGATATGATTCTGAATAGCACAAACATTTTTTAGTTTCCTCAAGAAGTTCTAGATCATCTACCCTACTTTCCCCAACATCATCGCTATTGGATGGGGTGTGAGATTGTTTCACATAAATTTATGCATATGGAACCATTTTTCTACTCAAATGGATGCTATTTTTTATTTTAATTCTTCCAAAGGTATGTTTTTGTCACATGTTCCTTGGTAGTCAAGTGAGAATGACCTAGACTTGTACGTAATGGTTTGGATAGTTTTTTTGGACTACCCATTTGATTGAGGATGATGGGAGGTTCTCATATGAACTACAAAGCATAAACCCTCTTGAAGGTTCCATTAGAATTTTTATGTGAATTGAAGGAAATGGTCTGATACTATAGATATAGGTGAACCATAAATCCTCATGGATTCATTAATATAGATTTATGCAAGAGGTTCAAGAGGTAGATCCTTCATTATTTCTAGGATGTGTGAAAACATTGTGATTCAATCCATAATAACCCATATAATATCAATATTATTTAGTATATTTCGACTTATAATGACAAAAAACATCATACTATTGTATATCCTTTACATTGGTATAGAGATAGGGTGTATAACACACTTTAACAATTTTCTCTCAACATTTACTTGTAATTCCCCCACTCAGATGCAACTAGTCTAGTTCTCTGAGCCAGTTCACAACAAGACCTCAAGTGTTCCTCCCCATATGCTAGAGGTTACCGACTAGTATCTATGACCAAGGGTTTAATAATATTGACACGATAAAATCATATCAATGTAATAAAATTCTGTAAATGACCATATAACATAAAAGGAAGTAAACTACAGTGTACATATGCAACAAATAAATAAAAACTTGAGCATGACATAATAATAAATGGAATTCTATAATAACCCTTCTCTTTATTACAAATTATTTCATGATTTATTACATAATTATACACTTAATACAACATGGAAGATTGATAATTCTATTGTAGTTGGGAATTTATAACACTACATAATAATATAAAATAATGAATACATCAACTTTATTGAAAACCCTTTTAAAATGTTCATAATACTCCATGGATTATAAAACTGCCCGAGATAACCAGTGGACATACATAATAAAGGGGTGAAATATAAGGCCCTTTAAGCTAATAAACATTAAATAACATGAATTAAAAAATAAATTTTATTCAAATAACATACATGCGGCCTAAAATTAATAGTAATCATAAACATGAACAATGATATAGAATTATAATCATAAAGGAAAACTGGTAAATGTGGAAACAACTTAAAACATTGTATCGTAAACATGGGTCAAGAACAATTTCCCAGACATCATGACAGACAATTTCACATAAAATAATATGCTTCCGTCTTTATCCCAACATGAAATATTATGATACTAAACTTTACCAATGCATTGTAGTGCTATGTAATTCAAGGTGCACCCATCACATTCATTTCATTATCATACTAATGTGTGCAAAATATATCATACAACACAGTCTTATTCATCATAATAATTTATTCCCTGATAAATTAATGAGGAACAAATACATGTTAATTCCAATTTAAAGAGGTATATTTCGATAAATGTTAACACCATTGATAGGAAATCGGTATGGTATTCACTACAAAATTATTTTGGCATTGAAAAATTCTGGTGATATTTCAGCAGCATAACTACGTCACATAAATATTTATAAAATGGGTTTATCAGAGATTAATCAGTGAATTTCCATTTGGACATAAAATTATCTATAATATAGTCATGTAAAGACACATCTCAACATCTAAAATTATAAATTGAAGGCATAAGATAATAAAGAAACCTAAATAATGAAGAGAATTTGAGGATCCCTTAATTGAGTGAGTGACTCCAAATTATTGGGTTGAACTTCATAATATCTTAGGGGTGCCTCAATAGGGATATAGGTAGTGGATTAAAATGTATTTACATTATCCGAAGAGTTTGAGTCAAGAGAAATGGGAGCTTGAGTGGGTTTATATAGGAAATGATAAGGATTTCTTTATTATTTATGATTTGGACTCTTCAAAATAAGACAACAAAAACCACAGACCTTCCAATGGTTTGTACCCACAGGTTTATACCAAATTGAAGTTTTTTTTATTATTTTATAATGGAAATATGATAAATTAATAAAAAAATCATTTTCTAATGTGTTTAGGAGTCATACTCTTTAAAAAATATTTTTAAAACCATAAAATATATTAATGTTTTAGGGGATACATAATGGATTTAAAAACTAAATCAAATAAATTTAAAATATAATTATTTGAAAGAGAAAAAATATATCCAGTAGTTAATAGTATTTATAGTATATATTACATCAATTTTAGGTCCTTCTGATATCAAAAAATAGAAAGTATATTTATATGGTATTTATTTTTTACCTAATAATTCGACTGTCTCAGAAAATTATGAAAAATTCACCATTGGATTATTTTGACATTATGATGAAAAAAACTAATATGAATTTAATCTAGAAAATTCTATAAATATGTAAACAAAAATTTAAAAATAAAATTGACATTTATTGAGAAATGTTTGGTTTTTGCAAAATAATAGTTTTCCAACCCTTATAAAAATTACAATTCACTTCATAAAAATTTTATAAGCATTTATATTTATTAAATAATATCTAATAATAATATTTCACTAAAAAATTATTTATTCAAAAAATACATTAATTCTTCAAAAAAAAATTCAACAATTTAATTTGAATTTACCCAAAAATACAAGGTGTGTTTTATCATATCAAAATAAAAATATTTATAAAGTAAACGTAATAACAGGAAAATGTAATCTTTATGCATTAAAAAAATAATTTAAATACTCATATCACTAGGTTCTTGATACATATCAATTTAATATACCTAAAAATTTCTTGAGAGTATGGTGTACTATAGTGAGTCTTTCATGGGGTGGTTTGGTGAACATAGTTTGGGTCGTGATCTCAATGAGCATGAACTTATCCTATAATCATTTTACACCATGCTTAAGTTGTTGGATCTAAGCATTGGAATGGTCAAGGTAAAATCTTGGAGATGATATCTTCCTCATAAGTTCTAATAAATGGGTTTCATAGAGTACAATCCTAATAGTTGAGGCAATCACTTCCTTTGTATATGTTAGTTGGATTTGTTAAAATTTTATATGTATATTAATGATGTGATAACTCTTCAATGACAATATTATCAAAGTTAATAATTGTAAATGAACATTTAAATCTGATAAGATAGAATAAATATAAATAATTTCTTGTGTTTTATAAATCCCAATTACCTAATAAGACATTTGATTAAAACACAAGTGTTATTTTATTTAAAATTGTAGTAGTCCTTATAACCTTCCCCCTTTATAAATTTTTCCCTTGAAATTATTCTATCCCACACTATAACATATAATGGTATCTTTGTTTCACCACTTCTTATGGTTCCCAAATCGTTTCATCAATCATGAGGTTTTAGCACAACACTTTGACAGTGTTCAATGTCTAATTTCATAGAACTTTGTCTCTATAATCTAAGATCTTCATCGGCTGGTCCTCATAGGAAATATCATCCTCCAATGGTAAAACCTATAGATTGAGTGCATGTTAGGTGTCTTTTAGGTACATTTACAAGAAGGATACATGGAATACATCATTTACATGATATAGGTGTGGTGGGAGTACTACATAGCAGGCCACCACTCTGATGTATCATGGACTAATATTTCCCTTATTCAAAAATATCATAAATTTCTTCCACGGAGATATGTGGTGGAATAAAATCTCTTTAACATCAAACTATAGGTCTTTTCGATGATTGTTATCATATCTCTTATGTAGAGTATGAGAAACATTGATGTCTTACTAATTGGTCTTAACCTTTTCCAATATTTCTTCATACATTTTAGGACCTAGATGTTTGTGTTCTCCAACATCATCACAGTGTGTAGGTGGTCTTCACATATTTCAATAAAGGGATTTATAGGTATCCATTTGGATTATTTATTATAAACAATTGTTGTAATAGAACTAAATCAATGGATGATGTTGGTACCACCCTCCATTGAAATCTATAGAGCACGCTCAAAACATGTCTTCTAGTGTCTAAATAGTCTACTTAGATTTTTTATCCGTTTAAGGATGATAGGACATAAAAATATTTCGATCAGTATTTAGAGGATTTTGGAAATGTTTCCATAACAAAGAGGTGAATCTTGGATATGTATCGAATATAATTCATAGTTGTACTCACTACTGAAAAAATGACCTATACCCATGGTTCAAAACCATGGGTATAGCCCCCAAAACCTTGGGTATATGCTATACCCATGGTTTTGGGAACCATGGGCTAGAATGACGTCGGTATAGGGGTCTTGACCTATAACCACGGTTTTATAGAACCGTGGGTATAGGTTTCTCACACACCAACACACTAGTGTACAGCGTGGCAGGGAACTAAACCCACGGTTTGCAAACCGTGGGAAATTTTAAAATTTCAAAAATCTCGGACAGTGGGAATCGAACCCGCGCCATACGCAGCACTCCGCGCCGCAACACAACATAGGACCAGCCAAGCTGACGTATTTTCATATATATACAGATAGTTTTATTATAATATATTAATATGTATGTTGTTATCTATAAAAATGCGACCCACGGGTTTTGAATGCGCAACTTGGAGGGACAGAGTTGAGCGGCGAACCAACTATGCTACGTAGATTTTGTTTATATAATCATTCAATTTTATACTTATATTAATATTGTTGGAATATTTGAAAATTTCCCATGACGATATTCGAACACCGCACCTCACAGAACCGAATGGACAACTAAACCAATGAAGCTACTGAATTTATATTAATAAATATTGGTATCCGTACAATCATATTATTTAAGACATTGTTCCCACGTAAAATTTATTTCATCCCGCCCAATTTCTTTCCCATCCCCCCCCCCCCCCGTCATAACATGGAAAACCTATACCCATGGTTTTTAAAAACCGTGGGTATAGGTCTTTGAAAAAAATACCCCATATACCCACGGTTTTTAAAAACTGTGGGTATATGTCTTCACAAAAAAAACATATGCCCACAGTATTGGAAAAACCGTGGGTACAGGTCTTCAAAAAAACCTAGGCCAATAGTTTTGTCAAAAACCGTAGGTATAGGGGACCTATACCCAAGGTTTTGAAAAACCCGTGGGTATAGGTTCCCATACTATCTTATAACCATGGATCTGGAAAACCGTGGGTATAGGGGGGACCTATACCCACGGGTTTTCACAAAACCGTGGGTATAGGCCCAATTTCTAGAAGTGACTCCATACAGCCTGTCCAATTATCTAATTTATATCTGTGCAAGTTGATCTAGTGATAAGTCCTCTCAAATTGCGATAAAGTGTGAAATATTTATAAGGAGATACATAACTACCCATATATAATTTTTCCCCTTGATGTCTTTGGATGTCTAGTGACTGATTCCATGGTTATGTTATTCAATTTCTATGTTGGTATGGGTAATTGTTGCATCATCCCCTTAGATTTATGACTTTTTCCCTTCACCTACTGACATACTAGGCACCTTGATGTATATTTAGTGATATATTTCTTTATATTATCCCACCAATAGTGTTCATGGAGACATTGATACATATTTTTTATTCCTTGGTGAATGGATAAATTCTAACTATGTGTATCATCCCATAGTTCCTTTATAATTTAGGTTTTTATGGAACACATAGTCTTGACACAAATATCCCAATTCCTTCTCCATTAACATTGAAATATAAGGATTTCACATTCCTTAGAGTTTCCATATTCATTGGAATTTTCATATAATCCTTTTGAGAATCCATAAAACACTTAACAAGGGATGGTTGAGAAAAAAATTAGGAAAGTATTGATGATGTTCCTTAGTCTATGATTCCCAGGTCCATCCTCTTCATGTGTATGAACATTGGATCCCTTTCAATTTGAATTAATGATAAAATTTCAAGAAACTTTATAGTTATATTATCTTCCACTTTTCTCGCATCCCCTAGATGGAAGGGTATTGAGAATTCATGGTCCTTAATCATATCTAACCATATTTGTTAGTTAATATTCTTCTCTTTATCTATGAATCTATACATAAGCCTTTTGTAATACATATATATTTGACACTGCTCCCCAATGAGATAATTCCACTATATTTTAAATTTATAGATCACTGCATCCAATGATTGATCATGCATTGGGCTATTCTATTCATGATAATTCAATAGACTTGAATCATAGGATATCAGTTTTTCCTTCTATAATAACACAAATCCCCATCCCTTCTTCAAATCATCACTAAATACAACAAAAATTTCCCCACTTCTGTGTAGTGTGAGAATATATGTAATGATAATCCTCATTTTCAACTCCTTAAAAATCTCATCACATTCATCATTAAAATAAAAATTAACTCCCTTAATAGTTATCTCGGTTATAGGTTTGGAAAATCATGAGATGTTTCTCAGAAGACAATGATAATAACCTGTTAAACAAAATAATCAATGGATATCATTCACAGATGTTGGCCTTGGCCATCCCTAATCTACTTGTACCTTATAGGGGTCCAAAAATATCCCATTTATTTTTATGATCTTCCTCATGATGGATACTACCATCAACAAGAACTAACATTTTCTATACTTTTCATAGAGCTTCACCTTTCATAGGGTCCTTAGCACAATGGTCATTTTTTATGTTCCTCCATTCTTTTGAAGTATATTAGAATATCATCTATAGATACTACCATAAATTTTTCAAGTTAGTCTCTAAAGACTATATTCATCCAGTACATAAATATTGAAGGATCATTAGTGTGTCCTAAAGGAATTACAATGAACTCATAGTGCCTATAATTTTTAGGAAAATCTGTTTGGGGGAAATATTCCTCCTCCACCCATGATATTTATCTCGACTGAAGATCTGCCTTAGAGAAGTATTTTGCTCTACATAGATGATCTAAAAAGTAATTAATCCATGAAAGTGGATACTTTTTCCTTATCATGATCTTATTAAGATCATGATAATTAATTTAAAGGCTCGTTGACCCATCCTCCTCCATGATGAAGAGGTCTGGCACACCTCATGGTGAAGCAATTAGGTGTATGGACCCTTTATCCAAATTTTCTTATAGTTATTTCATCACCTACTCAAGTTCCACAACATACAATAAATTTAGAGTCTTGGATGATGTCAATTCCCCTAGTATAATCTCGATTGAAAATTAAACCTCTTTAATAGGTGGAAGACTACCCAATTCCCCAGGAAACACATCAGCGTATTCACCCACAATAGGCATGTCATCAATGATGATTATTTTTAGAGAATAAATCAATAGAGATAGAAATGATCTTTTATAGGGAAAAAATATCCACTATTGATATGTTGGTTCAAAAGATGATTAAACCTCCTCCATTAACTTGTACATAATTAAGGATTTATTCGCAATACGGAGAGTGATTTACTTCACATATAAATTTATGTAGGCTCTATATAGGGTAATCCAATCCATACCCAGAATTCCATAAAATTCAACCAAAGTGAGTATGAAATGGTTACATATAAAAAATCAAAAAAATTGTTTTATAGGAGGAGTTATATATATGGGATTCAAAAAATTGCCAATTTTAATTTTTCACCGACAACTCTACCTCAATTATTTATGGTGGGGTTTCAATGGTTCTATTATAATTATATGATATAATGGAATGCATAGAACCAAAATCAAAAGGTATTTTTTCTATTCATGATTTAAAAACTAGTGTATATGTCACCACTTTGTTGTCAGTATCCACATCATGGTAATGAAGGCAAAAACACATCTTTCCTACATTGGAGGTTATTGGTTGGGTCCAAAATCTCTTGTCTTGGGGGATTAGTTTAAAAATATCCATGGTTAATTTCATTTGAATCAATTAATAATACACAGGGATATGACTGGATAATTCGTTTCCTACATCGCAATAGTTGGTTTCTTCTATCAGTAATCGATAGCTAGTTCCTTGTCCTTCTGATACCTGATCATATCCTCATCCCCCTTACGAAAGTTTTTGGGGTTCTTATTTCCACGCCTTTCATATGTGGGATGCTGAAATTTCATGGAATCATTATATTTTCTCCATTGGAACTCTATAATTAAACTACACTTCCCACTTCTTATCCCCATGATACCCATGGGATTCAAAAATTTCTATTTTTTTTACTTTGAGGGAACATTATACAATTTCTTCATAGTTGTCAAAGTAACAGTTTTCCAAGGGTTCTCATAGAATAGATTTTATCCCACCAAAGAACTGGTCATCCTTGAATTTCAGGGTAAATAAAAAACTAGAGGCATATCATTCAAGTGTTGTGAAGTTTACCTCATAATCCATGATAGATTATTTATATTTTTTTATTATGGGAAAGAAAAGACCTTTCAATTTTAAGTTAGAGAGTGCGAGGAAAATATTTATCAAAAATGAATTTTCAAAATTCCTACAACTTCATCCATTCAATATCTCCCGCGGTCTTTATATTCATTATCAATATCCACCCCTAACCAACTTATCCAACCATCTGATAATCAACTTGAAGAAATTTTTTTTGGAACATTAAAATTTGGATAATATCTTCCTAATATAGTTGATCCATTGTTCCATGATTAAGGGATCAAATGATCCACTGAAAGTAGGATTCAAATGTAGGATTAATTTATTGATTATAGTTTGGTATCTCTTTGGGTGGTATGTGACCTCATTCTAATCCATGTTTGTATTTATAAATTGAGTCAGCTAAGAGTGCGTCTTCATAATTTTTGTGATTCCTACTCTCCTCGTTTTGGGAATCTCGTAAGGGTAATCATCACATTTCCCTTCACATTGATTTTTTACTCAGTCCCTCCTATTTCTAAAAATTTATTAGAATAAAATTAATATTAAGGGTGATTATTTTTAAAATATTAAACACATAAAGGGGAATCCTAGGACATTATCAGTATAATATATAAATTACATTTATTTTTTTACTTATGAATTTATAGGTTATAATCTACGATATCCATGATCTATTTCATACATCATATTCTTATGGCCATTTTATTATTCCCTTAATAAAAGATCATAATGATATTATAAA
Source organism: Viscum album (assembly GCA_963277665.1). Lineage (NCBI taxonomy): Eukaryota > Viridiplantae > Streptophyta > Magnoliopsida > Santalales > Viscaceae > Viscum > Viscum album. The sequence continues at coordinate 21,136,667 of OY728135.1, forward strand.
TTTACCAAATCATATATGTTAGGAGTTTTAAACCAGGTGCACAGTAAGGCCCATTATCGTGTACTAGGTTACTCTGAGTTAGGGCCAACACAACATGTCAGGGTTGTGACCCCAAGGAACATTTGTTCCAGAGAAACGTCCACTTGTAGTATCCCGACATGGAATTATTTTTTAAAACCACATAATCTATACTTACCAAATATTTTGGATGTTTTATTAAACATATTTTTATCTATAAGGATTTCACTAGATTTTTCTAAATATAATCCCAAAAATAACTAATCCTTTCCATTGATACAAACTATAAAACGCCATATCGTTATTAAACATCAATTCATCAGTTATTACATAATATTATAATTAATACAAATTATAAGATCGATAATTCTAGTGTCATTTGGAAATACGTTCATTACACAACATATTAAACTAATTAATACACCATCTTTATTGAAAATCACTTTAACATGTTCATAATATTCATTTGATTTCTAAACTACATAGAAAACTTATGAACCTACATAAGAACGGGTTGAGATATAATGTCCAGTAAGGGAATAAACATGGAATAACATGATGAAAATAATACATTTTAGAGAATTTATACAAAAGGGGCATAAAATTAGTTGGAATCATAGACATGAAAAATGATAAAGCATGATGATCATAAAGGAAACATGGTAAATGTGTCGAAAACAAAAAACATTTCATCATAAACATAGGTCAATGAAAACATGAAGACATAATGAAAAAAAGTCCCATAAAGAAATTAGGTTTACTTTCTATCCCAATAATATATATCATGACACTAAACATTACATAATTAATTTGAGGTCAATATAATTCTGGGTACACCATTATATTTATATCATTCCCATGTTTAAGTAAACAACATATATCAAACAACATGGATTAATTCAACGTACAAATTTTTTAAAAGATAATGAAGTGTGGAATAAGTAAATTATAGTCTTAATTAAAATATAATATGTGTATAAAATTGAACATCGTTGATAGGAACTAGTTATTTTATTCACTACATAATTGCTCTTCCATGGAAATATAACCGTGAAATTTCGGCAGAATAACGGTGTCAATTAAGAAGTAATTAAATGGGTAGTTGATGAATAAAGGGGCATCTCATAATTTAGAAATAAATGGAGTATAATAGGGAACTAGAAATAGATATCACAACAATAGGAATTGTAAATATATTTCATGAGATAATAAATATACCTAAATAAAAAGAGATGGTGAGGATCCCTTATTTGATTGTGTGACTCAAAATTCTTGGGATAAGCTTCTTGAGAGCTTTGAGGAACCATATAAAGACTCTAGTTATTTAAGGGAAGAATATGGACGTTCTCAAAAGAGACTTAGTGAAGATAAATGGGTATTTTGTGGGATTATATAGGAAATGATGGGGATTTCATTATTATTTAGGTTTTGTACTCTACAAAATAAAATAACCAAAACCAAAAAAATTCCAATGGTTTTATGATGGAGTATTTCAAAAGAGGGTGGTTTTCATTATTTTATAATTTCATGGTCTGAAAATAAGAAAACAATTCCCAAGATTATGTGGAGGTGAGTCATACTCTTAATGAAATGATTTGAAAACATTATAATATATTAATGGTTTTGGAAGATTATAATCGATATATAAAATGAAAAAATATAATTAAAATATAATTCATTTAACTATAAAAATAGATTTGGTCATGGATACCTTTTATTGTATTTATTTCATCACTTTTGGGTCATTATGATGTCATAATAAAAAAAGTATATTTATACGGTATTTAATTGTTATCCAAAAAAATTAATATCTCAAAAAATTACAAAACTTCACCACTGGATTATATCAATGCTTTAATTCCAATGATAATATTAATTTTATATAATTAATTTTATAAATATTTCAATTTTCTATTTGGGAATAAAACAAATATTTATTACTAAATGTTGAGTTATTTTAGAATAAAAGTTTTTGAATCCTTATAAAAATTACATTTTAATTCAAATAAATTGCATGATAATTTATATTTAATAAAAAATATTTAATAATAATATTTTATTAATGTATTATTTATTTAAAAATAAATTAATTCATCAAAATAAATTCATTAATTTAATTTGAATATTGCCCAAAAATACTGTTTGTGTTTTATTGTATCAAAATATAAAACATTTGTAAAGTAACAATAATGGGATGGAAATGTGATTTTTATTCTCTAAAGAATAATTTATATACACATATCACTATATTATGGATACATATCTCTCTAATACACCTGTAAACACCCTATAAGTAAGGTGTGTGATAGTGAGACTTTCAACATAAGGTTCCACATACAAGGTTTGTGCCCTGGTCTCGATGATCTTTCCCTTCTCCTATAAACGGTCCACTCATGATTAAGTTGTTAGATCTCATATTGGGATTTGTCAAGGGAATCTCCCATATATTTTTCTCTTTTAAGTTCTCTGATAAGTGGGCTCCATATGGTATGATCTTATCAGTATAGGGAAACACTTTCTTTGTATGTATAACTTGGATTAGTTAAAACCCTATATATATATATATAAACCATGTGATAACTGTTCGACATCAAAATTATTACCAATAATGATGCTTACTGTTCATTTAAATCCTATATTATATAATAAATCTAATGAAGTGTACATTTTTTCTATATCCATTTTATATAATAATACATTTGATTAAAACACAAGATGAATTTTATTTATAATATTTTGGGTCATTACAAATGAAGTGAAGGCCCAAATTGTGATGTGATATATAAAACACTTATCTACCACTAGGCTGACCATACAAATATATGATCAAATAAATGGAATAGAAAACAAATACCAAGGCTCTCCTACTATAGTCAAGACAAACCACATACCCATGCTCGAGGAAAATATCCGAGCAATCAGGATCAATCGATCTCAAGACTATGAACTAGCTATGACTACAACCAGGTGAATGATTCTTAGTACCCTACGGAAATGGTGGCCTGAGTATGGTGTGTGTAAAAAATTCATCAAAGAACAACCTACATACACTCACATATAGCTAGTAACATGGACTGTATGTATACATGAACTACTTGGGAATAACATTAAAAGCCAAAAATGAAACAATAGATTCAAATAATGATGTAAATAAAAATAGACCATAGGTGATCCATAGGTTCATGATCCTGGTCATCAATACCTACTTCATCCTAATAGAGAATATATATAAACAGGGTCTCATATTATATATATATATATGTCTATGTGTGTAAGTGTATATATGTTACCATAAATATTTATAATTTAATATATATATATATATATATATATGTTTGTGTGTTTGATTAAGGTGAAAAATAATATATATAAAATCCACACATAGTCGACCATTGGGTTCGTAATCCTGATTGAAAAATACCTACTTCAGAAAATTATAGAATTTGCTCTGAGAAAGATACATCACCAACATGATAGATTTCATTAACCTGGGATCACCTGTAGTCACCTTTAGTTACAATAATGATGGATTTCATATTATAAAGGACAATCATTTAAAGATGTAATTTCATCAACTAAGACATGAACCAGATGTGTCACCTAGCAGAACTATGATGTATAGGACCCATGGCCACTGACCAAGGCATCCACATTGAGTTCAGGAATCGTATCCGTATAAAACTCAGTATAATGTAGTTCTACTGGGGCTAAGACCTAAGGTCGTTGACCAAATTCATCCTCTTCAACTTTAAAGAGAACATATATAGTAGAAATTATTATAATATAGAACAACTAGGTCCAAGTCACAAGGCCATTAACCCAAGGGGACCACTTTTATTCCATGTAGTAGGTCTATAAAAAACTCAGTAAATGGTTCCATACTGTTTGGGATTGTATGTTCCATACTAGAATGCCCCTCATTGATTCCATACTGTGATATAAATATCCATCAATAGGGTTAAAAAGATGGAACTTAGGAATTATGTTTGAGAATCCATGAAATATACCTTATCATATTAGGCCCATCAGCGAAAATCCATGAATTTCCCTTATAAATGATATCTTCATCAACAAGAACTCAGTATATCATAAACCAATTAGGGAGGGTGGTCGAACACTTAAAACCACCACTACTATCACAACCTCCCAGTCATGCATGTTTTCTATGGGTTCTATGGTGACACCTCCTACCATATCTTGTGAAACCCATGTTGTACTTGCTTATGGTTGGTCAAACATTGGGGCACCCACTTGTTCTCCTCGGATTGTTCTTAGTAAATGCATACTACTTGGGATCCTAGAGGTTAACATGTTAAATGGATGCATCCCTCTTGGGATCCACTAAGATGATACATAAGTATGTTAATCCATCTTGGGTTATCAAAAATGAATAAGTAAGTTAGGAATCCTAAATGGGATCTCTCAAGTCATACCATAAGAGAATGCATCCAAAATGATACCCATATCCTTTGAGATATGTCTAAGAATGAATCTTGCACGCATGGGTCATTAGTGACCCCTGTCATCCATCCATTTAATTATCAAATTAAATTATTTAATTTATGAATTATTTGGGGATAAATTTATATATGGTGTTTCACCATCAATGGAAATCCCAATAAAAAAATATACTACTTCAACATGCATAAATACTCTAGGGAAGGTAAGATGGATAACCTACCTTTAGGAAGCTTTAACAATTTATAACTAGCTCTCGATACCTGTTTCTAATATCACTGCTATGGAGACAAGATACATTGGTTTCTAATTACCTATCATTACATAGGGTATTCAAATCTAGTCCCATCAATTTGGACATTAGGTAATTTAATATAATATGAAAACCAAAGATACATAATAGGAGATAACTCACTAGACATCTGTCCCTTGATGGAATTATGGAAAAGTATGAGAAAAAGGTATCTAAGGTTCCCTCAACACCACTCCTACAGAATCCCTAACCATGAACATCAATGCATTTATTAAACATTATTAATTTATATTTGAACCCTATAAAAAATTATTACAAAGACATACCTCATCAACATGACACATGACATATCAAGTTATCCTCTTCCTACATAGAGAAAAGGATCTACCACCAGTATCTAATTCCACCATGCTCTATTGTAATTAAAAAAACACAACTATAGAAACCAAGAGTAAGAGGAAGTTGAAGAAAAACACTATGATGCATAACAGGTTCAAAGGATTACCATAAGGATTCCAATGCACTTGAAGGTTCCAATAATTAGGGATACCTCCCATAGAGGATATAAGAAGGGGGATATGAGTGCAGAGGAGAAAGTGGGATGAAAAGGAGGGTAAAACCCTTTGTTGGTTAGAGTGAAAAATAGTAATATTCCCCTCTTTGATGGGCCATAGAGTTTGGCCAGACAGTCCGAAAAATCATGCCCCAACCATGCAGTTGGAACTATCATTTCCTCTCAAGATAACATAGTTGTAGCTCACTATTTAATATACCATGCACTAAACATGAAACTCTACGATCCTTGTTTCACTCTTCCTCACATGGTTTCACCACATGGTTAGTCAAATTGTCTTCTAACAACGTATAAGGTCTTTAGAAATATTATTACCCCTACATGGTATCATATGTCCTACTACTTGGTTTCCAAGACCATTCTCTTATACAAAATAGACCATGTGGTTTCTCCGCATGGTTGGGACTAACCATGTAGCAATAATACTCCATGAGTTAAACCATTCTAAATATTCTGGTTTAGGACCAAAATCCTCAAGACACTCTCCAAACATTTAATCCATATTCAAAGCCTCATTAAAACACTAAAAACCTAATTTAGAGGTATTCCAAACATTGAATTTCTATTCTGGAACTCTGATCAAGATTTTTCAGGTCCAATATTTAATAATTCTAAACCCATTAGAAATTTCCAACATATAAAAACATGAGATTTAACATCCTCCATAGCTTAAAAATTATCTTACCCTAGAAGACATAACATAATCAAAATGAAAAAACCAACCAATATATGTAATGAATTACGTTAAAAAAGACCATGTTTCATTTCTAAACAGCTAATTCATCTCAAAAAATTAATTTTATAATAAGTCCTTTATCACACAAAAACTCGTTCCAATGCTCATAACAACCAAAAAAACATCAAAATAAGACTCACTAAACCCCACAAAAACCATGGAGTAATAATTTCATCATACTTTTAAAGAAATGGACCATGGTTCTTCCTGCTAAAGGATATTCTTTTTTACTTCGAATTACAGGAGATGATACATCCAACATTAGAATTTATTATGGAGACCTTTTCCTAGTGTCATGGAAATGCTTCTTGAATATTTCACAACTTGAAGAATATCACCAAACCTGAGGATACTTCCATTGAACTCTAATTATATCTAATAGGTAAAATCCAATCGACCAAGATAGACTTGGTCATGTCATCTATTCCTTGAAAAGTTCTTTTGGACCTTTTACTTGTGCCTATATCTTACCAATGGAGTTCTTTTAGTGGTTTCCCACTGAATTCATCAAACTATACAAAATATTGCAATTCATTGTTCTATTGGATGACTATTCTTGAAAAATTTCAGCATGATCGTGTCACCAAAAACTGATCTAATACCTTTATAGTAAGGAATATTGATATCATTTTGAACAATCTTAGAGAAGTATGTTACCATATTTTGGTCACATTTTTTAGAAAAATCATTCCTTGTTCAAAATTGTCACTACGTAATAATATAATAACCAATAGAATACTCAGTCCAACACTATATGATCATCTCCAGATACTCAGGGATTAATGTATTCACTAAGACTTCCCCCTATTAAATATATAATATTTCTCTATAATTTAATGAGAAATCCATCCATACTTTGATCCATTTATTTAAGGGTATATAAAAGTCAAAATGACCAGTCTAAATATAAAAAAACACTTCTTGCATGAGGATTGACAACTAGTGACTAAAATCCCATTTCTCTCCATAGGATCATCCTTATAATCACTCTAACTAAAATAGAACATTATCATCATAGCCTATTATATTTCCCTCTTATATGTAATAATGGGAATGTATTAAAACCCACTCATCCTATGTGTAAAAATAATCAACACCCTAACATTTTCCTGATTCTTTGGAATGGTTTCTATGATGAAGATTAAAATTCAAATTAAAAAGAGTTTGACCATCCTCAAATATCCAATGGTGTACTACACAACATATGGAATACTTTTAAATAAATCCTTGAGCACACATACAAGGAGTATTTTATCAAACCAAAAAATATACATTGGTACCCCAACATGTTGGTGATGCCCTCTTTGCTTACTCAAGATGATGTCAATATACTTTTCCTGATCACCTTATCTATTAGTACACTAATATTCCATCGATAGGAGGATATATATCCTCAAAACCACTCCCACATATAAATAGGATGCACTTTCTTTATATAACTCTGGACATCATGTCTCTCCACAATGTTTCTCCATGTCCAACCGCAGGTCCACTACCTCCTAGCCCCAGATTTATCCTCGATATCTCTTCTACCATAGAGTAAAATTCCACGTTTAAGTCACAACTTTTGGAAAACTAGTACTATAGTATTAATTTTAGACCATCATTCCTCGACTCGTCTCCATATTCTCACCATTTTATGACTTCAAAAACCCAATATTTATCCTATGTGTACCAAAACATTCTATATAGTCGGTGTAAAATCCCATACCACCTAATCATCATCAGTCAACTCACACTCTAATGAGTCATTCATCAACTGGGCCAAGATTATTGTGTTATAAAACATGTTAGTAATGACATGATGGGAGCTCCATTGGGACTTATCTTGAAAATTCAGCACCTCACCTATTCCATATTTCATTCTACGATCTCTCGTCACACAGAATCATTATGATCATTAGTATCTCCCTACCATTTTACCATGTTAATAAATATATAATTTATGGTCAATATGTATGGGAACCTAAATAGTCCTACCCATCAAAAATAGTCTCAATACAAAATCACCATAGGTAATTCATCAAAATCCATAGGCATCAACATTCCTATAACAAAAAACATGGGAACCTCCAATGAATCAGTCTCTACTCAATCATATAAAAAATATCACTATCTATAAATGAATCAATATACCTAGGGTAACCTCTCTTGCAGTTTTCCATTGAATAAATAAATGTTGACCTATAAGGGTCCAACCCAAAACTAATAACCTATAGGTATCCCACCTAGAAAAACCGATGAAGTCTCACTTGAGGGTCACTTGGTCTAAAAAACTAGCCCCAAATTCAAACCAATTTGAGGGATTTAATGATCCAAAAAACTATGATGGTCAAAAAAATTTAAACACAACCAAACTTGGACCATAGTAATCACTGAGAATATTCATAATGAACTTCCCCTAGAGTATCATGATATAATGTAGAATTTAAGGATAAACTAACACTCACCTGGAATCCATATGACAGTACCCTGTTGAGGTTCTAGTTCACTAAATATTTTATGTACCTATTGGTATAGCACTAGAGGATATGACTTAATAACAATAAATGATGTTTGGTTATATAAAATATCATAGAATTCTAGATGAAAATTTCCACATACATTATTACAATCCTTTAGTTAATCACACCTGAAAAGATATATCTATCAGGGTTCTCCTAAAATGGAATCATCTTCTAACATCATCCTATAAGGGTAAAAAATATGACAACCAAATCATCTTATTGATATATGCCATACCACACATATGGTTGTATTATGTTGGATTTCATTTAAACTTTTTTTTTAAACACAATATAGGTTGTGACTGAATCATTAGATAACTAAACCTAGAAATAACACCAAACAATGGGTCTGACACAAGGGAACCATGTTCCATATTGAGCTACTATGGTCATTGCACCACCCGTGCATGAGGACTAAGACATCAGAATCATCATCAAATGTATCACAGTATATCCGCATATCTTTTCATCTAAAATAAATATATAAAAAGTCAAAAAAAAAATTGGAATAATTCCACAAAGATCCATGACTATAAAGAACTATTCAATTTTTTGTTAAAAATTTAAATAATTAGTCAATATCATCATTAAAATCACACATTAGAAGACCTACAACATGTGGAGCCAACATGAAAAATATGATGTAGGAGATGCCTCTTGATTTTTCAATCCTGGAGTGAAAATCAATAACTAGACTCTTTTCAATGGGTCGAGAACCATAAATCCATAATAAATCATAAAATCTTCAAAAAATGTGTATTTCTCAAAGAGATAATTATATGTAATAGTGAAATCATATATTAGAACAGTAATCCTATAACCTTGAAAACATAGATATCTTACCAGAATGAGTGTTCTCAACCAACTAATTCAATATCAACCATTGATTCCGACACATTAATATTTGTACTATCTACCATATATCAATTAGTAACCTAATTGGAAAGGAACCCATGTTATACCAATCTGTAACAACTAACCCTGATTCTACTAGTCCAGTTCCCTAAGTTGGTTCGCCACAAGGGAACAATCATAACACATTATACACTAGAGTTTTCTAACTATTATCGATAGCCTAGGGTGTGATTGTTGGGTGTAGTTCCAAGTATCGAATAAAAACAGAAAAGGGGGTTGAATTTTTTGTTTAACTTTTTTATAACTTTAAAAACAATTAAAATCTTAACCCTTGCAACCTGTTAAGATTTATTTCCTTATCAACCTATAGAACGAAATTGAATCATGCCTGAAAGGTAAATAAATAAAGGTACATAATATTTACAAGGTTTAGCCTCAATAAGAGAACCTAGGTCCTTGCCATAGCCACTCCCATGGATCTATGGAAATACACTATAATAAATAAGTGAATACAAATTGGGCCAACTCCCATTAAACACCTTCTATATCTCAATAGGAATGATTATACTGACTCATATCATTTTACAATGTTTTCTTAAAGTTAAAATGAGCCTAACACAATAATAAGAACTTTACTAAAGATGCTCCACAAATTCTCACTCTGAATATTCAGTCAGGATTCTCGAATCCGATTTTCTGAAACCGGTATTCTTAGCAAGGTAATTATGGTTCTGATTTCCTTCTATTAAAAAACTCAAGAAAAACTTTATCAAGATAATTCCAATCTCCATAGCAAGGTAAGATGATTCTAATTCACTTATTCTCAACACTCAAAAAAAATTCTTCAAGATGGTAGGAACATTTCACTTTGAATTCTTTAGTGCTTTTCCTTTTCCACAAGTGTGAAAGTTGAAAATGAGGAAATGATCTGAGCAAATATTTATAGGAAACTTAGAAAACAATGGTGGGAATATTGAAAATCTTTCCATGCTTCCTCAAATATCAAAAACTCCATAAATCTCTCGCATTTAATATTAAATATTTTACTTCTTCAAACATCCTTAAATTTCTCTGAGATTTAAGTAATCTTAAAATTCATTTTTTCCTTCTTGAAATATTCATATCATTATCAGAATGATAATGAAAGATCTTTGTTCTTATTTTCTCACAAACATGCTCAAAATCCGGTTTTGAATTATTTAGAAAGCAGGTTCCGAATTACTCAAGAATCAGGTTCCTAATTATTTATAATTCTGGTTCTAAATTCAGAATATTGTTTTTAGGTTCAGAAATAAGGTTCTAGTTTTTTCATGAACCAGGTTTCAAAATTAGGTTCTGGTTTTCAGGTTCAGAAATCATATTTTGGTTTTCTCAAGAATCGGATTCTGAAATCGGGTTCTGGTTTTCATGTTTAGAAATTAGGTTCTGGTTTTCTTAGAAATGAGGTTCTGAAATCAAATTCTGATTTTCTAGTTCAAAAATAAAGTTCTGGTTTTATCAAGAATCGGGTTCCAAATTCAGGTTTAGGTTTTCAGGTTCAGAAAACTGGTTTTGGTTTTCTCTGGAATCGGGTTCCAAAATCCGGTTCTTGTATTCCCAAGAATCATGTTCCCAAATTAGGTTCTGGTTTTTAGGATTAGAAATCAGGTTCTGGTTTTCTCAGGAATCAGGTTCTGAAATCAGGTTTTGGTTTTCAGGTTCAGAAAATAGTTTTAGGTTTTCTTAGGAATCAGGTTCTGAAACCAGGATCTGTTTTTCTCAGGAATCAAGTTCTAAAATTATGTTTTGGTTTTCAGGTACAGAAATTAGGTTCTAGTTTTCTCGGGAATCAGGTTATAAAATAAGGTTCTGGTTTTCAGGGTTAGAAATCATGTTATATATTTCTTCGGAACCAGGATCCAAAATCATGTTCTAGTTTTTAGGTTCAGAAATCAGGTTTTAGTTTTCTCAGGAACTAGGATCTGAAATCAGGTTCAGGTTTTCATGTTCAAAAATTAGGTTTTACTTTTCTCGGGAATCAGGTTACGAAATAAAGTTCTGGTTTTCAGGTTCAAAAATAATGTTTTGGTTTTATTAAAAATCAGGTTTTGAAATCAGGTTTGGGTTTTCAGGTTCTCAAATCTAGTTATAGTTTCTTCAAGAAACACATTCCTAAATCAGGTTCTGGTTTTCTGGTTCTGAAATTTCTCGGAATTTTTCTCAGTGAAAATCGTCAAACCACTTCACCATTTATTCAATGGATTTTATCATGAATTTTTTCCTAATTTTGGGGAAATTTAAGATCCACAAAGCATTTTTGGATTAGTTTATAATGCTTGAGACACTTTCTCAACGTATGACTTCGTATTCTTTAACAACATCCTATTTAAGAAAATCATGAGCAACTAGAAACTTCAAATTTATATAACTCAAAAACATTCTTCAAGAAAAATATTAGTTGTCAAAAAATTAAAAAATTGCTAAAACAAAACACCACAAAGGTTTTTCAATCTCCCTTATTGGATTTGTGGCAACCTTTGTTAACAAATTTTTACCTCTCAGAAATTTGTATACCTCAAGTTCATGAACATTACCAAAACATAGCCTTTCTGAAAAAGAGAGTTTCGTAACACCAAACTACCAGATAAAGTATTATTTTTGAAGGATTTCCATCCCTTGGTGAAAAGAAAATTTTGCGGCCATGAAAGGATAAACTTCACTTTACTCAAAATCCCCCTCAACTTTCATCTTTCTCTTTCTCACATTTCATTTCCTCTCTCATTTTCCTTTCTCTCTCCCCCATTATATTATTACCATAGCTACAAATTCATAAATTAAATCCAAGTAAACACACCTTACAACCAAGAATGTTTTTCATTACTCTCCCCCTTTGTCAACATAATCCAAAGAACTCTGGGGGAACATCCACATATATTTTAGGATGTTACAGAAGGAGGATGAACATGGAGTTACAACCTCAGTTCAACAAACTTTTCCTTTGAGATTTCTTTTGTAAAAATATCAGCAATATGACACTTTGTTGAAATATATCCCATCAAGACTTCTCCAGTAGTAGATTTCTATTTTAAAAAGTGATACTTTATATCAATTTGTTTTGATCTTGAATGATGAACAAGATTCTTAGAATGATCAATGACAATTTTATTGTCATAGAGTATCTTCAATGGTTTAGAAAATTTCACATTCAAATATTCCAATTTTACCTTCATCCACATCATTTGATTACAATTCTGAGTAGCTACAATAGATTTGGATTCAACAATGCTTAATGTTACTATACATTTTTTCTTACTCTGCCAACTCACACAGCATTCCCCGAAGAAAAAATTTCCTCCTGATGTTGATTTTATATCATTAAAATCACCATCTCAATCAGCATCATTATAACCATGAAAAATCATCTCATTTTTTCTCTTGTATAATAACCCGTATTAATTTGTTTCTTTAACATATATCATAATCCACTTAACTACCAACATGTGTCATTTTTTGGATTAATTTGATACTGGGAACATAGATTCATAGCATAAGAAATATAAGGCCTTGAAACTATACAATAAAGAAGGCTTCCTATCAACTTTTGAGAGTCTTTCTGATTCACACAGTTGCCTGATTCTTCTTTTCTCAACTTTTTTCTCACTGAGATAGAAGTTGAAACTTCCTTTGATTCTTCTATCCCAAACTTCTTTAAAAACTCCTGGGTATACTTTTCTGGGGATAAGAAAATGTAGTTTTATTTTTGTAGAACTTGTAAGCCAAGGAATAAAGTTAATTCTCCCAACATTGAAATTTAAAAAAATTATCTTCATCTCTTCAGTGAACTCTTCACAGACCTTTTCTTCATCTCTAGCAAAAAATATATCATCCACATAAATGATTATAATTAATGTTCTGGAGTAAGAATCGTTAACATAAAATTATCTATCAACATTTCCTTTAGAAAATTTCATCTCTCTCAAAGAATTCTCAATCTTCAAATAAAATGATCTTGGAGCTTGTTTTAGCCCATACAAGGATTTCTTCAATTTACAAACTTTTTTTCATCCTCATCAAGTAAAAACCCACGAGGTTGTTCAACATAAACTTCTTCTTCAATATCACTATTTAAGAAAGATGAATTTACATCCACGTGATAAACCATGTAATTATAATGAGTAGCTACTGTAAGAAGCATTCTAATAGTTTCCAACCTTCCAATAGGGGTAAAGGTTTCACCAAAATCCACAACTTCTACATGTTCATATCCTTTACACAAAAACCATGCATTGTTTCTTATAACTACTCCATGCAAATTCAATTTATTTCTATGAACCCACTTGGTTCTGATAAATTTTTTATTTTCTGGCCTTGGAACAAGTTACCATGTTTCATTCTTCTCAATCTGATCTAGTTCTTCATTCATAGCATCCACCCATTGTTTATGTTTAATAGCTTATGAAACTGATTCTGGTTCAACTTTTGAGATAAGGGAAGTCTGATCTTCTAATCTCAACTTTCTTATTATCTTAATTGGAGCCTTCTGATTTCTAATAATATTTTTAGATTCAATATGTTTTTGTAAGGTAGGAAAAATAACATTTCCTTTCCCAGTATCACTTTCTTACCTATGTGACTCATCTGAGTCACTCTGACTTTTGCAGGGATTTTGTGATTTATCTTCTTATATATTTTTAACATATTTTGTGAAGAAACTTGTATTTTCAATTAACTTTACATCATATGAGTCCACCAACTTCTATAAAATCTTGTTCCAAAATTTATAACTTCTTTTATTTGGTGAATAACCCATAAATATTCCACCTTCATCTTTCTCATTAAACATTCCTATGTCGGGATGTTTTATTTTAAGAAATCATGGACTTAAAAATACATTTTTGTATTTTAATGAAGGTTTTTTGTTATACCACATCTCATAAGGAGTCATGTTGGTATCCGGTCTCAAAAAGCATCTATTTTGAACTTGTACATTAGTGTTAAGAGCTTCTCTCCAAAAGAATTTTGAATGTTTGTATTCTGATAACACACTTCTACTCATTCCCACCAAGCTTCCATTCTTCCTTTATCCTAATCCATTTTATTATGGAGTATAAGGAGCACTATACTGATGTTTGATACCATTCTTCCTTGGATAATTTTCAAAATCATTTCTTGTGAATTCGGTACCATTGTCTATTCTCATATTCTTTATAGAAGCTCCTATTTATTTCTCAACATCTTTTCTGAAGATTTTAAACATTTCAATAGCCACTGACTTAACCGTTAGGAACATGATGTTTGTAATCCAAGTGAAATCATCAATAAAAGTGGTAAAGTATAAATCTCCTTTTGTCTATTGATGTCTCATAGGCCCACATTTATCGAAATGAATAAGCTCAAGTGGTTTGTTAGATTGAATCTCAAATCTTTTATGTCTTTTGTTTGTCATCTTTCCTTTCTGGAAAGTAATAAAAACATCTTCATCTCTTCTATTCAGTTCAGAAAAATTCTGAACAACATCAACTTTAGAATGCTTAATCATGTTCTTCTGCCCAATTTGGCCAAGTATTCGGTGCCACTACTTTTTTTCTTCATCATCACTCAAATAAAAAGAGTTATCATATTCTTTAATTTTAAAGAGACTCACACTGGTTCTTTCTCCTTTTGTAATCACTTTTTATTTTTCACACTTTTGATAATACAAGAATCCTTTCTGAATATAACTTCTTTTCCATCATCACAATGTTGACATACACTATGTAAGTTATGTTTTAGCCCATCAACAAGCAATACATCCTTAGATTTCAGTTTCTATGCTTCAATATCCAATGTTCTGATTCCCTTAATTTTTAAGGAACTATAATTTCCAAAAGTAACTAATCCTCCATCATGAAATTCAACATGTTCCAAGATTTTTACCTCACCTGTACTATGTGAAGAACAACCACTATCAAGAATATATGGTTTTATTCTCTTACTAGATTTTAAAACTTTTTCAACAACAAAAGATCTCTCATCAGACTTCTTGTTTTTTTATTTCATTTCTTTATTATCATAAGAAACGTGTCCTGGAAGTAGATTCATTCATATTTTGACATGATGACCATATTGATCACATATTCCACAAACTTCTTCAAAAAATTAAAATTGATTCTTTGTTGTAATGTTTCTAACATCTTGATAATTCTCCTTTTAAACATTCTGTGTGTACAGAAAGTTACTCATTCTTCTTTCAATATTTATTCTACTTTTCTCAAACCTTCTTCCAGGTGGAGATAAATTGTGCTAATAATTATAAGTTATATGCCCATATATTCCACAACACCAGCAATAGCCCTCAAATCTTTATTTTCTATTAAATAATGATCTTTCATTATAGAAACCTTTTTGAGGTTGATAACTTCTTTCAGCTCTAGAAAACTCTTGATATAGGCCATCTATTCTTTTGAGTGAGTTTACTACTTTTGTAGGATTGATAGGTTTCTCAAAACCTTCCTCCACCAATGATTTATTAATACTTTTTTCATAACCTGAAATGTTAGAAGAATCAGATAAAACATTATTTTTGATAGGAGAAGATTTCACCTGATTCTCATGGTAAGCCTTCTCAGCAATCTTTGAATTCTCGGCTTTTTCTTTTGTGGAACTATTTATGTTTTAATTCATCTTAGTTAGGGTATTTTCGGACTCAATAACTTTTGATTGCAACTTGTTGACCTCCTCTTATTTTGTTTTTAGCTTCTTTCTAAGATCATCAATCACTTTTCAATGTTCAACAATTCTAAATTTGAAACGTAAAATTTCTTGACTGTATTCGTCTTCCTTCTTCGTGACATAATTATATTCATCATGAGCTTCTTCAAGATTCTTCTTCATTACATGAATTTCATTATTGAGAGATTTGTTTTGCCCAATACATACCAGAATTTCATATCTTAGTTGAAATTAACTGTAAGATTCTTCACCACCTTCTTCACTCTCTAAGGAAATATTTTTTTCATAACTTTTGAAATGAATGTTCTGAATCTTTCTTTACATTCATCTTATGAGGAATCATTGTTAGATGATTCCGATTCAACCTTCTTTCTCAAAATAATTCCTTTGTTTCAATAAAACATATTTTTGAATTTTTTATAATATTTCTATTCTTTTTCATTCTTGTTATACATCTTTCATCGAGGATTCTCATCAGAAACATCTTGATATTATGAAACATTTTTCTTAGGGAAATTCATAGCAAAGTCTCTGATTCTTCCACACAAAAAATATTTGAGAGGAAGTTATCATCCATAATTTCCTCTTCCTCTTTTACATTTCATGGATATGAGAGACATGATTTTTTCATTCAACTATTCATCTTCCTTATCATTAAACTCAAAAGTATTAGCTTCATCGTCATCTTTTATTTTTCATCATTATCATAGCTTCAAAATCCATTTCATCTTTCATATACGTTTTAAATATTGGCGATTTCCTTATTTCATAAGAAGAAATAATGTTATGAAGTTCATCAAGAGATAAATCGTCCTTATCTTTTAAATCTGAAATTTTAGAATCAAACCTGTCTGGAAAGTTTCTTGTATGTTTATTCACAATTGTTGAGTCCTGAAAAACATCTCCAAACCCCCTAATGTATCAAGCAATTTCATTCACTCTGGTGAAGTATTCGTCCATTGTTTCTTCATCTCTCATTCCAATGTCTTCATACATACTATGCGAGATTTGTATATTTTATTCCTTAACTTTAGTATTCCCTTAAAAAACAATCTCAAATTTGTCCAACATAATTTTTGTAGATTGAAGACCCATCACCTTTTGATAAACAGTCTCTAATAAGGACATAAGTATTGCATTTATTTCTTTTCCATCAACTTCTATGTTCTTTTTATCAGTAGTTTTCATGGGGGAATCTTTTCTCAATAGGGGGAAACCAATAGTGGCAGCATCAATAACTTTTAATCTGAGAGATAAGAGATAAGGAATCAACATATATTTCCATGAATAATAATTATTACCATCAAATATAGAAAGTCCTCTACTGCTGATAGAATTGATATTATCCATGATAATGATTCAACAATGTATCCTGCCTCTAATACCACTTGAATTTATAAGGATAGTATAACAACTGAGATGGGGGGGGGGTTAAATTAGTTTTTTAACATTTTATAAGCTTCAAAGCAATAAAAAACATAATGTTCGACCTCAATAAGAGAACCTATATCCTAGCCATAGCCACTCCCGTGGGTCTATGGAAATATACTATAATATATAAGTGAATACAACTTGTGCCAACTCTTATTAGAAACCTTTTATCTCCTGATAGGAAGGATTATACTAACTCCTGTCATTTTACAATGTTTTCTTAATGAATAAATGAGCTAAACACAAGAATAATAACTTTATTGAAGATTCTACACAAATTCTCACTCTGAATCTTCAGTCCAGTTTTCTGAAATCCGATATTCTAAAACAAGTCTTCTCAGCAAGGTAATAATGGTTCTGATTTCCTTCTATTAAAAAACTCAAGAAAATACTTGTTCCGGATAATTCAAATCTCTTTAGTAAGGTAAGATGATTCTGATTCTCTGATTCTCAACACTCAATAAAATTCATCAAGATGGTAAGAACTTTTAACTTTTAATTCTCCAGTTCTCCGCCTTTTCCGCATGTGTGAAAGTTATAAATGAACGAATGATCTGAGAACATATTTATAGTAAACTTATAAAAAAAGGCAGGAATCTTGAAAATATTTCCCCAATTCCTCAAATCTCAAAAACTCTGCAAATCACTCGCATTTATTCTTAGATATTTGACTTCTTCAAACCTCCATAAATTTCTCTGAGATTTACGTAATGTTGAAATTCTCATTTTCATTCAAGAACTCTTCATATCATTCTTAGAATAATAACGTTGGATCTTGGTTTTAATTTTCTTCAAAACATGCTGAGAAATTAGGCTTCGAATTATTCAAGAAACTGGATTTGAATTACTCCGAAATTGGGTTCTGAATAGTGCAGAATTCAGGTTTCGAATTCTAGTTATGGTTTTTAGGATAAAAAATCAGGTTCTGGTTTTCTCAGGAATGAGGTTCCAAAATCAGGTTCTAGTTTTCATGTTTAGAAATCACATTATGGTTTTATCATGAATCATGTTCTGAAATCAGGTTCTAGTTTTCGAGTTTATAAATCAGATTCTGGTTTCTTAGGAACCCAAATCCGAAATCAGGTTTCGGTTTTCTAGTTCAGAAATCAGTTTATGGTTTTCTCTTGAAATAGGTTCTGAAATCAGGTTCAGGTTATCAGGTTCAGAAAATAGGATCTTATTTTCTTAGGAATCAAGTTCTAAAATCAGGTTATGGTTTTCATAGGAATCAAGTTCTGAAATTAGGTTCTTGTTTCCAGTTCAGAAATCATGTTCTAGTTATCTCAGAAATCAGGTTCCATAATCAGGTTCTAGTTTTTTGGTTCAGAAAACAGGTTTCTAGTTTCTCAGGAATTAGGTTCGAAAATGAGGTTCTGGTTTTCTCAGGAATCAGGTTCTGAAATTATGTTCTGGTTTTTAGGTTTAGAAATTAGGTTCTATTTTTCTCCTGAATCAGGTTCCGAAAACAGTTTCTAGTTTTCTGTTTCAGAAATCAAGTTATGGATTTCTCCAGAACCAGGTTCCAAAATTAGGTTCTGGTTTTCAGGTTTAGAAATCAGGTTCTAGTTTTCTCAGGAATTAGGTTTCGAAATCGTGTTCAAGATTCAGGCTCAGAAATTAGGTTATGATTTTCTTCGGAATCAGGTTCCATAATCAGGTTTTGGTTTTCAGGTTCAGAAATCAGGTTCTGGTTTTCTTAGGAATCATCTTCTGAAATAAGGTTCTGGTTTTTAGTTTCAGAAAAAAGTTCTGAAATTTCTCGGAATTTTGACTAGGGAAAATCGTCAAATCTATTCACGATTTCATCAACATCTTTTATCAGGAAACTTTTCTTGATTTTTATGAACATTAAGATCAGTAAAGCATAGTATAATTTAGTTTAGAAAGTTTGAGACACTTTTTTACTTCTAACTTCTTATTCTTCAACATCTTCTATAAGAAAATCATGAACAACCAGCAACATCAACTTTCTATAAAAAAAAGATTAATTTTCAACAAATAAAAAACAGTTTTAAAACAAAATACCATAACGGTTCTTCATGGAGAAACTTCATCCTTATATCAGAGTAATAAAATAGTGAAAATAACTAGATACATCCATGAAAAAAAATGAAACAGTGCATAAGATTGAGATAAATTTAAAAAGGATCAGGTTGAAATATTAAATGGAATGTAGTGAAGACCTAAATGAACATGTAATACATAAAACACAAATTTAAAACTGGTCTGACTATATATTTAAAAGAGTAAAGAAAATGAACATAAACAAAAACAAAAGGCACAGATGCTTTCTTTGAGCAGAACCACATAACCATTATCCTTGAAAATATCTGAACCATCATGCCCAATCATTCTCAGACCTCAATACTACATATTCCAACAATCACGTGACTATCGGCTTGGGTAACATAGTGCAATGGTGTCCTAAATATGGTGTGAGTACAAAAATCAGTAAGGAACCACTAACTCGGTCCCATAAAAAAGTAATAATATGTAGTTCATGAAAATGTGAGCTACTAAGGAATAATATAAATGAAAAAAACAGAAACAACAAATACAAAAAAATTTTAAAATAAAATAATCCACAACCAATCTTTCATTCTGTGATCCTGATCGACCATAATTTATTTTTCCTAAAAAGAACTTATCTAAACATGGTTTCATATGATATAAATATATATGTATATCCCCCTAAATATATATACATAAATATGTAGGAATATATATATATGAATATGTATATATATGTGTATGAATATATATATATATATATATGAGTAAGGTGAATAATAACAAAAATAAAATCATCCCATAGTCGATCCTTGGGTTTGTAATACCAAAAAATAAGTACATAATTTGTCCAATACCGAAACTATCTCTACAGATAACCAAGGGGGATACATATCCTTTGCCAAGTATCACCAATACCCAGCTCTAATCACTATAATAAAGTATTCCATATACCTATGGACAATCCTATATAGATGCAATAAAATAAATAGGAGTTTATTCTTGATGTATTAAGTATCCAACCTATGAGGGTCAGGACCAAGGGTTATTGACCAAGGTTTCCATTTCAATTACATTGATTTCATCCATAAAAAAAATAATATAATGTATACCTACTAAGTCCATGTCCCAAGGGAATTTTCCAAAGGATTACTTTTTTGGGTTCATGGAGTGCATTGATAGAAAACTCAATATAATATTGACAAATAGAGGATAAGAACCAAGGCCTTTGACAAACGAATACCTCTTTTAGTTAATTGAGAACATCCTTAAGAAACATGTAACATGGTTCCATACTATGGGGCATTGTTTTTGCATACCACAATTCTCCTCATTGGTTTTTATATCAAGATATACATATCCATCAATTTGGAATAGAATCTGAAAACATGGAAGTAAATTTGGGAATCAATAAAATATATCGTATAATATTAGTCCCATTAAAAAATTATTGGAAGAACCTATGGAAAATATAGCTGCATAAAAAATAACTAGGTAATGTATAAATAAAATAGTTAGGGTGACTGAACACTTAAACCCACAACTACCATCATAGTTTACCAGGCTTGAAACTACAGTTAAATTTCTATGGTGACACCCGCATCAATCTCAACCCAAATCCATGTCATACTAGCTTAGGTCCAACCAAACATTGGTCTACTCACTGGATCCTCTAGGTCAGTTCTCATGAAAGGAATCCTACTTGGGATCCTAGAAGTTCACATATTAAATAGAGGCATCCTTCTTAGGATCCATTAATTTGAGACTTAAGTATATGCATCTATATTGTAGTCTCAAAAAAGAATTAGTATCATTGGAATCCTAAATAGGATCCCCTTATTCATTCCATAAGAGGAGGCATCCCATAGGGTACCCCCATCATTAGACATAAATAAAATCATATATATAACATCCATTGGGTGTTAGTGACCCTTGATGTTCATCCATTTTATTTCCAAATTATATAATTTAATTTAACAATTCATTAGAGTAAAATCTAAATAGGGGTGAGTCTCCATAAGGGGAATGACCAAGAAAACACATACTATATTAATATAGATAAATACTATAGGTAAGGTACAATAGAAAACCATCTTTTAGGAATATTTATCCATTTATAACTAGCTCTTGGAAGATACATCAAACTATTCCTGTATCGTTCTTAGCCTCATCAACTTCAAAGTCCATTTTCTAACATTGGGAAAGCTAAAAAATACAAGAACATCAATTAGAACATTAAAAAATTTAATATAAAATAAATACCAAAGATACATAATATGATATAAATCATTGGATTCCTGTCTCTTGATGAAAATATAAGAAACATTGAGAAAAATGTATCTTGGGTTCCCCCGACACCACTCTCAATAAAATACTTAACCTATGTCAACAAAAAAATAATTAAATTAAATTAATTTATTTTGAAACCATATAAAAAATTATAATGAAGTCATGCATCATAAAAATTGGCCTTGACAAGATATTATGGTCTCTCAGGTCATCTTCTTCCGAGGAAGAGTAAATGAACTATCACCAGTATTTGATTCCACTATTCTACAATAAAATTGGTACTAAAAGCACTAATTAAAGAAACAAAGTGTTTGAGGAAGTTGAATAAAATCACATGGTGTCTGAAATAGTAGTAGGTGTATCTCATGCTTTCCAATTCACTAGAAATCACCAACCAAGAGAGAGGGATAAATCTCATGGAGGAAGGGAGGAATAGTGGTTATTAAATGAGGGAGAGTGGGGGAAGAGAAATTGTGTAAACCCTTTTATAGGTTAGAGGGGAAAGGGAAATTTTCCCTCTTTAATGATACATGCAGTCAGAAAAATCCATGCCCTAACCATGCGATTGGCAGTCCCTTGGACCCTCTACCTCACGTAGTTTCAGTGCATGATTTAAAAAATCATCCACTAACCATGCATGTCTACATTTCAAGGGAAAACCCACATCATATGTTTTTAGCACATGGTTAGTCAAACTAGGTTCTAAATGTGAGTCATGTTTGTATAAAATTGTAGACCACCTATGTAGTTTCCTCTTTCTCACCTCAGGATTCCCAAATATTTCCTCCTATTTAAAATGGTCCAAACAGATAACACTAACAATGCACCAATATTGCACTATGATCTATACCTTTCCAAAACGTTAGTTTTGGGATTGAACCCTCGGTACAATCCTAAAACATCTATACCATCTCCCAAGACTCATTCCATGTCAAGAAAAATTATAGTATCATTTAAAACTTTAAAATTCCATTATGAAGTTATGATCATGTTTTGAATTAACATGTAATTAAAAATTAAAAATCCTTACTAAAATTATAACTCATAAAAACACATGATCTTACAATAATTTTTGGCACAAAAACATCTTGATATATAATTTTAAATTTCCTACTTCATATTTTTCCACTAGAAAGTCTCCCTCAGGTCCATATAAATCGTGGTGATACTATGGGGTATATAGAAATTTTTTCTATGATCATTATCAATCATGTCAATATTTTGATCAGGTATTGATGGTACATATAGTCTCTTTACAAACCTCAACGCACAATATTAATAGTTGAAGTCTAAAAATATCCAATATTCCCTCACATTAATCTTATTTTGCATACCCTAATCATACCATATAGTCATATTTATCTTCACTAGTGTTGTTGTAAGGGAAATTACATGAATGAATAATTTTTCCCGTTGAAGGGAAATTACCATTCCCAAATTCAAAAAAACAATACGCATAAGATCCTTTTACATCCTCATCATAGTTAGGATTCCATTATCATTCATAATCAACACAAATTCCACCATGTTTTCCTTTTGAGTATGCTAGTGTATTGTGTTGACATATTTCTAGAGTATCTACAAACATATACTCTATATCATGTTTAAAATTTCTATGTTAATATATAAATAGATCTTTTATAATTGGTATATATGTCACATGTCTCATCATAATAGAAATACTTCTATATTTCCAATTTAAATATCAAACATGTTATATAAATACCATCTGTTGGATAGTTGTTTTCATGGGTCTTCAATTTACAAAATTATTAAGAAACTACTCTATCATTTTATCTCTGGGCACACCCTTGTATTTTCTTCGATGTATAAATATAGATAAGGATTCATCCCTTTCTCGATGGAAATTTTAATAATAGTGAATTGATCAAGATATCCATTATGAATTAAAAATATTCAATACATTCCATTGACAATGTGAATTTAACCCCTTTACGTGTAAACATTGTTAATGAATTAGATAATTCCGAAATGTTTTCAATAAATAACTGATAGTAACCTTCTAATCCATGGAACCAATGTATTTCAGTTATATTCATTGGCATGGGTCATTTTTAAAAAACTTTTTTATTAGTGAAATCAATTGATATTCAATAATTAGAGACAATATTATAAAGAAAATAAAACTCCCAAAGAAAATATTCACACTTACAAAATTGTATATATATATATCCTTATTATTTAATGTTTCAAGGATGATTTTAAAATAATATTTATACTCTTAATATATATTTTATTATATAAATATATCATTAACAAAAACCATAAATAATTAACCATATATTCCATTAGAACTTTATACATTAGATCCATAATCCTAAATTTTTTTTAGTTATCCAAAAAGGAATTACTATTGACTCATAATTCTCTTAATTTGTTTAGAAATATATCTTTGATGTATCGTCCTTCGTAACATTCAATTGATGATAACTGGAATAATGATCAATCTTTGATATGTATTAGGGCCCTTATAGTTGATCAAATAGATCATCATTGTGAGGTAAAGGATAATTTTTTAAATATTAATGGAATTTTTTTCTTATAGTCAATCCAAAACCCTCATAAACCTATCCTTATTTTTCACAAACAAGATAGGTTCTCCCAAAGCAGAAACAATGGGGTATATTAATTCCTTTCCACATAACTCTAACAATTATTTCGTTAATTTAACCAATTCCACTATATTTATCCCATTGAAGGATTATATATGAGATATGCTTATTTTATGAGATTGATAGTGAATTATCCCTCATGATTATTAAGATATCTTGGTAATTAATTTCAAAATAAATTAATATAATCCCTTAGAATGGATAAATCATCTATTATAAGGATAACATTATCATTTATTGATTTATCTTCCAAAAGAATTTTTGGGACTAGTGTTTAATTTTTTTTAATGATATGTAAATATGTTTTTAGTAAATATATGACTATCAAAAGTGATCTTAAATGATTTTCATATGTGTTAAGGAGTTTTCACATTGTCTACAACAAGTTAAGAAGATGTAAATATTTATTTAAATGGTTAATTGAATATCCCATGCATTATTGTTGAATTCCATAGTAAATAATTATTGCATGCGGATGATGAGATCTCTCACAACATTCACCCGTGTATAAGGTGCAAGAGTGGTGGCTCCACCGTATAGGGTGGCATGGCTATATAAGAACCAGTATGAGGGGGTACAAATAGATGGGGAGGATATTTATGTATAGATTATGTTGAGACTTATTCTTATACTAATTCCCCAAAAAATGGTAGTTCTTTTTTAGGGTGAAGAAGATGCATACATTGTTCATCCATAATTTAAATGTAAGACAGAACCTATGTTGCATGATCATTCGATCTAGGAAGTATGATCGATCAAGGTGATTATCTTCAACCTCATGATTCCTTGAGTATCATCTTCATTCCATAGAATATTTGATCCACAAATGGGTTGATTCTAACCATATTCTATGATATTTCCAATATGATGAGGATCATTTGATCATCTTGAATCATGAATACAACTACGTCTTCCATACATATATATAAACTAAATAAATCTTGACTGTCAAATTAAAATGTGTGTTGTGGGAGGAAATTTTAGAAGGAGGTAGTTATGTATTTGATAGATGATATGAATAAGACAGTGTCATGAAAAATAATATTACACTACGATGTAATATTGTGAACTCGCAAAGTTATCTCTCCGTGATTTGTGGTGTACATTTGAGATAATTGAATGAATCAAGTGTGTAAAGAAGGGAGAGACTCAACATTATTATCAGAGCACAGAATATGGTCATAGTATGGTATTAAATGTCTAACACAGGTGATTCTCTCACATATAAATAAATATCCCCCAATTGGGGGTGAAGTAGTTATCAATAACCATTTTTGAGGGAGTTCCTTAAAAACCAAGAACCCACAATCTCATTCATGAAGTACAGTGAGTTCAATGAAAATATTGATTTGGAGAAGTAAATGGTGGAATTGAAAGGCATAAAACTTGTGCATATAACTCTTTTTATGATTTTTTAATAAATGGTTTCATGAACCATCTTTATATAGCACATTGTTATGTATCCCTAGTTTTTGTGAAGATCCTAGATCTATGAGGCCTTCTTGGTTCATGAATTTTGATTGAGACACTAAGACAGTGTCATGTTCCTTTTTAATCACAGATTAAGTGCATCAATATCTTAAACCCATAAGGATTGTTTTATAAGAATAATGGAAATCTGTGGCTTCTTTCCATAATGAAATTTTTTCAAAGAAAACACCCGAACATTTTTTAGGTTTATATGAAGGTTCAATTAAAAAAGGAACCATGTATACATCTATGTGTCTAAATGAAGATATTTAAATCGCTCATTTGGGATAGTAAAAGTAAGTGGAAGGTTTTTATAAAGAGATAAATGTGGATTGGTTTGTTTACGTGTGTGTTGGCGTGTGGGGGAGGGGTCATGAAACACCACATGCGAGAACTCAAGAGACATATGAACACAAAAAATAATATTTATACACCCAAAAACAAATAAAAATTGTAATTAAATATAAAAAATATCATTAAATATTTTACATATGGTTTATTATTGAGATATCTAGAAAAACATCTGATTCCAAATAATCCATGCTTGAAGTGTAATTTATTCTAGATTTCATGAAGAACATTATTTTATATTGTTAAAGTATCATTAAATATTAAATATTAAATAATATTGTGTGAACAACATTTACACATCCAAGTGAGTATGGGACCTCTCTCAGAAGGAATAATAATCTTGATAATTTTTTCACTTAGGCAACTCGTCATTACATGTGTTCAGAATTATTGAGTAGGGCCAATATACCTGACCAAGGACTATTTAAGATACAAGAATATGTACATGAACAAGTCAGATCCTACAAGATCATGGAGTAATATTATATAATCATCGTGAAATGGATCAATCCTTTTATCATAGGTGAAGTCTTCAGATTAGTTCTGAGAGTTGTTAAATTCCACTAGTTGTACCTAGGATTAAAAGGAGTATCTTAGTTGGAACCGAAGTAAGAATTTTTTTTGTTACAGTGGAAAGAAAATGAAATATCTTGGATGGAGTTATATCCATTGTAATCACTTATGGGGATAGTAAAATTATAATGAGGAATTCATGTTTATGGGAATAACCTAAATTGATTGTAGTGGTTCTTTATGCTGAAGCTTGTAAATATTGTCTTCTTCTCTTTCTATTGTTATTAATGTTGTCACTGCGAGTTTGATAGATAATATTGAGTGGATAGAGAACCATAAAAAGTTCAAGGTGTTGAATTGAAAAGAAAAATAATTCATAAATCAAAACTATTGATTCACCCTCCCCTCAATTTGGTCAATCAAGCATGGGGCTCTATAATTTTTATCATAGGGATGTCACCTCTAAATATCCATGAGTTTCCTTTTGAAGTGAATATTTTAAGAAATGAGTGAGAAACATCATATAAATATTTCTTCTAAGAATCATAAAAATATGAATAAGAAATTTGAATGGAATCTGAAGAAAAATCTTATTGTAAATAAAGAGACACCTCAAATAGGAGGTAATATGAAAGATAAAACATGCAACAATTAATGAAATTTTAATTCTTATATTAAATCCTTATCATGTTTGGATGATGATGTATCACCTTGTTATCATCTTAATGAATTAAAATATAATTTAAAAACCTTACCAAAGATTTTTTGAATTTTATTGTTGGGGGTTTCAAGACTATTCAAAATTAACAATTATAGCAGGATACATAAGATGATTCCATGGAAGAGGTATTAATATAAAGGATTGGGATATCAAACACTCTTACAATACATGTGAATGTAGATTAATAAATTATATCTCTTTGTAATTAAAGATTTTATGAAGTTGTTAATGGATTACAAGGATGTTTTTATGAGAAATGATTCTTTGAGATTTGGTTTATAGAAGTTTTCCATTCATTTAAAAAATTGCATAATATTTATATGGTTTTCTAAGCAGCTCAAATAGAAGAAAAAAAACTAACTGGGTAAAAGATCATGATAATTATTTTCAATAATAAATAATAATGTATCAGGAATGTATACAGAATCTTTAGTAGAATTGATAAGAAAAAGTGTGATATATGGATGATGATAACAACTCCCTTAACATGAAGTGTTTGGAGTGTGAGGTGTGATTATAAAATTAGGAATCACCACAATCTGAATCTTACCAAATTTGTAAAGGTAGAGATGATTTCACTCAATTTTTTATTATATATCATAATTAAAAAACAATTATCAATCACCCTCCACTCAAATTACATCATCCTATGATAAAAAGG
The DNA here is from genome assembly GCA_963277665.1 of Viscum album. Lineage (NCBI taxonomy): Eukaryota > Viridiplantae > Streptophyta > Magnoliopsida > Santalales > Viscaceae > Viscum > Viscum album. The sequence goes on from OY728135.1 coordinate 21,164,837, forward strand.
TATCCCATTACCCAGAAACATTATTTTTTTAGGATGATGTTTAGATTATATATACATGTTTCAAACCAAATTATGGGAAGGTATGGATGGTGAAAAATGATGATAAACCCACCAAATAAAGGGTGAATGAGAACAGATTTTTGAATAAGTGTACCCCATGAATTGTATCAAAAGGTGTTTTTTCACTTAGAGAAACAAAGGATCACAATATTTGAAATCTAAATAGACTTCACCTCAAAAGAAAAGAATAGGGATCCTCGATTATTGTTAGAGTTACAAGAATTTTTGGAACAAGGTAGTTAAATTTTGGGAAAACATTTCAATTCATGACAATAATATAAATATTACTCATAGGGGGATAAAAGATAATGAAAATAGAACATTATCACCTCATATGAGTAATACACAGAAAAAAATGGTGACAAGTAATCCTTGGGAAGTTATCAAAACAGGAAAACAACTAATATAAATTTCCCCAATAAAATCAATGAAATACCCTCTCCTATATAAAATCAAAAATGAAATTAGTCAAGAAAATAACTATAATCTAGGAAAAAGAAAGAACTGTTTAAAGATATAAAACAACAATAGGTTCCTGGATAGAATACATACCAAGGTGGATGATCTATAGTTCATGGTTTTTTCGATTAATGTGAAACATATGATAATAAATCCTTCTAATTTTGGTATAATATGTAATTTTTAGACTTTAGGAAAATATCAAGGGGGTCATGGTGTACAAATGAGAATATAATCTCAAATAATGAATGATGTAACCAAAAAAATATATTCAAGATTCTAATTCAAAACAAACATGAATGCTTGGAAGACATTTGGGGTATATGTAACAAAAATGGTTACATGGATAAGAAATTCATGATAAGACTGCCATAAAATATTCTGTATATTAAGAATGGAAAAAGATAAAACAAAAAAATAGTGTCAAGTAATGTGATGATTCTGAGTCTACAAATAATAAGAATCCCAAATTTATATGAAGATCTAATTTTTAATATTGGGTATGAAAAATCATTAGTCCCCTCATTATTCCCTATTATTTTATTTGTTTTTACCTAAAAATGAAATAAATTCAAGGAGATGATGGAAACTATCAATTTTGGTGAATATAATGAGATTTTACTTCATGGATTGTAATGAATTCCAAAAACTAAAAGTAATATATGAATCCGATAAGGGGGAGAAACCATGAGAATAAATGTGAAAAAATTAAGGGGAATTCAACATTATATTTCATGGTATTCTAATATCTCATTCATATCTTTTTATTAATTTCTATAATCATATTAATTAAAATGGAGAGATTGGTTGAGGAAACATTGAGATAATGTGGGATATCTATCATTTAACTAGAACTTTATGACATGTTTGAAAAAGTTTGTGTAGTTTTTATTATGTCATTAATAAGTGTGATTATTTATAACCCATTGGATCAATATTTAGATATTATGATTATGATTTCACATGCATGGTTGTTTGTTGAAACCATTTAATTCCTTGTCCATATCACTCTCTTTTTTCTACACTAGATTATCCCGAATAGAATTAGATATGATTAACAAAAGGCTATTTTCTAGGATAACCATGTGATATCATCCCTCTATAAGTGTTATTCATGAATTAATCTTTATAAGTATGAAAATGGTTTTTTGAAAAAATCCCCACTCATCATTGACATCTGATTTCTAATAAGGGGGAGAAAAGTATAAGAACGCATATTGACTCCTAATATGTTTATCAAAATAGTTTTTTAGGAAAAATTACATATAAAGAGATTTTTGGGCCTAGTGTTGCATTATTTTCAATGATATGTCAATATGTTTTTACTAAAATAAAATTTTTTTGAAGTGATATCAAATGATTCACTCATGTACTAAGGATCATTCACATTTTCTAATACAAGTGAAGACCATGACAATATTTATTTGAATGGTGAATTTAATATTACATTAATGGTTTTTTAATACTATACCGAAGAGTTAAGGCATGAAGATATTGAATTATTTGTGTCCAAGAAAACAACATAATCTCATTTATATTTTTAATTAATTGTATATTACAAAAAAGAAGTGGGGTATAAGAAGAATGTGATTCGAATTGTATTTTATATATGGAATTACATAAAAATAGGCCATACCATAGCCATCCAAGGCCAGGGAACAACCCCAAACACATGTGGGTACCATAGATTGACCTTGGTTGGGGGAACCAGCATCAGGCCAGTATGTGAGTGGCAGAGAATATCTTACTCACCATGCACCCATGTATAAGGCAGATGACCAGTGGCACTACCATGCGAAGTGGCACTATAGAGATGGAACTAATACAATGTGGTACTATGAGAGGGGATAATATTTATCTCTATCTTCTATAAATCCTTGATATTTATACCGCGACCCATGTATATGGTAGTTTTGATGTCGAATGAAGGTGATAAAGACATTGTACATAATTTATTTAAATGTTAGATATAACAAATTTACTATGATCATTCGATCTGGGCCTTCTGATCAATCTTGGAGATCATCCTCAAAATAAATATTACTCTATCATATTCTTCACATTGGAGCACAGTTGAGCCATCAATCGATTAATTATGGACATATTCTATGATTTTTTCAATATGATGAGTATCATTCAGTCATATCGAATCACGCATGAAACAACATCTTTCATTCATACAGATAAACTGAATAACTCAAAAAAAATGAAATAATGAGCTATAAGAGGCTAGTTGTGAATGAGCTAGTTTTATATTGGATATACAATAATTATGAAATTATTTAATAAAAAGGGATGACATCGTAAAGGAATGTCATTAACTTGTGAAGTTAAAGAGCCATGTTTTTTGGTTTACATTTGATATACACCTAATGATTTGGGTGTTTAAAGAAGGTATAATACTCAAAATTATTCTTGGATATTCAAATATAGACATGAAACATCATTAAAAGAATAGTATAGGTAGTTCTAATCACCTATAAATAAAATTGCCTTGATTTATTGTGAATTATATTCTAATCATTATTTTTGAGTGAGTTCTCAAAAAATAGATATCATGCATACTCATTTGCGATCGATAGTGAGTTCCATGAAAAATTTTATTTCATGAAGTAGAAGGTTCATTTCACATTCATAGAACTTATTCATATCACAGATTATATAATTCACTTGGAACTTGTTTCGTGAACCATCATGGGGTAGCATGTTACCGTGTCTCTCAAATTTTTTAAGCAACAAGATCCATGAGGCCTTCCAAGTTCACATGTTTTGGTTGAGACACTGAAATAGTGTTTTTCATCTTGTCATGTAGGGTTTTCAAGCATCAATATATTACACCCATAAGGGTTTTCACACATAAATAAGGAGAACTAGTTTCTACATTCTAGATGGTAAATTGTTTGAAGAAAACACCTAAACAACATTCTAGTTTATACAAAGGTATTGATTTAAAAAGAACAGTGCATACATCTATATGTGGAAAATAAGATAGTTCACTCACTTATTTGGGATAGTGCACGATAGTGGAATGTGTGGGTTAATAGATAAAAGTAGACAATTTGTTTGTGTGCGTATGGGGGGGGTCATAAAACACAACATGCATGAACTCATGAAACTGATATAAATGTGAAGAAATTTTTATAATCCAGAAAAATGAAAAATAAAATATAAATAATAAAATTAAATATTTTAGATGTGGTTTATTATTAATATTCCTGAAACAAAATGTTTCTATGTGAAGAAATACATTCATCAAGTGTAATTGAATCGATATTTCAAGAAGAACTTGATTTGATATTATGAAAGTATTATTCCATCATAAAATATTGTAGAATATTTTGTGCACGACTTGCACACATCTAGGTGAGGTCAGGAATTCAGTAAGAATGAAGGATCACACTGATTACTATTTCAATGAGGTGGATGGTCATTACAGGTTATCTTAATTATTGAGCAAGGCCAACAGAACTGACCAACGGTTTTTTTTATTCATGAATAGGTACACAAGATTTTCATATCATTCAAGATTCTGGAGGAATATCATAGAATCATCATTCACTGTAAAAATATTTTGATCATAGGTAAAGTCTTCTGGTTGGTTTCTGGACATTTTGATGTCTTCTGGTTGAATCCAGGTGCATAAGGATTCTCCGGATTGGAGTTGGAGCCATAATCCTTTTGGTTGGAGCCAAAAGAAAATGTAGTCCCTTGATTGGAGATGGAGCCATTGTAATTACTTGTGGAGATAGTGAAATTATAATTCATAATCCATGTCTGGGGGGACAACCAACATGACAATGATTAGGTATTTATGCCAAACCATGTAAATACAATTTTCTTCTCTTTATATTTTCATTAATGAAAATGTGGTTATTTTGATAGAAAATATTGAGTGGATTACAAAAAATAACATGTTCAAGATGTTTAAGGTAATAAAAATGATTTCGAAAAATGAAACCATTGATTCACCTCTACCCTCATAGAGGTCAATATAGAATTGGAGTTTACAAAAATTTCAATAACATGAGCCACTAATTTTGGTTACAAATATGACTGGGGTAGTGAATTTTCTCCTTTAAAAATATATAATTTTATTCCAACCTTATAGATTGTAGTTTTATTTTCCTATTAAAAAATTATTTCATTATACATTGATATCCATTATATATAGATGAGTATTCCATAGTAAAAAAGGGTTTCACTAAAAAACATATATGAAATGTAATAGTGAAATAAAAATATACATTTATTGTTATAAGATATCCACAATGAGTTTTAACTGAGAAATTAATCCATAGTTTATCATTAGATGTGTCAATGATCCTAGAAAAAATATAATATATAAATGAGTGCATAGATATAAATTAAAATAATGCATTAAATAAATTGTATTTTTTTGATTGAATCACTCTCTATGAAATTATTTTTGGACCATAACCTATATCGTTGTGATCACATAAGAATTTATTTTCTCATTTGTTATATTATAATGTTCATTTCCTTGATTCTTAAGAAATTTATTACTATAGTGGCCCATGTCTGTACAATTTATGCATTGAAATTTTTTGGTTTCATTCATACCCTTGAATTCGTGTTCTTTATAGACTATATCTACAAAATTTCTGAAATATCTGATCCCCTTCAAGAAATAACCATTGGGTTTCTTCTAATAGTTTTTGTGTAATTGGAATTATACCCTTCCCTTCTTCTTCATTGTAAAATTCCTTTCAACATGGTGATCAATGTCCATTTTTCATCCATGATTCCCTTCAAAAGTATGAAATGGTAATAACACATACTTAGTCATGATAGAACTTCTCACAATATATTTATAAGATGATAATGATTGAGAAATTAATTATATTATAAGACTTAAATTTATCCCATTAAATAAGTTATAAATCTTACTTTTAGGATTGAATATATAATTTGGAAAATGTATTGGAAAATAATTATTGTTAGCCTCATACCCAAAAACAATTTCCTATTTTTTATTAAATTGAGAAATTTTATCTTCATGTTAGCTCATTGTTCATGAGGAACATAACATTCAAATAATATCGATGTAAAGTATGAAAATCTATATCCTCTATTTCATCTTCCTTCTGAGTGTTTAGAATCGAAGAGAACCATTAATAGACATCTCCCTTATGATGGTATATATACACGGTGACCTTATTCATTTTACTATATCCAAAATAAATATATATCATCTCTAGGGAATTTATCTATTCCTTAGTTAAAAATTTATTCATGGTTCCATTGAAATATGGAAGTTGTTTCCTCATGAAGCAGTCCAACATTTTTGCACTATGCTATAGAGAAACATATAGTTCAATTCTGGAAAAGATATTTTTCATAAACATGGATGAATACCATATTATATTCATAATTATCTTAACACAAAAACTAAATCCATTATTTTTATAATACAGAATATTCCTACATTTTTATGGGATTTTATCATTCTACCCTTCCTTCAATTTGGAACCATTTCATGAAAATAAAATATAATTAATTAGTTCATTAATAATGTTAAAAATCATATAAATCCTATAAATGTACTATAAATACATGAAATTCAATCTAGAATATCTTTAAAATATTTTATTGGTTCATTATAGTGTTATATTCTGTAATTATATTTTTCATACTCAAGTTCCTAAGGTTTCTAATAAAATTACTCTAATACCAACTTTAGCATCGAAAATACAATACCCTAGATCAAAAGGTCAATCCATTACATTAGAGCACAATACATGGATATCAATTTGCAGGATCCATTAGTTTAACTATATCAGGAACTAGATATATCAATGAACATGGAATTACATTGAAAACATGAGATTCATCAATCATGTAGTGATTAATTATTATTTATCATCTCAAATCCATATTTCATACAATGTAAGCTTCATGGTTTCCAAGGAAGAAGGGGAAAAATATAAATGGTTGAACCTAGATACTCAGTAAGGGGTATCATAAAGTGGAAGATATCATATAATATGATTGAAAAAAATAAATAAGACATGAATAAATTAATTGAATAATTTTATATGATTGATCACATGGTATTTAAAAAAATACACGGATTACATGAAAATAATAACAACAGTATAGATAAAATTAACTTATTTCATTATAGCGAAATTCATAATTTTGGAATCTTAATCTTACTATCAGTGACTAATATGATAAATCTTACATTCCTTCAAGACCCAAACCATGATATATTAATAAATTGGTAGGCATATACTAAATACTGAAACTAATTTGTCTCAGGAGACCTAAAGTTTCATCAAATGATTATATTACATTGGCACACCCATCACTTTATTAAATCTAATTAATTCACCAGATAATGAAACGTATACAGAAAATATTCTTAATATTCCTTAAATAGCCTTCATATACAATCATGGATAGGTAATCCATAATTATCTATATAGAAGTAGTAGTTATACATACTATCAATATTTTTACATTAAATTGAATAATTTAGCTATCTATGTAAATATCCAACAAAAGTAATATTCATGATGCAAAGGAAAGTTACCTTATTAAAGGACTGTTTTCATGGTAGAAGTGAAGAGTACATTAAAGGTGTTAAGATATCAATAGGATATAAATTATTTACTATGGTTCATAAATAAATGATTAATATCCAAGAATATCCATTGGTATTATCGAACCAAGTTTGAATTCAGTCTCATTTCTTGTGCACTGAGTAACGTTCGAGTTATTATCCTAAAAACAATTAGGGATAGTTTCCTTAGTTTAATCAATGTTAGAGACTGCATCTACTTGTTTGTAATAAAAAATGGATAAAATTTCTAGGAATAACACTTTTTTACTTTACCAAAATACTAAGACTAATATTGTTATTGAATAATGAACATAATGGAGGCAATTATCCAACTGAATGATGTTAAAAAATTGATCATAACTCAATGAAAGGTAATTAAGTTAAGAATTACCTTACTGATTTTAAATCAAAAGATATTGAAATAAGAAACATGGATTTAAACATTAAATTTCATGAATATAATGAGAATAATTAAATAATTTTCAAATAGGATATATTTATGTTGAGTCAATAAGGTTTTCCTTATGACTTTTCCATTCCTTATTGTTTTGAAAATCACAAACACCTTATCTTTAAGAAAATTGCTTTTATAAGGAAAATTGATTTCTTAAGGAAAATTGCTTTTATAAGGAAAATTGCTTTCTTAAGGAAAATCGATTTTATTAGAAAAACTAGCCTTATCATATTTTCACCCAGATTTTTCTTAAGTATGAGATTTGGATTCATTTCTATTTCCTCGTAATCATTGAAACTTTGATATGAAGCATTCTATTTTAGGATCTGAATTCTGGATAACAACTATGATAAAGTTTCACTCCGAAATCTAGAATGAGAACTGTGAAGAAGTTTCATTCCGAATTCCGGATACATTTTTAATCCAGATTCAGGATATGAATTATTATGAAGTTCGATAACGTATTCTCAATACGAATTCTAATGATTAATTCTCATTACGAATTCTGATGACAAATTCTCATTACAAATTATAATAAGGAATTCTCACTACGAATTCTGATGAGTAATTCCCATTACGAATTCTGATGAGGAATTCTCATTACGAATTCTGATGAAGAATTATCATTACGAATTCTGATGACGAATTCTCATTCCGAATTCTCACTCCGAAGTCACCTATTAAATAGAATCTGATCATCTTTGTTTTATATACTCTAAATTAATTCAGACTCCGAAAAATATTTTGGTTAGACTCCGAACTTTTATTCTGCTTACACTTCTATAATTTGTTTACTCTTTATTATTTTCATTACACTCCGAACCTTCACTCCGAAGCTTTCACTCCGAACATTTGAGTCAGTTTTTAAAACGATGTCGTACAATCTGTTACACTTGTTTTGTTATAAAACGATGTCGTCTATTTTGTTATAAACTAACCGTTGTCTAAGTGACAGGTGTACAGGTCCCTCCGATCTTTAAGGAAAATATGACCGTTGGGAAGGAGGCCGACCTTACCTATAAATAGGAGCTCATTTGAAAGAGCTCGGTGGTGAAGTGCTGAAACGGATGACAGATGAACAACTTGGTTTTGTGCATACATGTTGTTGAAGTGATTTCTAGAGAGAGAGGCTCTTATTAACTCTCAATGCTTCGTGTGACTCCGAATGTTGGTGATTACATTCGAGGGATTCCGGGGATAGGAAGACAGAGGTGTCGACTACCTTGAAGTTCGAGGTCTTCCTTGCTGAGGAAGACAGAGGTTTCCAACTACCTTGAAGTTGAGGGCTTGCGGGGATAGGAAGATAGAGACTCTGATCTTTGTATCGAGGGCTTACCCTGGTGTGGGTAATATAGACTTTCTTGAAAGTATAAATCAAGGGACCTTTATCCAAGGTTGTTGGATACCCTTCTCTTTGGGTTAAAAGACTTATATATTGTTACTTGTAGTTCTACTACTTTTTTATATTCCGCTACATTTTGTATTATAAGGAAAGTATAACTTTCTTATACTTCCTTACTTGTACTCTGTTTCATTTAGATTCTATATGATTTAAGGTAGAATCTCATATTGTAATCTTTTGTTAAGTTTCAATTTCCGGAACCATATTTCCGGAACCTACTTTCGGAATCCCTTTCCAAGTTTGCATTCGGTGTTAGAGGTGTTGTGAATTTGATTAGTTTAACTTTGTTAAACATAGCCCTTTCCTTTGCTTAAGGAAAACATAGTTCTTCATAACTAACTTTAAAGGTTCCAAAGGAATTTTTAAAGTTTACAATTCACCCCCCTCTTGTAAATTGATCATCTACATCACTATTTCGATCCTAAAATTGGTATCAAAGCTAGTTCCTGAAATACTTGTACTTACATACCTTTTTTTCTTGCTCACTTTTTTCATTCTGAAATTTCTTATTCCGAACTTTCTCATTCCGAAGATTGTTGTTACGAATCTTTGCTACTAACAAGTTTGTGTGAAAAAGTTATTGTAAGTATGGAAGGAGTTAATGTTGGTTCTATTGATAATCTGAATCCTACAAGACCACCAATCTTTGATGGTAATGATTATGAATACTGGAGAGATCGTATGAAGACCTTTGTTATCAATACTGGAGTGGATAACGTTGTTATGCTTACTGGTGATTATAAAATTCCTGACAAGGAAGTTAGAACTTTTACTAATCAGGAAAAGAAAGAATATCAACTTATTTATAAGGTAAGCAATACTTTACTGTGTTCAATGACTAGAAATATATATAGCCAAATTTCTTCTTGTGAAGTAGCTAATTTTATATGGAAGAAGTTAGAAGTTACACACTTTGGAACTTCTAAGGTGATTGAGGCTAGAAGAGCTATTCTTAGAGATGAATATCATGGCTTCAATTTTCCTTATGGTGAACCAATATGTAAAGTTCAGCAGAGATTTATGACTATCGTCAATAGTATACAGTCTATGGGAGAGAAAGGTTTAGATGATGAAGCTCTTGTGGATAAGATAATTGATATTATTCCCAATGAGTGGGAATCCAAGAGAATACCTATAGATGAAAACAGGAAGGTCACTCAAATTACTCTTCATGAGTTTTTTGGAACTCTTCTGCAACATGAAACCAGAATGAAGAGAGATGCTGAGAACATCAAGAAGAAGAATGGAAATTGTACTGTTGCTTTTACAACAACTTCAAATCAGATGAAAGCTAAGACTCCTGAGAGTGTAACCAGATCCAAGTCTATGAAAGTTATTTTCCAATCCGAATCTAGTGATAGTGAAGTCTCTGAAATTGAATTAGCCAATCTTGCTCGAAGAATGAACAAGATAGATGGCCAGAGAAATTTCCAATCCAAGTATAAGAAAAAGGACAGGAAAGATAAGAAAGATGGATAATTTACTTGTAATGAATGCAAGAGAGCTGGACATATTAGACCAGATTGACCTATGCTCAAAAAGAAAGAAAGTCATTCAGACAGGAACAGGAAGAAGTATTATAAAGCAAAAGCTAAGAAAGTTATGAAAGCTAATGACACCTGGAGTGCCATTGGTGGTGACTCTTCAGATAAATCTTCTGATTATGAATCGTCAGGATAGAAGAATCTTGGTCTTATAGCCAGATTACCTATTGATAATCATTGTTTTATTGCTAAGGTACGAAATGCTGAATCATTGACCAATGTTTCTTTAAATTCTAATGATAGTAAGTATTATAACTCTTCAGATGAAGAATATTCTTCTGATGAAGAAAATACTCTACCCACTTATGAAGAAGTTTCTAGGTTTTCTGAACTTCTTGAGATTGAGAATTCCAAACTCAATAAAAATCTCGATAAGGAAAACTCTAGGAATTCTATTCTTACAAAAGAGATATCAAATCTGTCTAAAGATCTTGATTAGAAAAATGCTGATTTTGAATGTATTTCAAAAAATCTTGAGAAAGTAAGTTCTGAGAAGAAATAACTTTCTAAAGAATTAGAAAAAGTAATTTCTAATAAAAATGTTTTTGATCCTATCTCTAGTTCTAAAACTAATGATTTTGAGGATAAAAACATGGTTGTAAAACTCAAGTCCGAAATTTTTTCCTTAAAGAAGTGTTTATCAAACTTTACCCATGGTAAGGAAAATTTTGATCAAATGTATTCCCAAATAAGACCTTTAAGAAATAAATCCGGATTTGGTTATACCCATGCAAAACCAATTTTTAGTAACAATTATTTTGTTCCTAAAAGTGCCCCATTTTGTACCAAGTGTCAATTTGGTGGTCACTGGGAAAATAATTGTTCCTTAAACAAAACCCAATCTCTAGGATTTCACAAAGATTACTTTTCTAAGAAAATTTGGGTACCTAAAATTTTATTGTCTGGAAATCTCGGATCCAAACAAGTTTGGATTCCGAAAGTCTAATTTTCTTCTTGATTTCAGGAAAATAAAGAATGTACCAGCAACAATACATGGTACATGGATAGTGGATGTTCCCGGCACATGACTGGTAACAAAATATATTTTTAAAAGATTATAAAAACGAAAGAAGGAAAGGTAACTTTCGGAGATAATGCTAAGGGTGAGATTGTTGGTATTGGTAATATTGTTCTTCTTGGTAAAACCTTGATTTCAAATGTTCTTTTTGTTAAGGGTCTTAAGCACAACCTCATTAGCATAAGTCAGTTATGTGATGAAGGTTACCTTGTAAATTTTAGGAATGGTAAGTGTTTATTTCACAATTCCATGGAAGATTTTATTCTCTCAGCCAATATGTAAGATAATGTCTACACTTTGAACCTAGAAGACCGTAGGAGTCAAGATTTACCTTGCCTAAGAGCAATGGAAGATCATTCCTGGTTATGGAATAGAAGACTAGGTCACTGTAACCTTAGAAACTTATGTAAACTCTCTAAGAAGAAACTAGTTAAGGATCTATCGGAGCTTAGGATTGATTCTTCTAAAGTTTGTGATCCTTGTCAATATGGCAAGCAACATAAATCTAGTTTTAAATCAATCGGTGAAGTCTCAACAACTGATGAATTACAGTTAGTGCACATGGATCTTTTTGGTCCAACACAAACTGGAAGTATTGGAGGCAAATATTATGTATTTGTTCTAGTTGATGATTACACTAGATTTACTTGGGTCTATTTTCTAGGAAAGAAGTCTGAAGCTTTTTCTATTTCAAAAGTTTTAGAGCTCAAGTTAAAAATGAGAAAAACCTTCCATTGAAAACTATCCATAGTGATCATGGAGGAGAATTTCAAAATTCTGATTTTGAAATTTTTTTTAGTAAGAAAGGTATTACTCACAGTTTTTCAGCACCTAGAACTCCTCAACAGAATGGTGTAGTTGATAGAAGAAATAGAATTCTTCAAGAGATAACTAGAACCATGTTGAGTGAATATTCTATTGCTATACATTTCTGGGATGAAGCTGTAAGTACTGCTTGTTATACTATAAATCGAGTTTTGATTAGACCTTTTCTTAATAAAACACCTTATGAGTTATGGAATGGTAGAAAACCAAGACTATCTTACTTCAAGGTTTTTGGTTGAAAAGTATTCATTTTGAATACTAAAGATAACTTATATAAATTCGCACCAAAATCTGATGAAGGGATTTTCTTAGGCTATTCCACAACCTCTAAGGCTTAAAGAGTTTTTAATAAAAATACTTGCACTGTTGAAGAAACAGTACATGTAAAATTCGATGAGTCAGATCCTTTTTTTTTTAAACCACCTCAACCTACATCTTCGGATGTGTTTTCAAAAACTGATTATCAACCTTTGATAGAAGAACCTTCTCATAAGGATAATGTTCTAGAAGATACTTCTGAAACATTTACCCCAGAAGAATTTCTACCCTATGTTGATGAACAGGTTTTACAAAACCCAAATCAGGCGTTTCTTAAGAATCATCCGAGTGATAGTATCATTGGTGATGTAAATCTACCTATAAGGACTAGAAGTTCCTTAAGAAATGATGTAGAACATCTAGCATTTCTTTCCCAATTAGAACATAAAATCACTGATGAAGCTTTAGGAGATGATGATTGGATCAAAGCCATGCAAGATGAACTAAATGAATTCGAAAGGAATAAAGTCTGGACCTTGGTTGAAAGACTTAAGGAAACATCTGTTATTGGAGTAAAATGGGCTTTCGGAAATAAATGTGATGAAAATGGATTCATGGTAAGAAATAAAGCTAGACTTGTTGCTAAAGGCTATAATCACCAAGAGGGAATAGACTATGAAGAAACCTATTCTCCAGTAGCTAGACTTGAATCTATCTGTATTCTACATTCTTTTGCAGCATTCTTTAATTTCAAACTTTTTCAAATGGATGTGAAATGTTCTTTTCTTAACGGTTATGTTCAAGATGATGTTTTTGTTGAACAACCTCCTGGATTTGAAGATACAAAACATATGAATCATGTTTTTAGACTTACCAAAGTTCTGTATGGCCTTAAACAAGCCCCACGAGCATGGTATGATAGACTCCCTGGTTTTTTGCTTCAAAATAACTATGTTAAGGGAAATGCAGATCGAGCTCTTTTTATAAAGAAAGATAAGAAAAATGTTTTGATTGTTCAAATTTATGTTGATGACATCATATTTGGTTCAACTCAGCAAACTTTGACAGACTCTTTCGCAAGTGTAATGAAATCTGAGTTTAAAATGAGTATGATGGGTGAGTTAACTTTTTTCCTTGGTTTTCAAATTTTCCAAAAACCAGAAGGAACCTACATATCTCAACATAAGTATATTAAAGATCTTCTTAAAAAGTATGGTTATGACAACACTAAGAGCATAAGTACTCCTATTGGTACTTCAAACTCTTTAGATCTTGATGAAGCTGGGAAACTAGTAGATCAAAAATCTTTTAGAGGTATGATAGGAAGTTTACTTTACTTAACAGCTAGTCGACCAGACATGTTTTCAGTATGCTTATGTGCAAGATATCAATCCAATCCTAAGGAATCTCACATAAAGGCAGTAAAAAAGAATTTTTCGCTACCTTAAGGGAACCATGGATCTAGGATTATTTTATACTTCTGGAAATCATTTTTTTCTAAAAAGATTTTCTAATGCTGACTTTGGTGGATGTAGAATGGATAGAAAGAGTAAATCCAAAACTTTTCATTTCTTAGGAGATTCATTAGTTTCTTGGTCCTGCAAGAAGCAACATTCTGTAGCACTTTCCACTGCTGAAGCTGAATATGTAGCAGCTGGAAGTTGTTGTGCTCAAGTGTTGTGGATGCAACACACACTCACAGACTATGGCTTGAGTTTTAATAAAACTCAAATTTTGTGTGATAACACAAGATCCATTGCGCTTAGTAAGAACCCTGCACATCACTCCCGTGCAAAACACATAGATATTAGGCATCACTTTCTTAGGGATCACACACTTAAAGGAGATATTATTCTTCAGTTTATTGGAACTCAAGATCAACTTGCTGATATTTTCATAAAATCATTACCTTTTGATAGATTTGAATATATTAAACAAAAGTTAAGAATGATAACCGTAAGGTAATCCTCCTTAATTAACTTTCTGTTGAAGAAGTTTCCTTACAGCAATACACTCCATTTCATAGGGGGAGTACATTTTTTTTATAGAATAAAAAAGTTTTTCAAAAATTTGTTTTCAATCTTTTCGGAACGAAGATTTCCGGAATGGAGATTTCTGGAACTACAGTTTTTCCAGAATGGACATGTTCGTACAGAATACTTTTGGAATGGAAGTGTTCATATTAAAAATTTCCGGAATGGAAAATTTCACACTGATATTTTCATAATGGGATTTTCGTACCGAATCTTTCATAATAAGTTTCTATTTTTCATTTTTTTTAATAAAATTTTCGTACTGAGTTTTCCGTATTGAGTTTGTTTTTCGTACTGATTTTTCTGTACTGAGTTTATTTTTCGTAATAAGTTTTGTAAACTATTTCATAGTATAGTTTTTTTCATAAAAATGTTACCAATTGCGAATAATCCTCCTAAGCCAATTCGAAAAGTATGATTCCCTTACTCAAGTTTTTGTAGTTATACTTAACATGCTCTCATTTTCTTGTATTATGTTTTCAGATTTTAGTTTTCTTAATTCTCTGTTTTAATAAAAACCTCAAAAAGATCAGATTCAAGTTTTCCAGAGAATTGGTTTTCAACCGTCAGATCTGATATCATCTTATCATAACCGTTTGATCAACCGAGGAAGTTGAACTGTCATTTCATTGCCTATATAAAGGGGACCCAAATACTTGTCCCACATCGATTTCAAGCTCCAGCGTCCCGAATCTTTGCCTCTCTATTTTAAATTCGTTCCGAACTTCATATTTCCCTATTCCGAACTTCTCAGAGGTCATCAGATCCGAATGTCTGTGGAGTTAGCTTCTCAAGAAATGTCATCCACCAAGCCTATTTCACAATGGTTAGTTTACAGAGAAAGTCTAGTCCATTCGGATTTCTTCAATAACTATGATTCTATTATTTCAAAGAACATTAAGTTGAATGGTTGGGAAGATATTGCCGTGTCTAAACCGGGGAATCAAGACGATGTTTTTTCGGAGTTACTTATTGTGTTCTATGAATCAGTTTCCTTCTTTAAGGAAGATAATAGGGAGAAGTTTTCTTTCAAGTATTATGGAAAGACTTACAAGATTTCTTATACTAAGGAAGCAAGCATGGTAGGGAAGACCTATGAAGGAGAAGCCGAGTTCATATCTCACGTTTTGCCGGATTCTAAGGGTAGCTTCGACAAGGAAAAAGCCTTGAAAACTCTCGGACTCTCAGATGACAAAGCACCGAAGATTGCTAGTCTGCCTACAAATTTCCGGATTCTAGAGTTGTGGGTGCAAGGGCTTATCGTACCGAGGAAAGGTGATAAAGACAGTTTGAAGAAGAGTGAGATCTATATCTTAGATTTCATAATAAACCTAAGGAAGTTCAACATCATGAGGCACATTCTTATAACCATTGAGAATCTTAAGAAAGGAAATCTCAGAGCCCAGATCGTAATGTACCCATCAATTTTATCAAAGTTGATAGTTCGGTGCCTTGAGTCTTTCAAGGAAGCTTGAAGATCTAAGCCAAGTGTTTGCAAAATTTTGTTGGTCAGTGATGATACCCTTAAAAGGATGGATGTGGCTTTCAACAAGGAGACTGGTGAGTTCTTCGATTTGCCCAATCAAGAAGAAGTGGCTCCGAAGGTTGATGAACCGGAATCATTTAAACCAGTAAAGAAAATAAAGTTGAAAGAAGTTGTAGTTGAAGTTGAGGATCCTAAAGCTAAGG
The DNA here is from genome assembly GCA_963277665.1 of Viscum album. Classification (NCBI taxonomy): domain Eukaryota; kingdom Viridiplantae; phylum Streptophyta; class Magnoliopsida; order Santalales; family Viscaceae; genus Viscum; species Viscum album. The sequence continues at coordinate 21,181,165 of OY728135.1, forward strand.
AAGTTCAAACCGAACCTCCCAAACCAAAGAAGAAGAAGGCCTATCCTGATGAGGTTGTTGAGAAGTGGAGATCATATAAAGAGAAAAGGAAAGAAGGGGATCCACAGTTCGGATTGGACCATGTGGAGGCTAAGGCATTGAGGGAGAGAACTACTGATGAGCTTGAAAAACAAGTAAAGTAAAAGAAGCTCAAGAAGAAGATGACAGAAGCCGAGGCAGTCCTAGCGTTGTTAAAGTTTAATGAGATGGTATCTGGAAGCATTCCAGTTCCGAGATCTTTCTCCTTGGAATCTCTACCTGAGACTCCAGGAAGAAACCTTGATTTTCCAGAAGAGACTAGAGCTGAGCATGTTGAGCAACTCGAGTAGATTCAGCAAGTGGGAGAGGAAGAAGTAGTTGCTGAAGGAAGTGGTGAAACAAGAGACTTATTGAAAGAGGTAGATGATTATAAGGGGTCACCTTCGGAACACCTATCACTCTGAACATCAGAGGCTGAATCCTCTAAGTTAGTAACTCCAGGGAAGGATAAGAATGAGGAAGATGTTGTTCAAAAAGTTGTTGATGATATTATTCAAGTGTCTACTGGTGAGCAGAAAACTCCTGATCAAGAATCGATTCCGAAAAAAGACAAGGGAAAGAAACTCCTTGTTGAGACTCTGAAATCAGTGGATAGTAAGAAAAGAGAATATGGTGATTCGTCTAAAAGGAAGTTGGAGCTTATTGTGGAAGAAAATTCTCCATGTAAAGTTTCAGATTCAGTGTCATCCTCGTTGGGACATGACTTTGTTGTTCAATCTTTGAGGATGTTAGTTGGTTCCATTCCAACCATCTCGACTATAGACTCAAGATGCCAAATGCTCCAACATGCTCTGAATCAGAAATCAGATTCTGTATCCTTGGTTATGGATAAGTATGTCGAGATAGAATCCAAATTCAAATCTTTTCTTGTTGGCTATGAAGCCCACAAAAGATCTTGCAAGAGAATGACGAGCTAGTCAAGGAAGACTGTGGAAGAGATGAGGCTATTCGATGAGTTTCAAGACAATGTTAAAGATGCCTTTGAGACTTAGGACAGGAAGATAAGTGAGTTAATGTCATCCTTTGAAGAGAAGCTGACAGATGAAAACAACTTCCGGATTCAATAAATCAGAGATCTGAATGGCAAGCTGAATTCCGTTTCTCAAAACTGGAAGTTTGAAAGGGATCATCGGATTGAGTTTTAACAGAAGATGAAGTCTCAAGAAGAAAATATGAAGGCTCAAGAAGAAAATATTCAAGCCCAGGAAGAATGAATTGAAGCTCAATGTGCAATAATAGTAGTCTTAGAGAAGCAAGCTGAAGAAGATCATAAAGACCTGAAGAAGATCAAGACTATTCTTAAGGGGCTCATGTCGAAGGAAAAATATCCAAAATAACTAAATCCAATCTTTTTGTAGTATCTAATTTTCTTTTTTGTAGAGATTTTAAACCTAATGAAAATTGTGCCTCTCATTTCTTTTTTTGTTATTAAAAATTTTTCAGGTAATTTGTTATTTTTTTCCATTCCCTCGATTTTTTTTTGAAAATCACCAAGGGGTAGAAGGAAAATATCCTTAAGAAAAAGAAGAACTCCAATGATAGTTTATCTAAAGAGGAGAAAGAAAAGATCCTTAAAGGAAAAAGAACTCTAATAAGAGTCTATCTAAGGGGGAGTTTTTCATTAAAGAAGACTTTCTTTTTCGTAATGAAATGTCACCCCGGAAATCTAGAATACGATCCTTAGAGTTTAAAAGCCTAAGGGGGAGTTAGTCGTATTCAGCAATTTCCTTAAAGCCAAGGGAGATAAGCCTTAATGTTTTCTTTCTTCTTAGAATTTCTTTTTCGTAAGGATGTTTGTGCTTTCGAAAAAGGGGGAGATTGTTGAGTCAATATGGTTTTCCTTATGACTTTTCCATTCCTTCTTGTTTTGAAAATCACAAACACCTTATATTTAAGAAAATTTCTTTTATAAGGAAAATTGCTTTCTTCAGGAAAATTGCTTTTATAAGGAAAATTGCTTTTTTAAGGAAAATCGCTTTTATAAGAAAAACTATCCTTATCATATTTTCACCTAGATTTTTATAAAGTATGAGATTCGGATTCATTTCTATTTCCTCGGAATCGTTGAAACTTTGAGATGAAGCATTCTGTTTTAGGATCCGAATTCTGGATAAGAACTATGATAAAGTTTCACTCCGAAATCCAGAATGAGAACTGTGAAGAAGTTTCATTCCGAATTCCGGATACAGTTTTAATCCATATTCAGGATATGAATTCTTATGAAGTTCGATAACGAATTCTCAATAAAAATTCTAATGATTAATTCTCATTACGAATTCTGATGACGAATTCTCATTACGAATTCTAATGAGGAATTATCACTACGAATTCTGATGAGTAAATCCCATTACGAATTCTAATGAGGAATTCTCATTACGAATTCTGATGAAGAATTCTCATTACGAATTCTGATGACGAATTCTCATTCCGAATTCTCACTCCAAATTCACCTATTAAACAGAATCTGATCATCTTTGGTTTATATACTCTGAATTAATTCAGACTCCGAAAAATATTTTGGTTAGACTCCGAACTTTTATTCTCCTTACACTTCTATAATTTGTTTACTCTTTATTATTTTCATTACACTCTGAACCTTCACTCTGAAACTTTTATTCCGAACTTTTGAGTCAGTTTTTAAAACGATGTCGTACATTCTGTTACACTTGTTTTGTTATAAAACGATGTCGTCATGTGACACATGTACAGGTCCCTCCGATATTTAAGGAAAATATGACCGTTGGGAAGGAGGCCGACCTTACCTATAAATAGGAGCTCATTTTAAAGAGCTCGGTGCTGAAGTTCTGAAACGGATGACAGATGAACAACTTGGTTTTGTGCATACATGTTGCTGAAGTGATTTCTAGAGAGAGAGGCTCTTATTAACTCTCAACGCTTTGTGCGACTCCGAATGTTGGTGATTACATTCGAGGGATTCCGGGGATAGGAAGATAGAGGTTCCGACTACCTTGAAGTTCGAGGGCTTCCTTGCTGAGGAAGACAGAGGTTTCCAACAACCATGAAGTTGAGGGCTTGCGGGGATAGCAAGACAGAGACTCCGATCTTCGTATCGAGGGCTGACCTTGGTGTGGGTAAGACAGACTTGATTGAAAGTATAAATCAAGGGACCTTTATCCAAGGTTGTTGGATACCCTTCTCTTTGGGCTAAAAGACTTATATCTTGTTACTTGTAGTTCTACTACTTATTTATATTCTGCTGCATTTTTTATTATAAAGAAAGTATAAATTTCTTATACTTCCTTACTTGTACTCTGTTTCATTTAGATTCTATACACTTTAAGGTAGAATCTCATATTGTAATCTTTTATTAAGTTTCAATTTCCGGAACCATATTTCTGGAACCTACTTTCGGAATCTCTTTCCAAGTTTGCATTCGGTGTTAGAGGTGTTGTGAATTTTCTTAGTTTAACTTTGTTAAACTTAGCCCTTTCCTTTTCGTAAGGAAAACACAGTTATTCATAACTAACTTTAAAGATTCCAAAGGAATTTTTAAAGTTTACAATTAACCCCCCCTCTTGTAAATTGAGCATCTACATCACTATTTCGATCCTAAAATTTAGACTATGTAAAATATAATATCTACATAATACTAAACCATCCTCAAAGAAGGATTTTTTTAGACAATAAACCCTTACCGTAACTATCAAAATATACAAGCACACTTTCAATTTATGTATAATAAACATATAAATCTTAATAAATAATTTCAAAATATTATATATATATATTACATTTTATAATTGTATTTTTTCATCATTTAGTATACATTCATTATCAATTTTTTTTATCATCTTTTGTTAGTATCTATTGTCATTTTTATAAGTTTTATAATGTTGAGGTCACAAATTATTTTTTGATAAAAATTTCACAATCTATATAAAATTTAAGATAATATAAAATATGTTACTTCAGGATTTATCATTTTCTTATTTTTTTCCCTAATATTTTTAATTATGTTTCATTAGGATGAAATTATCGATGATCATTTTTTTGTAATTTTAAACGAATGAATTATCTTATCATAATTAATTATTTAAATAATAATATTTCATTTATTGAACCCGAAAAATTATTTATATATTAATTTTGTATTTATTATTTAATTATATTATTATTTCCATCCATGTATGGAAGTGTTGAAAAATCAACAACATTGTTTTATGGAGGTGGTAGTATCCATGTACACATAGGTAACTTTTTTATTTTCCATTGAATGTGATGGTGTTAAAAAATAGTATATATTTTATTAATATTAATCATGTTATAAATATAATATTTATTAATTAAATACAATTTTAGAACCATCTTTGTATGTAAGTGATTAATAATAAAACGCTCCATTAATTAAAGCGATAGTCCACACATAACACAAATGATGTTTTCATTTTCCAAAAGGATGGGTGAAAAGGTAGAGAACGGTTATTTAATTAACGTAAAAATTATTAAGTATATAAATAATAATTACTCAATTATATTAAAATGGTTAATATTAGTTTTGAGGTGAAATATTGAGAACAAAATGATTAGGATGTGATTAGTACTCGTGTTGAGAACATGAACCTTCTATTAAAATAGCTCTTCGAAATTATAAAATTTGGAAAAATTCAAGTGAATATAATATTACGAATGTGTAATATTTATCTAGAAGTGGTAAAATAGGAATGTTTTTAAGATGATATATAATGAGAGGTGTGTCTTGGAGTAGGTGGAAGTGGCCTCCTTTTGTGGGTGAAAAAAGGTATTTTACTTAGAATTGAATGTTTGATAAGGGGTAAAGATGGAATATAAAATGATTTAGGTTAGTTAGGTGAGGAATTGTTAGTGAGACCTGTAGGTATGAACTTAAAACCTTAAAAGGGACATTTATAAGGTCTGTGTGATGTGTAAACATAACAAAATCATATCCTCCTTAAGTTACCCCTTTTTTCCATGGTAATTATTTTTTTCCAAATTTGAATTATTACCCCTCCTGAATAATTTTTATGCGATGAAGCAAAATTTGAACACTATTTAATATAACAATTTTATTATATATTTTTAAAGTATCTTTTTAATTAAAACATTTAATTTATAGAAAAAAAATGTATATATGAAAAATGAGTTTTTATTCTTGAAGTGATATTATGATAATTTCATATCAATTAGTAATTAAATGTGAGTTAGTATATTTTTATATATGTTTTAAAATCATGTTAGAGTCATTAAAAAAATTCTAAAAACAATTTTTTATATAAAAATACACAACATAAAAAATATTCTCCATCTAATATTAATATTTGAAATCCAAAAATTATACCTATTTAATTAATGTAGAAATATAATTCATAAATATAATTATTAATTAAATCCCTTTCTATCGGAATATAATAATGATGAAATATATTATGTATTGTTTAATATTTTTATGGGTAATGTTTTTCTGAACATTAAATGAATATTTATTCTTGTAGAATGAATTTATTAAAGACAACATAATTACTTAATTCTGAAAAACATCATACAATTGTTACAACACAGCACACAGTTGGCGTAAAAATGTGTAACACATATATGTCTACATGGATGACATACTGATTCACTAATTGCATGTAATGGTTGGCCACAGAATTGAATACACAACAAATAGAAGGATGTAGAGTTTACGTGATATACACATAGAGTCAGGGTGTATTCCACTAAAATAAATTACATGGAATTGAAATTAGTTACAATATTTATCTAGAAAACATGTCATGTATCTAGTGTACTCACCAAGTTATGCATTTTTATAGAGAATTTATAATAAAATTTCAAATATAATTTTAGAACTATATGATATGTATGTTTTTTTCACACACAATGTAATTCACTAAAATTATAAGTGGTACACACCACATATATTAATTCATTTCATTTGTCATAAATGCTAATATATATTCCTTCTTAACACATTAAACTATACAATATTAAATATGAAACATTACATGAGAGTTCATAGTATATGAAAAGAACCATATATAGCAATGAGTGCTTTATAGGGGAATATGTTGTGTTGATTCCAAATAAATATTGTTTATTTGATTAAATTAACATTAAAATCTATTATTTAATTAATTTAAAATTATAGATGATGGGAATATCCAAGAATATTTCGTTGGAAAATTAAGATAATTGATTTCATTAGTTATTAAGATAATTAGTTAATTAGTCTCTATATTTTATCTTAATAAATAATAAATTGAAATGAATTCTAATTAGTGTTTAAAACGTGTACTCATTGAATTTGTTGATGATCATGAGCTTGAATAACCTTTATATATGTTAGATTATTCTAATTTTATTTTTATTTGATTGGATTTTTTGAGAATTTTTATTAAACTAAAATAATGATTTGAACATAATCCCCTCTTATTTATTATATTTGGGAATGTGTGTCTAAAATTTATTTTATGTAACCCCATACCCTTGGTTCCCATCATATTTATGTGAGAAAAACATAAGTAAAAGATGAAGTTCCAAGGTTATTGGAGAGATTTATAGGATCTCATGTGAATCCCACAAAGGGGATACATAGTTGAATAGGTGTAATACCATAACTCGAAAAACAAATTCTTTCAAATGTTATTCCCCTAGAGTCAAGGGTTAGTTTATTGTCTTATTGATAAACCAACTAAAAAATATCATGATCATGCAACATATATTTATATTATTTATGTATATTTAATGATTGATTTTTTTATTGGATGCTTTATCATGATCACATCAAATATATGAATTAAAAATCATGAAGAATCGAATAAGAAAAATGGAACACGATTAAATTATTTTATCAATACATGGTTAATTTATTGTGAAAAAGAAACATAATATCAACAAGAATTTAAGTGGATAAAATAAAAAATAATTACACATAATATAAAAATCCCTAAATAATATATTATGTTGGTATAATATTCCACTACATGAATAAAAATGTAACTATAGTTCAAAGTACTTTTCTAGAATCCGTTAGGATTCATTGAATTATTAAGAAGTTTTAATAAATTTTTTCGGATAAATTGACATATTTCATATCATGGGATGATCACTTCCATGAGACTTGGTGAATCTAGTAGGATAGTGTTGAGTAAACTAGGGTTTAGTATTTTAGGATTGGGGAGTCCACTCAATGGATCATGGAACTCTGAGTCAATATAAATGATAATACTACCTATCTAAATTATTTTGAATATATTATTTGGCATTTTTTAGTTATGAAAGGAGATATATGGATTATGCCACTAGAATATCCATGAAATATGATATTTTGAATCCAATGGTAAGAGATATTGGGATTCGGTAATATAGTGGGAGACAAATTAATATAATTTACTACATCACATTTTGGTAATCAAGGTAATTCCCTAAAAACTTATTTTATTTTACATTAAAAATGGATATTCATAGAAATAATACATTGTCATTGTGATTCGTATTGGTGAAAGAGAGTCTTATAATTCGATGTAATTCCCAAGAGTGGTACATGCATTATTTTATTACACGATTCCAAGAGTGGATGTATTTTATATTATATTCACATATCCAAATTATCCCTATAAGGAGGAAAGTGAAGAGGATCCCAACCTACACTCGAGACATTTAAATAATTTTTAAAATGAGTAGTGATTTTTTATAATCCATGTATAGTGAAATTTAGAAGCTGTATGAGAACATGTATGCTTACATGATATTATCACACCTCCATGATCTTTTTTAAGAGGTGGATAAAATTGAAAGGGATGATATCCCCCACGGAACATTTTATATTCAATCCTAAATAAAGTTCACCATTAAAACCTCATGTGGTCATGATAATTGAATTCATTGACTGTTTGGATATATTTGTCCTTAAGCTATATGATGAGCTCTAGACGTACCTCATACTTTCCTCACTACCTTCATCCTTATTTTGGGTTACATTTAATTACAATATGAAATCTATTTACAATCCAATCTTCGATCTTCTTAAAATAGTTCCCTAGGATGATATGGACATGAGGCATGAAAAATCTAGAGTCCTTACTATGAACATGTGGAATGGTAAAGAAGTTCCCCCCCAAAGAATACTTCAAAGTGTATGGATTCTTTGGACTTCCTATCCAAGTAGAACAAGATCCACAGGTAGGATAAGGAAAAACATGTATAACATTTTCAAGATGGAAATAAGGGACAGTAGAAGAACTCAAACACGAGGAGGAAGCAAGGGAAAGTATTATGTGTATTTATTATAAATTATAACCTATCCATATCTACTAGTTGGGTATTATATAAAACATATGGTGCTAACATATTTATCTAAATATAGGAACTATGTAGATTCATTAATGTTTCCATAGGTTAGGTGGATCATCAATATGCCAACAGATCCTAACTGACTACCTTGGATATACAATATTACCACCTAACTCTACCTAGGAGGTTGATTTTTGTCTTATACTAAAATAATTACATGACTCTGTTACCAACAACACTATATCCATTAATAATTTATACATTTATGGATTTGTATTCATGGTTAGGAATAGACACTACTAGTTTTATAAAGATGGGATTTTTATTGTATGCCACACCTAAAAATGATCTTTATATTTAGAACATGCAACCCACGTGTTAAAAATAAATAGTTAATCTAGTTCACATGATTCATTTCACACCCCATTACAGAAACATTAGCCTGATCATGAAAATAATAAGCGCTTGAAAATGTTATATGATGATGGGTATTTAGATTCATTTGAACTAAAACAACTTAATATGTGTCACACATGTTTAGAAGGTAAAATAAAAAATATATTTGGAAGAAAGTGTGAAAGATACAGATAGCTTATTGAATTTATTTATTAGTATGAATTTGGACCTTTTCCAGTTTAATATAATGTTGGACGATCATACTTAAAATATTTCACCAATGAATTGATAAGATATGTATATATCTATTTACTAAGGTAATAGTATCTATCCTTAGTGAAATTTAATGTGTTTTAGAATAATGTTGAGAATCATACTATTAATAATATAAAGCAACATTGATCATATCATGGTGAATGATATCTTAATAAAGAGTTAATATGATATTTAATGGAGTTTGAGATTCTACATCAACTCACTCCTTATACTCTATAGTGGAATGGTTTTAGTAAAAAGGGGAAGCACACATTTTTTAACATAGTGAGGTCAATGATGCATAATGAAGATAGTAAATTACACTGTTAGGGATATGAATTATATGATATATCACACATACTAAATTCAGTGAAAAATAATGTGGAAAAAAAATATTCCATATAAGTTAATATATGGAAATTTTATCACATGATCATGTATGGGGCTGTAAAATGTTTATGAAGGCTACATATGGAAAAATACTAGTACCATGGGTAATTAAGTGTCTCTTTATAGAATTTACTAAGGGGGAAATAAGATATTTTCTATGTGAATCCTTAAATAAGAAGGTAATAGTGGAAAGAAATTCAATATTCCCTGAGAGGGATCACATCTCTAAAAAAGTTTGTGAGGTAAAGATTAAATTTCATGGATTAAATGATCAAAAAACACATGAGTTCAAACGTGAAAATATACTATATGGAATCCCTGAAGAGGTTGTTCTAAATTCATAATTATAGAATATGGGCACCAAATAAGATATAAAACTTAAGAAAAGTGACTTTATAGTCACTAAGGATAGTGAATATATATTAGTTGATAATGGAGAACTTATGTATTATATTGAAGTGGTAAACAACTCAAAATTTTTAAGATAGAAATAATACATTAATTATCAGATAAATTCCATATATCGGAACCATGCATGGGTTATACTAGATCCACTAGTAGTTGTAAATCCTTTTAGGTGTAAATGTGTATTCAAGAATAAATTTAACATAGAATGTAAATTTATTACATATAAAGAACAACTAATGGATAAAGGATTAATAATCATAAAATAATATACTATGACAAAACCTTTTTCAATAGTTTCTATATGAAAATTAATCAGAATTCTTTATTACAGAGAAAAATTCCATGATTAGGAAATTTCGAATATAGATATCAAAAAACATTTTTTAATGGAAACATCATTTAATATATATATATATATATAACACAACCAGAGTGTTCTATGATTCCAAAATGTGGGAAATAAGCTATGAAAATTCCATAGATCCATTTATGGGATGAATAAAGCACCAAGATCATGGAACATTCACTTTGATGATTCCATAATGAAATTTTAATTAATAATGAAGTAATGTTTTTCCGTTATCATTATGTAGTTTAGTGGGAGTGAAAATGTATTCCTAAAAATATATTAGTGACATATTACTAATTTGAAATGAGATAATAGTCGGAATGTCAATTAATATGTGGTTAGGCATATGTTTCTCCTTAATAGAATTATGGGGAGAAACATATATTATTTGGATAAAGGTCATTTTGGAAATATCCAAGAGGAATCTTGGTCTATTTCAAGATATATACGTTGAAAAGATAAGGAATAAAATTAGTATAAAACAATCCAATAGGGGATTATTTCTAGTGTTACATGACATACAACTCAGTAATAAAATTTGATCCCATACATAAGAGTAGATGTATAGGATTACTAGGATTTCTTTTACATTAGCAATAGGACTATCCTTGTATTTTATTCTATATCCGAGGCATGATTATTGATATACTTTCAGTACCATAGGTTGATATCATGAATATTTAGGTGATCTCTATTTGAGGGTATTAAAGATTATCCTAATGTATATGAATAATACTATGCATGTGTTCTTCATTTATAGAGGATATGAAGAGTTATTTGTCAAAGTAAATATAAATTTCATTCTCCAAAGTGATCTAGATGATATGAAATTACAATATTGATATTTTTAACCCACAATGGAGGTGTAGTGAGATAGAAGATCTGACCATATTAGGTGGTTTTTTATTTTATAATATATTTCGAGTATATTATTGTTTCTAATATAGCTAAATAAGTATTTTGGATACACCACAACATCTAGGATCCTAATATGGTTCCTAGTTTTGAAGACCCTGTCACATTATTTTGTGATAGTACAATAATTATGGCCCTAACTATGGGGATAAGATCACATCCAATGATGATGAATATAATTTATAATATCACATATTGAGTGATTTTTCTCAAATGGGCTTGGTTGTGAAAAGTATAGTTTATATGGAGGAGATTATGGTATACCGATCAACTAAATTCTTATCTCAATAGAATTATTACTACAATATAATAGATAGTTGTATAAAAGTTCTTAGATGTTAGCTCTAGTCTCTGTGGATGATTGTTGGAGTTGGTTCCCTAAAACCCAATACCTATTACATTTGACTATCAATATACTTACAATCTTTAATATTAATAAATATCCTAACATAATATGTGTATTTTTTTCCGATGCTTTCACCGGGGCGCATGCATCCGTCGCGTTCGGGGGACATCGGCGCTGTTCTTTTGCCCCGCATTCCCGCTTTCCAAAGGCAGGCAGCATCCACTCCCTGTTTTGGGACGTTTTCTCTTGGATCGAAACAGGATGATGGGATGTTGGTTCCTCCTTCTGTGTATTCCTCCTCGAAATTCACCACCATGTCCGGGTGTCCCTTATAGATTAAGTCATAGTTCGTGAAACTCTTCCTTGTGCCAATTATTTCATGGACATCGGTTAATTACACTACTTCTGTCCGGACATTTCAAGGGGTCCGATCAGGTCAGCAACCTTCAGTTGGGTGAGCAGTCACATTGAGGCATCGCTGGCGTGTTTCGGCACTGGAACACGGGTGCGTCTGATTTTCATTCCCTTATTATAGGGCATCTCGAGTGCGCGGAATCCCAAGGCATCCCACTTCGAATGTGGGGAATCCTATTCAATAGGCATCTCTCTAAAGTTTTCCTCAGCTTCCCATGATTAACAAAGGGTGTGTCGTGAGTTTAATGTCCATTGAGGAAGGATCAGACAGATCGGAACACTGACTGGATTGGATCAGATGAGTTTAACCTCTTGAGGGAACACCGATGTCAGGTCTAACAAATGGTTCGTTGTCCGTCCGCTGCCTTGAGCAGTGGGGAGGTGAATTGGCATGATCCTACTGGGATGTGGTAGCCTGGGTAAGAGTCAGGATGGATGATAGAGGGTTGAATGAAGTGTAGGGTTATGAGATGGAACCAATGTGAGGATGTCGGTGATGTTTTTCTTAATCCTTGACGAGACTTCTTATGTATCCTCAAGGAAGAGAATCAAATTCCACATAGTTCAGTGGGAGGGAGTCTGTGAACCGACGTGAATGAAGACCAGGGGTCCAATGGTTGTGGGATTGAACCTCATGGAGGTTTCCTACGTACCCTGCCTTAGCAAGGATCAAAGACCACGTAGTTAGGGATGGTGTGGGGTTTACACTCTAGGCTTCCCAAGGTGTTGGTGAACCGACAAGATGGGAGACGGAACAACCGAGTGGTGGGATTGAATGTCGTGGAGGCTTCCCACATACCATGCATTGACACGGATCAATGTTCTCATAGTTCATACTGGAGAATATAGTTTAATGTCATGCGGGCTGGGGTTGAACCAATGTGAAGGGGGGTCGGTACGACCAATGGGTCGTGGGATTGAACCTTGTGGAGGCTTCCTACATACCATGACTTGACATGGATTAAAGACCACGTAGTTCAGAATAGTGTGGGCGTGGGGCTTACACTCTAGGCTGCCCAAGGTAGTTGGGGCTTGAACCTCATGGAGGCTTCCTACGTACGATGCCATGACATGGATCAAAGTCCCTGTAGTTCGAGATGGTGTGGGGCTTACAATCTAGGTTGCCCATGGTGGTTGGGGCTTCAACCTCGTGGAGGCTTCCAACATACCATGTCGTGACATGTATCAAAGTCCCCAATAGTTTGAGATGGTGTGGGGATTACATTGTAGGCTGCCCGGTGGATGCCATGGTCGATTCTTACTCTAAGCCCACATGAGTCATGCGCAGTGTGAGAAACAAGAGGTAGTAGAGACCTGTTGATCATGGAAGGTGGAGTGGGGCTAACATGTGGAGTAGCCCAGGGAGAGGAAGATTGGGACATACTCTAGGATGGAGGCCCGGGGCGGCAAAGCGCAGCGGGAGAGGGATTTGGCACCGAGGAAGAGAGGAGGGTCCACGTTCCCTATCACATCCTCTACTGGCCTTGGGGACCGAAGATGAAATTAGGGATCACCGTTCCCCACCACGCCCTTGGCTGGCCATGGCGCCGAGGGAGTGGGGAGGAACAGGGGCACTGGCTCTTTCAAGAACGGTTAGGGGATTACACCAGGGTGGCTGCCCTTCCCCGCGGACAAACGCCACTCCTATAAGGAGGATATCGTCCCTTTTGAGGGGTGATCCCATCCCCATGGACATGAGTGGGTGTGGATAATGTCCAAGATGGGGGGACCCTGCGTGTGAGGCATGGGGCCAAGTCACAGTTTAACATCATGTGTTGAGGGTGAGGTGCTTGGCAGTTTAACGTCATGCATCTTAGATGAAGTGGGTTGGCTCTGCACCCCTAGGACTTACATAACGGGTTCCATCTTCCCCTTGTGGAATGGAAGGCATCGGAAACGCCGTAACTGGGGGGTTTTATGGAGTGATCCATTGAGGGTTCCACGTTAATGTGGCTATGAAAAGAAGCAATAGCCATTAGAATTCCAATGCAAAGAAGCATGAGGTGAAGCAATGCAACGGGAAGGATTGTCCAAAGGACATTGAAGTCACATCGTGCAGACTTGGAGGGTTGCACTGAAAGAAAAATTGCAATGAAAAGGGGTTCATAGGAAGGGGACTTGTGAATCTATACCACTCTGTATGGTGGAAATCATTTTCGAAGGGGTGGGCTTCATGAAGTGGGGTGCCTCAGCCTTAGCATAGGACAGCGGTGTATATGGGAGGTTCTTCACAGAGTGGAAAGGCATTCGTAGAGCACTGCCTCATGGAGCATAGGCGCCTCGCAAATCAAAGTGTCGTGAAGCGATGTGCTTCGCGAAGTACAGTGACACTGCCTTGGCTTGTGGATCACGTGAACATGAGGGGTGTTTTGCGAAGCATAAACGATCCACAATGACTCGGGTCCCCTTGGGGATCCCCTTCCTCCGTGAAGGCCCTTGGGCTTCACGAAAGGAATCCCTATCAGATGAGGGGATAAAAAAGAGGCCAGGGGTGGCACTTTGCAGAGCAAAATACCTCGTGTCGCTCATGATATTCAGAGCAAAGGGTGCTTTGAAATTTGGGAGCTAGGAAGTTGAAAGGTCGGATTGTCCGTCCGTTGGGCTCGGGAAGAGCCCGATATTTATAGGCAAGAGGAACTGTGAAGCAGAGCTGACGTGGTGCGAAGAGGTCTTTGGTTGCTTCTCGGCGGGTCACAAACGTCAAATGCATTTGTGGAGGGGTCCGCCTCCTTTCTTTTTCTTGGGCTCGTGAAGGTTAAATGTGTTCATGGAGGGGTCCGCCTCCATGCTTCGCAGCGGGCTTGTGAACGTCAAATTTTTTCACGGAGGGGTCCACATCCTTGCTTCGCGGTGGGCTAGCAGGGCCCAGGGGGCTCCGTGGAAATGCTTCGTGAGGCAGTTCGTGGGTCCTGGTCTCATCTTCCCCCCCTTTTTTTCTTCCCTCATTTTGGCGCCAAAAAATGCCCCCCCCCCTCAGACTTGGAGCCGCTGAGAGATCTAGGGATAAATTTTGTGGTTCAATCGCCAAAATCTTTGGTCTTTCACGGAGATAGATCATGAATAAGGCTCGCGAGTTGGATAACCGATGCGCAGGTCGAGCGCTCCGTGAAGCTCAACACAATCCGAACCCGCCACGAAGCTCCAAAGGACACCGCCTATAAATAGGGGAGGCTGAAATTTTTTTTCCTTTCCCTTCTCCGAAAATTTTCCTTTTTTTCACTCTTGATTCAAAAAGCTCCACATACTCCGTGACTTCTCTCCATGAATCAGGATTCATGGTGAAATTAGAGTTTTTGACTCCGCGATTGTGCTACACGAGCGTGCACTTGCAGGCCGAGGAAAGTCTCCGTGAATCGTCTTTGTGAACGAGCTCCACGAACAGGCTTCGCGACCCAACCTGAAAATTGTCTGTTTCATAAAACCAAATTTACCATAAAGAAGTTGCCCAGGGGGTGTTTGAGGACGCCGCCAGGAGGGATGAGATGGCAAATTTTCTGGGTCTAGGAGAGCTGGTCTGTAGTCAATCAGACCATAATTCATTGATGGAGATGCTATCGAAGAGACAGAATAACTATCCATTGTGCAGGAGGCTTCCCTCATATGGATTCGGGCTGAGGGATGATGTCTTCATTCCTGAGTTAGGTAGGGACAAACCAACTTTCTAGTTCAGAAGCACGACGTGGAAGCGCCAATGGTTTAGGGTGGCTGATGGTCATGCGCAGGAGGACTTCACACCCATTGTTGATGCCTGCCTGTACAATCACATGAATAACATCGATGGTAAGGCATTGTAGTTGGAGATGTCTCCTCCTCTATACCATAGAATACTGAAGGTTGCCTTGTGGAATCCAAAGAAGGGGTGGTCCGAGGAGTGGGACCTGCGCCAGGGCGGAAACATTACAGAAGATTTGGCATGGGCCTACTGGGTAGGCACCTCGTTTGAGGATTTTGGATCCGAGCTATGGACAGTGGGTTTGTATGAGGTGGCTTGGGCCTCCCAATTCCGCATATATCAACCAAAACGGCTGATTCCAGAGCTTTTAACCAGATAATCATCTAGGACCAACACGTTTCACCTATACAATGGGGAGGTCGGCATCAGTCTTTGGGATGTCCATCAAATATCAGGGGTCCCAATTTTGGGGGCTCTGTATGATGATTTCCTCCCCGTCATGAGTGCGTGGGAGGATCCAGAGAAGATGTTGCGGCTGGTGATGACACTAATGGGGCTGGTTCCCTAGGAAGACAAAGAAGCAGTGAGGGATGTCCACTTTAGGTGGTGGTTCAAGCAGTTCTTGAACTTCCCGATGGATCGAAAGTTTCCCGTGAGGCCTCGGACTTGCCTGAAGGGGGCTCAACGGGGAAAGGAGCACTCGTATTGACGGTTCTTAGAGGATAGCCAGTGGAAGACCTGGGGTTTCAGGGACAATACTAAAAAGTAGCAGATATTTAGACTAGAGGAATTTATCGAGGACCTTATCTTTGGTTGGATCCTACCATTGAGGGATACCAACAAGGGGGTGCGGCCTAGCACATTTATCATTGCATCCACGCTGGCCACAGGAGGGCGGGTCAATCTAGGTATTCCGATGATCACTAAATTATACAAGATGCTATGATATGTTAGCAAGGGGAAGAGGACGGGGAGGATATGTGGGCCCTTCCATCTTCTATATGGGTGGATCGTGGGGCACATTAGGGGGATTTATGAGTATCTAAACCCCATCTAACCTCCAGGGTCAAGCTTCCCACCATCCATCATGAACGTTGTTGAGTGATTTCCTTCCAAATTGACCGTACCGTTGGTGCTAAACCGGGTATGGAAGGTGGATGAGTTTAATTTTCACCTGTTCCAATTGTCGATGGGGGCATTCACCGACGACGGTCGGGGGATGGATGAGCCCTAGGCCTATCTCCTAGACTTTTGAGGTGTAGTACACCACGAGCCTCTCTGAGAGCTTTACACCCAACACTGGTTTGCAAGGCAATTCTGGTGCGTGCAGTGACTGACTCTGCAGGTATAATGGGAGGTTCACCATTAAGAGCACCCGTGTGTGAGGAGGGAATTGTGACTCATGTTCACATTGGAAGATATGAAAATGTGGAATGCATTGTCTCCACCTACTGCCGCCTTCAGACTGGTGAAAGAGTACACCATAAGCTGGGAGGCAGCTTATCCGGGGGAAACGCTGAAGCAGCCAACTGTTCAAGCTGGTGATGACGGGCCTTCTCTATCTCAAAGTTGGGGTCAGAAGGTGGAAAGGGCCTCTCGTGGTGATGGGGCTGCCGTGGCAGTGAGACATGCACCAGCTGAGGGTGAGGCAACGGCAGAAGATCCAACAGTGGCATCAGATCCGGTGGTCCCAGGAGAGAAGACCCATCCGGAGGGGCAGCCACCGAGGGGATTCCGTAGGATATCTACTTAGGCACTGGGGAAACGGCTGCGCCATATCGACATGCCAGATAAGGCTACATTCCCTAAAGCCTGGGACATTTGTGATGTCAATTAGAAATTCCTCGGCCCACCCGAGATGTAGAAACACCTGAACCATATCGAGATGGATTTACCGGGTATAGGCCCTTTCCGGACTAGTTTCGCAGTATCCCCAGTGATGATGAAGCAATATCTGGATGAGTTGGAGGACATTGTGCATTCCAGCGGTGCCCCGCGTCAAATGACAGACCGAGTGAGTGTACTGTTGGATCGGATGGTTCCCCCACAGTTGTCAGCCGCTAAGTTGAGAGAGCACTTCCCCCTACCAGAAGAATTAGATGAATCCTCAAGGGGGGACGAGGCCAGTGGAGGGATCCTATTGGAGGAAGGCGAAGACAACGATAAATACTTGGTTCTCGATGATTTCGTGGAGGTTGTCAAGGTAACATTCCAAGTTTCATTCCTTAGGGTCTGCACTCAGTTCATTATGGACTTCTTACCAACATCTGAATCGTGCAGGAGGACCTTGTGTAGAGACAACGTTATCGCCCCTCGGTGGGTGTTGATGCAGGACCCTCGGATCCTGCCCCCGTGGCCATGTCCTGTTCTGTGTCTGGTAGGGCTAGGACACCTGAGGTGGCTCCTCCAGAATCTCCAGACCTTCTGAAAATATACGGAGGTCCATGCTTCTGGGCCCCGTCTACATCAACTTAGGAGCAGAACTAGGATTTCAATCTCTGTAAGTCCTCTCTACTGAGCTCATTACTTCCACACGTTGATTATTCCAATAGACGTCCATTCCCTTCCCTGTTATGTACAGTTCTTCGACTAGCATGGGCCGTTGTGGCGAAGTTGGTCGGGATTTCTGGCGGTTCCTCTCCCAGGGGCATGCTAGTAATTGTGGAGATAGATACCTAGAACACCCAAGCTACAACACTCCCTATCCTTGGAAGGAATACCAGCAGGGTTGTGCCTGAGGTTATTGATGTGGGGTCCAACGATGAGGATCGACCGGTCAACCCAAGCCCTGCCATGCCTGATCCACTGCCAGATACCACGCCCGATCCAATGCCGATGCAGATCCTACGAAATATTTCTTAAGGGCATACACTACATATGAACTTTTCAAACACGTGGACTGGGACGAGATGGTCTCTGAGGAAAGGGATAGCGAGATAGTCTATCACCGATCATTTAAGTTGATCATGCGCTTTACCGAAAAGACCCTCCCAGGCATTATGAATAGACGAGATGGACAAAATTCACTTGAGGCTGTGTGAAATGTGTGCTGAGGAAGGGGATGCCTAGCGCCCTCAGCTGCTCATCCGAGATCTTATGGCGGAGAAGATCCGGGAGTATGATTGTGGCCACAATATGGGTTGGTAGCGGAGAAAGGCGATGAACATCAAGAAGCTCCGGGAGGCTAAAAATGAGATCCAACGGCTATAGATCTGAGCGGGTGAGAAGTAAGCCTCCCTTAATGCACAATCAGAGCTGATCTTTCAATTGAAGGCCTAGCTGGCAGAGTCCGAAGAGAGTGTGAGGAAAGCTTCCAAAGAAATGACCATTATTCAGGATAATGTAGAGAAGGCCCAAACTGAGGCTGATAAATTTCACCCCATCACTTCTGAGGAGGAGTGGGAGTTGATCCGACAGCAGCAACTCCAAGATACCACAAGTCAGAGGGTGGCAGAAATGCAACTCTCTTTTGATGGGGTCAAACCGTCCATGGGAGAGGTAGAACCCCGAGTGCTGTAAGGATTAGAAACTCTCAATCGTAAATTCATGTTTTAATTTTTTTGATTCCATAGCATACATGAGTTTTGTTATTGAGGTTGTATTTTTATGAATTTTTTATTTTCGTGAAATGTCCAGTGGTCAGTCCCTAAGCTCACGTGGGTTGAGCCCAATGCGATAAACAAGGGGTGACCACCATGTTATTCCATCTAAACATAACGATTTGACCAATATTAGGGAATCCAGGGATTAGGTATCCAATTCAGATCTTCTAAAAACACATGGGAGAGGCCCAATCGGAGGTTTAGTACCTCAGAACAATCGACGAGCCATTCTTCCAGTGTACTCTAGTGCACAAGTGGGGTAACACCAGGTGCGTTTAAGATTAGTCCAAACATAGGGAAGTGTAAGGTGTGAATAAAAATACCTGAAATCCAGAACACTTTGGGGGCTGGAGTGACAATAAAGGATAACTATTGACCATGTTCTAAACACAGTATCCTTTTCACGTTAGCCTTCATGGGGATGAATCATGAGGACTGAGTGCTGACCATGTTCTAAACATGGGGCCTGACTCGAAATTCCATACATTTGTCATCCAAAATGTTGACCCAAGACTGTAGGCGATCCATATTCCAAGCATCAATACTATTATGCGGTTATTTTGGACATGAAAAAGGACGAGGGTCCGAATAAAAGGAACGCAAAGCATGAGGGGAGGAGTGATGGTTTGTTCGAACAGAATCAAATACTCTTGAAATTACTCCATCATGGTGGAAGAACAATAGATGGCGCATCGGTTTGATCATGTATCATTCCTACTTTCAGACATGGCCTCTCTGGTGAGGGATTCATCGCTTCCCAATGTCGTCTTGGGGCATCCCGAAATTTTTCAGGGCAGAGTTACAATTGTACGGTTCCCCACAAGGGGTCAGGCCAGGTGTCCGGAAATGAGGAAGAACAAGAATTATAATTCATGGGGTTGGACCCTAGGAAAAACATTGGCATGTCTCTACCTATCCCATAAAAATGGGAATCAAGACATACGTATTTTTAGAAGCATAGTTTCACATCTTTCGGGATGCTGAGAAGCCTGGCTGCACTGGTGAACATCCTAAAAAAACTACTAATCCCACATGAGTCATGCTCGATGTTGGAAACAAGAAGTAATGGGGGAATTTACCGACATAGGAAGGAATATGTTAGGGAGAAGGGACACTTGGTGAATACAGGTCCAATGATGCTAACATGTCTATGTAGTGCACCTAGATGCGGGAAGAGATAAAGATAAGTATGTCTGAATTCCACTTGAACATGAGGATGTGGAAATTTGTGAATCATGATGCTAGAAATCTGGACAACAGTGATGATAGCGTGACGATGGAGGATAGTTTTTGACCGTGGTGGAAATGCAGCATCAACATCGCATTATCCTAGAATGGGGACAGACAAATGAGGTTTGATCGTTGACCATGTTCGAGACATGGGACCTGTCGCAAATGTCATCAGAGATCCTTAGGGGCGTTGTCCCAGGATGGTAGGTGAGCCGAGGTGGCATGGGACCGGGCCGTTAGGGGGTCCCTTCGGATATGGAGGAGGATGAGGATCCAAATAGCGGGATCACGAAGCTTGGTCATGGAACAAGGGGAATGTCCCCACGAAAATCCAACACTTCGGTCTCTTTGTCAAAATGAATCTAAATATGACAACGAGACATATTAGATAGAGGGGGTCGAGCCCCTTCCCATAGAGAGATCTTAGTTTAGGGTTGTAGAACTCAGACCATAGATGTTCGGAAACACGAGAGGCACGTGGTAGGGAAACTAAAAAAAACCCGACGTGAATGGGAACTCGGGGTTCCGACCACCTCGTGTTCCTTGGAGAGGTTTTAGGTCGAGGGACCAAAAACGAGATTTGAGCTGGGCCTAAGATAAAGTGCACAAGAGTTCCTACATACCTCATGAGGATGGGTATCAAGCTGCACCTTGTTCATGAGGGGGCATGGTAGGGTACTAGTGCCGGAGAAAGGGGGTTTGCATACATGGCCCTCGCACCAAAAGAAGAAATATTTGATAAATCTTATTTTTAATTTTACGTAAGTTATTTTTCTTTTAGGATGCAATAGGCCTAGGCCCTGGAATTGCCACAATAATCAAGCCATAGAAGGAATTGACAAATGGTATGGCGTGCAACCAATACCAAAAACGGTGTCCCCTTGAGTGAGGACATCACGATGTAGTGCCATTTTTCGTCGTGTGGCTAGGACGATAATGTCATAGTTTAGGGTCATGTGATAGGACCGGACATGCATTTTAACTTCATGCATCGTAGTCGTGGTAGAGATGATTCTGGGTGGGGAATGTGTACGGTGCAATTAAACATACCCGACATGAATGGGGAAATTATCCCACATCACACCGTATGAAATTCCGAGAGGGGAACCTCAGGACAAGGGGCCCAAATAGGGGTTAGAGTGAAAGGGGCCGGAGAAACTAGATCCCAGCTATGCTGGACTCAAAAACGAGATGTTTGGGTGGTCCTCCATATCCCATGAGGATGGGAATAAAGCCCCACATAGTTCTAGAGGGTGCCTTTTAATGTCTTGGGGTACATCATACAGTTTAATGTCGTGCGAGACAGGAAGCAAGAGAGATAATTCTTAGAATGAGGTGTGTGTGGCGCGACTATTTCAAACTTGATGTGAATGAGGAGGTAATCAAATACCATGCCATGTGGTCCCGTAGTCAAAGTCCAGAAGGTGGGACAGAAAAGAAATATTAACAGAACTCAAGATGGACCCAATGACAAGAGGTCTGGGCATTCCTACATATCCCATGTAGATGGGAATCAAGACGTACATAGTTCTGAGGAGATCTTAGTGTATTGTCTTATAGCTCGGACCATATAGGGGTGTAACCCTTCCAAGTAAGCACAAACCTCGACCCGATCCCTAAGACAACGTGAGTCAAAATCGTTGTGGGAAACAAGGGAGAAAGATCTTTATTGTAGTACCTAGAATGCCCATTAAAGGGAAATCAGTGTGGATCCCTGAATAATGCCCTTACCATGGCTTTGTTCTCCTAACGTGCAGATGCGAACTAAGGAATAGTGTCAAGAGTGTTGGAGGTTTACTTGGACATGATGAGGTGGAGAATTATGTGAGTCATGTTACCGATATCTTGGGCATAATGAGGATAGCATGATGATTGAGGATAACTGTTGACCATGGCATAAATAGAGTATCCCTATCGTGTTACCTGAAATAGGAACAATGAATGATCATGAACCGCTGACCGTATTCGCAACGTGGGACTTGTATCGGTTCGTTTTTCGAAACCCTCAAGGAAGTTGGCCAGTTATGGTAGGAGGTCCATTGGGCTGAGAATCCAAGACATTCAAAGGTCCCATTGGATGTGAAAGGTGATGGAATCCCTAATGAAGGGGAACACAAAGCTTGGGAAATGGGTGGAAGCATGTCTGAGTAGAACCCAACATTCCAGGTACTAAACCAAAGTACCCTTTACACACTTTGGTTAATCGCCGAAGAGGGTCGATGAGGGTGCTCAACTAGAGAGTAACTGATTTGAGGTGATGAGTATAGAATAGGCGATAGAGAGCTTCTAGGAGGGAGATGTATGTGGCGTGGTCGTTACAAACTCGATGTGAATGAAGACATAATCTCATACCACACAATATACTCCCCTCCTGAGAAAAGAGTTGGCCATGAGGCCAAGGTGAAATGAATATTTCTGAGAGATGGGGCTGGACCCGAAGTCTAGAGATTCGGGCTGTCCCACGTATCCCATGAGGATGGGAATCAAGCCACATGTAGTTCTTGAATAGGGGTAAGATACCCTAACAAGGGGGGTGTACGACCTGGTGAGTAACCCGATGTGAATGAGGAAATAATCCAATATCACATTGTACACTCTCGGTAAGAACTTGGTATAGGTCCCATGAAGGCCAAGGGGCATGAGGTTGGGCCTCAGTGAAGAAGGCCCTAGCATTTCTTAGTTTAATGTCTTGTAGTGAGGAAAAAGAGGGGAGAGAGATACCCCAAACAAGGGAGGTGTACGGCACGACGAATAACCCGATGTGAATGAGGAAATAATTCCACACCAAACTCTACACTCCGGTTAAGAACTTGGGCTAGGTCCCGAGAAGGCCAAGGGGCCTAAGGCTGGGCCTTGATCAGAAAGGCCAGACCAGTTTGCAGTTTAACATCTTGATGTGAGGACAAAAGAGAGGAGGAAGATACCCCAAACAAGGGAGGTGTACGACATAGTGAATAACCTGACATGAATGAGGAAATAATTCCACACTTCACCATACACTCTGGGTAAGAACTTGGGCTAGGGCCTGAGAAGGACAAGGGTCCTAAGTCTGGGCCACGGTCAGAAAGGCCCGTCCAGTTTGTAGTTTAATGTCTTGAATTGATGATGAAGAGAGGATAAGGTGTCACCTCCGGGGATGTGTACGTCACACCGAATAACCCGGTGTGAATGAGGACAGAATCCAATACCACACCGTATACTCTAGGTAAGAACTTGGTCTAGGACCCAACAAGGCCAAGGGACCTGAGGCTGGGCCTCTCATAGAAGGCCATAGGCCATCTTGTACGGTTACCACCTCATCCAAGCTCCTACGACCATGTGACCAATGCTCGGTGTGGGAAACAAGGAGCTGGTCTCGGCTCTCCACGTCATATGGGGAACTAAAACCTTTCTTTACCTGAAGGTAGTTCGTCCCTTAGAGATACAATGGGGCATAATGTGTCACTACACTTAATTTTTGGGACATCTTGGGGTGGTTCCAATGTCGCAGGACAGTGACCTGAAATTGGAGCAACAAATGAGCATCGACTGTTGACTATATTCAAAACGCGGGACTTGTCTCGGCTTGTTTCTCAACATCCTCGAGGGAGTTTTCCCGAATTGGTAAGAGATCCCTTAGGCCTAGAATCCATACCATTCAGGAGACCTTCTGAATGGGGAAGATGATGGACTCACAGTCAAAGGGGTGGCTGAAGCATAGTTGTACCCATCTATGAAAGAGGCGAATGTCTCCAGGGAGCAGAAAGTATTGCCGGATTGAGGTTAGCTTGACGTGAATTTGGGAAAACATTTGCACCCCTTCCATATATCTTGACCTGTGGGGAAGATTCTGGAATTTGGGCTGGGCCAATAGATGAAATGTCCAAGCGTTCCTACGTATCCCATAAGGATGGGAATAAAGCCGAACGTAGTTCTTGAAGGCCATCCAGTTTAACGTCCTGCGATGACGATGTGGGAGAATAGAATAAAGGGAGTGGACACATGGTGAAACCATTATAATCCTTGTATGAGTGGGGATAAGTAAGTCTACACTATATCAGGAAAGGATCCTTCGAGAGAACTATACATAGGGGGATAGTCAAATAGAAGAGTTTGGGGCTGGACTCAAGACGAGGCATCTGAGCATTCCTACATATCCCACGAATATGGGAATCATGGCACACGTAGTTCTGAAGATGCAGTTTAACATCATGCAGGACGATGCACAGTTTAAAGTCGTGTATGACTGGACGGTTTAAGGTCATGTGGGATCGTCGTGCAGTTTAGGGTCATGTGGGACTGTCCAGTTTATGTTCGTGCTGGACTGTGAGGCTCAGGAAAAATATTTCTTATGGAAGTTGTCATTGATGGGAGGAGTTATACTCTTACCACCCACAGTAACTAGGGAATACGTTCCATTGGAGTAATCCTTGTGAATTATGTAAGGTCCTTCCCATTTGGGCTCCATCTTGGGTGGTTTTTTGCCGGGTATCATTGGCATCCTGAGGGCCAATACCAGGTCACCTTGCAGAAAGTACCGGAGGCGAACATTCTTGTAGAAGGCTTTGTCTATGATGTTCTGGTGCCTCTATAGATTATACAGGGCACGAAGCCTATTATCTTCAAGTGCTTCCAATTCAGCAAGATGGATTTCACCTACCTTATCTGACGCCTTCTAATCATAGACTGTTCTACACAATGATGGTAGTTGAATCTCAATGGGTAGAACAGCCTCAATTCCCTACACCAGGGAATATGGGGTAACCTGTGTAGAATTACGAGTCGTTGTCCGATAAGCCCAGAGGGCGTTGGGGAGCTTGTCCGTCCAACTCTTCTTGTTCTGACCAACCATTTTCTGCAAAATGTTAGAGAGGGTCTCATTGAATGCATCGATCTGTCCATTTTCCTGCACATGATAATGGGAGGTGTGGTTAGAATGGATATTGTACTTGGCGTACAATTTCATCAACTGAGATGCTTGGAAGTTTGTGGCATTATTGGTGAGCACGGCGTGATGGACTCCGAATCGGTAGATGATGTTGGAGCTCACAAAATCATCAATTGATTGAGCCTTGACTTCCTTGAGTGCAACTACCTCTGCCCACTTGGAGAAGAAATCCGTAGGGGTCAGGATGAACTGTTATAGGCGAGCTTTCGTCGGTGGATACGATCCCACGACATCAGGTCCCCACACCACAAAGGGCCAAGAGTACTTGGTAGTGTGAAGGGGCTATGGTGGCCGATGTACGAAGTTATCATGAACATGACATCCGTGACTCTTTTTAGAAAACTCAATGCATTCATGGATCATGGAGGGCCAAAAATACCCCAATCTTTGGATTGGGTGAGACAGTTTCGGCCCAGCCTGGTGGGCACCGCAAGAACCACCATGAACCACCTACATGAACTGTGGAATCTCGACTCCCTGAATGAAATGGAGGAGAGTACCATCAAAACCACACTTTTAGAGGATTATCTCAAGACTAGGACCGTCCTGGAGGGTAAATTGTAACATGCGGCGTCGGATTC
Source organism: Viscum album (assembly GCA_963277665.1). Lineage (NCBI taxonomy): Eukaryota > Viridiplantae > Streptophyta > Magnoliopsida > Santalales > Viscaceae > Viscum > Viscum album. Next base: position 21,207,000 of record OY728135.1, read on the forward strand.
ACTCGCGCTCGGCCCGATCAGCTAGGAGGTAACCATTTTGGAGGTACTCGACAAAAGGGGCCCTCCAGTCAGGAATCACTTCATCCACTACATCTTAGGGCATGGGGGTACTGACGTGGAGGCTCCTGTAGTCAGGTGACCTTCCTATGGGTTGTCTCCATTATCCGATGAGACATGAAAAACCACTCTTTGATGTGCCACGTGGAAAATCAGGTCATCCTGCTCGGGCCCTGAAGTGACGCAGCCATGCTAGCAAGGGCGTCGGCTAGAACATTCTGAGATCGGGGGACGTGAGCCACTTCCGGTTGAGAGGAGAACTGGGCCATTAGATGGAGAGTGCGCTCCAACAATGGTATGAGTTTTGGATTCCAGACAACATAGTCCTCATTGACCTGCTTAATGACTAGCTCGGAGTCCCCTTTCACATGAAAATGTGGAACGCCGATCTCAAGGGCTAGCTCGAGGAAAATAATGAGGGCCTCATACTCTGCCTCATTATTTTTGCAGCCTTCCGACAACATGAATGAGTGCAGAATAATGGCATGTGTCGAGGTCCTGAAGACAATACCCATTCCTACCCTGTTGAGCTTGGGATCATTTAGCCTTCAGTCAGTGGGGCTTCGGGCAGCACCATCCAAATGCATCTTCCACCACGGAGTGGCTTGATCCACCAAGAATATTGCCTCATCGGGGAAATCGAGGTCCAGGGACTGGTCGGAAGGAGCCGGATGGGCAGTGAGGAAGTCTTCCAATGCTTGTACCTTAATGGCCTTTTGGGGGAAAAACCTTTTACCAAATTTCTGGAGGATCACCACCCACCGAGCTAGATGGCATGTCAACATGGGGCGATTCAGGATGTACTTAAGCGGATCTACCCGTGATACCAGTTGTACCTCCTGGTGCTGTAGGTAATGTCGCAGCTTTTGTACTATGAATACTAGTGTGAGGAAGCTCTTTTCGATGTGGTAGTATTTGGTATCCGTATCAAGGAGCATGCGGCTGAGGTAGTAGAGTCTGTTCTCCATCCCCTCATTATTCTTTTGGTCGAGCAGGGCACCGAGAGACCATTCCATGGTGGTCACGTAAAGGACTAGTGGCTTCCTGGCGACGGGTGGCATCAAGTCAGGAGGCTGCAGCAGATACCGCTTGACTTCCTCAAACGCGGTCTGGCACTCTTCATCTCATTCATAGGCGGTTCCCTTCTTCATGAGCCAAGAAAAAGGCTTACACTTGCCGGCCAGGTTTTCGATGAATTGGCATATGTAGGCTGTATGGCATTGAAATCCTCGAAGCTCCCAAATATTTATTGGGGGGGATCTGGATGATGGCATTGATCTTCTCTAGGTCGATCTCGATGCCTCGGTATCTAACGACAAAGCCGAGAAACTTGCCGGAGGTGACCCCGAGGGCACATTTAAGCGGGTTCATCTTCAGGTGGTGGGAACAGAGGAAACCGAACACTTTCTCAAGGTCTTTGAGATGGTCCTAGCACTGGTGATATTTCACCACCAGATCGTCCACATAACATTCCACCATTGTTCCGAGAATTGGCTTGAATATGTGGTGCATGGCCCTCGGATAGGTGGAACCTGAATTCTACAGGACGAATGGCATAATCTGGTAACAGAAACTACCTTGGGGGCCCTAAAAGCGGTGGACTCCTCATCTTCAGGGGATATCTGAATATAGTTGTACCAAGAATACCCATAAATGAAGTAGAGGGCTTGGAACGTTGTCACAACATCAATCAACAATTCTGTCACTAGAAGGGGAAAATCATCTTTCGGATAGTGGCGGTTGAGATCGCTGAAGTCGATAAAGACTCTGATATTCCTATTCTTCTTCCTGACAGACACAATGTTGGCCAACCATTTGGGGTACTATAATTCTTTAACGAAGTTGGCCCAGATGATCTTGTCAACCTCGGCCTCAACCATGGCACTGTGAGAAGGGTGCGTCTTTCTGGGAGGCTGCTTGAACCCACAATAAATTACCAGGAGACCGAGGTGGTGGACGACCAGCTAAGGATATAGTCCTGGAATCTCATCGTAACTCCGGGAAAACACGTCATGGTGCTATTTCAGGAAGTCAACGGACCACTGTTACTCCTATAAGGGCATGGAAGAACTGATCAACATGGGCCTCGGGTGCACCTCACTATCGAGGATCACCTGTAACAACTCATCAACTATGGCGTCGACGCCCTCTTCAATGGAAGGGGAGCGTCTTCCAAATCATCTTCATCAACTACAGAGGGATCCCCAATAGGGGAAGCTTCCCCTATGTCAGAAAATTCTGACAGGAGGCTGGTTCCAGCCTTGGCAGTATTGGACAGCGCATAAAGAGATTCACATGCCACTGAGACCATGATGATGAAAGTAGTCGATCTAATCCCATCTAGCCTTCGGCCCAAGGGGCAACACTTGTTGACATCAAAGAAATAGTGGCACTTCGGTTTGAGCTAGTTAATTACGGCCCGGTGGAATAATCACGTATGATGTACGACCATCGCCATAGAGTAGACATCCCTGTAACGTATGGGGGTAGGAGGATCTGGGATCCCCTGAGCCTGGTTTGTGTAGGAGTACGAGGTGATTTTCTACCTTGGCTTGGACTTGAGAATATGCCTTCCTCTTGTACCAGAGACAACAAAACATTACCCCATGTTAGGGGTCGTGGCCTCTAAACGATGGATTTGGAAGACGTAGGTCTCATCCAGACCTGCCCAGGGGTCACTTGTGACTGGGGTGGGCTCAATATCACTTTCCAGAATCTGCTTATCCTTGATCTTTTAATAGTCGGCGTCCAAATAGCAGGCTTCAAAAGAGGTAAAAGGAGACACATCTCCTTGGATCACACCTACTCAAAAGTTGATGGAGTATTTGAGGCATTGGTGATATGATGAAGGGACCACTGAATGACGGTGGAGCCATGGCCTTCCCATCAATGCGTTGTATGTGGTGTCCTAGGAGACTACCATGAATTCGGTACTGGCAACTAGGCCCCCGAACTGGGTCATCAAATGGATCTTGCTGACTGGGGTCTGCTTAGTCTTGTATTATCCCTAGATTCTTAGGTCATGGGGAGTTAAATCATCCTCATACAACCCCAGCTTTCGCAGTGTCTGAGTCGGGATTTGTTTAATCCCAGAGCCCGTGTCAACAAGACAACGGCAGACTTCCACACCATTGAACTGGATAGTGATGTACAATGGAAAAATGCTCCCATGTATGTGAGGGTATTTTTGTTCACCAAGGAATGAGATAACTACCAAGAATTCGGAGTTCCAAATTGCCTCATCGTGGAAGGCTTATGCAGCTGCTACCTCCGTCTCAAACTGGAGGGGGCTCCTTAAAGCCTCGGTGAGCAACTCACGCAGGTCTGACGACAGGTGAAGAGCCTTAATGATAGAGTGCCTCGCTAGGATACTGGAGAAATGTTTGAGGATATCGTACATTCATGCCAGACACGAACCTCTATTTACATAAGGCCTCTCTACGTTGCAAGGAATGGAGGCCCCTGACGGCTGGACCGGCGGCTGACTGGTACTAGGTATGTCCCATTTCTCACTAGTGGAGGCCTGCATAGTAGCTGGCAGATGAGGAAAAGAAAACTGAGATTGGCCTATAGCAGGGCGAGACTGGACGCGGTACAGACAAGGTAGATCTTCCTGATCTAGTAGTACAAATGGCGGTGGAGGTAAATATAAGGACACCAGCTGAGGAGGTTGCGTGTGCCGAGCTCTGCACTGGGCCTGCTATCTGGTCTCAGTGGCATGCATGGCCTGGATGAAAGTGACAGCTGACGTGCCTTGATGACCCATATGGTCGTGGTTCCGACGATGTTGGCGTCAGATGGGGACATTTGGGAGGTTCTTCTGGCGTTCCCCTTCACCGAGAGTCATATAGGGATTTACCAACTCCACAGTATTAACCAGAACGTACCCCTGACTGTTACTCGAAGAGTCATCCACAACTGGATAGATTCTGGGAAGGACCCCCCATCTCAGAGGGCATGAAGTCGCCGAGAGTGTGGAATGAAAATGGCATTAGTGGGGCGCATTTCTTCCCCTTGCGTCGCCGATGCTTGCTCTTATGGGAAGGGGCTAACTGAGACAATGATGCAAAGGTAGAGGCTGCATATTTTGAAGGCTCTAGCAGATTCAAGTGTTCCAATAGGATACCATGGCCATGATCTACCACTTTACGAGCCATCCAGTCATCATAATTTAGGGCTCCTCGGTTGCAAATCAGCTAACACTCATCATCGCCGCCACTGATGTTGTCTGGTCTTATGACGACGCATGCTACTTGTGTCGGTGCTAGGCCCAGCCAGACTATGTTGTTGTCGACCTAGTCATGAATCCATTCATTGAACACATAGCACTATTTGAGGGTGTGCCCAAGGATTTGGTGATAAGGGAAGTAGTTGGGGCGATCAGTGAGATTCTCTTCTTCTGGCCTTTTGCACTTAGGCAGTCACATGATCCCTTGCTCCAAGGCACTATGAAAATAACCTACGACGTGAGCCTCGTAGAATGAGTAGGTCTGATTCCTCCTTTCCGGGAAGGGGGCTCTAGGAGCCTGGCCCTGACGAGGGGCCGGAGGATCCTACCGAGGAGGTGAAGCCAGATTATACCGCCTAGGTGGCGGTGGTGCGTTGCGCGGGGGAACATGTCGATTCTGAGGCGGTCACTGCTGGGCAGGAGGTTGCACATGTGGTGGAGGGCCTCTACGAGGTTGCAGAGTTAGTGCTATTGGAAACAATTATAGCTACACGAGGGCTTCTATTTGGGCCACCACGGCGTGCTCGGCTCTGGAGACCCTCCTTGCTGGGATCAGAGGGGTCAGCGGACATTCCTGAGTAGCCAGTTGTAGAGTTTCCTCGCAGAGCTGGGCTTTATCTGAGAAGTCTCAGAACCCTCTAGGGTAGTTCTGAGTGATCAGGGAAGGAACCAGTTCATTTTTGACATTACCTACGCACATCGTCAAAAATATCACCTGTGTTATTGGCATGTCAAGGGAGTATGTGAGCCCCTTCCACCGGGTGATAATGTCTGTGACTCTCTCATCAGGCCTTTGTTTTCACTTGAAGAGGTATGAGATGATGGTCTTCCATGTGGTGGAGTTGAACTGGTATAGGAATTGTCAGTGAAGATCCTCCCATCGGGTCACCGATCCAATGGGGAGCTGGTTGTACCAGACAAACGCATGGGCCTTCTAATTTCTACACAAAACATCAGATCTTGGTGGCTTCCTGCTATGCTGGATTCCCCAACATGGGGACACACCTTTAGGAAAAGTGGGCCTGGTGCTATGGCTGGTCCCCTGTCCCGTTAAAGGGTGAGAAGGTGAGATTCCCAAAACCCGGGGGTGCATGCATATCATCCACCAACACTGGATATGGCTTGCAATCTGGTGGGACTGCCACCTGTCGCGTTTCCAATGCCTTGAGGCGAGCGATTAGTACCAACATTAGATCATCCTGGAGGGGGTCCCTGTCTTTACGGGGATCCCTAACCACGAGGGTGTTGTCGGGCTCTTCGACATGGTATATGGGTTCAAAGGCTCATGGAGCGACTAGTGGAGAGGCCTATGGGGAAGCTGGGGGAACCCGGGCCGGATTCCTCGGATTGCTGCACCATTCAGGAGGGTTTGGTGAAACTTATTGTGCCCTTTTATCGTGATTCCCGTCTTCAACCCTGTTTGCTGGAGCGGTATGATTAGAGTTGCCTGGAGGCATCTCTCCCGGGGGAAGTTGTTCCTGCCCCTGCTATCTCATCCTCGGATTACCATAGTCTAGTCGTCGCTCTACAGCGCGTTTGGACAAGAGATTGTCAACCAACCTCTTCTACTTAGAAAATTGTTGGTGCAATGCTACCCTCTCAGTGTCTTCCTCCATCTTCTACACTAAGGCGGATGGGTCAGAGTGCTTGACATCTTCGACATGCTCTTTAAGCTTACCAAAATTCCGGATGAGTACGAATGTCTCGGTGGGCGTGGGGAGACCTAGGAGGTTCCTATACTTACGAGTAATCCATATCGGTGGGTCCAACACTGGTGGTACAACCTTAGGGGGTAAGTCTCTATAGAAAAATTCTAGCTCATCCACCTTGTCCACGATGTCGACCATGTAGACTATGACTCTTCCCGGGAGCATGTCCTCAATATCACATAGCGAGTCGGGCTGCCGTTGAATAGGACTGAAGAGGAGGGAAGTGTACTTCCCCCAGCCAGAGATTTTCATGTGGGTGGTAGAATCCCTGATAATTTTGCAGATTACCTTGAAACATTGAACGCATCATTGTTTGAGGGTCCCATGGCGACCTGGTGACTCAGGGCACTAGGCCATGGGGAGTGCGACCAAATCGACCAGACATCATTACTCGCAAATTTCCCCAAAGTGAACGTGGCTCCTGAGGTACACAACCCGATGATAATGAAGATGGAAGTGCATCGCCCATAGGGTTTGATAGAAGCACTCGACTTTCTCTAGGGTGAGGGAATTCGGCACAAAGAAGTTTGATGATGCCGCTTGCCAGAACTTCTTCGGGAAGTGATCCACCGCAAGAATGTCCCATAATCTGTTGGGATCAGATTCAGGGTTTGGCCCCATGTTGCCAACATTTTCAACCGGAGGAGGCTGAGGAGCTGATAGTGCTTCTAAGGTGGACCTCTGAGACAGTAGACTAGGCAGCAGATAATTTGGCGAATGAGCCAACTGGATGCCGAATTCCGGGCCATCATCTGAGGAGTGTGGTGACTTGGCCACAATTTCACGATATGATAGGCTGACAGCCATAGCTTCTGGTGCAAGGATTGTGTTTTCTAGTTATGGTTCACATTGTTGCTCAACCGTCATCAGTCCCCAAAATAGCTCTTCGTGATCTCTAGTCGAGGTATAGGGCGCTTTTAGTGATGATGGTGGCGACTGTACGGTCAAAACCTGTGGGACTCCCAAAATTTCCTCCTCCGTGATGTACCTATAATGAGAGGTGGGAATTTGGTGGAATTCACACTCTAGAAGGCTGAGGCAGATACACCTTGTTCCAGCCCAGGTCCTTGACACAGAGAACTGAGGGAATGGTTCCCCCGCTGAGTCGTACTCTGCTTCAGAATCTGAGAAATAGACTGGTTTGATCATAGTCTAAATATTTTCGTAGTTCTTCTTGCGGAAATGAAGATTTTCATTCATACCCCGGAATGGATCTTCGGGGAAGGGAAAATTCCCGGCATTAGGAGGTCCTTCGGATGTACTGGTTTTGGGGCAGGGAGTACTTCTGCTTTAGTGGGCGGGGCTGTGAGGAGCACTGGGGCAGATGTCAAAGGGGACATGGGGAGGACCTCCGTGCTGGGTGATGGTGCAGGTAGAACCCCCGCTGAAACTGATGGGAGCACGGGTAGGACCTCCATGCCTAGTTCCCTTGGTGACGTTAGTGTGAGGTAGGTCCCCGCACTAATTGGAACGAACACGGGTAGGTCCACTGAGCTGGGTGCTGGTGAAGTGAAGTTGGTCTCTACCCCTATGGTTGCTTGGATGAGGAGGTCTTTCGTCGGCTGCTACAAGGATGTGAGGAGGGTCCTGACATTGTAGAGTGACTGGAGGTGCAACGTCCCCCGCCCGGTGGTCCATGGAAGAAGGAATGGCTCTGTACCCAGTGTAATGAGTGTGAGAGGGGATCCCATATGGGGTGTTCCTACTATAGTAAAGGCCCTCATTCATGTCGAATGAGGCACGAGGCATACCTCCAAGATGATCCTAGAAGTGGGAAAGGCCCACTTCCTCCATGTTAGTTGCACGGGGAGGGCCCCCGTACTAGGTGGCATTGCTACAGGTTAGTCTGCGGTGGCCACTGCCTGTGCCTGTGACTAGGAGAGTCAACCCAGCCTGCCCGTGGGGTGGTTGGGGCCTTGATCCAGGTCGGGTGTATAGCTTCCCCTTTTCTGCATATGATGGGGGGTTGATTATGCACATCTGTGGTGGCTCCAGCAATAGTAGTCCCTGACAATGATTCCCCTTAACAGGAGCCCTCCTCGGACTGTGCCCGACGCTGGCATTGGGTCAACTGGGCCGATACCTATGGTGTAGGTAGGTAGTCTACCTGCTCCTCAGCTCGAGGAACCGAGTGGAGGTGCTGGTGCGGCCTGGTGTGGTCCCTCACTAGGAATCCGTGGGTTGGAACTCTATCCAGGCTAGACTGAACATCACCTACCTCATCAGTGTAGGGCATGGAGTCATCGAGGAGTTCCGGGGAGAGGCTCCCGAAATGATTTAAGGTTGGAGTGGGGAGATGTTTCTCCCTGCACGGCCCTTGGGGGCGACGTTGACGGTGAGGCACCACTACGGGAAAAATGGGTATTTGCGACGGGTTATTTGCGACGGGATTTATTCTCGTCGCAAATAGTCCCGTTAAAAACTTATTTACGACGGGGGTCTTTACCCGTCGCAAATAAGTAGTCTTTTGCGACGGGATAGGCTTGCCCGTCGCAAATAGTTTTCCCGGGCTTTGGCGCCAAATCGCGGAAAAACTATTTGCGACAGGGAAGCCTATCCCGTCGCAAATAGTTTTCCCGGGCTTTTGCGCCAAATCCGGGGAAAACTATTTGCGACGGGGAAGCCTTTCCCCGTCGCAAATAACCGGCGGCGGTAAAAGGTATTTGCGACGGGAAAGTATTCCCGTCGCAAATAGTATGTTATTTGCGACGGGACCCGTCGCAAATAACTATTTACCGGTTGACCGTAATAAATGCGGGCAAAGGTATTTGCGACGGGCGCCGTCGCAAATAATACTTTTTGCGACGGGATTCCCGTCGCAAATGGACCCGTCGCTAATAAGCTAACCTATAAATACCCCCATCCGTTTTTTTCAAATCATTCTCATTCTCCACCTTCTTCTGCTCTAAAATTTCTATTTCTAAATTTGAGTTTTTGTTCAGTTTAATTTTTTTCTTCGGAGCTGTTATTAAAGTTTTGAAGAACGATCAGAGCTCATCAATTTTCAAGGTATTTATGTTCATTTTAATTTAATATTTATTTTTAATTTTGTATTAATTTCAATTATTTTTGATTAGTTGTAATTTAATTATGTTTATATTGTTTTCTTACTTAATAAATTTAAATTATTAGTATTGTTTATAGTTAATGGTAATTAGGAATAATTTGTAATAATTTTTAATAATTAAGAATAAATATTAATAATTAGTAATAATTACCAATAATTAGTAATAATTAGTAATAATTAGTAGTAATTACCAATAATTAGTAATAATTAGGAATAATTAGTCATAATTAGTAATAATTAACAATAATTTGTAATAATTAGGAATAATTAGTAATAATTAAATATAATTAGTAATAATTAGAAATAATTAGTAATAATTAACAATAATTAGTAATAATTAACAATAATTAGTAATAATTAGGAATAATTAGTAATAATTAGTAATAATTAACAATAAATAGTAATAATTAACAATAATTAACAATAATTAGCAATAATAAACAATAATTAGCAATAATTAGGAATAATTACCTAATAATTTGCAATAATTACCAATAATTTGTAATAATTACCAATAATTTGTAATAATTACCAATAATTTGTAATAATTACCAATAATTTGTAATAATTAGTAATAATTTGTAATAATTACCAATAATTACCAATAATTGCCAATAATTAGTAATATTTCTCAATAATTGCAAATAATTAGGAATAATTGCAAATAATTAAGAATAATTGCAAATAATTAGGAATAATTGCAAATAATTAGGAATAATTAGTAATAATTAGTAATAATTAGGAATAATTAGGAATAATTACCAATAATTACCAATAATTATCAATAATTGCAAATAATTGCAAATAATTAGGAATAATTAGTAATAATTAGGAATAATTAGAAATAATTAGTAATAATTAGGAATAATTAGTAATAATTAGGAATAATTAGTAAAAATTAGGAATAATTAGTAATAATTAGTAATAATTAGAAATAATTAGGAATAATTAGTAATAATTAGGAATAATTAGTAATAATTAGGAATAATTAGCAATAATTAGGAATAATTAGCAATAATTACCAATAATTAGCAATAATTAGCAATAATTAGCAATAATTAGCAATAATTAGCAATAATTAGCAATAATTAGCAATAATTAGCAATAATTAGCAATAATTAGCAATAATTAGCAATAATTAGGAATAATTAGCAATAATTAGGAATAATTAGCAATAATTAGGAATAATTAGCTATAATTAGGAATAATTAGCTATAATTTGGAATAATTACCAATAATATGGAATAATTACCAATAATTTGTAATAATTACCACTAATTTGTAATAATTAGGAATAATTAGTAATAATTAGTAATAATTAGGAATAATTAGGAATAATTACCAATAATTACCAATAATTACCAATAATTGCAAATAATTACCAATAATTGCAAATAATTAGGATTAATTGAAAATAATTAGGAATAATTAGTAATAATTAGGAATAATTAGGAATAATTACCAATAATTAGGAATAATTACCAATAATTACCAATAATTACCAATAATTGGTAATAATTACCAATAATTGCAAATAATTGCAAATAATTAGGAATAATTAGTAATAATTAGGAATAATTAGTAATAATTAGTAAAAATTAGTAATAATTAGGAATAATTAGTAATAATTAGTAATAATTAGGAATAATGAGGAATAATTAGTAATAATTAGTAATAATTAGGAATAATTAGTAATAATTAGGAATAATTAGTAATAATTAGGAATAATTACCAATAATTAGGAATAATTAGGAATAATTACTAATAATTTGTAATAATTAGGAATAATTAGTAATAATTACCAATAATTACCAATAATTACCAATAATTACCAATAATTACCAATAATTACCAATAATTACCAATAATTACCAATAATTATCAATAATTTGGAATAATTATCAATAATTAGGAATAATTAGTAATAATTAGGAATAATTAGTAATAATTAGGAATAATTTGTAATAATTAGGAATAATTAGGAATAATTAGGAATAATTAGGAATAATTAGGAATAATTAGGAATAATTAGGAATAATTAGGAATAATTACCAATAATTAGGAATAATTAGGAATAATTAGGAATAATTAGGAATAATTAGGAATAATTAGGAATAATTAGGAATAATTAGGAATAATTAGGAATAATTAGGAATAATTAGGAATAATTAGGAATAATTAGTAATAATTAGTAATAATTAGTAATAATTAGTAATAATTAGTAATAATTAGTAATAATTAGTAATAATTAGTAATAATTAGAAATAATTAGTAATAATTAGGAATAATTAGTAATAATTAGGAATAATTAGGAATAATTAGGAATAATTAGGAATAATTAGGAATACTCAGGAATACTCAGGAACAAAGTCTGTTATGAATATTGATAATTTTAATATTTTTTAATTTTTGTTATTATTTTAATAATATTGTTTTTTCGTAAATATTGATAATATTTTTTTTATTACTAATAATTAGTAAACGAAATCTGCTTGGATAATGAAGGGAAAATTTATAATCATCTCCACAACGATGATTACCAAATTTCCTTTCATTATTCAAGCAGTTTTCCTTTTGCTAAGTATTGCTAAGTATTGCTAAATTAGTAATAAATAGTAATAATTAGCAATAAATTGTAATAATTAGTAATAAATTGTAATAATTAGTAACAATTAGTAATAAATTGTAATAGATTGTAATAATTAGGAATAATTATGAATAATTAGGAATAATTACCTTATTACATGTGGAGACAGAATGTGAAACACACAGATGAAAGGAGAATTGTATATAATATAAAAAATTATATTATTTTAATATTAATAATAAAATATACTAATAATGTAATGATGTTATTATTATATAATTAATATTTATAAAAAAAATTATATTAGTATTATTAAAAAAAATAAAAAATCAATATAATATTAAAGTTTTCAATATTTGTAACAGGTTTTGCTTTATTCTCAATATATTCAATCCTTGCTTGAGTGTTTTTTCTAACAAATTATTCAAAACCAGTAATGCTTTTATATTTTATAGAAAAATATGGAACAACGAGGTCGTCAACAGTTATTATTAGATGACCGCATATGGATAAATCAACGTAGAAATCCAAAAGGTTCTGGTTTAAATCCAGTATATATAGAGGGTGTGGAGATTTTTTTATCATTTGCGGCATCAAATTCAGAATTTGTTTCAGAAGGAAAGATAAAATGCCCTTGTAGAAAATGTGCATTGAGAACGTTTGACACGTTTGACAAAGTGGGGGAACATCTCTTGCGTTTTGGTTTTCAAGCAGATTATGTTTTTTGGTATCAACATGGTGAACGCAGTTCCAGAGCAGGTGATACCAACTTGATTCCAGATCCATCCCGGTTTCAAGATTTAGTACATGATGTTGCAGGTTCATCTGTTCAACATACAGAAACTCCGGCTGATATAGCTTCAAATCCTGAGTTGGGACCGTCTGAATTTTATGAGTTGTTGAAGTCTGCTGAGGATGCATTATATCCTGGCTGCAAGATGAGAAAATTAGAAGCAGTTGCAAAATTTATGGCTATCAAATCAGATAACGGAATGTCAAACACATGTTTTGACCAGATATTTTCATTGCTGAAAACACTGTTACCCGAAGGAAATGTTTTACCTGCAAATTACTATGAAAGTAAGAGGTTGGTTCGAAATTTGGGACTTACTTGTCAGAAGATTCATGCATGTTCAAATGACTGCATTTTATATTCAGGGGAAAATGAGTCGTTGGATAGTTGTCCCACATGTGGGCAACTGAGATATAAAGAAGGACAACACGGGAAGTCTGGTTTGATTCCTGTAAAACAGTTGAGATATTTTCCGCTTACATCCAGAATTCAGCGTTTATTCATGTCTAAGAATACAGCGACAATGATGTCATGGCATAAAGAGAATATTTCAACCGATAAAAGCTTGAATCATCCAGCCGATGGTGATTCATGGAAACATTTTGATAGAGTGCATCCATCATTTTCTTTAGAAGCTAGAAATGTTCGACTGGGCCTTTCCACTGATGGTTTCTGTCCGTTTGGATCTTATGGTAGTCAATATTCATGTTGGCCTGTTTTTTTAACTCCGTATAATTTACCTCCATGGATGTTGATGAAGGAGCCATATATCTTTTTGACTTTACTAATTCCAGGACATCCGAAGAAAAATATTGATGTTTATTTGAAGCCATTGATTGATGAATTAAATTTATTGTGGAGTACTGGTGTCAGTACATATGATGTTGCAACGAAACAGAATTTCATACTGAGAGCAGCATTAATGTGAACAATAAGTGACTTCCCGGCTTATGGGATGTTATCTGGCTGGAGTACACATGGTCAGAAATCATGTCCTTACTGTATGGGAGAGAACAAAGCATTTATGCTCATTCATTGATAGAAACCTTGTTATTTTGACTGTCATCGAAGATTTCTTCCAGCTGATCATCCTTTTCGCAGAAACAAATCTCATTTCAGAAAAGGAACAGCTGAAAGGGATGGACCTCCAAAAATGCTATCAGGTTCGGAGTTAAAATCGGTTGTATTTTCATTACCTCCCATCACTTTTGGTCCCACAATAAACCAACAGAAAATTTCTGGTTTTGGGAAAGAACACAATTGGATTAAACGTAGCATATTTTGGGATTTGCCATATTGGTCTGATTTGTTGGTCCGACACATGTTAGATGTCATGCATATTGAGAAGAACTGTTTTGATAATTTGTTTCATACAGTTTTGGATACGCCAGGAAAGAGCAAAGACAATGTAAATGCACGTTTAGATCTTGCCCAAATTTGCAGGCGTCCAGAATTGGAACTATTTGAGAATGTCATAACAGAAAGGTTACTGAAACCAAAAGCAGCTTATACACTGTCTAAAGAAAACCGTTTATTATTTTGTCAGTGGATTGCAGATTTGAGACTTCCAGATGGTTGTGCTTCCAATTTGGGTAGATGTGTAAAGAATGGTCATATTACTAGATTGAAAAGTCATGATTGTCATGTTATAATGGAGAGACTTCTACCCATTGGATTAAGAGGTCTGTTGAATTCTGTGATTTGGGATTCCATAACAGACATGTCTCATTTTTTTCGGGAAATTTTTGCGGCTACGGCAGATTATGATGGTCTAGGCAAACTTGAAAAAGATGTTGTTGTAATTATATGTAAACTGGAAAAAATATTTCCGCCGTCTTTCTTCGACTCAATGGAACATTTGATGTTACATTTGCCATATGAAGCCAAATGTGGAGGTCCGGTACAGTTTCGATGGATGTACCCATTTGAAAGATGCATGCAAAAATTGAAAAGAAAAGTACGCAACAAAGCATCTGTTGAAGGATCTATTGCAGAAGCTTATTTGCAAGAGGAAATATCTTTTTTCTGCTCCCATTATTTTGAATCTGAGTATCCTTCAAAACACAACCGAATGGGACGGAATGAGAGGAATATTGATGAAATCGACAATCAATTATCTGTTTTCAACCAGTCAGAGCTTGGTTTTGGTGGAGTTTCTGAACGCTGGCTTTCAGATGATGAACATCATAGAGCTCATACGTATATTCTGCTCAACTGTGAAGAGATGACATCAGTTGTACTGTAAGTGTTTATATCACTTATTCTATCATTTATGTTACAATAAATAACTTTGGTTTTTATAGGTTGTATGATAATCATATCAAGAAACAAATTCCACAAATTACAGCAGCTGCTCTCGAAGAACGTCGACTGAAAAATTTCTCTCAGTGGTTTCAAAAACTGGTAACATAAATTCTTTATCATTTAGCAACTCATTCAATGTATAGTTTACTATATGGATAATTATTTCACAAATCTTCAGGTGTCTCGACATGCTGATAAAATTGACAAACGGTTGTGTGTATTGAGTAACCCACCTTCCAAACTTGTTAAAACTTATAATGCATATGTGGTGAATGGATTTCGATTCCACACACATGCATATAGGGAATCGAAAAAAACAAAGAACAGTGGAGTTAGCTTGAGAGGATCTCATCATCGAGAAAATGAAGTTGAATTTTATGGCATACTTGATGAAATCATTGAACTCTGTTATCTTGGACAACATTACATAACCATGTTCAAATGTCGGTGGTTGGATACAGAGAGAGGCGTGCGTGTTCATCCGACTCATGGAATCATCGATATTAAATGTAAAAGTGTTCTCGCAGTAAATGAACCATTCTTATTGGCTCAACAGGCATATCAAGTTTATTATGCAAAGTATTGTGCAACATCAAGAGACTTGACTAATTGGTGGAGTGTAATAAAAATAAAAATTCGAGACAATCAGTTTAGTCAAAGTGAATGTGCTTTCACTGATGTGCAAAGAATTGATGTTTTTCAAGAGAGTACTCAAAATAAATCTTTTTTACAAAGAGATATGAGTATCGATGACGACACCCCACATTTAAGAGTCGGTGATGACGATGATGTTAATGATGTCACACATGAATTTGAAATGGTAAGAGATGAAGCAACTGCAACTCGAATGGATATCGATGATGTTGAGGAGGAATATGAAGATGACATTGACATATATGAAGATGATGATGAAGATGAACACATATAGAATTCCATGGTATTTATATACAATCATAATATGTATATATGTATATATAATAGTAATTATCAATTATTTGCTAATATTAATATTTTCTGTTTCAGATGGACGAGGCCACATTTCGTGAGTTGACGGAGGCTGACCTGCCTTTCGATGCGGATGAGTTGCTGGCAGATGACCCTCAGCCTGCAGGCGCTCCAGGGAGTACGCGGAGGGGGCGCGGTCTTGCACGATTGATGATTCCTGACCCCGTCCCCGAGCGACGTCCACGTCTTGGGTTTGATCCGCGCACCCGGAGGTGTGATAACCTGTGTAATAACCTGTGAATTTGACTAAGATTTCATTAATCTATTCACATAATAAATGTTTATTATTTTTTCAGTTTTTCGCATATAGCAGTCGAAAAGGGCAGCGCTATTTTGCGCAACTATTTCTCTCAGCCGTGGACCACATGGGAGCAGATTCCCATTGATGTGCAGCAGGCCATGTTCGGCCATTGGTTGGTACGTACGTAAATAAATAATTTGTATTTTGAAAATTATTTCATTTCTAACTTGATATTTTGATTTATTTGTAGGGTTTATGGTATCCGATCGAGGATACCATGCGTGACGTCATCCACGAGGCATGGGAGGTGGCCATGCGTGATCGCCTTCGTCAGTTTTTGCACAATTTAAGAAAAGATGCGATGAAGAAAGCAGGAGTGTCAGATTTTGATGAGTCATGTAGAGCACACCGACCAGAGTACATTTCATCCCATGTATGGGATGGATTATGTGCGCACTGGTTGAGTGGTGCCTTTCAGAGGAGATCATCGGTGGGGAGGCAGAATCGGGGGAGGCAGGAGGTGACTCATCGAGCTGGGAGTCATTCTTTCAGTACTCATAGACAGCATCTGGTACGTACATTATTTATAAATATTTTATATAACTATAAATATTAACAGTTTATTTTTTATTCTTATAGGCTGTCGAGCACCCCGATATTACAGAGTACGACGTATATCGGAGGATGTATAGTGATCCTGCTACTGGGGAGCTCAGAGGTGATCGTCAGCATCACATCGTGGTCAGTATTATTTGTTTTCAAGTTTAAAAATTAACTGCATATAATATATTCACAATTTTAATTTTAAATTGCAACTATAGGAGTCATATGAGGCTGCAGCGGCACAGGCCCGGCCTGAGAGTCAGGCCGAGGCATCAGATCAGACCACTGCCCGTCAGTTTGATGAGGCGGCATGGATGCAGGCCACCCAGTATGCCTTCGAGAAGGGCCGGGTAGTTGGTATCGGCTCTGGACTGACTCTCGGAGATTATTATGGCAGTGCTGCGATGTCGGCGTCCAGCTCGAGAGGAGCTCGTGCATCTTCTTCTACACAGTATGAGGAGCAGTTGCGATCTCAGACTGCACAGATAGAGAGTCTCCGACAGGAGCAGGAGCAGATGCGTCAGCAGCATGAGGAGGAGCGTCGACGCCAGCAGCAGCTGTACGAGGAGCAGGCGAGTCGGTGGCAGCAGCAGCATCAGGAGCAGATGGAGTACATGCGCCGACTCACTCATGCTTTAGGGATGGAGTTTCCTCCACCACCATCTGCAGATCCCCCACCTCCCCCCCCTCCTACAGATTAGAGTTTGTATTTCTGTTATAAAATTTGTGAAATCAAAATATTTTTTTTTCTATTCGTAGTTTCTGTCTCATTATAAAATATTAATAATATTATATTTTTAAATAACAATATTAATATGAATAATAATAATATTTATATTTTATAATATTAAATTATATATATATATTAAAATTTTATTTATATAATAAAATTTTATATATATATTAAAATTTTATAATATTATAATTTAATTATTTGTTTGTAATACTTGAATTATTTTAATATTTGAATGTAAAATAATTCTATTATTTTTATATTAATTAAAATAACTTATTAATATTTTTTTTATTTATGAATTATAATTATAATATTATTATATTAATTAAATTATTTATTAATATTCTATTATTTTTATTTTTGAATTATAATTCTACTATTATTATAGTAATTAAAATAATTTATTATTTTCATTTGTAAATTATAATTCTATTATTATATTAATTAAAATAATTTATTAATAATTTATTTTTTTTATTTTTTTTATAGTATTTGCGACGGGATACTATGCCCGTCGCAAATACTAGTATTATTAATAATTTTTTATTTTTTTTAAAAAGAGTATTTGCGACGGGTCCCGGTTCCCGTCGCAAATACTAGTATTATTAATTTTTTTATTTTTTAAAAAAAAACGTTATTGCGACGGGCCCGTCGCAATAACTGTTTAAAAAGTTTTTTACAAAAATACGGAATACTATTTGCGACGGGGAGAATGCCCGTCGCAAAAAAAGGCTTTAGCGACGGTCCCGTCGCAAATAAGTTTAGTTGCGACGGCGTTTTCAGCAACGGGCTATTTGCGACGGGATCCCGTCGCAAATAGCCCGTCGCAAATACCTATTTTTCCAGTAGTGCACAGACGCCTCTAAATCCAAGAGTTCCACGTCCCTCGTTGGGATGACCCCCTCTTCTTTGTACCTATGTACAAGTTCATTGATTACCCTTCGTTGGATAATTTTCGATGGGAGAGGGTGCATGGGTGCCCAGTAGTCATGGCGGTCGAGGACATCATAGAAGAGATAGAACTGCGTCGGGTAGCCGTGTTGATATTTCCCCTGCCCCTGCGTCGGTGGGCAAGAGGTCATAGGGCTCTGGATGTAGCAACTGAGTTCCTGAAAGCAGGGAGATTAGCTCATTAGCACTGAAAGAAAAAGAAATCAACACCCAGTGCCCGAGCTCCATTACTTCTTCCATGACCTGTAAGAGGAATCCACACTGACAATGTCACAGACCGAGATTCCCAACGTTTTGACCGCCCCAATATCTAGTGAGTTTCAAACCAGGCCCACTATTTTCTTGGCGTGTCCTGACACTAGATATCTGGATCCAGCGACATGTCACCCTACTGATTTCTCAAGCACTACTAATCTCCACATTAAGGTCAAACAATTTCACGTCAGGTTCACCATTTCTGTTTCTGATGCTTTTTCTAGGGCGCACTTTTCCATCACATTCGGGGGACATCAGCGCTATTCTATTTCCCCGCATTCCCGCTTTCCAAATTAGGGCGGCATCCGCTCCTTGTTTAGGGACGTTTACTCCTTGATCGAAATGGGATGATGGGATGTCGGTTCTTCCTTCCGTGGATTCCTCCTGAAAATTCGTCACCTACTCCGGGTCTCCCTTATAGATTAATATTTAGTCCATGAAACTCTTCCTAGTGACATGTTTTCATGGATTCCGGTTAATTACACTACTTATGTCTGGACATTCCAAGGGGTCCAGTCAGGGTAGCAACCTTCAGTTGGGGGAGTAGTCACGATGAGTCATTCCCGGCATGTCTGGGCGCTGGAACACAGGCGAGTCTAATTTTCCTTCCCTTATTATAGGTATTATCGAGGGTGCGGAAGCCCGAGGCATCCCACATTGAATGAATAGAATCTTATGACATAATCTTGTCTCTGAGGTTTTCATCAACTTCCCATGTTTAACACAGGGTGTTCCACGAGTTTAACGTCCATCGGGGATGGATCGGACTGATCGGAAAACTGATAGGAGTGGATCAGATGAGTGTAACCTCTTGAGGGAATACCAATGGCGGGTCTAACAAATGGTTCATTGTCCAGACACTACCTAGAAAAGTGGTGAGGTGAATTGGCACGATCCTACTAGAATGTGGCAGCCCATATAAGAATCAGGACGAATAATGGAGGGTTGAATGAAGTAGAGGGGGATGATATGGAACTGATGTGAGGACGTCAGTGATGTTGGGATTAAACCTTGAAGAGACGTCCTACGTATCCCCATGGTAGGGAATCAATGTCTGCGTAGTTCGATGGGTGGGAGTCGGTGAACCTACGTGAATGACGACCAGGGGTCCAGTGGTTGTGGGCTTGAACCTCGTGGAGGTTTCCTACGTACCCTGCCTTAGCTAGGATCAAAGACCACATTGTTCGGGATGGAGTGGGGCTTAAACTCTAGGCTACCCAAGGTGTTGGTGAACCGACATGAAGGGAGTCGGAATGACTGGGTGGTGGGATTGAACCTTGTTGCGGCTTCCTATGTACCATGTAGTGACATGGATCAAAGTCCCTGTAGTTTGGAATGGAGAATACAGGTTAACGTCATGCGGGACAGGCGAAAACCGACTTGGAGGGGGGCCGGTACGACCAATGGGTGGTGGGATTGAACCTCGTGGAGGCTTTCTATGTACCATGCCTTGACATCGATCAAATACCACGTAGTTCAAAATGGCATGGGCGTGGGGCATACACTCTAGGCTGCCCACGGTGGTTGGGGCTTGAAACTTGTGGTGGCTTCCTACATACCATACCTTGACATGGATCAAAGTCCCAGTAGATCGGGATAGTGTGGGGCTTACACTATAGGTTGCCTAAGGTGGTTGGGGCTCGAAACTCATGGAGGCTTCCTACGTACCATGTATTGACATGGATCAAAGTCCCCATAGTTTGGGATGGTGTGGGGCTTACACTCTAGTCTTCCCGATGGATGCCTTGGTGTATACTTACTCTAAGCCCATGTGAGTCATGCTCGGTGTGAGAAACAAGAAGTAGCAGATACCTGATGATCATGTCACGAATGGTGCATCTGTGGAAAGTAGAGTAGGGATTACGTGTGGAGCGGCCCAGGGAGTGGATGTTAGGGACTTACTCATGGATGGAGGCCTGGGGGTGACAAAGCGCAGTGGGAGAGGGATTTTGAACTCAGGAAGAGAGGAGGTGCCCCTTTCCCTATCCCATTCTCTACTGGACCTGGGGACTGATGAAAAAATGATGGATCATCGTTCCCCACCAGTCCCTTGGATGTCCTTGACGATGAGGGAGTGGGGAGGAAAAGGGGCACTGCCTCCAGCAATAACAGTTAGGGGATTACACCAGGGTGGTTTCCCTTCCCCAAGGTCAAACTCCACTCCTATAAGGAGGATATCATCCCCTGTGAGGGGTGATCCCATCCCCTTGGAGACGAGTGGGCATGGGGAATTTCCAAGGTGGGGGGACCCTACGTGTGAGGCACGGGGCCAGGTCACAGTTTAATGTCATGGGTTGAGGAAGAGGTGCTAGGCAGTTTAATGTCCTCTGGCTCGGACGAAGTGGGTTGGCTCCGCACCTCTAGGACTTACATAACTGGTACCCTCTTCCCCTTGTGGAAGGGAATGCATCAACAACATCGTGACTTGGGGGGTTTATGGAGCGATCCATTGAGGGTCCACATTAGCGTGGCTAGGAAAATAAGAAATAGATGTTAACATGCCTATCCGAAGAGGCATGAGGCGAAGAAACGCAATGGGAAGGATTGTCCAAGGGACATTGAAGTCACATCGTTCAGACCTGGAGTGTCACATGGAAAGAGGAATTGAAAAGCAAATGGGTTTACAGGAAGGGGTCGTGTGAAGCTCTGCCACTCCGCATGGTGGAAAGAATTTTCGAAGGGGTGGGCTTCACAAAGTGGGGTGCCTCAGCTTTAGCATAGGGAAGAGGTGTATATGGGAGATGCTTCACAAGTGGAAAGGCATTCGTGGAGCACTGCCTCGTAGAGCACATGCGTCTTGCGAAGAAAATTGTTGTGAAGCGATGTGCTTCACGAAGTACAGTGACCCTGCCTTGGCTTGTGGATCACATGTACATGAGGGGTGTTTCACGAAGCATAAACACTCTGCGATGACCTGGTTCCCCTTTGGTATCCCCTTCATCCATGAAGGCCCTTGGGCTTCATAAAATTCATCCCTCTTGGAAGAGAGGATAAAAACGAATCAAGGGGGAGGCACTTCATAGAGAAAAAGTACCTCGCGTCGATCATGATTCATAGATCAAAGGGTGCTTCGTGATTTGGGATCTAGGAAGTTGAAAGGTCTGATTGTTCGTCCGTTGGGCTCGGGGGGAGCTCAGTATTTATAGGCAAGAGGCACCGTGAAGTAGAGCTGATGTGGCATGAAGAGGACTTTGGTTTCTTCGTGGTGGGTTGCGAACCTCAAATGCGTTAGCCGAGGGGTCTACCTCCTTGCTACGTAGCGGGCTCACAAACATCAAATGCGTTCATAGAAGGTTCCACCTCCTTGCTTCGTGGTGGGCTCACACGGCCCCGAGGGCATTGTAGAAGGGCTTCACAAGGCAGTTTTTGGGGCCTCGTCTGTTCTTCCCACCTTTTTTTCTTCCCTCATTTTGGATCCATTGGTATTATTATGATTTTATATAATATAAACATTTCCATAGAGTGTCTATCACATTGAATGTTTATAGAAATTCCCTTATATAATGAATACCATGAAGTGATATAAAAATATTCTCATTTATATGTTCGTTGTTCACATGAAATCTATATGATGGGATACAGAGGATGAAAAATATCTATTGTTGGAGGCTCATATGTCATTGGGACTACTACTCATATAGTTTGAACATGGTAATTTTCAACATATGAGGTTATAAGAATAAACCTACACATATAAATTCATTATATTACATACTCTATTGAATAATACTATTTTTAGATGCGTGTAATGGTTCTCAGAATTAATATTATTGTTAAGCCATATCACGAGTCATGCACATAGATGAATAAAAGAAAACTATGATGACATAAAATTTATATGGGTTATAATACATTTGAAGCATGACGAGAGATATTGAATTAATGAATAAATGATGAAATTATTTTCCCCTTATGAGTTAAAGAAATTAAATATTTATGCCCTTTTATTTGAATGAAACTATATGATAAAGTCATTAGACATTGTTGTTAATTGATGAGTTCATTTTAGGAATGTGAAATAATGATATATTAGGAATATAGATTTATGGAACATGTGATGAAACATGTTTGATGATATATTGCGATAATGTGATTATATTACACAGTTAAAATTAATAAGAAGTTGTTGTCTTTGTGATAATACTATATTTAATTATGGATTTTTTATATGTTTATTTACATTGATCTTTGAATTGAATATAGTTATCTTGATCCCCCTAACAGAGATTCCTATATGATCACACAAGATGTGTATCTAGAGTATCAGTTTAATTCAATATGAAAATAATAATATAATAAATATTATTCTCGCGTTCTAAGGAATGATAAATATTTATGTTCTTTAAATTTTTATATAATTATTAAAATAAAAGTAAAATGAAAATTATATAATTAATAAAATAGTAATTATTTAATTATGAAGAAAATATAAGGATTTATGGGCTGAGTTAAGGGTTCAGTGAGAATGAAATATTTAATATCAAACAAATAAATTTTAATTAATATATTGATGAAATTATTTTACATATATCATTGAGTTTTTGGCCCATTAATGAAATGTTCTTGTTATTATTATTATTATTATTATTATTCAACATTGTGTTTTTCTATAATTAAGATAATGGTTAAGGTCCTTTGTTATATTACATATTTTCACACCTAAATGTTTAAAAAACCATTTTTAATTCATAGTGTCATCGATTTTTTTTTCAAAATAAATATTCCAATAAACGTTTCTCATGCTTTTGTAGAAATTTTTCAAGATTGTTCCACAAAATAGAGGTCATAGATCTTTATCCTCCCTCTCATGTATTGAGAGACCAAGATAGATTTCTTTTATTCTTTAAGGGATTCTAGTTGCGACCGTTCAGGAAAATCCAAAGTAATCGGTCGTTAATGCTCATATAAAAAAATCGGTATGTGATATTCTATTGTTTTTGGAAAATGTGTGTATTTCCACTAGTGGGATTATATACATGGATCCTTTATTATAATGATGTTATGACAAGTGTGGTCAAGCAATTCAATAATGAATAAATTATTTCAAAAAAAATGGTAATTATTATTTATAAATTAAATATAAATTATATCTAAAAGATCCTTTATAAAGAATTCTATGGTTTATAATGTTAATGTTTAGAGGAGAAATCTAAAAAACCCTATGAAAGTTCATTTTTTGGTATATGATTGACCACTACCTCTGCTCCCCCAATCCTTCCCATAAATCATAATTTTTTTAAAATAATATCCATGGTTGCAAAAAAATATCCCAAACAAATAAACAACCAATAATTATCCCGACATTAAACACATATCCTTATATAACAATAAAATTTTATTCAAATTATCAAGGATCTATTATACTATAATAATCCTAATATCTTATACATGTAGTGACATTGTTTTATATAGAGTTTATTAGATAAGTATTTTTTTAAGATATTTCTTTTAATTTCTTCCTAACATCAAATGAGGTATCTCCACCAATGAAATATTGTTGAACCTTATCAAATGAAAAAATGAAAATGGAACTATTATCTCTCTTTAGAATAATCACCTCATTTACTATGAATGTATCTATAAGAAACATGGAAATATCCTCCAATGCTTGTGCACAACCTTACTGAAGAATAACTGACAATATCATTAGATTCTATAATGTGAAATCATGTAACTAAATGAATTTATTTACATTTTTTATTTTATACATATTTCATTCATAGAAACCAAAAACACTATATTATATCCTTAATCATAGAATAAAAAATATTAGTTTCATAGGATTTCATAATATTTAATGCAAGAAGAATAATCGATAACAAACTATAAAGTAATAATACCATCCATGAAGCATATAACCAATGGTTATATAAAATAAATAACATTTACATATGACTCACATTGATGTTCAATTATGATTACATATTTTATCGATTCTTGATAAATATCCGTAACTGTAATATTAAATAAATACCTCCTCTATAGTGTATCTATGGGCCAATATAAGTCTCCAAAATTTTGATAGAGAGCATATTACCTTCAATATCATGTTTTTGTCTCATAATAAAAAAGTCGAGATAGGGGGAGAGAGTGATTTTGGGAAGAGGGAGAATCAGCAGTATCCAAAGGGAGGCTATACCTAATACAACCATCTCATGGCAGTGACCCCATTTCATAATCCCTTAAGATATTCCTAATTCTTCCTTGAATTAACTTGTGCATTATATAATGTAAAAGTTAATGTCTCAGTCAGTTATGAATTTATTTCGTGAATACATTAATTCTATCATTTGAGTCATATTATAAAATCCTTAATAATAATGATACCCAATATAGATAATAATTTGACTGTTAATATTATGAAATTCTACTATCTCTATGAAATTCAATATGTTAATGGAAGTGTTAATAAATATAACCATACAATTTTAAATGATATAACAAAAACTATCAAATACTAAATGTTTCTATTTCTATATAACATACCAAATAAAATAACAATATCACATACTAGGATATATATATATATCACATATATTTATGGATTTAGGTCTTAAATCCAATAATATTCCACATTCACTATATCCTCAAGGACTTGGTTCCATTCAGACATATATTTGGTAATATATAACAACTTCTGAAACCATATCACAAAATATTATTAGATATATTCAAAATCACTTGTGGATAGATATCATAAATAGGTACTTGTATTATATCATATTAATTACAATGTAAATATCTATCAAAAATTAATTTATTGAAAAACATTAAAATAATTTTTGAGTACCATTCAAGGTAAAACACAGTAAACATTTAGTCAATAATAAAGTGTATTCCAATGGACCTTTGAATTTTTGAACACTAACATGAAGAATCAAATTTATAAATTTAAGAAAAAGATCCATCTAGAAAAGCATTACTATTATTGAAGAAATAAAGCTATCTATCATGATCTGTATCAAATGTATGAGTGTTTATTACTATGTCCACCAGTTGCATCATATGAAAGAATGAATTTTAATATGATCTACTTTTCCAAGTCAATGAGTATATATGAGTCAGATAGAATTTCAATCCCATATAGCATATACATATGTTATCAGTTCTCTATATACATACTTAGTGGATAAATACATCACATTCCATTCAACTATGTGGAAGATCAAATCACTTTCCAATCATGAGATTGATAATCACATAATATTTCTAATATAAGAATGACCATACACTTATGTAGTATATCTAAATCAAGGGACCAAATGTTAGACTTATCATATGAGAGGGTATATCATTTATCAGTTATTCTCAACCAGATGACATGATCAACAACATACCCCACCAACCCCAAATTAGTTAAGACTCAAGGATTGAGTAAAAAATATATAAAATTATAAAAGGATTACATGATAGGTATCTCTATAACCTCAGGTATTGGGTACTCTAAATATGAACCATGAACCCCTAGTGTACCAAATAAATAGTGTATGATATTCAATGTGGTATAAATGGTTGTCCATCCACTACACAAACCTTATTTTGTTCCACATGAGCATATTTCATATCTTAATTAAACATTTCGACTCATGTAAACCTCAAAATGGAATCATAACCTATAATAATATACGTAGAACATCAGTTAGGGATAAGTAAATTTCATAATTTGAGATCTCAATTATCATTTCACCTAACTACAGACACATAGATATATATATATATGTGTGTGTGTGTGTGTGTGGTTTATGTGAGCGAGTGATAAAGAAAAGACTGAATTTTTTATAAAATGATACATTTTAATTTCCTAAACTCTATTAAGAATACTTATCCAAAACATAAATATAGTTCTTTTTTAAAATATAATATATTGTAGATTTTTGGATCAAACATATTTTTTTTGTTTATTCAGGGGTTTTTTAAAACTCATTACATTTCTATATAATTTCATTAAAATCACTATTTGAAAATATCATAAAACCCTCCCACTAAACTATATATTAAGTAACGTATATGAAGTAAGAAAATTTGAATAATTTTAAAATGAATCATATTATTAATGATCAACTCCTAAAAAATATTAAAACCCCTTAACCCCACAACATCTAATATTATAATTTTCATAACACATTTTTTCTACTTAAAACACTTTCTGTGTACGTAATCATCATTCATAGAATCCTTTCTATCATGATTTTTCCTTGAATGTTATATTTTCACCTTATGTTTCGATTATTATAGTCCTTTATTTTTTATGTTTTAACTTCCCTAATTCCAAACATATTTTAACTATTTTCATAGATGAAATATTGTCTTCATAATATAATGCAATAGTTTAAAAAAACATTTTGCTTAATAAATATATATTCTTTCTTTTAAGATTGAATTTTAAAAACATAAACCATTGTATCCATGTATTATATGTTTTTCTAACTATTTTGAGTAGTTTCTTTTTAAAATTAGGATATTATTCTTTAAACTATTCAACTGTGGTGGTGTGATAAACTCTCTTATATTTTAAAAAATATCTCAAATAAACTATATTATCCCAGATAAACCAATTTTTCCCTCTATTATTCTCAAGCATGTTATATAATCTGATGAATCATTAAACATGTGTAATGAATTCATCATCTCATACTTCACATAAAATTATTTGTTAAGAATCATTTTCTCTTATCATATAGTATATATAAAATGAAAAGAAAAACATCTTTTATTTTGATCAATCTGGTCATGATATTCCTTTTAATTCAAATAAATGACTTAGAAACCCTTTTTCTTAATCATTTGGACACAAACTATAAGATTTATCAGTTGTGTCCATAACATTTGACTCTTTTATATGTAAAAAAAGTTAAAAAGATATACACTTGGTATCATATTCACTCAAAAATAAAATAATTTAAATCGATAACATTGATACCGAACACGAAATCTCCAAGGATATTCTAAATCTTTTTGAAGTATACTATAAAATTCCATCATATTGATAAATATTACTTGTTTCTTGAAATTTAACTTTTTTTTAATTGATATTTTTCAATTTTTTATAACATTATTTGACTCTACAACTAAATTTTCTTCTAATACTTTTAAATTTTAATAACTTGTGCTATCAATACAATTCCAAAACCTAGGCATCACAAGAACAATTTATCTATCATTAATAATTTGAGAAAATATATTAAACATGTATAGTAATAATTAACATTCTAAACACAATTCCAAATATTATTTTAGAATAAATTCTATAAATATATCTATCTTTAATTAAACCCTCAATTAATCATTTAATTCATCTCATAAGAATCTATTTGATCCACCTATTTAACTAATTAAACATTAACTTACAAGGAAGGACATTTTCCTTAACACATAGAACATTACTTTAATAATAATTTTTATTTAAGACATTTTTCGAACCGAGTATGTGTCCTTCATTAATCATATTTAATTAAAATTTCGATCTAAAATTTAAATTTTATGATGATGAAATCATTTACCTATAAATGGTACTTTTATCAAATGATTTTTCAGTTTTAAAAATATACAATAAAGAATTTGTTTAAAATTTTATTTAACTAAAATGATAACCCCTTTGAAAGTACATAATATCCATTAGTTTTCCAAGATCCATATTTAACTAGGATTGGTGTCTCTTTTGTGGTTTTAAATTACTCATATATTTAGGTAGGATATTGTGTCAATCGTATCGTATATGTCTCTTGGATTTTTGAGAAGATAACTCTTCATCCAATCCATTATATAGATAAAATATACTTCATTCCTTAGGTAACATAATCCTATTAGGGTCCACCAACTTTGTGTAACCTAAATAAAATTACTAGAAGACACACTTAATCATATTAGGGACACCCATTACTATATATAATTATACACGATAATACAGGGGCACCCATCAATGGAATGACCAACCAAGTTGGATGACCGAGGTCATGAAAGGTTTTAACTTTTTTAGGAATCATTAACCTACTATTTTTAATGGGATTTAATCTCACCATTTTTAACATGTCATTCCATTTATATTTACTTATTCTTTTAATAATGTTTTTTTTAATCCTATCTTCTCCACCAAACCTATATGTTCAAACCATATTGATGTGAAACTCTTTGGAAAACTCATAACATGTATTACTAACCCGAATTAAAATCTAATTATATTTATAAATATCTTAATGAATAAATGTATAAGGTAACTAAATTTCTTCTTGTAAACACTTCTAATTATATGAAATCAATAATCCTTATAAAATGAAAGTCGAAACCACAAATTATCAACCCTTACTTTTCTTTACAAGGAACATGTTTATAGGTTAGGGGCCAGTCTGACCCAAAGTACTTCTACCTATCGATACATTACTCTAGAATGAAATAAATTCCTTTATAATTCTAACAATGATATGTATAAATCCTGATTTACTTCTTAAATATTTTTTTATAACCTATAACAAGCCAAATTCGTGGTATAAGAGAACTAAATCCATTATAATAACTTGCATGTAGCTCATTACAAGCTTGTATAACAATTCATAGAAGTAGTTTGAAATTTAATACTAAATTATATATTTAATATTTATAAAATAAAACTAATTTTCATATATAATACAAAAGGGAATAGATTAAATACATGAAAATTTAAAAAATTGAATTTGAGATTCATTATTTATCGATAATTAAAAAATAAATCTATATTTTTTGTCTATATAACTTATCTAGGTATTATGGACTTTCTATAATTAATTAATATAAACACATTATTTTTATTCTCCATATTAAATCTTTTATATTATTCGTTATATGTAAATTACATTTAACAAAAATGATATAATGTAAAATATAAACATTTTATATACAAAATCTATTACGTAAAAAGTTTAAATAACATAAATATCACATATTTAAAAATATTTAAATATTATCATATGAATTATAAAAACATGATTTGATATGGTTTAAATAAATTCACAATTATGACATTAAATTTGAACAATTAAAATTATATATTATGGAAAAATAAAAATATTATATATAATATGTTTTATATTTTTACCTTGTTTTGTAATAAATAATCATTTTATAAACTAAGCTTATAATTTATTCTATAAAATTTTGAATAATATATATTAATATTAACTTTTAATATTGTGGTTATTTATTTATCTAATGTTTCATAAATAATTCTCTAATTTAAAAAAATATATTTATAATTAATTAATTTATAAACAATACTATAAATTATGTTAATAACCCAAAGAAAATTTTATCATAATTTTAAACAATTAATAAATAATATAATTCAAGTTATAATTAAATTTTAAAAATATAATAATTTTTCTTAGTATATTGTTTTTAATGATATCCCTATAATGTAGTTTACATTAGAGAGGCCACGATGCACATAGCTCTACAACTCAATTAATCAATTTTATCAATTGAAAATAAGTCTATATAAGTTAAAATAAGTGTCAGGATGCATGAATGATGTAATTCCCTGACCCTAGTTACCTAGAGTTGGTTCATTATTTTAATACATTGTTATGATTATAAGGAATCAAGTCCTGAAAGACCGATCAGTTTAGTAGTCTTGGAAAATAGATTACATACATGGACATTACATTACATTTTAGAAAATAAAACACAAAATAAATGTTCCTTTGAGAATGCCAATAATACCATAGCTTAACCCTGCTTATCAATCATAATACACTTCTTGGAATCCTGAGAAAATTAAAAGATAGAAAGGGGTGAGCATAGATTCTTAGTAAGGATAACAATATAGCAAAAACTTTCATAAATAAGAATAAAAATTTAAGGAAATGTATAAGACTAAAACAAAAGCCTTTTTAAACATAAACATCATCATAATATGGAAAAGATACAATAAAATAATTCCATTTATTTATTGACATGGATGTTCTACTAGTCGAAAAATATCATGCAATATGAATACCCACATTAATAATGATGGAATGTATAATGCCAGACTATCATAACCACATAGTCAAGGCCTTGTGCCAAAAATACAAATAAGATTTTGTCATGGCCATGTGCCAAGACACTATTTTTACTCATGAGACCTACCGATGCATCAAGGTGTTATAGCACACTCCACCTGTCACTTACTAAGTCCAATGCATTGCTCATATGAAAAGGTTTAAACATTACATAAACATTCGTATTAAAACTGGAATAAGAAATATCAATACATTACCCATAAACCATGAATGGTATAAAAATAACACATCCATATTCAAACATATCACAAAACCATCAATACAATTCTGCAGATTTGTATCATAATAAATCAACCTCACAGAAGTTTAAAATCCATTAAAGGATTTTGACATAGATGAAAATGATTTGAAAAAATCTTTGAGAGAAATATCCATTTTTCATGAAAACATTTAAAAGTCACACAATTTAGAAAGGAATGCATTTAAATAAATTTTTTAATCAAAGTTTCCCATACCACTTTGAAACTTTTGAAAGTTGTTAACATTTTAAAACATTCATGTCTTTTTAAATAAATCCTTAAAACCATTTTAAAAACATGGACATTAATGAGAATGGTTTAGAAGGATAAATCATTAAAACATGTAAAATGATGTTTTAGTAAAACTCCCCTTAAAATAATCCATTTGAAAACTATTTTATGAAACATGGTCGTGGATAACAAATAGTTCCCAGAAGACACTTACATAAAAATAGCCTCGGATAATAAAGAGATTATAAAATTAACCTTTACCTTGCACTTTCCATTAGTCGAGGGTACGTTTAACCTCTTGTAAGATGATCGTAGTATTTTTTTTAAATTATAAAAGAACCATATTAATATTTATGATATCATACATGATTTAATTATTACTTTATACTTCTTATTTAATAATAATTTCCATGTTAAATTAATATTTCGGGTAATAATCGATTTCTTTATCTTATGTGTGTTAACTTGTTACTCTTGATTGTATCACTTAGAACTAGATTCAAATACTTCAAGAATATAAAATATTATTTATATATCATATATATTTAGAATATAAATATTCATAATATACATATATATGAAATGAATAACACCGTTTATGGAGATGGTATTCTGTACATACGCATAAACGTTGTTCGTGTTTTCATATCATATTGAGCGAAACTAAGTGAATAAGATATATGTAAGTACATACATACATATATATATCCAGGAGCATTATTATTTCATATATTAAATACTTATTAGTAATATATATTTTTATAATCTTCGATGAAAGGTGGTCGTGGAAATGTATCTCATCGCGTTGTGGATACGGTAATCTGTACGTACGCACGAGCGACATTATCATTTCCTTAAAGGTGTGAAATTGGTTGGTATATTAATTTTAAAGCTACATTACCATGTTATGTTAATTATTTATATACATATATAAGATACTAGAGTTATTCTTTTAGAATGGAAACAACAAAGAAAGAGTAAGAGGAAGAACAACAGAACATGAAAGATGGTGGTGAAATCATTACCTCTTCTTCGGGTTCTTCATTTTGATTTGATCAAAAGGGCTCCTTAGGTTGGATTTATGACCAAAGGAATGCCTCTAGGATAAAGGTAGGATAGTTGGTAGTATATTTTTTCTGGTTTTTTCCAATCCAAATGGCTTCGAAGTTGTGAATTAGAGAGAAGGGGGAGTGCCCTTTAATAAGAGGGGTGAGGGGCACCTTGGGAAAATCTAGAAATATTATTTCATAATAAAATAATTTTAGGTTTCTAATGGATAAAAAATAGATAATTTAAATTATAAGGTGAGGATGGGTCGAAATCCATTCAAACAATATGTTTTAGACAGGTTTGGGTCACTATATTAACTTTATCTTTTAGATTTAACTCTTAGTTAAATAGTTTGACATTTACCATGTCTCTTTGAATTTTTATATTATATGGTTAATAAACATACTATATACTTCAAATAGAACCTCAAGTGGTTCATTAATGATACACTGTCATTATATAAGTCCTTTTTTTGATCCGTATATTTTTATGAATAGAATATCAATTAATAATATAATATTTATTTTAAAAACTATTTTATATCAATTTTAACACTATTTGGTATTTGTTTTTTGATAAAATAATAACAGCATTATTACATCAAAAAAAATAAATTGATTCATCAATAACATGTAATATTCACTTATAAAATTCGTGGATGTCATAAAAACATTGAAATTATATTTATTATAATATTTATAACACCATTTATTTGATTCATTCATTAATAAGGTAATTACTGCATCATCATTGTGTCATTAATAAATTTAATTATTTAATGTCTAAAATTTATAAATAAAATACAATTATTTAGAAACATATTTTATCTTTATAATTAATATTTATAGATGAATATATCGTATGTATAACTCTATATTAAAAAAGGTTTAGTTATTAAACTTTGATTTTAACTCTTTTAACTCTTCTATAAATAAAATAATAATAAATGTCATTATCTAATCCAAGTGGACCTAAAGGGTCATATTTTATTCCTAAGGTTTTTTCTGGTTAGATTAACCATATCCAATAGAATTAGGACATGTGTTAGGGTAATAATAATATCATTTTTACCCTTAATTACCCTATTTAATTTTAACTGTGGAAAATAAAAGTATAAAGTTATTATTCACCAAAAATTATTTTTATCTTATTGAACCACATTTTACTCCTTGATATGAACTGTTTATCATGGAGTTTCTAAATTCAACTCATATAAGTGGTAAAATTAAGTTTTCTGTAAATTTGCAAATGCTCATAGGTGGTGGGTAAAACACGGTAAAAAATTCGATACAATTTTTATATATCTAAATTTATTATAATCTGGCTCTAATAAATTACATTGAATTTATATAGGTATTATGTATCTATTTTTACCTAAAAAAATTAAATAAAATAAATAATTATTTAAATAAAAATTTGGTTTTAAACAATAACTCAGTGTTTTTCACTGTTCATCAAAAACAGAATGTTTTCCGGAAAATACCAAAAATTCACCCTAATCTAATTTTGATATTCCGAATTCAAAAATGAATTCAATTTTACCAATTTTGAAAACATAGAAGTTTCATTAATTAATTTAAAATTAATTATTGTTTTCAAAACCAAGAAGCGTATTTTTAAGAAAAAATAACTATCAAAAGATTAACACTTGTTTATGTCCAATTGCAAAGTGAAATTACATAAAATGACCATCATTGGATTAAATGGTAAAAATATAATCTAATTATACTTTCAAAACATTAAAATTTATAATTCAACAATATAAATTATTTTTATTAAAAAAGTTGTTTTCAGTTAAAATATAGTATTTTCACTATTCACCTACATATGAGAGTTATCAGAAAAACACAAAAAAAATTATTGATATAAAATTATTATGTTCCAATTCTAAAGAACAAGTTTATTTTTTCAAATTGAATATATAAAAGTTTCAAATATTGGATTTAAAAAAGGTTCGCCATTAAATGGCGGTAAAATTGCTTTTTTTAAAGAATATTTTTTTTATCTGAAACAAAGTTTTATTTGTTCTTAAATTATGTCTAAGAAATTAATAATATGGATTATAAAATTATATGGATTATATAAAGTTCAAAATTCAGTTAATAATATTCATAACCGCTTTTGAACGGCTAGTTTTTTAAGTCGTGGTGCGCTTGAACTTAGTGTTGCGTGTAGTGAAAGTTATTGAATTTCTTTGAAGAAATAACGTACTATGAAATCTTGGGGTGTTACATTCTTACCTCCTTCAATAAATTTCATCCTCACAATTTGAAATTTATCTTTGAAAATAAAAGGTTGAAAATAGAAAATACCTTTGTGGGAAAACCCAAATCGTAAATTGGGTTAATAAAATTTAATCTTAATAAGAGGAAAGAAATTTATATATATATATACACACACACTTGACAAGTAGAGTTTCATCATTCAACTAATTCCTACCACAAACTCATCTTTCACTCCAAATTATTTCAAAAAAAATTATTTATCCAAATCGTATAAGGTTCTAAAAATAATGGATTTATAATTCATTTCTCATACTATTTAAAAAAAACTAAATTATACCAACTAGTACATCATGTTGTACAGTGGTAGGTGATGCACCTTTGTGTCTCTTCAGTTGTGAGTTCGAGTCTCGTGGCATTGTCGGACGTGACTAGTTGTCACCCAACCTCTGAGTTGTCCTTTTTATAACAATCCAAAAATAACTTTAACAATAGTATCCAATTTCAAACTTAATTCATTCCAACTTTTAGAATTATCCAAAATACTTATATCCAAACTCTCAGTCGAAAATTTATAAGGAAGTTAAACACAATGAAGACCCTTTTTTCCTGGTAATAACATGTGAACGCCTTCATTATGTATTCTTTTAAAACACCGCAACATCCTGAATTACCATAAAACCTTATTGATTACATTCAATATCCCTTATTCCTTATAGAATGCTGGATATAATCTTTCTATCCAAAAAAGTTTTAAACTCCAACAATGATGGAATATAAAAATCATTAATCATTTTCAAGGAAGTCAAGAATATTAAATATAATTTATCTAAATCAACCATCTCTTATTACAAAATCACTACCTCATTATCAGGACCATATTAAGGATTACCTTTCCTTAAACCATGTATTCTCCAAAAAGTGTAGCTTACTATTAAAT
Source organism: Viscum album (assembly GCA_963277665.1). NCBI lineage: Eukaryota > Viridiplantae > Streptophyta > Magnoliopsida > Santalales > Viscaceae > Viscum > Viscum album. The sequence goes on from OY728135.1 coordinate 21,242,250, forward strand.
CACTTTTCTTAGGACCATATAATCTCAAATCCTCAATAAAATAGTACTACAGTACAATCCTTATTTATCTCCATAATTCATGTAACCAGTATATTGTGGATACAACACTCAAATGAAATAACCCTATAATAAAAACATAAGAACACTAGTCATTTATATTCATCTAAGGTAGTATCATAACTTGATTATTATCATATAACATCATTTGTGGTATACTCTTATGAATGGGAAATTGATTTGCGTAGTGTCTCAATGCCTTGAAGATGAAGCATTTTACATTTGAAAACTTTTTCTTACCCTATAAATCACATACTTGGTGTCCTTTTTCTCCAAACTTATAACAAACACTCGTTCCCTTTAAGCATTTACCAAGGTTATTCTTTCCACATTTATCATATATTGCAAAATCATTCTTTACCCTCTTCCCTTTATCCCTCTTTCTCTCTTTCATCCTTTTCTTCTCTTTCTTCACTTAAAAGCCATAGCAATCAGTTAATTCTTTACTTATCTTATTAACACATGATATTAATTCATCATATTTTGAGAATACATGGAGACTATTTCCATTCTAAAAATTCGATTAATACAGCGAAATATATGATCCTTCTTACTCTTTGGATCATACGTATTGTTGGAGTTCACATTCCTTCTACTGGGAACCATTTCTATAAAATGGAATATACTAGGTCAGTTTATGAATTGCAATGGATAATTCCAAACGTGTAAAATACCTAATGTAAATCGTACAGTTTATGAATATAATCCATAATCACAATAATATTTTCTTTGAGGAGGTATATACTTATACATCCTTCAAAATTATTTGTAAAGAAAATAAGAATAATCCTAAGCATATCCCCTGGGAGTGTCATAACCAAGAGTGCAGAAAGGCCTATTGTCGTGCACCAGTTCCCATTTGAGTCTATCTTAAAGAGATTTTTTTGGGTTTTACCTTTAGGTACAACTGTGGTAGAGCTGCCTCTACCTGCTCGTATCCAGACAAGGAAGAATTTCTTGGAAAACTCATAAAATATATACATTACCAAAATTCTAATAACATCTTCTATACTAATCCTCAAAGTCTATCTTAGGGTAAGGTGATCTAATCAGAGCTTATCTAAATCTAGTTTCCAAGTTTATTGTTAAACATCCTTTGATACCAACTATAATTCCCCAACCCTAGTTACCCATAGTCGATGCATTATTTTAATACATTGACATGATTACAAGGAATAAAGTCCCGAAAGACCGATCAGTTTAGCAGTCTTGGAAAATAGATTACAAACATGGACGTTACATTACACTTTAGAAAATAAAACAAAACATAAATGATATTTTGTTAACTCCATTAGTCCCTTAGATTAACCCTTCTTATTAATAATAATACACTTCTTGGAATCCTAAGAAAATTAAATCATATAAAGGGGTGATCTCAGATGCTCAGTAAGGATAACAATATAACGGAAACCTTCATAAATAAGTATAAACATTTATGGCAATGTATAAGACTAAAAAAGCCCTTTTTAAACACAAAATTCAGAATAAAATGGAAAATATACAATAAAATAATTCCATTAACTTATTCACAAGGATATTCTACTAGTAGAATAATCACATGCAATATCAATAGCCACTTTCATAATGATGGAATGCATAATGCCAGACTATCATAACCTCATAGTCAAGGCCTTGTGACAAGACTAAAATTAATATTTTTTCAAGGACTTGTGCCAAGACACTATTTTGTCTCATGAGACCTACCGATGCATCGAGGAGCTATAGTGGGCTCCACCCGTCACTCACTAAGTCCAATGCACTCCTCATATGAAAAGGTTTAAACATAACATTAACATTCATATTAAAAATGACATACAAAATTTCAATACATTACCCATAAACCATGAATGGTATAAAAATAACACATCCATAGTAAAACATATCACAAAACCTTCAATACAATACAGAATATTTTTATCATAATAAATCAACTTCAAACAAGATTAAAATCCATTAGAGGATTTTGACATAGATGAAAATGATTTGTAAAACTCTTTGAGAGAAATATCCATTTTTTCTTGAAAACATTTAAAAGTAACACAATTTAGAATGGAAGAAATTTAAATAAATTTTTGAATCAACGTGTCCCATACCACTTTGATACTTTTGAAAGTAGTTAACATTTTAAAACATTCAGGTCCATTTAAATAAATCCTTAAAACCATTTTTGAAAACATGGACATTAATGAGAATGGTTTAGAAGAATAAATCCTTAAAATATTTAAAATGATGTTTTAGTAAAACTACCCTTAATAAATTCTTTTGAAAACTATTTTATGAAACATGTACATGGATAATAAATATGTCCCAGTAGATACTTACGTAAAAACAACCTCGGATAATAAAGAGATTGTAAAATTAACTGTTACCTTGCACTTTCCTTTAGTCGAGGGTACGTTTAACCTCTTGTATGAAGATCATAGTATGTTATTAAATTATAAAAGAACTATATTAATATTTATTATATCATACATGATTTATTTATGATTTTATACTTCCCATTTAATAATAATTTCAGTATTAATTTAATATTTCAGGTAATAATCTCTTTCCTTATCGTACATGTTTTAACTTGTTACTCTTGATTGTATCACTTAGACCAAGATTCAAATAATTCAAGAATATAAAACATGATTTATATATCATATATATTTAGAACATAAATATGTATAATATACATATATATGAAATGAATAACACCGTTTATGGAGATGGTAGTCTGTACGTACGCATAAACATTGTTCCCGTTTTCATATCATATTGAACGGAACTAAGTGAATACGATATATGTATGTACATATATATATTTTTATATATATCTCCAGTATAATTATTATTTCATATATTACATACTTATTAGTAATATATATTTTTATAATCGTCGATGAATGGTGATTGTGGAAATGAATCTCATCGCTTTGTGGAGACGGTAATCCGTACGTACGCACGAGCGACAATATCATTTCCTTAACGGTGTGGAGTTGGATGGTATATAAATTTTATAGAGACATTATCATGTTATTTAAATTATTTATATACATATTACTCATCATTATATCCATCAAAATAACATAGTGTTGAATAACAAATTACACCACGGCGTGAAGACGATAAGCCGTACGCACGCATACATGGTGACATTATAATTCATAAGATGGATAGAATAATGAAAATAGTTGTTCCATATTTATAATAACATCACAGTATATATAAGATACTAGAGTAATTATTTTAGAATGGAAACAACAAAGAAAGAGTAAGTGGAAGAAAAAGAGAACTTGAAAGAGGGTGGTGAAATCATTACATCTTCTTCGGGTTCTCCCTTTTGATTTGATGAAAAGGGATCCTTAGGTTGGTTTTATGACCAAAAGAATTCCTCTAGGATGAAGGTAGGATAGTTGGGAGGATATATTGTCATGTTTGGACGAGCCAAATGTCATTGATGGTGAGAATTAGAGTGAAGGGGGTGCCCTTTTATAAGAGGGGTGAGGGGAACCTTAGGAAAAGCTAGAAATATTATTTTATAATAAAATCATTTTCGATTTATACTGGCTCCAAAATAGATTATTTAAAGGATTAGGTGGGTATGGGTATAAAATCACTCAACCAATAGGTTTTTGATAGGTTTGGGTTACTATATTAACTTTTTCTTTCATATTTAACTCTTAGTTAAATAGTTTGACATTTACCATGTATTTTTGTATTTTTATATTATATGATTTGTAAACTTAATATATACTTCCAAGAGAACCCCAAGTGGTTCATTAATGAGACACCTATCATTATATAAGTCTTTTGGACAAAACATATATTTTTATGAATAGAATATAAATTAATAATATTATATATGTTTTAAAAACTATTTAATATCAATTTTGATACTATTTGGTATTTGTTTTTTGGTAAAATAATAACATCATGATTACTTGAAAAAAATAAATTTAATCAATCCTAACATGTCATATTCACCTATAAAATTCGTGGATGTCATAAAAACGTTGAAAGTGTATTTAGTTTAAAATTAATAATACAATTTATTTGATTCTTTCATTAATAAGGTAATTACTCTATCAATATTGTGTCATTAATAAATTTAATTATTTAGTCTCTAAAAATTATAAATAAAATACCATTATGTAGGAAATATTTTTATCTTTCTAATGAATATTTATTGTAGAATTTATCTTATGTATAAATCTATATTAAAAATGGTTTTGTTATTAAATTTTGATTTTAACTCTTTTAACTCTTCTTTAAATAAAATAATAATAAAAGTCTTAATCTAATCCAAGTGGACCTAAAGGGACATATATTATTCCTAAGGTTTCTTTTGGTCGAATTAAACTTATCCAATAGAATTAGGACATGTTTTAGTGTGATAACAATATCCTTGTTACCCTTAATTACCCTATTTACTTTTAACTATGGTAAATAAAAGTAAAAACTTACTATTCACCAAAAATTCTTTTTATCTTATTGAACAACATTTTAATCATTGATACTAACTATTTCTCTCATATTTTTGAAATTAAACTCATAGAAACTATAAAATTAAGTTTTATGTAAATTTTCAAATGCTCCTAGGAGGTGGGTAAAAGACGGTAAAAATTTCGATAATATTTTTATATATCTAAAAATATTATAATATGAATCCAATAAATTACATTGAATTTATATATTTATTATGTATCTATTTGTCCTAAAATAAATTTAAATAAAATAAATAATTATTTAAATAGAAAGTTGGTTTTAAACAATAACTCAGTGTTTTTCACTATTCATTAAAAATTGACAGTTTTCAGAAAAATACCAAAAATTCACACTAAGCTAATTTTGATATTACGAATTCAAAAATGAATTTTATTTTACCAATTTAAAAACATATAAGTTGCATTAATTAATTTAAAATTATTTCTCGTTGTCAAAACAAAGAAGCGTATTTTTAAGAAATAATAACAATCAAAATACTGACACTTGTGTATGTCCAATTTCAATGTGAAATTACATAAAATGAAAATCATTGGATTAAATGGTAAAAATATAATCTTATTGTACTTCCAAACTGTAAAAATTTACAATTCAACACTATAAATTATTTTGATTTAAAAAGTTGTTTTCAGTTAAAATATAGTATTTTTCATTATTCACCAAAATATGAAAGTTATCATAAAAACACCAAAACATTATTGAAACTAAATTATTATGTCCTGATTCTAATGAAAAATTTTAGTTTTTCAAATTTAATATATAAATATTTCAAATATTGGATTTAATAAGGGTCCGCCCTTAAAAGATGGTAAAATTTCATTTTTTTAAAATACTTCTTTCATCTGAAAAAAAAATGTATTTGTTCTTAAATTATGTCTAAGAGACTCATAATATGGATTCTAAAATTATAAGGATTATATAAAGTTTAAAATTCAGTTTATACTATTCATAACCGCTTTTGAATGACCAGTTTGGTAAATCGTGGTGCACTTGAACTCAGTGTTGTGTATAGTGAAACTTATTGAATTACTTTTAAGAAATAACATACTATGAAATCTTAGGGTGTTAAAAATTATATTAATTCAGTGTAATGGTGTATAGAACCAAATCTTGATGTACATAGACATTAAAATACTTTTTCATAATACTTAAATCATGAAAAAAATAGACTCCCAAAGACCGTATTAGTTTAGTGTCTTTGGAAACTTGGAACATAATCTTCTAATCATGGTGAAAGATCTTCAATATCTCCCATAAAGATCTTCCACTTTGGTTTTCTTACCTAAAAACATTCTTTATATCCTGGGTAAAAGAATATATAAAAAGGGGTGAGCTCAAATTCTCAATAAGGATAAACCTGGAGAACATAAAACAATCCCAACACTTTTGAACGTATGAACATGAACATAAAACATCAAAATCATGAGTAATGAAATAAATATTGGTAGTTCATACGGAATAGATCAAAAAATAACATTAATCATGATAAAATAGAATGTGGAATAAAACATGTAAATGTGGAAAACCATTAAACACATGATATGATTTCCATAGTAGCCAAGGCATTGTTGCCAATACCATCATAGTGGACAAAGTCTGTTACTGAATCGAGTTCACTCCTTGTTCCAGTCCTATATCACTGAACCAGATTAACTTTCTATCCATACATGTCTATCTCATGAGATATCAACCTTTACCCAATTCATTGGAGGGAGATATAGGTCCCACTCAACTCATAATGATATCATTCTTACGTGTTCAGCAAAATAAACATAAATCATTCAACATAACCCAATGAATAAAATGGGTTTCATAAACATCATCCCATCATAACATAATCCATATAAAACAAATGGATATCAATTTATCATAAGAAAAGTGACACCATGTAAATCATAGAGTCATTATACTTGAAAAATACACATATGAAATAATGTCATCTTAGATGGAAAATGGTTTTGATAAAACACTTGAAAAGAATTCTTGAGGAAAATATCCTTTATTCTTCAAAATCATTTTCCTTTCACAAAATGCAATTCTATTTTAAAAGAAATGGATTTTGTTGAAAATATTCATGAAATATTGTAGATTAACCTTCATTAAAATAAGGTGATATATAATCATAAAAATACGTTCATGCCATATAAGTTAAAAAAACATTATCCTCGTACTTTGAACAGAAAAGTTAAAAAGTACCACGTATGGTAAACAAAAGAAAGATTTTGTCCCTAACACAAAGTAAAAGTCAAGAGAGGTAAAAATGACTTTAAATATAAATGGATTAATATTAAACACATTATCAATACATTTTTATGGACATGGATTAAAAATATAACCCCAGTAAATACTTACAAATAAACAATCTCAGATAAGAATGAGATTGGAATATTTATCCCTTACCATAGGTCCAATTTCATCCGTACGTGTCCAAAACTCTTGTATAGTGGATTTAAACATATTATTAACTTGTAACTGAAACATAATAATATTTATTATATCATATATGATTCACTTATGAAATTATATTACTCGTTCTTTTATTAATTCCATGTTAAAGCAGTATTTTGGGTAAAATCGTTTTATTTATCGTACGTGGTTGGACTTGTTGCTCTTGATATTATTACTTATATCCTGATTTACTTAATTCCAGAATGTAAAACATTATTTATATATGACATATCTATTCATCATATAAATATATATGGTATATCAATAAATTTAATGAAATACACAGTTCATGGAGATGGTAGGTCGTACGTACGCATGAACCCTGTATTCGTTTCCTTCTTGAATTGAATGGAATTATATAAATGAAACATATATGAACATAAATACAGTATCATTATTATGTCATATCATTCATGATTATTTATTATATATACTTTATAATTATTCTTGAATGGTTAACATGGAGAATTAATTTCATCGCGTCGTGGAGACAGTAATATGTACGTACGCACAAGCGATGATATCGTTCCCATAATTATTGAATGGAATTTGAGTTGATGATATAATATCTGAGAATCGGTATGATGTTATAAAAACTATATATAATTATTATATACACAATTATACCCATTCAAGTAAGGTGGTGGTGGAAAAACATATTACACCACGGCGTGGAGACGGTATTTCGTACGTATGCACGCGTGGTGGAAAACATATTACACCATGGCGTGGAGACGGTATTCCATACGTATTCACGCATAGTGATTTTGTTTTCCAGTGGATGGATGGAGGGTGAAATAGGGTTGTTTGATATTTATAATTATATATCTGTATATGAGTGATACTTATGTTATTACTTTATAATGAAACAAATAAATAATAGGAATTAGAAGAAGAAAGAAACTTGAAAGAATCGGTAGAAGAGATTACCTCTTCCTCGACATGCCCCTTCTAAACGTTCTCTTAGGGCATTAGAGTTGGTCTTTTGAGAATACCCGAACCACTATGATATAACTAGAGATGTTGAGAAGAGAAATGGTCAGGGGTTGACCGAGTTTGAAGGCTGAAAATTGTGTGTGGAGGAGAGGGAGGAGGTGACCTTTTATAAAGGAGGAGAGGGGCACCTTTAGAAACATAAGAAATATTAATTTATAATAAATTCCATCCCCACTTAAAAACCTCCAAAAATGACTCAATTCCAATATAAGATATTATAGGGTTGTAATCTTATCATCCAATAAAATTTAGACATGTTGTGAATTTATTTTAAACCTTATCAAATTGATTTATCCTTATTTAATCCATTTATTTTTATTTGTGGTCATAATATTCTACATTTAAAATTGTTATAAATAATTACTTATGTGTTGTGAATTGATTATAATAGGATAATTTATGAAATTGAAGACCAAATAAATTTAAATTTATAATTTTTAAATATTTTTGTGACTTTAAACAATTTTTTAATATGTTATTTTTATAAAATAACAATAGTGTCAATTCTGACACTATTTATTTATTTGAATTTAAATAAAATCTACATAGAGGATATATTCGGAAAAAAAATATTTAATAGATTCCTAATATTTCATATTCATCTATAATATTCCTAGATCACATTAAATAGTTCATATACTATTTTTTTTTAAAAACCATTTATTTGATATTTTAATCAATAAAATAATTTCAACATCACTATTGTGTCATCCTTGATGATAATTATTTAATCCCTAAAGATTATAAATAAATTTACATGATGTAGATAATTTTATTAGATTTATGGATACTATTCAGGTTCAAATTTTTATGAAGTTTATCACTAAATTAAAATTATTACACTTATAAGATATAAGATAGTGACATGTGTCACTTTCTTTAGTTTTATTTATAATTATATCATTTTAATAGTCACTAGTCCATGAAACGAATCTATTCTAACCCTTAGGTGATATGGGTAAACTTTTATTCATCCAGTAGAATTTTGGTAGGTGTTAGGAAAATTTTATAATCTTATTTTTACCCTTAATTGCCTGATTTACCTTTAACTGTAGTAAATAAATATTATAGTAGATACTATTAATAATCTCAAAAAAAAGTAATCTATTAACATAATTTGGACCCACTGAATCCAAATAGGGAATCCATTTTTCAAAATTCAAAACACATAAGATACAATAATTAATTTAAAATTAATCACGTTGTTAAGAAAATGGGTTTTTAAAGTTAAAACATTGTCAAAGATTGAAATGTTTTTACCTATGAATTCAATATAAAATTAATGGTATTGACATGCATTATATTAAATGGTAAAAATATATTCTATTTATACTTTAGAACCATTCAATATTATAATTTAACCACATAAATTATCTCGATGAAAAAAGTTGTTTTTAATTATAATTTTGCTTACTTTTACTATTCATTATAATAAGAAACTTATCAGAAAAATATCAAAAATTTATCCAAAGTTAATTTTTATATCCTGATTCCAAAGAAGAATTTTATACTATCAAATTGAATTTTTAAACATGTCAAAAACTATATTTCAAGTGGGTGCGCCATCAAAAGGCTGTAAAACAGCATTTTTTGAAAAATACTCATTTTACGCAAAATATTTATTTTTCTCTCATACCATGTTCTAGAAAATGTGTAAGATGAATTATAATGTCATAAAATTCAAAATTTAGTGACTACTATTCATAACGGCTAGTTCATAATAATATTATAATAATATAGTTGTTTAGTGAAACCTGGTATTGCGTACTACACACGCTATCAAGGAAAGTCGTGATTGTGTGTAATGCAAGCCAAGTCAGGGATGCCTGTAGTGCAAGATAAAATTGGTTTTTCATATAACATAATCAAAACTTATTTTATTTATACATTAAAAAAAATCTATACTTAATGTTTCATAGAATAATTTCCACAAAACGAACTTGAAATTGTGTGTAACACGAGCCAAGAATACTGTTTCGTATACTGGAAGCTAATATAGTGTTATGTATAGTACAAGATAAACTTGGTGTAGTATACAATAGAAGAAATCAAAGAAATTAAAAAGTAATATATCTCATAAAATCTCTGTGTGTTATATTCTACCCCCTTAAAATGAATTTCACCCTCAAAATTCGTCGGGGTTATAAATCGTTTACGACTTGAAAGTTTCATTCATAGAAACACACATAGTAAAAATGAATACTAAAACTTAATTTTGAAAAGTGATGTCTGAAACATAACGGTTACCCATATTAACTCCTCACTAGGTTTCCACATAGATGAACATAGGTGAAAACATGGATATCGAAGAGAAATATAACCATCAACTTCTGATGAAGAGTGGTAGAGGACATGGCTATGAAAAATCCAACAATCACAAAGCCATAAATTTTTTATGATCTAAGGTATCATCTGATTCATCGAATGTGAGGGTACTAGGACAATTTTTTTGATTTTCAAGAACATTTCCCTAATGTTGAAGAATTAAAAGAAATACTTACTTGATTTTGGTACAATATCACTATTGTTTGTGCCTTGAACAATTTCCACCTCATCTCTTAATGAAATGAAGTTGAATTTGTCTTCCGTGAAGTGTTAGCAGATCATGCGATAGAATGATAGGTCATTCCATCTGTCGCAAACATAAGGTTAGAAAACGTTATATACATAAGTCCATATTATGGTGAGAATAACCATATATGATTTCAAAAATGGACTTATACTTCAACTATCATACTACTTAATAAAATAAAACTAATTTCTACAAACCAGGGACTTCCTGTAGGCTAGTGGTAGGCGATAAATGCACGTCTTACTTTGGTTGTGGGTTCGATTCCCGCATCCTTGTCCGACACGACGGGTTGTCACCCATCTTATGGGTTTTCCTTTTTCTAAAACTATACTATTACAACATTCTTGAAATAATTTCAAAAATTTGTAGCCTTAAACAATACTATCTGATGTCCAACTTAATTCATTCCAACCTTTAGGCTTATTGGAAATACATCTATCCAATCTCATAGTATACATAAAATGACTACTAGAAAGGTCATCTACCAATCATGTGAATACAATAATTTATCCCCCATATATCATAAGATATATCTAGTTGGTCACATTTCAAACATTTGAATTCCTTAATCATGTATTCTCTTGAAAAATGAATACAAATTCAACCTTAGTGAAAACATGAATACTGTCAAAAGTTAACTCTTTCCAAATACCAAAATCCCAAAATTTCCATATACTCAAACCATGATATCACTTTGCCCTTATATTAGTCATGAGATCATTAATAATATCCAAAATATTATTTTCTCCTTATCCATTCATTATGTGCATATCATTTTCTTTCCATAAATATCTGAATAACCATTTATGGTTACCGATACAATTCAACATATACTTTCAAATACTTTAGGAAAAACAATAGTTCAAGAATCATTAGATGTTTCTTTATTCCATATTACCATTAACATAACTCTTGGTAAACACACAATCATTCCACTACCTTCTTAAACCATTGACCAAGATTCATAATTTTATTCCTCAACACTTATTTCATCTCATATATCATTTGTAGTTTCTTCATCATCATCAACATAAATACTATTCATATAACCATGTTGATTCTCTTCAAGAGATTTTCCCTTAGGGAATTGGTTTTCATATTGCCTATACATTCCATATTTAAAAAATTTAATCTTTTTGATGTCGTAGCAATACCATTATCCTTGTCCATGGTGTTAACTGATCCTTTTCCTTTGTACTTACTAGATTTGTGTTCTTCTTTTCCACACCCAAAGCATCTTCTAGTTCCTTTGAAAAATTCTCCTTGATGCCACTTCCCACATGATTTACATGAGGAAAACTGAACTTTATTTCCTCTATGATCATCATGAAACTCTATCTTTCTCTTATTAGTCGGGTCAGGAAACTTACCAAAGTTGATATTATTGATTATATTATGAGATTTCTGATTAAGAATAATAACGATGTTTCTCCTTCAAAATCCCATTTCATTTGGATTTTCAGGAAGGATATCATTCAATTGTCCATCATATTCTCCATTAACATGAATATTCATCTTTCCACCTATTTTCTAAAACCCAAAAAGAATAGTGTGAAAGGAAAAAATCATGGTAGGAAGACAACATAATAAAGGGGATTACTTTCAATGTCTAACATCTTAGGTTTAATCCTCGGTTATTAATGATTGTTATCATAATTATACTATTTTAACCTATACATATACATACCCTTATGGATATCCCTAGACATACCTTAGAAATATCTCTAGAGATCTCACTTAAATTCTTCGCTTCATAGTTTTAAAAGGTTGACTAAACCTTCGCTCTGATACAAACTATAGAGATCCAAAGCATGATGTACATATACATTACAATAATTTTACAGAATACTTAATACATGACAAAAAACAGACACCCAAAGACCGTATTAGATTAGTGTCTTTGGAAACTCGGAACATAATCTTATAATCAGGGTGAGTGATCTTCAACATCTCCCATAAAGATCACCCCCTTTTGTTTTCTTACCTACAACCTTTCTTTATATCCTGGGGAAAAGAAAACATAAAAATGGGTGACCTAAAATGATTAGTAAGGGTAAACATGGAGGACATAAAATAATCCCTATACTTTTGAACGTAAGAACATGAACATAAAACATCAAAATCATGAGTAATGACATAAATCATGGAAGTACATAAGGCATAGATCAAAAAAGAACATTAATCATGATAATATAGCATGGGGAATAAAACATGTAATTATGGAAAACCATTAAGAAAATGATATGATTTCCATATTAGCCAAGGCATTGCTGCCAATACCATCATAGTAGACAAATTCCCTTACTAAATCGAGTTCACTCCTCGTTCCAGTCCTGTATCACTGAACCGGATTACCTTGACGTTTCATCCATGTCTATCTCATGAGATATAAATCATTACCCAATTCATTGGAGGGAGATATAGGTCCCACCCATCTCATAATGAAATTATTCTTATGTGTGCCACATCATAAACATAAATAATTCATCTTAACACAAATAATAAAATGGGTTTCATAAACATCATATCATCATAACATAATCCATATAAAACAAATGGATATCATATCATCATAAGAAAAGTGAAACCATTTAAATCATAGATACATTATACGTGAAACATACACATAGGAAATAATGTCATCTTAGATGGAATATGGTTTTGAGAAAACACTTGAAATGAATTTTTGAGGAAAATATCCTTTCTTCTTCAAAATCATTTTCTTTTCACAAAATGCCATGAAATTTTAAAAGAAAATCATTTTGTTGAAAATAGTCATGAAATATTGTATAGTAATATTCATTAAAATAAGGAGTTATAAAATTGTAAAAATATGTTCATGCCTTATAAGTTAAAAAACATTCTCCTCGTACTTTTAACGGAAAAGTAAAAAAGTACCACGTATTGTAAACAAAAGAAAGATTCCTTCCATAACACAAAGTAAAAATCAAGAGAGGTAAAAATGACTTTAAAAATACATGATAGAATATTAAACCCTTTTAGAGTACATTTTTATGGATATGGATGAAAAATATAACCCCAGTAAATACTTACGAATAAACAATCTTGGATAAGAATGAGATTGGAATAATTATCCCTTACCTTAGGTCCAATTTCTTCTGTACGTGTCCGAAACTCATGTATAGTGGTTTTAAAGATATTATTAACTTGTAATAGAACCATAATAATATTTATGATATCATATATGATTCACTTATGACTTTATATTCCCCGTTATTTTGTCAATTCCATGTTAAAGTAGTATTTTGGGTAAAATAGTTTCATTTATCGTACGTGTTTGGACTTGTTGCTCATGATATTATTACTTATATCCAGATATACTTAATTCAAGAATTTAAAACATGATTTATATATAACATATATATTCAGCATATAAATATATATGGTAGATCAATTAATGGAATGAAATACACCATTCATGGAGAAGGTAGGTCGTACGTACGCATGAACGCTCTATTCGTTTCCTTATTGAATTGAATGGAATTAATTAAATGAAACACATATGTACATAAATCCAGTATCATAATTATTTCATATCTTTCATGATTATTTATTATATGTACTTTATAATCATTCTTGAATGTTAAAAGGGAAAATGAATCTCACCGCATTGTGGAGACGGTAATCCGTACGTACGCACGAGCGATGATATTGTTCCCATAATTATTGAATGGAATTGGAGTGGATGATATAATATCTCAGAATTAGTATGATGTTATAATAACCATATATTGTAATTCTTTACACCATTATACCCATACAATTAAGGTGGTGGTGGAAAAACAGATTACCCCACGGTGTGGAGACGGTATTCCGTACGTACACACGGGCGGTGATTTTGTTTTCCGTAGGATGGATAGAAGGTGAAATAGGGTTATTTAATATTTATAATAACATATCAATATATGAGTGATACTTATGTTATTAATTTATAATGAAACATATAAATAATAGGAAGTAGAAGAAGAAAGACACTTGAAATATTCGGTAGAAGAGATTACCTCTTCTTCAACATGCCTCTTTTAAACTTCCTCTTAGGACACTAGAGTTGGTATTTTGAGAAGAACAGAACCTCTATGATATAACTAGAGATGTTTATAAGAGAAATGAGCAGGTTTTGGCCGACCTTAGAGCTCAAAATTGTGTGTGGAGGAGAGGTAGGAGGTGCCCTTTTATAAGGGAGTAGAGGGGCACCTTTGGAAACATAAGAAAAATTAATTTGTAATAAATTCAAACCCACTTAAAAACCTCCAAAAATGACTCAATTTGAAGATGAGATGATATAAGGTTGTAATATCATCATAAAAAAAATTTAGACATGTTGTGAATTTATTTTAAACCTTTTCAAATTGATTTATCCGTATTTAATCTATTTAATTTTTTTCTGGTAATAATTTATAAATCTTAAATAGTAATAAAAAATTACTTATGTGTTGTGAATTGTTCGTAATTTGATAATTTATGACATTTTAGACCATATAAATTTTAATTTATAATTTTAAAATACTTTTGTTATTTTTAAACAATTTTATAATATGTTATTATTATAAAATAACAATAGTGTCAATTTTGATACTATTCATTTATTTGAATTTAAATAAAATATACATAGAGGATATATACAAAACAAAATATTTAATAGATTTCTAATATTTCATATTCATCTATAAAATTCTCGGATCAAATTAAATTGTTCATATAATATTTATTTTATTATTTTTAAAACCATTTATTTGAAATTTCAATCAATAAAATAATTTCAACATCACTATTGTGTAATCATTAATGATAGTTATTTAATCCTTAAAGATTCCAAATAAATTCACATGATTTAGATAATTTTATTATATTTCTGGAGACAATTCATGTTCAAGGTTTTATGAATTTTATCACTAAATTAAAATTATTACACTTATAAGATATAAGAGAGTGACATATCGTCACTTTCTTTGGATATAATTATAATTATATCATTTTCATAGTCAATAGTCAATGAAATGAATCCATTCTGACCCTTACGTGATATGGGTTGACTTCTATTCATCCAATGGAATTTTTTTAGGTGTTAGGATAATTTTAAAATCTTATTTTTACCCTTAATTACCCGATTTACATTTAACTGTAGTAAATAAAAATTACCTTAGTTACTATTCATAATGTCAAATAAATAAAATTAGCCTATTAACATAATTTGGACCCACTAAATCCAAATATAGAATTCATTTTTAAAAATTCAAAACACAGAAGATTCAGTAAATAATTTAAAATTAATCCCGTAGTTAAGAAAATGGGTTTTAAAAGTTAAAATATTGTCAAAGATTGAAATATCTTTAGCTATGAATTCAATATAAAATTAATGGTAATGAATTGAATTATATAAAATGGTAAAAATATATTATATTTATACTTTAAAACCATTAAATTTATAATTTAACCATATAAATTATCACGATGAAAAAGTAGTTTCTAATTAAAATTTAGCGTATTTTTACTATTCATCAAAATAAGAAACTTATCAGAAAAATATCAAAAATTTATCAAAAGTAAAATTTTATATCCTGATTCAAAAGAAGAATTTTATATTGTCAAATTTATCTTATAAAGATGTCAAAAACTATATATAAAGTGGGTGCGCCATCAAAAGGTAGCAAAACTGCATTTTTTTTAAAAATACTCATTTTACCCGAAAAAATTATTTTGTTCTCATACCATGTTCTATTAAATGTGTAAGATAAATTATAATGTCATAAAATAAAAAATGTAGTTACTACCATTCATAACAACTAGTTAAATTTAATATTATAACAATATATCATTGTTTAGTGAAACCTGGTACTGCGTACTACACACGCTATCAAAGAAGGTCGCGATTGCATGTAATGCAAGCCAAGTAAGGGATGCGTGTAGTGAAAACTCCCTTTTGTGTTGCATATAACATAATCAAAACATATTTTATTTATACATTAAAAAAATATATACTTAATGTTGCGTTGAATAATTTCCACAAAATGAACTTGAAATTGTGTGTAACACGAGCCAAGAATAGTGTCGCGTATACTACATGATAATACGGTGTTGCATATAGTAAAACATAATATTTGTGTAGTGTAAAATATAAGACATCAATGAAATTAAAAAAAGAATATATCACATAAAATCTCAGGGTGGTACAGCTGGGGTTTATATAGGGTTAATATACCATTCCCTAACTATCACATCATAAGATATGTTGCTACATGAGATCTGAATTGGACCAGAGTAGCTCACATAGGATTAAATATACACTCTACAAACTATATAAGAAAAAATCAGGTGTCCCTCACTATCATTGTTGAAAAAGTTTATAACAGCTTTCTAGGAACATTTGTAAGATTAACTCACATGACATTGGATTTGTGTAGTATTAATTCACTCTAGTTCTCATAAGATTAAATTTTGTTAGGATGTATAATGTAATGTGAGTGTGAATGGAATACTTATTACTAACACCCTTTTAATAATAATGAAGAACGTCTTGTATTGTTAGTCACTACAAATTATTATAAGCTGCTATATATTATTAAAATAATGTGAATTCATTACATGACACTAATATATATTTATTATTTTGTGTGTTATATAATGATCCCATATAGGAATAATTATTCACCTATTACATTTTCCTGATTTCAAATCCTATTTATTCTTGGTGTATTTATTTACATGGAAGATATATTAAGATGATAAAATGTCATATTATTCCCACAACATAAATGATACATGTTATTCCATCATTTTAGAAGATGATTTTGAGAATCAAAGCAGATTGAATGGATCGGATTACACTATTATGTTTAAGAGAATATATTTAAACTTAATAAAAATATCATAATAAATATTAAACCATAAACCAATAACACCATGCATGAAACTCGAAACCACAAAGTATATAAAATGATGAATTTTTTTTGTAACTTACACTGGTGTTCATTGCAGCTGCTATCTTTGATCTATTCTAAATAGATATCGTTGTGAGCTTTGTTTATGATATCATACCTTTTTAGTGTGTATATAGTCCAACAAGAATTATCTAGTCCCTGAGCTAGATCCTCTTACCTTCCCCAACAAGATAGCATCTCATAATACAATGATAGGAAGATGGATATTTTTCGAGAAGGGAGATAATAAGTTGGATCCTAAGGCATGATAGATCTAGTATAAACATCCCATTTTAGTGGGTCCGTTTTATTCTCCCACAAAATATTCTCAATTCCTCCAGAAATTAACTCATATGTTACATAATGCATGAGTTAACATCATGACCGATAATGTATTCATCTCATGAATGCATTAATATTCCATTGTATCCCATATTATGAAACACATATTTGTAATGGTAGCCAAAGTGGAGTATAAATTTAATTATAATAATATATTTTCTAATTCCTCTATTCAATATGGTATGGTACTGTAGGTATTAAAATATATCACCATATCATTTTATACAATAAATAAAAAGCATGAAATACTAAATAGTGTAGTTTCTATAAATCATACAACACAACATATCAATATCAGATACAATGACATTGGAATATATACATTATATATATATATATATATATATGTCTTTAAGGAATATCTCCAATGAAAAAAATTACTCAAATTATATAATAATTGTTTTTCGATTCACTAATAATGAAAAAATCCATGCACAAAAAATGGAAATGAAAACTTAATATTTATATGATTCAACTAATTTGATATATATCCATGGGTTGGAGGTAGAATATCCCTATATGAAAAAACAATTACATGTAATGGAAAAGACACAACTCTTATTTTCATACCTTTAATTTTATGTTTTAGAAAATAATAATTAATAAAATGGGTCAGGTTGAGACCCATTCCAATACATTTTAAAATGATCAGGTAAATATTAAATGCAATATTAAGTTTAATATTAAATATTAGGTCTTATATATGAAGTGGGATATATTTTAAAGGAATTTTAGATGAATCATTGTGCTGACATTCACGATAATTTACAAATTAAGTAATTAATGACCATCTTAATACAAAATAACATCTTATTTAACTTAAAATTTTCTTTTATATTTCAATCTTTTATTCTTACTTTACTAATATGCTAAGTTTATATTGTCTCTAAAAAACGATGATGTTGATCACCCTTTGTTGAATATTGTTTGGTTAGTTGGAGACCCCAAAATAAAAATCAAAAGCATAATATTGAAAATTCTTTCATAGAATTAACTATTTGTATTAGTGGGATAGAATGAGACCTAGATGTTATAAAATTAATAAACAAAATAAAATTGAAAATAAATATTCTATTAATAGTTTTTATTTTTCGGAAAAAATTCACCTTGAATCTATGACAATGGGAGGTGAAAATCACTATTAGAGTAAAAATCTACACGGATTCTTACCATAATACACACATTTTATAACCTCAAAAAATGATAAATTGATATTAATTACACATGTATTGACATTCTATGATAAATAGTAAACAACCTGAAATAAATATCTCCAACATTTCTATATACAAACTAAATAAAATTAATTTTAACAATTATTCCTTGAACTCCCTTTTGAAAATAATTTTCATTATTTTATACATGTGAACCCCATATAAAATGTATTTATTTAGTATTTTTTGGTGAACCCAAAATGTAATTTATTAAAACATATATTTGTATCCAACCCCAAAATCATCAATATTCTATGTAGGGTGATGAGATCCCCTATACCCCCCCCAAAGCCTCACCAATTAAGTAAAAAGATTTATGTTTAGGGCTTGGTGTATGGTGTAAAATAGATCAAATCAATATCTATACACACCCTAACATCAAAGGGTGTTTTCCTATTTATCATTGTGTTGTCCTTATTGTATGGTAAAAATTGATGTTGAGTTAAAGGAACTAAAACTAGTTGTTGATACATGATCATATTAGGATCTGGGTGTTATTTTCATTGAGAGTGATTCACAATAATTAACTAAAAATTAAATGAAATGTGTTTATATATTAAGGTACTACATGGTATGGATTAATGTTTCTTATAAATATGGGGCCACATTGGAATTGGTCACATGTATCAAGAAGTAATGTATTTATTATATTTTCTAGTTGGTTCAGGAAAATGGTTGAATTGTTTCACTATATTTTCTCCTAGAGATATCCCATTGAACATGTTTAGTCTAATCCAAGAGGATTCCCTTGGCATGAAAATTTTTTATATGTAGTGGGATTAGTAAATGTGTGTTGTATTCTAGTTTGGTTGAGTTTTATTTTTATTTATTTCATGTTAGTTTCTACCTATTCATTGGAGGGTTAGGTTGACACATTCTATATCCCCTCTAACATACGAATGTTTTATTAAAAAATCATTCCCATGTTTTTGGGATTTTTTTTAAAAAACTAGTAATTTATAAGTTTATTAATTATTCATGAGTGGAGAAAGAGAACATAGGAAACAAACGTATAGTAATACCACATAATATATATGATAGGGTATCATATTGTTTATAATATTGGTAATTCAGAACATTAATATAATACCCTAGTTAGTTTTACATTAAACCCATTTAGGATACATCTGAATATTGAGTGGTTAAATGGTGAGTTGATAAACAACCTCAAATTCACTTCGGGTAAAAAAATTATTAAAAGGGATCATACCATGAAATGTAAAATTTTTATGGATGGATAAGTTCTTGTGTTAAGTACTATAAATTTCTATTTTTAAGGATGAATACATGTAACTATACTACTAATAAATGTGGTCTTAATTCCCATAGGATAAAGTTATGAATTATAATAACAAAAACTTTTATAATATTGTAACAAAACTTATGTAAAATTTCAGTAGGTTCAATAATAGATACTATAATAGTCGCTATTATAATACAAATAGTCTCTATATATTCTTAAAGGTGAACCCCGTGTAGACTATGTAGTTACTCTTAAGTGGTCCATTAGGTCCTAAAGGGATGTTATCTAATCATTATGAAAAATTTATCTTAAATAATCATTAATGGGGAATTTAGGCCATCCATTGAAAATACAAGGCCTCCAAACTATGTTTATGAAAACCTAACCAAATAATTATTTCTTTGAGTATCTAGTCAAACTCTTAAAATGCAATCACTATGGTTCATATCTTAAAATTAAATTTATTTTTTGATAACTAAAATGATTAAGTTTTTAGGTCCCCTTTAAATGTAAAGTTTTTGGGATAAACTTATTATGTCAATGAAATTCAGCCCCCTAAGCCCTTTAGAATAAAGTTATAAAAAATTACATTTTATATAAAATATAATGACATGATAAAAAATATAAATATGAGATGAAAATGTTTACATTACTTGTGTAAATAAATAGGGCAAGCTGGAAGTTGTATTGCGACTATGAAAATATTCCCTAATCATAAAATTTATTAATTATAAACAAATATTTATTTCAAAACCTGTAAAATTAGAATATTTTAATTTCAATATTTTTCTCAAATATTTTAAATGGTTATATAATGAAACATTAAAACTCTCCAAATATATTTAGTGCCACCATTAAACTCATTTATTAAATTCAATAATATGTTGTGAATATTATGCATGTGTGTGTGTCTATTAATTCTCTATAAATCATCCAAATTTTAAAAAACATATGTTACTTTTCATATCCTTATATCAATATTGAAATTTAATCTAATATTTTAGAAAATTGTGAAAAAAATGAATTTTGAAATGAAAAATTTTATCGGGAAACGAGATGGACTAAAATATCAATATAATTTTTAACCTACATAAAATTGTACATAAAAAAATACTTCCATAATTGAAAATCTAATCTAACATTATTAACCACTCAAATTATTCAATTCTACACTTCATGACATCTAATTTTTTTTTCCTCCAAAAATAAATATTAGTAATTCATAATTATTTAGGGTTTTAGCACACATAATTTGTGAAAAAACCATGTACTTATAAAAATAAATCAATATTTTGATTTATTATTTATTTTTACATTTATATTCTTCATTGATTTATATATAATTTTATAAATGATTTCATTTGAAAAACTTATAGTTTAATTTATCTACATTTTTTTCTATGAATTACATTGTTTTATTTCGAAGATAAATTTCATGAAATTAAAAGATTAATTTCATATAAAAACATCATTTTTTAATCAATATATTAAATATATCATATGATGATTATTTAGGATTTTTATGGAAAGATATATTTTTTAGGGAATAGTTAAAAATGCATCTTTTTGAAAAACTAGAATTTCATTCCACTAAATAATGTAATTTAAAATAACTATTTTATTTCAGATATAATTTTATAGTAAAATAAGATGGAATTTATTAAAAATAATATAAATAATTCCATAGTTATTGTAACATCCCAGGTAAATAAATAATATGATAATTCCATATTTATTAATATTTTTGAATTAAATATTAATTTTCATTTAAATGGGATGCTAGGTTCTATGGCATACCCAACACGCAAAAATGGGTTTCTCCGAAATATCATGTTGCACACAAGGCTGAGTCATACCAAAAAATAATATAATAAACATATTATTTTAAATGGTAGTTAACACCTAACCGTTGTAATGGTAGGAATAAACATAACTAAATACAATAGTATTATACATTTTTTAAATTTTGTTTACATTTATCCAATAAATTATAGAGGATTAAAATAAGAAGGAATCCAATTTTAAGCATAAATACTCTAATATTCATTATCGGGTCGATTTACCGCCTTTTGATGGCGAACCATTTTTAAATGTATTTTGGTAACATTTATATGATCTATTTAGAAAATTAGTGTTCATATTTATAATCAGGACATTAAAATTTACATTGGATGAAATTTTTTTATTTTTATGATAATTTTCATTTTTTAATGAAATAGTGAAAAATACCTTATTTTAATTCAAAGATGCCTTTTAATATAATTTATTTATATGGTTATATTATCTTTTTAATTGGTTTTAAAGTGAAATTAGATTATAGTTTTACCATTTAATACAATTTTGGTCATTGGAAGTAATATCACTTTGAAAGTGGACATAAACAAGTGTCAATATTTTCATAGTTATTATTTCATAAAAACATGCTTTTTGTTGTGACAATGAGAATTAATTTTAAATTATCTTCTTCCACTTTTGTGTTTTGAATTTGGAAAAATGGATTCCATATTTATAATAATGAGGTCCAAATTTTGTAAATAGGTCACTTTTAGTTTAATAAATCATGAATATTTACTACAGTAAATGTATTATTTACCATGATTAATGGGAAAATCTGGTAAATAAGGGTAAACAAATATTATTATAATAATACTAAATTACCATTACACTTGTCCTAACCCTTTTTTATGATATATTTCCAACCATGGGAATCCTTGGGTCTATTTTGGGACCCTATGGAGGAACTTATGAGTGATAATCACACTTTATATTAATCAATTTAATGTAAAGACAAAAATGACATAAAAATATATCTTTTAGTAAATAAATTTTTACATTGAGTAATATAATTTATCTCTATGACTATAAATATTCATTTAAAATATAAAACTATTTACTACATCATGTAGTTTTATTTATAATATTTAAACATCAAATAAATAAAATTATTTCTGACACAATGATGATGTGGTATTTACCTTACTAATGAATTATTAAAATAAAAGAGGTTATAAAATATAAAAAAATATCCAAAACCAATCCAATTATTATTGGATTATTTAATTTCAGCTTATGTACACCTTATATTCTAATTAAATAATTTTTGGGCCTTTTGAAATTGAAAATTGTTATATAATAAAATAACATTTTCAATCTTTTCTAAAGAGCCCCTCCCCCCCCCTTAAAAAAATCCTTCACCTCTAACCCATTACTAACACCTCTCAATACCCTTGGCTCATCCAAACTCTTCCCAATTAAACCTTATATATCCATATATTCCTCCTAGAAGCACTCCCTTTGGAATTATCCAATTCAAGTAAACCTTTTGGTTTAAACCAAAGTGAGATACCAGATTTAAAGGTAACGCCTTTTCTTAAGTTTTTTGTTATTTTACTTATACAACCCCATAAACTCTTTTTATTCCATTATATTATAACAAAACCTGTATATTCACAATACAAGGTTGTTTTCATGAGAATTATTCGCACTATACTTCAACAAACCACCATTTAATGGATACAAACATACTGTTTCTGTGGACGGTGAACTATTGCCTCACGAAACAATTATTGTTCAAATACCTCCAACTGCCTCTCATGGTGGAAATTATGATGGCACTATATTTATAAGTGATATATATTATATTGATATTGTCTCCATACTTCTTTATTTTTCATTTATATCATTCCTTTATGGTTTCCATAATGGGTTAACACTATAATTTCATTTGAGAAGTCCAGACTACCGCCTCCTCAAAGTGATATGACTCGTTCATGCCATACATGAACATATAAAGAATTGAGTTAATGAATATATATATATATATATATGATATTATAATGGTATTATAATATAACTTTGTTTGATTATGTTTTTATTCCATTAAATTTGAAATAGAAATGAAATTAGCATTTAAGCGTACCTATGGCTTACCGTCTCCATGAACGGTGCAATTCATTTCTTACCTCAAAATGTTATGTACTATTATAAATACATATATATTCTGGATATATATGATATATATGATATCTAAATCATGAATAAAATTCTATCGATAATTGAATTTTGACAACATGAACAACTTTTAATTATAAGAAATTAATTTTTGACTCAAGTACCAAATATCGACCAAACAACCGTTATTAACATAAATGATTACATAATTTTTAACATGGTAATAGGTGATATAAAAGGAATAATATACATGAGAAAGGTTTTTAATCAAGTTTAAATTAACATTATTGTATTATTCTGAAAAATAAAGAATGAACGATT
Source organism: Viscum album (assembly GCA_963277665.1). NCBI lineage: Eukaryota > Viridiplantae > Streptophyta > Magnoliopsida > Santalales > Viscaceae > Viscum > Viscum album. Next base: position 21,266,820 of record OY728135.1, read on the forward strand.
CAAATCAGACACAAGGTAAGGGACTTCGTCTCAATCTCCTTTCATTGAGGCATATTTTGATTTATACAGGGCATTATTTTATATAGTGTTTAAACACCTTTGACTATACATTTAATTCAAAGGGAATCTACTTCTACAAAGAGTTTTACTTAATGACAAAAATATTGTTTCTTTTTAACGTACGTGGTGACAACGAACTTTCTGCCACCACGAGCAATATTTGATTTTTCACTTCCTTAACTAGCCGTAAGGTTTTTTTAAGAAAAATAAATACCATATACTCCTTTTTACATATTTTATTTATTGAAAATGGTTTTGATAATGGGTTTACTATGTCAACATATTTAAAATATATATTTTTGATTGCATTGTGGAAATGTTATATTTCCATTAGTCTTGTTTTATGTGTTGTTAATTTGTTATGGTTCATGGGTATTGTTTACATATACAGGTGGTTCCATGATAAACCGAGGGAAGGTGAGCCCGAGATAGCTCTCCAATGAATTGGGTAACATGACAGAGGTAAATATTAATGTTTATCCTAAGATATTTAATGAATATACTATGATGGTTATTCCAAACATAACTCCCAATGAACCTGTGAAGGATAAAATGTAAGTCTGTTATGTATTCCACAAGTTACCTTTATGATTTATGATTTCCATGTATTGTTCATAAATCTTAAGATCATTTTTTGTATGTTAAGGATTGAAAAGTATGATTTCATTGACTTGTATGTGTTAATGTACTAATGTTCTCTTTCCTTATTTTATAACCATTACTCAGATTATTATGCTCATAAAACGTTTTTTGAAACTATTTTGACAAGACTTAAAGATGAATAGGGTCAATGTTGAGATCAAGGAATAGTCCTGCTGTCTAAAACATGGAACTAGAAATGGATCTTATTTTGAATAGTTTTTATTTTATGAAAAAAAATGGATACTATATAGAAGTGTCTACATGTAATATTCAAGTTGTTATATATACGTTATGACATAATTATCTAATGATCTAAACTTGAAAATATCCTCAATGTGAATTATTATCCTAATTCAAGATTATGTAATATTTATGGATAAGTCCTTATAGTAAGAATCAAAGGTTGGTTTAGACAAAATTAGGAGTCAGGGTATTGTAAAATTGATATCCAAAAATTAATTTATGTTAATGATATAGCATTTATAGATAACCATGTAGCTTCACCTAAGATATGTTTGTTCATAATGGGTTTTCATAGAGGAAACATGACAACTATGTTGGAAAGACATTATGAGGAAATGACCTTCCGAATTAGAATCCTGAGAAGTTCAAAATTAGAATTAAACTTTTTTACTATAGTGATGTCTATGTTGACTCAGGTGATAAATGGTGGTTGTGTTTATAGATGATATTTTGATTTATTCAAAAAGTAAAGAGGAATAGGAAAGACATAAAAGGGTTATCTTGAAAACCTTAAATGAAAAGTAATTGTGTGGGAAATTTAGCAAGTGTGAGTTTTGGTAAAAAAAATGTTTTTTCCATGGTCACATTATTAAAAAAATGGCATAACATTTGGTCCTGCTAAAACTAATGTTATTGAAGAATGTTCAAGACCCACAAATATTTTCAAGGACCGTAATTTTCTGGGTTTGGTAGGTTATTTATAAAGGTTTTTTGAGAATGTTTCACAGTTATATTTCCCAATGAGTAAGTTAACTCGAAAAGGTGTGATGTTCATTTGTACAAAAGAATGAGATGATAATGTTCAGGAATTGAATAGAAGATTGGTGAATGATCATGTTTTGGAACTTCCTTCCAGAAATGGTTAGTTTGTTATCTACAATGATGTTTTGTGGAAAGTACTTGGTCATGTCCTAATACCGAATGATCAAGTAATTGCTTATGCTTTATGTCAGTTGAAAACTAATGAGTTAAATTACCCTACACATGATTTGGAATTAGCTCTTGTCATTTTTTACTTCAAAAATATGGAGGAATCATCATTATAGAGTTAAATGTGAAATATATACTGACCACAAAATCATGAAGTATATATTTACTCAGAAAGAATTGAACATGAGATAGTAGAGGTGGATGGAAGTAATCACAGATTATGATTTCACGATTCATTACCATTTGGGAAAGGAAAATAATGTGGCTGATAATTTAAGTTGAAAGAGTAATGCTACATTTACCGTGTTACATTTTGAACAAGATACTTCGATTAGAGATTGGATGAAACTTGTAATAGATGTTGTTGGTGCAAGAAATTCCTCCATTTTTTTCAGGTGTCAATGAAATAATCTCAAACAAACAGAATTAATCAAGTGGATAAAGAAGTAAGTGAGTTGTAGAAAAAGGTATATTTGGTTCAGAAGGGTAAGTTGCCTTAATTTAACATCGATAATTATCATATTTTGAGTTTTGGAAAGATATTATGTGTGCCTTGTAATTAATAGTTCAAGAAGGAGTTGTTATGTGAAGCTCATAATTCTCCTTTTTCATTTCATCCTCATAGTACTATGATGTAGATAGATATTTGGCAGTATTACTGGTGGGATGTAATAAAAAGAGATATTGTTAACTTTACTGTGAAATTTTTGACTTGTCAATAGGTAAAAGTTGAGCGGTAGTTTCCCAAATTGATTCTTCATAATTTACTCTTTCCAGAGTGGAAATGAAAAAATATGTTCATGGAATTCGTTGTAGGATTATTGAAAACAACTTGAGTTAATAATGCAACCTGGGTTATTATTGATCGATTGACTAAATCTGCTCATTTCATTCTTATTCTAGAAAATTTTTCTCTAGATGAACTTTAGAAGTTGTATGTTAAAGAGATAGTAAAGTTTCATGGTATTCCCCTCTCTATTGTATCTGATCGTGATCTCATGTTTACTTTTATCTTTTGGAAAGGCCTTCTAAAGTTGTTGGGTGCTGAATTAAATTTAGAACAACCTTTTACGCTCAATTATATGGGTAGTCAGAATGAATAATTAAGACCTTGGAGGATATTCTACACTCTTGTTCACTAAATTACCAGGGAAGTTGGGACCAACACCTTTCTTTGGTTGAGTTTTCTTATAATAACAGGTTTCATTCCAGTATACAGATGGCTCTGTTTGAGGCATTATATGTAAAGCGGTGTGGAACTCTAGCTTTTCGTGATAAATTAGGTGAAAGGAAGTTGATGGGTATAGAATTGGTATAAGATATGGAAGAAAAGGTTAAGTTGATTCACAAACACATGAGAATAGCTCAGAGTAGATAGAAAAGTTATGCGGTTAACCAGAGGAAGGATATTTTATTTGAGGTAGGTGATCATATCTTTCTCAAAGATTCTCTATGGAAAAGTGTGATGTGTTTTGGAAAGAAAAAAAAAGCTGAGTCTGAGGTTCATTGGACCCTAGGAAATCTTGGAGAAACATGGATCAGTTCCCTATAGAGTGGATTTACCTCCATGTTTATCCCAAGTACACAATTGTTTTCATGCTTCAATGTTGATAATGTATTTTTCGCACCCATCTCATGTTTTGAGCCCAGAGGTAGTGTAGTTGGAAGTGAATATCCCTTATGAGGAAGAACTTGTATAGATTCTTAACTGAAGAGAGTACGTGTTGTGGAATAAGGTAATCTAGTAGGTGATGTTTTTGTGGAAAAACCATATGGTGGAATGGGCAAAATAGGAATCTAAAAATTCTATGAGGGATAAATACCCCTGTTTATTTAATAAGTGAATAAAATTGCGAGGATGCAATTTCTAAAAGGGGGGAAGGATGTAACATTTCAGATAAATAAACAATATAAAATTTTCTTATTTAATATAATTTGTGAATTAAATAATAATTTTACTTTAATGGGGATTATATGTTTGATGGCGTACCCAACATGCAACAATGGGTTTCTCCAAATTCTCATGTTGCACACAAGGCATAGTCATACCAAAAAATAATATATTATTATTATTATTATAAATGGTAGTTAACACCTATCTTTCGTAATAGATGAAATTAATAGAACTAACTATAATATGATTATAAATTTTTTTAAATTATTTTACATTTATCCAATAAATATTAGATGCTTAAAATAAGAAAGAATCCAATTTTAAGCATAAATACTAAAGTATTCTTTAAGGGGCTGATTTACCGCCTTTTGATGGCCAACCATTTTTAAATATTATTTTTTTCAATTTTATATGTTATATTTGAAAAAATAATATTCTTATTTATAATCTGGACAATGAAATTTACATTGGATGAAATTATGGTATTTTTCTGATAATGTTTATTTTTAAATGAAATAGGGAAAAACAATATATTGTAATTCAAAACTTCCATTTAATCTAATTTATTTATATGGTTAGATTATATTTTTTATTGGTTTAAAAAGTATAATTAGATTATATTTTTACCATTTAATATAATTATGGTCATTGAAAGTAATTTCACTTTGAAATTGGACATAAACAGGTGTCAATCTTTTGATAGTTATTATTTCTTTAAAACATGATTTTTGTTTCAACAACGGGAATTAATATTAAACTAGTTTTTTCCACTTTTGTGTTTTGAATTAGGAAAATGGATTCCATATTTATAATCAGGAGTTCCATATTGTGTAAATAGTTAACTTTTAGTTTTACACATTATGAATATTACTTCAGTAAATATTTAATTTACCATGGTTAAAGGGTAAATCTAGTAAATAAGGGTAAACAAATATTATTATTATATTATTAAATCACCATTAAACATGTATTAACCCTATTGGAAGATACATATATGACAACGGTCATCCATGAATACATTTCGGGACCCCATGGAGCCACTTATGAGTGATAATGACACTTTATATTAATTAATTCAAAGTAATGACAAAAATGACATAAACATATATCTTTTAGTTAATTAATTTTTACCTGGGGTTATATAAGTTATATTGTTGGCTATAAATATTCATTATAAAACGGAAAATATTTCCTATATCATGGTATTTTATTTATATTTTTTAGACTTCAAATAAAAAAAATTAATTATGACAAAATGCTGATGTTGTATTTAACTTACTAATGAATGATTTAAATAAATGAGAATATAAAAGTAAAAAAATATAAGAAGCATCTCCAATTATTATTGGATGAATTTATTTCAAATTAGATACACCTTATCTTATAATTAAATAAGTTTGGGACTTTTCAAAACTGAATACCATTATATAATAAAATAATATTTTCAAACATTCCAAAAGAGCCCCTCCTCCCCCTTATAAAAATCCATCACCTCTAACCCATTACTCACACGTCTAAATCCACTTGCCTCGTCAAATATCTTAACAATATATCTCCCTACAACCATATATTCCTCCTATAATTCTTATCCTAGAAAGAAGGCAATTGAAGTAATCCTTTTGATTCAACCCAGAGGGAGATAACCGATGTAAAGGCAACATCTTCTCTTAAGTTCTTTCCTTTGTTTTACTTCTCCAACACCCTATACTCTATTTGTTCCATTATTTTATAACACCAAAATTATACTCAATATAATAGTTCATTTTTATGAGAAGTATGAGAACTAAATTTCTACACACTTTCATCTAATGGATACAAACATATTGTTTCTGTGGATGGAAAACTACTGCCTTATTAAACGATGATTGTTCAAATATCTCCAACCGCCTTTCATGGTGGCCATTATGATGGTACTATCTTTATATGTGATATATAATATATTTATATTGACTCTATATTTATTTATTTTCTATTTATATCATACCTTTATGGTTTCTATAATTGGTAAATGAGATTATTTCATTTGTGGAATTGCGGACTACCGCCCTCTCAAAGTGATATGATTCATTCATGCCATACGTGGAATGTATAAAGGATGTAGTTACTGAAAAAATATATATATATATATATATATATATACGATATTATAATAGATTTATAATATACCTATATATCATTATGTTTTCATTCCATTAAATATGAAATATAAATTAAAGTAGTATTTATGTGTACGTACGGCTTACCGTCTCCATGAAATGTGCATTTCATTTCTTACCTCCAAATGTTATTTAATATTTTAAATACATAAATATATATATATACTAGATATATGATATATATGATATCAAAATCATGAATTTCATTCTGCAGATAATGGACATTTGACCACATGAACATCTTGTAATTATAATATGTTCATTTTTTAATCAAGTACCAAATATCGATAAAACAACCATTATTAACATAAATGATTACATAATGTTTATAACATGGTAATAAGTGATATAAAATGAATAATAAAATTGAAAAAGGTTCTTCAGAAACTATAAATTAATATTAATTTATTATTATGGAGATTAAAGAACGAACGAGTCAAGTCAGACACGAGGTAAAGGACTTCATCTCAATACCATTTCATTGAGACATATTTTGATTTATATATGACTTCATTTTATTCAGTGTATAAACACATTTGACATTTCATTTCATTAAAATGGAATATTTTTCTATGACTCATTTTACTAAACAATAAAAAAATTCTTTTTAACGTACCTGGTGAAAACAACCTTTCCACCGCCGTTAGCATTATTTGATCTTTGTCTTCCTTAACAAGATGTAATATTTTTTTAGAAGGGAAATAAATACCATATAATATTTTTATGTATTTTGGTATTGAAAATGGTTTTTATAATGGATTTATTATATCAATATATTTAAATGATATATTGTTATTACAATGCGGAAATGTTTTATTTCCTTTATGTTTGTTTTGAGTGTTGTGAATATGTTATGGGTCTTGGGAATTGTTTACATAAGTGGGTGGTTCCATGATAAACTGGGGGTGAGTGATCCTGAGATAGCTATCCAATGAATTCGGAAACATGATGGAGGTAAATGTTAATGTTTCTCCTAAGATATTTAAGTAATATATTGTTTTGGGTAATCCAAACGTAACTCCTTATGTAGATATGAAGGCTACAATGTAAGTATGTTATGTATTCCACAAGATATCTTTATGATTTATGATTTCCATGTGTTATTAATAAATGATATGATCTTATGTGGTATGCTAAGGATTGAAAAGTATAATTTTATTGAATTGTATGTATTAATGGACTAGTGTTTTCTTTCCTTGTTTTATAAAGCTTAATGAGCTTTTTATTCTCATCATATCTTTTTTAAATGTTTTTCCCAAGACATAAATATGAAAAGTTTCAAGTTTGTGATCAAGGAAAAGTCACGCTGTCTAAAACATGGAAGTAGAAAAGGCTCTTTTTTCAAGAGTTTTTAATGAAAAAATTGGATAATGTTTATACGTGTCTACATTTAATATTGAAGTTGTTATGTATAAGTTATGACTTAATTTTCTATAGATATAAACATCAAAAGATCCTCGATGTGAATTATTTTCTTAATTCAGGATTATGTAATGTGTATGTCCAGGTCCTTATAGTAATCATATATATTTTTATTTAGGTATATGTTCATTTTTATTCAGAAAAATGCAGTTTTCTAAAATCAATCTTTCATTTCATTTTTCATAGTAGTTTTAAAAGTAATTTATTCATCATATACAAATTGAATCTTGAAAATGTATTAAATATTTGTAATAATTAGGTTAAAATATTTTAATGAGGTTAATTTTATTTTTTTATAAATAATGTTTGGTAATCTTTGTAAAAATCTGTCACTACAATAAATGAGTAAAACATGTTAATTTTGGTAAAAACAATATGTGATAAGGTGTCTTAATATTATCTTAATTTTTATTGGATGATAATATTTATACCCTCATCACATTAACTTCATATCTAAAATTTTTAATTTCTGCTTTATAGTGAGTGTTAGTTAAAATAATTTGAAATCTTTGAATAATTACAACTATGTCAATCCCCTAACTTATAAAAGGGAATCTCCTCTCCTTTCCCATACAAACCTTTTGATAACTTTAATTCACTAAATGCCTAAAATAATCTTTCTCCAACACCCATACTCATGTCCTAGATTTTCTTTTCTCAATAAAATACAAACCTAGAAGGATTAATGTATAATATAATTGAGGTTTAAAAAATAATAGGGATGTAATATGCATGATAAGTGTCGAGAATTAATGTAATGGTTTTTTTATTTAGAACCAATGATTTAAAGTGTTACTTTACACAAATTTTCCACCATATAAATGTTCCTAACAAAGTCAATTATTTTATTATTTTTACATCAAATGTTGTTGAAGTTCATTTTCAAATATTTTTTTATCTATTTAAAAAGTATTAAAAATAAATACTTATGAAATTTAATGTGTGAGTCATTTTGAATTTTTTACCAAAGTTAAAAAGTGAATGTTTATAACATGTATGGCTCGACCAAAATTTCTCACTATCATTGATATTATTCATTATCAATATTCCAATACTTGTTAACATAGTTTTTCAAAGATTGTAATTTCCCCTCTATTCAATTTTTGTTTCATTTTTTGTAGTTTTCAATGAAAAAGGTTATTTCTCATTTGGTTTATATAGAAATGGAAACTATTTTTCTTATGAATTCAAATAAAATATTAAATAGTTTTATCATAAAAAGACAATTTTTTGAAATTTTTTGTTCTTGTTTTAATACTTTAACATTGAATTTGATGAATTGGGGGATGATATAACTCATGATAATGGGTTAGCTTGATATATCGCTCTAATTACTTGGGTAATGAAATAATATTCAATGTTGAAAAATATAGAGATGGCCAGGATGGTTACTCCTACTGAATTAATTGGTCTTTTGTTATTTTATTAGGAGGTAAACATGAAATAAAACGTGTTATAAATATGATTCTCCAATTATAAATATTTAAAATTTAGGAGGTATAGAAAGTATAAAGGTGAAAGGTTTCGTTTTAAATAGAATAATTTCATGATTTCTCATGTTCTTGAGGAAGGATTCATGGTTTATCTTATGATTTATAAAAGGATTAAAAGGTTTTATTTGAGAAAAAATTGATCTTAACTAGTGGAAATGTTTTATTTATGTGTTCAATGATTTATTATGAAAAATTTAAATGACTTCAAGTGTTTTATTTTTTTCTCTATACTACTGTGATTACATTTTTTTATTTCCATTACTAATATTTTTTTCGTCATCTATGTTTTAAAATTTGTTTTTTATGATATAAGGATAATTTGAAATTTTATGAATGTGTATATTTTTACTATGTTGACTCATCTTAATGAAATAAAAAGCTTCTTCAATGAAACACTTGTGTAAAAATAAAGATCTGTTTTAAAAAAAAAATTGTATACACTATTATTGTGTCTACTTTCATATGTAATGTTTTACCTATGATTTTAAAACACTAAATTGAAAAGATATTTGAAAGGTAAGAATTTGAAAACAATGTTATATGTCATGAAAATATGTTTTTTATGTTATGGTGAGTTATAAAATTAACTAAGTTAAAAGAAAAAAGATAATAATGTTATATTATAATTATTACCTTGAACTAGTAAAAATATCTTATTTCCATCAATGATTGAATATAATTGATTTAAATATCAAGGTAGAATATATTATCTATAACTTTTATAGAATGAAAATCCTTAAATGTTTTCACATAGGACCTTCCATAATCATTATTCATATAAGAAATTTAAAAAAGTCTTCTAGATAAACTTTCATGTCATTTGTTAATATTATAAACATGAAATCTCAATTAAAGTTTTTTAACATGTGCCCCAAATTTGATATCATCACTATCCCCAATGCTCGATGCCCCTCCATCTATTATAAATATCTTATCCTACTAAATCTTTTTCTTTTTATATTACATCGTCTCATTTTCAATGGACCACTCTTATTATGATTCCTCTTCTAGTATTAATATTGTATTGTTGTAGGCCCTATAACACTAAACGTTGTTCCTCACTCAATTTTCAATACCAACTAACTTAAATTCTCTATTTTCTTAGAATTTTTTCCCTTTTTCTTATAGATTTTTTAAAGCAAATTAGTGTTGATAAGTTATATATTTAGTCATTCTATGTAGAATAATCCCCTATATTTAGTATCAATCCACCATTATTTGAATTAAAAAATATTATCAAAGATATATTACTCTGTTGGTTGAATATTGTTTATTAAATATCTGGGATTAATTTTCAAACAGAGGATATGCTAAAATACACATTATATTTTTTAAATTTATATACATGTCACAAATGTTCTTTTTTATTTCTCTGATTTTACTTTTTTTTGTGTTGATGCTGATAATGTATATTAAATTAATTAGTCTAATTATTTTTTTCATTTATTTTATAAAATTCATATTACGGTTAATATTTTTAATAAATCACCATAATAATTATTAATTGTTTTTCAAAAAATATTATATTTATATTTATATATATTATTCTCACACATAGAAACACAAGTGTTTTTTTATATTATATATATATATATTATTTTTATAAAATTTATTCCCACAACATATATATATATATCTTATATATATATGTTTGAAATATATGTATATATATATATATATATGATAGAAGAACAAATATTGCACAATGAATTTCTAAATGAAAAAAAACTGAAACTATATATAATAAAGATAATGTGAATCATTACATCTTAGTGTTCCTCTTATTAATAAAAATAATATTAAATTTATTATTTATTATTTTTTACATACAAATATAATAATTTATGAAAGTAAATTTTAATTTTTAGTTAAATAAAAAAATAATTATATTTTATAATATTACATAATATTTTAAGTGATCATAAATTATAAGGAGATTAATTTATAGAGAAAAAATAATTAATCTGAAAAACGGGTTGATGAATTCATGGAATTTACTAAACAAATTGGTTCACATAATGAATTGTTTTATTTTGTTTTGTATTATTTTTTTGAAAAAGATAAAATTAATATCAACAAAAATTAATGTTTATTTAATTTTTAATGGTTTTAATTTTAATTAATTTCTTTATATCATGTACAATAAAATGAAAAATATTTTAATATTCTATAATGAAAGATATATTCAATATTAATAGTCAAAATGATTAGAGAAAATGGTTTATGATATTTAAATAGAATGAAATGGAAAATACTATATTTGATATACTATATATTGATTTGGATAACCCATCATATCCTAGATTTTTTAGATTTATCATTTAATACATGGTACAATGATTTATTAACTTAAAAGTAAAGAATAAATAAACTAATAATATTTTCACATAATTATATGAGATATTAAAATAGGAACTTCTAAAAGAAAACAGTATACCATATTCAAGTTATGAAGTTCATTAAATCAAATGTTTGATGGTATTGCAATAAAATTATATTTATATTCCCCCAAAGAATGTGTATTTAATAAAAAGGAACACATAGGTCCATAAAAATATCCTAAATGTGTAACATCATGGTATAATATAAAATAAATATCTTATATATATTCTTCTATTTTTTCAGGTACCACACATCATACTATAATAATTTGATAGCTTCCCTAATTCATTTAATAAAGATTTTTTTATGAATTAAAATGATGTGAAATGGTTAAAATGGATTGTGGATAACAGAATATCTTGTGGAATACTAAATCATATGTAAATTCCCCATAATGGAAGAGAGTTGATCAATAATTTACTTATTTTGGAAATGATGTTAGAAATATTATCATGAGACTATATATAGATAGAGTAAATATATATAAAAATCTTAGTGGCTAATGAATTTCATGGATTTTTATGTTTATAATTTATTACTTAACACGAAATATTTTTATAGATAAAAATTATGTTATGTTAACCTCAATTATTTCTAGAAAAAAATAACAAGGAAATGATATTGATGTTTACATTTCATAGTTATTTGGTTATTTGAAACTATTATTGAATGAAATGGTGAAAGTGTTTAATGCATATATTTTTTTCAATTTAATATTAAATTATTTTTTTCTATAAATTATTTATTGATATATATTAATCTACTTCACCGCTATGTCGAGGGATATAAATCATGGCCAATTTACGAAGAACAGAATTCATATTATAAAAATAGGATGAAAGAATTATATAGTACAAGGTTTACCGATGATTTCTTTATGTGGAACTAACTTTTAAATATTATAAAATATTTAATTTCTTAAATAAGTATGATATTTCACCACATACATTTTTATCCAATTAATATTCTTAGATAATGAAAAACATCAAAGTTATTATTGGGAAGACACAATTTTCACGTAATGACAAAAAATATTGAAGAAATGGGTCAACTTATTTAAAATTTTTATTGGGGATATATAGAGGGGATACAAAATATTGATTTTATTAATTTTGAAAACAAAATATACTATATTGTGATTGTGATTTTGTTAGATATAAAAGGAAATAATAAGGATTTAGTGAATGAAGGATTTTTTATAAAATCAATGATAATAAAAATAGAGTTAGCTACCAGTCCTAATGGAAGGAAAAATAATACCCGTATCCTTGTTATAATTAATTTAATTGAGGAAAAAATGTTTTATTCAATGTTTACATGGTATTAACATTCCTTGGGGTATTATTTAAATGTGATAAGTTTTATATCATTAAAATATTTGAGGTTATTCCATATGAAATATAATTATTGTCATGTTTTGATACAAAAACTAGAACCATAACTATGTAAAATAATATTTAACCATTATAGAATTAATATTATTAAGGTGCGTTTCTTTTTTATAATATATATAGGAAATTCGTGAACCATATTCACTAAAAGAACTGGAGAATAAAGTTATTGATATACTTTATCAACATGAGATGTATTTTCCACCTTTATTTTCATTTATTTTTATATCTAATGATATATGCTTTTTATAAATAATGTAATATTGAACTTATATTTACAATACATGTATTGTTTTAAATTATAAAACTAGATTTGGAAGGGATATTTTGTGAATCCCCCAGAACCAAAAGCATCAATTATTGAAAATTGTATATCTAAGTAAGTGGTTGAGTCATGTATAGACTACTTATTTTAATTAAAGATTACTAATCTCTCTATATCTCTCTATATAGGATCCAATATCCATGTAATGTACATGTAAGACTTATAATAAAATTCAATGACACATGATTAAATAATACAAGCACATTAATACATTTTGAGAACACTAGTGAGGCTTAATCACAAATAACATAATATATTAATTTTTTTTGAGAATATGATATCAAAATAATAAATCTATTTGGTAAATAAGTTGACATAAATCATATTTAGTTCATTTTTATGGGAAACATGAATAATGATGTATCTATGTCATAAAAAGTTCAATGTTTTACAAGAATACCATGATTAAATGTGATCACAATGTTTGGGTATGAAATTAATGGTTATGGATTTAAAAAATTATAAAGAAAGTAAAAGTATTAATTTTGGTATTCAGTTAATGGTTTTTATTGAATCAATGCATTTTTTAGTGTAAAAGGTAAAAATATAATATATGTATCCATTGTATATTTTTAATTTCTGTATAATATAGAATAGGTTGATTACATGAAATTTTATATACCCATGATCATGTGGAAATATGTTAATCATAAAAATGGGTTTAAACCCAATGAATATATATTTAAATTTATAAATATAAATATATTATGATACATAGATAATCATTTATCATAAAAAACTTTATTAGTACATTGTTTTGTCCTTGGTTTAATATATTAATGGTAGTTTATAATTTTAAAATTGAAAAAAAAATTTATGAAAATGTCTATAGTGAAATTGACTTATATGAGATCCATAAATCATTTACATTATTACTGAAAGATCATGACGGTCACAATATAGAAGAGGTTCATGTTATAATGAACACTTACTAAGAATAGATATTTTGAAATAATCCATCAACAAATCTCCTATTAGTTTATGTGTCTTATTATAATCACCTGTATGTTTACTGTAATTTATTTTCATTGCATTGTGTTTCATGATGGAAAATGTCATCTAAAATATATATATTTTCATAAAAATGAGAAGTTTATTTTATGATTTTTAGAATTTTATTTTCAATAATTATTTATTAATGAATTTTTCTATACATCAACTTTATTTCCATTAATATTTATTTTTCTTAAATCAAATCCATTTTATATGTTTTATAGTTTTTTTAATTTGACTACATATATTTTTCACTTTCTAATTTATGTTTTGTATCAAAATTAATTTAAAATATTTCTTTTTCAAGTTTCAAAACCATTTCATTTGATTTTTTTTATTATAATTTTATTATATATATAATTTTTACTTTCAAAATTTCAGTTTTTGTTAACTTTAATTTCACTCATATTAAATTTTTGTGTTTGATTTTTATTTAATATTCTAAAATATAATATTAATTTATTTATTTTAATTACAAACTAATTGTTTTTCTAATTTATTTTTATATACATGTATGATCCAACTTCAGTGAATTCTCAATCATTTGGTCATGAACCTTTTTATTTTTTTAGATAGGGGCCTCCTTCTTCTTTGAAATAGTAGATAAATCCAGAGTTGTTAAACATACTAGTATAATTTTATCTTGTTTGTAACATTATCATGTGAATTATTATATAATAAATATTAAATTTAAGGAAATAAATAATGAATTTTCAAAACTATGAAACATTTGTTAGTTTTCTGAAACTATAGGGGTTAGAAAAAATTATAATTTTTTTATAAGTGGAGTATCAAAAAAATAACCGGATATCAACTATAGAATGGAATAATGTAAAATAATTCATATATATTTTTTTATTAACATTTTAATTATTTCTAATTTATATTACCGATGTTTGTTTCTAACTTATATATAACATTTGATATAACTGATATTAAAGAGTTCCAGAATATTTTTTTGTTTTATTGTAAAGAGATGTAGAGATTTTAAATATATATTTACCCATGATTATATTTTTCATGAATTAATATAAATCCAAGAAAAATATGGTTTTTTAGATTAAAACACATTAAATAAGGTCGTTTCTAGTAATCAAAAATATCCATTGTTAGAAAGCGTAGAATGTATTTGATAAATAACTCTCTATATCATTATTCAAAAGTATTATAGTAATGATTTTTTATTTCATATTCCAAAGGGGACAGTGATAGATCTGTTGTATATCTAAGAATTGAATATATACACTTATAATTTTTCTTTTTAGGGTATGTTTTTCTAAGGGAAAACATATTGGCTAAAATGATTGAGAAGTTGAGAGAAAAATAAAATTAATCTATAGAGTCCCCCCCCCCCTCATTCTCGACTAACCCATAAAATAGAAGATGTGTTCTTGAAAAAATAAGGTAAATCAATTGTCATTACTCCAAGCTAAGTATTTAATAATGTAATAAGAAAAAAAATTATTTTATTGAATCTAATATATTTTTATCATAAAAATATTAAATATAAAAAAATATTATTAGATTCAATTTTAGATAAAATGATGTAAGGGACATTTATTACATAGGTTAAGAATGAACAACACTGGATAACATTACAAAATGTTCATCAATCTATCCTGGTATAAGGATACAATGATGGTGTATCTAACCATCTTAGTAACAATTTTAGGGCGAATGTATGTAAGGGAAAAACGTACAGTTTTAAAAAAATAGATTCAGAAGAAGGATCATTTGGCTAATGATATGACTTGATTGGAAATGAATTAGATGTCTTCGCATATGTAGATATTTAATTAGACTGCATATCCTACTCCTCCACCTCTATTGTACCTAACCAATTAATGGGTGTTATATATCAAGGATAATGCATTTATATTGAAGCATATAAGATCATACATTAGGTTATGGTTATAATAAATCTTTTATAAAAGGTTTCAAATCAGTTTGGGGTGATTGTGCCAGATATAAAAAATAAATTATCTAGAGTTTATTTTCCTACTAAAGAGGTAATTACAATTTGATAGAGTAACAACCATTTTTTACTTTATAAATCTAAACATATATGATAAATTTTGATTGAGGGATCTAGATAATATATTTTTATTTAATTTTACAAAAAAATTATATTAAATATTATCTTATACATATGTCTATGAATGTAGAAAATATTAATATTCTTCATGACATATATAGTAACATCATACTCTAACACCTTTGGATACTACTTATCATTTTTTAAGGGAACAATAGACTACCAATGGATGTGTATATATTGGATGATATTTATGTTGATTCAAAAAAAATATTTTGTATATTTTTTTTGAAACCCATAATAAACATTACATTAGATTTATGTTAACTTGAAATTTTTTTGTTCAATTTTTATAGTTGATAAATCTTATTAAATATTCTAATGAACTGACTTATCCATCTATTTTCTAGATAATCACGATGATATGATGAATTGATTCAATAAAAAGATAAATTTTCTTCCAATTCCATTATAACATATCCCATATAACAAAATAAATATTTTTATTCCATAATATATAAATTAGAAGGATCATTGTGTAATGGGATAAAATGAATATTCTTAAATCAAGATATTGTGCATGATCTTTGTTATTTAGGTATATTTAGTTGTGTTTTCTTTTTCAATATCTTTTTTGAAAATATTCTATCTGCAAGGATTCATTATAAAATCTATTAGTTTAGTAATTTTAAACCTTTATTTTGATTATGTTGATCAACGAGATTCTGATTGTGGAATATGATACTTGCATTTCTGGAAGTTTGATGATATCTAGGGTACTTAGACTTACGGATGATCATTTGATGAATGTGGATATTATAGATAGGGTTTCGTTCTATTGATGTTTGTAGAAGAGGTTCCTCTTGTGAATCATCTACCAAACAAAGTGTTAAGTCGACGAAGTTCGAACATGGGAATTAGATTCCATGAGTCAGGTTATTGAACCTTTTAAGGCTTCCGAATAAAATTTTAGAGTTTCATTGATAATATCCTTATGGTAAAACATTTACTTTATTGAATTATTTTAATAATTGTCCAATACTATGTATTTTGTTTCCATTTAATTTTTTTTTAATTTTTTTAATTTTTTAATTAAATTGATTTATCGGTGTAAGTTTTTAGCATTCAATAGTTTTATTTTTCTATGTGTGTACATTGTAATACTCTAATTTGAACAGAAATTATAAATTCTGATCAACTGATATTATTAATTGAGATGAAAATTATTATTTAGGTTTCCTACTTTAATTCACCTCCCTCCCAAATCATCTATTCTTACGTTATCTATGAAGATTATTGGTGTCAGATCTTACCTCCATATTTTTATGATCCATTATATATATATATATATTGTTCATTAAATTTATTATAACATACACTAAAATTTGGTTTTCAACGTATCTTCCTTTTCCATATAATAAAATATAGAATATGAAAGATATTTTTTTTTGTTTTTTCATATCTACTAATTGAAAATATTATTAATTTCAATATACAACATGATCCAATTTTTGATAATGTTGACTATTTGTATTTATTTGATTATAAGAATAGATTTTTTAATTAAATATAGAGTAGTTTTCATCAAATTTATGAAAATGAATTATAGAACTACATAGATTTTAATATATACTTTACAAGAGAGGAAAAGTTGGAGTATCCAGCGAATTACAATGTTATGAACACTATAATATGTTCAATTAATACTAAGATATATATAGTCTAATTTCCTCATGAGAAAATATGAGCCTTATTTAGAAGAAATTATAAATATTTATTTTGAAACATTTATGGATCTTGAGACTAGAGAAGTGATTATGAAATATTATTATAATGAATTTAACTTTCTTCTAGAAATTTTAGTTTCTAAAATTCACTAGTTATTTAAAATGGTTTTTAACAGGGTAAAATAACTTATTCAAAGTAACATTTATAAAATCATCTTATGGAAAATAATACATATATTCTTTCTTAGGAATTATAATCCAAACGACTAATATAAATGATACTAATAATCCAATAAATCTTATCTTTGATAATCTGATTTGAACACTCATATAATTTGAGAACATGTTGAAGGGATATTATTATATAGAGTAAGGAAAAAAGGAGTAGATTTTTATTAAATTTATAGTTCATTAACATATGGATAAAATAAATTAAAGTCTACTAATAAAAAATTAAATGAAAACATCATTTAGATTGTAATACATTGAATGTTAAAAAGGTAAAAAATTTAATTTTCTAGGAATAATAATATAATCATTGACAATAAGACATCCATAAAGAGAATCAAAAAAATATAAGAGAGAAGTATTAGAAAAAGACTCATCATTTTATGTATTGATGAGTACCAGAAACCTGGTCACAGTAGATCAATTTTTCCAAAAATGAAAAAGAAGTAAAGGGAATATAAAATATCATCAATGAGGAAAGGAAGGAGATCATTTAGAGCTATTGTTGATACATATATTGGTAGAAAAGTTCCATCATTTGATGATATAATTGGATCACAAAGTGATAATAGCTAAAAGACTATCAAATTCTATGATAAACATCTGTCGTTTGAAATGTTCTTCATGGGGAAGGAAACAACTAAATCATATAAAAACTTGTTTATATATTGTATTTCCAAATATTAATTTGAATTATATTGATAGTGATCCAATATGATTTGAATAAATGTACTGATATGTGACATTATTTGAAAATAAGATTATATTTTTTATGAAAGTATATGATTTTTTTAAGGAAGATCTTGTTAATAATGAAGCTATAATTTATAAAATTACTTCCGAGTTAGATGGAAAATATAATTTAATTTAAAATAAAAATTATTGTAACTGAGTTTTGTATCAAAACACTAAATTTACTATTCTAAATAATCTTTTATTAAATTTTACATAAGATGGGTAGAACATTGATAATCTCTTATGAAAAATAAAACCTAAACATGAATAATAAATAATTGGTCTTTCTTCAATATCATGTCACTTAACTAGTGAATATTTATTCTAACGGTCAATTAGAAATATCATTTAGTCTCATTTTCCTCATCTAAAGATGAATATATAGAATATGAAAGTTTTTTCACTCAATTGTTGTGGATTCATAACACACTAACAAATTCTAGGATGATATTACTGAAATTGATATTATTTTTGATTGCATAAGTGTTATCACTTTGTATAATAACACTACACACCACTCAGGAAAAAACACATATAGGTTTGAAACTACTTATTTTTGGATAAAAAACATAAAAATAGATATTATTATTATATTTATCATAAGTAATGATTAGTTTATTTAAAATTTCATTAAATATTTAAATTCAAATAAATTTGAATTTACTAAACATAAGTTGCGAATGATAAATATTAAGTGATCAAATTTTCCATCATATTATTCTGTAATCTTCTGACATTTAAAAACTCTTGGAGAAAGGGGGTGTATATTATTTGTTTTGAACCATGCTATCTTTTTCTACAGGTACATCATATATTCCATAAGTTCATCAAATGAAATATATCATTTTATACTGAAACATTCTTCAAAACTATATATTATGGAAATAACCCTAGTGTTTTTATTTAATGGTAGTTAATTTTTAGAATTTACATTTAACTTAATGATTTTACTCTAACATGGAGTCTATCACACCCAATATCTTTGAGTTAAACTCATTTACTCTAATTTTTTGTTTTAATTCTATTTATAATTGAACATAATTTTTTATATGTTTCAGATTTTACTCTTATGTTTGAATTATATTTTATAATTCTATACATTTATTTAATAATTATTACATAATTATATTTTTTTTCTTTAAAGAGAGAGTGGTTTTGATTTTACTTTCACAATAGTTAGTACATTCTCAACATTTTTCTATGGAAGATAAGAGGAATATTTATAACATCTTACATAACCATCTTTAGTAGAGTTATATAATATGTATGCATATCAAGATAACATTCTTGTGGTTAATTTCATTGTTATTATCATTCATTAATTATTGTCATTTTTCATATTCTAATTAATCCCAAATTCGAAAAAGTGTTTCTTTTTTTTATGATTCATTTAGGAGGAGGATTTCATTCATAGGGTATAAATTATAATTTAATAAAGAAAATTCTACTCATAAATATTCATTGCATAACTAGAATAGGATATATATTTTAATAAATTATTTGTAAATTTCAAGGATTATTTATTTTTAATCCATTATTTATACTTATTCCATAACTCCCTATGTCAATTTATTCTCTTTTAATATGGTCCACATTTTGAAATTCACCAGGGGGAAGAGGATGGTATGTTATCTTTTATTTTAGATGCGTAATATTTTATCTTTTATTTGAATAGAGTTAGGGTTTTCCTTTGTGGGGGATAAGTTTTTATAATAACGTTTTTGTGGAGTTAAGTTGAAATAGGTGAAAAGGGGATAATGATCAATGAAAAGGTGAATGATTGAAGAGATTTAACACTTCAAAATGTTAAACTTAGAAAAAGTTTCATATAAAAAATAATAATTTTTTCTATTTAAACATCAATCAAACATACATTTCTTTCATGTTTGGTGATTGTATGAAGGTTCTATTTTGAGTAAAATAACTCCTTTGTATCTTGATTTGAAAAATCACATTACACATTACTTTTGGTTTGATCTAACTTGAAGATTCCTTTTGAGTTATTTTTTTTCAATCTATAACATCCAATTATATGTTTTGGTGAACTGACTAACCCATATAATTTTTAAATAATCATAAAGACATAATAAATTAACTCCATCAAGAGACGAATCTACTTTTCATTACATTTTATCGAAACCCAAATGATATGGTAAATTATTTAGTTGATCTTCTATAAATCAGACTGATATTTTTTGAAATTATTGTAACTAAAATTCCTTAAATCAAAATAGTTATCATCATCTTAGTTGCTTTTCAATCGTTTTAAATATTATATTTTTTATTTATATTTTATAAAAAAAAATCTTATGTTATGATTCATTTAATTTTTTTTTTGTTTTATTATTTTACTCATTTCATCAATTTATATTGATTGAAAATATTATAGGTATATATTCTGCATCCTCTGAACATGGATGTCCAATGAAGTCCAAGGTACTAGGACTTGATTCTTATCAAGTTGATTGAATATGATCTTGTGGATATATTTTCGTATTTTTTATGTTCTTTTGAAGATTTTCAGGGTGTCAAGCTCTTAACCACTAATAGGTTATGTCCATATAGTTCTGATGTGAGACTTGAATACCATGGTTCAATTTATCAAAATTACAGGTTCTTTCATGTAAAATAAAATATTCCATTGAGAGTGACTATATAGTAATAAATAAACTTTATATGATTATTTATATTGTAATCAAAACCCCTATGTTTTATTTGAATTTATCTTCATTTACATCATCGTTTTACTTTATGATTTTATTAATTTTTTAGTTATTTGTTTTACCTTTTGATTGTTTTATTTTTGATTATATGTATAAGATTTTATATTATCATTTGGTTTGAAATTAAAACATCTAATCAGTTGATATTATCTTGTGGGATGAAAATTATATGTCTTATTTTCAACTAATGTTCACCCACTCTTAAAGTTTTCATTCTTATATTATCTGGGATAGTAATTTATTAGCATCCTATGAATTTTGACATGTTTAGAGGATATTATCTAATAAATATAATGAATAGATATATCAAATATGATGTTGTTGATATGTTTTAGATCATAGTGTTATCAATATTATATATGTATGTTTACATTGATATTTCATTCCATTTCATTAATTGGATATAAATTATAATGTATTGATATTATTGAATGAATAGGTATCCTCACACAATTTTTATCCAAAATATAAAAAATTTCTTAAATGGATTCATGGACCTATAATTAATATCACCAAAAGTGGTTAGTAGGATGCAAGTAAAAAAATTAAATATACCTCAAGAATTATTTAGAATGAAAAAATAATGCGTCAGATTTTTTATATTAGGAAAATACATTTATTTATTATTTTAATATTCATAAATAATGTTTATTATATTTATAATTAATTAATTTGGTTTGGTAGATTCTTTATATGAAAACAAGAAGTATAGAAATTTTCATTTACATAATAAATGTTTTCTATTTTCAAGAAATATTCAATCATGTAAAGTAATCCAAATGACATTGGGGTTTATTCTATACTTATTTTGAGAAATTGTTCGTTGATAATTAATGATTATAGAGTCGATCACAAGGTTCAACAAAGTAGATCCTATATTTTGATGCTTCTAATTGTAAAAAAAAATCAACAGTAGATTTGACCATGAAGAATCCAATTCAACAATGCAGTACAAGATAATATACCATGCAGTTCAAAAGGGAACTGTATTGACTACTTAATGTTCGGATTTTCAAAATTCATTATATTAACTTTGGATAAACTTTTAAGTTATACTGAAGTCAGATTAAGTTAATGTAACTAATATTCTCAATATTTTGAATTAATTACACATTATGGTCACTAAAAAATAATTTATAAAAACTAACCACTTTCATTGAGGAGATAGAATATCAAATATAATTCTACAAACTCCTATCAATCTATCTATTAGGTTTTCAAAATGATAATTCAATTTGATTTTCTGGATTATGGAGAAGGTATAAAAATATGTGGAATCCTTGCAATCAAAGGGTTAATTTTTTGATATAATTAAGGATTTAAAAAAATTGATTTCTTCACATATATAAAAATCAATAAGTAAAGGTTTGTTTTCCTAAAAACATATACTCAATAATATATAATGCATTCAAACTATTATTCTAGTGGTCATTATTGGAATGGAAGAATAAACTACAAATTCATCGACCATCTTCTTGGGAAATGAAGAAACATATTATTGATAAAATATTTTTTATTTTATTTTATAAATAATTTCCTACATTCATCTTTATAATTAATTATTATTTAATTTTTATTTTATAGGATAATTTTTTAATAAAATAATTGTTTCTCTATTTTTATTTGTTATTCCCATAATAAACCATTTAATAGTTTCTCGGATAAATAAATTAATAAAATGTATCTATTATATTTTGGTAAATCCTAGTATAGGTTTTGGCCTCACCGATTAAGTGTAAAATGAATCTTGTTATAGAGTCTCATTTTCATTGGATTCATTAAATTGTATGAGATAAGAATCTGACCTAAATTAAAACCCCTTGTTATTTTTATTGTTCAATTTAATTCATTGTAAAAACTTCTTTCCCTCTTTGATTGATTTTTAACATTTAATTCTTCCTTTTATTCCTATTTCAAATCAAAATTATTTTATCTATGATATCTTTTAAAATTCTTTTTCCCATATATTTTATTTTAAATTATATTTTTCCTTGTAGAATGGTTTTATGTTTTGTGTGGGTAAATTTATTTCCAAATTTAAATTATCTACTGAGGAGTTTTAACTGATTATTGCTAATTTATTTGAGAAGAATATTGAAAGTTATAAAAAAGTATATCTATCAATAATTAAATCTTTTAAAATATTAGAGATATTACTAAGGAAATATAAATTATATTTATTGTTTTATTTGGTTTGTGTTAAAATCGGATATGGTCAATTAACCCTCTTTTAATCGTATTTAGGGAAAAATATAGAATCAAAGTATCTAGGATACGATGATTCTTTATATTTATTACTTATTTTTATACCTTGATATATTCTAAAAGGTTGTGATTTATTTTTTTTCAAATACAGAATCTTCTATGTTTGAAGGTAATCTTACAAGTATAAATTCATAGTTCGGTGGAACTAACTTCTCTAAAAAGAAAATAAAAGTTATAATTTTTCTGGAAAGTATTTCCTATGATATTTTTTATCACATTAAATACAAGTAATATAATATAAAATTTGATTTATATTTTATAATGATACTACGAGTAAAATTTAACATTATAAATCAATGCTATGAATTCTATTATATCAGGTGTGGGTGAAGATAAATTAAATAAACTATTTTCCTAATAGTGTGTATATAATAAATGGGACACATTGGATGTTCCCGATGAAGAAATATAAAGTGTAATAGATATGAGATTAAATACATATAAAACATTTCAATATAAATTTAAAATTAATTATGATGAATAAATTTATAAAATACAGAGAAGGTTCCGAAATATCATCAAACCCCCTATTTCAATGGGATTGATATGAAACAAATGCCAAAAATTTTGGGATTACTGAAAATTTCCCCCAAAAAAAAGAATTATAAACCCATAAATAAAAATATATTATGAAATTATAATGACTATAATAATGTGGTATTTGCGAATTTATAGTAAATAAAATCAATGTATGAATATGAATATGAAATAATAAAGAAGAAAATTCCCTTAAAATAATTGATAATATTTACAAAACATTGCTAAATAGTTAAGAAATAATGGTAGTAATGATAAAATGATGGTTAAATGGATTAGCTATTTAGAATTTAAAAAAAAATACAATAGGAATACACCCTTTTACTGTTATTCTATAATTTATAAAAATATAATTAATAAAATAATTAGAAATAGGAAATTGAAAATTTTAGAAAAGGCAGATGGTATGAGTGCAATAATAATTGATAAATTAAAGTATAATAACCAAAGATGAAATTGGAGGAAAAAATTGAAAATGGAATGAATCTAAAGAATGTGATGAAAGTTACTATATAGAGTTATTACAAGGATTTATTTAATGTCTCTATACATAGTGGTACTAATGAATCATAAGGGATGGAACCTTCAATATCAATTTCTTTATATATAGATAATTAAAATATTAATGGATTTTGTATGATTGATAGATAATTAGATGATTATTTTTCTATTCTATAATATACCATGAATAAAATGAAATACAATTGAAAAATTATTAAATGTGGACATGTGTTATTAATAAAATATAATTCGGTTCTTCAAGAAGAAAATTATAGTAAATAAGATTTCCAAAAATAAATTAAAAATATTAATTCTATAAATATATATATTTTAATTTCATTAGAAGTATTTATTAAAGGTATAGAGTCTTTAAAATACATTATAATATATTCAAAATAGCACGGATACATAATTGTAATGGGCTATGAGAAAGTAATTGTTTTTTAGAAATCTCTTTTCAACTCATAATTCAGATCTAGGAAACAGTTTATCAGTATGTAATTTTCCTAGGAGAATAATACATGGCTCAATTCAATTTTTTCAATAGAATTTCATTTTTATATAAAAAATTAAATTTATTGTTACATATCTTTTAATTTTAATATATATGACATGATAGAATTTTTTTTTAAAGCACAAATTTCAAAATATTCTAGAACCAAATTGTTTCAGGTACAAAAAAACCATTAATTTTGTATTAATTATAAGTTAAATTCATCCAGATCCCTATCAATAGATTTAATTTCATAAATATTTGATATTAAATAAATATTACCAACAACTACTAGATCTTTTAAAACCATGTTAAATTATGTTCTTGATATGTTAATCATATAGAAAATGTAAAATCAGAATTTATTTTTATTGGACAATCCAATATACAAAACTTTGTGAATATTAAAAAAATATTTTTTAAAGTTCGAATTATTAAACTATATAAAGATTGTTATCTTTTTAAATTTTAAATTAATACATGAAATATTTATAATGAAAAGAATATATTTGATTTTATTAAAAATAAAAAAGATATTTTTTGCATTATTCATTTAAATTCTATAATTTCATAGAAATTTTCTTATCTTACTGATTTATAAAGTGAATATTGGTTTTATAATGGAATAATTAGACATTGTAATGTGCATTCTTTTGAAAAACATACTAAGAGATGATTTGTTAAAATATTAAAAATCTATAGTTCCAAAGATGTCAGTTTTGTAATTGCATTCTGAAGAAAAAGTAACACATGATTTTATTAAAACTAAAGAAATACATTGCAACATTTTAATCTCAATAATTGGTTTTATGTATTTCATTATACCTTATATATTTTGTAATTTAAATGGAAGGTAATGTTCTCATGTCATTTTTATTGACTACCCATGATTCCAATATGTTTACATCATAACCCAAAAAATTACATATTTATTCAGTATTTTTACCTTTAAAAACTAATAAATAGAATGAACAAACTATATATACCTTAAGAATTTATCATGTTCTTTAGTTTTAAAACTAATTTTCTAAATCTATATCCTCTCTATATAGTTTTACTCAAAATTTCTATTCTCATATAACACCTAAACTGAGTGAGGTTGTTTGAACTATAAAAAAATACTTTAATATTTCTCAATTTATTTTCAATGTGGTTGAATTTCTTATAAATATATATTATTATATAATTAAAACTGTTTTTATATGTCATATTTTACATAAGTCTACTTATTAATGTATCATTGGGATGAATGATGAAAGAAGAAAATTCAAAAGTTCTTGGGGGTAAATTGAATAGAATTTTAGATGATTAATGGAAATTTTTTAATCAATGAAAATTTTTAAATGAAATATTATTCATTATATAGAGATATGCGTTCTTTAAAAACATTATTATATATTAAAATGCGGTGTTTTCTTATATCTAACAGTTAAAGTATACTATAACTTAGATTCATGAAATTTATATTCAGGATTCAATAAATTGTTTATGTTTTATTTATTATCTACATCTCATAGATTTAATTAGAATTTATTATAGTTGATCATGGTTAAAGTGCATTGATAATATCAAGGAATATGAAAAAAACCGTTGTGGAAAGAAAAAAATTGTATAACTTGCTTTTAAATTTTTTTTGATTGAGATAAAATTTTATAAAATTAATAAATTTTAGACCATGAGTTTTGAATATTGAAGGCCGAGAAAAAAATATAAATATAGGAAACCATATATTGTATTTAGAATCCATTTTATTTTTCATTAGAAATAGTCATGGAATCACAATGAGATTTGATGGAATTTTTGTGTAGGATACCTGAATTAGGGGACATAAAAATGGTTATAGTTTGATCAACCATTACTTGGTTTAGTGGTGAAACATCCATGGTTTATTGATTTACTAATTGTTATTATAATATATAGGTTTAATAATTTTGGTGTAATAACATGTCATGATAAAATGGAAAACCTATCATGGTTTAGGTCAAAGCTATCAGTTTTCAAAAAGAAAAAACATCCATATTTTTTATAGAGGTTTAATATTTCAACCGAGGTTTTAATATTAATGTTTGACATTTTTATACCATTCCCCAGTTTTTTCCAATTTCCATAATTAATTATACGAATATAAAATAGTGATTCAATTAGAAATGTAGAGATAAAAACATAACATTAATAAAAATTGAGAGAAAAGGAATGGTTTTTGAAAAAATAATTAGATCAAACATCAATGAAAAATTAAACATAACTGTAGTGGAAGTAAAAATATCATTTTTGTTTTATTACACTTATAATTAAATAATATTCATATTTCTTTCATTATTACATATTTTAGGTAGTGGAAACATGTTATTAATGTTGAGATAATTTATTTTACATAATTCTATACTATATTCCTTCACTATCCACTTTTCACCAATAATAATACAAAGACTATTAAGTGTTGGGTAACACCAACCAATCACCAATTAATAGTAACTAATAAAATGTTAGTGAAACATGTAAAAAATAAATTGATTATGTGTTTTTTATTCTTTTTATTATTCATTATGGTGGGATATGTCGAGTGGAAGCTGTTGAATTCCAGTTGGAAACAAGGGAAAATTCTTTTATGGTCAATGTTCTCAGATGCTATATTTATCCATCCCTTTATCAGGGCTTTACATTCTCATTCAGGCATGCCAATTAGTATAATATCAAAGGATCACAATATGGGATCTTAATTTAATAATATATTGATCATATCTATATTGAATCAAATCATTTCCATGGATAAAATTTATTTATTTGGTCAACAATAATGGAGTATAAATGTTTAATGGGATGAAATATAATATTTAAAAGGAGTAGATTATTCCATTGTTTCTATCTACGAGATTAGATGTGCCTAAAATCACTATGAATGGATGGAAACCACATTGAATATATAAAATTGATACTTTTATGGATTTAAAAAATATTAGATATTTTTGAATATATAATAATTTGTTTCTATCACCACTCTTGGAAAAGATAATTATAAAACTGATTGGTTTTATAATAATAAAGGATATATTAAATAAATTATATATTATTAATGATTGCGATAAAAATGTGATAGTTACCTAACCCAAAACATTTTATTATAAATTTAAATTCATATAGATATATAAGGATAAATATTTCGATAAATTTTTGACATTGGTAAACAATATTATTATCTCTATTCATGGATATAGAGAAACTGTCTAAGATTTAATCATTAAGGATAAATTAATGTTATTCCATTTAGATAAATTTTATGTTATGGTTTAAATTTTTTTTAAGAATATATATATGTGTTCAAAATAAAAAAATTGATTAATATCATGATTTATTAGGTATTATAATGAACAAAAATGTTGAATACTAAAGGTTTATATAAATGGTAAATTTATTTTAAAACATTCAAAGGATTTAAGAACAATGATCAGTAAAATTATTAATTAGGATTTTCTTATTTTGATGATAATGAAATTAATTATGATTAATTTATTTTTTTTATCATAAAGGGATTATATAATGTAAAATTTAATTAAATGGGTAATCATTTATTTAAATGTTTCAATTGCCGAATTATTTGATATTTTTCATCCAATTTGTTAGAGAAGATCCATGATGAGGACATATTTGATTAATATAAAAGATTGTCAAAGAATAAGAACAAATTTTTTTGTGATCACAATACCTTTAATTAATATAATGGAAAATAAAAGGTGTCTACATTATAAACAGATGTATTTTTTATAAAATAGAAATTGTTCAATGTATAATGAAGAAAGTTTTTGGATGGAAAATACTCTATAATAAAGGTGATAAAGACTTTAAGTTACTATGATGAAAAAAATATACACTAAAATTAAAACCATGATACAATGGTTTAAAAAATAATCTGTTTTGGGATAATGTAAACTATAACAAATTAAATCTCATTACAATATGGTTTAGTGCATGGAAATGAATATTTTATGAAACAATTCTCAAATTTTTTAGATCTCTTCATCATAATCTATCATTTCTAGAAAGATCACTATATTATAGTTATTTGGGATGTTTTATCATCCTTGTAGATTTTTTATGCCTTAAATAATAAATTGGTTGATAAATTATGAGTTATAAAATTTTAAATTGTTATGAAACATTTAATTGAATAACATAAAACATTTATGCCCCGATGAGTGTCGTTGAATGGCCATAAAAGGTGATATAATCCCAGTTCAATGTCTTACATTGGAATATGAGGATTATTCCATGAAAATTACTCAAATCAAATATCCTTCATCTCTCATTTTTCATTAAAAATTTAATAAAGGTTGTAGTAGACAACATCATTAAGGAGGTATTTCCCAAGAATTAAATGATTTATACAAGTCATAAATACCCTAATAGGAAGGTGTCAAATGGATATTTTTTAAGGATATCTATCGATCTCATATATAGGTTCTTAAAAAATAATTTTGTTAGTTCCACAATAGTATTTAGTGAGAGATACACTGAGATGGTGGGGGAATCTGGGTATGTTAATTATTCAAATTTAACCACTTAATCATAACATTATCACCACCCTAAATGATCTTAGCTGCATTATTAATTTATTTATTCTTATATTTTTTATTCAATGATGATATTATTTTTATTTCACTTTACGTAATCCAATTTGATCAATGATTACTTAACCCACACAGACCAATATATGTCTTGTATAATTTATGATCCTAATTATTTTTAAGGTATATTTTTATTTTACTTTTTTGTTAACCTCATTTTAAATTAGTGTAGGGAATGATTTCGTGGGATTAAGGAAGGTCTTTATAGATTTTTTGATGTTTTGGACCTAAAAATGTAGAAAATATGGCCTACATCACATGGTTCACATTTAATTCAGAATTAGTGATATATGTACACCATGAATATATCAATAAATTTATGGGGAACCATAGTTTTTATACCATGGGAGGCCAGGCATGTGGGGTTTTTCACAGATAATAGGGCATGAATGGTTAGTGAATGGTCTAGAAAAAAGTGTAGCCAAAATGTGTGCATAATTAAATGTTTAAAATTTTCCATTTTACCTCTAGATATTTATAATAACTTACCCATTTTTATCCCCCATTTCGTTCCAATCAACCCTGAGTGCATGCCATGCATCTCATCCTCTTCCATGGGTTCATCTCATTTTATTATAGATCATTTGTAATACTATTTCTTCCAATTCAAATCCCAATTTATGTCTATTATTAAATTGCCTTCTATTTTTAGATGTTTCACTACTAGGTTATCCCTTGTATCTTGTGTCTCATATGTCCTATTTCAAAGCTCATTTTCTAGATTTTTCCTTACGGATGTTTTTTCTCTAATCAATTTTTGGGGTTAGATGAGTGGATATCTCCAATAATAAGGTAGGTTGTCTAATGGATTTTTCCCATATTCTTTACATTTTTTTATGTTTATGTGGTATGTATGATAATGAAAACATTATATATTGTGAAACATACTTTTTATATATAAATACTACATCTTATTATAATAAATTTCAATTATATTTTAATATAATGAAAAAAATAACTAATTTTTTTTAATGTGTGTATTTATAAGCACAATTATATATCAACAACTGATATAAAAATGATCTACACAATTTACTATTATGATCTTTATAACTAGAACCCTTCATAGACAAAAGATACATAAAACCATTCTCAATAACCTAGGGAATGGAAACATAAGAAAGAGTGATATTAGATTCTCAATAATGATGAACGTAAGAAATATCAATCAATAAAAATAAGTGATCCTAAGATGATAATAATATAATTAAAACATGATGTATCTTTTATAAAATCCAACCCATCAATTCATAGATTAATATCATGAAACATGGTAGAACATTTATCAATAAAATTATATAATTCATAAGAGTGTGGAATCATCAATGATTAATCATGACCAAATAAAACATCTAATATGAATAAGATATAAGATTATGGAATGAATATAAGAAAATAAAATAATTTACATAGTCAAGGATCATAGTAAAGTTTATCATAGTGGATTGCGTTCACTCCATATTCCATAATTTCTTTAGATGAGGTAAACTCTCAAGATGATGTTATTGGAAAATGTTACTTACCAAACTGGATTAAATCCCCATTCAAGTCATTATTATAGAATGATATGTCATTATTTACAAAAATCATTATAGGGATATATAATTTTAAAACCACCAATCACATAGTGATAACCGTATATATGTGTTCTAAAAGATCATAAAACATTCAACATGTCATACAATGATAACCTAAGGAATGGATATAAGTTTCATGAAAACATCATCATCATAAACATAAACAATCTAGATAAATAATAAATATGTTAACATTTGATCATATCCCTATTAAATCATAATTAACATCAATGAAATTTTTTATGGATAAAAATCTTTTTAAATATCACAAGAACATTTATTTAAGAATTTTTTTATTTGATATAACTTATTGATAATATAAAAGGCTCAAAAATTTTATGGAAATTGTTTTATTAGAAAAGAAAATAAGAATATTTTATAATTTATTTTAAAGAAAAGTGTATATATTATGGAATAAAAATTCATTTATGCGATGTAAGTTAAAACAGAAATTAAATTCACATTTTTTATAATATTAAAAGAAAAAAAAATTGAAAATTAATATGAAGGTTACATTTAAACCTCTAAAAGGAATGTAATATATAGTGATAAATATCTTTAAATATAATTTATTGACTAGTAAAAACATTCTTGAGATCATTTTAAATAAAATATGTACATAGAAGAAAAGATTCCCAATCATAGGGAAAAATATTGTTGGTTTTAATTAAAAACATTCTTTCAATATATTGATTACATAAATAGAATAACAAGAAAGGAAAACATGAATTATTTATAAATAACCACAGGATAAAAATATATAGAATAGTTTTGAGAAATATATCATAAAATTTCTTCATTGAAAAATTTACTCCTAAATAATACTGGTAAAAAAATGTATTCTAACATAAAACACTAACCTCAAGTTCATATTTAT
Organism: Viscum album; assembly: GCA_963277665.1. Lineage (NCBI taxonomy): Eukaryota > Viridiplantae > Streptophyta > Magnoliopsida > Santalales > Viscaceae > Viscum > Viscum album. The sequence continues at coordinate 21,299,071 of OY728135.1, forward strand.
TTTTACTATATATAAAATATTGTATAATAAATTTATATATTATTATAATTATTTAAAAACCCATAATCATACCTATAATACCATACATGGTTAACATAAAAAATCTTATCAATTGTGCATTAACAATATCTCATTATAATTATCATTTCTAATGTTAACTACTTCGTTTTTCAGGTATGATTTGTTTTGACATTTATGGTCTATGAATGTTTGAAATGGTTATATATTATTAAAATATTTAATGGTGATATAGATATCATATAAATTAATTAAATATATAATTATAAACATTCATATAAATTGGTGAAGACAAATTATTTACATTACTACATGGATATTGTATCCTATATATACACAAGACTGATGGTATCATTTTTCAATGGATGGAATAAAAAATTAAATATTAATTAAACTATAATAATAATTATTATAACATAAATATCATTTAAAAATATTTTATCCAAAATAATATCCACATATTAATGGTGGTGGTTGAAAAGGAATCACATTGCTATGTGGAGTTGGTAGTCAATACGTATGCACGAGCAATGCTTTAATCTACCATTTCAATGATAATGATTGGTAAATGGTTTTTAAATAATCATAATAACATATTATTATATATATGATATTGTACTTATCCATTTTTTATGGATACAAAATGATTATAGGAATTTATAAAAAAAATAAAATGGAAAGATCATAATCAATATTTATACGTCTTCTTTGGAAGACATCATAAGGATTACACCTTAAGCCTTTAAGGATTGACCATATGAGAATAATCAAATCTATAGGATGAAAGGAAGTATTCTAGGAATTTTTTAAAGTAGGTATTTTATGATATATCATTCTATAATTATGTGAATAGGGGAGGAGAAGTGGTTCACATTTATAAGTGATGTGCGGAAAACCAATGTAATTTCATAAAATCTATCAATGCTATATGGTCAATAACATGGTAATGTGGCTCAAAATTGCTAGTTATTTGAATGTCATATAATATAAGGTTGAATTTTTTTCATCAAAACGAATTATACTGGTGTGGGTGGAAATCCTACCATTATTTCATGGTTTTATCTCCCCAATATACAATATTTAACCTTAACCATGGTATTTTTTTACTATTTTAATATTCTCGTTAACCATAAATTATGTTTAAATAATTATATTATATTACTTATAATGATTTAAATTATGGGATCATGTTTACATGATTCAATTTATATAAGTGAAACAATGTAATTTTAAAAAAGCTCACAACCCATAATGAAAACCAGTTTTAGAAGACTAGATATTTATGGATAAAACAAAATTTAATTACATTCCTTTCCTTTTAATCACCTTAACATAATATTAACATTTTTAATTGAATATATAATATATACTCTTCATTAAATCTATTATGAAATAGATATTAATTTAATCTATTAATGTTAAAACATGGTACATGTGTAGAAAATGTTTTTAGAAAAATGAATATCAAGCCTCATGTTATTGATTTATTTATAATTTGTAATGTAATCTCCTTAATGGTTTTAAATTAACGTTTCATAATTTGTTAAAAATTAATATTTTTTAAAATTAAACTAAAGTTGTGAGAATTAGTATAATCATTCAAGATTTCAGGCAGTTTACTACTTTAATCATAACACACTCCTTACTAATCCAAATTGCATTATCATTATTTTGCAGGGTTTATTATTCCTATTAAGAAATATTATTCAACTAGAAATTAGTATATTTCAGAAATTTAAATGCTTATATAGACCACACAAGAAGTCCTATTGAATCTTCAAAAAAAAACTGGACCACTTGTGATCTTTTATTTTTTGATCTCAATCCAAAATCCCAAATTCAATGATACTCCACCAGAAGTCTAGTGAAATTAAATTAAAAATGGGATAAAAATTTCATGGACTAATTAATAATTAATAGGTCCTAATTCATGCATGGATTTTCAACCCACAATTCTGTCTGATAATAGAGAACATCTCAAAATTATTAGCTTTTATACCAATCCACACGTAGATTTAAGATGATTTGTTTGGTAGAAAGTTAAGAGTTAGGATCATAAATATATAGAATATTATTATTTGGACTGAATTAATATTAATCTCTTAAAAAAATTCACATGTAGGCCATGGAATGATTCAAGATAATTCCAAATAGGAACACATGGTTTGGAAAATATCCATATCTTTGGATCCAAAATTCTAATGAATACAAAATTTTGATGGTCTAATAATAACATTATTATCTAAAAATTTCAAGAATTATCTTTCTCAATATTTAGATTTCATCATGGTTAAATGGTAAAGGAATATTTTATTGAATTTTTTTGTGGAATATAGTCTAAGACCTTGGGTTATTAATACATTCCCCTCTTCTCCTTGTAATAGGTTATCACTTCAGAGATCTAGGAGGATCATTACCATGGACAAAGAATCATAAATAGCATAAAATTACATTATATAATATTTTTTCAACTAGTCAAACATCTCCTACACATTTATATTATTTTTCATTTCATTTTTTCTTAATTGTGATTATGTAAATATTTTTCATTTAAATTTCATATAATTAATGTTGTCCATAATAAAAAATACCATCATAATCCTTTTTTTATTAATTTGTTAACAAAAATTAAATTATGGAAGGACTACTTCCCTCTTTCACTTTATCATTCAATATAATGTGTATGTTTAAATATCTTAATTTATTATGTGTTTTCTCGATGCATAACTCTTTTCTTTCTTAATTCATTTTCTACTAATTTAAACTCGCTACCCTAAATACAATAAAATATATTACTAAACTCCCAAATTTTTTATTAAATATATCCATGGTGTGATTCTTAATTTAGAGAATCTAATTAATTGATGGATTTGGATTATTTAATGTTATTTGAATTACTATTTTTTATGTTAAACAATAATTTTTATGGATTAATGACATTTTTTGTTTGAAATTTGGTTTCCATAGATTATTGGATCAAAGAATAAAAAGGGCTCATAAAAAATTTAACCGCTAAAAAAACAATAAATGATAATGATTATATCCCTAGTTATGTCTTGGTTTATGCCAAAATAGTTAGGAATTTCAATCAAAATAATATTGGGATGTCGATATTAGTTTAATGTAAATTTTTGAAAATATCCCACCAATCATAATATTAAATCCCAAATAATAAACCCACATAAATATTTATAAAACATTTAAATCTTAATTCATGCCTCAATAAACTAAAAGAAGCCCATGAAAATACCCCCATTCAAAATACCAAAAAAAACAATTACATAAAAAATATTGTACAATCACTGAGGATTAGACTTGAGTGAAACAATAAAAATTAAGACAAATATATGTCCCTTTTAATGATTGATATGAAAACATTTTATGTGGTTAAAATGGTGAAATTATTAGGGGTGGTTCCATATGAGTTAGTTTCTTTATTTTCCTTAAAAAACAAAAAAAATATTTTAAATTTACCAAAAAGAAAAAATATGAAAAAACAAATAGAAATCCCTCCTTCCATAAATAATAAATTGAAATAAATACACAAATAAAAACATATCCACCTTATATTTTCTTCCTTTAACATAAAAAATAAATGTTATTGTGTATCTGAAGTCCCAATAGCCTCCCATACAATCAATCTTATTTTTTTGACCCTTAAATCAAGTAAAATATTTTCCGACTTAGAATAACCATTTGGGATAATAAAAAACTCAATGATTATTCATTTATTATATAATTGACATATTAATAGGTAATACTATAGAGTATTCCCTCAAATAACTCACTATAACTAATATAAATTACTAGCCCCCTCATATTAAATATTATAACACAAAGGAGGTTTTTGAACTCAAATTGGGTTTCATTCATATTCTTCCTCAATTCTATAGTCTAACCGATAAGGATCCTTATCTTAAACTAAATGTGTTCAATATAGTTTTCTTTTCCATGAATCCCTAAATATTTTCTAAGGAACAAATCAAAAATAAAGCATTCCATTTCTCCCTTGATGACTCCACAAAATATTGAATTTTAGACCTCCTTTTTGGTTCCATAAATTTTTCAAATGACCTGAAGAGACTCTTCTTTGAGAAATTATTTACCAATATTCAAAAAACCATTCTCTAAAATGATAATTGTCGAATCTATAAATTCACCAATGAATCACTCAATGAGTCCTGCGAGAGGTTGAAAATGCTTATGGAATATTACCTAAACCAATAAATACATGAACTACTATTGATACAATACTTATACAAGGGTTTATTTTCTCTATAGAAAATTATAATTGATAATACATTTAGAGGTTATTTTTCTTTTTGAAAAAATCTCGACAACTACATGATATATCATAAGAAACATGGTTTCAACCACGTAACAATTCTATACTTGAGAACATGATCTTGCCAAGAAATTCCAAGAGAATAAATCCATAGATCCCAACAAGATGACATAGTGGATGAGTGTGCTTGCTAGTCTTATTTTATAATTAGATATTACTACTAAATCCTCAACCTCATATTATTCACAATCTCAGATCCATGGAATTATAAAAAAAATATGGAATATATATCTTACCAGTTCATCAAACTAACACATATCCACAACTACAATATGATTTATCAAAATTTTCAGGTCTAATAGAGCTCAAGATTGCATTTTCTCATAGGAACACAAACCCTAAACAACCAGGTTAGTTCTATATAAACTCCATCTAACCCCGCTATTATCCCTTCTATCCTTCCTATATCCTAGGCAAGAAATACCATTGAGGACTAATGTATGGAAATCCTATCTCTCATTCCTGTTAAATACCTTCTTATAATCCAAATTTGTTCCAATATGGTCAAGGTAGTTGTAAATTAAAAAACAAAATATCATTTTTCATCAATATTACTGGAGAAATACTTCTACTCATGGTTTTCACTATCCTAGTGAGTTTAAAAAATTCCCAACCCAATATAATTGATTTCCCAAGAACCCAAATCAAGTAAATTCTCATGGAGGACATGCCACTTATTCTAAGAAAACATGGGAAAGTGTTATGGAAGATCTTTTTTACTTAACCTATTTGAGCCTAAAAACATTTAAAGTCAAAATGAAATTATTGCATCCCACCTATTCCAAAAATAACAATCCAATTCTTCTGGACACCCAAGTAAACCATTTTCGAACCCCATGTGTAATATAAGTTTTATTCCAATTGATTTAAAAATAAAACTTTTATTATTCCTGAATAATCCTTTAAATCCCCATTAAATTTTGATATGGAAAACGATAAATAAAACTATGGAAAAAAACATGAAGTGAATTATTTGCTTGCTTTAATACCTATAAGAAACCCAATTCCTTTTATTTAGGTGATATATAATCCTAATAATCCATTTGAACTTGATTCAAAACTACATGACATGTTTATAAATGTTAAGTTCAACATTCTCTTGTTAGAATCCATAAAAAATCCTTCTGTATACAAAATATATTTATTAATTTTTTAGAAATAAGAGTCATCATAGGACAATTGAAAATGTTTCAAACCAATAGTAAACTCTTATGAAGTAAAAATATATAAGGAACTTTATAGTTCCATGTAAAATGGGGAGTTACAAATTTTATGATTCACTCATAGGCCATGTATCCTTGATAAATGTCTTTTCTATATCCATATTCTCCAACATTGGTCTAGGTCCCTAGAACCCAAGGAGTGTAGTTATCCAATTACCCAATTGAATCACTACCTTTCTAGAGGGAACAATAAAGTATTTACATGTTTGGAAAATTTATCTTGACATGTAACCTCATGATTTACCATAATTATAGAAAGAACATTCCTCATTTATTATAGATCAAAAATTATCATCCATTCTAGCATCATATCCATGGAATTTGGGGAATAACTTGTAAATTTCAATATTTTTCAAGCCATGTGATACCCATAAGAGGATACATCTACATTCTATATCCATGCTTCTAATTGAAATTCTAATTGTATATTGAACTATTATCTATCATATTCATCTTATTATAATGAGAGTATAATTTAAGAGATTTTCCATATGATTAACCAATACATATATAGAAAAGTTGATGTTGACCATTAATTTTTAAACTACATCATTATAATGGATATTAAAAACACTTTGGAATCCCATATAACCCCAGATCTCTAGAAATCCACCTTGGATTATAGTGATGAAAATTAATAAAAAATAATTAGAATATGTACCTATATTATTAATTTTTCTTTCCCACAAATTAATGATGAAATTTATAAAAAAAAACTCTTCCCACACACCTAAAGTATATATTCATTTTCTATGATCACTCTTACCTTGTCATTATCTATTCTCCACTTACTGAATCTATCATGAACAAACCTAATGGGGCATGCGCTGGAACTCCCCAAACCTACCACAAATAGCACAGGGGCATGTGCTAGCATCGAGAAGGAATATAAAATAGAGGGGAGGCCTTTTCCTAAAGTACCAGAATGATCACACCACAAAACTCCTCTATGAAACACTATAGAGATATAAAATGATGGAAACTAAAATGAATTCATTCATTTATTCCAAACTAGTGTAGAATATAACTATTGAAAGTATAAAAGGGAAAAAAATTTCCACCAAAATAAAACATTAAAAATTTTCATACTTCTCATAAGAAGGGAATCTATGTCAAAATCAAATGTTGGAAATCTCCTTGTCCCATATTCGGTAAAAAAAACTCATCTAGTCTTGTTCACTAAGCTCTGCCTGCCTCAGGTCGTCTTGGGACTTCGTCAAAATATTTGTGGTTTGCACAATACAAAACACATGTGGAAAACTGTTATGTAGTTCTGAATAAAAAAATACTCAGTAGATTCCCCAAAACCTCAAAATAAAAGGTAGAAACATAAAATCAATAGCTCGGTCGAACTAGTCAAAGGGAACCCAATCGAGAGAGAAAACCCATCACAAACCATCCTTGGCTAAACAAGACTAGTCATATCATTCCACAGAAGATGTCAAACTAGAAATGTGACAACACAACAAGGACTACCTGAAATCACCCAAATATACTCTTCTAAAAATCCACATATCATGAGGATCTGACCTCATAGAAAGAAACATAGTTCTACTTGATGATCTAATGGTAGAAGAAAACCATGAAAACACATTACATGAGCTTAGCCAAACCATATGGCACCCATCTAAGAGATATGATCCCTTAGGAACAACTCACTAGGTCCATCTCTAGTTCTTATAACTAGAGGTCATGAAATCTCTAACTTGTGCCCGGTGGAAGGATGTAATAAACAATTTAGATAGGACTGCCCCCCCCCCCCCCACAACTACACACAGTTGTGGGAGCACTAATCTAGAATATACACCACATGCATACCTTCTATCAAGAGAGAATAGAGCGACCAAAAATTGTCAACTTAACTACAGTTTATGGAGTAATTTATCCAAACTAACATATGAAACCTCTGTCGTTATTATACAGAGTGCACCACACCATAGTCTGTTATGGGAGAACTAACTCTTAACTAGGTATCAACTTAACTAGTGGAGGGGAATAGTCCTCGTAACCATACTCAACAGAAGAATGAGAACTAGCTCAAATGGAAGACCCACTCCCCACTACTACTCATAGATGGGGTAGTACTAATCCCTAGGAGAGGGCCCACACCCTATCATGATATGGGAGCACCACTCATTGTCTAAAGGACCCAAACCATGGAATAATATGGGAATAATAGTATATAAACATGATTAGTATGGGGGGATCTCACCCTAACACAATGGAAGAGTGCTAAACCCATGCTATAGGATCTTCTCCCAAGTACGACAGGGGAGAAAAAACTCTTCCAAAAAAACAAATATGAAGGAAATGCACCCTAGAATGACGGTGCATCTCAAAATTCAAGTATAGAGGACCCATTCAAATATATGATTAGGGAGTACCCACTCTATCTATATGTTACATTGAGACTACTTGTGGCCTGACACAGCAAGAGAGTACCAACTCCATGGATAAGGAACCCATACCCAGGACCAAAAGGGGAGTACCTAACCTATCTATTCAACAAGTATGGAAGACCCACACCCTGGCAGAACAGTGTTGCACTATATCCAACTTTACAAACCATATGGGGAACTCGCACATTAGTTCATTCAGGGAGTACCAACCCCAAAATAAAAACCCTATAGGTATAGAACCCACACACATGGCAGGGGGTCCAATCTCTACCAAAGAAGATAGGTAAATGAAACCCCCTGCATGATTCCATAGGGGACTAACAATCTCAACACCTCCCTTTAAGAATCACATAGGTCTACAACATCAATCATGTTTCGCTAAAAGGAGTGTAATGATTATCGTACCTCGCATCAAAACACCTCTATATGTAGGGAACCCACACCCTGATACAATAGGGGAGAACCACAATAATGGAATAAATTTCTTAGGGTAACCACATTCTAATGTGAAATGGAATGGTACAAACCCTGACATCATCCCAGTGATCCACCCTAATAACTCATCAAGGTTGAGCAGCACTATACAAGAGTCATTCTCGAAACAGGCCAAATCATATCTTGGAGGATGAAACATAGGCCATGATCACGTTATACATGGAAACCTACTCATGATTGGCTACCATTGATCCAAAATCTGAGTCCTAGAGAAGGACATACCCAAGAAGGAAGATCTCAAGAAGATCTCAATGGAGTATACATTGTGAAATAGGGTCCACACAATGTGTGAAACCACCCAAAAATCCAGATGTTTATCCTTTTTACATAGTTTTCCTATCAATTTAGTGGTACACAGTGCATAGAACCGGTATATAGCTTGTTTCACTTTAGCCAACCACTAGTCGTGTTCCTCTTCTACACTACCCGACTAGCTGTGTCCCTACACATCACGCATCCCACACTACATGACATATCCCGGTTAAACAAACTCGTGTACATGTAGTTATCACATTCACCCCCCCCCCCCCCCATATGTATGCATACTTTGGATGTGTACATTTACATGGCCACGTACATTCACATGGATTCCTTAGACATGTCCTCTAGCCACATGATTTTGGGTCACTACACGGAGTGTAACCCTGGTACACCGTGTGTATTCCCCGAAATTCATATTATCCAAATAGGAAGTAACATATGACATGTATAACTAGACTACACACCATGTAGATGGTTTTTCCTTATGGAAATTTCCATTAAAAATTTCTGATTCACCTTGGATTACCCAAAAACCAATTGATTGAAAAATCAAGGATCACTACCAATTATAATAGGGAACTAATGCATTAAAAATAAAAAAAAGGTGTTTAGGATCAAAACGGAAAACATCCAAACTCAAGGGAAAAAATAAAGCTTAGGGTATCTAATGACACTGGGATTGTGTGGCTCCTTGATCTGATGATGATTAGAGACAAGAATAAAGATCAGAAAATCTTCATCACTTCAATCTAGCCTTGTATCCATCTATCCCCAAAGGGGGAGATGATAGGATCTCCTTTGGTTTAGTACATGAAATGTGAGGGGGTGGGGAAATTAAGTTATATTTTATTAATTGATTTTTCATTTAATTAATAATTCCACAACATAAAACCCTGACATCTCTCCCTCACTCACGCACCTAGCACGGATGACTTTAGTTCATACATAGGGTAAAAAAAATTTATGAACTCAACTGCAGCCACAGAATTATTATATGAGTACTTGTTTCAATATTTTTTCCATATTTCTAGATAAACTAGTTGTGCATGAAAAAAATATGTTTAATATTTTTCAAATCACCACTCCTAGGTTATCTGGGGCCCACAATCAAATACTGACTCAATGTATGGCTTTAGAAATATTCTCATTAGTATTCTAAATTCTTAAAGTCAATCCTGAGTAATTATATTCTCCCCTCCTTCAATTATTTTTCCCAAGAAAATTTAAATCCTAGCTAAGAGGGAAGAAACTATGTTCTCCACTAAAACCCCACCCCATCGATCTCACCAATGGTACCCTTACTACATACAAGAATAAACTCAGGGATACTACCAGGGCCAAACCACACTGACCTCCAACTCTAACCATGTCAACATTATAAAAAAATCATAAAATGTATCCTTGGTTGAGATAAGTGGAAGGACACTAAGAACCATGACCCATATTTAATAATAGGGTCTAGTGGTACACCTCCTTGCTATCCTGATGCAGATACCAAAAAAAACCCAATAGTTCACATCCACCTATGGATGAACTACACTAAAATATCCTCAAGATTCTTTAATTCTAGGTTGATGTAAATTATATGATGGTTCTAATAAAAAACAGTTCATCCAAAGTGGAAACAATGGGTCTTACTAGGCCCTTCACCTATGAACCTCTAGCTCTAACACATCTTGCCCAAATAGAAACACTGCCACACCCACTCATGGCATTACAGAAGAATATAGATGGTAGGAAACCAATACACACTATGGAAACATCGTCAACCTAACTCCACCACCACAGAATGGTTATAAACTAGTCTCTCCCTCCACTAGGGCTGCCATGGAATGAAAATCAAGAAGAAAAAATACATTCGTAATGACAGGACCTACTCCAAAACTCTATCATAAGACTAAAACCGAAAAATAAAAGTCTATGTAACTCATCTAGATCACCAAGACACTTTCTATTAGGTCGAAATGACTCTCCCACATGATATTGATTTCGTCGCAAAGAGATGTATCTGTGGGGAAAACATCCCTCTTCCTCGTCAGTCCCAATCAACACCAAACAGTGCCACATCCTCATTGATTTTCTCACAAACAAATATAATTATAAGAGCAAGAGGGCACTAATGTATAAAAATGGGCTTCCAAAATGATGATACTATGTCTTAATGGTCCCTATTTTGATAAACTACGAACACATCACCATGTCCCGAACACCCAATTTAGAGGGACTAATCCACCATACCTCAATACTATTCACATTACGTGGAACTAACTCATCAGCGTGGTTTTACATGCATAAAAAGTGAATCTTGGTAGAGGAAGGATCCCTCTTCTTCATTCATTCAATGCTACATCGAATAATACAAACATAGGATTATTCCAACACCAAGAGTCACCCTAGTTTAAAACACGAGAAGGAATAGTAAAGAAAAAGAGGTACCTCACAAAACTACTATCAATTACTACTATAGAATGTAGAAATGACACTGAGTGTACCACTATTCTTACATGGATATTTTGGGTCAAATGCCTTTACAGATTGCAGCTTTCCCCACCCACATTCTCCATCTCCCTAAGCCTCGAGTAGACCACCTGGGGGTGGTGGCTGAAAATCATGAACCACTTTCCACCAATTACTTCTCTCCAAGGTCATAAACCAAGTACAATATATTACAAAACTACCTTCTCCAAATTCTACCTTTTCCAAGGTGGAATGGTGAATAAAACCCTCTCAATATTATGGTGGGTCACACAATATCAAGCAAGTTATATCCTAACATCGATAGCATAAAAATTACCCCCTTTTGGATGACCTGATCCTCAGTGATTTTCATGTGATACAGGACCATGTTCTTATGTTTGGGAATTGTTATACCTCATGTACTATTACCCTTTTATATTTCAACTACCTTCAGTAGTAAAAGGCTCAAACTCATGACCACCACTATAGTCTACATCCTCTTATCCCTCATCCTGGAATCTCTCTACCATCAGAGCACACAACAATACCTCTGTATAAGAGGGAACTCATAGGGAGACCACACCTGCTCCAGCATCTCTATAGAGGCCCTTGTCAAAGGTTTGATCTCTGAAGAATGGTTCTCTCACTATAAAAATGTTGTAAAACAACCGGTCTATGAACCTCTCCCAGTACTCTTCCACATTCCTTCTACCTTTACAAATTTATAGAATCTCTTTGTCATGCACCGACCTCATTGTGGATGGGTAATATTTTTCCCAAATATTCACTCTGTCTCCAGCCAAGTGAGAATCACCTCATCGTGGGACTCCATCACTAAACTCCACCATCTCCTAAAAAAACCCTACATAAGACTCCCCTCTATGACCACCATCTAATAGGGATGTGTCCTCACTCGGTGAAAAATACACATTACTACCTTAAGATAGTCATCAGCTACATGTGGGTCTGGATCCCCCCTATACCTCAGAGGTCACTGCCAATGGAATTCATGCAGGACAATCATCCTATGTACATCCTCATCCGGAAAAACTGTCATAACATTTTCTAAATGGGTGGCAGATTTATTGGAGGACCATCTGGATGATCCACCTCAAAACCAGTTCCCTACACTAAAGCCTCTTCATTGGGTGGATCGTTGTCATAATACTATAGTGGAACCCTATTTGGTTGTCATCATGGTGGTATCCTAAAACATATTTCTAGATGTGACACTATCAAGGACTATATATGGGGAGCTGACTCAATAGGGAAAAGTAAAAACAAAAAAGCAGTCTTATATGATGCATGTACCATTATTTCCATTCAACTAGTGTTCAAATATATTAAGTCAAAAAAGGTTATCAGATTCCTAGTGAATGGATATGTCAAATCCCGCACCAACACTGGAACCTATGGTTGAAGATATGAAATAGAAATATCCTAACACTGCCTCAATGAAACCAACACCAATATTTCAACACTTCAGTACCAAAATCATAACCCAATCTTATACCACTCATTCACAACTTGACATAATTGGGACTAGGAGACAACTCCCCATGACCACCTCCAATAGGATAGGGGATGGATATTTGCACTGAGTACGAATATGACATATATGGATGTCCTTTTCCTAAAGTACCGATATGCTCATTCCCCAAAAAACCTCCATCAATCAGTGCAATGATATAAAATTCCTGAAACTAAAATGCATGCTTACTTATATCCAAAACTAAATTAAAACAGATGTAATAGAAGCGTAAAATCTAAAACCACACACCTGCCCAAAGAAAAATGCAAACACATCCAAACTACTCTAAAGGGGGGTTGTTTTCAAAAGAAACTGCCAGAAATATCCTCATACCAGCTCTGGTAAACACCTCAGGCGATCTACCTCACTAAACTCTACTTGCCTCGAAGCGTCTAGGGACTCTATTGAAAGGCATATGGTTTATACAATACAAAATAGGTGAAGGAAAAAATTGTTCAAGGGAGACTATAAAAATACTCAGTAGGCACCCTATAAACACAAATGATAAGGGAGAAACTAAAAGGAAATGATTTCTAAACCTATCCAAATGGAACCTAGTCAAGAGAGAAAATCCATATCGAACCATCCTCACCAAAATATAACCAGTTAGCTCAATCCATACGGGGTTTTAACCTGGACAAATGAAAACACAAAAATGACTCCCAAATATCAACCAGAAATAATTGTCTCAGGCTCAAAGTATCATGAAAATCTGACCTCGTAGCCATAAACATTATTATACTCAATTAGCTAATGGTAATAAAAAACTAGGAGAACACATTCCATGAAATCAACCATCCCAGATGGCACCCGTATGAGAGATATAATCAATCAGAAACGACTCACTAGGGTCATCTCTAGTACCCAACACTTGATTTCCTTCCTTCAATAACTTGAAACCTACACAGGGATGCAAGATCCCATGTTGAAATGCCCTCCACTCACCACTACACACAATTGAGGGATCACTTCTACAGATTCTTCAATTCTTGTATCCACTCTAATTATAGGGTATGGAGGGAACTAGAACACACCAATTCCCAATAGTTGTGGTAGTACTAGCTCTTAAATATCCCATGAAACCTCTTTCACACATGTATGGAGGATCTAGAACTTTATTCAATCGAGGGGGCATTATCTTTTAACATTGTATTGCATGTAAATAGTAGAGGGGCCCACTCTCCATAATTTTACTCAAAAAATTAAGTATAATAAAAACTAATAGAGTACTCTATCTCTGTTGTTATTCGGAGATAGGGGTACTAGTCTGTATGTAAGGACTTCCACCCTAGCATGATATGGGAATACCACTCTATGGCTAAAGGAACTGCACCTTGGTAAAATATGGGAGTACTACACTATCAGCATTATTAATATGGAGTACTCACACACTAACACAATAGGGGGGTATTGACCCCAAGAAAGAGGACCCCATCCCTGATAAGATAGGTAATTACAAACTGTTAAAGAACAACACATATGGAGGACCCTCGCCCTGTAATGATATGGGATCTACAACTCCAAGGATAGAGGACATGCATCGTAACACGATAGGGGAGTACCCACTCTATCAATATGTCATATCATGAGGACTTGAGACTTGAAACGACAGGGGAGTACCAAATCCTTGGATAGGGGACCCCCACCCCAGTCTAATAAGAAATTACCCACTCTATCTAGCCAACAAGTATAGAGGTATCACACCATGTCACAATAGGGGATTGTTATCTCCAACTATAAAAAATTATACAGGGAACCCGCTCCCAGTTCCATCAGGGTGTATCAACCCTGAACAAACTACCACATTGGTATAGAACCTATGCTTATGATTTGGGGAGCCATGTCTCATCCAAATGAGAGACGTAAAGAAAACATGATTATTAATGCGACAAAAGAGTACCAATCCCATCATCTCTCTTTTAAAACCACACCAATCTACAACATATATCATGTTCCACTAAAAGTATCAACACAATTATCATACCTCACATTGTAACACAACTATAGGTAGGGGACCCACGCCCTCATACAATAAGGGAGAACTGCTATACCGTCTTAAAGAGTCCATGTCACCCACATCCTAAGGGAAAAGTGAAGGGTAACGACCCCAATGCTAGCCTAGTGATCCATCCTATTCACTACCCAAGGTTAAGCACCGCTACACAACCATTTTGGTCAAAACATGCATCCTTGCATCTTTCTTGGTGAAATGAGGGCCACCATCATGTTCTACATGGATAACTTACTAGGATAGGCTACTCAGAAGCCTGGATTTGAGTCCTATGGAAGAAGATATGCATGGTAAAATATCAATAGAATATTTCAAAGGATTACATGATGTATTTTCGTTTTCACATAGTGTGTGAAACCACCTAATCACATGGATATTTATCCAATTTACATGGTTTTCCAATTCATGTAGGGATTAATGGAATACTCAACTCATACATGGTGTGTTCCACTTCACCAGGTCCTTTGTCATTTTCCTCTCATACAAGTCCAGACCATCCATGTCCCTTATACATCATCAATACCCTACTAGACGAAGTGTTTGGGATAAAAGGACACCTAGCCACATGATTTTCCAATTCCCATGTCTGGAACCCTTTTTCCACATTCTTGGGTCATGTTATTTTACAAAACCAAGTACATTCACATGCCTTCCATATTCATGTCCTTAGGCCACAAGGTTTTTTTCACTATACAGTATGTAACCCTGATACATGATGTGTAGTCCCCAAAAGTCATCTTCCCAAAATATGAAGGGAAACACGAAATGCCTCACTAGACTACATGCCATGTAGATTGTAATTAATGACAATAACTACCTTTGAAAATTCTCAATTTTCCCATTTTTACCACAAAAACTAGTAGATAAAACTAGCATGGATCACGAGATATTATACTAGTGCTCTTAAACCTTACATATGAAAAATTTTATTGGGAACAACACTCAAAACATCCTACCTCAATGGAAAAACAATGATGTTTTGGGTTTAGATAGACACCTAGATCTTACTTCTGCTCAATTAGATAACTATCAACACTAGGAACATATATTTTTAGGGCCACATCTCTTCTATTCAGGCTCAATTTTTCCATTGCCAAATGGGGAGAAGAGATTCCCTCCTTTGGTTATGAATAGTAAGCATGGGTGTAAGGGTAAATTAAAAAATATTTTATAAATTCATTTTTTATACAAATAAAAATTCCACATCATAATTCCCTATCATCATGCCCTTGCTCGCATAGCCGGTACTGAAAACTTTAGGTCATGCCTATATTAACTATAATGTTCTAATTTCAACAGTGGCCTTAGATTTATGATATGATACCTCACTCGAGAGTTATTATACAATTTAAGACAAAATGCATGTACAAGAAGAATTATACTTAATATATTTAGAATCACCACTCTGAGGATCTCCAACCCCCATAATCTAACACTAACTATGCACCTATCTTTAGAAATATTATTAGGAATTTCCTAATGCCCTACATATCACCCTGATTCACTAAAATAACTGAGGAGTTTGAACTGGTTCAGGTGATAGATGATAATAAAAAGCCGTTATGATGGACCTTATATAACATAACATGTCTCAAAATTACCCTTCCCATGCATCACATCCATTTATGAAAATCATTGAAACCAATTATGAAACCTCATATAAGACATAGTCTACTCATACATGAGGTTGTTAGGGAATATATCACTAAGATTCGTAATGATGGTATTATATACCAAATATATGGTACTGAATGGGTTAATCTAACAAATGTGGTGCATAAAAAACTATCGGATAACTATTTTCATAAATTAAAATGGAGATGTGGTCCTAATGAGAGTGAAAAAAATGGTGTGTGTGCATCGATTATCAAAAATTTAATGAAGAAACATGGAAGGATCCCTAAAAAAATTATTTCCTTGATGAAATTATATAAATATTAGTTGTAATGTCACATTATTTTTTTGGATATACTAGGTATTTCGAAATCCAAATCATTACTCTGGACTAATAATATACTACATTCACTTGACTCTTTGGAACATACACATTTAAGAGAATTCCTTTTGTCTTTTTCAATGCTCCTTCAATATTCTAGGGGTGTATAATGAGTATCATTTCAGAATTTATGGAGTGTTTCATAGTAGTATTCATGGATTACATTACCATTTATATTAAGTATTTTGAATACTTATTATATTCTCTCTCTATGGTTTTAAAAAAAATCAAATTCAACCCTATGTTTAATTTTGAAAATTTTAACTTCATGGTTACTAATAAGATTTTTCTAAGGCATTAGATTTTTCAAGAGGTAACTCAAGTCAACTAGGCTAATATAGAGGTGATCCAATCACATCATGGACTAAAACCAGTTCATGAAATTTGTTCTATCCATATTCATGATAATTTATATTCTATATTCATCTAGAACTTTTGTAATATTTCCCTCCAACTCACTCGAAAACAGTTTAATGGTGTTACATTCCATTTTTGTGAGGCTTTTGGGGTATAATTAATTGAAATCAATGTTATGATTTCACATTCCAAAATAATATAGCCACTCGATTTTTCCTTTACCTTTGAATCAATGTTTGATTCTTGTGATACGTTAATTGAGGCCATACATGGTCAAAAAAAGATAAAAATTCCTCATGTCATCTATTAAACCACAAAATCTAGATGAAACTCAATATCATTACATTATCATAGAAATGGAACTTTTATTTTTAGTTTTTCCTACAAATAAAATTTTGATCTATCTCCTAGGTTCCAAAATCATCATGTTTATAGACTATTCAACATTAGAGTTCTTACTCAGGAAAACTGATTACAAACTGAGGATATTAATATAAATCATTAAATTATAATATCTTAACCATGAGATAAAATATAGGACTATAAAATAAAACCCAATGATTGATCACATGAGTAAATTTTTTAATTTTTTTCATTCTAAAATCATTAATCATGAATTTTCCATGGTAAACCTACCATATCTCACTACAAAGTTTCCATGATATGACCCAATTGTTAATTACTAGTTTTTTGGTGTTTTTACTAAAAGGTTTTCAAAATAAAAAAAAATAATGCTAAAAAGTGATTCAAAATATTATTTTTGGGAAGATAATAATATTTTTATAATGGATAAAACATGGTGATTAAGAGATGTGTTGATATAGATTAACAGTCCTCTATCTTGTAATTCTACCACTCAATTCCCAGAGGTGGCCACTTTTGAACATAGAGGACCTCCCAAAAGGTCCTTAACTCTGGATTTCTCAGGTGTTCACTCTTCAATGTATTTTAAGAGTTTAGATAATCATGTTATACATGAAAAAAAATTGACGCGATTTAAAAATAAATGAAATTCCTCAAAATTTATTAATACTCTATGATATATTTGATTTTTGGGGAATTTATTTTATGATACCCTTTACCCCTTCCAATGGATTATC
Organism: Viscum album; assembly: GCA_963277665.1. Lineage (NCBI taxonomy): Eukaryota > Viridiplantae > Streptophyta > Magnoliopsida > Santalales > Viscaceae > Viscum > Viscum album. The sequence continues at coordinate 21,317,264 of OY728135.1, forward strand.
CAACATTATCATTTCTGTTAACTATGTTTCTTTGTGGGTAAAAACCAAACCTACAAGAAATAATCATGCACATATTGTTATTGAGTTCCTCAAAACCAACATCTTTCATCTATTTAGATCTCAAGATGCCTTGGAATGTTACTTAGGAACCCAATTCAATAATCAAACCATGGGATATATTTTGAATAAGTATGTGATTTTACATAAAATATAATCTACATATCACCCCAAAAAATGGATTTGAAGAATATTCCAATAGAGAAGTAAAAAAGTGTACATGAGAGAATTTTTTATCCTACAAGAAAGGTGTTTCTTACACATTCACTGAGGCACATGCATCTGTCTATTCTGAGGATGATGAGGACGTGCTGGGTGTTTCCCTTCATTCTCTATTTCCAAATTCGGGTGACATCCCTCAATTATTCAGAGAAGTTTGCTTTTTTTATCAAAACATGATGATGGGATATCGGTTTTTCCTTCTGTTTATTCCTCCTCAGAAATCATTACCTAGTCCGGGTCTCCATTATAGACTAAGAAATTGTTCATGAAACTCTTCCTAGTGCCATATCTTTATGGATTCTGGTTAATTACACTGCTTCTTTCGGGACTTTCCAAGGGGTCCGGTCTGGGTAGCAACCTCTGTTCGAGGGAGTAGTCACGTTGGGCGTCACTGGCATGTCTTGACACTAGAACACTAGTGCATCTAGGTTTCTTTCCATTATTATAGTGATTCTCGAGGGCACAGAAGCCTGATGCATCCCACGTCAAATGCGGGTAATTATATTCCATAGGCATGACTCTGAGGATTTCCTTAGCTTACCATGTTTAACAAAGGGTATACCATAGGTTTAACACCTAGCGAGGATGGATCAGACTGATCGAAACACTGTCTATAGTGGATCAGATGGGTGCAACCCCTTGAGGTTACACTGATGGAAGGAGGTGAATTGACATGATCTCATCGGGATGTGGCGGCCCAGGTCAGAATCAAGATGGATAATAGATGGTTAAGTGATTTAGATGGAGAATAATATGGGGTCGACACGAGGGAGGCGGTGATGTTGGGCTTGAGTCACGAAGAGACTTCATAAGTATCCTCGTTGTAGGGAATCAAATATCATGTAGTTTAGGATGGGGTATAAGATTTGGGTGTACTCAGAGGATAGTGACCCGATGATATACTGGGGCTTATGCATGGTTAACATCCCAAGGTTTGTCTGACGCCACTAGGACAGACCAGAGATATGGGTCCCAATGTAAGGGACGAAAATTTCTTACCACTGCGTTTGCATTGACAAAGGCTTAATACTGAATGGGAATCAAAATGGCTTTCCTCTACTTGAGGTTCACTAGGACGTACCATTGGGTAGGGGATCTCCACGGCTTACAGCAACATGTCGGACATTTTAGTGTCATGCGGGACAAAAGGGGCGTACATTTTAACATCATGTAGGATAGGGGTGGACTGACAATGATTGGTTGGGACCAATGGGTATTGAGCATGAACCTCATGAAGGCTTCAAATGTACCTTTCCTTGGAAAAGATCAAATTCCACGTAGTTCAGAAGGGGTTGGTGAACCGACGTGAAGTTGTCAGGACCAATGGTTGTTGGGCTTGAACCTCAGGTAGGATTCCTACATAACTTTCCTTGGAAAGGATAAAAGTCCACGTATTACAAGAAATTGTGTTGGTGCACCGATGTGAAGGGGTCGGGACCAATAGGTTTTGGTCTTGAACCTCGGGGAGAATTCCTACATACCATTCCTTGGCAAGGATCAATGTCCACCTAGTTTTGGAAAAGGTGTTGGTGCACTGCCATGATGGGGGTCAGGACCAATAGGTGTTAGGATTGAAACTCAGGGAGGCTTTCTACGTACCTTGCCTTGGAAAAGATCAAATTCCACGTAGTTTTGGAATGGTGTATTGGTGAACTGACATGAAGGGGGTCGTGACCAATAGGTGTTGGGCTCAAACCTTAGAGAGGCTTCCTATGTACCTTTTCTTGCCAAGGATCAAGGTCCATGTAGTTAGGAAGGGATTGGTGAACCGACGGGAAGGGGGTCAGGAACAATAGGTGTTGGGGTTGAACCTCAGGGAGGATTCCTACATTCCTTTCCTTGGCAAGGACAAATTCCATGTAGTTCAAGAATAGTGTATTGATGAACCGATGTGAATGGGGTCGTTCCCAATAGGTGTTGGGATTGAACCTCAAGTAGGCTTCCTACGTACCTTTCATTGGAATGGATCAAGTTCCATGTAGTTCAGGAGAGGTGTTTGGGGCTTACACTCTAGGTTTCCCAAGGAGAGTTTCATGGTTGATGCTTACTCTATGCCCCCATGAGTCATGATTACTGTGAGCAACAAGAGGCAGCAGAGACCTGATGATCACATTGCAAAAGGTGCTTCCCTTGGAAGTGGAATGGTTCTTACACGTGATTAGTAGCCCAAAGAGGAAACATGGTCTTACACATAGTTAGCAGCCCAAAAATATGGAGATTGGGACTTATGCCAGGATGGAGGCCCATGTGGTGAAAAGCCCAAGGTAATGGGATTTCGCACCGAAGAAAGGTGGGCTCCATTGCCCCCCCCCCCTCTTAGTACTTGTAACCGATTAAGAGAGGAAGAGCATGGATGAAACCTACTGTAAGAAAAGATAGGGGCTTACACCATGATGGTTTCCCTCTCCCCACAGACAGATGCCGCTCCAGCAATGAGAATGTCATTCCATGTGAGGAAGATCTCACTCCCATAGAGACCAGTGGTCATAAAGAATGAATGAGATGGGGGACCCCATGTAAGATTCATGGGGTGGGGTCACAGTTTAACGTTATGTGTTGAGGATGATGGGGCTTGGTAGTTTAATGTCTTGCAACTCAGACGAGGTGGGTTTACACCACACCCCTAGGACGCACATGACTAATACCCACCCACCATTGGGGAAGGGAAGGCATCAACAATGCCATGGTGAGGGGGTGTTATGGAGTGATCCATTGAGTGGTCCCCATTAGCGTGCTATGCAAAGAGGAAATAGTTGTTAGAATGCCTATGCGAAGAAGCATAAGGTGAAGCAACACAGTAGGAAGTACCACCCAATAGATCTTGAAATCACTTCGTGCAATCATGGACAGTCTCATGGGAAAAGGCTTTTTGGAGCAATGGGCTTCATAGGTAGAAGCCTCATGAAGCTATGGTTCTCCATGTGGTTCAGGGGATTCATGAAGGGGTATGCTTTGTGATGTGAAGTGGCCTAGCCTGGGCATAGAGAATAGGTCCATATGGAAGGTGCTTCTTGAAGTGGAAAGGCATTCACTAAGCAATGCTTTGCAAAGCAAGTGTGCCCTACGAATAATAGCATTGTGAATCAATTTGATTCGCGAAGCACAGAGATCATGCCTTTGCATGTGGGTGACATGTGCATGGAGGGTATTTCGCGAAGCATAAGTGCTCCACAAAAACCTGAGTCCCCTTGGGGATCCCCTTCCTTTGCGGAGGCCCATGGTCTCCACAGAGGGAATACCTCTTTGAAGAGGGGATAAATTCAAGCCATGGGAGAGGCACCTCATGATGCTAACGTACCTTGATGAACACATGGTTTTCAGAGAAGAAATTCCTTTTTGATTTGATATCTAATAAGGAGAAAGGTTGGAAGATCTGTTTTTTGGGCTCAAGGGGAGCCTAGTATTTATAGGAAAGAGGTGTTGTGAAGCAGAGCTTGATGGGTGGTAAGACATGTGGAATTTGGTTGTAACCATAAAGTCTCCCACCTCCTTGCTCTATGTAAGGTTCACAAATGTCAAAGGGGTTCCCAAATCCACCCACCTCCTTGCTTCACGGCGGCTCTGTGAATGACAAATGGGTTCACGGAGTCTCCCGCCTCTTTGCTTTGTGGAGGGTTTGGGAATGTCAAATGGGTTTGTGGAGCCTCTCGCCTCTGTACTCCATAAATATTTCACAAATGTCAAATGGGTTTGCAGAGCCTCCCGCCTCATTTCTCTTTGGTGGGTTCACAAACGTCCAATGGGTTCGCGGAGCCTCACACCTCCTTGCTCCACGGTGGGTTCATGAATGACAAATTGGTTCGCCGAGCCTCTGGCCTCCTTTCTCCATGGTAGCTTCATGAATGTAAAATGGGTTCACAAAGCCTCCCGCCTCCTTGATCCGTGGTGGCACCACGAAGGGAGAGATTTGTGCCGGCCGTAGTGCTGCAGGGCTCTTCATATATGTTTCGTGATTCACCCCAAGGTCTTTCCATTTTTTCTTTTTCTTCCTAAATTTTGGCACCAAAAAATGTCCCCCCTCAGACTTGGAGTCGAGGAGAAAACGAGGGCAAGATATTGGTGGTCAATTTCCAAAATCCCTCGTTCAATCGTGAAGCTAACTCGCGAAGGAGGCTCTCAAAGGGATGAGGTGTTGTGTGGGAAGAGCATTCCACAAAGCTCATCGGGGTTGGACGTGTCGCGAAGCACCAGGGTTCCTCCCCTATATATAGGGGAGTCCGACCTCTCTTTTTCCTTTCTCATCTCAGAATTTTGGCTTTTAGCACTCTCAATTCGTGAATCTCCACGTACTCCATGATTTCTCTTCGTGAATCGGGCCTCATGCATCGTGGTTCACAACGAGTCTTTGACTTCATGATGGTGAACTCTGCGGCATATGTCTGAAGGTCGGTGCAGGGATCCATGATCAGTCTTCATGAACGAGCTCTACGAACTAAAACCGAAGAATGTCAAAACTCAAAAACCAAATGGATCACCAAGAGGCTTCCAGGGGGTCCTTGTAGATGCTGCCTAGAGGTAGGAGATAGTGGATAGCTCAGGTATAGTGGAGTTCGTGCGGATCCATTTTGACTATAATTCACTAGAGGAGATGCTTTTTGAAAGGAAAAAAGAACTATCTTCTTTTTAAGAAGATGCCATTATCTAGATTTCGACTGAGGGATGATGTATTCATCCCTGAAAAGAATAAGGATGAGCCAGCTTACTGGTTCAGGAGCAGTTCATGCCAGCACTAGTAGATCAGGGCAGGTGATGTCCATACCTAGGAGGAAATCACATGTGTCAATGATAACTTCCTATAAAATCACCTAAAAATGTTGATGGGATGGAATTTTAGTTAGAGACATCTCCCTCGATGTATCATACTATCTTGAAGGCGGCCCTGAGGAACTAGGGAATGGGGTGGTCCGATGAGTGGGATCTGCGCCAGGGTGGAAACATTATAGACGACTGGGCCTGGGCCTACTGGGTAGGTGCCTCATGCGAGGAATTCAGGGTAGATCTAAGAAGAGTGGGCCTATATGAGGCATCTTGGGCCTCCTTATTCCTTATCTATCAGCCAATTAAGATGATGTCAGAGTTACTAAGAATATGGTCATTGAGGACCAACACCATCCACTTGCACCATAGGGAGGTCTGCATCTGTTTACTGGACCTGCATTAGATCTCGAGGGGTCCTGAGACTAGGGGAAATGTATGATGAGTTCCTCCCTATTATGGGTTCTTGGGAGGATCTAGAGAAAATACCACCTCTAGTGATGTAGTTAATGAACCTAGTACCGGTAAAGGACAAGCAGTCGGTGAGGGATGTCCACTTCAAATGGTGGTTTAAGCAGTTCATGAACTTCCTAGAAAATCAGCAGTTCCCTTTTAAGCCTCGGACCTACCCTATGGGGGATCAATGAGGCAAGGATCAGTCGTACTAGGGGATCTTGATGGATAGAAAGTGGAAGATGTGGGGATTCAGCGTTAGTACCGAGCAAAAACCAGTAGTCAGGTTGGCTAGATTCAATGCAGCGCTTATCTGTGGTTGGATCCTGATGGTGAGAGACATGAACATGGGCATGTGACTGAGAATGTTTATCATGGCATCCATGCTGGAAACAATAGGGTGGGTCAACCTTGGGATCTCGATGCTCACTAATCTGTACAAGATGTTGTGGCTTATCAGTGAAGGGATGAAGCCACAAAGAATATGTGGGTCATTCCACCTCCTGTATGGGTGGATAGCATCACACGTCAGGGGGATCTAGGAATATCTGAACCCCATCTTCTCTCCAGGATCAAACATCTTCCCCTCCATTCTAAATGTCATAGAGAGATTTCCGGCAAAGGTAACCATGCAGGAAGTACTGAATCGGGTGTGGATGGTAGATGAGTTCAACGTTCACTAGTTCCCATTGCCAATAGGTGTATTCATTGATAATGGTTTGGGAATGGAAGGGAATTGGTCCAACCTTATGGACATTGGAGGTGGAGTCATGGTAGAATGGGTGGACCACGAGCCCCTATGTCTGACATACACCTCGTGCCAATTCTCTAGGAAAATTTGGTGCATGAAGCAAATGACCCCACAGGTCTATTTAGGGGTGCGCTACGAAGACCACTCATATATGATGATACAAATGTAGCTCATGTTCACATGGGAAGATGAGAAGATTAGGAACGAGATGCCTCCACCCACAATCATCTTTGGACTAGTAAAATAGTATGCCAAAAGCTGGGAGGCGGCTACCCTGGGGAGATACTGAAGTAGCCAACTATTCGGGCTAATGATGATGTGCCTCCCCAACCTTGAGGCTGAGGTCAGAAGGTGTCAAGGACATACCACAGTGGTGGGGCTTCCTTGTCGGCGATGCCGAAATCGGTTGAGAGGGAGGCAGCGGCAGTGGTTCCAGCACCGGCAGCGGACCCAACGGTCCCAGAAGAGAAAAGTTATCCAGATGGGAGTCCACCAAGAGGATTTCACAGGATATCCACCCTGGCTCTAGGGAAGCAGCTGCTCCATATAGACATGCTAGTGAATGTTGTCTTACTGGAGGAATTAAAAATCTGGGATGTCAATAGGCAATTCCTTGGCCCTTCCAAGATGTGGAAAAACATAAACTATCTCGGGATGGATTTGCCGAGAATCTGCCCGGTTTGGGCTAGATTTGCAGTATCCCTGGAAGAGGAGGAGTAATACTTGGAAGAGTTGGAGGACTTTTTGCACTCCCAGGGTGCGCCACATCCAATGATACACTGGTTGAATGTGTTGTGGGATCGAAGGGGCCCACATCAGTTGTCGGGTACAGAATTTAGGGGGTGCTTCCCTTTTCCAGAAGAATCGGGCATGTCCTCTTGGGGGGGAGGCCGGTAGAAGGAGACCATTGGAGGAGGGTGAAGTTGGTGACTCAAAACCAGATCTTGAAGAGTTCACAAAGGCTCTAAAGCTAAAAACCTACGTTCTTTCCCCAAGGACTGATTCAAGGATACATTGGACCCCTCACTAATATGTAAACTGTGCAGGAGGGCCTCATACACAAAACCCACACTCGCCCCTCAATAGATGAAGACACAGAGCCTTCAGGATCTACGCCTACAGCAATAAATATTACCACGTCCAGCGGGGACAGGACACCCAAGGTTGTTCCCCTGGAGTTTTCATACTTCCCAACAATATACGAAGGACCGCACCTCGGGCTCCCGATGGCAGCAACCCAGGAGAGAGATAATCAATTTGATCTCTGTAAGTCCCCTTGAAAAATAATTCAAGCTTTCCACCCATTGATAATGTTTACTGACATCCGTGCACTTCTTGGTATGTATAGTTCATCAAATGGTGTGGGATACCTCGACTAGGTTGGTTGGTACTCCTGGTGATGCTTTTCCCAGGGGAATTCCCATGGTCATCGATAAAGATATTCAGACTGACCAAGTGGCAGTGGTCCTGATCACTGGTGGGACCATTAGCAGGGATGATCTCAAGATTATTAAGGTGGGATACAATTTTGAAGATCGATCAGACAACACAGGTCCTACCATACCTGATCAAACACTAGATGTAGGCCCTGCTGACAAGTTCCGAGTGGTGCTCCCCACGTATGAGCCTGCCAACCCTGTAGACTGGGAAAAGACAACACCTGATGAAGAGGAGAACAATATTCTTAATTTTCGGTCATGGATTCTAATCAAGCGCTTTATCGATGACCCCCCTCAAGAAGAGTGGATAGACAAGATGGAGAGACATAGTTCATGACAATGTGAATTGTGCACTGGGGGAGTGGATGCCTAGCATCCACACATCCCCGTCCGAGATCTCATGGTGGAGAAGATCTGGGAATGTGAATGGGGCATTGTTTTGGGTTGGTAGCATAGAATAGTGGTGAAAATCAAGAGGCTCCTGGAGTATGAATACAAGATTCAGCAGTTGCACATCTGAGCAGATGAACATTCTACTTCCCTCAACGCATAGTTGGAGATTATATCACGGCTGAAGGCCCAACTGATAGATGTTGAAGAGAGCATGAGGTAAGCCTCTGAGGAGATGACCGTTATCCTAAACAATGAGTAGAAGTCTGAGATTTTAGCTGACGTACTGCACCCCATCGCTACCAAGGAGGTGCGAGAACTGAACAGGTGACAGGGAATCTCGGATTCCACAAGCCAGAGGGTGGCAGAGCAGCAAGTCTCTTTTGACGAGGTTAACCCATCCATGGGAGAGGTTGATCCTTGGGTACTATGATGCATGTAACATTGGAACGTGCCCTCATGTTTTCATTATTCAAGATAGATGGATGCATTAGTTATATTATCTATTTTTGGTCTATTTAATTTCTATTACATTCATAGAAAATACATTGATCAGTCCCTAAACTCACATGGGTCGGGCCCAATGCGAGAAACAAGGGTTGACCACCTTGACATTCCATCTAAATATAATAGTGAAAACCAAGATCGAGCATCCAGGGTTTGAAAAACCAATCCATATTTCCAAAAATAAAGGGAGAGGCCTGACTGGATGACGAGGACCTCAGAACAATTGACGTTCCATCTTCTCAATGTGCTCTAGTGCACGAGAGGGGAAATGCCAGGGCCGTTTGGAATTATCTCGAACACAAGGGAGTGGAAAGTGTGAATCACAATACCATAGATTCAGAACATTGTGGGGGTGGAGTGACAATGAAGGATAACTACTAACTGCATTCAAAACACAGTATCCTTATTGTGTTAGCCTGGAATGGAGATAACAAATGAGGATGACCATTGAACATTTTTGAAACATGGGGCCTCACTTAAAATGTCATCCATTAGTCTTCTAGAATGTTGGATCATGACAATAAGTGAGCCATAGGCCGTGAATCCATACTATAAGGGGGTTCTTTTAGACATGAAAGAGGATGAGGGTCCGAATAAAGGGTATAAATAGCATGGAGTGTGGAGTGATGGGTTGTTCGAATGGAGTCCAACACTCTTGAAATCATGCCACCATGGTGAAAATGCATTAGGTGGGTGTATCTGTCTAATTAGGTATCAAACATAATTCCAAACAGGACCTCTTTGGAAAGGACCTATAATGATATGTAATTTTATGTCATACCAATAAGGGCGATAAATGTGTAGTTTAAATGTCATACGGTGTGGAAGATGCATATAGTTTAATGTTCATACTGTCTGCACTAGGATCGGGCCTGAGGGGCCAGAAGGGTCAATGACCCTGGGGCTGGACCCAAGGAAAAATGCATGGGAATATCTACGCATATCATAAGGATGAGAATAAATCCAAATGTAGTTCTTAAGCACTTAATGGCCAGAGGCAAAAACTGATAGGGGAAATCCGCTCTGGCAATGGATATGTTGCATCCCATGACTAACATGGGACATCCTGAAAATTTTTGTGGTAGAACGACAGTTTAGTGTCATGTGTCGAGGACATATGGACTAGAGTAGTTTAACAACTTATGATATGATGAGGAGTGAAAGGGAAGATCCCATGAATGGATCATGTGATATGTTATCCATAAACCTGATGTGAATGAGGACATAAGAAGCCTAAAATACACCATGTATTCTTGGAGGATGTTTTTTCAGGTCAAGGGACCAAAAATGAAGGATATTTTAGGCCCGATACAAAGTGACTGAGTGTTCTTACGTACACCATGAGGATGGGAATCAATCCTCACATAGTTCTTAGAGTGCAGTTTAACATCATGTGGGACGATGAAAGGCATGTGTGGCATGGCTGCGACAGTACACATCCTACCAGAACTACTAAGCCCACATAAGTTATGCTTGATGTGGGAAACAAAAAGTAGTGAAAGGACATTCATAGAACAGGAAGGCACATATTAAGGGTGATGGGATGCTAGTTTAATGATGTCCCAATAATGCTGACCCACCTACTTGACGCACTTAGATGCGTGAATGGGTAAATCTGAGTATATTGGAATTCCACTTGAACATAAGGAACTGGAAATATGTGAATCATGAAGCTCGACATCTGGACCGCAATTATGGTGGAATGATGATAGGGAATAACTTTTTCCATGTTTGAAACACTGTATTTGTTTCACATTAGACTGGAATAGTGATGGAAAAATGAGGGTGGGCTGCTGACCATCTTCGAAACACGGGACCTGTCACAAATATCGTCTGAGGTCTTCAGGGATGTTGGCCCAAGATGGTAGGTAAGCCAATGTGTCATGAGACTATGTTGTAAATGGGCTATTTTGGACTTATAAGAGGATGGGGATATAAATAATGGGCTCACGAAGCATGGACATGGAATGCCAGAATGTACCTGTGAAATTTCCATACTTCGGCCTCTTTGTCCCAACACATCTGAGTATGAAAAAAAGATGTATCAGATAGAGGGAGTCAGGTCCCTTTCCAAGGACATGGGTCCTGGGGACACATTCTTCAAACATAATGGTCCTTGGATGGGCCATAAAGGCGGAACAAATTTAATGGATTGTGTGCAAGGTGGTGAAGTAGCAAAATCTGATGCGTAGTTCCTATATGGAGATCTTAGTTCAGGGTCATAGAACTCGGACCAGGTTGGGAAAAGACATGGGAGGCACATGGTGAGGCTATTGAAAAACATGATGTGAATGAGAACCCGTGAGGTACTCGACACATCACATGTTCCCAAAAGGGTTTAGGCTTAGGGGATGAAAGAGAGGGGACATTGTTTTAGATTCTTGGGGTTGGACCTAGATATTAGATGACTGGGTGTTCTTACGTATCCCATGAGGATGGGAATCACGCCATACATAGATCTGGGAGATATCATGCAGTTTAAGGTCATACGACAAGGACATGGAGTGGTCTTATTTTATGGTCATAGAGCTCATACCATGATGAAACTGTTGAAGGGAGACACATGGTGAAATAATTACTAAACCCGACATGATTGAGGATAGTAGGAGTCCGTATAACCACAATGTGCTCACTTGTAAACTTCTAGGTTAGGGGACCAAAAGGGAAAGTTAGTCTGGGTCCGAGGAAATGTTTTGAGGCGCTTCTTACATACCCCATGAAGATGGGAATCAAGCCATACGTAGTTCAAAGGGTTTCATGGTAGGATACCAGTGCCATAGATGATAAGGTCGTGCGGGTCTATCCCTCGCACCAAAAGAAGCGGTATTTGATGGATCTTGTTTTTTCCTTTCAGATGAATGAGTGTTTTTTATGAAGTGATGGACCTAGGATAGAATTTATAGGTATCGCCACATGAATGAAGCCATATGCAGGAATTGAAAAATAGTATGGCATGTGACTTATACCAAACATGTTGTCCCATCGAGTGAGGACACCATGATGTAGTGTCGTTTTTGTTGTGCGGCCAGGATGATAATGTCAAAGTTTAGGGTCAAGTGATGGGACCAACCACGGACTTTAACCACCAAAAAAACAAATAGTCACATTATAGGGGGTTAGTATTTATTTTAGAATGGTTTATAACCCCTTCTAAATACATTAGTGGTGGTTGTGAGGAATTGTCGCTAATATGGCCGCCTACTTCCATTAGTGGCGTTTTTAAGTAAACGCTGCTAAAGTCATGGTGACTTTTGCGTCTGTTACACTAGAGGGGGGTTAAAACCCCTCTAATTATAACATAAATCCTCTAGAACTACCACTAGTTGAAAGTGTTTAGGGGCAGTTCAAACCACCCTTAATGAGAGGTTGCATTAGGGGAGGTTTTTGACAACCGCCCCTAATTGTTTTGTCAATTTTTTTTAGATCCTGCCTCCCTCACATTTCACCCCACGCCGCTCTAGTTATCTCTCCATCCCTCCAGTTCCCAGACCTCCTTCTTCTTTCTCCCCTCTAGTTCCCTCCCACGTCCAGCCTTCAATTCCCATTCCCGCCTACGACCATCCTATTGTTCACGTTCCAGTTCCCCTTCGCGCATACGACCTGTAGCCTATGACCTGTACTTCCCATTCCCACCTATGACCTGCAGTAGCAAATCATATGCCCACCAGTCCCCACCTCCTCCGAGTATCATTCCCGCTTCTAATTGACATGCCCATAGCAAAATAGAAGGCCGCTAGGAGTCGAAGCCAGTACAACATACCCATGAAATCTCAAACAACCCACTACGGAAAACAATCTTTGCTATATAATTTACATATTATCGTATTTATATAAATTTAACAGTTTATTATAATAAATATTATTAGCATAATATATTTACATTCATTTAAATAATATATATATTAATTACAATATTTATATGCAATTATATGCATTCTATATTATATATTTAAGTATGACCTAAATATATTACACAAGTATATATGAATATATTTTAGTTATATATATATATATATTTGTGTGTGTGTGTGATTACAATAATAATAATAATAATTTTTATTTTTATTACATATATTTTTTAATCTATACAAATTATATATTGGTTTTATAAATACTATATATTTATTTTATTATTCATATCAAATATAAATTATATTAAATACATTTATATTATATATTTATCTAAATTATTTATATACTTAAATACATATTTATTAGATACATATATATATATATGTTTGTATTTACCTAATATATTTATATAAGATCTTTAAGAATATATTTATATAATGTCTTTCAATATATATATTAATTATTATTTATATTAATAAAAATATTTATTTGTATAAAATGTATAGTATTATATAAAATTAATATATTATTATTATATGAAATACAATTTATAAAAATATTAATATTACATGTAATTAATATTATATAATATATAATTAATATTATTTTATATATATTTAATATTATATTTTATATAATTAAAAATATATTATATATAATTAATAATGTATTATATAAAATTTATATTATATCATATATAATTAATATTATATTATATATAATTATTATGTATATTAAATATAATCAATATTATATGAAATAAAATTTATAGAAAAATATACTTAATATTATATGAAATACAATTTTATATTATATAAAATTAATATTATATGAAATACAATTTATAAAAATATTTATATAATGTATTTCAATACATATATATATTATTATGTGCATTAATATATATTACTATTTCAATAAATATATGGTAACATAAATTTATTTCTATAAATTCTGTTTCATATAATATTAATTATATATAATATAAAGGCATAAACCTGTTATATAAAAATATATTTATTATTATTATTATATAATTTATAAAAACTAGAATCTTAAGTTTTTATATGATATATTTTTCAGATAAATCATATTTATGTATATATTTATATGATATGTTTATGCTTTTATATTATAATTAAATAATATTATATAAAAGACAATTTATACAAATAAAAATATATTAATTTACATAATATTATACAATTATATTTATGCATACATGTAAATATAATTAAATGCAATCATAAAAATATTTATATAATATGTTCCCATAATGTATTTAAATAAATTTATATATTGTGTTTTAATTATATATTTATTTATTTATTTATTTATATTAAAAGTGTATCTTTTTAAAACTGTGGGGGTTCACAACCCCTTTAATATCTTAAATTAGTGGGGGTTTTGAACCACCTCTAAATTAGAGACATTAGAGGGGGTTTTTTAACCCCTTCTAAATTAATTACATTAGAGGGGGTTTTAAACTCCATCTAAATTAGAGACATTAGAGGGGGGTTTTGAACCCCTTCTAAATTAATTACATTAGTATGGGTTTTGAACCCCTTCTAATTTAAGAAATTAGAGGGGTTTGAATCCCCTCTAAATGAAGACATTAGAGGGGGTTTTCAACCCTCTCTAATTTAAGATATTAGAGGGTGTTTTTAATCACCTATAATTGAAGACATTAGATGGGGCTTTCAACCCCCTATAATTTAATATATTAGTGGGGGTTGTGATCCCCCTATAAAATCCAAGTAGATATTAAAAAAATAATGTTAAAAAATTTAGAAGGGGTTCAAAACCCAATATAATTCAAGAAATTAAGGGGCTCCATAACCCCACACTAAATTTGATTATTAGAAAGGGTTGTATATATTCCCTATCTAATTTTATAGAAAATGAATTTAGAGGTGGTTCACCAACCCCTCTAAATATGATGATTAGATGGGGTTGTGCATAACCTCCTTTAGTTATACAGAAAATAAAATTAGAGGGGGTTGTGCGTAACCCCCTATAAATAACCCCCTCTAATGTATTGTTTTTTTGTAGTAACTATCGTGCAGTATAGACGTAAAATGTTAAAGCCATGTGGGACTAGGCAGCATAGTTTAGAGTCATATGGCTCAGACATATATAGTATATATGAGGTTCAGGAGGGATTGTGCATGGCGTGATAAAGCATACCCGACATTAATGAGGATGAGGTCCACATCACACCATGCACAATTACACAAAAGAAACCCCAGACCAAGGGCTAGAAAAGGCTAGAGAATATGGGGTAAGAGACACTAGATCTCAGTTGAGCTGGACCCATAGACGAGATGTCTAGGTGTTCCTATATATCTCATCAGCATGGGAATCAATTTTGACGTAGTTCTAGAATATGACGTATATGGAGATCTTAGTTTAAGGTGAAAGAGATCAGATCAATAGAGAAATGAAACTCTTCCAAGCAAGTGCAGACCTCAATCTGGTCCCTAATCCCATGTGAGACAAACTTGGTGTAGGAAACAAGGGCCGAAGAGTTCTTTGCAACACATGGAATACTCATAAAGGGGAACACGGTGTGAGGCCCTGAATGAATCCTAACTACGTCTTTTTCCTCCTAATGTGAAAATGCGCACTGAGGGGTAATACCAAGAGTGTCAAAATTCCAAATGGACATGATGGGGTGGAAAATGATGTGAATCATGTAATAGGAATTTAAGGATTGATGGGGTTGACATGAAAATGGAGGATAAATGTTGATAGAGTTTGAAACCCAGTAACCCTATCATGTGACCTAAAGTGGGAACAACAAATGAGATTCGACTATAGACCATATTCTCAATACGGGACCTGTATCAATTTGTTGTTCGAAATCCTCAAGGACACTGGCCCGTAATGGAAGGAGATCCCTTGGGTCTAGCATCCAAGTCATTTGAGGGTCCCTTCATATTAGACAGATAATGGTGTCCCTAATTAAGGGGAACACGATTCATGAAGAATGGGTGAAAGCCTTTCCAGGTAGAATTCGACACTCCAGGCTTTGAACTAGAGTACTCCTGGGCACATTGGCGAATCACTGAAGAGGGTCAAGGGACCCAACTTAAGAGAAGCCGTAATGAAAAGAAGAGTGTAGGGAAAGGGAGCTAAGGGAGCTCAGGAGAGAGAGAGAGAGAGGTATGTGGTGTGGTTGTTATAAACCCAGTGTGAATGGGGACATAAGTCCATACCACACCATATACCCATCTCCTGGAAGAACGCAAGCCAAGGGGCCAGGATCATAGGGAGGACTCTAAGAGATGGGGCTAGACCCAAAGAATAGATGTTTCGATAGTCCTACGTATCCAATAAATACGGAAATTAAGACACACGTTGTTCTGGAGAAGGATGATTTATAGTTTATCATCATGATGCAAGGACGGTGGTGCTCTTAGTTTAAGGACGTAGGGCTCAGACCGTAGATGCCTAGTTTAATTTCATATTCATGGGACAACTATTTGGAGATGTAAAATCATCATGCCTATGAAAACTCACAAAGCGACAATGATTATAGAGGATAATTTTTTACTAGGTTCGCAACACAGTATCGGTCCTTGTGTGACATGAGTTCAAAGGAAAACAATTGACTATCGACTGTTTACCATATTTGAAACACGAGACTTGTGTCAATGTTTTGTTCGATCCTCTCAAGGATGTTGACCTGAAATGTTATTAGGGCCCTTAGTCCAAGCACCTGCACTATTTTGGGGTCCTCTTGGACATATGAGAAGACGAAAACCCAAGTTATGGGGCCCATGAAGCATGCGGGGCCAATGCTTGCGGAAAGGGAAATAAGTGAAGGAGGGATGTCCCATTAGGATATGTATGGTGTGGAAAAATAGCCCAACGTGAATAAGTACATGAGTCCATACCACACCGTGCAATCCTAAATGAGATCTCGGGCCAGGGGCTGAAAAGGTCAAGGAACCTATGGTTGGGTGTCCCATTCAATTGTAGCCATATGACCTCTCATGTAGGAATTTCTTTATCAAAGCTCCTAATCCCACATAATCAATGATTAGTGTAGGAAAAAAGGAGTAGGAATAGGATCACCCCATCACATAATTGTCTAACAGCAGGAATCACACTCCCGCATGAGGAAGACTGAAGCATGAAGAGTTAGCAGGGAAGAATGAACCACTACACTCAATTTTTGGGACATATGGGGGTGGTGACAATGAAAAAGGATAGTATTTGACCAGATTCGAAAGACATCATCCATATCATGTGACCTAAAATGGGAATAACAAATGAGTGTCGACTACTGACAGTATTTGTAACACAGGACATGTATGAATTTGTTGTTTGAAAACAGAAAGGACATTGGCCTGTAATAGTATGAGAGCCCTTGGTCCAAAAATCAATGGCATTTGGGGGTTCCTTTGGATGGGAAAAATAATGGTGTCCAATGTATAGGGTGTGTGTGCATCATAAATGTGCACGTGCAATTTTAGGGAAATCTAGACAGTGGAAGAGATGGAGATCTTCATGGGGAGGGACACATGGTACGGTCATGATGAGCTTGATGGGAATGAGGTAGAACCCACCACCACACCATGTGATTCGACCCAATGGGAGGTCATGAAGTTTGGGGTAGGGCCTACGAACAAAATTTATGGGTGTTTTTACATATCCCATAAGGATGGGAATCATGCCATACATAGTTCTGAGGGCCATGTAGTTTAGTGTTGTGTGGTGATAATGTGGGAGGAGAGAAGAACGAGGGAAATCACAGGGTGCAGTCATCGTAATCCTAATATGAGTGGGGCCAAAGAATCCTACATGACACCATGTGGGATCCTCTAAGAGAGTTATGCCTAGAGGTAGACAAAGACGAAACTTTTGGATGGACTTATGATGAATCGTCCAATCGTTCCTACGTATCCCATGAGGATGAGAATCAATACACACCTAGTTCATGAGTTTTAACATCTTACAGGATGATACATAGTTTAAAATCATGTAGGACAACTTACAGTTTAACTTCATGCGGGACAACATACTGCTTAACGTCATGTGGGACGACATACAGTTTAACAACATGAGGGACGACATAATATTTAACATCATGAGGGACGACATACAGTTTAACGTCATGTGGGATGACATATAGTTTAACATTATGTGGGACGACATACAGTTTAACGTCATGCGGGACTACATATAGTTTAACGTCATACAAGATGAAATTTCATAGTTTAAGGTGATGTTGGACTAGAGGGTTTAATGTCATGTATGACTGTAATGTAGTTTAGGGTCATGTGGGACTTTTAGAGTTTATGATTTTGTGGGACCATCGAATCAGACAAAGTATTTCTTGAGGAACTTCACATTGGTGGGAGGAGTTATACGCTCACCATCCATTGTAACTAGGGAGTGTGCGCCATTTGAGTAAACCTTGTGAAAGATGTAGGGTCCTTCCCATTTGGGATCCAACTTGGGTGGGTTCCTGCCAAGTATCATTAGTGTGTTGAGGACCCATACCAGGTCTCCTTGCAAGAAGGAGCAGAGGCAAACTTTCTTTGTGAAAGCTCTAGCTATCTTGTTCTGATACCATTCCAAATTGTGTAGCGCACGAATCCTATTCTCGTCGAGCTTCCAACACAGCTAGATGGATTTTATCTATCTTATCCTGTGCCTGCTGATCATAGACAGGTATGCACAAAGAGGGAAACTATATCTCGATGGGTAGGATGACCTCTGTTTCATACACCAGGGACTATGGGGTCATCTGGGAGGAATTATGAGTCATCGTTCGATAATCCCAGTGGGCGTTGGGGAGAATTTCCGGCTAACCCTTCTTGTTTTGACCAAACATTTTCTGTAGAATATTAGAGAGGGTTTCATTGAATGCCTCAATCTTTCCATTTTCTTGCACATGATAATGAGAGGCATGGTTGGAACAAATGTTGTACTTAGCATACAGTTTCTTTAGCTTAGCTGCTCGGAAGTTCATTTCAATATCGGTGAGGATGATGTGAGGGACTCCGAATCAGTACATGATGTTAGAGATCACAAATTCAATGATAGAACGGTCCTAGAACTCCTTGAGAAGAAAATCCTCTGCCCCCTTGGAGAAGAAATCCGTAGTAGTCAGGATGGGCCTGCAATGACGAGTTGTGGCCAGTGGATATGGTCCCACGACATCGAGTCCCCATACCGGAAATGTGCAAGAGTACTTGGTAGTGTGGAAAGGCTTCGACATCCGATGCATAATGTTGGCGTGAATTTGGAATTCATGGATCCTTTCGAAGAACTCGATGTAGTCCTATAACATGGAGGGACAAAAATACCCCAGTCTCTGGATCTAGTGAGATAGTTTTGATCCAGTCTGATGAGCCCTGCAGGAACCGGAATGAACCTTCTATATGACATGGGAAATCTCGACCCCCTGAATGCAACGGAGGCAAACCCCATCAAACCTATTCTTTTATAGGATCTTCTCATGACCAGGACTGTCCTAGAGGGTAAACAGAAACTCATTGTGTCAAATTCATTCATTATTAGCCTGACCTGCTGGGAGATTACCGTATTGGAGGTACTCGAAAAAAGAGGTTCTCCAGTTAAGAATCACTTCAATCACAGTATCCGGGGGACCTGTGGGTCCTGACGTGGAGGCTCTAGTGGTAAGGTGGCTTACCTATGAGCTGTCATTGTCATCTGGAGTGATAGGAGGAAAGACTCTCTTGTGTTCCACAGGGATAATCAGATCATCCTATTCGGGCTATGCAAGATATGCAACTAGGATGGCCAGGGCATCAGGTCGACCAATCTGAGATCGAGGGACATGAGTAACTTCTGGCCAAGATGAGAACAGTGCCATTAGCTGGAGAGTGTGTTCAAAAAATAGTATGAGCTCTAGCTTTTTGACGACATATTCACCTTTGATCTTCTTGATGACTAGTTCAGAGTCCTCTTTCACATGCAAATGGGGAATTTCTATTTCAAGGGCTAGCTCAAGGCCAGTAATGAGAGCCTGATACTCTACCTCATTATTTGTGCAGCCTTCTGACAACAGGAATGAATACAGAAAAATGGCATGTACTAGGGTAATGAAGACGATACCTAGGCCTACTCTATTGATCATGGTGTCATTGAGACTTCTATTGGTAGGGCTCTAGGAATTACCATCAAAGTTCATTTTCCAGCATGGTATGACTTTGTCTACTGAGAGGATCACTTAATTTGGGAAATAGAGATCTAGGGACTGGTCTGTAGGAGCTGGATAGGTAGCAATGAAGTCTATTAATGGTTTATCCTTAATAGCCTTCTGAGGGGAAAACCTGATGTCGAAATAATGGATAATTACTACCCCCTGGGCTAGATAACCTATCAACATGGGCCGGTTTAGGATGTACTTCAGCTGATCTACTTGGGACACTAGCTGTACCTCATGGTGCTATAAATAATTCTATAATTTCTGTACAGTGAATACCAGCGCAAGTCAGCTCTTCTTGATATGGGAGTATCTTGTCTCCATATCGAGGAGCATGATTTTCCTCTAGTAGTTGATCATTTCTAGGAAGTATTTCTGGTTTAGTCTTCTAGCTTACCACATAATAGAGTAGTAGAGTTTACAATTGATCTTGTTCCCGGAGAAGCTCCAGTGTCCATTCATCGGTACAGGATGTTACATACTAAGCTTCAGGAGCTCAAGTTTAAGATATAGGACATTAAGACCAAGGGTATTATATGGCCTAGTACGTCCTCTTACGGTTCACCCATTCTTTTTTCTAAGAAGGAATATGGAACTCTTCATTTATGCATAGATTAATGAATGTTGAACTAGCTTACGGTCAGGAACTAGTATCCACTTCCTCGAATAGATGATCTCTTTAACTAGCTCCGAGGAGAAAAGGTGTTCTCTAAGATCGACCTAATATCAGGTTATCATCCTGTGTGAGTCAGACCATTAGACATTCCATGTAGAACTTTCTGTAGAAAGTATGGTCTGTATGAGTTTCTTTTTATGTCGTTCAGTCTTATGAACACACCTGCCATTTTTCTGGCTTTTATGAATAGTGTTTTCCATCAATATTTGGACTCTTTTTTCGTGGTATTATTAGATGACATCTTGGTGTATTTGTGAACTTGTAACAACCATCCCAAAAATCTTGAGATCATTCTAAGTACAATAAGATAGAATCAAACTTATGAAAATCATGCAAAATGTTACTTCTGGATCGTCAAAGTCCACTTCCTGGGTCATATTACTTCATAATTTGGAGTATCTATTGACCCTGAAAAGGTTAGTGTTGTAGTTTTTTGGGATTATCCCAAGAACGTGTTTGATATTTGAAGTTTCATGGGGCTGGATGGATGTAGGGATATCATAAAATACTTTTCTCGTCTTTCAGTACCTCTTAATAGTCTTATATAGAAGGGTGTCAAGTTCATATGGTCATAAGCATGTGATAAATACTTTTAGGTGTTGAATGGGAGGCTAGTATCAGCATTGATTCTAATTCCTCCAGAACTTGGAAAATGTTATATAATCTTATATGATGTATTAGGCATTGTAAATGGAGATTTTTTGATACATCAATACAATTTCATTGCATATGGATCTCGGTAGTTGAGGTCTCACGAGAGAAATTACTGACCATACAACCTGGACATAGTAGTACTTGTCTATTCCATTTGTTGTCGGAGACACATTCTTTTGGGTGAGCGCATTGTAGTTTATAAATATCAAAAAAGCCTCAAGTATATATTTTCTCAGCATGAATTGAACCTTCGACAGTGAATATGGGTTGAATATATACAATCCTTTGATTGTGAGCTTTCCTATATACCAGGAAAAAGAAATGTGGTTACAGATGCATTGGGTCATAAAACTAAAATGTAGGTTGTACTACAGGCCAGTGATGAATGAATGTTAATGGCCCTCTTTGATATACATCATCTGGAGTTTATCTGTCATTCTAGTCATGTCAATATAATGAGATGTAAATCTTTACCTAATGCATTGGAGGGATATATAGGTCTCACCCATCTCATAATGAAATCATTCTTGCATGTTCCACAAAAAACCTAAATCATTCATCATAACAAAACCCATGAAATAAAATAGGATCATTAAACATAATTTCATAATAATATAATCCATATAAGATAAATGGACTTCATAAAAAAATCAAATAAAATTACAAATATCAAAAGGGACATAAACATATTTCATATTAGATGGAAAATAATTTTGATAAAACACTTGAACTTAATTCATGAGGAAAATATCCTTTCTTCTTAAAAAACATTTTCTTTTCTCAAAATGTCATGAAATTTTAAAAGAAAAGAATTTAATTGAAAATAAACATGAAATATTTCAGTGGAAGATTCATAGAAATAATGTGTTATGAAAGCGTAAAAATACGTTCAGTTTGTATAAGTTAAAAAACATCCCCCTCATACTTTTTAAGGAAAAGTCAAATGGTACCATGTATGGTAAAAACAATATCCCTTCCATACCATGTAGTAAAAGTAAAAAATGGTTAAAAATGACTTTAACAAAATAGAATAAAATTAAACTTTTTATGAAAATATTTTTTGAAAACATTGACATGGATGATACATATACCCCAGTAAATACTTACGAATAAAAAATCTCCGATAATAATGAGATTGAAAAATTATCCCTTACCTTAGGAATGATTTCTTCCATATGTATCTGAAACTCCTATATAGTGGGTTTTAACATATTAGTAAATTTTAACAGAATCATAATAATATTTATGATATCATATATGATTAACTTATGACTTTTTATTACCCGTTTATTTTCCAATTACATGTTAAAGCAATTTTTTGTGTAGTAATTTTTTTATTTATGGTACATGTTTGGACTTGTTATTCTTAATATTATTACATAGATCATGATTTAATTACTTCCATAATGTAAAACATGATTTATATATCATATATATTCAGTATATATAATATATATATATATATAGATAAAAGAAATGGAATACACCTTTCATGGAGACGGTAGGCAGTATGTATGCATGAATGTTGTTTTCATGTACTTATTGAATCGAATGGAAGTAAGTAAATGACATATATATGTACATAAATCTAGAAGAATTATTATATCTTATATTTCATGATTATTTATTATATATACTTTATAATTAATCTTGAATGGTTAACATGGAGAATGAATCGCAGTGCATCATGGAAACAGTAAGTCGTATGTACACACGAGCGAAGATATCGTTTCCATAATTGTTGAATGGTATTGAAGTGGATGGTGTATAATTTCATAGAATTTTTATCATGTTATAATAATAATATATAGTTATTATTTCCTCAATTATACACATCCAATAAAGGTGGTGGTGAAAAATATATTACACCACAGTGTGGAGACGGTAAGTCGTACGTACGCAACCGCGGTGATTTAGTTTTTTTGGTAAGGTGGATAGAAATTGAAATAGGGTTGTTTAATATTTATAATAAAATATATAATATTATTGATAATTATGTTGTCACTTTATAATGAAACAACTAATTAATATGAAGTAGAATCCGAAATACATTTGAAAGAATTGGTGGAAGAGATTACCTCTTCCTCGATGTGCCTCCTATAAATTTTCTCTTAAGGCACTAGAGTTGGTATTTAGAGAACACCAGAATCTATAGAATGTAACTAGATATGTTTATAAGAGAAATGGGAAGGGTTTGGATGATCCTGAAGGCTCAAATGGTGTAAAGTGGAGAGAGAGGAGGTTCCCTTTTATAAGTGAGGAGAAATGCACTTTAGGAATGTCTTAACATATAAATTTATTATAAATTCAACTTACATTTACAATGGTCCAAAAATTATTTAATTATAAGATTGGAAAATTTTATTTTGAATACCTATCATCCAATGATAGTTTTAAAAGTTTTGAATATTTTTTTATCCTTGTATTTTTTGTTTAACCCTCGTTTTACCCTTTTTAATCTTACCGTGATATCATGTTATTTACACATTTTGGGTTAATGTAATTTCCATATCCTGTCAAAAGAACCCAAAAAAGTTATTTATGACATATTTGGACTTATATTAAAAAATTTACTGAATGTTATATTTTTATGAATTTAATATCTTTTAATAAAATATTATATATTTTATGTTATAAATTATGTGAATTTGGGATACTATTCATACTTGACTTTTTTAAAAATTCATACCAACCTTATTACTTAAAAATGAATTAACTCATTCCAAATATATTAATGTAATCTATAAAATTTATTTTATGGAATCAAAATATTAAAATTTAATTTATATTAATATTTATAATTTCATTTATTTGAATCATTCATTAATGAGGTAAGGAATAAATCATAATTGTGTCATAAGTAAATATATTTATCTAAGGTCTAAAAATTATAAATTTAATACCATGATATATGAAATATTTTTAGATTTATAAATATTATTTATATTGATTATATCAGTTATATAACCCCATATGAAAATCTATTTAGTAAAATATATATGTTTATGTTATAATTATCTTTAATTTAAATTAATACTTATAAAATATCATTTTCAAATCCGAGTGATTATAGGGGGTCCCAAAATAGATGCAAGGATGCCCAGGGTTGGAAATATCTCATCCAATTGGATTACGATGTGTGTTTGTGTAGTTTTATATTATTATAATATTACTTTTTACCCTTATTTTCCAGATTTACCCTCTAACCATCGTAAATAAAATAATTACTGAAGTTACAATTCACAATGTCAAAAAATAAAAGGAACCTAATTACACAATTTAAACTTTCTGATTCCAAATATCAAATCCATTTTTTCAAATTGAAAATACCGAAGTTGAAGTAATTAATTTAAAGTTACTTCCCGTAGTCAAAACAAAAAAGCGGGTTTTTAAGAAGTAATAACTATCAAAGATTGACATGTTTTTATGTCCACTTAAAATTTTAATGTACTTCAGATGATCAAAATTATATTAAATGATAAAAATATAATCCAATTACACTTTAAAACCAATTAAAAAGATAATATAACTATACAAATAAATTAGATAAAAAGGTATTTTTGAGTTGGAATGCAGTATTTTATACTATTCATTTAAATTATAATTTTATTGAAAAAATAAAAAAATTCAATAAAAGTAAATTTTTATGTCCTAATTCCAAATAATAAGTTTATTTTGTCAAATTTATCTTATAAAATTTTGAAAATCTATATTTAAAATGGGTGCACCATCAAAAGATAGAAAAATTGAATTTTTTAAAACATACATATTTTATCTGAAAAATTAATTTTGTTCTCATATCATGTTTTGGAAAATGTGTAAAATTATTTCTAATGTTACATAACATTTAATATGTTGTTAATACTAATCATAAAGTATAGTTTATATCCCATTAAATAATAATATTTTAATAATATATCGTTGTTTAATGAAAC
Source organism: Viscum album (assembly GCA_963277665.1). Lineage (NCBI taxonomy): Eukaryota > Viridiplantae > Streptophyta > Magnoliopsida > Santalales > Viscaceae > Viscum > Viscum album. The sequence goes on from OY728135.1 coordinate 21,342,138, forward strand.
TCAGTATCAGATACAAAGAAAGCTAGCGAGGAAGGTCGCTCTTGCGTGTAACATAAGACAAGTAAGTGTTGTGTGTAATGAAATTTTCTTTTTCTGTTGTGTATAAAATAATCCAAAATTATTTCATTTATACAATGAAAAAAAATTATACTCCGGGTTGTGTGAAATAAATTCTATCAAAAGAACATGAAATTTTGTGCAACGGAAGCCAGGAATAGAGTTGCATATACTAAAAGATTATATAGTGTTGCGTATAACGTAATAGAATCTTGATGTATCGTACAACACAATACATCAAAGAAATTTAAAGAGATTCTACCTCATAAAATCTTGAGGTATTTCACGCTCGGCCTTGCTCAAGCAACTTAGGAAATAGAAAATTCCCAAAGTCATACCATGGGTCTAAAAATTAATTCAATATGAAATAATAGATAAAACTGGTCCTACTCAAAAATACTAGAAGATGTGTTAAAGGATATGCCACCCAAATGTCCATAAAAACACAAAACAATGTATGCACCACTATCCTTGTACTCTTATCATGATCCTCGTTCTGTAACACCCTCTAATCTGATCCAAAACATGTCAAATCTACAAAATGTTTATTAATTATCAAACACATATAAATTATTTTAGAATAGAAATAAAAAGTAAAGGCTCATGATAAATAAATTTCTCAACTATGGGGTTCCAACGCATCTAACAGAGATAAAAACAGAGTTAGGACAGATGATTGGGATAAAAAAAGTTATCTGACCCTGTTTGTTCCAGAACCCAGACGAAATAATCTACCCACTGCCTCAAAATAAGGATACTTCCCCTTTTAATGAATAAAATAAAATACAGGGTGTGTATATAGGTATACACATCGTGTGTATCCTTTTACTATTCCTAAGATGGCTGAAAGTTATCCGAGGACCTGCTAACCAAACAATAGAGTGTGTACTTTGTTAAAAATCTATTTTCGACCAACAAACCTACACGGCATGTATTCATTCTAACACGGAAATGGTACCCAGTGTGTACTATGAAGTATACATCATGTAACCTGGAAATTTCATGAACTTCCCAGTTTTCCCCTATTATCTCAAATACAACTCAAAAAAAAGAAACTCATTACTTAAAGTAAGAACCATGTTCTTACAATCATGACAAGTTAGAGAAAAATTAGTTATGGGATTATATAATGATAAAATTTATAAACATATATTTTTTATATTTTCCAATGGTATAAATAATAAAATTTTATAAAATTTTATTTATTCAATTACAGATGTAATTTAACATTTAAGGGATAAAAAAATTATAATAAACTATATACCATTTTCAGCAACAATATGGAGATATTTTAAGATGAAGGTAGATTCATTTTATATTATTTTGAGAAAATAGAATCATGATCCTTACCTTATGCATGATTTTATATTATTTAACATATAATTCATTTATCTACTATAGGTAATTTTAGTGTAAACTAAAGTTTAATAGGGTTAAAAAAATTTAATAAAGGGTAAAAAGTTACTTAAAAAATTAAATATATTTAAGGGTAAACTACAGTTATGTAAGGGTAAATAAATTCATGTAAGGTTATAAAAGATAATTAAGGATAAACTAATGTTAGCACTAAAAAGGGAAAAAATTAAATGTAAACTAAATTAATGTATGGGAAAACGAATGTTTTGTAAGGGTAGAAAAAATTAAGGGTAAAATAATGTTATATAATGGAAAAAATATGTTATGTAAGGTTAAAATATTTTTATTTAACAGTAAAATACATATAAAAGTTAATTATGAGTAATATAATTTTAGGTAAAGTATTAAAATGTTATTAAATGGTATACTGAAGTTATGTAAGGGTAAATAAAATATAATAAAGGTAAAAACAATGTCATGAAAGAGTATACTAATGTTAAGTAAGAATAAAGTAATTTTTTTAATTAATTTTAATTACATTATAACTTATTTATTTTTTCTTAATAGGCCTCAGGGTTAACTAACCAAGAAGTATATTATCTAAATTTATACCCTTAGATAGTATCATGTAGAGGGAATATTTTATTAGATCATCAAATGATTATTGAAAAATTAGAAAATTAAAAGCCAGTCCAATAGCAACTCTGAAGATATTCCATTTTACGATCCATTTCCTCCTCCATGAAAAAAAAATTAAAAAGGGAGAGAATTAAAAAAATGAAATGTACATTAATGATCAAACAAATAATGTTGTTGATGATATTGTAAGTAATTCAATGTTACTTTTCATCAATATTACTATTTTTGTAAATTTATCACACAAATATTAAATTTGAGAATATTACTTCAGGACACCCATGATGAGAAAATTATATCAGGTACCTTAATACTTCAACGTAGGATATATCTTCATTCTACTAATTTAAGAAATATATAACACTCAGTCCACGTTAATGGGTATAATGTTTTCAATTTTAAAAATGTTATTGGTTATATCCCTAGTGCGACATCGATTGGGGCATAATATAAGGGGTGAATAGATTCTTTGACGGCTAATCAAGGACACATGAATGAGGTAATAAGGGATATAATTAAATCATATTTATCAAATATAATTGTATAGGTGATGAGATAAATTAAAACTATAAAACATACATAACCATATCTTCTACCTCCTCATTCAGATACAACTGCATACTGAGATTTTCATGATGGGTATTATAATAAAAATATTTTAGCATACATAATTTTATATCTTATGGGGGATTATATGCAGTAAAAGTTTATACAGTTCATTCGGGTAAGAGTAAAAGTACATGACATTACTGATCCAACTAATCTACTAATTCTTCTTGTTAAAGAGGTATCCATTGTTGAACAAATTGTAGGACATGTTTTACTTTGTATAACAAATATTTATCATCTGGTATCATATGTGATATGTGTTGTTTTTCTTTTTCTATTTACTATTAAAATTAGAATTAAATATAATATTTTCATAAACCTAACTTAGATAAGTGTATATGAAATAAAAGGAACTATTGTAAATGAATTAAAAATTGATGGTTCAAGTACCTTCAGATACTCTTCAAGAAGATGATTAGATATCAAATTTATTACACATTTTTTATATATTAGATCAAAATTATAAATATCCCATGACAATTGATATAAGATAAATGAATTATATGTTAGATATTTTTTTTAAAATCTTGGATGTCGTAAAGGGTGATAATCTCAGTGTAACAATGTTGCAGCTGTTTTCCATAAAATAAATTTCAATAATTAATTTATTTTAATTAATTAAACATATTTAATATTATCGTAATTAAATAATTTGATAATTAGTTATCTCCATACACATTGCATCCAATACATTGTCACTTTTTTTTGTAGTTTCATAGAACCACAATATATTTAAATTGAGGTGAAATAAAGGAAACAAGAAGACCGAATATAATATGTATTTTAAAAATTTAAAAATAGGAATATTACATGTTGTTTTTTCTATTGCTTAACTAGTATAACCAAATATAAAATTATAGACCACTATTAATAATAATATTAATAATGGAATTTTTTTTATATTTCACTATACATTAGATATTATATGTGCTTTTCCCAAAAGAATCTAAATCATATTGGTAGATCTCTTTATTGGGTGGTGTTCAAATATGATTTAGAAAGTTATTAAAAAGGTAAGATTAATTATATTGTTTTAGTCCCCCATTCTTAAATTTTTTAATTTACATCAATTTTGATAATTAATATTTCAAATCACTATAGGTCATGGATTGATTTCAACAGAAATGACTATTAAAAAGTTGAAATAGAAAAGATTACATATGTTAATCTTAAGTTATATAAAATTTATTTCATGGAATACTTTTTTTTCTAAAATATTTAGTATTTTTATTCTTAAAATATAATTTCAAAAATGTAGTGACATCGTCAACAAGTGATTGTTGAATGTGGATATTATTTTTAATGATTAATTAATGAGATAATAAAGACAATAACAAAAAAAATTAGAGCTTAGTTAATTATTACACTTATAATTTGAAAAAATGTGTTACTTTTTAAATTTTTAGAAACTTATTTTGTATTTTTTTATGATTCTTCTTCATATAAATTAAATTAATTTAAACATATTCATAATTTATTTATGAAATATCGTATCATTTTTTGTTAATTTTATTTGAAATTTTATTTAGTTCTATATTCGTAAAAATTTTGAAAAAAATATAAATGAGTTATATTGATATTGATATATTTGTTTCATATTCTTTCTATGTTTTGTTCGGGATTTTAAATTTTCCTGTAGGATTGTGAAATTTTGTATCGTTGTTTACAAAAAAAACTTTCCACATTGATTTTTATAAAAATTAGACTGAAATCCATCTTAGCTATCTTTTCAAAATGGTTTTACAAAAAAGGATGTTCAAATCTATCCCTGAGTACTTTCCACATGAGTTTTATAAAGAAATAGTCTTCAAATACTTGTATTAAATATTTCATTATCGGTTTCAATAAAAAACACTGAAATACTTCTACATTTCATTTTTTAGAAGTGTTTTAAATTTTAGTGTATAAAAATGATTTGGAATATGCCACTTTCAATATATCATATATTAACATTAAATTATAACCAACATTTAAAGGTCAAAATATATAGTTAATGGTTTTTTTGGAAGTGATATAAAATTAGGGATGTGTGTATGGAATACTATTGAATATTTTATGTTTATTTCAAATAAATCTATAAAAAAATCTTAGGGTGTTACATATTTTAAGGACATATCGTCAAAGCTAGAGAAAAATAAATCTAGTTCCAAGGAAAAATATTTTTTCCAAAAAAATTGAACATCATTGATGAAAAGGATAATCATATTGAATATATGGAAAAATTAATTGAGGTGAATCAAAGGATGAAACTGGATAAAGTGGGTATTAGGGATTATATTTCATAGATTAAGAGCAAGATGAAGTAATAATGTTACATATTGTAAAATATTTCCAATACATTAGAGGATGGAATATCTAAAGGGAATATACTCAATGAGTAACATGAATGATCTACATCTAGAGAAAAGTGAAATGATCTAGAAAATCTAAGGTAAATATATCATGTTTAGATAAAAGTGAAAAAAAATCAAGTGGTAATAATACTCTAAAAAATTCATTAAAATTTTTATTGTATTATCCTTTATTATCTAATAATGATATGAAGAGATAAATGCCAAATTGAATGAAAGGAATGAGAAAACGGTGATAACACAATGGTCATATTCAATGGTAAAATCCTATATTTTATATGTTAAAAATACCTAAAAAATATATGATAAATAAAACCATTTAAATTCGAAAGAAATGGTAAAATATTTTATCTAATGAAAAGACACTCATTAATCCCCCTATAAGAAGTATTTATAAAAGGTAAGATTTAGGGGAAGGTAGGAAAAGATGTTCTATTATTATGGAATACATTATCATATTTCATGGTTTTATAATGATGTATTAAAATATCTTAATTTCTATAAAGTTGATGGATCTTTTCAAAAATATATATCTTATGCACAAAATGATGAATGTATATTATTTCAATCATTCTTACCATGATAATCATGTCTTTAGTGGATAACTACTGAGATATTCGGCTAGAATGGATAGAGGAAAACACCATCCTTAAAAAAATAATATATTCTTTTCAGAAATATATTTTTAGGTTTATTTAAAGAGAATCATCATAATAAAATTAGTTTCAAGAGGTATTAAAAATATATTATTGAATAAATTTTTAATTAGGAATACATATAGAGGATTCATAAAGGTAAAATTAACCCACAAGTTACTGAAGCAGGTAAATCTAATATTAAGAAAATATCCCATGGAATGGTTTATATTGAGAAATATTAAAACTATTGTTAGGATAATAAAGTTATCAAGACAATTCAGAAAATATAATTGTAATCAACAATATCTTGAGAGACCTTGATGGAAAGAAAACCCAAGGAATCTAATCTTTTGATTTGGGGTAGTAATAAAATGTTAAGACCAACGAAAATTAATGGATGTCAGATTATATCTCAAGACAAATACCTTGTTAAAAGATAATTTGAATTTTTCACCCCATTTTGACTCACCATATTCCTCAACTTGATAAAATTAAAATATCCCCTCTCCCATTTATTTAAAATTTTTAATTATTATTGGAGAGTATTAGGTTTTTGGTTTGATAAAGGCTTACTACTGAATGGGGATCACAACGTCTTGCCATTGCATGATGTTCACAATGACTTACCATTGGGTAGGGGATCACAACGGCCTACCACTACGTGAGGGATTGTTTAGTGTCATGCAGGACCAAAGGATTGTATAGTTTAACGTCATGCAAGACAGGGCTGGACCAACGTGGAGTGGTCGGGACAAATGGGTGTTGGGATTGAACCTCAGGGAGGATTCCTACGTACCTTTCCTTGGCAAGGATCAAAGAACACATAGTTCAAGAGGGGTTGGTGAACTAATGTGAATTGGTCGGGACCAATGGTTTTTGGGATTGAACCTTAGAGAGGCTTTCTACGTACCTTGCCTTGGCAAGGATCAAAGTCCACGTAGTTCAGGAAAAGTTGTTGGTGCATAGACATGAAGGTGGTCGGGAGCAATAGGTGTTGGGCTTGATTCTTATGGAGGCTTCTTACATACCATTCCTTGGCATGGATCCAAGTCCACATAGTTTAGTAAAAGGTGTTGGTGCACCGACGTGAAGTGGGTCGGGACCAATTGGTGTTGGTATTGAACCTCATTGAGGCTTCCTACGTACCTTTCCATGGAAAGGATCAAATTCCACGTAGTTTAAGAATGGTGTATAAGTGATCCAACATGAAGGGGGTCGGGACCAATAGGTGTTGGCTTGAACCTCAGGGAGGACTCCTACGTACCTTTCTATGGAAAGGATCAATGTTCACGTAGTTTTGAAGGGGTCAGTGAACCGATGTGAAGGGGGTCGGGACCAATAGGTGTTGGTTTTGAACCTCAGGGAGGCTTCCTACGTACCTGGCCTTAGAAAGGATCAATGTCCACATAGTTCATGAATGGTTTATTTTAGAACCGATGTGACGGGGGTAGGGACCAATAAGTGTTTAGCTTGAACCTCATGGAGGCTTCCTACGTACCTTGCCTTGGCAAGGATCAAAGTCCATGTAATTCGGGAGAGATGTTTGGGGATTACACTCTAGGATTCCTTGGGAGAGTGTCATGGTTGATGATTACTCTATTCCTGCATGAGTCATGCTCGGTGTGGGAAACAAGAGGCATTAGAGACCGAATGATCACGTCGTGAAAGATGCATCCGTGGGAAGTGGAATGGGGCATACATGTGGTTAGTATCCCAAAGAGGAAATAAGGGCTTACGCATGGTTTGCAGCCCTGGAAGATAGATATTGGGACTTACTCCAGGATGGGGGCCCAGGTGGCGACAAAGCCCAAAGGGAGAGGGATTTTGAACCTAAGAAAGGAGGGCACTGGTTCCCATCCCCCATATTAGTCCATGGAACTGAGGAAGATAGGAGGAGCAGGGATGCTACCTCCGGCATGAAAAGATAGCATCGTACACCAAGATGGTTGCCATATCCCTATGGACAGATGCTGCTCTAGAAAAGAGAATCTCATTCAATGTGTGGAAGATCTCACTCCCATGGAGATTAGTGGATGTAGAGAATGTACGATATGGGGGACCCCACATATGATTCATGGGGAAGGGTCACAGTTTAATGTCTTGTGGTGAGGATGATAGTGCTTATATGTTTAATTTCCTACAGCTCGGACAAGGTGGGTTTACTCTTCACCCCTAGGACTTACATGACTAATATCCACCCACCCTTGTGGAAGGGAAGGCTTCAACAATGCAGTGGTGAGGGGTGTTATGGAGTGATCCATTTAGGGGTCCATGTTGGTAGGGCTATGAGAAGAATTAATAGCCATTTATTTGCCTATGTGAAGAAGAATGAGGCGAAGCAACGCAATAGGAAGTACCACCTAAGGGATCTTGAAATTACTTCATGCATACCTTAATGGTTGTACGAGAAAAGGATTTGCGGAGGAAAGGGGTTCATAGGTAGATTCCTCGTGAATATCTGGTTCTCCCTATAGTAGAGGGACTTTACGAAGGAGTATGCTTCATGAAGTGAAGTGGCCTAGCCTAGGAATAGGGAATAGATGTATATGGAAGGTTCTTTGTGAAGTGGAAAGGAATTTTCAGAGCATTGCTTCGTGAAGAAAGGGTGCCCAATAAAGCATAGAATTGTGAAGCACTGTTTCTTCGTGAAGCACAATGACCATAACTTAGCATGTGGTAATCATGTTCATGATAGGTATTTCATGAAGCAGAAGTGCTCTGCGAAGACCAGAGTCCCCTTGGGGATCCCCTTCCTTCGCGGAGGCCGGTGGGCTCTGCGAAGGGCATCCCTCTTTGAAGAGGGTCTAAATTCTAGCCAAGGGAGAGGTACTTCGTAATGATAAATTACCTTGAGGAGATCATGGTTCATAGAGCAGAAATTGATTCACGATTTTAGAGCTAATAAGGAGAAAAGTCAGACAATCCACCATTTGGGCTTAATGGGAGCCCTCTATTTTTAGGCAAGATGCACTATGAAGAAAAGCTTGCTGGGTGGGAAGAGACGTGGAATTGTGTTGTAACTGCGAAGCCTCCTGCATCCTTTCTTCGTGGCAGCTTTGCAAACATCGAAGGGTTTCGTAGAGCCTCTCACCTCTTTCCTCTACAGCGGCATCGCTAACATCAAATCGGTTCATGGATCCAACTGCCTCCTTACTCTATGGTGGGTTCACAAATGTCAAATGGGTTCACAGATCCTCCTGCTGACATGCTCTATGGCGGGTTCGTAAACTTCAAATGGGTTTGCGGTGCCTCCCATTTCTTTTCTCTACACTGGGTTCTCGAATGTAAAATGGGTTCATAGAGCCTCCCTCCTCTTTTCACTGTGGTGTGTTCACGAACGTCAAATGGATTCACAATGCCTGTCACCTCCTTGCTCGGCGGCAGCTTCGAGAATTTCAAATGGGATTGTGGATCCTCCCACCTCCTTGCACCACGGAATCTTCGCGAAGATGGAGGTTTTCACCATTCACAGTGTTACATGGCTCTGTGGGCAATCTTCGTGAGGCACCCCAAGGGATTTCCATTTTTCTTATTCTTCCCAAATTTTTGTGCTAATAAAATGACTGGATTAAAAGACTTTATGAAACACTTTGGTCTTATCTAACTTCTTATAAGATACCCATTGGGATATATTATTTTTGGATAGTTTTTGGTAAATTTTTTAATTTAATATTTAAAATACAACATAAGTCATTTTGGTTTGTGAAAATATGAAAGTTTGATCTTCAAAAAAAAATTTAAGATTGATTATTATAGTTGAATAAAATGGATGATATCCAACTTTATTTCTATAATAATTCCAATATTTACATATAAACATCTAATTCAATTTTTTGAAAAAATCCTTCGTATAACAGTATTTCATGATGGAAAAAATATAATTCTCTTTTATTCTAAATTTTAGCTTCAACCAAGTGTAATTTATTGTCATTGGGAAGGTCTATATATTATTATTAATGATTACCCAATTGGTGAAGTACAAGTCTGAGACTGTTCTTCCAAATGGAAATTCCTTATTATTTTACATTGGTTAAATCATCACCATGAGATGACACAAACATCAAGAACCACATCGACATCCATCATATACCCAACTACTTGATTAGACACACCATTAGATTGAGATGGTGACCCACCAACCTAAAACAGGAGGCACCTCTTTCCCTTTAACTCCCTCTCCCTATCTTCTTCCTCCTCCTCCTCCTTCTAACTCAATATCTCTCTCAATATTTCTCTATATTCTCTCTATATTTATCTATATTTTCTATAATTACTCTCCATTCTTAGTTATATCTCTATTTTTGTTTTTAAAACTTTTTCATCCACCATTTTCTACATCTTTGTATTTTGTGTGAGTGGTTTTCTTCAAAATAAAAAAAATATTACTCATCATTAAATATTGAAATATTTTCCAATCATCTTGGGGAGTCAAAATACATTTTTATTCTTTTTTTTAAATAATAACTATGATAAACAATTTTTCTTCATGCCCAATATGTTTTCAATTCCCAATAATTTATTTAGAAAATTATTCTTTCCCTACAATGATGAAAAGTGTTAACTATATTCCAATAAAACCTACAAATTTCTTCCATATTGTATATTTTTCACCCCTTATTGTGTGTGTTATGTTTGATTACGTCTAAGATGAATTTTTATCATTTGTGTAAGTTAATATGAAATTTGAAGTTTATGAAACACATGGTAATTAAATTAGCTAAATAAACTCCCATTACCATTAAATTTATTGTCCTTTGAAAATCCCCTTAGAGTGTATGAGACCCTTCATTTTATATCATTATTTCAATATAAAAACCCTTTCCGACCCAACATGTACATATATTTTTATTTTATGATTTATAGAAATTTAAGTTTTTGGGGGATGAAATCCATTTTAGGCATACATTAATTGATTTTCAATGTGTCATCACACACTTGTTTGAATGAATCTATTTAGGTGTGGGGGAGAGGTTATCAATTGGTGAGGTTTGGTAATGAATTTATTATTATGTCATTTTGTATAAATGCTATTAATAAGTGCTGAAATATATAAAAAATTAAAAAAACAATAAAATGAATAAAAGGGTAGTGTCATGGGAATTTAAAAAATCTCTCCCTTAAACCCTTGTTCTTTTTATAACTATTGTAATTGGTGTCATTAGTTGATCAAACAAGGGTTGGGAGATTATTGTGATATTTTTTCCATGTGAAACATCTTGAAAAATTAAAAATAATACAAACATGCATCGTGTTTTCTTTAGTCATTTGGAGAATTTTTTTTATTTTATTCGAAGTTCATCTTTTCTTCCTCTTCAAATTCTCCCTATATTATCTATATTTAAACATTCATAATATTGTAAATTTCACTTTCCATTTCCATCAATATCTAATTTGATAAATTGTTTATTTCTTTTTCCATGTTGGGGTTTCCCCCTCTTTTCCTATGTTTTGGTCCTTATTATCCCATCATCATATAGCCACTAAACCCCCTCCCCCAAAAATTCCTCTTGATTCTTGTTCAATTTGGAAAAGAGAAAAAAATCTAATCACTAATGGAAAAATATCATATATAAATGGTTTGGAACTATAGGTATAGGTCCCCAAACCATTGGTATAGCTTATAAAAATGTTTTGGGAATCTGTTGGGGAGTTTGGATTGGGGATATACCAATCCCAACAGTTTGAGGTAAGTTGTTAGGATAAGTATTTACCAACAGTTTCCCAAACTGTTGGGATAGGTAAATCTAGAAAAAGTTATAATTGAGGTTTGAACCCACAACGTGCACATTATATATCAAATACATTGCCACTATCATGTAGTTACCTTATTAAATACATTTGGGTAAATATATATATATATATATATATATATATATATAATTTATATATTTATTTTATTGAAAATAATCGGCAAAATAATTCAAAAAAAAAATAAAGCACTTTCTCCAATGGTTTTGAGAACAATTTGGATATTTACCCTTGTAAATATGGTCTATCTCAATGTTTTTCCTAGATATATGGGATATTCATACCATTTTTTAATGGTTATCCAAACACATTGTGAAAATTGATGTGAAAGTGGCATATGCAAATGATTTTGAAAAAACGTTGGAAAAAGTGGTGTCAAAGTGTCATATCCCAATGGTTTTGGAAAACCATTGGGATAACCATACCATTTTACAATGGTTTTCCAAAACCATTGGAAAAAGTGGTGTCAAAGTGGCCTATCCCAATGATTTTGGAAAACCATTAGGATATCCGTACCCATTCTGAACATTTTTTCGAAACCGTGGGGAAAAGTGTTGTCAAAGTGTCCTATCCCAACAGTTTTAAAAAACCATTTTTATAGGTACTTTGGTATAGGAAATATTTCTATTGGTGGATATATCTTACAAACTATAAGACTTTCACTTTTGGTTTGTGAAAAAGTTAACCTCCAAGAATAAAAATTACATAATTTTTAGAGGTGTGATATTTTTTTGATAACATTTTACATTTCTAAATTTAAATATGTAAAATGAATTATTTTTGACACATGATTGCAATAAAATGTTTTGGTGGAATTCATTATGGATGAGTAAACTAGTCTAGACCCCCACCCCATTAATGGAGGAGAAAATTACTTTTGTGAGTGGAAATGAATCTTTTGTCTAGTTTTTTTGTGTGTATGTGGACCTGAATTTGATTAAGTTTGAGGGATTTTTTGTTATTAATTTTATTATATTTTTTTATGTAATCCATTTACTAATTTTAAATTAAATGTTCATAGTTAGTTTGAGATTCCAATGTTTTAATATTAACATAATTTTTGAAAATTTCCGGAATTTTACAATATTTTTGGATGTTTACTATTTTAATGATTACTCTCTACTTAAAGATAAATTGTTTTATATTATTTTTTTTATGATTCCTTATTCCTATTACTATAAATAATCTAACATTTTTTTCTACCAGTTCAGCCATTTGAATATCCATATTGGCTACATAAGAATGGCTAATGAAATTTTCAATGAAACTAGACAAACTATGATGTTTTATTTTATAGTTTCAATATAGAAGTATAAATTCATTAATAATACACAAAAAAGACAAGGATATTCTATTATAACATGGATTAAAATTTCATGTCCCATGAATTCCTTTATGGTCCCCAATTCATGTATGAAATCCATTTAATTATTATGTATGGTATTGAATATTATCTCTCCATTATTGAATTTTATAAAAAATCACTCAACTGATTAAGAGATACTTTTATGCACGTAAATTCATGATATAGGTGAAAAAATGTTGTAACATTGTGATATAAACTTGATTCATCTTTTTGGCCAAACCCCCATTCAAAAATAGGAGATTTAAAAATGATGGATAATTATTGATAATAGGAAGTTGTTTAAAACAATTAGTGATATATTTGGATCCAAATGCCGAATGGCAACCAAATTTGTGGGAGTAATTAAATCATATATACATAAAACATTGATGAAAAATATTTATTAATATTAATATTTCTTCAAGGTATAGTGGTTGAGGAAACCTAAATCAATGATTTGATTAGTAAATCCATCAACCACATTGGGCTATAAATACATTCACTTCTTCTCCCTACAAGGGGTTGTAGATTGAGAACTCATCGAGGATCAATGTAACGACAATATCTATGAATAATTACAAGGAGGGCTATCCATATTATTCTTTCTATAATAGAGACATCTCCGTGACTTATATTTTCAAGTTCATTTTTTTTTGTTTCAATTGTTATCATGTAAGTTGTTTTCAATTCAATATCAAGTAATTTATGTTTTCCATGATAAAAAATAATTTTCTAATAATTTTTTTTATATTTTTTATTAATTTCATAAAATACATTATAAAGTGGTATAACTCCATCCCTACTTCACTTTCTCATTAAATCTGAATTGTGTATTTAACTATCTTCACTGCCCGTGAGTGTGTTTAGAACACAAATATTTTATTTCCACATTCGTTTTCTTCTTATTTCTACTCATTTCTCTATACATAATAAACTATTTTATCAATGACCCAAAGGGATGGGTAAATTCATAATTATGGTGGGTCATAATTTTGGAATTTTATGTTATATAGATATATCTCTTGTTTTGCATTCATTGAATTAATATTATGTGTTTCAAAAAATAAATGTTATGTTAAAATGAGAGGTTTTTATACATGTTTATTCCATAGATTATTTTAACCCCATGTACATATAGGTTCAGAAAATATTGAACCATCCAACAATAATAATTGATAATAATTAGAACCCAAGTTATTTCTTTGATTAAAGCCAAAATGAATTAGGAATTCCTGTCAAATTCATCTTGTGAGTATGATATTAGTTTAATGAAATGTTTTTCAAAAACTCGAGGATATAATATTCTTGCATAAACAATAATGTAATGACCCCTATAATTATCAAACTATTAAATAAAAAATCCATCTATAGATCAATTTAATTATGTTATGCATAAAAAATCCCCCGTTCAGAAGACAAAAAATATTGAATCCAAAATATAATACAATAACTAATTATTTATCATGATTTTGATTATACACATTATATTAGATCACTTAACCATTGAATGGTCGATAGACAATAAACGACCGTGCTTCAAAGCCCAAAAAATGAACTAATATAAAAATAATGTATAGTTTTTAATATTATTTAATTAATTAGATTATTTTTAATTAAAGGATTCTTATATTATACTAATATCTATGAAAAATATAATAGAACATCTACTTGAATAGAAATAATATTTATTTACAAAAATTGGTATTTTTCACTTTTTATTATAACATGTCTATATTTTAAAAACAATCCAAATAAATCACCCCATGTTAATATTGACATGTTGATTTCAAAAGGTATATTCATCTCATAAAATAAAATTTCTAAAAATCGTAGAAATTATTTATAATTCTCATGTGAAAAAATAAAATAAAAACAATTATCTGAAGAAAAAAATAAAGTGTAAAATGACTTTACTAAAAATTAAATATTTATTTATTATGAATTAAAAAATTAATCTTCATTATTAAAAATAATATTTCAAATGTTGTATTAAGTTATTATTAATATTAATGCATATTGATTTGACATCCATTTTATAATATTTTACTATATTGCGATTATTACAGACTAAGGGATGCATGTAAAGAAAGAAATCAATTTATTAAAATTTATTGAAAATTAAAAAAATATAAAGACGTTTAGGGTAATATTATTAACATTTTAAAATTAATCCTTTCTCTAAAATTACATCAGTATCATATAAAAAATGAAGATATATTTACTTTATCACATCCTCAATGTAACGACCTGAAATTTTGAATAATTTGATTCCTATTTTTGTGTGTTATTTTATTTTATACTCAACAAAACTAAATACTTTGATTAATGAAGTGAGTATAATTAAATTAGACCTTTGGAGTTCACCTATTATATGACCTTTAAAAACTAAACTCATAATGTTAAAATTATTGTTTATAAATAAAAATGACCTTAGTTAATTAATACTGAAAGAAGATTAAATGGCCTCATCTAGTATACTCGGGATATGCGAAGCCCATCTATCAGAGCTTGGGAAGGAGGTTTCATATCTAGGCTTTTCTCTGGACCAAGCCCAAGTCGAACTTCAACATGTGAAGCTTGAATAGAATCACATACGGGAGATGTTCAAGCTGATAGAAATCACCACTCGGGCAATGTTGTCCAAGCCACCCCAAAATTTTACCACCATAGAACACCTTACAATTTGGTCCTATGCAGGTGCTATAAGGGGCTATGTAAGGAATCCTTTTATAATTTTTGTAATCCCTTGGTATAAATAAAATTTTTATTTCTTATTATGGTAAAGTTTGTGATTTTCAAAAGTCCATATATATAGGATGTATATTACTGTGGAATTTTTGAAAAAAAAGGGTATTTTAAAATACTGTTGGTATACTTTAAATAATTAATAATGTAAATTTATTTTCAAAGCTTTTTCTTCTACAATTGTGTATAGTAAGAAATTTAGAGTTTAATAAGATCAAATTAATTTTTAGTGAATAGTGGAGTATGAATAGTAACATAACTGTATGAATAGTAATGAGTAGTAAATCAGCCAAAAAAAATAGAAACTTACCCATTAATCTATAAATACATTTTAGACATCTTAAAAGTGAAAAAACAATCATAGTATAAGTTTTAATATTTTTGTATGTCATAAATATTTTATTTAAAATTTTATAATTAATTTAATAATTTAAAATGGAAACTTATTTTCATAAAATGTAATCATATATTGTTAATTTATTTTCTTCTGATTATACAATTATTTTATGGGACTTTGATTACTTTTTTAAGGTGTTACAAAATGAGTTATAGTTTTAAAGTTGTATTTTTTGTATAAATAATGATGTTATATAAAAATTAATATAAAATTATTTAGAAAATTATTTTCATAAAATGGAGTTCATTTTTTAATTCAGAGCATCGATATTAGGTCAGATTGATTATTTTGTATTTTTTTTTGAAATAGTTGAATTTTCAGTGAATAGTAAAAATACAGTTTTAAGTTTCGAGTGTTTAATGACATCATTAGTGAAGTAATAATGATGTAATCATTCTGGTCGAATTATTAATAGTAATATATTCTAGGAGGTTCCCCAAGTGGCCAATCCCATTGGTAAATACCATGGGCAAGCCTATGGTTTTTCCAATACCACCGACGAGGTGTCCCTTGGAAATTAAAAATTTATTCCCTCACTTTTCCTATAAATACCAAGCCATTCCATCATTAATTTCATTCCAAAATCATCCTCAAAGAAGTTATAGTCTTTTTACATCCCAAGGAGTACTCCCAAGGTTCCCTCATGCTTCTTATGGTCCCGACCATCATGCTTCTGAAGTTACTCTTCAAGGTTAGGGATCCTTTCACCCTTCTCCTTTAAGTCATGACTTCCTTTATGTTATGTCTTATAGTTACATTTTCTTATGTGAGGGATTGTTCTTATATATATTTACTACTGTAAATTTCATGTCTAAATTATTAGAAACCCTTTTTGGTCTAATCAATTGATTTTCTGACATTTTAGGTGACGTCGTTAGGCTACCGAATTATCGTAAAAGAAATCACATCCTCTCTTTTCTTTGATGTTTTCTTTTCATGTGGTATTTCTCTAAAATATCCATAACATGTTTATATTTAAATTTTATTTTTACCTATACTATGAAATTATTAATTTATGGATTTTAGACCCTTGTCCCCTCTCTTTTTATTATTTTCTAAAACCATGATATATAACCGTTATGCTCTATAAAGTTTGCGTCAAAATTTCTCTCTCTTTATCTCAATAAATTCTCTTGTTTTATTTATGTGAATACCCAGACCTATTTCCTATATATGGGAGATAATTAATATAAAAAAATGATATATTTTATTTTGTAATTGACATAAATATAATCCTCACTCCCTTTCCATTGGTTATAAATGACCTCATGATCTTATTTTTTTAGCACTTTTTAAACGTCACAATTTGAAAATGAAACCCATTTCTTGTATTCAATTTGGGTTATTTATGAAATGTATAATTATTTTCTATATGAAACACTTATTCATGATTTTAAATGATTAATAAGTTTGCGCCATTATAGCATTCCAATGCATTGGGTAAAGAATTAATCTCTAGAGATGACAAGTTTCACAATACCTTGGTGAATGACCTTGGTAATTTTTATGAACCCTTGTGGATGAACCTTGGTGATATGTTCATGAATTTCTAAATGAAATGTTTTAGCCACATATTCAATTTATGAGTCATGTTATTTTATTATGATATTCCTATTCTTCCCTTTCTTTAAGCCTTTATGATTTTTATCTTGTTCTTATTAATATTACTCATGATCACATGTCAACTATTTCACTTTTTTTCCTCACTGAGCCTTCTGATCACCCTTTCCTTTGATGTATGTCTCTAGGTTATGAGATGTAGTAATTTTTACTTAGGATGAACTTGTGATGAATCATTACAAGTGGATTAGAATAATGTTTTATGTTTTCATGAATTTTTTGTTCCTGATTTCCAAGTCACTAGACTTTAAAGATCATCTGTTAGTAAAATGTAATGAAACGTTATATAATAAAAAGGTGGTATGCCATACTAAAGTTCCCATGTAGCTTAGTTAAATTTATCATTCCTCAGGATATCCTTAACCAAGAATGTATTCTTCTATAGAACATTATCTTTATGATATAGGATTTATACAGTTCGTTATTCATTGTAAATATCATGTTCCAATTCTATAAACTATGAGTTCAGTACATATGAAGGATCATGTATATACTTCCTTATGAGATATACATGGAACACGTATTGATGTTTGGAGAGTTTTAGTGAGAGTGTGAATCGATAAGAAACGATCCCAATTTGATCTATAATCTCAATGTGAAAAATGTACATTAGGTTTGGAATTCATTTCCTTCCAAATCAAATATCATTTTTCAATGGATAAATTCATAGGAATACCATCTCACCAATTTCTAATTCTAGATCACCATGATGATTTTCAGCATGACTCTTCTGTCGACTCTGAGCTAACTTGATGTGTTACTTAATGAATATAACCTTCTCAATCAATTCCTATAATACCTGAAGTCCTAATATATTTTTTTCACTAACATAATCCCGGTAGGTCATCTTTTTACACTTATTTCCATATCAATATAATTTATCATAAGTGTCCAACTAAACTCTTGACTGAAAGATATTTTTGTATGAAGGCTCGACTAGAGGAAGGGTTTGATGTCAAAATCTTTTGAAATCATGATAATATTATCTAAAAATACCCTATAAGTTTTCAATAGTCCTCGCAAAATGACCATCTATCTTAGGCAGATAAGAAGCACTAAAACACAACTCAGTATCTAGATCTTATTTATGACTTCTCTATAACATTGAGGTAAGCCTTAGATTCAGATAAGCTATAGTATAATTTGGTACTCTATATAAACTTACCACTTTTTTTGTAATTCTTGATAATTTTTTCATGAGAGAAAAACTTTTTGATATAAATTATGTGACTTGAATTCATAAATTGATCGAGAAAACCCCAATATAATTATATCCTTTTTTTTTGTTTTGGGGAGTCAAATAAAGAAATTAATGGTGATGTTTTCCCATTTCCATTCTCGTATGGGTAATGGTTGTCAAATTTTATAATAATTATATGAATGGTTATTATCTGGATGAAATACCAAGCAATTAGATAAATTCTTTACAATATCCATCTTTATATTTTCCCACTAAAAACACTCTTTCAGATCTCTATATATATTTATACCTATGGGATGAATAGATACTGATGATCTATGAACTTATTCTAATACTTCATTATTCTCATCTATTATTTATGGTACAAATACATGGTCTAAAAAAATTATAATATTAATACAATCATGGTTCAAATTAGAAACATTTCCCACCTTCATTTGTAGCTCTATATCCTCCTTCTGCACCTCTTTAATATTCACAAGGATATATGGTCAAACACTCATTTCAGCATGTTACTAGTTATATCCATAATTTATTAACTCAAGGATTATGATTTTCAATAATATTAATTTTATACATTTTTTGATCCTCATAATATAAAAGATGGCATAATCCTTTTGAATCAAATCATAAATTATCATATTCTCATTCCCATGGTGGTATTGAGAAGTCATAATCTTTAATCAACTCTGGCCATCTTTTTTAGTGAATATTTATCTCTTTTTGTGTGAAAATATTCTTTAAAAATTTATGATCAGTATATTTTTCATACCATTATCTATAATGATAATTCTTACAGATATTTGATAAAAACATTATCTCTACTAACTCTAAATAATGAGTTATATATTTTTTATAATGAACATTTAATTGTTGTGAGGCATAAGATATCACCATATCATTCAACCTAGGAATATATTTTATCCCCTTTTTTATGCATCATTGTAAATCATAAACCATTTTCAACTTCATGGTAGCATGATCATAGGTGTACTACCCAACCTTCCCTTCATTTCCTTGAAATTTTATTTACATTCATCACTTTACGAGAACTTAATTCCCTTCCAAGGTAATGTAGTGAGTGGATTAGATAGTCATGAGATATCATTAAAAAATTATAATATTATCTACTCAATCCATGAAGACTATAGATATAAGTCACAGTGGTTGGTCTAGGATAATGTTCAGAAACTTCAATTATAGATTGATCCATTGGTATACCCTCACCTGAAATTATATGAAAAAATGAATCTTCATATATCAAAAAGTCAAACTCTATAAATTTTTCATATATAATATCTATAGTTAGGGTATTCCAATAAATCCTTAGCTAATTTTCACACTCTTCCATGATGTTATAATATATTATAATATTTTCTATAAGGACTAACACAAACCGATCAAGGTAATATCTAAAGAATCAATTCATTAAATCCATAAAGACGGTAGGGGAATTTGTAAGCCAAAATAAAATCTATATAAATTCATAGTTTTCATAAATTAAATGGAATTTTATCATAGGTATGTATTCACTTTTGTCCCACATCTAATAGTCTACAAATTTGTGATTAATCTTTGAAAAATATTATCCTCCTCCTAATAAATCAAAAAAATAATCAATATTGGGTATCATATAGTAATTATTGACTGTGATCTCCTTATGTTACTAATAATATATATATATTCATATTGATCAATTTTTCTCATTATTAAAATGAGTTGGTGTACACCATGGTGAAAAACTTGGATAGGTGAATCCATTTTCAAGATTCGTTGAGAGTTTCTTCTTCAATTCCTATAACTCAATCGGTGTAATTCTTTATGGAGTCTTTGAAATTTTCGTAGAACAAGGTATTCGTTCTATTAACAAAAATATTTAAGTATTTGGTGGAAGTCTTGGTTAATCTTCTATAAATACATAAAAACTCCCATACAATATTTATATCCTGATTTTTGATTTTACCCCCAATCGTATGAGATAAATTCCCGCTTTGAATATGAATCAATGGCCATGGAACAGATGTAATTTTAGTAGTAATATTATATTAATACTCACACCAATAGATAATAATAGGTGTTTTTGGAATATCAAATGCTACATCCCTTTCTCTATAACAAATATGGGATTAATAAAATAAAATAAAAACTATTCTAAAAATCACATCAAATTCAACTAGGGGAAGAGTAACAATATTTCTACGAAGAACATTATCACAATATTAAATTAGGTAAGATTAATATAATTTAGATGTGATCATAATTCCATATGTATTTTTAATTATATTTCAATATGTAATCCTTAAGGTAGTAATTTGATACCATTATGAAATTATTCAGATATAAAATTGTGTGTAGAAAATGATTCAAATAAGACATTAATAGTTCTATAGTATATGGTAAGTGTACCTTTGACCACTTTTTTTCACACCCCACATAACAAATAATGATTTCATGATATTACCCTTTTCCTGTAGATTTAAAGGGTTACTAACGTCGATCATTACCATTAACCCTCAATTTCGAGTAATGGATACTCTAGTGTCCAAACTCCTCAAAGTTATAGAATTTGAATGTGGGTGGGGATGTTTATGGATATGTTTCTCCATTTTTATCCTTATATAACTTATTTCCATTAATTTATTATATAGTTTCTTAATGACCTAATTTTACACACTTAAATAATTTATCATTCCCCTTAAGTCAATTTCTTGTATTTTTCTTATGACACTTCTGACATAAAGGAAAACTCATCTTCTTCCCTCCATTGTTATTTTATTAGAGTTTCCTTTAAATTCCATATTTATTTTCTTATCAAAACCCAAAGATTTATGGGTGAATCCAATATCCATTTTACCATTGATATCAAATAAAATTATATCTTCATAGTTACTTATGTCACTTATGGTTAACTCACATCAGAGGAATGGTTTTAAGACTCTAAAGAATCGATCAATCTTACATTCATGTTCAATAATAAAACTAGAAGTTTAACTCATATGTATTCAAAATTTTTCCTCAAATATAAAAATATATTTATCATTATTTTGTTTAAACTCAATGAATTCATTCTCCATATTCATATGAAGTATAAAATGAAAGTACTTATTGAAAAATTAGATCCTAAACTCACATAAACCCATGAATACAATTTCATCATGTTTCCATGTATTCTTAAAAAGAGTCCACTAATAATTTGTTTCACATTAAAAATGATAAACAAATAAGATAACATTTTTATGTTCTTAGCACTCGAGAATGGAAAATATCATTTTATTGGTACTTTTCCATTTCTCAACAATTAGTGGATCGAACGAGCCAATATAATATGGTGGATGTTGAAACATGAGGGAATCAGAAAAATATTGTTCCATCCTTTTCTAATTTGTAATCTTCTCATGATTCTGGGATAGAAAAATATATGTAAGCATATCAGTAATAGTTTTTATGCTAGCTCCCATAACATTCTATTTATGAGGGGAAAATCATTTCATTGTCCATTAAATTGAACATTAATATGATTCCTTCTAGTTCTACCAACTATCTGGACCAAAATATAATTGTATGAGAATAAATAATTGTAATGTTAAATCAAATAATCTTGAAATCCATTGGTAGGATATCTAAGTCATGACACATTCCTTTTAATCTATGTATCCTTTGATTTATCCTAGGTTATAAATAATCAATATTGTTTTAAATACATCATAATGAATCTTAAATAAAATATGAATTAACCTAACAATATCTATCAAGAGTGTAAAAAAAGTGCATTCTAAGGGTCCTTTCACTATAAACTACAGTGATGGATAATATATACTCTATTAACACTTTTTAGGGTAATTACCCATAGATAGATCTATTCCAAAACTACATCCACATAAAGTATGCCGAAATGAATGTACTTTCATAGGAAACCCACACTCATTTCTTTACCATATCATATAATTTTCTGCAATACATAGAGTCTTCATAAGGTTATTCATAATGATTTATAATCGCAGCTTCCAAAAGTAACTAGACCTTCTACTAATTCCCTTATAGTTAACTATTATTTTCATAAAAAAATACTAAACATTATTAATAGAAATATCCATTACATATCAACATGATCAATGTTTGGATTGGAAAGGATTAATTTCTTAAGAAACATGGATATATAATAAACTCAAACATAAATAAATCTATATCATTTCCCATAAACTTCTTCACAAACAGAACCATTCTTAGACATAGCATACAGAAAAAAAGTCCCTCTAACTTGGGGAGGGGAAGAATAAGAATTTTCCCATATTTATAGTAAGTTATACTTTATAGAATCTTGTTTTTACTTGTAAGACATTATGATATGGCTATAAATATTTTTGGGGCCAGTCACTAAGACAGAATTTGATTCTGTGGCCCAGTGAGCTCAGAATTAATTTTATAAAAAAAATGTTTTATATCAGACGAATTTGGTTTTCTTGAAAAAGTTGAATATATCATAAACAATATTTCATATCAGAAATATGATTGAACTGTTGAATCTGGATCATGAGATTTATCCTAGGCATGACCTATGGTTTTTTGGTGTGGGATCTTCTGATGGGGCATCCATTGGTGGGTTCCTTGGATATATAATATAATATAATTTATTTATTTAATAACCACAACCCAAATAAATCATAAAATTAGACTTGAATGAGAAATATGAGACCACAGTTTAGTTTGTAATGTTGAAATTACCCTAGTAATGGCCTAAAGTTGGTTTGTGTGGGAAGTCTGGTAAAATCATATGTTTTAGGATTGTTTAATTTAAATAAATAATTTCTTTTTTTATTTAGAATTTAATGACCTAAACTATTTTCTTTATAACTAAGATTCTATGAAGAAATTCCATGGTTAGCCACAAAACCCTGGGATTAATTATTGTAGCTTCCACCCTTTCTTCATTAGGGTAATTGAGACTGAGAGACAATCAATGATCAGATCTAGGTGAATCAACATGAGATAGATGCAACAAAACAGATTCATTGAAAGTGGATGCATTATTCAAAAACAATTGATCCATAATCAAGTAATGGATCATTATTTTTGGTTTCCACCCTAATGATTAAAATTTTGATCTTGATCAAAATAAATTATTATTTCTATTTATTTCTTGTCCATGACATGGTTCTCAACTAGGTTTCCACACTATGAGATCATTGGCCATGTATACTTGGCCAGTGATGCTAATCCCATTTTATATTGGTTTTTTTCATACACATTGTTTCAATTTATTCATTATTGGACCACAAGATCATGATTTGACATTTATGTGGTGGGTTTAAGTGTGATCAAACCCCTGGATTCATTTTGGTGGCACGTATGACACAGAGATCAATGATTTCTAGAATAGTTGATAAAACCAATAGGATGGTGTTTTATGGATGGTTTGGATTGGTAATGAGGGTGTGTTTCTATGACTGGTAGTGGTTTGGGATCATATCTAGGATATCTGTTCTCCAGATAGACATTCGGAGAAGAAATGTGTTGTGATGAGGTTGATTCTGAGAAGAGGTCATGAACATGGTATTATTGCGGAGGATTCTCAGTCTTGGCATCATGGTGGCCATACATGGATCTTTGATGAGGTGGTATGACGTGGTCAACATAGTTGGATTTTTTTAATAATAATAACCCATGATAGTAATTATTACTTTTAAATAATAATAAATATATCTTAGTACCATTGATGAAGTTTGTGTTGGATTCATGGTGTAAGAATGAGAAATGAAGACCACATATATGATTTAATTAATGAAGAATGGTTTAATTTTAAATAAATAAATAATTTAATTATTCATATTTTTTAATAATAATAATTAAATTATTATTGTGGAAGGGGGTAAAATTCCAAAGGGAGTTGGTGGAATGGGTTATCTGATGTCCCTCAAGAGGCTTGTTGTGTATGGATAATTAAATTCCCATTTTCATATCTTTAATCTAAATAATTATTTGAAAATGATAAAATAAGAAATGGTTCCCTTGAAGAGAGGGGTGATGTGCAAGACATTGAGGTTCCCCAATGTGAGGCCTTCATTTATGGTTTTAATTAAAATAATATTAATATTAATAAGAATATATTATTATTATTTATTTATTTTTGTTAGGAAAAACTTTATCCATCCATAACCTATTCGTATGAGGTTTACTTGATGAACCATTAACAGAAACATGACCCTAACATTGTGACAATCATTTCAAGACTGATGTAGGATATTTAATTTGGGCTCATGGCTCAAGTCCATAGAACATGATTATTATTATTATTATTATTATGGAATATAGTATCTCACATATATTCTTCATGAGGTGTCGTAATGATGAAGTTTCGGTGGAATTAACATCCTAATATTGAGGAATATGTTTTCATAAAAATATCTTTTATTTAATTTGGACTAATGGGTCGGACCCATGAAGCACCATTTGTGTGTTATGTGGTGAAATTTTACTTTTTTCACTGGGTTTCCGATTTGGCCAAGTGAATAGCCTACCTCGAGAATTTTTTTCATGAGGATCGCAACATGGTGATCTGTTCATCCATTTTGGTCCATTTGAAAAGTAATATCAGTGGAATTATATTTTTACCCTTCGGACTGATGATGAGTATCATCTGTTCATTGAGATTTTGTCCAATACATGTCATGTAGAACCATTACACACCATGTAGTTCTATATGGCTAGAAAGTTGTGTGTTCGTAACGACACAACCAGATCAAAGTGTGGGGCCACACACTCTGTGGACCCCTTACTCACCATGTACATCATGAGAATAATCATCCTCCTATATCCTATTCTTCTTAACATCAATTTTGGCCCATGAGTCGAATATCATGAGTGTTCTTTCACGTAGAATGTGATGGTTCCCTCATATGTGTATTTTGGTATACAATTTCAGATATTCTCTGAATGGACCTTTTTTGTGATGCTTGTTGGTGATAGTGATCACAAAGTATCACTAGAGGCATTGTGAGTGGAACAATCTATCTAGGCTGGGCATGGGTCCTTTATGGTAAGAGTGGAACCCTCCTGCTAAGATTGGCATGGGTCCTTTACCGAAATAAGAGTTAAACCCTATAGTGAGGTTGGTCATGGTTCTTCAATAGACATTAAAAGTGGAACCCTCATATATCCACTAGGTATGGGTCCTATATCTACTTCTAGAGTGGAACCTTCTAGTAGGGATGGGCATGGGTCCACTACCATTAGATTCGAAACCTACTGTAGGTAAGGGTATGGTTTTTCCATAGACTATTATATTTCAATCCTCCTATTTTCATAGAGAATGAGTCCTCTGTCGACTCTTAGAGTTGAACCCTCCAGTTGAGATAAGCATGGTTCCTCTATCTATCGACTATTAGAGTAGAACACTCATGTTGTGCTGAGCTAGGGTCCTCTATATATCCACTGAGTGAACCCCTATCTTGTTACTATGGTATGGGTCTGATACATAGAGATAGTAACCCCTCAACTATGATGTAGAGTGATGATTTATGCATTTAATTAGATGGTTTCTTCTGGAAAGATGCACTAGATTATGGGAATCATTTTTGGACATCTTGAAATATTAGAGACTTATTTCTTAGGCTGGACTATGAAATTGAGATCCCCATTCTCTGTCGTTTGGGAATAATTTGTTTGAACATAATTATATATATATATATATATTCTTTTTGTTGGAATTTTTTACTCTCCTACAGTGGATTGAGAAGAAGTGTACGGTATTCCATGTTCATTCTGTTTTTAGATTCTTGTGGTTTGATGAGGTTACTCTAGAATTTGGTGGAATGAATTTTTATGTATTTCATATAAATACTATGTTTATTCCATTGTGTTTTGATGACCTTAAACTCTTTATTTTGGTTGAGCTTATTTATTTTTATTGTTCCACTTTTTCTATCATTTCCTATTGTGTCTCTTACTGCAACCCCTTTAGCTTTAAGATAATCATATAGTGTATGTATATAGTCAAACCTTCATAGGATTTTACTACAATTTTCATGTATTACAAAAATAACGGACAATTCAGTGATTATTATGAAGGATATTATCGATACATAGTTCTATGGACCGCATACAGTGGTCATAGCTTGAAGATCAGGAGCAGGGAACTCCAAGAAAAGTTACATTAATTTCTATTTCTGTTAGGTAGTGAAATATTTTTAGTTGGGTGTGTATTTTCCCCCTTTTTTACTTTCAATATTACAATACAATAATCTTGTAATTATAGAGGTTTTATAAACATGGTTTTTCCCCTAATATTTTCCATCCTTTACTTTTATTTCTATGAACTTTTTAATATATATGGTGGTGTGTGTGTGTGTGTATTCTTAGGAAAATCCTCCTTATGTTATTTATTCCTTCAATGTTAGCTTCTAACCCTAGCCTATGGAGGAAGGCTTGGGTAATTGCATCTCAAGCCTCACTAGGTCAGTTTCTGACTTATTGGTATCAGAGGTGGTTTGATCATTTGGATGTTGTTTAGAGTAGTCCCCGTAAAAGTATTTGGTAGGGACATATAGAAACGATGTCAAAGTTCCAAAAGTGTATCTCTTAGTCTAGGTAACCATGTTTTGGTGCGGGCAGCCAATTTTTTCAAACATCATGACTCTGACTATATTCTTGTCAACTCGTTATACCAAGATGTTTTTTGCCGGAAATTTGGTATATGAATCATAAGGGATAGAGTCTTTGACTTTACTTGTTTATAGTGCTACCCATTGATATATATATATATATATATATATTCTCATATAACCATGGTATGCCTTGATCACTTTTGAGATGTCTCCACGATTGTAGCCAACTGGGTTACCAATTTTGGGTTGTGATGATAATCCAATGAGTGATGAGGCCTTAGTTAAGGGGCTAACATGTGATGTACATCTTCCTGATGAGAAGATAGTAGAACCTCCACCTATCCAGAAATAGACTATATGAGGAGAGAAGGTTGAGGATGCATGTTGGTTTAAAACCCTCCACAAGGTTTAGTGCGAGAGGCTGTTGACGTTTAGCTATGATCTAGATCCCCAAATTGTAGATGATTTTCTAGAGTCATTGATCGGAGTTTTACTTATTGTGTGAATTGTAACAGGTCGAATGGGTTCAAGCACAACCAAGTATATTTAAAGGGGAGTAGTTGGTTTCGGTGGTACCATTAGATGAAACTATTTTGCTATGTGTGGAATGCATCATCTAGAGAAAGAGATCACCCCTTTTTTTTACTAGACTCACTTCTCAAATGGTTGAGGTTAGTCCTCATCCATTGGTTTGGATATCCCACTCTGATGGGGCCCCTTTTGAAGGTGGTCCTCACTGTGAGACTTTTATAGGGTGATGTGGTGTGTTATTAGAGACATGTGTTGACAATGTTCGATGTGGCTTCATAAATGCACGAAATAGGGACACTAACCCCATCAAGATGTGTTCTTGTGACATGATCTAAAATCATTAAAGAGAATCAGTTTCCTCTCATATTTAATACTGTCAATGTGTTGTGGATGAGTTCCATTGACATGTATGTTTGAGGTCTTTTTGGTGTGATGAGGTTTTGAAGGAGACCCTAGTTTCATAGAGTAGGAATGAAATAGGATGGATGAGTTTCTATGGAAGGGGAATCAGACTGGGATTCTCAAGTGTGGTCTGGGTATTGACATATGACTTCACTACTCCATCTATAGTTTATATGAAAAATTTAGAACCCATATTTTCTTATACTTATCCCTTGATCTGGACCTAGTGATACGAGAAGAGTACATTTTTTATCAACACATTTCTTGGAACCTCATATGGAGAGGATCATTGATCAACCCTTTTTTGATAGGGTGACCTTACTCTATATAGAGAGAGAGACTCCCATGAAATATTTTCATAGATGTAGTGACACCCTATGATGTTTTCCTCAATATGAGAATTTCTTTTTCCATCCATGCTCAGGTTATTTCTACCAGTGAGTGTGGTAGGGCTTCTAGGATATGGGATGTGGGTTTCTCCTTTAATAAAGAGTGATCCCTAGATAGTGTAGGGTGATCGCATTCATAGGATGATACATCCGACTTATCATTTCACTATCATTACCTATAGTTAGCTGATTCTATGATCTTTCTGTTTTTTGAAAGGGTGGAAGTGCATAAGGGTGTCCATCCTAAGGATTTCTCTAGTTTACATTGAAATAGAGATTTTTATTTCTTCATATACTTATACTAGGGATGACATGATATCTGTTCTATCATATTGGATAACAACATGTACTTTGATAGCAGGAGGTGTGGTTGGAGGAGTCTGTAGTGAAAGGGGTGTGTAATACCTAATGTGTTTTTCTTTGTCATCCACGTTTTGATTCATCTTAAGGTGGGAGGAGATCAAGAGATTGGATGTGTATTGGTGACACTTGAGTCGAGAGATTATCTATGATGAATATCCACTCTAGAGAATCAATGAACTCTTTGCAAAGTGGATAGAGGGAAAGTTGATCTCAATGTTTGAAATCATGATGGGATATCACCTACTCAATGATTAAGAGGTGGATGTATCGAACATGCCTTCTAATAGGCACTTCGGTTTCGTGTGATCTAATTGATACCATTTGGTGTGTTGAACACCCAAGTAGATTTCATAAGAATTACGATCCGGATAGTAAGAATTTATTTGATCGGTTCGTGGTAGTCTTCTATGATGGTGCCCTCATGTCCTTGGTGTCAGTGTTGGAGAATTGGAGACATAGAAGGATGGTGTTAGACATACCTCTGGAGTTCTAGTCATATGAAAGTTCTCATTGAGTCAGTTTTAAATTCAAAGCTCTACTTCTCAGGATATGTATTCTCAAAAACAATATTGATAGTTGACCATATATAGGTTGAGCAGGTGTGAGCTTGAGTGCCACCTAGGGTGTGGTCATGGGAGCATATGCTCATGGAGAGGTTTTCCATCTCTTTTTATTGAGTGAGGTGATTGATTTGATAACCTATTTATGGTTAAATAGAGTTCTTTGTGTTCTCCACAGGCCACAGATAAAGAGGTATGTGCAAGAATCATTGTACGATACTGACCATGATAATATTGGTCATGAGAGTGGAGTTTCCTTTTTTCAAGGATCAAGTGGTGTTACGAACTAGAAGCGAAATACCCTTAAGGTAAATTGTTTTCCTTGGGTTCATGTTTGTTGACCCCACATGGAACTATCAGGAGAGCTCATTGGTGCTTTTGGTCTAGATGCGGGCTTACTATCCCCAAATATTTCCTTAGTTTTTGATTCTTTCGGAAGAAAACAATTGATGAATGGAATAATGTAGAGACTATGTTTTTTCATGTCATATTTTGGAATATAACTATGAATGTTTTCAGGCCCAAGCGCTGAGACATCGGTAAATTTTGAGGCCCAGTAATCCTGGAATTAATTTTATAAAAATATTTTATATATTTTATATCACGAATGAATGGTATTCCTAACAAAATGTAATATCTATTAAAACTTTTCTCATCTCCGAAGTATGGTATCGCTATTTAATCCAAAAAATAGGGGGTACCCTAGGAATGACCTATGGTTGGTAGATCTGGGACATTAATATGGGTTAGCCGTTGGCTGGTGTGTTTGATTAATAATTTAATTTATTTAATTTATTTAATAACCATAATCCAAATACCTTGAAAATTGAGACTCAGATGGGAAATCTGAGACCACCAATGAATTTGAACATAGAGATCACCATATGTGTGACATAAAGTTGGTCGGTGTGGGATATCTGGTGAAGGTAGATATTTACAGGTACGTTAAATTAAAATGAATATTTTTTTAATTTTCAATTAAATAACCTAAATCATTTCACTCTATAAGTATGATTCTATGTCGAATCTATAGGGTTAGCTGAATAACACTGGGATTGTTGAGAGGATATTCTACCCCTTCTTCATTGATGGAATTGAGACCATATGACAACTGTGGATCAAATCTAGGTGAATCGACAAGCAATTGATGTAGTAGATCATATTCATCGCTAGTAGATGTGTTCTCCAACAAAAATAGGTCTTTAATCAAGGTATGACTTGTCATATTTAGTTTCCTCCCTTATGAATAAAATATTGATCATGATAGAAATAAATCACTCTATTAATTTATTTCATGGCCATGCCACGTTTCTCACCCTAGATTCTATGCTTTGAAATCATTGGAAAAGAACGCTTGGCCAACGATCCTTATCCCTTTTGTTTTTGGTGCTTTTCACCAACATTCTTCGCATTATGGGGTAAAAAGTTTACATTTTCAGGGATGGTTTGAGTGTGATTTAAGTCCCAAATTCATTTCATTAGCATGAAAAATGCGTAGATATATGGTTTGTCCATGAGTTGATAAAATGAGCGGGATGATGTTTTGTGAATGGATTGGATTGGTACCACGAGTGGGAGTTTATGATTAGAGTTGTTTTGGTATTGGATCAGGGATCCCCATTAACTTAGTTGATATGTGGT
The DNA here is from genome assembly GCA_963277665.1 of Viscum album. NCBI lineage: Eukaryota > Viridiplantae > Streptophyta > Magnoliopsida > Santalales > Viscaceae > Viscum > Viscum album. Next base: position 21,373,327 of record OY728135.1, read on the forward strand.
GATGATATGTAGCCTGACGATATAAGTTCTGTTTGGAGGCTGTGTGTGGGGTCTCATTGTGAAGGCTTCTCGGTATACGTGTGACAGTGGCCGGACATGGATATCCGACAAGGTCATCGGACATGGTCACTATGGTTGGTGTTATAATTTTTTTAATAAAAATAATAACCCATTGTAGTTATTATTAATTTTAAATAATAATAATTTTCGATTAATCCAATTGATGATGGGAATGTTGGACATGGGGTGCAAGGATGAGAAAATGAAGAACCCATATATGTGTTAAATAATGATTTATTTTGAAATAAATAATTAATGTAATTATTTGTAATTTAAAATAATAATAATTAAATTATTTTTATGTATGGGTTGAAACACTTAAGGGAGGCAGTGACATGGGCTCACTGGTTGTGAAAAAAGGCTTTTCATGGAGGGGGAATTAAATTCCCATTTTCATATCATTAATATGAATAATAAATTTATAAAGATTATAACATAATAAATGGTGAATTTGAAGAGAGTGGTGATGCGCTGAACGTAGGGGATCCCATACGTGAGGAATTTGTGTATGGTTTTTATGAAATTATAATAATAATAAATTATTATTATTATTATTCATTTGGAAAAACCATAATCTACACATAAATTTTTCATAGGGTTTTAGATTGAAGAACAGTCAGTGGAAATGTGACCCTGATATTGAGACAATCATTACAAGAGTGATGATTGATATTTAATTCTGGATCATGGCCCAGATCCATGGATTTCCCAATATCATTATTATAAGTATTATTATGGAATATAGTATCTGAAATATATACTTCATAATGTGTTGGAAATACAAATCATCTGCGACATTATGACCCAGTTATTGAGGTAGATGGTTTGAGACGAATATCAGTTATTTAATTTGGACTCGTGGATAAGGACCATGAAGCACCTTTTATGTGTAATGTTGTAAAATGTGACTTTTCACTATGTGTCCATTTTGGGAATGTGAACAACATATCCCGAGAAATTTTGAATGAGGATCATTACATTGTGATCCGTTTGGCCATCCAAGGCCATTTATAGAAGCATGCTAGTCGAATTATATATTTTCCCTTCGAACCAATGATGAGCCTCATGCGTTCGTCAAGATTGTGGATGAGAAACATTATGTATTACATATACACTTTGTGTGGTAATAAATGGCCCGCTTGCCATGGGTTGGAAAGGAAATGACCAGATAGAGGTGTGGGGCTGCACACTGGATAGACCTCTTACACGTTGTGTACTTCTATATAATATTTTACCTGTCCTATATTTTCCATCTTAACTCAATTTTTGGAGCATCAGTTTCCTATCCTGAGTGTTGTTTCACTTGGAACATGATGGTGCCCTTATGTTGTGGAATTTAATTTATGATATAATATTTTTTGGTCATGGTGCGTGTTTATGAAAAGCTTTATGATAGGAGTGATCATGTAGGATCACCATAGTCATTTTGAGTGGATCCCTCGAGATGGGCCTGGTGTGGGTCCTCGATGACTAGAGTGGAACACTCCAACTGAGCTTGGAATGGGTTATCTACCGATTAATAGAGTAGAACCCTCAATATTGGATGGGTGTGGAACCTTAGGATAGATATTTGCGACGTGTGTCTACAACCTTCACAAATAGTATATGTGTTTTAATTATTTTCTACACGAGTGTACACCCGTTACAAATAGTATCTCTATAGGAAACTATTTATGATGAGTCCCATTGCAAATAGTTTGTTTTTTTACTTTCGCCATAATTAATATGAGGAAAACATTTTTGATGGGAGGCCCATCGGAAATACTCTCGTCGCAAATGAGCTAACCTATATATACCCCTCCAATTTATTTCCATTTCAGTCTTCTCTCAACTATTCTCTCATTCGTTGCTCTCATATTTTGCTATTTTTTTTGCAAAGTTTCAGATTTCCCAATGAAGTAATTTTCAAGGTTCACATCCAACCAATGATTTAGTTTGAACGTATTTGTTCATTTAATTTTTTATTAGGTATTACTAATAATAAATACTTGTAATTGGAAAAAAAATTAAAAAAATAAAAGTTATTATTAATAAATAGTATCAATTAGTCAAAATAGTAATAAATTATAATAAATAGTAATATTTAAGAATAATTAGTAATAAATACTAATAAATACTAATAATTATTAATAAATAGTAGCAATTGTTAATAAATAGTACTAATTGTTAATAAATAGTATAAATTGATATCAATAGTAATAATAAGTAATAAATACTAATAATTAGTAATAAAAATTAATATTTATTAATAAATAGTTGTAATTAGTAGCATTTAGAAGTAATTATCAATAAATAATAATAAATAGTAGTAGTTAGTAGTACTTATTTTTAATTAGCAGTAATTAGTTGAAATTGGTAGTAATTAGTTTTAAGTGGTAGTAATTAGTAGTAAATAGTGATAAATAGTAACAAATAGCAACAAATAGTATAAAATTGCTATAAATAGTAATACATCGTAATAATTAGTAATAATTTGTAATAATTAGTGATAAATAGAAATAATTAGTATTAATTTGGAATAAATTGTAATAAATAGTACTAAAGAGGAATAAATAGCACTAAATAGTAATAAATAGGAATAAATAGGAATAAATATTAATAAATAGGAAAAAATAGTAATAAATATTTATAAATTGGAATAAATTGGAATAAATTGGTATAAATACGAATCAGTACGAATAAATTAGAATAAATAAGATTAAATAGGAATAAAAAGTAATGAATATAAATTAATATAAATAAATATGAATAATAGGAATAAGTAGGAATAATTTGTAATAAGTTTTAATTACTAGTAACAAATAGTAATAAATAGTAATAAATATTAACAATTAGTAAAAATTAGCAATAAATAGTAATATATATTAATAATTAGTAATAAATTGTAATAAATTGTAATAATTAGTAATAACTAGAAATAATCTTTAACAATTTGTAATAATTATTAATAAAAATAAATAAATAGGAAAAAATAGGAATAAATTGTAATAAATATTAAAAAGGAGTAAAAAATAGGAATAATTAGTAATAATTAGTTGTAATTAGTAATAATTTGTAATAAATAGTAACAAACATTATTAAATAGTAATAAATAATAATATATAGTAAAAAAAGTAATTATTATTAATTATTAGTAATAATTAGAAATTAATTTTAATAATTAGGAATAAATTTGAATAAATATGGCTAAATAAAAAAATTGGAATTAATTGTATTAAATATTAATAAATAGGAATAAATTATAATAATTAGTAATAATTATAAATAATTAGTAATAACTAGTAATAATTAATAGTAAATAGTAATAAATAGTAATAAATAGTAATAAATAGTAAGAAATGGTAATAAATGGTAACAAATAGATGTAAATATTAGTAAACAATGGTAAATAGTAGTAAATATTAATAAATAGTAGTAATTAGAAATAAATAGTAATAGTTCTTCATAAATAGTATTAATTGTTAATAAATAGTTTTAATTAGCAATAAGTAGTTGTGATTAGTAATAAATAGTTATAACTAGTATAACATAGTAGAAATTAGTAAGAAATAGTAGTAATGTTTAATAAATAGTAGTAATTGTTAGTAAATAATAGTCATTAGTAGTAATTAGTAGTAATTAGTTGAAATTAGTAGTAATTGTTAGAGTTTCTATCCTTGAACTGAGTATATCTACTATGATTACATTGATATTTATTTTATTTAAATATTAAATGTCTTATTACAAATTGTTCATTGTTCTTCATGACTATGATGTAATAATGTCATAGAGTATTTATTATATTGATAAGGTCATGTATGTTCCCCGCTATAATTATAATCTTAAAATGCTATAACAATATTCTTAAATATAGTTATATGGTTGGATGAAATACTATGATGGGACACTCAGTATATAGACCATCAAGTGTGAGTACTCGTAAGAATATGATACTTCCTCTCATGGGGTTCAAACATGCTAATCTCCAAGATAAGAGATTTTGAGAACATATCTGCCTATTGGAATTCTTCATATTTTGGTGTCATCTGATATTCCTATTTGTGAGTGTTTTAATTATACTAAGACTTTAATATTATAATTAATATGCATAACGACTCGAAGACTTTGATTTATTGATGAAAATTACCATGATGATAGTTGGCGGGATGTTGTGTACGTTGAGTGCATCTTGAGTGGCATGTTATTAATGGATAAGTTGAGGAAGGATTTGTCCCTTCCATATATAGATGTTGATATCTCATCCCTTTGATTGAAATAGAACTATCGCGCAAAATTCCATGGCTATGGTGTAACAATAGGTTTAATTTAGGTAGTCAAAGAACGATGAATCAAGCATAAAGGTTGATGAAACTATCATAAAATTAGCTTGATGAGATATTGAGATAGAGGGATTATATTACACAGTGAGAATTATTATGTGGAAATCATTATTGTAACTTTATGTTCTTTATCTTAGGTTCCTTGACTTGTTTCTAGACAGTACTCTTAGGCTTTAGGCAAGACGTCATAATTCCAAAAAATATAGACACATAGAGGGTCACACACTATGTGTTTATGGTGATCGCGGTTAAATTTAATTTGAATTTTATTAATGGAATAAATATTATTCTCAAGATAGTGGAATAATTTAATTCAAGTTAAATTGATTTCATAAATTAAATAAATATTTATTCAATATATTGTGGGTAAAATATATTTATTTATTTTATTAAACATTTAATAAATATTTATTTACTATTTTGTAAATAAAATATTTATTTAAGAGAATAATTTTTTTATTTATTTATTCGAGTTCTCAAAAAATGGAAGTAGAGTTTGAGTGCACCATGGCCGGTCTGATAGTAAAATAATTATTTGATAGATGGTAAATAATTAGTTAACTAGTTGGCATGAGTTAAATCAATAACAACGCTCCTATTATTTTGAGACATAAAATTTTATTTATAATTCCATTTTGCACAAGTTGATGCACCATAAATAATGAAAATATATTATTATTAAAATCATGGGTTTTTTTAAGGTTATGAATATATTTATTTGTTGTTATGAAATTAAATAATGTAACCAATTCCCCATGTCGATGAATATACATATACATTTATTGTTTCATTTACCAAACTACATACCCGGTGAATTGAGAATTGTTGAGAAAAATGATTTCTCTCTCAAATACTCTTCTCACCCCAATCAAGAACGAGATACATTCCAAAATATTGAAAAAATCGATCAATAATGACTGAAACAAGACAATCGATTTTCCACACTAGTACCCGGAGAACGATTGGTTTCTATCAAAGGCCATTAGAGCATGTGTGGATCACAACAACAAGGATTCTGGTTTGGAGCCTCGCAAGAGCTACGAGAAAATCCAGAAGGGTCATTCCAGATGATCAATGTCATCAATGAAGAATGTATCAAAGAACAGGTATTCCTTTCTTTATGAAATTATTTAAATTAATTATAAATTTGATGTGAAATATCCTCACTAAATGTTTCGGGCCTCTTCCTTCTTTATCTAAATTTTTGATTCTATTACATGGAGACTTTCATTCATCATCGTATAGATCATAAATTAATAATTGATCATGGTAAAATTTAAAATTGGATGTTGTCCCAACCGTGATTGCACTACACCTGGAACATTCAAGTTGTATCAGAGGGGTTACGTCATAGTTTATTATTATTTAAATAATTCATTGAGGATTTACGTTTTAATAATGTACTTTTTCAATTCATGTTAATCATTCTGAAAATCTGAAAATTGAGATATGTTCTTCCTCTTTTATGTCGCGTTCACCTTACAAAAACGATATTTTCTTCTTAATTTGATTAAAATAAACGAGAGGATCTCATCCAGAGATTCCAAATGTTACTATTCATTCAACACCAGAATACAAGGTATGTAGTTGGATTCACACACCATGTATCAAGGTTCAATGCATCAAGAATATTCTTCCAAACCAAGTTGTGCCATTAGAGGTTTTCAAAGTCTTAAAGACTCTATGTGTTGACATGGAACAGGTGGAACATGGTTTCTGGATTACACACCATGTGGCCCACTAGACATGGTGTGTAGTCTCTTCAGGATAGTGTTAGACCGTGTACCTCATACAAGGCATTCCAAGCTGGAGGCCATGTAACACGGATACTACACAACGTGTGGCCCACAGGACACATTGTGTACTCCAAGGATTTATGAAGTATATAAACACGGCGTATCCCCGGGCGTGTAATTCAGAAAGACAGTGAATGATAGTACACACCATATAGAAGAAACTACACACTCTCTACTCATCCAAATTACACAGATTTATTGAAATTTATTATTATATTATACAAACCCTTGACACTTGTACCATGGTGTAGTCGTAAATCTAGGGCACAACATGTGATAGGTGATTTATATAGGTGTCATTTTAACTTAATATCTACTTAATGTTCATTCCAACTCATTGGGTAGTTATTAATGTTAAATCACCAGGTTTTCTCTAAGGTATAAGATTCATACACAGATAATTTTAAATGAATTTATTTGTTTAAAATTACGATGGATGAGAATCTCAAGGAAAATTCAGAAAAAAGGATTACGATAAAAGTATTTATTAACTAAAGATGTTAATTAATTTCTTCAAGCATGATTTATCTTAAACAATAGTGATTAAAGACTTGGAAAACTATTTTTATAAAATACCTTACTCTTTTCATGTATGTGGCTGATCATTTGAAAGACCAAGACCTTTGAATGTGATTGGATTCCTTTTAATTTATTTATTAAATTAATTATTGGCATGTGGTCCATCTCTCTTCATTAATATGTTGGGAATGCATGACCATGGGTTCTTTTATGTAAACCCCCTTTTTACCCCTAAACTACATGTTAGTTAACAAATCATATGTAATGTATGGAACTCCCAATCTAGAGGAAGCGGTTCAAGCTGGAGCCGAGACGAAACCAATCCTAGGAGATACTGAGGTGGATAGGTGGAAAGCTGTAAACATAAACCCAAAAGTTTCAAGGTGTTTATTCCATAGGTTAAAGTTATTTTATAGACTTCTGGACAAACAAACCATTATAAATGATAGTGATCATTACCTTTTATTATTTTATTTCTTCCAGTTGCATGGTTTGTCATTATGGATGTTTTCTCGGGATTACATAATTAATGAATTAAATAAGCATGCACAATGGATCTAAAATAAACTAGACTTATGCATAAATATTATCAATACATGGTTAATAACTTAAGTAAGATCCACTTAATATTAACAAGAATGTGATAATGATAATAATCAATTCATGCATAAGAGATAAAAATCACTCAAATAAAATATTATGTTTTCCCAAGCCTTTCATTACTTGATTAATGGAAAAACTAAATAAAACTACGTGTTTTAACAACCCTTGTTGGGACACATAATTTTATATAGTAATCAATTATGAAATGTTTTCGGTTGACTTAACCATATTACAAGAAGTGGTGTATCCCTTTCGATAGTTTGTGTAATATTGGCGGCAAGATTTGAGAAAATACAATGTTAGGATTTCAGGATTGGGGAATCCAGTCAATATATCAAGGAGTTGTAGGCCCATAGTTGGAAAAGGCCTTCCTACCTAAATACCTTCAAATAGCATAAACAAACCTTATTGGGGTTATGCGAAGGGGAATATGGATCCTTTCCACTAGAATGTCATGGAAACTAGACATTCTGAGTTCAATGGTGAGGGCCATTGGGACTTGATAAAATAGTGGGAGACTTAATAAAATTAATTTATTATTCCTCATAAAATCAAATCATGATAGTACTAATGATATTCTCTTTTAATTGTATAAGAACATGAAAAAATCATCAACCACACTATCCATGCAATCAGTTCTAGATAAAGACAACATCCTCACCGGTAGTAACTTCCATGAATGGCTTAGAAGCCTTCTGGTTATCATATGCCATGAATGGATGTCTTACGTGTTGGAGTCAGCATTACCTAATTCGCTTTCCAAATAGGCGAGTGATGAGGATTTCCTGGTCTATAAGAATCATATGAACTATGTGGTTGACTTTCAATGTTTGATTCTATCATCAATGTCTAGTGAGTTCATGAGGTTTCACAAAAACAATGGATTCTTATAGCATGTTTTAGCACCTCCATGGTCTTTATTGAGAGAGAGAAATATAGGAATACTTGGTTATATCCAAGGCACTCATTATGTGTAAGCATGGAAAGGGTTCCCCAGCTGGGCCTCATTTAGTCAAGCTCATTGGCTATATTGAGCACCTAGAGGTTCTGAGGTTTAAAATCCCTGAAGAACAAGGCACTGATCTCATTCTCACATCACTCCCAGAGAGCTTATCCATCTTTGATGTTAATTTTAATATGAACAACATTTTTAAGTCTCTATCTGATCATATTATCCTCATTCTCCAAGAGAAAAAAATATATGAAGTGTGACTAGCCTTATGTCCTTATAGTGAATAAGAGGAAAGGGAAGGTAAATATATTTAATAAAAAAGATTATTTATGCCCTTCCAAGAAATATATGATCAAAGGGGAGGTAATGTAATAATAGGATGGTTTTTTCACATGTGGCAATACGGGCCACTAGAATAAAAACTGAAACCAACATAAGAAACAAAGGAAATATTCAGGTGAGTTCATTATCAAATGAGATCTTTCAATTTCTACAAGTTGGATATTAGATACATCTTGTGGTTCTCACATATGTATCCAAATACAGGAACAATGTAGATTCAGGAAGATTGACTGAGGGGAGGTAGATCTTTGATAATCCAATGGAGCCATACTTGCGGTTGTAGTTGTCGAGGACTACCACATCCTGTTGTCAATTGGGATGATATTGTTGTTAAAGGATTTTTATTATATGTTGTCTATTACTAAAAAAACATTTCGGTATCCATATTAGATACATATGTATTTTTTTTCTTGTATGGAAATGAATGTTTCTTCTTTCACAAAGATTGCCTTTTTTGTAGTGTACATTTATACATCAGTCTTTACGTGTTGGATTACACAAACCAAGTAATCGAAATCCATAACAATGATACTTCAAATGACTCATATCACACCCAACATTGACATCACATGCTAGGTCATGTAAATGATAAATTCTTGACAAAGATACATCAAGATTGATATTTAGATTCATTCGAACTATAAACACATGGTGTATGTCGTTCTTGTTTATAATGTAAAATGATCATGTCCCTATTTAGTGGGAAATGTGAAAGTGTTAATGAGCTTCTTGAATTGGTTCATACCAATGTGTGTAGAACATTTATAGTTTAAGTAAGGAGAGGTTAATCATACTTCATAACTTTTACTAATTAATATAGTATATATTGATATATCTACTTAATGAAGTATAAGTCATATTTTTTGATTCATTAAAAGAATACAATAATGAAGTTGATAACCATCTTGGTAAGAAGACTAAGAACCTCCAATCAGACCAAGGTAGAGAATCTCTTAATCAAGACATTATGGATTTCTTATGGGAGTTTGGGATCATATCCAATCTCAATCTTCCAAACATGCTCTAGTAGAATGGTGTGAGAGAAAGGAATAATGACACCTTGTTGGATATAGTGATATCAATAATGAGTCATGTGTGTCTTCTATTATCATTTTGGGGATATGCATTACAAACAGTGGCGAAAATACTAAATAAAGTACCAATTAAATAGATACTTAGTATTCCATTGATGTACTTGAGTGGAAATAAATCCATGTTATCAAATTTACATGTTTGGGGAAGCGATGTGTTTGTTAAGGCATCATTAGGTAACAAACTTACACCCCGAGGCACAAATTGCACATTTATAGGATACCCCAAGGAAACAAAGGGATATTACATATACAAACCCTCAAAAAAGATTGTTATAGTGTAATGACACTCCATATTCTTTGAGAGGGAGCACATATCCAAAAGAGATAGTGGGAGGAAGATAAAATTTGATGAATTCAATGCTCATGGTACACAAGAGTTGGTACAAGAACAGATTTCACAAAGATTCACAGAAGAATGAAATTTTCTAGAGACACCAGAACAATGTAGGAGTAAAATAGAGGATAGAGAATCGAAATGGTAAATTTTTCTTATTATCGAGGATGGTGAATCATTTTTATTTTATAATAATTATCCTCTAACCTAAAAGGATGTAGTAAGTGGCACAGATGTTTCCAAGGGAAAAGAATCCATGAATTCTGAGATGGATTCCATATACCAAGACCATGTACGGATTTTGGTATATCCTCAAGTTAAAGTAAATAAAGTTGGTTGGAAATGGGTATTAAAGAAGAAAATGGACATAGAAGGACAATTCAGTACTTATAAGGGACAACTGGTTGAGAAAGGGTTCAATTAGCATCAAGGGATTGACTACATAGAATCTTTTTCACAAGCTGCAATGATGAAATCCATCAAAATTTTATTGGCCATTGTCTCTTACCGGGACTATGATATTTGTCAAATGGATGTAAAAACATTCTTCCTTAATGGAAACCTTCAATAATATGTATACCTGACAAAACCTGATGGGTTTATGACTGCAAAGGATTACAATAAGACATGTAAGTTGCAGAAATCCATTTATGTATTAAAGAAGGATTCAAGGTCAGGGAAAATTAGTTTTGATGAATACATAATGAAATTATGTTTTATCAAGAATGAATGTGAGCCATGTGTCTACAATCATAATAGAGGTGGTGAACTTTTTTTCCTAATAGTATATGTTGATGACATATCACTTTTTTGGAAACGAGATACCAGTCATACAATATGTTAAGAAATGTTTAAATCAATGATTCTCCATGATGTTCATGGGAGAGGTAGCATGTATTATTGGGATCAAGATCCATCATGATAGATCCAATAGATTTTTGGGCCTATGTCAAAGTATATAAATTGATATAATACTGAAGAGGTTCAGTATGGAACAATCCAAGAGGGGATTATTTCCAGCGTCACATGGCATTCATATTTCCAAGAAAATGTGTCCTCAGACATGTGAGGAAATAATGATAAATGAAAGGACTCCATAGACATCATTAATTTGATCAGTCATGTATTACATGCTATGTACTTGGATGGATGTCGCTTACGCATTAAGTGTGGTAGGCAGATATAAAGGTGACAAAGTTTACCGCCATTTGATGGTAGTCAAGACAATCTTAATGTATCAGAGGCATAATAAGGATATGTTAGTGGTTTATGGAGGAGATGAAGAACTAATCATCACAGGATATGCATATTCTAGTTTTCAGACTGATCGAGATAACATGAAGCCGCAAACGGGATACATCTTCACATTGAATTGAGGTGGAGTGAGCTGAAAGTGTTCAAATAAGAGTGTGGTCATAGATTCTATAGCATATTTTGAGTATATTACAACTTATGAGGAATCTAAAGAAGCAGTTTGGACGTGAATAATTTTCCAAGAGATGGATGTGGTACCTAGCAATAAAGATCCTATCACACTCTCTTGTGATAATTTTGCAATAGTGGATCTTGAAAAACATCCAAGGTCACATCAGCAGACAAAACACATACTTCAGAAGTATCATCTCATGAGGGATTTTTCATAGATAGGTGAAGTTACAGTGACCAGTATTTTTATGGAAGACAATGTGGTGGACCCCTTGACTAAATCCTTGACTCAGCAGAAACGTGATCAACATGGGAGGTCTAGAGGACTGAAAGTCGTAGGTAGTTGGCTCTAGTCCAAGTAGAAGTTTATTAGAGTTGATGTCTTAGAACCAAATTTTTGAACATTGATTACATGGAAATTTAATTTAATTCTATTTTAAACATCTTAATACATATTGTTCATTATTATTTATGACTATGATGTAATAATTTCCTAGAGTATTTGTTGCATTGATAAGGTCATGGACGTTCCCCGCTATGATGATAACCTTTTAATTCAATAACAATATTACAAAATATATTTTATTGGTTGGATGACATGCTATAGTGGGACACATATCATACAGACCATCAGGTGCATGTACACGTAAGTGGATGATACCTTCTCTCATGAACTTTTCACTTGGTAATCTCCAAGATAAGAGATTATGAGAACATACATGTTGGTATGAATTCCGCTTGTTTTTGTGTCATCAGATGTTCCTATCTTCTATCATGTGTAATGATACATAGACCTTTAATTATAATTAATACGTGCCATGACTCATGTACTTTGATTTACTAATGAAAACTATCATGAAAATAGTTGGTGGGAAGTTATTTACATTGGGTGTGATACGAGTGGTGTGTTATTAATGGATAATTCAAGGAAGTATTTGTCCCTTCTATTTATGGATGTTGATATCTCTACCACTTGATTGAAATAGAACCATCATGTGAAATTCCATGACTGTGGTTTAACAATGAGTGTATTTTAGGTATTAAAGGAACGACATATCAAGAAAAAAGGTTGATGACACTATCATGAAACAAGCTTGGTTAGATATTGTGAAAAAAGTGATTATATTACACAGTGAGCATTTGTATGTGGTTATTGTTGTTGAGAATTTATGTTATTTCTCTTGGGTTCCTTGACCCACATCTAGAAATTACTCTAGGAATTTAGGCAAGCCCGCCAAATTCCAACGAGAAAGAATACTAGAGGGTCACACACTAAGTGTTTCAGGTGGTCTCGGTTAAATTCTATTTCAATTTGATTATTGGGATAGTGGAATAATTTTATTCATGTTAAAATGATTGCATAAACAATATAAATATTTATTCATACGATTGTGGATAAAAAATATTTATTTATTTTATTGAAAATTTAACAAATATTAATTTTCTATTTTTTAAATAATATTTTTATTTAAGGGAATAAATTATTTCTTTATTTATTCAGGTATTCAATAAACGGAAGTGGAGTTCGAGCCGACCAAGGCCAGTCTGGTTGTAAAATAATTATCTAAAATACGGTAAAAAATTATTTAACTATTTGACATGAGATAAAATAATAACAAAAATACTATTATTTAGTAACACAGAATTTTATTTGTAATTCTATATTGCGTAAGTTGGCACACCATAAATAGTGATGCAGTATTTATTTTAAAATCCAGGGTTTTATCTAAGGATGTTGTAACACCCCGAGATTTTAGGAGATAGATTCTTTTTTATTTCATTGATGTCTTGTGTTGTAAACTACACCAAGATTATCTTGCACTATATGAAAAACTGTATTTGCTTGCAGTACACGTAACACTATTCTTGGCCAGTGTTGTACTCAATTTCAAGTTCTTTTGATAGAATTAATTTCACAAAATATTGAGTGTAGATTGGTTTTCAAGGTATAAATGAACTACGTTAGGATTATTTTATACGCAACACAAAAGGAATCTTTCACTACAAGAAACATTGATATGGATTGTGTTACACGCAAGAGCGACCTTCCTCGATAGCTTGCATGGTACGCAATATCGTGTTTCACTAAAAAACGATATAATATTAAAATATTATATAAAATATCAGTTATGAATATTATTAACCACATTTTTAATTTTATATAACATTAGCAGTCATATTACTCTTGATTTGAGAACCAAATCAATTTTTTAGATAAAAGAAGTATTTTTTTAAAAAAAATTTCAAATTTACTACCTTTTGATGGCACACCCATGTTAAATCTAGTCCTTGACACTTTTATAAGATATATTTGAAAATATTAAAATTTTCTTTGAAATAGGGACATAAAAATTTACTTTGGATAAATTTTTTATATTTTTCTAATAACTTTCAATTTTGATAAATAGTGAAAATACGCTATGTTTTAATTGAAAACCACTTTTTTCATCAAAATAATTTATCTAGTTAAAATATATTATTCAATTGTTTTAAAGTATAAATAGAATATATTTTTATAGTTTAATACAATGTAAGTCATTATAATTATTTTTACATTGAATTCATATGTAGAAACATTTCAATCTTTTGCAATGTTTTAAACAAAAACACATTTTTTGGACAATGGGGTTAATGTTAAATTAACCAATTCATCTTCTATGTTTTGAATTTAGAATTATGGATTCTATATTTGGGTTCATAAGGTTCAAATTGTGTAAATAGGTATTTTTATGGACATTATGAATAGTAACAATAGTATTTTTTTTATTTACCATGGTTAAAGGGTAAATATGGTAAATGCATGTAATGAATAATATTATAATAATAATAAACTACCCTAACACATTTCCTAATCATATATGATGAGATATTTCTGACTTTGGGATTAATTAGGATGATTTTGGGACCTCATGGATCCACATAGATGTAAAAATGACACTTTCTAATTATTAAATTAAAGTTAAGCTAATTATAAACTAAACATATATCTTATAGTAAATTGATTTTAATATGGGGTTATATAACAAATATATATGTCTATAAATAGTCATTATAAATATAAAATGTTTAAATATGTCATGGTATTTTATTTATAATTTTTAGAAATTTTATAAATATATTTATTTTTGACATAATAATGATGTAGTGATTACCTCATTAATAAAAAAATTCAAATAAATGAATTTATAAATATTACAGAATTAATTTGGTTATTTTGATATCATACATGAATTTTATGGAGGTTATTGACATATTCTCTTTGTGTTAATGCCTCTAGTTCCAAGTAATAATGTCACGACCCATCCCTCGGGGCCTGTGTCGTCACTACCCCAACCCCACATTGCATAGGCCAAGGGTTGGAGACTAATAGCAAAGGTGTATTCCCTAAAACTGGGAAGGAATTTCCTTTATAACCTATAACACACACAACCAAACACATAGCAAGATACGAAATCAAGTAAACTAAATAGTAAATAGAGTGAGAATAGTAAGTAAAAGGGGAAAGAATACAAGCCCAACTGGAAAGTACAAGAAAATGAAAGTACTAGTAAACTGGATCAACTCCTACAAACACACACCAAGGATCCTACCTGAAGGGTAGGTACAACTCTTGATCGATCAACTCTACAGTACGCCTCTTCTAACGTCCACCTCCGAGCCACCTATAGTCCCTGAACTCTCATCCTCAGTTAGTGTTTTTCATCGTCTACACCAAACACAATGAAGTGCGGGCATAGTCCATGCAGGGGTGAGTATAACGATACTCAGTAGGGACCTCGAGACCGTCAAGGTCTCACAAATCCACAAATTATAAACCACACAGCTTGAAATCAACTGAAAATCCTACTTAGGTATATGCCCATACATATACCTAAGTTATTTAGTATACCCATCTCAATCATGAGGAAAACACAGAGTCCAACTCAAATCCCAAAGTTCAACTGTTCCACAAAGGCAAGTACCACATAGGTATGCAACACATAAGAATACCACCAGGGTATTACCACAAATGAAATTACCATTCAGGTACGAACTCAGCTCACACCAGGTATTTCTTAGGCACAGTAGTGTAGAGAATTAGATGTAACTATTGAATCATCTTACTCTATTATGAGGAAGACCAATTAAGGATCACTAATCATCATCATACCCACATAGGATCTCTATGTGCTAACCCACACAGGATCACTCGGTGCTGACCCACACAAGATCGCTCGGTGCTGACCTACACAGGATCCCTTAGTGCTGACCCACACAAGATCATTTGGTGTTGACCCACACAGGATCTCTTGGTGCTGACCCACACAGGATCATTACGGTAGTCCCTCTTGGAATCCTAGAGTGGTTCCATGTGGGACCCTCAATCACAGACCCACAAAGGATCACTTTCTCAAGTCACAACCAGCTATTGGGTTCCTGTGCTAAGCTCACTCAACTCCAGGAGGGTCCACCCCTGAAGCCACTGGTCAATACTCCAACTAAAAATAATTTCAACGAAGAAGTATCCCAAAGTTCCACCATGTCATAGGTGTCATGACGCAATAGACGGTGCGTGAATAGGACACCAGGTCTGTGAGTTATTAGCCATTTGGTCCCGAGGGATAGGTTGGATTCGTGCTCGATCCAACCCGACCGTACTCCAACATTATCCAAATTTGAAGTGGGGTATACCTAAGGGACCGCCTTGCTCCAAGGTTTCCAGCACCACTGATGGTTTGTCAGACCGACCCGGGCTGACCCATTGGGTCCGACCTAGACCATGATGGGCAGCACGGCCTGGTTGCACGGGGTGGCGCAGCGGGGCTGGGGGCGAGGCCGCGGGGTGGTAGAGTGTCGTTGTTGTTGTCGCGGTCGGCGGTGGTGTCTCCCTCCATTCACGTGTTCCAACGGTTCCAAACACCGGCACTGGTCCCTGTCACCATCATGAAGAACACACAAAAGAAGAATGGCAGAGGGGTCGGGCCAGGATTTTTTGGCCCGCACCCTACGCATTTGAGCAGTAGAAAGTGGTTCACAAATTTGAATCTAGAATGTGAATGGAAGTTGTTTTAATAAATCCATCCCCACAACCTTCTTCAGTCACTATTACCTATCCCACAAATCTGTGTTCTTAGTTTAGAAGGGAAAAACATGGTAAGTGATAATCACATAGAAATAACCCTTTACCTCAAAGATTTTTCGATGGAGGCCACAAGGAAGGAGATGATTTCATTGGGGGTAGACGGATGTTGGTGATGTCAGAGTTTCCTCGATCATCAGGATAGTTATTTATTGGGGAGTGTGTTCTTTGTTAGAGAGCACATTCTTCATTGGAGAGAATAATCCTCCATGCTCTCTTCCAATTCTCCTTTTCCAATCCTTTACTCAATTCCACTGAAAAGAAATGAAATAGCCCACAAAAAAATTAAATAATAACTTAAAATTTAATTTTATGTGGACACTTAAAATTAATTTATAAAATAACATTTAATTTTATGTAGATGGATAAAATTAATTGGTGGAGTTGTGAGTTTTTTCTCCCTTTAAGATGGGTCGGGTGGTCCCTACCCCTAAATTCAAAATTGAGAGGTTTTGAGGTCTTGGGTGGTCCCCACCATCATAACCCATATAGAGAAGGTTTCAAAAAATAAAATAAAATAGAAGTTTATTTTTTTCCATGAAAAACCCAAATACTAATATTCACCCTCGACCAACTGTCATCAAGGTAAAAGTCTTATTAAGAGAATATCGGCGATGCGAGTTCAACGGTGCCTTCAGATTTCAAATCCAAGCACCAGTTCAAAATTTACAAAAACTCGCTTTCACGTTTACTGAATGTACCTGAAAAGAAGTTCATAAATTTTTTACGAGCACACCGGGCCTCGGAATCATGAGCTGTCAATTTTTTTGGACTTGTAAAATTCCCATATAATAAGAAAATTATATCTAAATTATGGTTCTTTACATTCTTCCGACCTTAGGGCTTTGCATCCCCTATATCCACATCATAAAACTAAGAAAATAAGTCGGGGTACTGAGCACGAATCTGAGCCTCCCGCTCCTATGTACTCTCCTAGAGGTTCTCGTGCTGCCATTGAACGTGCACCATAGGTATCAACTGCTCACAAAGGACCCACTCCTGTCGATCCTCAATATCTATTGGAACCTCCATAAATGTCACCCCATCATCAATGTCCAACTCACCGTGGTCGATGATGTGAGAAGGGTCATGCACGTATCTCATCAGTTGGGATACGTAGAGGACATCATGAACCTGGTGCAACTAAGGTGGAAGTGACAAGCGGAAAGCCACCTCGCCAACTCTACTGAGGACCTGAAAGGGACCAGTGAACCTCAAGGATAACTTGCCACCTTGGCCAAATCTCTGCAAACCTCGTAGAGGTGATGCCCGTAGAATGACGTGGTCTCCATCCTCTAACTCTAGAGGTCTCCGTCTCTTGTCGGCATAAGACTTCTGCCTGCTCTGTGCAGTCTTCATCTGCTCCTGTATGATTTGAACCTTCTATGTGGTAGCCCATACCATCTCTTGTCACATGAGTGCTAACTCCCCTGGGTCAGTCCAGCACAATGGTGATCTATAAGGTCGCCCATACAATGCCTCAAAAGGTGTCATCCCAATGGTGGAGTGATAGCTTTTGTTGTATGCAAACTCCCCCGAAGGCAAGTGATCCACCCAACTATGACCAAAGTCGAGGATGCAAGCACACCACATGTCCTCGAGGGTTGGAATGGTCTACTCAGTATGAACATAATTCTGAGGATGGAAGGCGGTGCTCAAATGAATCTGCGTCCCAAAAGCCTCCTGAAACCCATTCCATAGCTAGGAAGTAATGTTTGTATCATGATTGAAGACAATCGTCGAGGGTACACCGTGTAACCGCACAATATTCTGCACGTAGAGGATTCCCAAGCTCTCTACTGAACCCTGTTCTCTGATCAGTAGGAATTGGGCCAAACTGGTGATTCGGTCGATGATCACACAAATCTAGTCATGTCCCATGGACGAATGTGGATTTCCTATCACGAATTCCATGGATATCTCATCCCACTACAACTCTAGTACATCTAAAGGCTGAACCAAGCCTACTGGTACCTGATGGTCCGCCTTCACTTACTGACAAATGGGGCACCGAGAGACAAACTCTGCAACTAATTTCTTCATTCCCAGCCACGAGTGCTATTGTCGGAGGACCTGGTACATCTTCGCTACTCCTAGATGTACTACAAGAGGGGATGTGTGGAACTCCCTCAATAAATTCTCTAGAAGTGACACTGGTACCATGTTAGGTCTTCTAAATAGGAAGACGTGCTCCCCATCTTTAGAAAACCCATCAGGTGCCTGCCATGTGGATATCTGTGCACGTAGAGTCTCGCAGTCAGTGTCCCCATGCTCTGCCTCCTTGAATTTTTGATGAAGTGAGGGAGTGACTATAAGAGGCTGAAGGAAAGATGCTCCATCTCGATTCACATAGGATATCAGCAAAGCGGCCAGCTACTCTTTCGCCTCACCTAACAGGTGAATACCTGACCTCCTACTGAGTGCATCTTCCACAATGTTCCCCTTCCCAAGAGTATAGACTATCTCAAATTCATAGTCCTGTAGGAACTCAATCCATTATCATTGTCTCAGGTTCAGGTCCTTCTGTGAGTAGATATACCGAAGACTCTTGTAATCAAAGTACATTGTAAAACACTCACCCATCAAGTAATGTTGCCCCATATTCAAGGCAATGTCCACTACTGCTAACTCTAGGTCATGGATAGCATAGTTATGCTCATGTTGTCTCAGCTGTCGAGAACCATATGCAATCACTGCTCGCTCCTGCATCAAGACACATCCGAGTCCAGTCCCTGATGCGTTGCAGTAGACTATATACCCTACGCCCTCCTCTTGAAGCCTCACGATGGGGGCACTAGTCAGCCTCTGCATCAGCTCTTTAAAACTCCACTGGAATCTCTCCGACCACATGAAGGGTTTCCCCTTCTTTGTCAACACTGATAGTGGTGATGCAACTCTAAATAAATCTAGCACAAATCTCCGGTAGTATCTGGCCAAAACAAGGAAACTTCGTATCTCTGTCACACTCCTGGGTGGCTCTCAAGCAAATACCACCTCCATCATTGTTGGATCCACAAAAAAACCATCCTTTGAGGTGACGTGTCCCAGAAATTAATCCTATCGGATCCAAAACTGGCAATTCGAGAGATTACCATAAAGCTGGTTCTCTCGGAGTGTGTCCTGTACTAACTGCAAATGATATGCATGCTCCTCCTCAGTAGTCAAGTAGATTAGAATGTCGTCGATGAAGACTACTACAAAGAAATCAAGTTATGGCAGAAATATCTTGTTCATGAGTCCAATGAAAACTATTGGAGTGTTGGCTACACCGAATGGAATAACCAAGAACATGTAATGGACATACCGACATCTGAAAGTCATCTTCTGAACACCTCATCTTGTACTCTGAGCAAGTGGTAGACTAATCTAAGGTCTATCTATGAGAACCATCATGTTCCCTTCAGCTTATCAAAGAGGTCATCGATCCTCGGGAATGGGTACTTGTTCTTCATGGTCACCTGGTTTAGGCGCAGATATTCCACAAAAATTCTAAAGCTTCTATCCTTCTTCTTGGCGAACAAAATTGGGGCTGCCCAAGGAGAAACAATGGGCTGAATGAATCCCTTCCCCTGAAAGTCCTCTAGTTGTACCCGCATCTCACGAAGCTCTGCAGGATCGATCTGATACATTGGTGTAGATATCAGTGTCTTCTCGGGGTACAAGTCAGTGTAACATTCTACCTCTATGTGAGGAGGTAGACCCGGATTATCATTAGGGAAGACATCTTCATACTAGTCCTCCACTACAGGATAACTCGGACACTCATCATCAACTCCTCTGAGGGTATGTCTAGCCAACTAATGAGTGATCAGCTGCACTCTCCTCTAGGTAAGTCCATCCTATGCTACAAAGGCTCCATTCTTGTTGGTGAAGGTAAACCTGGTCCCATCTGTGCGGACACACCATACCTTGAGCTTAATATCGTCAATCTAAGAATGAACTATAGATTACCAGTCCACACCTCAGATGACGTCGTAAGGCCTCGATGCTACTACTAGGAGATCCCGGCCGAATCTCTTGCCTCCTAGAGTAAGCTCACACTGCTGGAACCAATGAGTAATCGTCAAATCCACTCTTGTAGAAGTCTCTATCCATAAGGATCAAGCCAACGACTCCATCGGAAGCTCCGAGCTCCGAATTAGGGAAGTGGCAACAAAAGAATGACCATGACATGTGTCTATATGTACTACAGTTAAGGTGGAGTAGACACAGATCGTACCTCGAATCATCACCGAAGCGCCTTGATCGCAGGCCTTAGCTACCTGGAGCTGAGCTCTCCCATGTCCACCTAGTCCCTACGGTTGGGGTGGACCTCTTGGGGGTGGTGGCGGTAACATCTCGAATCGTCTCCCATTGCCAGCTACATGGACAGCTCCTCTGCCACATCCGCCTGCTCCCTACGGACCTCCACAATTGAATCTATATCTCTTCTTGGGAAGTCCCTCGATGGTTTGCTGATCATCCGTACAGTGGGTCAAACAGTCATGAGACATGTGACCCTGCCCGCGACATGCATTACACTGCCCACTCCTGGCATGACTGGCTCTGCCTCGGGTGCCTCGTACAACCGACCCTGAATCATGCAATCGTCCTCCTCTAGGTCTGGTCCTCTTGGACCTCTATGAAATTTTTCTACTGCCAGCTACATAATACTCCACTACATGATGATTGTTAGTGGGCCTCACTACTGGTAACTACTCAGTAAGGAAACTCTCCACTTAAAGGGATAACTCTAACACCCCCACCTACGTTGGGATACTCAGTGAGATCATTGAAGCCGTAATCTCCCACATGAGTCCCTAGTCAAAGGTTCATGCCCAGAATAATGGGTACCAAACCATATCTGTGGAGTACTGTGAGATGTCAGTGAACCTCACTGAGTACTGAGCCACAGTCATTCTGCCCTGCGGCAGATGAAGCAGCTCCTGTATGCGCACTACACGAAGAGTTGTTGGAACAACCTCTACGTGAAACATGATCTCTGTAAAAAACCAAGTTTTTCTAAAAAAATAAATAGAAATTCATGGAAATTTGCTTTAAGTACATATTTGTAACTAGCCTTTAAAACATAACCTTTCCTCTTCTATATTTTGAATTTCATGAAAATGTCATCTACAATTGTGTTAAGTATGTTATTTGGAGTCTATTGGAACCAACTTATTTTTTTGGTGAATATTGACATACCCTAAAGAATAGTAATATTAAAAGTATTATGACTCTAATGAGTAGTAAATTTTATTATTATTTTATTTTCTTAAGGCTTTAATATAATAACATCTTGGTTACTTTTTCATCGTGATATAGAAGTTGTTATAGAATTAGAATTGTTAATTTTTTAATTAAGTATGATTTTATTTAAAAAGTAAAATAATAATATTTAGAAAATTATTTAAAAAAAATGGACTTTATTTTTGAATTCTACATGTTGAGAAATGGTTAGGGTAAATTTTTGGTTTTTTCTGAAATTCTTGATTTTTCGGTGAATAGTCAAATACGATAAAATATCGTATAATCTAATTATCAGTAAAATAGACTATTCATGAAATCATAAGTGATGCAAGGCCACTTGGTTTGAACTCACAAGCCATTATTACTATTTGGGGTCACATGAACTAATACTATTCATAATATTGGGCAAAAATATTATAATAATGATTAAAATAAGGAAAAATACCTCCTCTCCTCCACTATAAATACCACCCTCACTCCCATCTTCTTCCCACACCACTAATGCCTTATGACATGCCTAATATCTGAACAATACTCCTCTGAATGATCTTCCCCACGACCTAGAGCTTTTGGTCTCACCAAAAGACCAAAACCAAAGCCCTTAAGAAGGATCTCAAGGAGAATATATCAAGAGGTAAACATCCTCTTTTATTTTCTTTCATTTCTTTCTTTTTATGTTGTTCTCTTCCTTTACCTTTGGATTACGTTGGGAAATTTCATTTCCATATCGCCCCTTACTATCCATATTATGTATGAGTGATGAGATGTTCCCTTTCCCCCATCAAAATATTTTTATGAAATTTTAAGAGACGGCGTTAGGCTGCCGAATTTGTGTGAGAAATTTCTCAGGTTTTCTTTTATTTCATGATTCAGTTTTCTCCATTACTCACCCCCTATTATACAAGAGGAATGAAATCTTCAAAATCATGTATATTCTAGATTTTCTCATGGTCATGGAAAATTCATCATCATTGTTCTTCTACTCTCCCACTTATTCAAGGAATTAAAAATAGTGTCCATGATGTGTCGAATTACCGACATCATGGACGATGTGATTTCATTTTTCTTTAAATCCTTCAAGCCAGGTCATGAGACCATTTCTATGGTTGAAAGAGGTTATAATATATGTATTATGTCTGATAAATGGTTCTAGATTTCATTTTAACACATGGTTTTAATTTATAAAATCAAATGAAGTCGTTATTATCAAAGAACCACTAAAATGATTTAAACGAACATCATTAATGTTTTAACTTATGAATCATCCTCACGAAAGAATTCAAAATGATAAATGGTATAATTTATGTTACTGGATATATTTAAATACTACTTCATTCCAATTATATATTTTCACTTCCAATCAACAAAAACATCCTTGATGAACCAATCATGGAAATCATGTAAAGAACTCACCCAAAAACAGTACAAGGGGAAAAATAATATAAATTAATGGGTGAAATGATGTTGTAAAATGATCATATAAGATGTTATAAACATGAAAATATTTCTTTAAAATATTAATAACACTCTTTTAACCATTATACATGAGGTTTAAACCAGTTGGATGTAAGAAAACTCAAGGTAAGGGAATTCTTAACCTGATTTTCATTCTTGGGGTTAACCTTCTACTTCTTTATTTATGTGCTGTAAAAATTGTTTGTGTGATGGGTTTTGTTTATATTATGTTTTATTATATGTATTTACAGGATATATATATACTCCATCAACTCTATTCATCCTCTTTTAAATTTAATAATATTTATAAGGGGCTTTTCATTAAAAATCCTCTTTTAAAATTCTATTTTAAAAAAAATCAAAAGTAATATCTTTATGCAATTATTCATGTTGTATTGTTATGTTTTGGTTCATGGGCATTGTTTATGGTGAAGGTTGGGACCTATATTTACCTCCAATGAATTGGGTATGTGTAAGTTTGAGGTCATCCGTATGGTTACTCCAAGTGTAACTACGATGGTTACATAAATATTAAGGTAGCCATGAGGGTTACAAATTATAAGGTAGCTGTGAGGGTTACAAGATTATGTTAGTAATTCCTCAAGATACCTTTATGATTTTATTTATGTTCTCATGTTTTCAGTGGATCTTGTGTAAATCTCATGTTACATAAGGTAAGTATATATGGGTGACAAGAATGTCTTTTGAAAAGGCTTTCATACGTTATGAGTATTCATGGACTAATGTGATATTTCCTTATTTCCATCCCTTACTGAGATTTTTTGATCATACCAAGTTTTTAAATGATTTTCATAGGTTAATGGATGTGTAATTCAAGGAAGGAATACAAGTTAAATGTTGAAAAATTGTGAAGGATTCTTGTTTTAAGTTTTAATGTTTTGTATTTTGAAAAAAATTGAAACTATTTTTATGGTATCCACTATGTAATAATGTGTAATGTTATGAATGTATTGTCCTAATTCTGTAAATCTAAAAATTTGAAAACATCCTCAATGTAAAATGATGTTTTTTATTGACTAAATTCAAGATTATGTATGTAATAAGGCCAGGTCCTTATAGTTGGTATCAAATGACGGTTTAGATAACTTTAGGGGTTAGGGTGATGTTAATAGATTACCATAAATGATTTTCACATTATGTTTAAATTGAAATGTTATAGAATTTAAAGATTACCATGTTGCTTCATCTAAGATATGTTTGTTCAGAATGGTTGTCCGCAGAAGGAATAGGGATGTTGAAGAGGAGATGCACCGACAGAATGACAACCATCCAGAACTAGAACCCGGAATGGTAGGGATTGGAACCGAGTAGTTTGTGACAGTAATGGCTTAGCTAACATAGGAAATAAATGGTGGTGGAATCCATGAATGAGAACCAATATAGTTACCACAACAGGACATGATAGTTGTGGAACATTTTATGAGACAACATCCTCCTGCATTCAATGGATCTTCTGATCTAGTAGAAGCTGAAGGATGGATCAAATCCCTTGAAAAGTTATCATATGTTATGGGATGTTCAGAAAATAAAATGGTAAGTCTTTACATTTATTATTTGGAAGGGGAATCTAATCAGTTGTGTTTAATGGTATGGAATTTTTGGGGTATATAGGATTTTGATTCCTTAGAGTGGGATGAATTTAAAAGTCTTTTCCTTGAGAAATATTTTCTTAAGGTGTTGCGACTTAGAATGGAGAAGAAAATCATTGAATTGAAACAAAAGGAGGAATATTCAATGGTTGTGTATGAAGTGAACACCACCCGACTGGCAAGGTATTCTCCAAATCTTATTCTGGATCTTGATAGAAAAATCAACCACTTTTACTAAGGATTAAAGCCAAGGTATCAAATGGAATTAGCCTCCCATGAATTAAAAAGTTATGAGAAACTTTTCCGATGTGCTGAGAGGGTAGAGATGTATTTTTATGATGATCACATGCATTTTGGAAACAAAGATAAGAAAAAGTCCATTTGGAAATCAATGGGTAAGAATAAACCAAATAAATCTGATGGTAAGAAAATCCAATTTCCAGTTTGTGAAAAGTGTGGCAAGAAACACCCTTGGAAATGTCTTAGAAAAACTGGGAAGTGTTTTAAATTTGGTAAGTTTGGACATATGGCTCGAGATTGCAATGAAAATGATCATAAGACTAATCCTGATAAGAATACTATAAAGTGTTTTAAATGTGGTGAGATGGGTCATTATGCAAATGTCTTCCCAAATAGAGATCCGAATGATGCAAAGAATCTATACTATATGCAGAAAGGTGAAGTGAGATCCTTTGCAACTATGTCCGCAGATGTCAGGCCATCCAATGAAGTTATATCAGGTACACTATTTTTTCAATCAAATTCTACTAATGTTTTGTTTGGTACGGGGTCTACACATTCCTTCATCTCTGAGAATTGTTTTGGTAAATTTGAAATATCACCTTAACAAATGAGACTTGAACATGATGTTAAAACATAGGGGGAAATTTTATAACAAAGAGGAATTATAAGAATATTTCTGTTGTAGTATGTGGAAAAACGTTACCTAAAAACCTTTATTTTTTACCCTTAGTCAAGTTTGATGTTACTCTGGGGATAGACTAGCTTTTTGATTATCAGGCTAAGATTTACTGTGGAGCTAAAGAAGTTGTTTTTCAAAAATTGTTTCAGTTTGTATACAAGAATGAACCCATAAAATTGATAACATATAAGGAAGATGAGAAATTATTGAAAGATAGAAATGAAAGTTGTCATGCTCAAATTGTTGAAAACAAGGGAACTATTCAAATTAATAATGTGCCAGGGGTAAATGAGTACCTTGATTTTTTTTTCTGAGGAGTTACGCGGTTTCATACCTGATCGAGAAGTCGAATGCACAATTGAATTAGATCCTAATGCTAATCCAATTTCAAAACCTGTATATCGTATGGCTCCAATAGAACTTCTTGAATTGAAAAATCAGTTGTATGACTTTCCTGAAAAAGGCTTCATTCGTCCTAGCACTTCAACATGGGGAGCCCCAATTTTGTTTGTGAAAAAAAATATTGTTCCATGAGACATTCCATTGACTATAGAGCTATGAGTAACATCACTATTAAAAACAAGTATCCTTTTCCTCATATCGATGACTTGTTTGATCATATCCAAGGAGCTCAGTACTTTTCCAAGACTGACTTGAGATCCAGATACCATCACCTAAATGTGAATGAGGATGACATCCCGAAAACAGCCTTTCGTACTAGATATGGGCATTATGAATTTTTTGTTATGACTTTTGGATTAACTAATGCAGCTGCTGTATTCATGAATCTTATGAATAGAGTATTTCATGAGTTCTTGGATCTGTTTGTGGTTGTATTTATTAATGGAATTCTGGTATTTTCTAAAAATAAATATGAGCATGA
This sequence comes from Viscum album, assembly GCA_963277665.1. Lineage (NCBI taxonomy): Eukaryota > Viridiplantae > Streptophyta > Magnoliopsida > Santalales > Viscaceae > Viscum > Viscum album. The sequence goes on from OY728135.1 coordinate 21,399,989, forward strand.
AAAACATCTGAGGGTTGTTTTACAAACATTAAAAGAAAATAAAATGTATGAAAAATTCAGAAAGTGTGATTTTTGGTTGCAACAAATTTATTTTCTTGGGAACATTATAAATAAGGATGGAATACTAGTTTATCCTACCCAAAAAAATTAGTTGATGAATTGCCAAGATCCACAAATGTTTCAGAGATTTATATTTTTGTTGGGATAGTAAGTTATTACAGACGGTTTGTTAAGAACTTTTCACAGTTATATAGCCCAATAACTAAGCTAACATGGAAAGGGGTTATATTTATTTGGACAGAGGAATGTGATTTTTGTTTTCAGGAATAGAAGAAGAGATTGGCAAATTCTCCAATTTTGGCCTCACCTTCCCGGAATGGTGAGTTTGTCATCTACAGTGATGCTTCTTTGAGGGGAATTGGTTGTGTTTTGATGCAGAATGATCAGGTAATTTCCTATACTTTGAGACAACTTAAACCTCATGATTTTAATTATCCCACACATGATTTTGAATTGGCAGCTGTGGTTTATTCTTTGAAAATTTGGAGGCATAATTTATACGGAACCAAATTCCAAATATATACTGCCCATAAATGTTCGATGTATATATTCACTCAAAAGGAATAAAACATGAGCCAAAGTAGATGGCCTGAACTGATAAAGGATTATGACATCATGATCAATTACCATCCTGGAAAATAAAAAAAAGTGTTGGATGCCTTAAGTCAAAAACATCATGGATCATTAACCATGTTATGTTTGTAACATGATCCCTTGATTAATGATTTGATGAATTTTGGCATATAAGTTGTTGGTGCAGGGAATACATCTATTTGGTTTCAGGATTCTGTGTAATCTTTATTTTCAGACATAATTAAGTAAGCAAAGAAGGATGACCGTGAGATACAGAAAAAGGTAGAATTGGTTAAAATGGGTATGTTTCTAGAATTTAACCTCGACAAATATGGTGATTTAAGATTCGGAAAAATGTTGTGTGTGCCTAGTGATTCTCAATTGGAGAATGATTTGTTGTGAGAAGCTCAAATTTCTCTTTTTTGTGTTCATCCTGGTAGTACTAATATGTACAGAGACCTTTGGGAGTATTATTGTTGGGGTGGAATGAAAATAGATATTGATGATTTTACCACGAAATGTTTGACGTGTCACAGGTTAAATCAGAGAAGCAGTTACTGAAGGGGATGCTTTAGCCTTTGCTAGTGCCAGAGTGGAAATGGGAGAATGTATCCATGGACATTGTGGTAGGACTACCGAAGAATTCTCAGGGTAAAATGTGATGTGGGTTATTGTTGATCGGCTGACAAAATCTTCACATTTTCTATCTATTAGAGATACAATGTCTTTGGATCAGTTTTCTTGATTGTACCTCAAGGGGATTGTATGGTTACATGGAGTTCCTCTTTTCATCGTATCTAACCAAGATCCCAGGTTCACTTCTAACTTTTGGAAGGGACTTCAAAATTCATTGGGCATAGAGTTAAATTTCACTATAGCTTTTCATCCTAAATCAGATGGGTAGTCAAAAAAATGATTCAAAATTTGGAGGATATGCTTGGATCTTGTCATTTTACTGTTAGGGAAGTTCGGATCAATATCTTTATTTAGTAGAGTTTTCTTATAATAACCATTTTCATTCTAGTATTTCGATGGAACCTTTTGAGGCCTTTTGTGGGAAGCGGTGCCGAACTACAGTGTTTTGGGATGATGTTGATGAAAGAAAGTTGATGGGTTTATAATTAGTAGAAGAAGTGGCTACGAAAGTGAGGATGATCCAGCAGCACATGAGGATAGCTCAGAGCAGGACGAAAAGTTATGCAGTTAATAGAAGGAAATACTTCTCTTTCAAGGTGGGTGACCATGGTTTTCCTTAAAATCTCTCCTTGTAAAAGTGTGATGTGTTTTGGTAATAAAGGGAAGCTAAGTCCATTGTTCATCGATCCTTTTGAAATCTTGGAGAATGTTGGAATAGTTACATACCACGTATCTTTGCCTCCATGTTTGTTTCAGGTACACAATGTTTTTCATGTTTCTATGTTGATAAAACATGTCCCAGATTCATCACATGTTTTAATCCCAGAAGCAGTTCAGCTGGAAGAAAACCTTTCTTATGAAGAGAAACCAGTTCAGACTCTTGATCTAAGGGAACATGTAGTTCAGAATAAGGTAATACACTAGGTAATGGTTTTGTGGAGAAACCTAATGGTTGAATAAGCAACGTGGAGTCTGAAAATGCTATGAGGTAAAAGTACCCTGAGTTGTTTAATAAGTAAATAAAATTGCGAAGATGCAATTTCTAAAAGGTGGGGATAATGTAACACCCCATGTTTTTCTAAAAAAATAAATAGAAATGAATAGAACTTTGTTTAAAGTAGATATCTGTAACTAGCCTTTAAAACAAAACTTTTCCACTTCTATGTTTAAAATGTCAAGAAGTTGTCATCTACAATTGTGTACAGTATGTCATTTGAAGTCTACTGGAAACAACTTGTTTTTTTGTGAATAGTGGAATACCCTTTTGAATAATAATATGAATATTAATATGACCCTAATGAACAATAAATTTTATTATTATTTTATTTTCATAAGGCTTTAATATAATAACATCTTGGTTAATTTTTCATCGTGATATAGAAGTTGTTATAGAATTAGAATTGTTAATTTTTGAATTAAGTATACTCTTATTTAAAAATAAAATTAATAATATTTAGAAAATTATTTTTACAAAATGGACTTCATTTTTAAATTCTACACATCAAAAAATGGTTAGGGTAAAATTTTGGGTTTTTTCTGAAATTCTTGATCTTTCAGTGAATAGTGAAATATGATAAAATACCGTATAATCAAATTATCAGTAAAATACACTATTTATGACATCATAAGTAATGAAAGGACACTTCATTCAAACTCAAATGCCATTATTACTATTTTATGTCACATAAACTAATACTATTCATAATCTTGAGAAAAAATATTATAATAATGATTATAATAATGAAAAATAACCCCCTCTCCTCCACTATAAATACCACCCTCACTCCCCTCTTCTTCCCACACCTCTCAAGCCTTGATCCATGCCTAAGTTCTACCCAATAATCCTCAAATTTCTCTTCCCCACTTCCTAGAGCTGTTGTTCTCACCAAAAGACCAAAACTGAAGCCCTTAAGAAGGATCTCAAGGAGAAGAGATCAAGAGGTAAACATCCTCTTTTAGTTTCTTTATTTTCTTTCATTTTATGTTATTCTATTCCTTTCCCTTTGGATTATGTTGGGATATTTCCTTTAAATATCCCCCATTAATTTTCCATATAAGGTATGAGTGATGAGATATTCCCTTTCTCTCATCAAAATATTTTTATGAAATTTTAAGAGACGTTGTTAGGTTGCCGAATTTCCGTGAGAAATTTATCAAGTTTTCTTTTATTTCATGGTTAATTATTCTTATTTCCTCACCCCCTCATATCCAAGAGGAATGAAGTAACCATAATCATGTATATTCTGTATTTTCTCATGTTCATGTAAAATTCTTCATCATTTTTATTCTCTTCTCCCACTTATTCAAGGAATTAAAAACATTGTCCCTCGTGTGTCGAATTAAGGACATCGTGAATAATGTGATTTCATTTTTCTTTAAATCCTTCAAGTCTGGTCATGAAACCATTTTTCTGTTTTAACCAGGTTATAATATATTTATTATGTCTCATAAATGGTTCTGGAATTCGTTTTAACATAGTGTTTTATTTTATAAAATTAAAGGAGGTCGTTATTATCAAAGAACCCCTAAAATGATCTAAACAAGCATCATTAATGTTTTAACTTATGAATCATCATCATGAAAGAATTAAAAATGATAAATTGTATAATTTATGTTACTATATATATGTAAATACAACTTCATTACAATTCTATTTTTTCACTTCCAATCAACAAGAACGTCCTTCATGAACCAATCTCGGAAATCATGTAGAGAACTCACCCAAAAAAAGTGAAAGGGGAAAAATACTAACAATTAAAGGGTGAAATGATGTTATGAAATAATCATATAATATGTTATAAACATGAACATGTTTCTATAAAATATTAATAAAACAGTTTTAACCATTACACAGATGGTTTAAAAAGTTGTACGTAAGACAAACCTGAGGTAAGGGAATTCTTAACCTGATTTCCGTTCTTTGGGTTAACCTTCTACTTCTTTATTTATGTGATATAAAAATTGTTTTTTTGATGGGTTATATTTATATAATGTTTTATAATGTGTATGTACAGTATATATACATACTCCATCCATTCTATCAAGTCTCTCTTCAATTGAATAATATTTATAAGGGGCTTTTCATTAAAAATCTTCTTTTTAAATTCTATTTTACAAAAAATAAAAATTAATGTCTTTATTTTATTATTAATGTAGTATGGTTATGTTTTGGTTCATGGGAATTATTTATGATGAAGGGTGGGACCTATATTTCCCTCCAATTCATTGGGTATGTGTAAGTTGGATGTCGTCTGTATGGTTACTCCAAGTGTAACTGCGATGGTTACATAAATAGTAAGGTAGTTGTGAGGGTTATAAATTATAAGGTAGCTGAGAGGGTTACAATATTATGTAATTAATGACCCAAGATAACTTTATCATTTTATTTATGTTCTCATGTTATGTTTAGATCTTGTTTAAATCTCATGTTACACAAAGTAAGTATATATGTTTGACAATAATTTCTTTTGAAAATTCTTTCATACAGTATGAGTATTCATGGACTATTGTGATCTTTCCTTCTTTTCCATACATTACTGAGCTTTTGTGCTCATCCCTAGTTTTTAAATGATTTTCATAGGTTAATGGATATGTAAGACAATGAAGGAAGCCATGTAAAATGTTTAAGAATTTTCAAGGAGTCTTTTTTTATGTTTTAATGTTTTATATTTTGAAAAAAAGGAAACTATTTTTATTATATCCACTCTGTAATAATGTATAATGTTATGAATGTGTTCTCCTAATTCTCTAAAGCTCTAAACTTTAGATATCCTCAATGTAAAAGGATGTTTTTTCTTGACTAAATTCATGATTATTTATATAATAAGGTCGGGTCCTTATACTCTTGAAGTCTTTCCAAAGAAGCGTCGCCTCGTCGTGAATCTGGAGCATCATGCTCCACCATCTTCCTGTTGCTGCCTGTAGAAGACTGGAGGCAAGGATCACCATGAGATAATCAGGTGTCCCTATTAGTTGGAAGACTCTCACTACTGTCTCTATCCAATCCTCAGCCTCTTGTGGGTTCGTATCTCCCCTAAACCTGGGTGGCCTCTGGTGCTGCAACTTTTGCAACACACTCAAGTAGCGTGCACCCTCTGCTACTGGGGTGGGTGGCATGGGTGGCCCAACGGGTAATGGTACCGCTGGTGCTTCTATTGGTGCCTCTACTAGAAGAGGGCCCTATACCGAGGCCTCATTGCTCTGTGGGATGTCAGTGCATACTATATTCAGAACCCTAGCTGGCTATCTGTGAGGAGGCATCCTGAAAGGAAATAGGTGTGCCAATGTAAAAAAGTTATACCTGGTGAGCTGACTCAATAGATCACAAAGAAAAATCCTGAAAACACACACGCAATAATGGTTCTCATGCACTGAGTCAGAAAACAGAAGTCAGGGTCCTGGTGTATGGATACGTCAGCCGCCGCACCAGCACTGGATTCCCTAAACTGATAACCACACTCACTACATGTAACTCTATTGCCGTTAAAAGATCGGAGTCCTATGTTATATGGTAGAACTGACTCCTTAGATAAAAATTTTTCATGACCCGTATCCCGGGGCTCGTACCGTGACTACCCCAAGCCCGCCTTCCACATGCCAAGGGATGATGACTAGCACCGAAGGTGTATTCCCTAAAACTGGGAAGGCATTGCCTTTATAACCTATAATACACACTACCAAGCACACAAAAAGATACGAACTCAAGTAAACTGATTAGTAAAAAAGAGTGAGTATAGTATGTAAAAGTGGACAGAATAAAATCAAATTGGAATGTACAAGAAACTAAAAGTACTAGAAAACCATATCAGCTCCTGTGAGCACCCGTCTAAGATCCTACCTCAAGGGTAGGTACAACCCTCGATCGGTCCCCTCTACGGTACACCTCATCTAACATCCACCTCTAGGCCACCTCCAGTCCAAGTACTCGCGTCCTCAGTCAGTGTTGTCCATTGTCTACACCAAACACAACGAAGTGGGGGCATATCCCGTATAGGGGTGAGTATAGCGATACTTAATAGGGACCCAGAGGCCGTCAAGGTCTCCCAAATCCACCAAGGATGAACCACATGAAATTAAATCAACTCAAAACCCTACTTTGGTATATATCCATAGATATACCTATGTTATCAATTATACCGATCTCAATCATGAATAAAACATAGAGTCCAACTCAAAGCCCAAAGATAAATGGTTCCAAAAAGTAAGTAATACCATGAAGGAAAGTACCACAATGGTACTCCACACAGAAGAGTACCGCCAATGTATTACTACAAAGGAATGTACTACTCAGGTACGAACTCATCTCACACCAGGTATTTCTTAGGTACAATAGTAGAAATGATTAGATGTAACTATTGAATCAACATACTCTATTAAGAGATAGACCCACGAAGGATTTCTAATCATCATCAGACCCACCTAGGATCTCTAAGTTCTGATCCACACAGGATCGATCGGTGCTGACCCACATAGGATGGATCAGTGCTGACCCACACAGGATATCTCAGTGCTGACCCACACAGGATCTCTAGGTGATGACCCACATAGGATCGCTAGGTGATGACCCAAACAGGATCTCTCAGGTAGTCCTGGAAAGAATCCTAGAGCGGTTACATGTGGGACCCTCAATCATAGACCCAATAAGGATCTCCTTCTCAATTCACATCCAGCTACTAGGATCCCACACAAAACTTTCTCGTCTCCCAGAGGGTCCGCTCTTTAAGCCCCTGGATGATACTCCAACTGCCACGAAGTCCCACGAAGAAGTATCCCAAAGGTCCTCCATGTCATAGGGGTCTCAACGCAATAGACGGTGCATCAATTGATTCCCAGTCTGTGAGTTATTAGTGTTTTAGTCTCAAGAGCCTGGTTGGATTCATGCTCGATCCACCCCGACTGTACTCCGACTTTTTCCAAATCTCTAGTGGGGTATACCAAAGGGACTTTCTCTCTCTACAAGTTTTCCAACGTCGCTAATGGTTTGTCAAAAAGATTTTTGCTACCAAAGTTATGGCCAAAAGAGCGTAAATGGGTTGAAATGGGTCTGGTTCCGGTCCAACCTGGTCGGCCTGACTTGGCCCGACACGACCGGGGCTGACCCGTTTTGGGTTGACCTGGCCCGGACCGTTGTGCAGCCCCTCCAGGAGGCGCGGGGTGATGCGGAGGCTGCGGGGACGCAAGGGCGGGGATGCCATAGGGGGCATAGTAGGGCAGTGTAGTGGGTCACGGGGAACCACGACAGGGCCTCGGGGCGGCACGGCGGGGCCGTGGGCAGCGTGGCGGGGCCGCGGGCGACGGGGTGGGGCCGCTGGTGGGCACATTCTTCGTTGGGGAGCGCATTCTTCATTGGGGAAAGCGTTCTTAGTTGTTGAGAATAATCCTACAAGCTATCTACACATTACCTTTTTCCAATCCTTTACCCAATTCCATAGAAAATAAAAGAAATATCCAACAAAAAAATTAAATAATAACTTAACATTTAATTTTATGTTGACACATAAAATTAATTGGGTGATTTGGGAGGTTCTCCCCCATTAAGTGGGGTCAGGTGCTCCCCACCCCTAAATTCAAAATTTGGAGGTTTTGAGGACTCTATTGGTCCCCACCACCATTACCCATGTAGAGAAGGTTTCAACAAATAAAATAAAATATTATTTTATTTTATTTTATTATTATTTTTCCATGAAAACCCCAAATGCTAACTTTCACCCTTGAACAACTGTCGTCGAGGTGAAACTCTCCTTAAGTAAATATCGGTTCTGCGAGTTCAACAGTTCCTTCATATTTTAATTCCGAGCATAGGTTCAAAAGTTATAAAAACCCACTCTCACGTTTATTGAACGTACCCGAAAAGAAGTTCAGAAATTCATTCCGGGCACACCGGGCCTCAGAATCATGCGCCGTCAATTTTTAAGGACTAATAAAATTCCCATATATTATAAAAAATTACATGGAAATTTCGGTTCATTAAAAATAAGGTTTTTATGAATTTTTTAAAAAATTCATCTATGAATAGTGTCTAAAATTGACACAATTCACAACTTAAAACATAAAATAATTTATTAAATGATATTAAATTCATAAAAATTTAATATTAGGAAAATGGTTAATATAAGTCCAAATTTTTCATAAATAACTTTTTTTGGGTCATTTGACATGATATGGTAATTTCCTTATCCCACAATTTGTAAATAACATGATATCACAGTAAGATTAAAAGGGATAAAATAAGGGTAAAACCAAAAAGATAATGATAAAAAAATAATCAAAACAAGTCAGAAAAATATTGGATGATGGGTACTCAAACCAACATCATCTTATAGTAGAATTAAATATGTTTTGGGACATTTTAAATGGAAATTGAATTTGTAATAATTTAATATTTTTGAACTTTCCTAAAATGCCCCTCTTGTCTCTTATAAAAGAGAACATCCTCCCTCTCCAGTTCACTCTATTTTTATCCTTCAATATCAAATAGCCCCTGAAAATTTATATTCTCAACTTCCCAAGTTACATTATATAGCTTTGGGTCTTCTCAAAAGACCAACTGTAGTGCCCTAAGAGGAAAGTTACAGGAGGCACGTCAAGGAAGAGGTAATCACTTCTACTGATTCATTCAAATTTCATTGTTCTTATAATTCATCATTCTCGGTTATTTAATTATAAATTAATAACATCAGTATCACTCATATATTTATATTTTATTATGAATCTGAAACAACCAAATTTCACCTTCTATCCATCTTATGAAGAAATGAAATAACCTCGTGTGTGTACGTATGGATTACCATCCCCAAGTCGTGGTGTAATCTGTTTTTCACCACCACCTTACATGGATTTGTATAATTGTGTAAAAAAATAACTATATACAATTATTATAACATGATACTGATTCTGATATATTATACACCATCCTGTTCAATACCATTCAACAGTTATGGGAATGATATTACCGCCCTTGCGTACGTACGGCTTACCGTCTCCACGACGTGATGAGATTCATTCAACATGTCAACCATTCAAAAATAATTATAATTTTTATATAATAAAAATTATGAAATATATGACATATTAATGCTACTATATTTATGTATATATATGAATATTTCATTTAATTACTTTCACGAAATTTAATAAGGAAACAAAAACATCATTCGTGCATACGTACAACCTACCGTCTCTATGAATAGTGTATTCTATTTCATTTATCAATCTATTATATATATTTATATACTTAATATATACAATATATATATATATAAGTCATTTTTTTACATTTTGGAAGTATGTAAATCATGATCAATGTAATCATAAGAACAATAACAATTCCAAACAAATACGATAAATGAAACGATTATTACCCAAAATGTTTCTTTAACAAGGAATTGACAAATGAATGGGTAATATGAAGTCATAAGTGAATAATATATGATATAATAAATATTATTATGGTTCATTTACAAGTTAATAATATTTTTAAACCCACTATACAAGAGTTTCTAACACATATGAAAGAAATTGGACCTAAGGTAACGGATAAATTTTCCAATCTTGTTTTATCTGAGATTGTTTATACGTAAGTATCTACTAGGTATATATTTATCATCCATGGCCATATTTTCTAAAAATACTCTCATAAAATGTGAACTATTCTTCTATTAATGTTTAAAGTCTTTTTTACCCATTTTACTTTTAGTAAATGGTTTGGAAGGAACCTTTCTTTTGTTTACCAAATGAGGCACTTTTTTACTTTTCTAGCAAATGTAAGAGGAGAATGTTTTTTTAACTTATACGACATAAACATGTTTCTACATCTTCATAAATACATACTTCCATGAAGCTTACGCTACATTTTTTTAGGTGAATTTTTAACTCAATTCTTTCATTTTAAAATTGCACGAAAGTTTGAGAAACAAATTTTTTTAAGATGAAAGGATATTTTCTTCAAGAATTAATTTCAAGTGTTTTATCAAAATCATTTTCTATTTAAGATGATTAAATTTAAATAGGGTTATGTTTATATTCCTCTAACTAATATTATTTTATTGTTTTACTTATTTATTTATATTTTATATTCATTATTTTATGATGGAATGATGTTTAAGAAACCCATTTTATTTTATTCGTTATGCCATGGTGAATGTTTTTTATGTTTTGTGGCACACATAAGAATGGTTTCATTATGTAATGGGTGGGACCTATATCTCCCTCTAAATCATTGGGTAATGATTTATATCTCATGATATAGACATGACTGGAACTGAAGGTAAATACAGTTCAGTAATACATGGCTGGAATGGTATGTAAACCCGGTTTAGAAATGGACTTTTTCCACTATGATGGTCTTGAAAAAATTCCTTGTCTACTATAGAAATAATATTATGTGCTTAATGGTTTGACATAATTCCATGTTTTCTTCCAATTCTATTTTATCATGACAAATGTTCCTTTATGATCCATGCCTTATGTACTTCCAATATTTATGTGATGACTCATGATGTTGATGTTTAAAAATTTTGTTCTTGTTTTTACATTCAAATGTTTCTTATTTTGTTTTATGTGCTCCATGATTACCCTTGCTGAGCATTTGTGCTCACACTTTCAATGTTTTCTTTTCCCCAAGATATAAAGAAATGTTTTAGGTAGGAAAACAATAGGGGAAGATCTTTATGGGAGGTGTTAAATCCCTTCCACCATGATTAGAAGATTATGTTTCGAGTTTCCAAAGACACTAACCTAATACAGTCATTAGGTGTCTGTTTGTGTCATGTATTTAAGTATTCTGCAAAATAAATTTAATTTCCATGTACATAAATCTTGGGTCTCTACAATTGGTATCAGAGCAAAGGTTTGTTCAACCTTTGGAAACTAAAATGAAAAAATGTTAGTGAGATCCCTAGAGATATTTCTATGGTATGCCTAGGAGTGTCCCTAAGGGTAAGTCTAACTATAGGTTACAGTCCAAGAATTATGGTAACCATTAGGAATAACCTATTATTAATCCTAATATTTTAGGGATTTAATTCTCTTCCCCTTTATTATATTGTCTTCCTAGTATGATTTTTGCCTCTCACACTCTTCTTTTTGGGTTTTAGAAAATGGCTGGAAATAAGATAATTCGTGTTAATAGAGAATATGATAGAAAATGGAATGATATTCTTCATGAAAAACCAAATGAAACCGGATTTGGAAGGAAAACATCATTATTATTTCAAATAAAAAATATCATAATATGACTAATAACCTCAACTTTTTTATGTTTCATGACCTAGCTAATAAGAGAAAGATGGTGTTTCATGATGATAATAGAAGAAAGAAAGTTCAGTTTTAATCATGTAAATCTTGTGGGAAGAGGCATCAAGGAGAATTTTTGAAAGGAACTGGAAGATGATTTAGGTATGGAAATGAAGGACACAAAGATAGTAACAACAAAGGAAAAGGTTCAGTTAACATAGTGGACACGAATAATAGAATTTATAAGACATCAACCATAGTTAAAGGTTTTAAATGTAGAATATATGGGAATTAGGAAAATCAGTTCCTTAATGGAAAATCTGATGAAGAGATTCAGCATTGTCATATGTGTAGTATTTATGTTGTTGAAGATGAAGATACTACAAATGATATGTGAGATTAAAGAAGTGTTAAGGAATAAAAGGATGAATCTCGGTCAATGGTTTAAGAAGGCAGTGGAATTATTGCATGTTTATCAAGAGTAATGTTGTATAAGAAATTTAATGGTAATATGGAATAAAGAAACACCTAAGGATTGTTCCACTATTATTTTTCCTTAAGTATTTGAAAGTATATGTTTAATGGTACTGGTAACCATTTATGGTTATTCAGATATTTTTGGAAAGCACCTGATATGCACATAATGAAGGGATAAGAAGATAATGATGTGTTTGATAGTATTAATGATCTCATTACTAATATAATGAAAAAGTGATATCATGGTTTTATTATACAGATTTTTTTGGGATTTTGGTATGTGGGAAGAGTTAACTTTTTACAGCATTCCTATTTTCACTACGGTTCTATGGTAATTCATATTTTAAGAGAATACATGATTAAGGTATTCACATTTTTATAATGTGACCAGCAAGATATATCTTATGATATCTGGGTGATAAATGATGGTATTCACATGCTTGTTATATAAACTTTCTGGTAATTTTTATTCTTTGTACTGTGAGATTGGACATAAGTATTTTGGATAAGACTAAATATTTAATGGATTAAGTTGGACATCAGTTATTATTTTTTAAGGATATAGATTTTTTTATATTATTACTATTATTTTATAACAGTATAGTATTAGAAAAAGGAAAACCCACAGGATCGAAAAAAACATGTCACGTTGGACAAGGATGCGGGAATCGAACCCACAATCAAAATGTTATAGGCCTTTATCTCCCACCACTGGCCTACATGAAGTCCTTGGTTAGTAAAAATTAGTTTTATTTTATTAAACAGCACGATAGATGAAGTATAAGTCCATTTTTGGAACTAAAACTGATTAATTTCACTAAAGATGGTCTTATGTATATTTAATAACTTTTGCTAGCCTTTTTATGATATAAAAAGATGGAATGACCTATCATTCTGTTGCATGACCTGCTAACACTTCATGAATGATAAATTCGACATCATTTCTTTAAATAAGAGATGAAGTGGAAATTGTTCAAGGCACAAACAACGGTGAAATTCTACTAAAATCAAGTAGGTATTTATTCTCATGAAAAATTATTCAAATTTAGGGAAAGGATCTTGAAAACTAAAAATTATATCCTATTACCTTATTATCCGATGAATAAGATGGTCCCTTAAATCATCACAAATTTATGTATTTCTAGTAGTTAACTTTCTCTAAACCTTATTCTCTATCACTACCCATTAGAACATGAAGGTTAGATTTCTCTTCCATATCCATGTTTTCACTTCCCACATGTTTTATTATTTATGGAAACTCTGTGATAAAGTAAATTGGGTAACCATTACATTACTAAATTTCATTTTTTAAAATGATGTTTTAGTATTCCTTTTAATGATGTGGGTTTCCTTGAAAAAAAGATATCATGTAGAAAACCATTTATAACCCCAATGAATTTTGGGGGAGAAATCCATTTAGGGGGGGTAGAATGTAACATACCGCAATTTTATGAGATATATTATTTTTAATTTATTTGACGTCTTCTGTTGTACACTACACCAATATTATCTTGTGCTATATGAAACACTGTATTTTCTTGTAGTACACGCAACACTATTCTTCGCTTGTGTTGCACTAAATTTGAAGTTCTTCTGATAGAATTAATTTCATACAACAGTGAGTATATTTTTTTTTAATTTTTAATTTAACTATGTTTGGATTATGTTATACGCAACACCAATGGAAGCTTTCACTACACGCAACACTGGCATGGCTTGTGTTACATGCTGGAGCGACCATCCTCGATAGCATGTGTGGTACGCAATACCGAGTTTCACTATACAACGATATATTATTAAAATATTATAAAAAATATTAATTATGAATAGTATTAACCACGTTTTTAATTTTATATGACATTATAATTCATCTTACAAATGATATGAGAACAAAATAAATTTTTGTAAAAAAATAAATATTTTTCAAAAAAATGCAATTTTATCAACTTTTGATTACACACCCATTTTAAATCTAGTTATTTACACATTTATAAATTATATTTTACATGATAAACATATTCATTAGAATCAGGATATAAACATTTACTTTGGATAAATTGTTGATATTTTTCTGATAACTTTCATATTATGATAAATAGTGAAAATGCGCTAAATTTTAATTGATTTTTTTTTCATCGAAATAATTTATATGATTAAAATATATTATTGAAAGGTTTTAATGTATAAATATAATATATTTTTATATATTAATACAATTTAAGTCATTGTTATTAATTTTAAATTGAATTCATATGTAGACACATTTCAATCTTTTGCAACGTTTTAAACAAAAACCCGTTTTTTTTCGAAAACAGGATTAATTTGAAAATAATGACTAAAAATTATGTGTTTTTAATTTGGAAAAAAATATTGAATATTTGAAATCATTAGGTTGAAATTGTGTAAATAGTTGTTTTTTATTTCTGGACATTCTGAATAGTAACTTCAATAATTGTTTTATTTTCCTTAGTTAAATTGTAAATCGGGTAAATATGGGTAAAAATAATACTATAACAATATTATACTACCCTAAAACATGCCCTAATACTATTGGACGAGATAATTCAGACCATGGGAATACATGAGTCAATTTTGGGACCCCATGGATTCACATGATTGTTAAAATGACACTTTATAAGATTTAATTTAAAGAAAAGATAATTATAACCTAAACATATATCTTTTACTAAATCTATTTTAATATGGGGTTATATAATATATCTCCATGTATATAAAAAATCCTTATAAATATAAAACTTTTTCCTAAATCATTTTATTTGTTTTATAATTTTTACAAATTAGATAAATATATTTAGTTTTGGAAAAATTTTGTAGTTATTACCTCGTTAATGAAAGATTCATAAAAATGAATTAATAAATATTAAAAAATTTAATTTTTTTATTTTGATATTATCCAAGAATTTTATTGATGATATTTACATATATTATTTTAGTTAATTCCTTTGGTTCTATATAATAATGTAGTTATGTATTTTTAAAAAAATTCAAGTATGAATAGTGTCCAAAATTGACACAATTCATAACATAAAACATAAAATGTTTTATTAAATGATATTAAATTAATAAAAATATAATATTCATCCAATTGGTTAATATAAGTCCAAATATATCATAAGTAACTATTTGAGCGTCTTTTTTCATGATAAGGTAATTACATTAACCCACAACGTGTAAATAACATGATATCACAGTAAGATTAAAAAGGGTAAAATAAGGGTAAAACCACAAAGATGAGGATAAAAAAATATTCAAAACATGTCAAATAATTATTGGATGATGGGTACTTGAACCAAAATCACCGTATCATATAATAAGATATGTTTTGGACAATTTTAAATTGAATCTGAATTTATAATAAATTAATATTTTGGAACTTCCCTAAAGTGACCCTCTCATCTCTTATAAATATACACCTCCTCCCTCCCCTCTTTACTCCATTTTAATCTATCAAGCTCAAGAAAAACCTTCCCATTACACTTATAAAATTCCATAGTGACATTCTAGATGTTCTAGTATTCTCAAAAGACCAAATCTAGTGCCTTAAATGAAATTTTAAGGAGGCACGTCAAGGAAGAGGTAATCTCTTCTACTGATTCTTCCAGATTTCTTTTTTCTTCTACTTCCTATTTTTTAGGTGTTTAATTATATGGTAATAAAATAAGTATCACTAAAATATGGATATTTTATTATAAATATGAAAAAACCCTATTTCATCTTCTATCTAACCTACGAATAAATGAAATCAACGCGTGTGCATATGTACATATTACCGTCTCCACGACATAGTGTAATCAGTTTTTCACCACCACCTTACTTGGATTGGTATAACGGTGATACTAATAAATATATATGGCTATTATAACATGATACTAATTCTGAGATAGTATAACCATTATATTCAATTCCATTCAATAGTTATGGGAATGATATTATTGCTCGTACGTACGTATGGCTTACCGTCTCCACGACGTGATGAGATTTATTATCCAGGTTTACCATTCAAGAATGATTATAAAGTATACATAATAAACAGTAATGAAAAATATGACATAGTAATGCTACTATATTTATGTATATATATGTATATTTCATTTACTTACTTTAATACAATTCAATAAGGAAACAAAAATAGCATTCATGCGTACGTACGGACTACCGTCTCCATGAATGGTGTATTCAATTTCATTTATCTATCTATTATATATATTTATATACCAAATATATAAGATATATATAAGGTATGTTTTACATTCTGGAATTATGTAAATCGTGATCTATGAAGTCATATGAACAATAACAATTCCAAACACAAATGATAAATGAAACAATTATTACCCAAAACGTTGCTTTAACATGGAATTGACAAATGAATGGTTAATATAAAGTCTTTAATGAATCATATATGATAAAATAAATATTATTATGGTTATATTACAATTTAATAATATGTTTAAACACACTATCCAAAAGTTTTACACAAATACATAAGAAATTGAACCTAAGGTATGGGATAACTTTTCCAATCTCGTTTCATCAATGATTGATTATTCGTAAGTATGTACTGGGTGTATATTTATCATCCATGTCCATCCTTTCTAAAAATATTATCACAAAACATTTAATATTATTCAACTTATGTTTAATGTAATTTTTACCCATTTTTAATTTTACAACATGGTGTAGAAGGAATATTTCATTTGTTTACAATATGGGGTTCTTTTTTACTTTTCTAGAAAAAGTACGAGGAGAATGTTTTTTAACTTATATGGCATGAACGGGTTTAGACATATTTATAATTCCTTATTTCCATGAATCATACTATATATGCTTACAAGTGTATTTTCAAATCAATTCTTTTCTTTTAAAATGGCATTGCAGTTTGAGAAATGAAAACATTTTTGAAGAAGAAATGATATTTTCCTCAATAATTAATTTCAAGTGTTTTATAAAATTTAGTTTCCATCTAAGATGATTCTATTTAAATAAGGATATGTTTATATCCCTATAATTAATATGATTTGATTTTTTTAATTATAGAATTTTAAATTATATGGATTGTTTTATGATAGAATGATGTTTAAGAAACCCATTTTATTTCATGGGTTATGCTTTGGCGAATGTTTTTTTATGTCTTGTGGAGCATGTAAGAATGGTTTCATTATGAGATGGGTGTGACCTATATATCCCTCCAATGCATTTGGTAAAGATTTATATCTCATGATATAGACATGAATAGAATAACAAGTAAATCTGGTTCAGTAATACATGACTGGAATGGAATGTAAACCCAGTTCAGTAATAGACATTGTCCACTATGATTATCATTGAAAAAATGCCTTGGATACTATAGAAATAATATTATATGCTTAATGGTTTTCCACAATTCAATGTTTTATTCTAATGATATTTTATACAGACTAATTTTCCTTTATGATCCATGCCTTATATACTGTTAAGATTTATGTCATGACTCATGATGTTGATGTTAAAACATTATGTTAATGTTTTTACGTTCAAATGTTTATGGTTTTATTTTATGTTCTCCCTGATTACCCTTACGGAGCATTTGAGCTCACTCTTTCTATGTTTTCATTTCCCTAGGATATAAAAAAAGGTTTTTGGTAGAAAAAAGGGGAAGATCTTTATGTGAGATGTTTAAGATCATTCACCATGATTAGAAGATTATATTCAATATTTCCAAAGACACTAAACTAATCCAATATTTGGGAATATTTTTTGTGTCATGTTGTAGGGTCCAAAAAAATACAAGAAGGATAATGTTGATCCCCTTTAACTCAAGGGAGATTATTCCCAATTTCCCCTCAAAAGGATTGGGAAAATGTGGACAATACTGAAGGATGGCGAAGGAGGAACCAGTCCGCAGAATGGTCTAATGTTAACGATGCACGGCCGGTTCCACGAAGATTCCCCTCCTCCGAGGACCATCCTCATTCGTGAACTGGAGGCGGAGATCCTCCATGGGCACAAAGCAGGGTGGGCACCAATTTGGTTCACCTTTATGAACTTCCCCAACTGTGAGCCATGTCAGCCGGCCCAAACTGCCTCCGTTGTCATTCACAAAATAGAGGCGAAACCCTCTGCGGCCGTGAAGCACCCCATCATTCGGTTCGCGGGGGGGGGGGGGAGAAACGCCCAATGCCCACCATGAATTAAAGATTGACCAAGTCAGCTATAAACCAGTTTCTTGGTCATGGGCCTCTGCAAAAGGTGCCACATGACCATAGATAAATTTCTTTCCCCACTATATAAAAGGAGACCGAGTGGGAATGGAGGAGATGATTCAGATTTGGAGGAAGGGGACGGAGAGGAGATCGATTAGATTCGGGTGGAAGGATTTCTAAGGAAGGCTTAGGATTTCAAAAAGATCAATTTTGCGAACCAGAGAAGGTATGAACCTGGGAATGAACTAATAAGGAACCGAAAACACATAATAATTTGGTGAACTGCGGACTTAAAATAACATGAAAATAGAAGACCGCAAACCATAGCCCCTTTGCGGATGCACTCCCTATGGACCAGGGGGTTTATGCCTCTTTTCCGATCCGCCATGCCGTGTAGCTCCCCCTATGTGGGCGAAGCCTCGACCGACGAACCCCAGACCAGTGCCAACCTTGGCCGCAACTGCTCGTGTGGAAACCTCCGCATACCAACCTTGTACGCGGGCCGAACTTGAATCCACGAAACCCCTTGGTTCGTGGGATGCCAACCAGTCCGCGGACCCTTCCGGTTCGCGGACGGCCTCTCATTCTGCGGACAATCCTGGTTCGCGGATGGCCTCTCAGTCCGCGGACCAGCCTGTTTTGCGGATGGCCTCTCAGTCCGAACACCCTGGTTCGCGGACGACCTCTTAGTCCACGGACCACCCTGGTTCGCGGACGGCCTCTCCAGCCACATAGCACTTCCCTACACAAAAGGTTCCACCAACCATACCCCTATGTGGTCCGCCGAATCCTTCGGAGTTCCCATTCCCCGAGCCACATAAGATCCTCCCGATCTGGCTTGATCCTCTATGACTCCTTCACTTGACTACTTATCAGCCTCGTGATGAGGCCTCCACCAAAGCCTCCGGATCCGTGTGGTGTAACCCTTAGGGGCATCAGCACGCCGTTTTGAGTTCACCTAACCACAGTAAGTAGAGGCGAAGGGGTTTCCCCGACTGTTGAGCAGATTCCTGAAGCATTCCTAGGTTCACATTCCTACAGTAATGTGGTGTCTGAGCTTGGGAGTCCCCTTTCTGCCTCTCCACATGTTAAGGGCTCTTCAGGGGTAGTAAAATACCCATCAAAAGGAAGCCCTCATGCACTAAAAGAGAGTATATGGGCACAAGAGCACCCCCTTTCCCTCTCCCGCTACGCTTTGTCTCCATGGGCGTCCAACCTGGAGTATGCCCCGACGTAATGGGCCACCCTCATGCGTAAGCCCCACTCCACTTCTCATGGATTCACCTTTCACAATGTGATCCTCTGGTCCCTACTGCCTCTTGTTTCTCACACCGAGCACGACTCACGTGGGCTTAGAGTAAGCATCGACCATGACATCCTCTCATGGGCCTCCTCAGAGTGTAAACACCAATCCATCATTCTGGGCTGCTTCATAGTGTAAGTCCCAAGCCAATTCAAACTACGTGGACTTTGATCCCTGTCCACTAGGCAGGGTATGTAGGAATCCTCCATGAGGTTCATGCCCAACAACCACTCGATCTGACTATCTTCACATCGATTCACCGCGCCACTCCTAGTGCCGCCTCAATGAGTTCCGACTCCATGGGTTCATTAATCCAATGAGGGATGGTAAACCTTAGGCCTAAATATTTTTGAACCCCCTGCATCCAGTTGATCATTGCCCACCGGGGTTAAATCCATGGATACTATGTTTTCATATAAACCAATGATTCTCAAGCATATGAATACATCTTAAATCTATAATAGAGTCCCGGAACATGCAATAATTCCCCCCCAAAAGGGTGTGATGAGTCTGACTTCCCATCCTATCAACCAATGTGAGTTCTTAAGAGTTGCTAGTCAGACCATCCGGTAAACACCTGCCTTTGGAAAGCAGGTCCACGCATCAACGGATACGGACTCGTTGGGCGTTTTGAGACCGAAAACCCCAAAACAAAAATGGTGAACCCAACGTGAATATTTAACCAAGCATGACAGATTTAACCTAATTCCACTTTGTTCCCCCTTTTACTCTCATGGAGGGCCATGAAAGGTCATTAACTACGGATGGGATCATGAGATGCTGCTTTGACGGGCTTTCTCTCTGTATTTAATAAAATATTTAATAGTTACTACACAGAACTCCCTTCGATCCAATGGCATCCTGAAGGAACTCACAAGCGCATGCTTCCAACTACACAATGACAGAACTTCCTCACCTACGGAGGACAGTATATCCCACCCCGCCTCTTCAATGCTGGCTCTCAGATGTGCTGATCCGAGAGTACCACGTGAACGGTACTCTCCCAATGGTGGAGGTGGCCATGCACACCCTCCAATCTTCCAGAACTCACCTGTCGCCTGCCCAGCAACGGCCGCAAAGGCAGATCCAGAAATCCCATGTTGCAGTCTCCAAACGTTTGAGAGTCCATCCCCCAAACGAGACAATGTGTACCTCCCTTATCTTAGGGAGGTGGATGAGGTAGACGTTGAGGACTTCATCCCCATCGAATGGGGGTTCCGCTCCAAGGCCCTCGATGGAAACCGTCATCGTGGTCACGCCACAACCCAACATCCTCACACCTAGGAGGATGTATCCCCGGGGACTCAGGCCCATGCTCCCTGAGCTCCAGCCCATCGAACTACCCGAAAAGGGCAGAAGACGTACAATCAGGGATCAGTCATCACCCTGGTCCCTAAGGTGGAGGTCCACTGCCCAGCCACGGAGACATACCACGAACAGGCACCTACACCTGTTTGCTCCTCCCGAGCCCGCCATCCAGACATGATGGCATCATACAAGCTGGCGCGCATCCCCACCAATCTTCATTAATTCTGTCGCTCACACATGACGACACTTACCAGGAAAGCACCTCTCCCTACCCAAGGTTGTGAAGCCCACCAGCTTGACATGGTGGTAACCCAGTGCCTGCAAGACCAGCACCTAGCAGATGCTTCTGACACCCACCATCATGATATGGTGGCGATCAACAAAGCCCGCCACCCAGATGTGGTGACAATTAATAGGCAGGCACATCTCCCAGCCAACAAAGGCCACCAACTCGATACGGTGGGAAACCAATATATGCAGAGCCAGCTCCCTATGGATGCAAGTAAAGTCCGCCTCCCTGATGTGGCGACAAACGGAGAGATAAACCGGCGTATCCCGGTACAGGGGCGGATTTGTTCACCTGCCCCGCACAAGAGAATTGTCAGTACCCACTGACAACTGGAGAAACGGAGTAGGGTATTCCTACTCTGATACCATAATGGTCCTTCATACATGCTCCAATCCAATATGTCCCTCTACATATCTTGGCAATGATGGAGGAGCATGTATCGATCCCAGATCATATCTTGCAGACTTTCCAGAATGTAATTGCATCAGCTGCAATAGAAAGGACTGGGGACCGTGAGCCCGTCTCCCCAATTGAGTCAACTCATATGAGAGATGAGATAGAAGTCTCGGAGGAGATCTGCATCCTTGCTTCTTCCCAGGAGGGTCGCGGGCCATATTCCACGATGCAAGGGAAACCAGATCGAGCAGCTTCACTCGTTCCAACTAGGGGACACCCATCCATCATTGTGGAAGCTCCAGAGCATTCATATATCCCTGCTAAAATTCAAGATGTTTGTTGGCATATCTCAGCAACATCACGGGACCCAATTAGATTGGTAACCAAAGGTGAAGGTCGTTATCAACAGCAGACAGTCCTGGCTACCCACAAGAAAGCACCCTGAACGCGCTGAAGGCATCCAGAAAATAAAGATAGGGTTCACGACTCCGCTCTGCGGGAAGCTGAGGGTCTCAATGCCTCTAACCACACATCACAAGATCAGAACCCTACCAACCCATTGCCATATTATTGGAGTGGAGTAGTAGTTGCGAAGGTACTCCCCAAAATGTTGCTTCCAGCATCTCTGAAGGTCCTCCCCAGAGCACCTGTGGGGGCCTCCCCCGAGGGCATATAACGATCGATCACGAGAGCTTCTCTTTTGATGCGATTCATGGAAACCCTCCACGTGACCAGAAGATCGAGCAGGAAGAAGGTCCTCCACTTGCTGCGGTCCAACCTGAAGGTCCTCCCCGGGGTATACACTACAATCACTCTCCATGCAGTGGGACTACAGATTTTGATAGTAGTCCTCGCTATCATAGTCGCAACTACAGAGGCCCTCCCGCAGTGACGTCTCATCATGACAAGAAGGCCCTCCCCTGGTCGTGGCCTGCCTTGAAGGTCCTCCCCAGGGGTTATGCTGCAACAAAACACCGTGCATCCGAGCATCGGATCATAGTGGTAGTTCTCTCCACCCTGATAACAGAGGTCCTCCCCGTAGAGACGTCAAGAAACAAGAATTACCTCCCCTCATTGCGGTACATTCTGGAGTCCCTCCCCAGGATGTATCCCACATATATTCTCCCAGCGGCAGCACTAATGGTTGTCCTCGCCAATGCCGCAGCTGTGACGGTAGTCCTCACCCCCATGGGTACC
Organism: Viscum album; assembly: GCA_963277665.1. Taxonomy (NCBI): domain Eukaryota; kingdom Viridiplantae; phylum Streptophyta; class Magnoliopsida; order Santalales; family Viscaceae; genus Viscum; species Viscum album. Next base: position 21,422,664 of record OY728135.1, read on the forward strand.
ATTGTGAAGGTCCTCCTCGCATTGGCCACAAGCAACAAGAAGGTCCTCCCTTTGTCGCAGTTTGTTCTAAAGGTCCTCCCCAGGATGCACATCGAACGTCAAGCCATGATGGTCATCCTCACCCTGATGGAAGTTGTTGTGAATGTCCTCCCCGTAATGACGCTACACAGCCAGAAGGTCCTCCATTTGTTTCGAAACTCCTTGGAGGTCTTCCCCAGGGTGTGCACTACAAAAGTCCTCTATGCAGTGATGCATCAAGCAGTAATGCTAGTCCTCTCCATTATGGCCGCCATTGCGGAGGTCCTCCCCGCGATGACATATCATATCGAAAGGAAGATCCTCCTCCTACCAAATCAAGCACTGAAAAGACCTCGTATGCCGAGGCACTCAGAATGATGGGATCAAGAATGTCAGATTCCCAGTTAGTCACCGATGACATCCTTCTGCATTCAAGAGATGGTCTAGGGCCACGTTCATTCCTTGAACCACCACGGAATCGCCCACATAATGATTCATCACCTACCGGTCCCACTACCTCGGACTACACTGACAGTGAGGGTCTCAGTTGGGATGACCTGGTAGAGGAATCACTAATGGATGAGCATGCCGATATGATACACCTGAGGAAACGACTGGCCATGAATGATATACAAGTTATGTTTTGGCCTACGTCTACCTCTCGGTTCGACATTCCCAAAGAGTTGTAGGAAGAATGTGTGAACAACATCCCCCATAATATATGGACAACCCTCCACCGACTGAAATCGTGCTTCCTACCCTACGACGGTTATGTAGACCACGTCAAGACAATAAGGGACCTCTTGTGTCATATCGACCTGGAATCTCTTCCTTCAGCATGGCAACATCGATCCTAGGGGAGTAAAGGAAACATGTAGATAACCTGCCTCTGTGCGTTGCACCAGCTGCGCCACCTCATCGATGACGCTCTGATGGGAGTCCATATCAGGGGATGGGGAGAACATGGAGCTCTGCATTTCACTCTGCTCCCCTCCCAGAACAACCGGTTCGGCATGGGGTATTGAAACGTCATCACGTCAAGACAGAAATCGAGTGGTCTCCCTGTTCAAGAAAGCAATACACCCAACAGATTTGGGCCTTGAGTAAGTCCCAGAAGCGTCAGATCCAGTTGGAACAAGCTATTCATGAACTCCTAAATCAGGTAACCAAGAGCATACATCACACCTCTCACCTAAGATAGGCCAATCCGAGATCGTTGTCTGCCTCCCCAAAAGGGATAGGTTCAAAGAAGAACAAGGAACCAAACCCAGTTCACCCCCGAATGGGGGCACGCAAGATCGGGCAGGTAGCGATAGCCGCAACCACTGCCACAATCCAGGGTCAAGACCAGCATGTTGGGTTGGGCATTTTTAACTAAAAATTCCCCCATAATACCAATAAAACCGGGAAGAGACTCGATGTCCAAGGAACGGATCCATCCCTAGCCCTCAGGGCTGGGGGAATTATTACCCCCTCAACAACAACATCCCCCCTGAGAGTCAGTATTCTCTCATCTAGGGAGGACAACCAGAAGAGGAGGTTCCCATCCTATCCCTTCATTTGAATCATCATCCCCTCCGATAGGAAGGCGCACCGTAAGGTCGCATCAAAGAACTATCTGCGTCACCCTTCGTCAAGTAGTCCAAAGGAAATCCTAGGTCACAAAAAGGAAGGCCAACAGAAGATGAGGGATATCCTCTTCCTTTGTGGAAGATGATATATTCTCCGCCGCACGATATGCATCTATCAATTTCATAGAGGTTAACCCCATGGGTGACACCAGATATACTGCAAATTAGGAGGGATCAGGAGACGATGGTTCCGGTCAGGCTGTGACTCACAACGAACCACCAGGTGTGCACACCTGGTACCAAAGGGCCGCCCTAATTATGGTCTTCCTTCTATCCTACCCTCCTCTGTAACACCCCAATCTTCCAAGGTACACTTTCCTTTGAATAATATAGTAGCGTGTGTTTTACGCAACTTCGAGTTCTAACACACACAACACAACCAATCAAACTAGCCGTTATGAACAGTAATACCCACTTTTTAAAATTTTATAAATTTTATCATTAAAAATGGACTTCATTTTTGGATTCGGAATATAGAAATTATCCTCGGGTGAAATTTTGTTATTTTTCTGAAAACATTCAATTTTTTGATGAATAGAGAAAAAACACTGAGTTATTGTTTAAAAGAGAACTTTTATTTAAATATTTATTTATTTTATTTAAATTTAATTACGATCAAAATAGATAAATAATACCCATATATGTTCAATGTAATTCACTGGAGTTATTTTTGAATAATTTTAGATATATAAAATTTTATTGAACTTTTCACCATCTTTTACCCACCTCCTAGGAGAATTTGGAAATTCACATAAAACATAATTTTACCGCTTCTGTGAGTGGAATTTCAAAAATCTGAGAGACACAGTAAATATAAAGGAGTAAAATGTGGTTCAATGAGATGAAAATAATTTTTTGTGAATAGTAACGTTTTACTTTTATTTACCACGGTTAAAAGTAAATAGGGTAATTAAGGGTAAAAATGATATTAATATTACCCTAACACCTATCCTAATTCTATTGGACAAGTGTATCTCGACCAAAACCAACCTTAGGAATAAAATATTATCATTTAGGTCCACTTGGATTAGATTAGGATGTTTATTATTATTTAATTCAATGAAGAGTTAAAAGAGATTGAATCAATGTTTATTTACTAAAACTTTTTTAATATAGGGTTATGCATAAGATAAATTCGATTTTAAATAATAATTAGAAAGATAAAAAAATTTCCTACATAATGGGTTTTTATTTATAATTTTTAGACATTAAATAATTTAATTTATTTATGACACAATGGTGATGCAGTAATTAACTAATTAATGAAATGTTAAAAAAATTCATATTATAAATATCCAAATAAATGTAATTTGAGTCTTTTTATGAATTCCACTAATTTTATAAGTTACTATGACATATTAGAAATGATTATATAAATTGTTTCTGAAGTAATAATGTTGCTATGAATTTATCAAAAACAAATTACCCAATAGGGTCAAAATCGACATAAAAGAGTTTTTAAAACAAATATTATATTATTAATTTATATTAAATTCATAAAAATATAAGGTTCATCCAAGAGGATTATATCATGATATTTATATCATTAATAGACCACTAGGGGGTCTCTTGGAGGTATATAGTAAGTTTATTGACTATATAATATAAAATTACAGAGGTACATGGTAAGTGTCAAACTAATTAAGTAAGAGTTAAAACTAAAAGATAAGGTAAATATAATGAACCAAACCTGTCTAAATTATATTTGTTGAGTGGTTTTAGACCCATACACACCTTAAACTTTAAATAATACACTTAGGAGTCATTATAAACCGAATATGAATTTATTATAAAAAATATTTCTAGCTTTTCCCAAGGTTCCTCTCACCCCTCTTATAAAAGGGCACTCCCCCTTCTCTCTAATTCACACATTCAAAGCCTTTTGGATCGGCCAAACCCTACCCAAATACTCTCTCAACTTCCCTCACTTCAATCTAGAGGCCTTATTTTGATCATAAATCCAACCTAATGAGCCCTTTTGATAAAATCAAAAGGAAGAACCCGAAGAAGAGGCAATGTTTTCACAACCCTCTTTCAAGTTCCTTTATTCTTCAACTTCTTATTTCTTTGTTTTTCCAATTCTAAAATAATAACTCCAATATATAATATATACTGTGATGTTATTATAAATATGGTACTACCATATTCAGTATTATATTCATCTTTGAATGACATGTCACCATACGTGCATACGTACGGCTTACCGTCTCCAAGTCGTGATGTAATTGTTATTCAATAAATTATTATTTTGATGGGTATAATAATGATGTTTAATTAATGTAAATAATAAATATAACATGATAATTATTCTTTATATATGATATACCATCCAATTATACGGTATTTTAATATCAAAAGAATGATATTGTTGCTCTTGCGTATGTACAGACTACCGTCTCCACGAACGCGATGAGATTCATTATCCATCATATCCATTCAAGTATAATTATAATTTTATGATTTAAAAATAATTTTTAAGGACTTGATATCATTCTGGATACGAATACGATAAAACCTATCCATTACAAACACAACTTACGTAACAAAACATATAAAAGAAAACTTGTAAGTTAACACCAGAAACGTCGATAATACTAAGATATTATTAACAAAGCAATGTTAAACGATCATATATGATATCATGTTAATGTATATGATTCTTGTATAATTTAATAACAATTAGTTCAAAATTATACAGGAGGTTAACCTACCCCAACCAAGGAAAAGTACAAGGTAAGGGTTTATTTCACAATATCTTCATTATCCGAGGTTGTTTATACGTAATTATCTATTGGGACCTCTTTATCATCCACATCCATGTTTCTTAAATATGTATTAAAAATCATTATTACTATTTTAAAGTCTATGGGATAAAGTCATTTATAAACTTGTTGAATTTTTGTAAGATTTTTATTAAGGAATATTTCTGTCGTTTTCCAAACAAGGTCCTTTTTAACCTTTTCGACAGAATTAAGGTAAGAATATTTTTCTTAACTTGTACGGCGGGTGCGGCTATTTTCTACCGTTATAAAATCATCGAAGCTTCCCATACAAGCTTATAAGAATATTTTCAAAGAAAATGTTTTATTTTATAAATATATGACTCTTAAATTATTTCAAAATAGAAAGAGATATTTCTCTAAAAAGAGTTTTGATTTCATCTATGTCAACATCTTTTAATGGATTTTATGTTTATTTGGAGTTGATTTATTATGATACAAAACTTCCATATTGTATTGATGGTTTTTTGATATGTTTGACTGTGTATGTGTTATTTTTATACCATTCATGGTTTATGAAGAATGCATTGACATTTCGTATGCTAGTTTTAATACGAATGTTTATGTTATGTTTAAACCTATTCATTTGAGGAATGCATTGGACTTAATAAGTGACGGGTGGAGCCCACTATAGCTCCTCGATGCATCGGTAGGTCTCATGAGACAAACTAGTGTCTTGGCACAAGGCCTTGAAAAAATCTTATTTGTAGTCTTGGAACGAGGCCTTGGCTATGTTGTTATGATAGTATGGCATTATGCATTCCATCATTATGAAAGTGGTTTTGATATTGCATGTGATTATTAGACTAGAAGAATATCCATGTGAATATGTCTATGTAATTATTTCATTTTATTTATGCCATATTATTCTAAAGTTCAATTTTTAAAAGGATTTTGTTTTAGTTATACATTGCCTTAAATGTTTATGCTTATTTATGAAAGTTTTCTCTATATTGTTATCCTTATTGGGCATTTGAGCTCACCCCTTTCTATGTTTTATTTTTCCTAGGATGTGAAGAAGTATTTTATGAATGACCTGTAGGGATAGTATGAGGGGATAAGAGTGTGGACTATGTAGACTATATTTTTGTATTTTTTCATTTTATGATGTAATGTAAAATTTATGAATGTATCTAGTTATTCCAAGGCTACTAAACTAATCAGTCTTTCGAGACTTGATATTTCTTGTGATCTTGCAAATGTTATGTAATAATACATGGACACTGGGTAACTAGGGTCGGGGTATTACAGTTGGTATTAGAGGATGTTTAGTACAAACCTTGGAAGCTAGATTTAGATAAACTCTGATTAGATCACATAGACCTAAGATGGACTTTGAGGATTAGTATTGAAGAACTTCCTAGAATTTTGGTATTGTAGAGATTTTATGAATTTTCTAAGCAATACATCCCTATCTGGATACGAGCAGGTAGAGGTGGCTCTGGCACAGATGTACCTAGGGGTAAAACCCAAAAATACCACTTTGAGCTAGACTCGAACGGGAACTGGTGCACGACAACGGGCCTTGCTGCACTCTTGGTTACGACACTCCCGGGGGATATGCTTACGATAACTCTCATTTTCATTACAAATCATTATGAAGGGTTTATGAGTATATATGTCCTCAAAGAAAACATTTTTATGATTATGGATTATATCCATAAATATTTCAATTTATGTTAAGTGTTTTATAAGTATAGAATTATGTATTTTGATTCATACACTAATCTAGTTTATGACATTTTTTAGAAATGGCACCTAGTGGAAGAAATGGAAACAGTATCAATTCACGCACTCCATGTAGGTATTTCCCTCCTGCTCAAGATAATTATAGTGGAGCTAGTGTTGCAACTGGTGCAGATCAACTAATCACCATACTAGGACAACTCACTCAGGTAATGAATAATAACCTTACCAGTATGGAGCACCCTGATCCACAGCATAGAGGATCAATGTTAGATAGCTTCATGAGGCAGCAACCACCAACATTAAATGGGAGTACAAATCCATTAGTAGCTGAGCAATGGATAAGTTCCCAGGAGAAAATATTTCTGGCTTTGGGGAGTAGTGAAAGGGAAAAAGTTATCATGGCAGTTTACCACCTCACTGGAGTTGATCAATGGTGGTCATTGATTCAAAACATGAAGTAAGATGATAAAGTATAATATATGGAATGGAGGGAGTTCAAAGATCTATTTTTAGAAAAATACTTTCCTCGTGACCATCGAGCAGATATGGAAAGGCAATTTCGGAGTATGAGACAAAAGGAGGATGAGAATGTCACAATGTATGAGGATAACTTTACAATGTTATCAAGGTATGCTGGAGATTATATACATAACCCAATAAGTAAGATTGATTGTTTCTTTGATGGGTTAAAACTGTTTCTCCATCAAGCATTAGTCTCACAATCTTTATCATCGTACGAAGACATTGTATCATGTGCTATCAAGACAGAAAAGGAATTATCTAAGTCTAATGAATTTAAAGGAAAGCAGGAGAAGAAGAGATCTTCTGATCAATCTGGGAAAGGAAATAATGAGAAGAAAGAAAGGTTGAATATCCATCCTGTGGTCAATGTGGGAAGAAACACCATGGTACTTGCTTAAAAGGAATGGGAGTCTATTACAAGTGTGGTGATAAAGGGCACCAAGCTTGTGATTGCAAGGGGAATAAGTAAGCTACCGAATTTCAATGATACAATTGCTGGGAGATGGGACATTATGAAAATAAATGTCCTAAGTGTCAGGGGAACTTACCACAAAAAAGGCCAAGGGATCAAGTCCAAGATTATGCTATCACTGCTGTTGAGGTAGAAGCTTTGAAAGATGTGGTGGCAAGTAATTTAATGGTTTCCTCAAGTTTAGCAAATGCATTATTTGATTCTGGTTCATCACATTGTTTCATATCTTCCCAGTCTACTAAGAAAATTAGATATTCCCAATTTGATTTAACAAGGGAGTTTTCAGTAAAAACTCCCAAGGGAAGTATCATTGCAACAAAGTTTTGTAAATCAGTCCCCATTAGAGAAAATAAATGTTCTTTATCCGCTGATCTCATCGTCATACCTATGATTGATTTTGATATATTCCTCAGTATGGATTGTCTTTTGGACCATGATGTAAAGATTTATTGTAAGAAGAAGGAGGTTACGATTTTTTATGATGATGATAAGGAACACCTTATCTTTAGAGAAGAATCGGCACCAACTAATTCTTATCTAGATCCACCCCCAGTAGCTCAACTAAATTAAATTATTGGGGAGGAAGAGAATGAAATGACTGTGGGTGAGGAAAGGAATGGTCAATTAGAGGATTACCTATTGTGAAAGAATATGTAGATGTGTTTCCAGAAGATTTACCTAGAAATCCCCGAGAATGAGAAGTTGAGTTTTCCATTGATTTAATTCCTGGATCCAGGCCTATACCGAAGACCCCTTATAGAATGGCCACTATGTAATTAGTTGAAATAAAGAAACAACTAGAGGAATTGAGTAATAAGGGATTTATTCGCCCTAGTGTTTCCCCATGGGGATCCCCTATTCTTTTTGTTAAAAATAAAGATGGATCTATGAGGTTATGTATCGAATACAGGGAGATCAATGCTATAATAATAAAGAACAAGTATCTCAAACCTCGCATTGATGATTTATTTGACCAACTGCATAGAGCTCAATACTTTTCAAAGATTGGCCTTCGATCTGGATACCATCAGTTGTGTGTGAAGAAGGAAGACATTCCGAAGACAGCATTTCGAACAGGGTACGAGCATTATGAGTTTACAGTAATGCCTTTTGGGCTGACTAATGAACACTCTGTATTCATGGATCTAATGAATAGAGTTTTCAAGGAATATTTCGATGATTTTGTGGTGGTATTTATTGAGGATATCTTGGTATACTCCAAAATATACGAAGATCATGAAAATCACTTGCGTATTATCCTGAAGACTCTGAGAATACATGAATTATATGGGATGTTTAGCAAGTGTGAATTCTGACTTCGGGAGATTTCTTTTCTTGGCCATATAGTCTACAAAGATAGAATCATTGTTGATCCTTCTAATACCAAGGCAATCCAAGAATGTTCTTCACAGACGAGTATAACTGAGGTATGTAATTTTATTGGTTTAGCAGGTTATTATCGACATTTCGTCCAGAATTTTGCCCGGTTGGCTAACCCATTAAAAAACCTCACACGTAAAGGGGTTAAATTTGTTTGTACAAAAGAGTGAATAATTTTTCAAAGAATGGAAGAGAAGATTAGTCAATGCTTCTATATTGACTCTACCATCGGGGAATGATGGGTTCGTTATTTATAATGATGAATCGAAGAAAGGAATTGGTTGTGTCCTTATGCAGAATGATAGGGTTATTGCCTATGCATCACGACAGTTGAAAATTCATGAGAAAAACTATCCTACTCATGATCTCGAGTTAGAAGCTGTGATATTTGCTTTGAAGATATAGAGGCACTACCTCTATGGTGAAAAATGTGAGATTTATACTGATCCCAAGAGTTTGAAGTATATTTTCTCACAAAAAGAACTCAACATGATGAAAAGGAGATGGCTTGAATTACTCATGGATTATGATTGTATGATACACTACCACCTGGGGAAGGCAAATAAGGTGGAAATGCTTTGAGAAGAAAATATCATGGAGTTTAGAACATGATGAGAATTGAAAGGGATCCTATTTTCATGGATCTAGTAAAGATGGATATGGGAATTACCATAGAAGGTGAGACATCGCTACTTTTTCAAATGGTTTCCAAACCATCTTTACTAGAAAGGATAAAGAGTTCTCGGATCAGTGATGAAGAATTTCAAAAGAATATTAAAGTTGTGAATGATGGAAGATTGAATGACTTTGGGTATGAAGATGGAATTTTGAAATTTGGGAAGAGACTTTGTGTTCCCAATATACCTGATCTAAAAAGGGAATTGTTGGATGATGCTCATAGTTCTAATTTCTCTATACACACTGGGAGAACCAGAATTTATAGATACTTGAAATAACATTTTCATTGGGACAACATAAAGAGGGAGATTGCTGATTTTGTATTAAGATGTCTGGTTTGTCAACTAGTGAAAGCTGGAAGGCAATAGCCTGGAGGATTCATGCAACCTATTCCCATACCGGAGTGGAAATGGGACAATATTACGATGGAATTTGTTATGGGGCTACCAAAGACTCCTAGAAGGAACGATGAAATATGGGTTATTATTGATCGTCTTACCAAGTCAGCACATTTTATTACAATAAGAGAAGATCTACCACAGGAACGTCTAGCAAGACTATATATTAACGAATTTGTGAGACTTCATAGAGTACCACTATTGATGGTTTCTTATCGTGATCCCCGTTTTACTTCAAGATTTTGGAAGAGTCTTCAGAAGGCCTTGGATACTAAACTTCGTTTGAGCACTGCCTACCAGCCTCAAACAGATGGACAATCCGAACGGTCTATTCAAACCTTAGAAGACATGTTGAGATCCTGCTTTCTTGACTTTCAGGGTATGTGGGATCAATATTTAGCTCTGTTAGAATTTTCTTATAACAATAGCTTCCATTCGAGTATTCAGATGGCACCATATGAAGTATTACATAGAAAGAGATGTCACACACCAACCTGTTGGGTTGACGTTGGTGAATGAAAACTTGTAGGCCCAGAACTGGTGGAGGAAACAATGGAAAAGGTAAAGTTAATAAAAAACCACATCAAAGCTGCTCAAAGTAGGCAGAAGATCTATCCCGATAACCGAAGAAAGGATTTGGAATTTCAGGTGGGAGATCATGTTTTCTTGAAGGTATTTCCATGGAAGGGAGTTATACGTTTTGGCTAGAAAGGTAAATTGAGTCCTAGGTACATCGAAATTTTCGAAATTCTAGAATGAATTGGGGTTGTAGCTTACCATTTGGCAATGCCGCCATGTCTCTCCAAAGTTCATGATGTGTTCCACGTATCAGTGTTGAGGAAATACATGCCTGACCCAACGCATTTACTCACCTATGAGGAATTAGAACTAGAAACCGATCTGTCTTATTGCGAAGAGCCCGTCAGGATTCTTGATATGAGAGAACAATTACTAAGAAACCGAATGACTCGTTTGGTAAAAGTTTTGTGGAGAAACCATAAGATGGAAGAGGCAACGTGGGAACCCGAAGAACTTAGGATGAGGAACCACCTAAGTCTTTTCATGCGGTAGTATTCTAGAAATTTCAAGGACAAAATTATTTGATGGAGGGGATAATGTAACACCCCAAGCTTCCACGGTACACTTTCCTTTAAATAATACAGTAGTGTGTGTTGTACACATCTTCGAGTTCTAACACACACACCACAACCAATCAAACTAGCCGTCGTGAATAGTAATACCCACTTTTTGAAATTTTATAAATTTTATCATTCAAAATGGACTTCAATTTTTGATTTGGAATATCGAAGTTATCCTAGGGTGAAATATTGGTATTTTTCCGAAAACATTCATTTTTTGATGAATAGTGAAAAAACACTGAGTTATAATTTAAAACCGAATTTTTATTTGAATAATTATTTATTTTATTTAAATTTAATTAAGGTCGAAATAGATAATAGTACCCGTATAAGTTCAATATAATTAATTAGAGTTAGTTTATAATAATTTTAGATATATAAAAATTTTATTGAACTTTTCACCGTCTTTTACCCACCTCCTAGGAGAATTTGAAAATTCACATAAAACATTATTTTACCGCTTCTGTGAGTGGAATTTCAAAAATCCGAGAGACACAGTTAATATATAGGAGTAAATGTAGTTCAATTATATGAAAATAATTTTTGGTGAATAGAAACATTTTACGTTTATTTACCACATTTAAAAGTAAATAGGGTAATTAAGGGTAAAATGATATTAATATTATCCTAACACATGTCCTAATTCAATTGGAAAAGTGCAGATCATCCAAAAACAACCTTAGGAATATAATATTATCATTTAGGACAACTTGGATTAGATTAGGATATTTATTATTATTTAATTCAAAGAAGAGTTAAAAAAGTTAAAATCAACGTTTATTTACTAAAACATTTTTAATATAGGGTTATACATATGATAAATTATATTGAAAATATTCATTAGAAAGATAAAAAGATTTCCAATATAATTTTATTTAATTTATAATTTTTAGATGTTGTAACACCCCAAGATTCTATGGTACGCTTCTCTTTGAATAATGCAATAGCGTGTGTTGTACGCAACATCGAGTGCTAACACACACCACAACCGATCAAACTAGCCGTTATGAATAGTAATACCTACTTTTTAAAATTTTAGAAATTTTATCTCCCAAAATGGACTTCATTTTTGGTTTCGGAGTATCAAATTTATCCTGAGGTGAAATTTTGGTACTTTTCGGATAACTTTAATATTTTGATGAATAGTTAAAATTACTAAAAATTAATAAAAAAACTTTTTTAATCAAAATAATTAATAGTGTTAAATTAGGAATTTGATTGGTTTTAAAGTATATTTAGAATATATTGTTACCATTTAATATAATGTTGGTCATTGTACATAATTTCAAAATTAAACCGAACATAAACAAGTATCAATCTTTTGATAGTTATTATATCTTAAAAACACGCTTATTGTTTTAACAGCGGAAATTAATTTTAAATTAATTTCTTCCACTAATGTGTTTTCAATTTGGAAAAATGGATTCCATATTTGGAATCAGAATGTTCAAATTGTGCAAATAGGTATCTTTTATTTTTAGACACTTTGAATAATTATTTCGGTAAATATTTTATTTACCATGGTTAAAGGTTAAATCCGGTAAATAAGGGTTAAGAAATAATATTATAATAATAACAAATTACCCTAAAACATGTACTAAACTTATTTGTTGATACATGTCCAACCATGGGCATCTTTGGGTCGATTTTGGACCCCATGGTGCCACTTTTAAGTGATAGGGACACTATATTTTAATTAAGTTAAAATGAATACAAAAATGACACAAGCATATATATTTTAGAAAAACAATTTTTACATAGGGTTATATATGTTGGATTTTTGACTATAATATTAATTAGAAATCTAAAACAATTTCATACATAATGGTATTTTATTTATAATTTTTAGACATTAAATAATTTAATATATTTATGACACAATGGTGATGCAGTAATTACCATAATAGTGAAAAATAAAAATGATTAATATTGTAGATACCCAAATAAATATAATTTGAGACTTTTTATGAATTAAACTAATTTTATAGGTTAATATGACATGTTATGAATGATTTAATTAACATTTCTCGAAGTAATAATTCTGTTATGAGTTTTACCAAAATCAATTATTGAATAGTGTCAAAATGGACATAAAAGAATTTTTAAAACAAATATTATATTATTAATTGATATTAAATTCTTAAAAATATATGGTTCATCGAAGAGACTTATATCATGATATTTGTATCATTAATTACCCACTTAGGGGTTTCTCGGATATATATAGTACGTTTATTAACCATATAATATAAAAATACAAAGAGGCATCGTAAAAGTGAAACTAATTAACTAAGAGTTAATACTTAAAGATAAGGTTAATATAGTAACCCAAACCTGTCTAAATTCTATTGGTTGACTAGTTTCTGACCTATACCCACCTTAAAAGTTAAATAATCCACTTTTGATCCATTATAAATCGAATATGAATTTATTATAAAGTAATATTTCTAGCTTTCCAAAGGTCCCCCTCACCCCTCTTATAAAAGGTCACTCCCCCTTCTCATTAATTCACACCTTCAAAGCATTTTGTCTCGGCCAAAATCTGCCCAAATACTCTATCAACTTCCTTCACTTCATCATAGAGGCCTTCCTTTAGTCAGAAAGCCAACCTAAGATCCCTTTTGATCAAATCCAAAGGAAGAACACGAAGAAGAGGTAATGATTTCAACACCCTTTTCCAAGTTCCTTTATTCTTCCACTTCTTCCTTATTTGTTATTACAATTATAAAATAATAACTCTAGTATATTATATATACTGTGATGTTATTATAAATATGGTACAACCATATTCATTATTCTATCCGTCCTTTTAATAACTTGTCACCATACGTGCGTGCGTACGGCTTACCGTCTCCACGTCGTGGTGTAATTGTTATTCAATAAATTATTATTTGGATGGGTACAATAATGATGTGTAACTCATTTTAATAATAAATATAACATGATAATGATTATGTATATATGATATACCATCCAATTATATATTATTTTAATATCAAAAGAATGATATTGTCGCTCGTGCGTACGTACGGACTACCGTCTCCACGAGCGCGATGAGATTCATTCTCCGTCGTATCCATTCAAGTATAATTCTCATTTGATGATTAATGATAGTATCTAAGGACTTGATATCATTCTGGATATGATTAAGCTATAACCTATACATTACAAACACAGCTTACGTAACAAAACATATAAAAGAAAACGAGTAAGTTAACACCCGAAACAACGATAATACTAAGATATTATTAACAAATAAATGTTAAAAGATCATATATGATATAATATTAATGTATATGATTATTGTATAATTTAATAACAATTATTTCACCATTATACAAAATTTTAACCTACCCCAATCAAGGAAAAGTACAAGTTAAGGGTTTATTTCACAATCTCTTCATTATCCGAGGTTATTTATAAGTAATAATCTACTGGGATTTCTTTATCATACACATCCATGTTTCTTAAAAATGTATTTCAAAACTTTTTTACTATTTACATCAATATGGTTTAAACCCTTGTTTTACTTTTTATAAGAGTTTTATAAAAGAATCTTTCCGTCGTTTTCGAAGCAAGGTTCTTTTTAACCTTTTCGACAGAATTAAGGTAAGAATTTTTTTTAACTTATACGGAGGGTGTGGCTTTTTTCCACCATTATAAAATCATCTAAGCTTCCCTTACAAGATTATAAGAATATTTTCAAAGAAAATGTTTTATTTTATAAATATATGACTCTTAAATGATTTCAAAATAGAAAGAAATATTTCTCTAAAAAGAGTTTTGATTTCATCTATGGCAACATCCTTTGATGAATTTTACGCTTACTTGATGTTGATTTATTATGTTACAAAACTTCTGTATTGTATTGAAGGTTTTGTGATATGTTTGACTGTGGATGTGTTATTTTTATACCATTCATAGTTTTTGGATGAAGTATTTACATTTCATATGCTAGTTTTAATACGAATGTTTATGTTATGTTTAAACCTTTTCATATGGGAATGCATTGGACTTAATATGTGATGGGTGGAGCCCGCTATAACTCCTCAATGAATTGGTAGGTCTCATGAGACAAACTAGTCTCTTGGCACAAAGCCTTGAAAAAATCTTATTTGTAGTATTGGCACGAGGCCTTGGATATGTGGTTATGATAGTCTGGAATTATGCATTCCATCATTATCAAAGTGGTTATTGATATTGCATGTGATTATTCGATTAGTAGAATATCCATGTGAATAAGTAAATGACATTATTTCATTTTTTCCATACTATTCTGAAGTTCAATTTGAAAAGGCTTTTCTT
Organism: Viscum album; assembly: GCA_963277665.1. Lineage (NCBI taxonomy): Eukaryota > Viridiplantae > Streptophyta > Magnoliopsida > Santalales > Viscaceae > Viscum > Viscum album. The sequence goes on from OY728135.1 coordinate 21,437,676, forward strand.
TTAGTTATACATTTCCTTACATGTTTATTCTTATTTATGAATGTTTCCGCTATATTGTTATCCATACTGGGCATTTGAGCTCACCCCTTTCAATGTTTTATTTTTCCCAGGATGTGAAGAAGTAATTTATGAATGACCTGCAGAGATAGTATGTGGGGATATGAGTGTGGACTATGAAGAAAATATATTCTTGTAGTTTTCATTTTTATGATGTAATGTAAGACTTATGAATATATCTAGTGTTTCCAAGGCTACTAAACTAATCGGTCTTTCGAGATTTGATCTTTCTTCTGATAATGCCAATGTTATGTAATAATGCACCGACTCTAGGTAACTAGGGTTGGGGCCTTACAGTTGGTATTATAGGATGTTTAGTACAAACCTTGGAAGCTAGATTTAGATAAACTCTGATTAGAGCACATAGACCTAAGATGGAATTTGAGGATTAGTATAGAAGAACTTCCTAGAATTTTGGTATTGTAGAGATTTTGTGAGTTTTTCGAGCAATACATCCCTGTCTGGATACGAGCAGGTAGAGGCCGCTCTGGCACAGATGTACCTAGGGGTAAAACCCGAAAACACCACTTAGAGCTAGACTCAAACGGGAACTGGTGCACGACAACGGGCCTTGCTGCACTCTTGGTTACGACACTCCCAGGGGATATGCTTAGGATAACTCTCATTTTCATTACAAATCATTATAAAGGGTTTATGAGTATATAATTCCTCAAATAAAACATTTTTATGATTACAGATTATATCTATAAATAGTTCAATTGATGTTAAGTGTTTTATAAGTATGGAATTATGTATTTTGATTCATAAACTGATCTAGTTTATGCCATTGTTAAGAAATGGCGCCTAGTGGAATAAATGGAAACCGTATTAATGCACACACTCTATGTAGGGATTTCCCACCTGCTCAAGATAGTTACAGTGGATCTGGTGATGCAACTGGTGCCGATCAGCTAATCACCATACTGGGACAACTCACTCAGGTTATGAATAATAACCTTACCCGTATGGTGCACCCTGATCCGCAGTATGGAGGATCAATGTTAGATCGATTCATGAGGCAAAAACCACCAACGTTAAATGGGAGTACAAATCCCTTAGTATCTGAGCAATGGATAAATTCCCTAGAGAAAATATTTCAGGCTTTGGGGAGTAGTGAAAAGGAAAAAGTTATCATGGCAGTTTACCACCTCACTGGAGATGCTGATCAATGGGGGTAATTGATTCAAAACATGAAGCAAGATGATGAAGTATAAAATATGGAATAGAGGCAGTTCAAAGATCTGTTTTTAGAAAAATACTTTCCTTGTGACCATCGAGTAGATATGGAAATGCAATTTCTGTGTCTGAGACAAATGGAGGATGAGAATGTCGCAAAGTATGAGGCTAAATTTACAAGGATAGCAAGGTATGTTGGAGATTATATACGTAACCCAAGAAGTAATATTAATCGTTTCATTGATGGGTTAAAACCATTTCTCCATCGAGCATTAGCCTCACAATCCTTCACATTGTACGAAGACATTGTCTCATGTGATATCAAGACATAAAAGGAATTCTCTAAGTATTGTGACTTTGAAGCAAAGCAAGAGAAGAAGAGATCTGCTGATCAATCTGGGAATGGAAATAAGGGGAAGAAGGGAAAGGTTGAATACCCATCCTGTGGTAAATGTGGGAAGGAACACCCCAGTACTTGCTTGAAGGGAATGGGTGTCTGCTACAAGTGTGGTGAAAAAGGCCACCAAGCTCGTGATTGCAAAGGGAAGAAGGAAGACATTCCGAAGACAGCATTTTGAACCAGGTAAGGGCATTACGAGTTTACTGTAATGCCTTTTGGATTGACTAATGCACACTCTATATTCATGGATCTGATGAATAGAGTTTTCAAGGAATATCTCGATGAATTTATTGTGGTATTTATTGATGATATCTTTGTATACTCTAAAAGCTACGAAGATCATGAAAGTCACTTGTGCATTATCCTGAAGACTCTGAGAAGAAATCAATTATATGGGAAGTTTAGCATGTGTGAATTCTGGCTTCATGATATTTCTTTTAATGAGCATATTATCTCTAAAGATGGAATATCTGTTGATCCTTATAAGATCAAGGCAATCCAAGAATTTCCAGCACCTATGATTATTACTGAGGTACGAAGTTTTATTGGTTTGGAAGGTTATTATTGACGTTTCATCCAGAATTTTGCCCGATTGGATAACCCATTAATGAAACTCACACGTAAAGGGGTTAAATTTGTTTGGAAAAAAGAGAGTGAAGAATGTTTTGAAGAACTGAAGAGAAGATTATTCAATGCTTCAATATTGACTCTACCATTGGGGAATGATGGGTTCATTATTTATAGTGATGCATCGAATAAAGGACTTGGTTGTGTCCTTATGCAAGAATTATAGGGTTATTTCCAATGAATCACGACAGTTGAAAATTCATGAGCAAAACTATCCTACTCATGATCTCGAGTTAGCAGCTGTGATCTTTGCTTTGAAGATATGGAGGCACTACCTCTATGGTGAAAAATGTGAGATTTATACTGATCATAAGAGTTTCAAGTATATTTTCTCACAAAAAGAACTCAACATGAGGCAAAGGAGATGGCTTAAATTACTCAAGGATTATGATTTCATGATACACTACCACCCAGGGAAGGAAAAAAAGGTGGCAGATGCTTTGAGCAGAAAAGACCATTGAGTTTTGAACAATATGAGAATTGAAAGGGATCCAATTTTCATGGATCTCGTAAAGATGGACATGGGAATAACCAGGGAAGGTGAAACATCAATTCATTTTCAAATGGTTTCCAAACCATATTTACTAGAAAGGATTAAGACTTATCAGAACGATGATGAAGAATTTCAAAAGAAGATTAAAGCTGTGAATGAAGGGAGATTGAGAGACTTTGTGTATGAAGATGGAATTTTTAAATTTGGGAAGAGACATTGTGTTCCCAATATACCTGATCTAAAAAGGGAATTGCTAGATGATGCTCATAGTTCCAATTTCTCTATACACCATGGGAGCACCAAAATGTATAGAGATTTGAAGGAACATTTTTGGTGGGACAACATGAAGAGGGAGATTGCTGATTTTGTGTCAATATGTATGGTTTGTCAACAAGTGAAAGCTGGTAGGCAACAGCCTGGAGGAGTCATGCAACCTCTTCCCATAACGGAGTTGAAATGGGAAAATATTACGATGGACTTTGTCGTGGTTCTACAAAAGACTCCTAGAAGGAACGATGCAATATGGGTCATTGTTGATCATCTTACTAAGTCAGCACATTTTCTTGCTATAAGAGAAGATCTACCACTGGAACGTCTAGCAAGACTATATATTGATGAAGTTGTGAGACTTCATGGAATACCCCTATTGATTGCTTCTGATCATGATCCTCGTTTTACTTCAAGATTCTGGAAAAGTATTCAGAAATCCTTGGATACTGAACTTCATTTGAGCACTACCTACCACCCTCAAACAGATGGACAATCAGAATAATCTATTCAAATCTTTGAAGACATGTTGAGATCCAGCTCCCTTGACTTTCAGGGTATGTGGGATCAATATTTACCTCTGGTAGAATTTTACGATAACAATATAATTCATTCGAGTATTCAGATGGCACCATATGAAGTGTTATATGGAAAGAGATTTCGAACACAAACCTGTTGGGATGACGTTGGTGAAAGAAAACCTGTAGGCCCAGAACTGCTGGAGGAAACGATGGAAAAGGTGAAGGTAATCCAAAATCACATCAAAGCAGCTCAAAGTAGGAAGAAGATCTATGCTGATAATCGAAGGAACGATTTGGAATTTGAATTCCGTGATCATGTTTTCCTGAAGGTATCTCCATGGAAGGGAGTCATACGTTTTGGTAAGAAATATAAATTGAGTCCCAGGTACATCGGAGCTTTTGAAATTCTAGAACGAATTGGGGATGTAGATTACTGATTGGCAATGCCACCAAGTCTCTCCAAAGTTCACGATGTGTTCCATGTATCTCTATTGAGGAAATACATGCCTGAACCAATGCATGTACTCACCTTTGAGGAACTAGAACTGGAACCCGATTTGTCTTTGTAACACCCCGAGATTTTATGAAAAATATTCTTTTTAATTTCATTAAAGTCTTGTGTTGTACGCTACACCAAAATGAGCTTACACAATAGGCATCCTTGCCTTGCCTTTCATTACACACAATCGCGACCTTCCTCGATAGCATGTGTAGTATGCAATAACAAGTTTCACTAAACAACAATATGCTATTAAAATATTATTACAACTAGCCGTTATGAATAGTAATAACCACTTTTTTAAATTTTTTAAATTTTATTTTTCAAAATGGACTTCATTTTTGGATTCGGAATATCAAAATTACCTTAGGGTGAAATTTTGGTACTTTTTGGATAACTTTCATTTTTTGATGAATAGTGAAAATTACTAAATTTTAATTAAAAACAATGTTTTTAATCGAAATAATTAATAGTGATAAATTATTAATTTGAGTGGTTTTAAATTATATTTGGAATATATTTTTACAATTTAATACAATGTTGGTCATTGTATGTAATTTCACATTTAAACCAGTCATAAACAAGTGTCAATCTTTTGATATTTATTAACTCTTAAGATCACGCTATTTGTTTTGACGATGGGAATTAATTTTTAAATTAATTAATGCAACCAATATGTTTTGAATTTGGTAAAATAGACATCATTTTTGAGTTCATAATATCAAATATATATTAGGCCTAATTTCTGGTATATTTCTGGAAACTTTCATTTTTTGATGAATAGTGAAACCACTAAGTGGTAGTTAAAAAAACTGAATTTTTCATAAAACATAATTTTACCGCTTCTGTGAGTGGAATTTCAAAAATCCGAGAGACACGGTTGATGTCAGTATGTAAAATGTGGTTCAATGAGATGAAAATAATTTTTGTTTAATAGTAACTTTTTACTTTTTTTACCACCGTTAAAAGTAAATAGGGTAATTAATGGTAAAGATGATATTATTATTACCCTAACACATGTCCTAATTTTATTGGATAATTTTAATTCGACCAAAAACAACTTTAGGAATAAAATATGAACATTTAGGTCCACTTGGATTAGATTAGGACATTTATTATTATTTAATTCAAAGAAGAGTTAAAAGAGTTAAAATCAAAGTTTATTTACTAAAACATTTCTAATATAGGGATTTACATAAGATAAATTCGACTATAAATATTCATTAGAAAGATAAAACCATTTCCTACATAATGGTATTTTATTTTTAATTTTTAGACATTAAATAATTTAATTTATTTATGACACAAATATGATGTAGTAATTATCTTATTAATGAAATATTGACATAATTGATGTTATAAATACCAAAATAAATGTAATTTGAGACATTTTATGAATTCCACTAATTTTATAGGTTAATATGACATGTTAGAATTGATTTAAGTAACGTTTTTAGAACTAAGAATTCTGTTATGAGTTTCAAAAAAATCAATTACTAAACAGTGTCCAAATTGACATCAAATAGTTTTTAAAACAAATATTATATTATTAATTGTTATTTTATTCCTAAAAGTCTAAGGTTCAGCCAAATGACATATTAATGGATATATATATTAATAATAAAAAACTTGGGGTTCGTTTGGCTGCTTATAGTAAGTTTATTAACCTTATAGTATAAGAACACAAGAAGACACGATAAAAGTAAAATTATTTAACTTAATGTTAAATCTAAATGATAAGGTTAAAATAGGAACCCAAACTTGTATAAATTATATTGGATGAGATTATTTAGACCCATCACTACCTTATCTTTGAAATAAATCAATTTTTATCTATTTAAAACCAAACATGACTTTATAATAAAATAATATTTTTAGTTTTTCCAAAGGAGCCCCTCTCCTCCCTTGTAAAAGGGAACCTCCTCCCCCTCTTCCTCACACCACTTTGAGCCTTCAAGCTCGGCCAAACCATGCCCATTTCTCCTCTCAACTTCCCTAGAAACATCCTAGAGGTTCTGGTCTTCCTCAAAGACCACTTTTAGTGCCCTAAAAGGAGATCTCAAAGAGGTGCTTCAAAGAAGAGGTAATGTATGTTACCGATTCTTTCGACTTTATTTCTTCTTCCACTTCTTCTTCTTAGGTTGTTTCATTATTAAGTAATAACATCAGTATCACTCATATACTGATATGTTATTATAAGTATGAAACAACTCTATTTCACCATCTATCCATACTACGGAAAATGAAATCACTGCGCGTGCGTACGTACGGAATACCGTCTCCACACCGTGGTGTAATCTATTTTCCACCACCACCTTACTTGGATGGGTATAATGGTGTACATAATAACTAAATATGATTATTTTAAAGTCATATTGATTCTGAAATATTATACATACACTCCAATACAATTCTACAATCATGTGAACGATATCATCTCTCGTGCATATGTACGGACAACCGTCTCCACGACGCGATGACATTCATTATCCACGTTAACCATTCATGAATGATTATAAAGTATATATAATAAGTAATAATGAAATATATGACATAATAATGATACTGTATTTATGTGTATATATATGTATGTTATCTACTTAATTCCATTCAACTCAATAAGGAATCGAAAATAGTGTTCATGTGTACGTACGGCCTACCGTCTCCATGAACGGTGTATTTCTTTCCATTTACTGATCTATTATATATATATATATATTCTGAATATATATTACATATAAATCATGTTTTATATTCTGTAATTAAGTAATCATGATCTAAGTAATCATATGAATAATTAGAAGTCAAAACACGGATGAAAAATGAAATGATTTTACCCAAAACGCTCTTTAACATGAAATTTACAAAAGAACGGGTAATATAAAGTCATAATTGAACCATATATGATATCATAACAATGAGTATGATTCTGTAATAAGTCAATGACATTATTTAAATCATTATATAGGAGGTTTGGACACTTACGAAGCAAATCAGACCTAAGGTAAGGGAAAATCTCACAATCTCAATTTTTATCCGAGATTGTTTATACTTCAGAATTTACTGGGGAATATTTATCATCCGCATCCATGTTTCCTCAATATGTAATATTTATATCCTTCTACAATAGTTTATATCCAATTTTACCCTTCGGTGAGTTTTTATTAAATGATATCAAAGGAATCTTTTTTCATTTTTCGTACGAGGTACTTTTTGACTTTTCTGACAAAAGTACGAGAAGAATGTTTTTTTAACTTATACGGAAAGAATGGATTTTTAAAAAATTATTTCCAAGAATATTCCTTTACAAGTTTCAAGTTTACTTTTAATCAACTTCTTTTATTTTAAAATTTTATGACATGTTAAGAAAGGAAAAAAAATTGAAGTAGAAAGGATATTTTCCTCAAGAATGGAGTTCAAGTGTTTTATCAAAATTATTTTCCATCTATGATAATATAGGGTTTTGTTTTTATCCCTATTATTACATTGATTTGACTATGTTGTGATGGAAATATATTTATGAATTCCTTTATCTTATATGAATTATTTTATGATGTCACGTTGTTTAAGATTCCTATTTTTATTACATGGGTTATGCTATGATGTATGGTTTATGATTTTGTGGCACACATAAGAATGGTATCATTAAGAGATGGGTGGGACCTATATCTACCTCCAAGGCATTGGGTAAAGATTATATATCTCATGATATATACATGGCTGAAATGGTAGGTTAAACCGTTTCAGTTAAACATGACTGAAACGAGGAGTGAACTCGGTTCAGAAATGGAATTTTTCCACTAAGATAGTCTTGGAAATGAGTCTTGACTAATAAGAAATGATTCTGTATGATTATGTGTGTATGCCACAAAGTTTCATGTTTTAAGTTATGATTATTGGGATTACATTTCACTACTATGATTTATCCCATGTTATGATATTATGATCTCTTTTGCAGGTTAAGATTTCCAAAATGTTATGTTCTCATGAATATGATGTGATTGATATTTCTTTTGATTACCCTTACAGAGCATTTTAGCTCAACCTTTTATGTTTTATTTTCCCCAGGAAATAAAGAATGGTTTTAGGTAAGAAAAAAAGGGAAGATCTTTATGGGATATGTTGATGATCTTTCACCATGATTAGAAGATTACGATCTGAGTTTCCAAAGACACTAAACCATTACGGTCCTTGTGTGTATGTTTTTGTTGTGTACTAAGTATTCTACAAAAGTAATGTAATTTCCATGTACGTCAAGATTAGGGTCTCTACAGTTGGTATCAGAGGAAAGGTTTAGTAAACCTTTGGAAACTAGGATGCGTGAACATTAGTGAGATCCCTAGAGATATTTCTAAGGTATGTCTAGGGATTCCCCTAAGGTTAAGTATAAGTATAAGTTATAGTAATAGAATTACGGTAACCCAAGATGTTAGATATTGAAGTTACTCCCCATTTATTATATTGTTTTCCCTAGCGTGATTTTTTTCCACTCACACTATTCTTTTGGGTTTTAGATGATGGTTGGAACCCGAAGGAACCGTGTTGATCAATGTAATGGACAATGCAATGATTGTCCTCCTGAAAAAACAAATGTTATGGGAGATGGAGTGAAAAATATTATTGAAATACTTACACAAGCTATGAATCATTATGTACTTCCAAATGAGCAGAGAAGGGAACAATATTCTATTGAGTCCTTCATGAGGAAACGTCCACCTTCTTTCAGTGGGTCTTCTGATCCACTTGTTGTTGAACAATGGATCAGTACTACTGAAAAGATATTTTCAGTTCTTCAATGTTCTGAACATGATAAAGTCATCTTAACAGTGTATCGTTTGGAAGGTGATGCTGATCAATGGTGGAATCTTATCAAGAATACGAGGCCAAGATATGAAATTGAGTCCATGGAATGGGACGAGTTCAAGAACTTATTTTTCAATAAGTACTTCCCTAGTATTCTTAGAACAAAGTTGGAGAAGGAGTTTATTGAACTAAAGCAAAAGGATGATGAATCTGTTGGTATATACGAAGAAAATTTTACAAGGCTTGCAAGGTATGCATCTGGAATTGTCATCCAACCTGAAAGTAAAGTTGATCGATTCTTCAGTGTCTTAAAACCAAATCTTTGAAGGGCATTAGCTATAATAGACTTCAGTAGCTATGAAGTAATTGTACGTTGTGCTATCAAGGTAGAAATGGAAGTTGGTGTTACTTATCCAACTCATAGTTTTGACAAGAAATGAAAGATCGAGTTCAAGGAGAAATCTCAGAATAATTGTGAAAAGAAGATGAATGTTTCCTTATGCTCGAAGTGTGGAAAGAAGCATGGTGGAGATTGTCTTAAAGGGACTAGAAAATGTTTTAAGTGTATAAAAGAAGGTCATCGATAAGTTGAGTGTCTATGTAATGAAAAAAGGGTTTCTAATGATGTGAATAAAGAAAAGACTGCAGAGAATGCACCACCAATGCTTCAATGATACAAGTGAAAGGAAATGGGGCATTATGCTGATAAATTCCCTAATCCAAGGGTAGGTGATGATCGACATGAGCAACCACTTAAGGAAAAGGACAAAGGGAAGTCACATGTGATCACTATTGGCGATGTTGATTATGACAACGATGTGGTGGAATGATTAAGTGTTTATATAATGGGATTCCAAAATAATGTTGTATATAGTATCATGGAATATTGGAATATTTATGTGTTGGTATATTGTGGTTTTCAATAATTTTATGGTACCGATAACCATGGAAAGTGATTGAGATATTTTTTGGAAAAAAGATGATTTGTGCATAATGAAGGGATAAGGAAAAAATGAAATGGTTGACAATATTCATAAGCTCATGAATGATATAAGGAAATAGTTAAATCATGGTTTTAGGTTTTCATATGTGAAAAGAGTTAACTTTTGACACCACTCATGTTTTCACTAAGATTTAATGGGTATTCATTTTTCAAGATAATACATGATTAAGGCCTACGAATGTATGGAATGTGACCAACAAGACATATCTCATGATATATGGGGATCAACAATTGTACTAACATGCTATTTGTATGAACTCTTTGGTTTATTTTTCACTATAATATGAGAATAGACAACATTATTTTGGATAATCCTAAAGATTGGAATGGATTATGTTGGACATAAGATAGTATTGTTTAAGGATAGAAGTTTTTTCGATATTATTTATGGGATGTTATAGTAATGTAGTTTTAGAAAAAGGACAACCTGCAGGATGGGCGATAGCCCATCGCGTTGGACAAGGATGTGGGAATCGAACCCACAACCGAAGTGCGACTGGCCTTTATTGCCTACCACTGGCCTACAGGAAGTCCTTGTTTAGTAGAAACTAGTTTTATTATATTAAGCAGTCTGATATATGAAGTATAAGTCCATTTTAGGAACCATATATGATTAATCTCACTATAGATGGACTTATGTATTTATTGATAACTTTTCTAACCATTTGTTTGAGATAGATGGAATGACCCATCATTCTATCACATGATCTGCAAACACATCACAAATGACAAATTCAACTTAATTTCATTAAGAGATGAAGTGGAAATTGTCCAATGAACGACCAACGGTGAGACTCTACCAAAATCACGAAAGTATTTCTTCTAATTCCAATTTCATCAACTTTAGGGAAATGATCTTGAGAACCAAAAATGTTGTCCTAATGCTCTTATATCTGATGAATCAGATGGTACCTTAAATCGTCACAAATTTATGGCTTTGTGGTTGCTGGCTTTTCCATAGTCATGTTCTCTACAACTCTCCATCAGAACATGATGGTTAGATTTCTCTTCCATATCCATATTTTCACCTAGGTGGAAACCCAGTGATTAGTTTATTTGGGTAACTGTTACGTTTCATACATTTGTTTTTAAAGATTTGTTTTGGTATTTTTTTTACGATGTGGGTTTCTATTAAAGAAACTTTCGAGTAGTAAACCATTTATAACCCCGACGAATTTCGAGGGCAAAATTCATTTTAAGGGGGGTAGAATGTAACACCCCGAGATTTTATGAAAAATATATTTTTTAATTTCATTAATGTTTTTTGTTGTACGCTACACCAAAAGGAGCTTAAACAACGTTAATCCTTGACTTGTCTTGCAATACACACAATCGCGACCTTCCTCAATAGCATGTGTAGTACGCAATAACGAGTTTCACTAAACAACAATATGCTATTAAGATATTATTAAAACTAGCCGTTATGAATAGTAATAACCACTTTTCAAAATTTTTTAAGTTTTATTTTTCAAAATGGACTTCATTTTTGGATTCGGAATATCATAATTAGCTTAGGGTGAAATTTTGGAACTTTTCAGATAACTTTCATTTTCTGATGAATAGTGAAAATTACTAAATTTTAATTAAAAACAACCTTTTTAATCGAAATAATTAATAGTGATAAATTATTAATTTGAGTGCTTTTAAAGTATATTTAGAATATATTTTTACAATTTAATACAATGTTGGTCATTGGATGTAATTTCACATTTAAACCAGACATAAACAAGTGTCAAACTTTTGATAGTTATTATCTTTTAAGAACACGTTGTTTGTTTTGACGACGTGATTTAATTTTTAAATTAATTAATAAAACTGATATGTTTTGAATTTGGTAAAATAGACATCATTTTTGAGTTCATAATATCAAATATAGCTTTGGACTAATTTTTGGTATTTTTCTGGAAACTTTCATTTTTTGATGAATAGTGAAACCACTAAGTGGTAGTTAAAAAAACTGAAATTTTCATAAAACATAATTTTACGGCTTCTGTGAGTGGAATTTCAAAAATCCAAGAGACACGGTTGATTTCAGTAAGTAAAATTTGGTTCAATGAGAAGAAAATAATTTTTGGTTAATAGTAACTTTTTACTTTTTTTTACCACGGTTAAAAGTAAATAGGGTAATTAAGGGTAAAAATGATATTATTATTACCCTAACACATGTACTAATTTTATTGGATAAGTGTAATTCTACCAAAAACAACCTTAGGAATAAAATATGAACATTTAGGCCCACTTGGATCAGATTAGGACATTTATTATTATTTAATTCAAAGAAGAGTTAAAAGAGTTAAAATCCAAGTTTATTTACTAAAACATTTCTAATATAGGGATATACATAAGAGAAATTCGACTATAAATATTCATTACAAAGATAAAAATCTTTCCAACATAATGGTATTTTATTTTTAATTTTTAGACATTAAATAATTTAATTTATTTATGACACGATGATGATGCATTAATTATCTTATTAATGAAATATTGACATAAGTGACGTTATAAATACCAAAATAAATGTAATTTGAGACTTTTTATGTATTACACTAATTTTATAGGTTAATTTGACATGTTATTATTGATTTTATTAACATTTTTCGAACTAATAATTCTGTTATGATTTTCACAAAAATCAATTACTAAATAGTGTCAAAATTGACATAAAATAGTTTTTAAAACAAATATTATATTCTTAATTTTTATTTTATTCCTAAAAATATAAGGTTCAGCCAAATGACTTATATAAGGTTATATATATTAATAATAAACAACTTGGGGTCCTTTTGGCTGCTTATAGTAAGTTTATTAACCTTATAGTATAAGAACACAAGAAGGCACGGTAAAAGTAAAATTATTTAACTTAATGTTAAATCTAAATGATAAGGTTAAAATAAGAACTTAAACTTGTCTAAATACTATTGGATGAGAGGCTTTCGACCCATCCACACCTTATCTTCGAAATAAATCAATTTGGAGCCATTTAATACCGAAAATGACTTTATAATAAAATAATATTTTTAGTTTTTCCAAAGGAGCCCCTCTCCTCCCTTATAAAAGGGCACCTCCTCCCCCTCTTCCTCACACCACTTTGAGCCTTCAAGCTCGTCCAACCCCTGCCGCTTTCTCCTATAAACTTCCCTAGAAATATCCTAGAGGTTCTGGTCTTCCTCAAAGACCAATTTTAGTGCCCTAAAAGGAGATTTCAAAGAGGCGCTTCAAAGAAGAGGTAATGTCCGTTACCGATTCATTCAACTTTATTTCTTCTTCCACTTATTCTTCTAAGGTTGTTTCATTATGATGTAATAAAATCATTATCACTCATATAATGATATGTTATTATAAGAATGAGACAACCCTATTTCACCATCTATCCATCCAACGGAAAACGAAATCACCGCGCGTGCGTACGTACGGAATAACGTATCCACGTCGTGGTGTAATCTATTTTCCACCTCCACCTTACTTGGATGGGTATAATGGTGTACATAATAACTATATATGATTATTTTAAAGTTATATTGATTCAAAAATAGTATACGTACACTACAATACAATTACATGATCATGAGAACGATATCATCGCTCGTGCGTACGTACGGACTACCGTCTCCATGACGCGATGAGATTGATTCTCCACGTTAACCATTAATGAATGATTATAAAGTATATATAATAAGTAATAATGAAATATATGACATAATAATGATACTAGATTTATGTGTATATATATGTATGTCATCTACTTAATTCTATTCAACTCAATAAGGAAACGAAAACAGCGTTCATGCGTACGTACGACCTACCGTCTCCATGAACGGTGTATTTCTTTCCATTTACTGATCTATTATATATATGTATATTCTGAATATATATTATATATAAATCATGTTTTATATTCTGGAATTAAGTAATCATGATCTAAGTAATCATATGAATAATTACAAGTTAAAACACGGATGAAAAATGAAACGATTTTACCCAAAACACTCTTTAACATGGAATTTACAAAACAACGGGTAATATAAAGTCATAAGTTAAACATATATGATATAATAACAATGAGTATGATTCTATAATAATTCAATGACATTATTTAAATCATTATACAGGAGGTTCAGACACTTACAAAGAAAATCGGACCTAAGGTAAGGGAAAATCTCGCAATCTCAATTTTTATCTGAGATTGTTTATACTTCAGAATTTACTGGGGAATATTTATCATCCACATCCATTTTTCCTAAATATGTACTATTTATATCCTTATACAATATTTTTTATCCAATTTTACCCTTTGGTGAGTTTTTAGTAAAAGATATGAAAGGAATCATTTTTCATTTTTCGTACGAGGTACTTTTTTACTTTTTCGAAAAAAGTACGAGAAGAATATTTTTTTAACTTATACGGTATGAATGGATTTTTATAACATTATTTCCAAGAATATTACATTGCATGTTTCAAGTTTATTTTTAATCAACTTCTTTTATTTTAAAATTGTATGACATGTTAAGAAAGGAAAAAAAAATTTGAAGTCGAAAGGATATTTTCCTCAAGAATGGAGTTCAAGTGTCTTATAAAAATTATTTTCCATCTAAGATAATATCGGTTTTTGTTTCAATCCCTATTATTACATTGATTTGACTATTTTGTGATGGAAATATTTTTATGAATTCCTTTATCTTATATGAATTGTTTTATGATGTCACGATGTTTAAGATTCCCATTTTTATTACATGGGTTATGCTATGATGTATGCTTTATGATTTTGTGGAACATATAAGAATGGTATCATTAAGAGATGGGTGGGACCTATATCTCCCTCCAATGAATTGGGTAAATATTATATATCTCATGAGATAGACATGGATGGAATGGCAGGTTAAACAGGTTTAATGAAACAGGACTGAAACGAGGAGTGAACTCGGTTCAGAAATGGACTTTGTCCACTAAGATAGTCTTGGCAGTGAGTCTTGACTAATAAAAAATGATTCTATATGATTATGTGTGTATGCCACAATGTTTCATGCTTTAAGTTATGATTATTGGGATTACATTTCACTACTATGATTTATCCCATTTTATGATATTATGATCTCTTTTGCAGGTTAAGATTTCCAAAATGTTATGTTCTTATGAATATGATGTGATTGATATTTCTTTTGTTTACCCTTACTGAGAATTTCATCTCACCCTTTTATGTTTTCTTTTCCCCAGGATATAAAGAAAGGTTTTAGGTTAGAAAAAAAAGGGAAGATCTTTATGGGAGATGTTGAAGATCTTTCACCATGATTAGAGGATTATGTTCCAAGTTTCCAAAGACACTGAACCATTACAGTCCTTGTGTGTGTGTTTTTGTTATGTACTAAGTATTCCGAAAAAGTAATGTAATATCCATGTACATCAAGCTTAGGGTCTCTACAGTCTTATTGCGAAGAGCCCGTCAAGATTCTCGATACAAGAGAAAAAGTACTGAGAAACCGGACAACGCGTCTAGTAAAAGATTTGTGGAGAAACCATAAGATGGAAGAGGCAACGTGGGAGCCCGAGGAACTTATGATGAAGAACCACCTGAGAATTTTCTTGCAGTAGTATTCTAGAAATTTCAAGGATGAAATTATTTGAAGGATTGGAGAATGTAACACCCCAAGCTTCTACGGTATGCTTCTCTTTGAATAATGCAATAGCGTGTGTTGTACGCAACATCAAGTTCTAACACATACCACAACCGATCAAACTAGCCGTTATGAATAGTAATACCTACTTTTTATAATTTTATAAATTTTAACTCTCAAAATGGACTTCATTTTTGGATTTGGAGTATCTAATTTATCTTAAGGTGAATTTTGGTAGTTTTTAGATAACATTAATATTTCAATGAATAGTGAAAATTTCTAAATTTTAATTAAAAACAACATTTTAAATCAAAATAATTAATAGTGATAAACTATGAATTTGAGTGGTTTTAAAATATATTTAGAATATATTTTTACCATTTAATACAGTTTTGTTCATTGTACATAATTTCACAATTAAACCGAACATAAACAAGTATCAATCTTTTGATATTTATTATATCTTAAAAACACGCTTTTTGTTTTGACGGTGGGAATTAATTTTAAATTAATTTCTTCCACTTCTTTGTTTTCAATTTGGAAAAATGTATTCCATATTTGGAATCAGGATGTTCAAATTTTTTAAATAGGTAACTTTTATTTTTAGACATTTTGAATAATTACTTCGGTAAATATTTTATTTACCATGGTTAAAGGGTAAATCCGGTAAATAAGGGTAAAACAATAATATTATAATAATAACCAATTACCCTAAAACGTGTCCTAAACTTATTGGTTGATACATTTCTGACCATGGGAATATTTGGGTCGATTGTGGACCCCTTGGTTCCACTTTTAAGTGATAGGGACACTTTATTTTAATTAAGTTAAAATGAATACAAAAATAACACAAGCATATATTGTTTCAAAAAACAATTTTTACATAGGGTTATGTATGTTGGATTTTCGACTATAAATATTACATATAAAGATAAAATGATTTCCCACATAATGGTATTTTATTTATAAATTTTAGACAGTAAATAATTTATTTTATTTTTGACACAATGGTGATACAGTAATTACCATAATAGTGAAATATTAAAATGATTAATATTGTAGATACCAAAATAAATATAATTTGAGACTTTTTATGAATTAAACTAATTATCTAGGTTAATATGACATGTTAGGAATGAATTAATTAATTGTTTTCGAAGTAATCATTTTGTTATGAGTTTTACACAAATCAATTATTGAATAGTGTCAAAATTGACAAAAAAGCGTTTTTAAAACAAATATTATATTATTAATTGATATTAAATTCATAAAAATATAAGGTTCATAAAAGAGAATTATATCATGATAGGTGTATCATTAATGGACCACTTATGGGTCTCTTGGATATATATAGTATGTTTATATACCATATAATATAAAAATACAAAGAGACATTGTAAAAGTGAAACTAATTAACTAAGAGTTAATACTTAAAGATAAGGTTAATATAGTAACCCAGACCTATCTAAATTCTATTGGTTGAGTGGTTTTCGAACTATCACCACCTTAACATTTAAATAATCCACTTTGGAGCCATTAGATACCGAATATTAATTTATTATAAAGTAATATTTCTAGCTTTTCCAAAGGTACCCCTCACCCCTCTTATAAAAGGGCACTCCACCTTCTCATTAATTCACACCATCAAAGCCTTTTGGATCATCCAAACTCTTCCCACATACTCTCTCAACTTCCCTAAATTCATCCTAGAGTGCTTCCTTTAGTCATAAATCCAACCTAAGAGCCCTTTTGATCAAATCAAAAGGAAGAACCCGAAGAAGAGGTAATGATTTCACCACCCTTTTCCAAGTTCTTTTCTTCTTCCACTTCTTCCTTCTTTGTTATTACCATTATAAAATAATAACTCCAGTATCTTATATATACTTTGATGTTATTATAAATATGGTACAACCATATTCAGTATTCTATCCATCCTTTGAATAACATGTCACCATACGTGTGTACGTATGACTTACCGTCTCCACGTCGTGGTGTAATTGTTAGTCAATAAATTATTATTTGGAAGGGTATAATAATGATGTTTAACACATGTAAATAATAAATATAACATGATAATGATTCTTTATATATGATATAACATCCAATTATATATTATTTTAATATCAAAAAAATGATATTGTCGCTCGTGCATATGTACGGACTACCGTCTCCATGAACGCGATGAGATTCATTATCCATCGTATCCATTCAAGTATAATTCTCATTTGATGATAAATAATAGTATCTAAGGACTTGATATCGTTCTGGATATGATTAATATACAACCTATCCAGGAAAAACACATCTTATGTAACAAAACATATAAAATAAAACGAGTAAGTTAACACCTAAAACAACGATAATTCTAAGATATTATTAACAAATCAATGTTAAAAGATCATATATGATATCATATTAATGTATATGATTATTGTATAATTTAATAACAATTATTTCACCATTATACAGGAGGTTAACCTACCCCAACCAAGGAAACGTACAAGGTAAGGGTTTACTTCACAATCTCTTCATTATCCGAGGTTGTTTATACGTAATAATCTACTGGGATTTCTTTATCATCCACATCCATGTTTCGTAAAAATGTATTTCAAAACATTTTTACTATTTAAAAGAATATGGGTTAAACCCTTGTTTGAATTTTTATAAGAGTTTTATAAAGGAATATTTCCGTCGTTTTCCAAACAAGGTGCTTTTTAACCTTTTCGACAGAATTAAGGTAAGAATGTTTTTTTAACTTTTACGGAAGGTGCGGCTATTTTCCACCGTTATAAAATTGTCAAATCTTCCCTTACAAGATTATAATAATATTTTCAAAGAAAATGTTTTATTTTATAAATATATGACTCTTAAATGATTTCAAAAGAGAAAGAAATATTTCTCTAAAAAGAGTTTTTATTTCATCTATGTAAACATCCTTTGATGGATTTTATGCTTATTTGAAGTTGATTTATTATGATACAAAACTTATGTATTGTATTGAAGGTTTTTTGATATGTTTGACTGTGGATGTGTTATTTTTATACCATTCATAGTTTATAGATGAAGTATTTACATTTCGTATGCTATTTTTAATACAAATGTTTATGATATGATTAAACATTTTCATATGGGAATGCATTAGACTTAATATGTGACGGGTGGAGACTGCTATAGATCCTCGATGCATCGGTAGGTCTCATGCGACAAACTAGTGTCTTGGCACAAGGCCTTGGCAAAATCTTATTTGTAGTCTTGGCACGAGGCCTTGGCTATGTGGTTATGATAGTCTGGCATTATGCATTCTGTCATTATGAAAGTGGTTATTGATATTGCATGTGATTATTTGATTAGTAGAATATCCATGTGAATAAGTAAATGGAATTATTTAATTTTTTCCATACTATGTTGAAGTTCAGGTTTAAAATACTTTTGTTTTAGTTATACATTGCTTTGAATTTTTATTCTTATTTCTGAAAGTTTCATCTATATTGTTATCCTTATTGGGAATTTGAGCTCACCCCTTTCAATGTTTTATTTTTCCTAGGATGTGAAGAAGTAATTTATGAATGACCTGCAGGGATAATATGTGGGGATATGAGTGTGGACTATGAATAAAAGATGGTGTTGTAGTTTTCATTTTTATGATGTAATGTAAGACTTAGGAATATATCTAGTGTTTCCAAGGCTACTAAACTAATCGGTCTTTTGAGATTTGATATTTCTTATGATCATGCTAATGTTATGTAATAATTCACCGACTCTAGGAAATTGGGGTCGGGGCATTACAGATATTAAATAAGTTAATTTATTTATGACAAAATGGTGATGCAGTAATTGCCTAATTAATGAAATATTAAAATAATTGATATTATAAATATAAAAATAAATGTAATTTGAGACTTTTTATGAATTCCACTAATTTTATTGGTTAATATGACATATTAGGATTTATTATATAAATTTATTTCTATGTAATAATGCTATTATGAATTTATCAAAGACAAAATATCCAATAGTTTCAAAATTGACATAAAAGAGGTTTTAAAACAAATAATATATTATTAATTTATATCTAATTCTTAAAAATCTATGTTTCGGACAAGAGACTTATATAATGATAGGTTTATCATTAATACACCACTTGGGGGTCTCTTGGAGTTATATAGTAAGTTTATTAACTATATAATATAAAAATACAAAGTGACATAGTAAGTGTCAAACTAATTTACTAAGTGTTAAAACTAAAAGATAAGTTTAATATAATGACCCAAACGTGTCTAAATTATATTGTTTGAGTGGTTTTATCCTCATACCCACCTTAACCCTTAAATAATCCAATTTGGAGCCATTAGAAACCGAATATGAATTTATTATAAAATAATATATCTAGCTTTTCCAAAGGTGCCCTCACCCCTCTTATAAAAGAGAACTCCCCCTTCTCACTAATTCACACATTCAAAGCCTTTTGGCTCGGCCAAACCCTTCCCTAATACTCACTAAACATCCCTCACTTCATCCTAGAGGCCTTAATTTGATCAAAAATCCATCCTAAGGAGCCCTTTTGATCAAATCAAAAGGAAGAACCCGAAGAAGAGGTAATGTTTTCACCACCCTCTTTCAAGTTCCTTTCTTCTTCAACTTCTTATTTCTTTGTTTTTCCCATTCTAAAATACTAACTCCAGTATATTATATATACTATGATGTTATTATAAATATGGTACAACCATATTCAGTATTATATCAATCCTTTGAATGACATCTCACCATAGGTGCGTACGTTCGACTTGCCATCTCCACGTCGTGGTGTAATTGTTATTCAATAAATTATTATTTGGATGGGTATAATAATGATGTGTAATTCATGAAAATAATAAATATAACATGATAATTATTTTGTATATATGATATACCATCCAATTATATATTATTTTAATATCGAAAGATTGATATTGTCGCTCGTGCGTACGTACGGACTACCGTCTCCACGAACGCGATGAGATTCATTCTACATCATATCCATTCAAGTATAATTATCATTTTATGATTTAAAATTAATGTTTAAGGACTTGATATCATTCTGAATATGAATAAGATACAACCTATCCATGACAAACATGTCTTACATAACAAAACATATAAAAGAAAACGAGTGAGTTAACATCCGAAACGACGATAATACTAAGATATTATTAACAAAGAAATGTTAAAAGATCATATATGATATCATATTAATGTTTATGAATCTTGTATAATTTAATAACAATTAGTTCACCATTATATAAGAGGTTAACCTACCCCCAACCAAGTAAAAGTAAAAGGTATTGGTTTTTTTCACAATCTCTTTATTATCTGAGGTTATTTATACGTAATTATCAATTGGGACCTCTTTATCATCTAAATCCATGTTTCTTAAAAATGTATTACAAATAATTCTTAATATATTAAAGGCTATGGTATAAAGTCATTTATACCCTTTTTTACTTTTTATAATAAGTTTAATATGGAATCTTTCTATCGTTTTCCAAACAAGGTCCTTTTTAATTTTTCGACATAATTAAGTTAAGAATGTTTTTTTAACCTATACGGCAGGTGTGGCTATTTTCCACCGTTATAAAATTGTCGAAGATTCCCTTAGAAGCTTATAAGAATATTTTAAAATAAAATGTTCTATTTTATAAATATATGACTCTTAAATTATTTCAAAATAGAAAGAGATATTTCTCTAAAAAGAGTTTTGATTTCATCTATGTCTACATCCTTTGATGGATTTTATGTTTATTTGGAGTTGATTTATTATGATACAAAACTTCTATATTGTATAGATGGTTTTGTGATATGTTTGACTATGGATGTGTTATTTTTATACCATTCATGGTTTATGAAGAATGTATTGACATTTCGTATGCTAGTTTTAATACGAATGTTTATGTTATGATTAAACCTGTTCATATGAGGAGTGAATTGGACTTAATAAGTGATGGGTGGAGCCCGCTATAGCTCCTCGATGCATCCGTGGGTCTCATTAGACAAACTAGTGTCTTCACACAAGGCCTTGACAAAATCTTATGTCTAGTCTTGGCACAAGGCCTTGGCTATGTGGTTATGATAGTTGGGAATTATGCATTCCATCATTATGAAAGTGGTTATTGATATTGCATGTGATTATTTCACTAGGAGAATATCCATGTCAATAAGTATATCTCATTATTTCATTTTATTTCTGCCATATTATGCTGAAGTTCAAGTTTTAAAAGGCTTTTGTTTTATTTATACATTTACTTAAATGTTTATACTTATTTATGAAATTTTCCGCTATATTGTTCTCCATACTGGGCATTTGAGCTCACCCCTTTCTATGTTTTATTTTTCCCAAGATGTGAAGAAGTATTTTATAAATGACCTGTAGGGATAGTATGAGGGGATAAGAGTGTGAACTATGGAGACTATTTTGTTTTAGTTTTTCATTTTATGATGTAATGTAAACTTTATGAATGTATCTAGTTATTCCAAGGCTACTAAACTAATCGGTCTTTCGATACATGATCTTTCTTGTGATCATGACAATGTTATGTAATATTGCACCGACTCTGGATAACTGGGGTTGAGGCATTACATCCTCTACCTACCTTGCGATCCTCCAACAAGGATAATAATAAAGGACTGGTTACCCTTAACCCTCATCCTTCTCTCAACAAAGATGAGCCACTCACGCTCAACGAGAGATTCTCTCGACAGGAAGAGGAGATGAAAGAATTGAGGTGTCTTAATGTCGAGCTACTCCAGAGGAACCACCTTATTGAAAGTGCGTCCCAGGAGGGGCCAGATCAGGCACTCCCAGTAAGTGCACCTCAAAGACTAAGGTTTGCCCTGGAAAATGAAACACAGTCAGGGCTCCCATCCAACGAGGTGCCCGGCCCATACAACTACCTAAACATATATTCAGATAAATACCAAGAATTCCCTCCACTCAAAAAGCAACTAGAGTGAGTACACTTGAACCCTCCGAAGGTGCCACAAACGGCACACCCACCCATGGTGCCAGCCAATCTGGATCCTCAGGAAATGCCTCGGGCTACGCGTGCTAAGGACCGAGACCAACATGATGTAAACCAGGGTCTCACCAACACCATCGAGGCACTAACAACTCTATTGGAAGTGATGGAAGGTCAACGCGCTCCGATACAGCCAGATCGGAAACCCTACCCGGATTGGGTGAGCAACACACCGCCACTACCCAATTTTGGGAGCCCTGTATTCCCTATCATCAATGGATCAGGTGATCCAGAAAATCATTTGATGAACTACACATCCTATTGCGACCCTATGATGGGAACTCTGGAGCAACAAGAAGCAGTAAAACTCATATGCTTCGTACGGACCTTGCAAGGATCTACCTTCGTCTAGTATAGGAGTCTGTCAGCCCAGTCAATAAAGAGTCGGGAGGACCTTCGGCAGCAGTTCCTGTTCCACTTTAGCTCAACGTTTCCCAAGTCAACGGTAAGCGACCTCATGAACTGAAAGAAGATGGAGAACGATAGGGTCTTGGATTTCATCGCCAGATGGAAATGTCTGACTGATTCCCTGAACAGGCCAATGGCTCAAGAAGAGATGCTAGCCATATGCATCGATAATCTTAAAGATAAGCTGCAAACACTACTCATACCAGGGGAGTTCACCACTGGCTTTCGCCATCTCTTGGTCATTTCCTAGAGAATTGAGGACTCCCTACAGCGGACTAATTTGTTGTCCCGAATAGCCTCGCAGGCTCTTGCGAAAAGATCCCCTAGAGTTGAAGTGTCTGCTGTCACACTCAAGCCAGCCCCTATGCCAACTGCACCGCTCAGGCCTCCACCAAATCGTCAAGGGACTCCTACATATCAGCGGCCACCTCTGCCTAAACGACACTATCAGTGAGGACTGAAGAGGAACCATTTTGAGGAACGACGATAAAAATTATACTCGTTCCGAGACGATTACTACCTCCATGAACTGCAACTTGCTCCGCCTTCCAGAGCCGAGGAAACTTGAAGAGGTTTGCTACGATGACAGGCCAGATTACTGCCCCTACCATCGGATGTTGGGACATAGTATCTGAGAATTCTTCGTCTTCAAAGACCTCCTACAAAGGATGGTAGAATCCGGAAAAGTCGAGCTGGGACCACCCCCAGCACATGTGGCATGTATATCTACCACTGACTCTAACAAAGAGGAGGGGTGGTAAATAGTCACCAGCAAGCAGGGGTAGGAATTTGACAATTGGATGACTCGGAAGACTATCAACCATGCCCATGGCATACTCTGAGCTCAACTAGAGTAGCTGGTGTTGCCACCAATAGTCCCTGAAGCTACAGAACTGAAAGTATCGACCTCACAACCCTCCACGAGCCCGTCATCTGGGCGTAATCGAAGAAGGAGGAAACAATCACAAGAGGAGCAGTCCGCGATGGGGCCAATGTTAGTCCCAACCCTGGAAGATTATATGCCCTCGAATTTGGCACCACGGGCACCGACCCACCAAACGGCACCATCAGGGACAACCGACCAGGTTGACCTGTCAGAGGATGAAGAGCCAATCATTGGTTCTATTAACGTCATCCATCTTATGGAATCATTCCCTGACGAAGGGTATGGTTACAAACCTGAGTTCCCTTCACGAGGAGCCGAGAGGAGGAATCACAGAGTTAGGGGATACCAGGGGAGGCACAGTCGTGGCCGAAACCAACCCTATGGTTGGACCCCGGCCCATACCATTAGTATCGCAGAAACCCGTGGGAGATCACTTCAATGGACTCAGCAGGAGAAAGAATGCCCCTCCACCTCCACAAACAGCCACTCTGGCCCTATTGTTCTACAACACCCACCAGAGGAAGAACAAGTCTCTGGAAACTTAGTGCGCACAAACATACCGGACGTTCCAAGTCCTCAAAACGAGGGAACTCCATCGATATCCGACCCCGCAGCCGGTCCCTCCTCATCAAATGCTCCAGCCCCTAATGCACCCGCTAAGAATCTCCTACCAACAGAGAAGTGTCGGCCGCTGGGGCAGAAATACGATATCCTTAAGCAGATGGCATCAGTACCAGCCAAGCTGTCAATCCTCGATGCCCTAAGTCTGTCTGCAGACCTTAGGGAGGCGCTTAGAGAAGCTTTGATTAGCCCCAAGGAGTTTCAAGCCGAGGTAGCTGCCGCCAGAATTTACTGGATGAAGACTGACCTGGCTGAATGTAATGCGGTGATTTCCTTCACCGATAAAGATGAAGATTCCATCATGCAAGGACACATCAGTCCACTATATGTGTTCGGCACAATGAATGGTATTGAGATCCAAAAGTCTTTATAGACCATGGCTCTATAGTTAACCTCCTTCCCCTATGGACACTCCGTAAGTTGGGCTACAATGAGGATGACCTAATTCCATCGTCCACAACTCTGTTGGGTTACGACAAGAGTGATCAAAAACCAATGGGAAAAATTAAGATGAAAACCCATTTTGGTGACCTGGTAGCCTACATGGAATTTCTAGTGCTCCGGCAGAGCACAACATTCA
This sequence comes from Viscum album, assembly GCA_963277665.1. NCBI lineage: Eukaryota > Viridiplantae > Streptophyta > Magnoliopsida > Santalales > Viscaceae > Viscum > Viscum album. The sequence goes on from OY728135.1 coordinate 21,462,681, forward strand.
ATGCCATGCTAGGAAGGTCGTGGCTCCATAAGAACACGACCATTCCTTCATCCTACCACAAGTGTATCAAGTACTGCATCAATGGACAAATTGGAACATTGCATGCTGACAAGGACCCTTTCGACCTCTCTGAGTCACATTACATTGACACCGGGTTCTATGAGAAAAAGAAAAAGAAACCTTTGGTCGATGGTTTTGACTAGATCACCGCTCCAAATGGCCTTGAAACGGTTCCTGATGACCCCCTCAGCCTGCTTGGTAGAGATTATGTCCTGCCCATCAACCATGTTGAGAGTTGGAGTTCAAGAACGGACACACATTCGGATTTCCTCATGACTTCAGACACGATGGCCGAGAACGACAATGAGGGAATGTCCGCCAACCCACGATTTGGGGACGAATACTCAAGCGGGGATTCCCACGATGCCTCTCCCTCAAACCCTCGAAGGCTCAGACCAGAATCTCTCTCTTAATCGGATCAAGAATATAAGGACATGGGGGAAGAAGAGGGGGAATATCTTAGGGATTCAGCTCCTGCATTTGAGGAGGGTATCTCTACCACGGTGGATGAGCTCAGGGAAATAAACCTGGGTACTGAGGAAGATCTGAGGCCTACTCTCATTAGTGCAGCCATGTCCCCCAAGGAGAATGAGGTATATACCTCTTTCCTGAGGCAACATTGAGATTTTTTTTCCTAGAATTACACAGAAATGCCGGGACTCAATCTCGATGTGGCGACGCATCACCTGGGTCTTCTAGAAGACCACCGGGGCTATAAATAGGCCACCAGAAGGATGCATCCCTCACATGCATCCAAAATAGAGGCTGAAGTAGATAAGATCATTAAAGATGTCTTTATTAGGGAGGTCCAGTACCCTATTTGGTTGGCCAAGATCGTCCCTGTCAAAAAAATGAATGGAAAAATATGCGTCTGCATTGACTTTAGAGATCTCAATTGGCATTGTCCAAAAGATGATTTCTCAGTCATGATCACCAAATTATGAATCGATGCGATGGCCAGGTATGAGGCTATATCCTTCATGGATGTCTATTCTGAATATAATCAAATTAGGATGGCCTGAGAAGATGAAGAAGACACTACCTTCAGGGCCCCTCAAGGGGTATTCTGTTATAGGGTCATTCCCTTTGGTCTCAAGAATGTTGGCGCCACATATCAGCGTGCCATGCATCGGATCATTAAACCGTTCCTGGGGAAATTTGTTGAATGTTACGTTGATGACCTGGTGGTCAAGTCCAAATAGTTCTCAGATCACCTGTCAGACCTTGAGACCGTCTTCAAGGAACATTGATAGCATAGCTTGAAGATAAACCCCTTTAAATGCACCTTGGGGTTACCACAGGGAAATTACTTGGCTTCGTTGTACGCCATCGTGGCATCGAATTAGACCCTGAGAAGACAAAGGATATCCTTTTCCTTCCACCTCCCCGCAACCACACCGAGTTGAAGGGATTCCAAGGACACCTAGAAGATATTAGGCAGTTCATAGCCAACCTGGCAGGCAAATGTTTTCCCTTCACCCGGTTAATGAAGAAGGGGTTCATGTACCAATGGACGGATGACTGCCAAGAGGAGTTCGAAAACAAGAAGAAGTAATTCTTAATCCCACCGGTGCTCATGCCCCCTATTGAAGGGAGACCTCTCATCTGGTACGTGACAGAATTAGAGTGATCACTAGGAGCCTTCCTCGTACAAAAGAATGGTGTGGGAATTGAAAACAGTCTCTATTACCTCAGTCGAACCGTGATTGATGCTGAGACTCGATACTCAAATATAGAGAAGAGTTTTTTGGACTTGTTCTTCGCAGTTTAAAAGTTGCGACATTATCTGCAGCATCATGAGGTCCATTTGATCTCTCGGAGTAACCTGCTCAAGTACATCCTCTTCCACCCAATGATAACTGGATGCATATCCCGATGGGCGGTCATCCTGCAACAGTTTGACATTTGGTTTTTGCCTCAGAAATCCATCAAGGGTCAGGCATTAGAAAACATTCTGGATGATCACCCTTCGATAGGGACCACTACACTGGACGTTGAGCTACCTGATGAAGACATCTTCTTGGTTCAGGAAGAGTTCCCAGCATGGGAAATGTACTTTGACGGCGCATCCCAAATCCCAACCTGGAGGAGGATGGATGATCCCAGATTCAACAAAGTAGGTTTGGGAATAATACTCGTGTCCCCAGAAAAGGAAGTCTTTCAATATTACTTCCTCCTATCATAAGGGTGTATGAAAAATGAAGAGGAATATCAAGATCTCATTGCTGGCCTGGAACTCACACTCCAGGCACAAGTACAGCACCTTAAGGTAAAAGGTCACTCAGAACTGGTCATCAAGCAAGTCAACGGTGACTATGATATTAAAAAGGAGGAGTTAAACCCCCTGTTTGGCCATGTCCGAGGGTTAATGGAAGAATTCTCCACAAAACCAACATTGACCTATATTCCCCAGTCTCAGAACGCCCAGGATGATGCATTTGCTAATGCGGCCACAGCCGTAGCTGTCCTAGGCCGGGATGAAACGGTTATCAGTATTGCTCACCATCGAGTGGTATTGCCATTTGATTAGACCAAGACGGAATAAATCCATGAATTCAATCCTGTCCCCGAGGCATATGCTCCTGCCACATGCTGGATGACCCCCATTGTAAACTACCTTCAACGGGGAGAACTTCTATCAGATAGGGCAGAACGAGAGAAAATACTGAGAAGGGCAATAATCTTTATCCAATATGGTGGCGCGGGTCAGCAAGAGGTCCTCTACAAACGAGGCCTCGATGGAGTGCTACTCAGATTAATTGACCGAGAAGAAACTTCCACCGTCATGACTGAAGTGCATGCCAGAGCGTGTGGAGCACATCAACTGGGGACAAAGCTTTCCCATCAGGTTCGAAGGCTTGGGTACTATTGGCCCACAGTGGCCTGAGACTGTGAGCGTTTTGCCACAAAATTCCACTCATGCCTAATTCATGCCAACTTTATACACCAACCCCCGATGTTACATCATCAAGCCAAGTACTCTTGGCCTTTTACTGTCTGGGGAATGGACGTCATGGGACTGTATCCTCCCGCCACGGCCAAATAGCTGAAGTATATCCTCACGGAAACCGACTTCCTTTCCAAATGGGCAGAAGCCATACCCCTCAAGGAATTCGGGTAATGAAATATTGTCATCTTTGTGAAGACCAATATCATCACCAGATTTTGTGTCCCTCATACCATACTGACGGAAAATGGCACCAACGTATGCTCTGCTGAATTGGATAAACTATACCATTAGTATGGTATCAAGGATAAACACTCATCCCACTACCATGTAGTGGCCAACTGATAGATAGAGGCTATCAACAAGACCATGTCTAACATTCTCCAAAAAATGGTGGACAAAGACATGATTTCATGGCCAGATAAACTTATCCATGCAATGTGGGATTATCGAACCACAATCTGCACCCTTACTTGGGCTACCCCATACTCATTGGTGTACGACATAGAGGCGGTCCTTCCCATTGAACTCCAACTTCCCTCACTCCGTGTTGCGATCTATGATCATTTATCTGATGATAAGCACTCATAAAAGTGGCTAGGTGAGTTGGACCAGTGAGGCGAGAAGCGGTTGCACACTTTGCACCATCTGGAGGTATACCAGAACCGGATCGCACGAGCCTTCAACAAAAAGGTTCTTCTTCGGTCTTTCTTGGAAGGAGAATTAGTGTTGGTCCTCCGGACCCCCAATGATACCCAGAAAGAAGCCTCCAAAGCTAGAGCCCAATTTGGAGGGACCATACGTTGTACACAAGGTCTACTCCAATGGAGAATATACACTGATCTCTATGCACGGAAAATTTACAACCGCTCCTACAAATGCGAGATTACTGAAGAAGTATTTCACATAATAACTAAAAGTGTACTATTTTTCATTCGAGATGGATGACGTTAAACTTCCAAGCACCAAATGGTCCAAACTCTCTGACCCTAAACTAAGAGTATCCCGTCCTCATTGGAATAACTAAAAGAAGTTAGCGTCTAAGCTGCATGACGATAAACTACCAAGAACTCAATGGTCCGAACTCTATGACCTTAAACTAAGAGCATTCCATCCTCACCGCATGATGTTAAATTGAAATGATTCTTTCCTTGCTGCACGACGTTAAACTGTACAGAATATAATAATACCCCTTGTCCTAACAACATAATGTTAAACTGTATGGCTTCTATACTCACCGCATGATGTTAAACTGCACGGATAATAAAAGTTAAAAATTCCTTCTTCCCCCATGTATGGACCAGACCTGCAGGAGGTGTATTCCTCATCCTCACTACATGACGTTAAACTGCATAGATTTCAGAGAACTACATATGGTTTGATTCCTACCCCCGCAGGATATGTAGTGATGCCGGGATCCCCAATCATGGTCCAGCTAGACCCAAATAAAAGATAAAAATTCCTTCTACCCCCGTGTAAGGACCAGACCTGCATGGGGTGTATTTATCGTCCTCATCGCATGACGTTAAACTACACGGATATCAGAGAACTATGTATGGCTTGATTCCTGCCCCCGCAGGATACGTAGTGACACAAGAATCCCCTATCCTAGCCCAGCCAATCCGAAATAAAATTTAAAAATGCCTTGTTCACCCCATGTACAGACCAGACCTGCACAGGGTGTATCCCTCATCCTCACCGCACGACGTTAAAATTCATGGAAAAGAAGTTAAAAATTCCCTCTCCTCCTGTCTACGGACCAGCCCTACACGGGGTGTACTTCTTTCTGAGAACTACATGCAGCTTGATTCCTGTCCTCGCAGGATACGTAGTGATTCCAGGGTTCCCTATCCTGTCCCAACCCCCTGAAAAAAAAAGATAAAAATGCCCTTTCCCCCTATGTAAGGACCAGATCGGCACGGGGAGTACTTCTCGTCCTTACCGCGCAACGTAAAACTGCACGAATAGAAAAATTTAAAAATGATCCCTTTTCCCCATGTATAGGATAGACCTGCACGGGGTTTATTTTTGCATCCTTACCACATGACGTTAAACTGCATGAACAATAATGTTAAAAATGCCCCCTTACCCTATGTACGGACCAGACCTACACAGGGTGTACAAATCTTCCTTACCGCATGATGTTAAAATGCAAGGACTTCGTCCTGACCGCATGACATTAAACTACACGGAATTCTTCCTCAACGCATGATGTTAAAATGCATGGACTTCGTCACGACCCACCCAAGACACATGGTGATACGAGATGGAGAAACTCCATGCACATTTGGATGAATCCTCCCCATACATTAGACTCCACGACCTAGATAATTATGGATCTTCATAACCACTCATGGCCATCGGAAGTGGAAAGTCATAGACCCGTGGACACGTTTGCCCGATTATGCATGCCATGCCCTCAGAGGCTCTGCATATTGATATCCCCTGGCCCATCTATTGAAGTCAAGGTTTCCTCAGGTGACACTCTTCCTAGTTCCATACGCCTACTGGCCTCAGATCCCACGTATCACATATCCTGATCCAAAAATTTATGTAACAGTGGTTTACATGTTCATTCCCCTTTTCACATCCAAGTGTTGCCAGGGTATCCCTATCTAGCTAGCCTATGTGTCCGCCAGTGGTTCACATAGCGACTTGCACATCAAGCCAGGACTAGGGAACTTTGACTCAACAGACAATTGTAGTGAATATGTTTCTTGTATACTCAGACACTATTATCCCCACATGCCGAACTTTGCACTGTGAGCAATCATGGATTCTTGCAACCATTCATGGCCATCGGAAGTGGGAAGTTATCGACCCAGGGACACCTTTGTATGACTATGCATACCATGCCCTCAGCGGCTTTGCATAATGATATCCCATGGCTCATCTATCAAAGGCAATATTTCATTGGGCGATACTCTTCCTAGCTCTATACACTTACTAGCCTCAGAGATCCCACGCCACACCTCCTGATCCGGGAAAACTCAAAGTTGTAGTTTACAACCTTCATCCACCACCTTGTTCTATGTATATCAGAACATGTTGACTCAGTTATCCTTCGAGTGACTGCAGTAATAGTCACCCAATGGTCTGAGCTCTATGACTGCTAAACTAGGAGTAACATGTCCTTACCGCACGATGTTAAAATGCATGAAGTAAAGGTACGCCCCTACGTGCAAAATAAATCAGCACATGGAGCTCTCTAAGATTTAACATCAACCAGGGCAGAGTATTCCCAACATGTTCAGACATTTCCTTCCCCGATGACAGACTTCGTGGCTTGAAAAATTTCTAATATTCATAACCATTCATGGCCATCGGAAGTGGAAATTCATCAACCTAGAGACACCTTTTCATGACTATTCATACCATGCCCTTAGTGGATCTGCATGTTGATAGCCCCTGGCCCATCTACCAAAGGCAAGATTTCCCCAGGCGATACACTTCCTAGCTCCATACACTTACCGGCCTCAGAGCCTCCATGACATCTCTCTTGATCCAAGAAGCCCCGGAACCATGATTTACACCATCAAACCCCCCTCCATATCTTGGACATGCCAGGATACTTAGGACCAGTTACATTCTAATCAAGAGTAGCCTTTTTAACTACGTCTTTACCATATGACATTAAACTGCATGGTCAATCATCCTTGTTGCACGACGCTAAACTTCATGGCATTGGAAAATAAAAGAAAAAATGCCCCTCATCCTCGTTTCATGACGTTAAACTGCACAGCATCTTTTAATAATGCAATTCGTCTTTACTGCATGATACTAAACTGCATGTTCAAACTAGTCACGGGTTCAGTAAGGAACGAGGGATTTTCTCTGTCCTTCAGTGCATGGTTCAGACTGGAAAAAGCCACTGTCTCACACCCATGTGAGAAGGGATTACTTCACCCATTCTCAAGAAGTTTAGTCTAGATGTTTTCCCCGTATCCATACTCTGTACTCAGAAAAAACCGGACACTCATAAGCCACCCCTGGTGGTCCCAAATCTAAACATCCCTAAAGTTGCTCAACTATTGGGGGAATACAATCATTGACCTAAGGACACATTTTTATGACTATTCATACCATGCCCTTAGCGGCTCTACATATTGATCGACCCTGGCCCATCTACCAAATGCAGGATTTCTTTAGGCAATGCTTCTCTCCGTACGCCACTTGGCCTTCGAGCCCCCATGTCTATCCCGGGATTCGGAAACCCTCTGAGTTACAATTTACCAACCTCTTTCACAACCCTTCCTAAATATGGTGGAACGTCTCTGAAAAGATTGCCGAGGACCTAGAGATTCTGTTACATTCCAGATGATGTCACATCTGCATGACTTTAAACTGCGCCAAGCCCCAACCATCCTTTATGCTAGATAAATGCATAGTACAAGAACCTTTCTTCCACACTATTGATTGATATAGATGTTCTCAAAACCTCATAGATGTCAAATACCCTTTACAAGACACCCCTGGTGGTTTTCATAATTTTCCAAGCTACCCATGGTGATTTCCATATTCTGGACTTTAATGAAGTCCTATGGCCATCAGAAATGGAGAGTCTTTAACTTAAGGACACCTTTGCATGACTATGCATACCATGCCCTCAGTGGCTCTGCATATTGATCTCCCCTGGCCTGTCTACCAAAGGCAAGATTTCCTTAAGGCAATGCTCCTCCCACCTCTGCATGCCGACGCGGCTCCCATACCTTGAGACATGCCCCGCATGTCATTCAAATTTAAACACACTCCCTCCAAATGCGTCTGAAGGACACCGAGACATCCTTTAATCAACCAAAACCCATTGGGGCCCTTTCCCCAAAATATTTGGTCAAAGATATTCGACCTAAAACATCAGTAATCATAATCTTGTCAGTGGGACTTTAAACCACTCACAAATAAAAAGGCAGAAAGCCTGTTAGACCGAAAACCTGAAAAGGGTGACCTAGGAAAAAGTCAGGCCATACCCACTGGGCCCAAACTAAATGGGCCCAGAAAAAATTATGGTATTAAAAGAAAAGACAAAAAGTTCAGGGGGGGGGGGGTTTCTTATATAACCCTAGAAATAGTCGAACTATGCTCGCTGAGTCCCTTGGCTCAGGAAATATTTAGAGCATTTTCCAATCACTCATTGATTTTCAAGACCACTCTACATCGGTATAGCCTCCTCTTCGTTCCGATCAGACCCCATTACGATGGGGGGAATATGTTGGGTCCTGAAAAATCCAAGAAGGAGAATGGTGATCCCATTTAACTCAAGGGAGATTCTGCCCAATTTCCCCTCAAATGGATTGGGAAAATGTGAACAATATTGAAGGATGGTGAAGGAGGAACCGGTCCTCGGGCTGGTATAATGTTAATGATTCATGGACGGTTCTGCGAAGCATCCCCTCCTCCGTGGACTATCGTCATTTGCGAAATGGAGGTGGAGATACTCTGTGGGCACAAAGCAGGGTGGGCACCAATCCAGTTCACCGTCATGAATAGCCCCAGCCACGATCCGTGTCAGCCGTCCCAAACCGCCTCCCCTGTCATTCGCGAAATGGAGGTAGAACCGTCTGCGGCCGAAAAGAACCCCCTTGTTCGGTTCACAGGGGGGGAGAGAAGCGCTCAATTCCCACCATGAATTACGGATTGACCAAGTCAGCCGTAAACTGTGTTTCGGTCATGGGCCTCCACAAAATGTGCCGCATGACCATAGATAAATCTCTTTCCCCACTCTATAAAAGATGACTGAGGGGGAAAGGAGGTGAGGATTCAGATTCGAAGGAAGGGGATAGAGAGTAGATTGATCATATTCGGGTGGAAGGATTTCGAAGGAAGGCTTAGGATTTCAAAAAGTTCCAGTTCACGAACCAGAGTAGGTATGAACCTGGGAATGAACTAATAAGGAACCGAAAAAGCATAATAATTTGGTGAACCGTGGACTAAAATAACATGAAAAGAGAAGACCGTGAACCATAGAACCACCACGGATGCACTCCCCATTGACTAGGGGGTTTATGACACTTTTCCAATCTGTCGTTATGTGTAGCACCCCCCTACGTGATCGATGCCGCGACCGACAAACCCCCGACCGGCGCCAACCTTGGTCGCCGCTGCTTGCGTGGAACCCTCTGTGTAACAACCTTGTACATGAGATGAACCCAAAGCTGCGAACCCTCTTGGTTTGTGGGATACCAACCAGTCCGTGGACCTTCCTGGTTCACAGATGGCCTCTCAGTCCGCTGACCATCCTGGTTCGCGGATGGCCTCTCAGTCCGTGGACCACCCTGGTATGCGGACGGCCTCTCAGTCGGCGGACCACCCTAGTTCGCGGATGCCCTCTCAGTCTGCGGACCACCCTAGTTCATGGATGGCCTCTCCAGCCGCGTAGCACTTCCCTACATGAAAGGCGCCACCACCCATACCCATGTGTGTTCTGCCGAATCCTTCAGAGTTCCCGTTACCCGAGCCACATAAGATCCTCCCGATCCATCTTGATCCTCCATGACTCCTTCACTGGCCTACTCATCAGCCCCAAGCTGAGGCCTCCACCAGAGACACCAGATCCATGTGGTGTCACCCTCAGGCGCATCAGCGTGCCATTTTGAGTTCACAAACCCATGGTAAGTAGAGTCGAAGGTGTTTCCCCGACCCTTGAGTAGATTCCCGAAGCATTCCTGGGTTCACATTCCCATGGTATTGTAGAGTCTGACTTTGGGATTCCCCTTTCTTCCCCTCCACATGTTAAGGGCTCCTCAAGGGTAGTAAAATACCCATCAAAAGAAATCCCTCATGCACTACAAGAGAAGAGATGGGCACATAAGCACCCCCTTTCCCTCTCCTGCTGCTCTTTGTCGCCATGGGTGTCCAACCCAAAGCAATTCCCGACTAAATGGGCCACCCTCTTGCGAAAGGCCCTCTCCACTTCTCACAGATGCACCTTTCACAACGTGATCCTATGGCCCCTACTGCCTCTTGTTTCTCGCACCGAGCATGACTCACATGGGCTTATAGAAAGAATCGACCATGACATCCTCTCATGGGACCACTCATATTTTAAGCCCCAATCCATCATTCTGGTCTACCTTAGAGTGTAAGTCCCAAGACAATTCGAACTACGTGGACTTTGATCCCTATCCCCTAGGCAGGGTACGTAGGAAGCCTCCATGAGGTTCAAGCCCAACAACCAGTTGATCTAACTATCTTCACATTTGTTCACCGTGCCACTCCTAGTGCCGCCTCAATGAGTTCCGAATCCACGGGGTCATTAATACAACGAGTGATGGTATACCTCAGGCCTAAATGATTCTGAACCCCCTGCGTCCCGTTTACCATTGCCCGCCAGGGTTAAATCCATGGATACTGTGTTTGGGTATAAACCAAAGATTCACGAACATATGAATACGTCATAAATCTATAAGAGAGTCCCAGAACAGGCAATAATTCCCCCCCAAACGGGTGCGATGAGCCCGACTTACCATCCTCTTGACCAATGTGAGTTCTTAAGAGTCGCTAGTCAGACCATCAGGAGAACTCTTTCCTTTGGAAATCAGGTCCACACGTCATCGGATATAGAACCATTGGGCATTTCGAGACCGAAAACCCCGAAACACATCTATTTAAGTATTCTATAAAATAAATGTAATTTTAATGTCCGTCAATCTTGGGTCTCTAGAGTTTTGAATTTATTTAATTATTGTTATGAAATTAAATATTATTATGAAATCATCATGTTGATGAATAGAAAATTATGTTTACTATTCCATGTACGGAATTGCACGCCCATTGAATTGATAATTTTTGAGCTAAATGGTTTCTATCTCAAATCCTCTTCCTGCCCCTCTCAAGAATGAGAGATGTTCTTCAGAACCAAAGAACATGTGATCAAGAACGACTGACATAAGACACTCGCTTTGTCGTACTTGCACCTAGATAATGAATGGTGTCTATTGGAATTAATCAGGTCATGTGTGGATCACCATTATAGGGATTCCGGTTTGGATCCTCACAATCACAACAAGACAATCCAGAAGGGTCATTCTGGATGATCAACATCATCAAAAAAGAATGTACCGAAGATCCAGTTATTCTTTAATTATGAAATTAATGAAATTAATTATAAACATGATGTGAAACATCCTCTCTAAAGGTTTCAGGCCTCTTCCTTATTTATCTAAATCTTTGATTCTATTTCATGGAGACTTGCTTTCATCATCATATTGATCCCAGAAATATCATTGATCATAGAAAAAATTAAAATTGGACGTCGACCCAACCGTGCTTATACTGCCCACAGAACATTTACTAATTAGTAGATGAGTAATAATTTGTAATAATTTGTAATAATTAGCAATAAGTAGAAGTAAATCGTAGTAAAAAGTAATAAATAGTAGTAAATAGTATTAAATAGTAGTAAATTATAGTAATTAGCAACAATTAGTAGTAATTAGTAGTAATTAGTAGTAATTAGTATTAATTTGTATTACATAATAATTAGTAATAATTTGAAATAATTAGTAATAATTAGTGAAAATTATTAATGATTTGTAATGATTGGGAATAAATAGTAATAAATAGGAATAATTAGAGATAAAACGGAATAAATAATAATAATAGGAATAAATATAAATAAATAAAAATAAATATTAATGGCCAATTTATTCCAACAAACATTTGTACATACATGGTTAACATAAATTAGTAATGACCAATTTACACCAACCATCTCCCAATCTATTATTAGGTTACAAAAACTGGTATTGAAATTATGTGATGCATTGATGGAAGTAGCAGCAGTAAGGGGAGATATGTCAATGAGATGACATAATTGACATACACTTATATAATGATAAATTTAGACATGGATTATTTAAATTGGTTACATCACCTAGTGATTGTGAATTTGAAGATTCATACCTTTAGTAAATCATAGAATTTTCAATATTCAGGTGATTATAAATGACCAATTTACATCAACCATGTCCAATTTTTTCATTAGGTCACTAGAAATGGGATAGAAATGTTGTGTTTCATTGAAGGAAGTAGGAGGAGTAGGATGAGATATGTCGATGAAAGGATAAGGTTGAAAAAAAATTTGGAATAATTTTTTTTCATCTTTGGAATAAATTGAATTAATCAATTAAATATTATAAAAAACAACGCAAATAGATTAAATTGATAATATTTAAAATTAAATTTTGATATTTTTATTTTATACTCTTATTTTGGATTTCCATTTTATTATATAAATTTATTCATAAATAGTTTATTTATTATATATTTTTAGAGTAATTTGGAGAAAGGAACTTGATTATATTCTTTATTAAATAATCGAAATTGGATAAATTGAGATTGGAATAAAAAGTGTTCTAGTATAAATCTTGTATATATTGAGAGTGTTGAAACTTTTTTATCATTTACATCATCAAAACGAGAAGTTATTTCAGAAGTTAGAATTAAGTTTCCATAAATGAAATGTTATTTTAGGGTGCTTGACACATATGACAATGTTGGTAGTCATCCATTATAGTTTAGTTTTCAAAATGATTATTTTTTTTGGTATCACTATGGTGAACATAGTTTTGGAGAAGATTCTAATAATTTGGTTCTAGATCAATCAAAGTTTAAAAAGTTAGTACATGATGTGGCTGGTATGACTTTTTAACAAACTAAAACTAAGGATGATATTAATTTTACTCAAGAGTTATAACTGTCCCAATTTTATGATTTGTTGATGTATTCTGAAGATTCCATATATATTGATTGCATGATAAAAAAATTTATGTGGTTGGAAAATTTATTACTATTAAATCAGATAATGGAATGAAAAATAGTTATTTTGATCAGATATTCTTTTAGTAAAATCATTGTTACCAGAAGGAAATTGGTTGCCTATAAATTTCTATAAGGGAAAGATTCTTGTTTGTAATTTGGGTCTTGGTTATTTCAATATTCATGCATGTTAAAATGATTTCATCTTATATTATGATGAAAATTATTCATTATTTAGTTGTCAAACATGTGGACAATTGAGGTAGAAAGAGGCTCAACTAGGGGAATCTAGAATCATTCTTGTAAAACAATTGAGCTATTTCCTTATTACATAGAAATTTTAGATTTTATTTAATTCTCATAACATAGATTCATTTATTTCATGAAACAAAACCAATATTTCAACTGGTAAAGGCTTAAACCGTCATACTGATAGTGATTTGTGGAAACATTGTGACTAAGTACAACATTAGATTTTCGTTAAAAGATCAAAATGTGTGAGTGGGTCTTTTTACTGATGGTTTCTTCCCATTTGGTTCTTTGGGTAGTCAATATTCATGTTGGCCCATCTTTATAACTCTATCCCATTTTCCTTTATTGATGTTTATTAATGATCTTTATATCATTTTGACCTTATTAATGATAAGACGTCAAAAAAATATCGATGTTTATTTGAATCCATTTATTGATGAGTTAAATTTCTTATGGAGTAATGGGGTCAATATGTATGATTTTAATGTGAAAATATTTCTAATGAAATCTGTATTGATGTGGAAAATTAGTGAATTCCCAGCATAAGTGATGTTATCTAGTTTCGGTAAAAATGGTCCACAATCATGTTTGTACTATATTAGAGATATTAAATCATTTATTCTCATCAATGGAAGAAAACATTGTTTCTTTGACTTCCATAAAATATTTATTCATATTAATCATCCAATTTGTGTGAATATATATCATTTCAGAAAAGGAACAATTGAATGATTTGAACCTCTAAAAATGATCTCAGGTATTGAGTTAAAATCCATTTTATCTTTATTAAATATCATTACCTTTGTATGGACTATAATATAATATAAAATTGCTAGATTGGGAATGAACCCAATTGTTTTAAACAAATCATTTTTGGGAATATGTCATATTGGTATGATTTGTTGGTATGTCACATGTTGGATGTCATGAATATTAAGGAGAAAAATTTTGATAATTTATTTTATACAGTACTGGACACACCTGATATGACCAAATATAATGTAATGGAATGATTAGATCTTTCCTAAATTTTAAAAGGATAAGAATTAGAACTATTTGAAAATGAAAAAACAATGAAGTTAATGATTCCAAAAGAGTATTATATAGTTTCAAATGAAAATTATTTATTATTTTGTTATTGTATTTCATATTTGAGGATTTTGTATGGTTTCATCTCCAATTTTTCTAGATGTGTCAAGAATTATAATATTATTATATTAAAAATACATGACTATCATGTTATAATGAATGACATTTACTTATTGGATTTAGAGATTTTTTTATTTCTATGATTTGGAAGTGCTAAAAAAATATTATATTTTTTTCGATACATTTGTGTAGCTATAATAGACTAATTTTCACTTAGTAGAATGAAAAAAGATGTTTTTTTAATTTCATATAATCTGGAAAAAAATATTCCCACCTAATCTCATTGATTTAATGGAACATTTGATATTAGATTTTTCACATGAAGGAAAATGCAGAGCTCTTGTACATTTCCAATGGATATATCCCTTGGATAGAAGCATGTATAAATTGAAGAAAAAGGTAAATAACAAAGAACTGGTTAAAGGATCAATTGCATAATATTTTTTGTAGAGGAATTGTTTTTCTTCTCTAATTATTTTCGATATTAATATCACTCAAAACATAAATGTTTTGACCATAATGAGGGAAATAGTGATGATGGAATGAGAAATCAATTATCTATTTTTAATCATCCCAAACATGGGTTTGGTGGAGTTCTTGAATGGTGGATTTCAGATGATGAACATCATAGGGATCATATATATGTTCTACTAAACAGTAATGAAATTAAAGAATTTGTACTGTGAGTTATCCTATCACTTATTCTATAAATTTTGTTGTAGAAAATAAATAATATTTTATTGTTAAATTATATGATAATCATATCGAGAAAATGTTTCAAAACACTATAGTATCTACTCTTGAAGAACTTCGATAAAAGAATTTTTCTTATTGGTTTAAAAAACATGTAAATTAAATTTTTTATTTTTTAAAATATGAAATAATTTTTTCACTTATTATACTGATAACTGATTTCAAAAAATTCAGGTATCTCAACATGCAGATAAAATTGATAATAGATTGAGTGTGTTATGTAACACAAAATATGAAATGGTTCTAACATATAATTCATATACGGTGAATGGTTTTGAATTTCATACACATGAATAAAGTGAATAAAAACAATAAATAGTGGTGTTTTCATGAGAGGATCTCATAAAAGTGAAATTTACTTTGACATTTATGTTATTATGGAGGAAATAACTAAACTATATTATATAGGGAAAAATTTACATAATGATGTTTAAATGACAATGGTTGGATACTGAGAGGGGATTCCATGTTCATCTGCTCCATGGAATCATTTATATTAAATATAAGATACTTCATGTAGTAAATATTCCATTTTTAATTGCTCAACAGGTGTATGAAATTTATTATTCAAATTATTGGGGTACTTCAAGAGAGTTAAGTTATTGGTAGAGCATAATAAAAATGAAATCTCAAAAAATCAGTTTATTCAAAGTAAATGTGGTTCCACTAAATACCAAGGTATTGAATTTTTTCAAGAGACTACTATAAATCTATATTTTCAGGAAGATCCACGAATATCGATGATGACACCCCACAGTTAAGGGTTTATGGTGACGATGATGTTATTGATGTAACAAATGAATTTGAAATGGAAAAACATGATGAAACTGAAACTCCAATAGAAATTTTTGATACTGAGGAGGAATATGACGATCATGAAACCATAATTTATGAATATTCAGTTGTAGATGAATATTGGAACAATTAATAGCTAGTTATAATCATATATAATATATATCAATATTTAATAGTTGTTTTCAACTATTTTCTAACAATAGAAATATCGTGTTTTGGATGGAATTTGATTTGTTTCGTGAGTTCGAGGATGTTGATATACCTAGTGATGAGTAAGATATAGCATCATCTATCCCTCCTATTATTGGAAGTTCAGTAAAGAATAATAGTGGTCTTAGTCTTATAATTTTGATGATTTCGAACCATATATCCGAGTGGAATCCATGTATTGACTTTGATCCACGCATGCAGAGGTATGTTCAATTGTGAATTTTAGTTAGTTTTCATTAATATTCATAAATTTATTTATATACTAATTATTTTATTATTTGTTCTATTTTTTCACATTTTTATCATATAGAAGTTGGATAGGAAAGTGCTATATTTTGGAATTACTTTTCTACTGAATGGGTTACATGGGATCAAATTCTGATTAATGTTCATCAATGCATGTTCAGTCACTGTATAGTACATAAATAAATAAGATTTATTTTGAAATTTATTTAATTAAGAACATGTTATGATTAATTATTTATAAGGTTTATTGTATCCCTCCAATGATATAATGCATCATTCTATCTGGGAGGCATGGAAGGGCTATTTTTAAGAGTATTTTCAACAATTTCTACCCAATCTAAGGAGGAAATCAATGAAAAAAGTGGGATTCATAGATTTTGATCATTATTACTAAGCATAGAGACCAGATTACATATCATCTTAGGTTTGGGATGGATTCTGTTCTACTTGTATGTGACCAACTTTATGAAGGAGAGCATCATTAGGTTGACAGATCCAGGGGAGATATGAGGTGACACATCGAGTATGTAGATTTAGTACGCATCAGAAACATTTAGTAAGTAATTTTTTAATAATAAAATAACATAAATGTAACTATTTATTTTATACTCATATAGGATGTCGAAGAACACGATATTAAGGAGTTCGATTTTTATAGGATGATGTATAATGATTCTATAATTGACGTGATTAGAGGCGATCATCAATGTCATATTACAGTCAGTATAATTGAATTTTGAGTATTAAAATTTACTACATATAATATTTTAACTATTTAAATATTAAAATGAAATTGAATGAATCATATTAGGCTGTGAAATCTCTAAGAGTGGCCGATAGTTAGGCCTGGACCGATAATCAAAACTCTAGTGTACCAAGATTTAATGGATGGAGGTGACTAAGTATGCCTTCGTGAAATCCTATATTATTGGTATCAGTTCTCGATTGATGCATGGTAGTTATTATGGTACCATTGTGATGTCATCATGAAACTCGAGAGATACTCTTTGAGATTCATCATCTTCTACTACATTCTATGCATATCACTGATGATCTCAAGGTGTGCTTATAGAGGCCATAAAAAGGGAGAAAGAAGAGCTCTGTCAATAGTAATAGTAGTAGCGGGAGGAGGAGATGTGTCGATTGAAATAGTAGTACTACAAGAATATGATGAAGCACATGTGACATCTGAATCATTATTTAGGGACATAGTTCCCTCCAATAGATCCTCCAAATCCTCTAGATGACCCTCTCCCATAGTGATTTTTATATTTTCTCTCATAAACTTTTTTCTG
This sequence comes from Viscum album, assembly GCA_963277665.1. Taxonomy (NCBI): domain Eukaryota; kingdom Viridiplantae; phylum Streptophyta; class Magnoliopsida; order Santalales; family Viscaceae; genus Viscum; species Viscum album. The sequence continues at coordinate 21,480,144 of OY728135.1, forward strand.
TAATTTTTTTTGTAATTTTTTTAGAAATCCAAATATTTATATTTTTATATAGATCATTTTTATACTATTGTGAATATTGCGTTTTTTTATTTGTTTATTTTATTATTATTGTTTCATGTTTTATTATTTTATTATTTAATTATTTTTTATTATTATTATTTATTTATTTATAATATTATAATTATTTTTTTAATATTGTTATGAATATTGTGTTTTTTATTATTATAATATTATATTATTTTTAATTCTTTAATTTTAAATATATTTTTATTAATTTGATTAGTTTTTACTATTTTTTAAATTTATTATTAGTGTATTATTTTCTAATTATTATTATTATTTTTATTATTTTTATTATTCTTTTATTAATTTTTTTAATATTAATATTTTTTATTTTTTTAAGTTTTTTGGTGATGGGTAGTCAATCCCATCACAAATACTTATATGCGATGGGCCCATCATAAAAAATAGTTTTCTAGAAAACCTGAGTAAACTATATTCTACAATAAGGGCACATCAAAAAAAAATTTTTGCGATGTTGTTTTCTACAATAGTTCATTTTTTACGGAGCCATGTCAGAAATGCTTCAATTTTTAGTGGTGGGAAACTTCTAGCGAGGTTTGGAATGTGTCCTCTACCATTAGAGTGGATCCCTCACACTTGGTAATGGATGGTTCTTCTATCGACCATCAGAGTGGAACCCACCTGTTGGCATAGAGAATGAGTCATTTATTGACTCTTTGAGAATAACTCACCACCTGGGCTAGGCATTGGTCCTCTATCTATCGGCTCTTATAGTGGAACCCTCAAACTAGGTTAATTTTGGGTCCTCAATATATTTTATAAGTGGAACTATCATGTTGTTCCTAGGTATTAGATCTCTACCTAGAGATTTTGGCAGCTTGACTGTGTGGAATTGTGACAAGGCATGGATGGACTTGGATGGTTTCTTCAGGACAGACGCGTGAGATGTTGCTCATCATTTTTGGACTTTTGGAACTGTTGGTGTCTCTATTCCAGGGATGGACTATGTGATAGACATCCTCTTTCTCTCTCATTTGGGATTATTTGGTTTGAGCATATATATATATATATATATATATATCTTTATGAAGGGTTTGGGATTTGGTTACCCTCTATTCATGGATTGTAAAGGCACATGGGGTATAACCTATGCATTCCATCTTTAGCTTCTCATGGATATATGAGGATACGCTCATGATATTGGTGGAAATGATTGGATGTGTACTTCATCTGCAGATTTTTATGATCCCATTGTGTTTGGAATAGCTTACTCTATTGGTTTGTGTTGAGATTCTTTTTGTTCACTATTTATATTTTTCAATATATTCCGATTTTGTTATTTAATACTCCCCATTCATCTTTTGGGGGTCCTACTGGGTATTTTTATAATCGCACCTTCATGGGATTTACCAGAACATGTTGTGTCTTAAGAAGACGATGAATATTTCGGTGGTGATTACATAGGAGCTTAGGAATACATGGTGCCTTGGACCGCATACCTTGGTCGTATCTTAGATATCAGGAGAATGGATTTTTCAACACTTTAACATTAATTTCCATTTTTTCAGGTTGGGACATCTGTCTAGTTGGGTTAGTTTTCCCCCCTTTTTAACATTATATATTAAACTACCATAATCTTATTCTAACTAGATGTTTTATATGCATTGCTCTTCTGCTAGTATTTTTCATGTTTTTATTTTATTATTTTGCACCTATGCATCAAGATGACTGTTTTTGTGTGTATAGGTACTTAGGAAAATAAAAAACACTGCTATTTATTCCATGGGACTGGTCTCTAGTGCTTGGCATATGGTGGTGGGCTTGGTGGAGTTGTGGTGCAAGCCTCACAGGGTCATGTCATGACAATAAACGTAATAGATATCAATAAATGATCATAAGTTAGAAAAATATAATCATAATTATATGAAAACATTATCATAACATTATAAAATTTCACCCATAAATCTGTAGATCAAGATCATGAAAACACTACATTGTGTTTTATCAGTTGAAACACATATATCCTAAGAGTGTGTAACCATATATAATAAATCATGAATTATGAAAGCATTTCATAAGAATAAGTCATAATTTTTTTTCAAGAAAATAACCCTATAAAATTATTTCCTTATTGAATTCTCAGTACCAATACTGTCATAATGAATAGGTTTTTCTCCCAATTCAATCATTTACTTAGTCAAGGTTCACACCCAATACCATCTTATTGGTAAAATTTAACTACTAAACTAGGTTTACCCCCCATTCAGGTCCTTATTATCACATGTGATATACTTATTTTCCAAATTAATTGGTGTTCTATATAATTGTGATCCAAACCTCGACATAATGAATACCATAGAGATCTATGTCACAAGATTATAAAATATTCCTTATATCGTTAGATCATAACCACTTGAAAGGAAACATGTTTCATAAAAAATTAATCATTATAATCCTAAGTAATATGGATAATTAATAGAGTTGATAAAATTGGATCATATCCCTTATAAATCATAAGAGATATTAAAGGATATTGTTATAAATAAAGACACATTTAAAAGATCACTAGAATATTTCTTGAGGAAAAGACAGTTTTCATTTGAAAAAAGTTATTTCGAATATAAAAATTCACAATGTATTAAGAAAAATATCTTCTTTGAAAATAAAAAAGGAAACTTATAAATTTATATTTAACGAGAAGTGTATTTATAACAGCAGTGTAATGTTTTTGTATGGCGTATATAAATAAAATTCCGTTCACATTTTCTTTAAATAATTAAATGTACCATGTTTGGAAAATGATAAGAATTTTAATTTTTATAAAATGTAATGAAATTAAAATAAATTAAAGAAATAATTTAAATAATATTTTAAGAATAGTAAAACAATTCTTGATTTTTATTAAGTAAAATATTGATATGGAAGAAAATATTCCTCACTAAATTTAAAAACAATGTCAGTTTTCCTTAAAAACATTCTTTTGGTATCTTGAGTACATAAAGAGATAAAACAAAAAGGGAAAAATGTAATTTGTATAAATAACATATTTATTAAAAATTTATTTATATTTTTGATATATTTATAATAAAATTTTACCAGTAAAATATTTAAGCATAAATAAGTCTTGTAAAACTATGTTTGTAAGATTTATCCCTTACCTAAATTCTGAATTTCTTTGTAAACACTCCAAAATATTATATAATAAATGTTAATATTATTATATTAATATACCAGATACATAATCATTCATATATTACCATATATGGTTTACTTATAATATCTTATCACCCTTTCATTAATAATTATTCTTTATCTTCATCGTCTTAGTTGTTCATTACTTCATTTCACATGTTTGTTTTGGGTTGACGGTTATGGTCCATGAACATTGATCATTGTTACTTAATCAATTTAATTCTAATAATGAAATCAACGTTGACCCATCTCATACCTTTGATCCCGAGGAAGTTGAGTTAGAAGCTGATGCTACCTTTGAGTAGTATCTAGTACGCATCGGTAACCGAAGCACGAAGGCTGTCCGAGGCAAGTTTGTCCCTCTCGTATGGGTGTAATGGCAGCATGAAAGAGTAAAAGATAAGACAATGGACAGGTAATCTGATGTACATGTCCAATGGACATAGAATTTCTCAAATAGTGTTTCCTTACCCTTGGAATGAGAACTCGTGGGGAGTGCTTTTATTAGCGGAAGACTGTAAGAACCCAGTTTTTCACTCCGGTATGATCTTTAAATTTTTGGTCTAAATATTTACATTGGACCATATATAGAATCCTTTTGAGTTAGAAAGGTTATAAGGTTTTTGGAGCTGGTTTGGAGCTCCGAACACCTCCTTTTGGGAAAACAGGCCAAGTCACATGGTTTGCACAAAGTTAGACAGGGTTTTCCTAACTGTGAGGATTGTGTTTTTTCAAATTGTGGAAACTCACACGATTGGTGCACAATCGTGAATCCAAACCATAATAATTCCCATTTATCCCATGTTTGGGGAGAAACATCTTGCACGGTTTTCACATGGTTTTACAAACTGTACAGAAAAACCGTGCACCAGATATAAACCTGTGTAAAATTCGTAAAATGCACTTAATGATCTATTAACATAACCCCTTCCTCCCTAATCAAAGTATATGCGAGACTGACATAGTTCTCTCTAATTTTGGATAAATTTTAAGATCCAAACTTTTAATCTAGAGATATCCTTTATCCGACATCTGATCCATTCCATTCATTGCGTTGGATGTGTAACGGTTAGTACTCACGTCCCCTTTAGCCATTCTTCTTCTCTTCCACTATCAACCTAGATATCATCATGTGAGTGTTTTCACCTTTTCCTAGATTTACTATTATCTGTGGAAAATCAACGGCTGATACAGGAGGAGAAGGCTCATACTACCCTAAGGTTGGTGGTCTATAAATCATCCCTAAAGTTTGTTGTTTTTGGAATATTTGTGTGGGGCCCACCGGTTTTGTTTCAAACTGTTTCTTAAATTAACATGCCATGAATAAATATCATTAGAATTTTATGGTTATGTTCATTCGAAATATGTGATTATTTCATAGTGGTTTCACCCACAACTCAATCCGCCTCATGTCAGATGTTATGCCATAATTGGGTTTTAGTGTTTCGGCATGTTTGATCCACCATTTGGGTGTGCCTTCGCTTGACCTTTCTAAAGTTGATACGCTTTATAATAAATTGAGTGTTGTTAGTGATAATTTCATAATGTAATGTACCATTTATTATCACCACTTGACCTACCTAAGGTAAGTGATTATGAATTTTTATTAAATGTGAAATAAGAAATGTGAAATGGAATATATACTAATTATATAACTTGTCCTAATCAAAAGATAATGGATTAATGTTACATATATGTATCACCCCTTTCCTTGTTGTTGGAAGGTAGAAGAGTGAACCTCAAAAATTGAATAAGCCTTAATGGCTAATTACGACTTCATTAAATGGTTGAAACACTACTTGGTATATACACACTAATGGAAGACAAGTCTTGAACCAACATACAAATGGTTTCAACTCTACCTGAGCTATCCACACTAATGGAAAGAAAAACATGAACTAAATTAATTACTATACAATTACAATATCAAACAGGAATGGACTGATTCGATCTCGCCTTGGATTCTGAGAGGATAATACATTGGGTCTCAGGAACCCCATTACGATTCAAAGATACAATTTTCTTAGGTTGATATCCACCTAGACTTTAGTTCTGGTCTATTCCTTGGATTCCTGGTATACTACTATTGGGTCCATTTCTTTATTACTGGATACCTCATATACACTCCTTAGATCCACCATTAACTAGTAGGATACATTGTGAAAGCCCATAGGGACCTACCTTTTCAAAGTCCCATTTTACCTTGGTCAATCACCTTGGAATCGATAGGATCATTATTGTGGAATGCCTTGGATTATGCTCCTTAGATTACACTATGACCCCTTAGCTGGACTTAGATACTACTGAGTTTTCTTTCCGTGAGATTACGTTACCTTGGTTTTTACCTTGGAATTCCCTCACTGTATATTATTGTCTGGTTGCCTTGTTATGTCTTAAGAACTTCACTATATATACTATCACGGGGTGATGTCAGTGTTGGATATGCCTAACATGACCTATCAACATTAAATTTTAATTGACTAATTAATGAACTGGTAACATGTTTAGACCCGAGCCGAGGGCTGAAGTAGGTACATGGTTATTTAGTTATTTTGTAATTATTTCTTTACTTTACATGTATGCATGCACACTTATATATTCCATTACACGAGTCGAATGTTATAGAAACTGTTGGTGGTGGCCATTGAGTTTTATCCCACACCCCTTATATGCTCAATTTGGTACCTAGATTAGATTACATGGTTTCAGGTATTGAAAAATGGAAGCATGCATCTTTCAATACATGGTTGTGTAATGATAGGATGGAGCTTGATAGCAGATGACCAAGTAGGATCTCGGGATGCTTTAAGTAGAATTTTTTTCCTTTTTCCTTGTGTAACATGTTACTTCTATTGTCTTGTATCCATGCTTTCAAGTGTTCTAGTGACATGACATTATATTATAACTATTTCAGTTGATATAGTTTTTGTTATTCTTGTTAAAAAATTACATCAATTTGCTTCCATTATTTATTTATATTGCTTCCTCGGTTTACTATTCATTTATATCTCTTTCGTTGTGATGCACTATAACATCACATTATTTCATAGTATGTTTTTTCATTAAATTAATTCAATTGATAGCGTTACATGCATTACCGAGTTTGAGCACGCCATGACTTACCAAAGTAGATGTTCAAAGAGCTGTTATGAATAGTATTAACTGAATTTTGAATTTTATATACTCTGTACAATTTTAAAATCCATATTATTTGTTTCTTAAACATAATATAAGAAAAAATTACATTCATAAAATAAAAGATGTATTTTTCAAAAAAAATGAAATTTTACCACCTTTTAATGGAGAACCCTTTTTAAATGAAAAATTTGACACTTTTATATATTCAATTTGATAAATTAAACTTCTTCGTTAGAATTGGATCATAAAAATTTAGTTTGGATAAATTTTCGGTGCTTTTCGGATAAATTTCATATATTGATGAATAGTAAAAAATACTAAATTTTAATTGAAAACAACTTTTTTTTAATAAAAATACTATATAGTGTTAAATTATAAATTTGAATGTTTTTGAAGTATATTTAGATTATATTTTTATCATTTAATCCAATTTTGGTCATTGGAAGTAATATTACATTTAAATTGGATGTAAACACATATTAATCTTTTGATAGTTTTTACATCTCAAAAACCTGCTTTCTGGTTTTGAACACAAGAATATTTTTTTAAATTAATTTATACACTTCGATTTTTTTCATTTTGTAAAATATACTTAATTTTTGAATATGTAATTTCAAAATTATCTTTGGGTGAATTTTTGGTATTTTTCTAAGAGCATTCAATTTTTGATGAATAGTGAAAAACGTTGTGTTATTGTTTAAAGACGAATTTTTATTTAAATAAATATTTGAAATCAAAATGGATTTTAAAGTAAAAATTGATTCCTTATACCTATATCAGTACAATGTAATTAATTTATGTCATTTTATAATAATATTAGATATATTAAATTTTATTGAACTTTTTACCGTGTTTTACCCACTGTATAGGCACATTTACAAATTTGCATAAAATATAATTTTACCACTTCATTGAATTGAATTTAAAAAATAAAATAGGGGTGGTTTAAATCAATAAGTAAAATGTTGTTCAAAATGTTGAAGATAATTTTTGGTTAATAGTAACTTTGGAATTTTATTTACCATGGTTAAAAGTAAATATGATAATTAAAGGTAAAAATGATATTATAATTACCCTAACACATGTAATAATTCTATTGGATAAGTTTGTTTTGACAAAAATCAACTTTAGTAATAAAATTTGATCATATTCTATCCACATGGAATAGATTAAGACATTTATTATATTTTATTTAAACAATAATTAAAAGTGTTATATACAAATTTTAATAACTAAAACATTTTTATTATAGGGTTATACAAAATAAACATTCGTCTATAAATATTCATTATAAAGCTAAAACTATTTCCTACATAATGGTATTTTATTTATAATTTTTAGACGTTAAATAATTAAATTTATTTATGACACAATGATGATGCAGTAACTAACTTATTAATGAAAAGATTAAAATAATTGATATTATAAATAACCAAATAAATGTAAATTGGGACTTTTGATGCATTAAAATAATTTTACAAGTTAATATGACATGTTAAAGTTTATTAAATGTACTTTGTTTGATTAAATAATATTTCTATGACTTTCACATAATCCAAATACTAAATAGTGTCAAAATTGGCATAAATGAGTTTTTAAAACACCTACTATTTTATTAAATGATATAATATTACTAAAAATATAAGGATAGGAAAAAGGAATTATATAATGATATATATGTCATTAATAAACCTCTTGTGTTTCTCTTGGAATATAATTTTATGTTTATTAACCATGTAATATAAATATATAAGAAGACATTATTAAAGTTAAAATATTTAACTAAGTGTTAAATCTAAAAGATAAGGTTAATATGGTTACCTAAACTTGTCTAAAACCTATTATTTGAGAGTTTTTCAACTCATTCCCATCTTATCCCAAAAATAAATCCATTTTTAGCCTTATAAAACGAGAATTATTATATGATAAAATAATATTTAATGCTTTTCTTAAAGTGACCATCACCTCTCTTAGAAAAGCGTACTTACCAATCTCTGAAAATCACACTTCCAAATCCATGTGTCTAAGCCAAACACTACTAAAATTTCCTAAAAATTACCATCACTTCGACATATATGCCTTACTTTTATCATAAATCTAGCATATGGAGCCTTTTTTGTCAAATCAGAAGGAAGCACCCGAAGAAGATGTAATAATTTCATCACCCCTTTCAAAGTTCTTTTCTTCTTCCACTTCCTCTTTCTTTTTTGTTTCCATAAAAAAATAATAAATCTAATAAATTATAAATATGGTTATGTTATGATAAATATGGTACAAAAATAGTCATTATTCTATCCATCCTATGAAGGAAAAAGTCACCATACGTGCATACATACGGCTTACCGTCTCTACGCCATTGTGTAGTTTGTTATTCAACACTTCATTATTTGGATGGTTATACTAATGATGTATACTTGATATAAATAATAAATATAACATGTTAATGATTCTTTGTATGTAATATACCATCCAATTACATAAGATTTCACCATCAATAAAATGATATTGTCACTCGTGCATACGTACGGATTACGATCTCTATGAACGTGATGACATTCATTCCCCATCACAACCATTCAAGAATAATTTTAATTTAATGATTAAAAATATTGTTTAAGAACTTAATATCAATATGTATATGAATCAAATACATCCTATCCATAACAAACAAGACCTACGTGAAAAAACATATAAATGAAAACGAATCAGTTAACACCCGAAACAATGATACTACTGAAATATTATTAACAAATCAATATTAGAAGATCATATATGATATCATATTTATGTATATAGTTCCTGGATAATTTAATAACAAGGATTTAACAATTATATAGGTGGTTAATGTATCTTCTAAAAAAGAAACTTACAAGGTAAGTGGTTTTCATCTCACTTTTATTCTTGTGAGATTCATGCTATATTTTCCACTATTTTGTTTCGTGTGGTGTATGTACTGCCCATGATCGAATTATTTGTGTAATATAATTTAATTTATGGGTATTTATATCTTCATTGTATGATAATTCTTTCATGGAGTGTATGTTTCATACGTTACCAAATCTTTAAGGGAACTTCTAATTTCAATTTCAACTCATTTGGTTTTATGCATGCTTCATTGATTATTATACTCCAAGATTATGTGTGAAATCACTATTTATTTTTTATGTTGAAATTTACACTCACCATTGTGTAGATATACTTTTGATACACATAATAAATCTATTGATATATTCTCATGTCATTGATATGAACTTGATAAGGGTAATCTTAACTCAATTTCCATTCATTGAGTTAAACATTCATGTCATTGGTTTGGTTTTTACCAGAATACGTGTTAATGTCCTATGATTTATTTACCCTAAATATCAAATCATATTGAGTGTATTTATATTCTTCACAAATAATTAATTCATTGATTTATCCTTAATATAAGGATACAGTCATTATAATGGATTTTGTTTCAATTTATATTTTATTGAGACTTCTTTATCGTTATGCTCCAATTCACATTTATATGGTGTATATACTGTCATTTGACATATTATTTCTTGAATAACTTTATTATACTGATATTTTAATGTTTTTATTAATATTATTCCTCAATTATTTATATTAAAGGGTACCTCATTTGTTTAATAACTCTTTAACTAAAATATTCTTTTAAATGTTTTGATGACTTATTCTTCTAAATACTTCACATTGATGTCCATGTTTTAAAAATGGATTTAAGGATTTATTTATATGGATATGAATGTTTTATAATTTAAATTACTTTCAAATATTCATAGTGGTATGAGAATCATTGATTCAAACATCTCTTTTAAATGACTTCTCTGATAAATAGTGAAACTCTTAAATCTTTTCAAGAAAAATGGGATATTTCTCTCAAATAGTTTTAATAATTATTTTAATATATGTAAATATACTTCATTGTATTTTATTCTTTATTGAGGCTGATTTATCATAATACAATCTTCCTCATTGTATTGAATGTGTTATTCTTGACTGTGTTTGTGCTATTTTTTATACCATTCATGGTATGTGGTTAAATTATTGACATTTCATATGCTAGTTTTAATAAAAATGTTTAGATTATGTTACACCATTTTCATATGAAGAATTAATTAGACTTATAAAGTGACAGGTGTGGCCTACTATATCCCCTTGATGCATCAGTTTGTTTTAGGAGATAAAATAGTGTCTTGGCATAAGGCCTTGATAGAATTATTATTTTGTAGTCTTAGCACGAGTCATTGACTATGTGGTTATGATGTCCAACATTATGCATTCCATCATTATGAAATTAACTATTTATATTACATGTTATTATTCGCCTAATAGAATATCCATGTGAATAAGTAAATAGAATTATTTGATTTATCTTTTCCATATTATGCTAAATTTCAAGTTAAAAATTCTTTTTTTTATTCTTATACATTGCCTTAAAGGATTATTCTTATTTGTGAAAGTTTCCGCTTTACTGTTATCCTTAATGAGAATCTGATCTCACCCCTTTCTAGGTTTTATTTTTTCCAAGATGCGAAGAATTATATTATGAATGACTTGTAGTGATAAGCTCAAGGATAAAATTGTGTTCAAATGAGACACAATGTTTTTGTTTTTTATTTCATAATGTCATATAAAACTTGTGTATGCACATAGTACTAATAAGGCTACTAAACAGATTAGTATTTTGGGATTTGATCCCTTGTGATCATGCCAATGTTATGTAATAATGCACCGACTCTGGGTGACTAGGTTTGGGGCATTGCAGTTGGTGTCAGAGGAAGTTTTTTACAACCATTGGAAACTAGATTTTGAAAAACTCTAAGTAGAGAAAATTACCCTAAGATATAATTTAAGGATTAGTATATAATAACTTCCAAGAATTTTGGTAATTTAGAGATTTTGTAAATTTTCCATGAAATACATCCATGTAAGGATACAAGGAGGTAGAGGTGGCTATGGCATAGATGTATCTATAGGTAAAACCCAAAAACACCGCTTTGATCTTGACTCAAACAGTAACTGGTTCATGACAACAGGTATTGCTACATTCTTGGTTAAAATACTCCTAGAGGATATGCTTAGGATAATTCACATTTTCTTTACACACTGATTTTATGGATTTTAATGTAATATGAGAATAAACAACCTTGGTTAATCCAAAGGTGTTTTAGATTGAAAATAAGGTGTCATGATATTCTCTAAGTGATTTTATGACTATTGTTACTCACACTATTCATTCTGGTTTTAGTCAATGGATTATTCCAAGGAAGTTATAGTAACATTGAAAATGATGTACAAGGTGGGAACAATGGTGGAAATGATCAACTAAATGGAATGTTGATAGGTGAAAAAAATCATGTTTATGACGAAAAATGTTTCTAAAAATATGATCAACAATATATACATTGACCAACTCCAAAAATAAATAAAGAAGAGAAAGAGGAGAATGATAAGAACTCCAACAGTGGAGAACATGGAGAAAATAAGGCTCAATTTCCATCATGCAAGAAATGAGGAAGGAGACACCCGGAAAGGTGTCCCAATAGAACAAAGAAATGCTTTATGTGTTGGAAATAAGAACATAGAGTAAAGAATTGCTGAGAAAAAAATTAAGAGTACTATTGAATAAAATAAAAATTATCATAAGAATCAATTTATAGTCATTTTCCATAAGTTTAAGGGACTTAGTAATTTCTCGAGTCAATTCCCTATTCTATAGGATATCCACTAGGTCATGGAAGAACCTGTGTGTAAATTAATGGATGGGGAAATGTTTAAAATTATTAATACTCTTTGGTGATGAGATTACTTTGGAATAAATTCTTATTGTATGTGCAACCATGTAGTTTGTTATTTTAAATTTCTATTTGAGAAAAAAATTATATTTTCTTTGTGGATATAGTAATAAATAACCATTTGGGTTTATATGATCCTTGAATTTGAGGCAATTACAAGTTATTAATTTTTTGGATGAAAATCCCAAGGTATGAGATAACATTTTTTGTTAAATTATGTTATGGTTATTTTGAGTAATTTATCTCATTTTGAGAATGTTATAAAATATATTTTTTGAAAATGGAAAACACACATACCGTGTGAAAACCCGTCGCATCGGACAAAGCTACGAGAATCAAACTCACAACCAAAGTACGACTTGGAGTTATCACCTACCACTAAAATTCAAGAAGTCCCTGGTTATTGTGACTAATTATTTTTAGTTAAATGATTTTATCGATCAATAATAAGTTGATCTGGGATCTTATGTTTTATCAAATGGATATCCTTACTATAAGAAAATTATTTGGTGATTAAGTGATAAATGTTATTTTAGAAGATGTTCGCTCTGTTACAAACACTATATGCCTAAGGAAAATTTAATACTATGGGATTTCATTAGAGGAGTAACGGTGGATTTTTATTTTGGAAGAATATATGTTTTTATAGAGATTTATGTTATTAATGGTAATTATTAACCTATCATATAGAATTTGGGATTTTCTTAATTACACTTCAATATGATAATTTAAGAGTAGTTGTTGTTATTTGGATATAAATGCTAATATTTACTATAAAATACTTTGTGGTTATGTTCTTATGAGTTTGGGTTTCAATCATAATTTGGATTATACTAATGGATTATAAGGACAATATTTTATTGAATGGTATTTATTTATCTTTGAGTATTGTTTGTTTAATTTTGGAAATTAAGTTTAATATTTATTTCTATAAAGGTTTATCCATTTTGGGGATCGTCCAATCTTGTACTAACCATTTTGGTTTTTTTTAATCTCTAATGAAAATATAAATACATAGTTCATTCTTGTGGATTATGTAATTCTCTAGAAGCACTTCAGGTGTGACCATGTCATCTTGGATACTCATCATTTGGATAAAATATGAGTTAGTGGTGGAAATTTATTAAATGATGAAATTCTACTTGAAAATTAAGTATATCACTTTATGTTCTTATCCTATATAATAAATAAATTCCTCAACTTTATGAAATAGAACATAAAACAAAAAACGTTGCTCATTTACTTTTCCTACTAGGAAATTGATGATTGTTTAACCCATCAAAAGTTTCTGGTTTTGTTATTCTTAAATTTCTCCTAATCAAGTTTTCTATCACTCTCCATTAGAACATGACACTTATTTTATCTTCCATATCTATGTTTTTTTACATGGAATCCTAGTATGGGTTAACTCGGGTGACCTTTTCACTTCTCCTTTAGTCTATTAATGTGATAGTTTTATTGAATTTTTTCTAATGTGTGGCATTCAATTAAATTCACAAGACCAATTTTAAAATTACGAGGACAAAATTTCCAAAAGGTGGGATGAATATAACACCCCAAGATTTCATAGTAATTTATTTTCTTTAAAATAATTCAATAGCTTGTTCAACACACAACACTGAGCTCGAGCGCACCATGACTTACCAAACTAGCCGTTCAAAAAGTTGCTATGAATAGTATTTACTGAATTTGGAATTTTATATATTCCATATCATTTTAACATCCATATTATGTGTTCCTTAAATATAATATATGAACGAATTCAATTTTTTAGATAAAATAAGTATTTTAAAAAAAATGAAATTTTACCATCTTTTAAAGGTGAATCCTTTTTAAATCCAATATTTGAAAATTTTATATATTCAATTTTCAGAATAAACTTCTTATTTAGAAGCCGGACATAACATTTAGTTTGGATAAATTTTCGTTGTTTTTTTGATAACTTTCATATTTTTATGAAATGTGAAAAATACTAAATTTTAATTGAAAACAACTTTTTTTAATCAAAATAATTTATAGTGTTAAATTATACATTTAAATTTTTTTGAAGTATAATTATATTATATTTTTAACAGTTAATCCAATTTTGGTCATTGTAAGTAATTTTACATTTAAATTGGACATAAACGAATATCAATCTTTTGACAGGTTTTACTTCTCAAAAACCCTCTTTCTGGTTCTGACAATGGGTTTATTTTTTTAAATTAATTAATACGACTACTATGTTTTTAATTTGGTAAAATATAAATCATTTCTTAAATTTGGAATATCAAAATTATCTTTTTGTGGATTTTGGCTATTTTTCTAAGAACTCTCAATTTTTGATGAATAGAGAAAAGTATTGTATTATAGTTTAAAGCTAACTTTTTATTTAAATAAATGTTTTTAATTTAAATTTATTTTAAAGATAAAATAGATACATAATACCTATATTATTTCAATATAATTCATTGAAGTAATTTTATAATAAGAATATATATATATAATTTTATAGAACTTTTTACCGTCTTTTACCCACCTTCTAGGGTCATATAAAAATTTTCATAAAATGTAATTTTACAGCTTCTAAGAATTGATTATAAAATTTAAAAGAGACATGTTTGATATCAATAAGTAAAATGTGGTTCAATAGGATGAAAATAATTTTGGTGAATAGTAAATTTTTGATTTTATTGACCATGGTTAAAAGTAAATAGGGTAATTAAAGGTAAAAATGATATTATAATTACCCTAACACATGTCCTACTTCTATTGGATAAGTGTTTTTTCTAACAAAATTAACGTTAGAAATAAAATATGATCCTCTTTTATACACTTGGATATAATTAGGATAATTATTATATTTTATTTAAAGAAGAGTTAAAAGTGTTAAATTGAAATATTAATAACTAAAACATTTTCAAAATAGGGTTATAAAAAAGTTAAATTCGACTATAAATATTATATATAATGATTAAAATATTTCCTACATCATGGTATTTTATTTATAATTTTTATGCATTAAATAATTAAATTTATTTATGACATAATGATGATACAATAATTACTTTATTAAGGAAAGATTAAAATAACAGATAATATAAATATCCAAATAAATGTAAATTGTGAATTCTGATGAATTACACTAATTTTATAGGTAAATATGACATTTTATAGTTTATTCAATGTATTTTTTCGATGAAATTAGATTGTTAGGAATTCCACAAAAACCAAACACAAAATAGTGTCAAAATTGACATAAATGAGTTTTTAAAACAACTACTATTTTCTTAAATGATATAACATTACTAAAAATATAATATTCATAAAAAGGACTTATATAATGATATATATGTAATTTAGGTACCACTTTGGGTTCTCTTGGAATTTTATAGTAATTTTATTAACCATGTGATATAAAGAAGACATTGTAAAAGTTAAACTGTTTAACTAAGAGTTAAATATAAATGATAAGGTTAATATGGTGACATACACTTGTCTAAAACCTATTGGTTGATATGATTTAGACCCATCCCTACATTATACTCTAAAAAAATCCATTTGGAGCCATTATAAACCGAATATTATTTTCTAATAAAATAATATTTCATGCTTTTCTGAAAGTGACCCTCACCTCTTTTATAAAATGGTACGTCCCCTTCTCTCAAAATAACACCACCAAACCGTTTGGATTGAACAAACCCTACTCCAATATTCTCCCAAATAACCTCACATAAACCAATAGGCCTTAATTTTGTCACAAATCCAACCTATGGATCTCTTTTGATTAAATCAAAAGGAATCACCCGAAGAAGAGGTAATAATTTCATCACCTCTTTCAAAGTTCTTTTCATCATCCACCTACACTTTCTTTGTTGTTTCCATAACAAAATAATACCTATGTTACTTTCTAGATGATTTGATGTTATTATAAATATGGTACAACAATACTCATTATTATATCCATCCTATGAATGACAATGTCATCATACGTGCGTACATATGGCTTACTATCTTCACATCGTGGTGTAGTTTGTTATTCATCACTTAATTGTTGGGAAGGGTATAATAATGATGTATAATTGATTTAAATAATTTATAACATGTTAATGATTCTTTATATGTAATATACTATTCAATTACAAATGATTTCACCATCAAAAGAATGATATTGTCGCTCATTCGTATATACAGATTACCGTCTCCACGAACGTGATGAGATTCATTACCCATCATAACCATTCAAGAGTAATTTTATTTTATGATAAAAAATAATTTTTAATAACTTAATATAATTCTGGATATGAATCAAATACATCCTATCCATACCAAACATGACTTACATGACAAATCATATATAAGAAAATAAATCAGTTAACACCCAAAACAATGATACTACTGAAATATTATTAACAAAGAAATATTAGAAGATCATATATGATATCATATTTAGTTTTGGGGTTCATGTATAATTTAGTAACAATGATTTAATTATTATACTTGAGGTTAACGTACCCTTGAAAAAGGAAAATTACAAGGTAAGGGGTTTTTATCTCACTTTTATTCTCATGAGATTCATGCTATATTTTCCACTATTTCCTTTTGTGTGGTGTATGTAATGCCCATGATTGTATTCATTGTGTAATATACTTTAATTTATGGGTATTTAAATATTCATTGTATGATAATTCTTTCTTGGCGTTTATGTTTCATAAGTTTCCAAATTTTTAAGGGAACTTCTAATTTCAATTTCAACTCATTGGGTTTTACACACACTTCATTGATTATTTTACTCCAAGATTATGTGTGAAATCACTATTTATTTATTTATTTATTAATTTACACTACCCTTTGTGTGGATATACTTTTGATAAAAATAATCACATAGTTGATAAATTCTCAAGTCAATGATATAAACTTAATAAGGGGAATATTAACTCAATTTACATTCATTGAGTTAAACATCGAAGTCATTGGTTTTGTTTTTACAAGAATATGTGTGAATGTCCTCTCATTGATTTACATTGAATATCCAATAATATTGAGTGTATTTTTATTTTTCACACATAATTATGTCATTGATTTATCCTAAATCTAAGGATATAGTCTTCATAAGGGCTTTCGTCTCAATTTATATTCCATTGGGACTTCTTTGTTGTTATGCACCAATTCACTTTTATGTTGTGTATATACTGTACTTTGACGTATTATATCAAAAATCCATTTATCCTCATAATATTAAAAAGTTTTCTTTAATTTTATTACTCTATTATTTTTATTCAAGAATCTCTAATTATTTGAGGAACTCTTTAACTAAAATATAATTTTAAATGTTTTTAAATATTTATTCTTATAAATATTTCTCATTTATTTCCATGTTTTAAAAATGGTTTTAAGGATTTATTTATATGGACATAAATTTTTTATAATTATAATTCGTTTCAAAGTTTCAAATATTTATGGGACACTTTGTATCAAAAATATCTTTTAAATGACTTATTTGATTAATAGTGTGACTCTTAAATGTTTTGAAGAAAAATGAGATATTTCTCTCAAATTGTATTACTAATTATTTTCATCTATTTTTTTTAAAAGGTAATGCTTTGTTCAAGGACCAAAGCACAAATTATTATTAAACTAATTATTTTCATCTATGTTAATATGATTTATTGTATTTTATTATTTATTGTGGTTGATTTATTATAATACAATCTTCCATATTGAATTGAATGAGTTATTTTTGGATTTGGATGTGCTATTTTTTATACCATTCATGGTTCGTGGTTAAAGTATTGACATTTTTTATGCTTGTTTTAATATGAATGTTTAGATTATGTTTAACGCATTTCATTTGAGGAATGAATTGGACTTAGGAAGTGATAGGCAGGGCCCGCTATATACCATCGATGCATTGGTAGGTCTCATGAGACAAACTAGTGTCTTGGCACAAGGGCTTGAAAAAATTATTATTTTGTAGACATAGCACGAGGCCTTGAATATGTGGTTATGATATCCAGCATTATGTATTCCATTATTATGAAATAATCTATTGATATTAAATGTGATTATTCAACTAGTAAAATATCCATGTGAATAAGTAAATGGAATTATTTGATTTATCTTTTCCATATTATGCTAACGTTTAATTTTAGAAGGCTTGTGTTTTAGTCTTATTCATTGAATTAAATGTTTATGCTTATTTTTGAATGTTTATTCTAAATTTTTATCCTTATTGAGCATCTGAGCCCACCCTTTTCTATGTTTTATTTTTCCCAGGATGTGAAGAAGTATATTATGAATGACATAAAGGGATAATCTAAGGGATATGAGTGTGTTCAAATGAGAGACAAGGTTGTTGTTTTTCATTTCATAATGTAATATAAAACATATGTTTGTATCTAGTACTTCTAAGGATACTAATAATATCAGCCTTTTAGGATTCGATCCCTTTTTAATCATGTCAATGTTATGTAATAATGCACCGACTCTTGGTAACTAGGGTCGGGGCATTACATACACTCTGTTAATGCGGGAATAGTCATCCCACAGACACATCCTAGGACCTCACTACTAGTCGGAAGCCTCTGGTGTTTTAGAAGATAATATTGAGGCCATGTGTCCCAGCAGGATTATGGCACCCGTTAAGTGGCATCCAGGTCCGGGTCGTCACAAGAGCGACCTTCCATGATATATTGCGTTGTACGCGATACCGAATTTCACTAAGCAATGATGTATTATTAAAATATTATTATTTAATGGGATATAAACTAGCCATTATGAATAGTATTAACAAAATTTTGAATTTTATTTAACCTTATCATTCGTATTACACATTTTCCAAAACATGATATGAGAACAAAATCAATTTTTAGATAAAAGAAGTATTTTTCAAAAAATATAGTTTTTATGCATTTTAATGGTGTAACCATTTTATATCTATTTTTTCACACATTTATAAGTTAAATTTGATCAAAATAACCTTATTATTTGGAATCGGGATATAAAAATTTACTTTTGTCGAATTTTTTGTATTTTTCTAAAAAAATTAAAATTTAAATGAATAATGAAAAATACTGCATTTTAACTCGATAATTCCTTTTTATATAATTTTTTATATAGTTATATTATCTTTTTAATTGTTCTTAAAGTGTAATTTGATTATATTTTTACAATTTAATCCAATTTTGGTCATTTAAAGTAATTTCAATTTTAAATTTTACATAAACACATGTTAATATTTTGATAGTTATTACTTCTCAAAAACCCGCTTGTTGGTTTTGACAACAAGAATTAATTTTAAATTAATTTCAGAAACATCTATGATTTGAATTTGGAAAAATAGATTCCATATTTTGAATCATAAGGTTAATATTGTGTAAATATATACCTTTTACTTTTAGACATTATGAATAGTAACTTCAATAAATATTTTATTTACCTTAGTTAAATGGTAATAGTGGTAAAAAGGGAAACAAATAATTTTATAATAACATTAAACTACCCAAAAACATTTCAAAATCCTATTGGATAAGATATTTCTGACCATGGACATCCTTGGGTCTATTTTGGGACCCTATGTATTCATATGGATTTGAAGAGGACATTTTATAAGAACTAATTTAAAGTAAAGATAATTATAACATAAACATATATCTTTTACTAAATAGATTTTTATATAGGGTTATATACATGATCTGTTCAACTATAAATATTCATTATAAATATAAATGAATTTCCTACATCGTGGTACTTTATTTATAATTTTTATACATTAAATAAATATATTTATTTAAGACACAAATATGATGTAGTGATTACCTCATTAATGAAAGATTCAATCAAATGAATTTAAAAATATTTGCATAAATTTATTTTTAATATTTTTATGACATCCATGACTTTTGAAGATGACATTGAGATATTAGGGATGTTTTAATGAATTTTTTTCTGAGTAATAATATTGTTATGAATTTTTAAAAAATTTAAGTATTTAAACTATTAAAAATTGACATAATTCATAACTTAAAACATAAAATAGTTTATTAAATGTTATTATATTCTTAAAAATCAAATATTCTTAAAAAATTTTAATATATGTCCAAATATGTCATAATTAACATTTTTTTCTCTTTTTACATGGCATGGTAATTACATAAACCCAAAATGTGTAAATAACATGATATCACAGTACAATTTAAAAGGGTAAAATAATGGTTAAACAAAAATGATAAGGATACAAAAAAATATTCAAAACATGTAAAAAACTATTGGATGATGGGTATTCTAACGAATATGTTCTTATCTAATAATTTAATATGTTTTGAACCATTTTAAATAGAAATTGATTTTATAATAAATTAATATTTTAATAATTTAATGAATTTCCCCTCTCCTCATTTATAAAAGAAAACCTCCACCCTCTCCTATTCACTCCATTTTGAGAATTAATGCTCAGACAAACCCTACCCATTTCTCTTATCAACATCCATAGTTACATTCTAGTGGTTTTTGGATTTACTAAAGACCAACTTTAGTTCTCTAAGAGGAAATTTAAAGGAGGAACGTCGAGGAAGAGGAAATCTCTTCTACCGATTCTTCCAAATTTCATTCTTCTTCTACTTCATCTTCTTCAGTTATTACATTATAAAGTAACAACATCAGTATCACAAATATACGGATATGTTATTATAAATATGAAACAACCATATTTCACCGACTATTAATCCTATGAAAAAAATGAAATTACCGTTCTTGCGTACGTACAACTTACCATCTCCACACTATTGTGTAATATGTTTTTCACCACCACCTTACATGGATGGGTATAATGGTGGAAATAATAACTATATGTTATTATTATAAAATTATACTAATTCTAAGATATTATAATGTAACCACTTCAACGGAATTATAAAATTATGGAAATTATATCATCGCTCCTGCGTACGGATGCCTTACCGTCTCCATGATGTAATGTGATTCATTAACCGTGTTAACCATTCAAGAATGATTATAAAGTATATATAATAAATAATCATAAAATATATTAAATAATAATGCTACAAGATTTATATATATATATATATATGTGTGTGTGTCATTTACTTCCATTTAATTCAATAAGGAAACAAAAACAGCATTCATGCGTATGTACGGTCTACCGTCTCCATAAAAGGTGTATTCCATTTATTTTATTTATCTATAATATATAAATATACTAAATATATATGATATATAAATAATTTTTTACATTATGGAAGTATGTAAACAATCATCTAAGTAATAATATCAAGAATAACAAGTCTAAACATGTATGAGAAATAAAACGATTACGACCCAAAACATTTATTTAACATGGAATTGAAAAATGAACGGGTAATATAAACTCCTAAGTAAATAATATATTATATCATAAATATTATTATGATTTCGTTATAACTTATTAATATGTCTAAACCCACTATAAAATATTTTTAGACATCTATGGAAGAAATCAAACCAAAGGTAAGGGTTAATTTTGTAATCTCATTATTATCCAAGATTTTTTATTCGTAAGTATTTACTTGGGTATATTTATCATCCATTAAAATGTTTTCTAAAAATGTTTTCATAATTTTTTTAATATTTTTATATTTTTTAAATTCATTTTAATCCATTTTTTACTTTTACTTCGTGGATTGGATGGAATCTTTTTTTACCATACGAGGTACTTTTTTACTATTCCAATAAAAGTACGTGGACAATGTATTTTAAATTATACCGCATAAACAGATTTTTATGTTCTCATAATGCATTATTTCAATGAATCTTTTTTTTCAAGATTTCACATTTATTTTCAATTAAATTCTATTCTTTTAAAATGGCATGACATTTTGAGAAATGAAATTTTTTTTTAGAATAAAGGATATTATCCTTAGGAATTAAGTTCAAGTGTTTTATCAAAATTATTTTCCATATAAGATGAAATAGGGTTATGTTTATATCCATATAATTACTTTTATTAGATTGTTTTTATTAATTCTATTTATCTTATATGGATTATGTCATGATGAAATGATGTTTAAGAATACCATTTTATTTCATGGGTTATGCTATGATGAATGATTTAGGTTTTTTTGTGGAAAATGTAAGAATTATTTATTTATGAGATGGGTGGGAGCTATATCTCCCTCCAATGAATTAGGTAAATATTTATATCTCATGAGATAGACATGACTGGAATGGTAGGTAAATCCAGTTCAATAATACATGGATGGAATGACATGTAAACCTGGTTCAACAATGGACTTTTTCCACTATGATGGTCTTGGAAGCAATGCCTTAGATAATATAGAAATAATATTATTTGATTGTTAGTTTTCCACAATTACATGTTTAATGTAAATGCGTTTCTATTATTCTTAATTTTATTTTATGATCGATGCCTTATGTAATTCCAACATTTATGTTATTGCTCAAGATTTTGAGGCTTAAACATTATATTATTGTTTTTAATGATCAAATGTTTATGGTTTTTTATTTTCTCTATGTTTAACCTTAAATTAAATTTGAGCTTAGTCTTTTTTTGTTTTATTTTCCCTCTGATATAAAAAATTGTATTAGTTAGGAAAACAAAAGGAGAACATCTTTATGGGAGATGATAAAGATCCTTCAACATGATTAGAATATTATGTTCTATGTTTTCAAAGACACTAAAATAATACGGTCTTTGGGTGTCTATTTTGGTCAGGTATTTAGTATTCTGAAAAAGAAATATGAAGTCCATGTATGTCAAGCTTGGGTATCTACAGGGAAATAAGACGATGCTCATTTGGAAATTTTGTCTTGGGGTGCCAAAATGGTTATAATTAGAATGATTTGTTTTTAAAATTGTATGGTGAAGCATTATTAGGCTTATTAGAGGCTTTCAAAACCTCAATGTTGTTTTGTGATAGCTGTTGTGCTAGTGCAATTCAACTATTTAGATTTTTTTCTTGTTTATGTGATTTGATTAAATGTAATGAATATTTAATTGCTGAATGGAACATACCTGAACCTTTGGGTTGTGTTGGGCATGACCCGGATATTCTTAAGTAATACTGATCACATGTTGGGATTGGCCTGAATTACAGGAGTGGTTTGAGTATAGGATTGGGTATCATACACATCGGATTATGGCAGTTTGACTGTCAGGTTGCGCCTAGCCCGAGTTACCTGGATGGTAATTCCCTCAGATTTGAGTGACACGGTCTCATGGATATGAGGTGTCATAGATTTTGTGGCATGGGTTCATTATTTGGTTATTACTGCTCACACTTGACTTGAGTCATGTGAATATAAGTTTACTCTGTAATGAGGTGGTGTTGACTATTCATGTGGGTAAAGTCCCCTGATAGTTCCAGTTTAGGTACTATTGGTTTTTGGGTGCTTGTCATAGGAAGACATGTGGAAGGTGAGGAGACTTTTGTTGGTAGTGATGAGGAAAATGGGTTATGAGATTGAGGGAAGATGTCACCATTTCTTTTTGTTATTATGTGAGGATATACATCGTTGTTCCTTTGATTGTTATTTGAGAACAGGCATCGTTGTTCCTCTGGTTGTTGTTCCATGGGAAGACTGGTATTTCGATCATGGTTTAAAATTGTTTGGGTGTTCCATCAAGATGTTGGTACTTGAGAAATGAGTTGTTAGGAGGAAAATGGTGCTAAGATACATTACTAAGATTCTAGCATTGGATGAAGCACGTGACACTCCACAGTGGCTGCTGAGCACCAGTGTAATTTTGTTTGCATTGTTCATTTTATTTTTTACGTTCCTTATAGATTCGTGCCTGATTAAACACTTATACTAGGTACTCACCATTGGGTGGTATCCTACTGAGATTCATCTCACACCTTGCATGGTCCCTTCGGGACACGTGTAGATTTTATGGATTTACGTGCAGGAAAGCGATTAGATTTAGGATTTGGATGGAATTAGTTGTGGCTTGGATATTTGGTATGGACCCTGAGGTCATGCCTAGATGGATTTTACTTTGTTTTTATTTCATCCCTTTATCATCATGCTTAACTTGTTTATTTTAGCTACTATTTTTTATCCATTGGAAACCTCTTTATATCATGACATTATATGGATGCATGACATTTATGTTCTAGTAGTTATTACAAGTGGTTTCAGTATGCTGTTTTGTTTAGGTTTCACTACATTTGTTTTTATATTTCTTCCACTAGTTTATCTGTTATCGATTGTTATTCTGATATGAGGTTATGGTTTGAGTTTGGAGAGTCTCTCATTTTATTTTATAATCAAACTAGTACCTTATTTTCCTCCAAGAGGGTATAGCCTCTCCACTATACCTTTTTAAACCCTCACTGCTAGTCACCATCCTTTTCGTTTGGAGAGGTGCGCCTAAGGTTAGTAACACCCAACCCATTTTGCACCGTCCGGGTGACTATTTGGGTTTGGGAAATTATAAATTGGTATCAAATGAGTTTTTATTTATAGGGATGTAGTATAATATTTTTACTGACTACTAATGATATCGAGACTTCTTTTTATTTCTACAAGTTTTTCTATTTGGGATATGGTATACTAGAGATAGGTTGTTATTGGAACTCAGTTTCTAGCTTGTGCTTGGGTGCCTACAGCCCTATGTATGAGGGATGGACCAAGTTAACCTGAGTAGGAATTACTGTTTTTTATTTGGTCAGATTACAGTTTATATGATATCCACCTTGGTGGCTCACTTGGCATGTGATGTTATTAATTGTGATATGTGACCCTTAACCTAGTGAGGTAATGGAGAGAGAAATTGGACCTTCGGTCGGTATGGAAACTCAAGATTATTTTGCTTTTGGTAGGATCATTTTTAGGGTATTTTAATTTTATAACTACACATATTCTTTGTGAAGTGATAATACTGTGTGAATAGTATGAATTTCTATGCTATGGATGATTTTGAAATGTAAATGGTGAAATTCATGATAGAATTTATTGTTTATTGAAAAGTAATATTCCATGCTTTAAATTATGTAAAATTGATTGTGGCATGACATTTGGTCTTGGTTAGTATGTAAGAAGTAATGTAATATGACAGAGGTGACGTTGATCACAAGGATTGGTCATCCTAGACGTCGGTTTTAGGTAGTGTGGCTATGAAGATTGGGTGACTCGAACATCAATTTGAGACAACGATGGATGTCAGGACTGGAATTTCCCGAGGTACTTTTGAGACATATCTCTATTGAGGGTGGGTAAGGAGGCCATGAGTTCGGCTTATCCTGGGGCATGGTTGTGGTGGGGGTAGAAAGGGTAGTTGTTATACCCAGCCTCTTTACTGCTATCCTTATATGAGTTGTATATATATTGTTATACATGTGGGATGTTTGACTATTAATGGTATTCAATTGGTTCTTCATATACGGTTTTATTGAACATTAGGTGGGTGATGCTACAGTGCTGCAGGAGCACGATCAGGTTCAGATACCTGAGGGATAGGAAGATCATGAGCTGTATGTACCGGATTATGGATATGATTAGGTTCCAGATCCAGTGTGGGCAGAGTAGCTGCCAGGTTTGGCAGCATTAGAGCTGTGGATTGATGAGAATTTGTGGTCTAGTATGGTACGTGTCTTGAAAGGGATCTATAGAAGAACACAGGGTACAGAGCCCTCTTGGAATATCTAATATTGGAGTTCCAATCATATCACCAGCCACTTTTCCAATGTGAGGGTGGTCCATAAGTAGCTGAGAACTAGATAGAGATCATGCAAATAATCTTTAAGCAGCTCGAGACACCTCCACGATGGAGGGTCAACCTGGCGACCTACATGCTGAGATGACTGAAAAATAGTTGGTGGTATGTGCATGTACGTGAACACAGACATGAAAGAATGGAATAGAAAGACTTTGAGGACATGTTTTTCAAGAACTTCTTTCCAGAGATGATGATGGTAGAGAGATCTTGGTATTTCTTGAGCCTCCAGCAGGGTGACATGTCTGTCATGGACTATGCAGATACCTTCACTGAGCTATCTCACTTTGCACGAGGTATAGTGAGCGATGACACAATGAGGGAGAGGTGTTTCGAGTATGGATTAATATATGGCCATAATGTATAGGTAAAAATCTTCAGGTTGACCTCATTCTTGGAGTCAGTGAATCAGGTGCTCATAGCCGACGGAAAAATGATGGAAATATTTCGTTTGAGCCAGTCGGTGGCTTTAGATGATGGATCAAATAGCAGGAAGTGAGGTTAGGATGAGTTCCAATAGGTCAGTTAGGCCAAGGACTCACCTAGACCACCTCATTGAAGTTCATCATTAGTTTTCTTTCAGTTTGGAAATCTGGGGCATGTCTGGACTCAGTGTGATAAGCCTCCAAAGGAGTGTTGGGAATGTGGATAGGTTGGACATATGGAGAGGTTCTGCAGGAATCCTTCCTAGAAAGATGTCAGGAATGGACCAGGATTGATGGTGTCATCTGGTGTCAATTCATGATCAGTACCGGGTGAGGGTAGTCGAGGCTCAACTATACACGGAGGAAGTGGTTGATACATTGAGACCCCACTGAGGGGTCAGTGGCTGGTGACGGGCGCAACACTACAGGGAGGACATGCTACAAGAACCTATTTTTCAGGCCAAGTTCATGCTATGGAGGTGCTATAGGCTGAGAAGGATGGTGAGTCAATGAAGGTCAGAGTTATGTCATGGTCATGGTTGTGATTTTTTTGTTTTCTTTTTTGGCATTTCCTTTTGAGGCATGTTCGTTTTGAGTGCACGAGGTACACAAGATATATTTGGACGGACTAGATGTTGGTCAATGGGATTGGTACCATTTTTAGTGTATGATATATTTATTTATATATATGAGATGCATGGCATTAGGGGTATCGGGGATGCAGGTTACTTAATGTGTCGTGGGCATCGGGGCATCGAGGATGTGTGTTACTTGAGGTGTACGGCACCAGGTTTTGTTTTGAGCATGTATGGGATACATGACCTCATAAAGGCAGATATTGATGCGGTTCAGGATACATTTTGGAGTTGGGAATGTCATAGGATCACCTGATGAGGTTTAGGGATGATGAGGCGTCACAAGAGGACCATGAGTCCAAAAATAGGTCGTTGGACCTTTGTTTAATTTGATTTTGGGCTAAATTATTCTGGATTTTTCTTCACCACCCTTGGAAGGGGAAATTAAGGGATGGATATCTTTAAGGTGGGAATTTTATAAGAACGTGGTTCTTACTTTATGCTACGAGTTTCTTTTTTTGAGTTGATTTTGAGATAATAGAGGAAAACTGGGTAGTTCTGGAAATTTCTAGGTTACACGCTATGTACTTCCCAGAACACATTGTGTACACTTTCCGTGTGAGAATTACTTACATGGAATGTAGGTGTGTTGTCCGAAAAGATATTTTTACCCATGTACAAGTCATGTAGTCAGGTTGGCAGGTACTCAGTGATATTTTAGCCACATTAGGAAGAGTAAAATGATACACACGACTTGTATACCAATATACATGCCTTGGATTTTTTTTACTAAAATAGAAAGTAGCCATGTTTTGAGGTAAAGGGTCGAGGGTTTCATTCAGTTTCACAAACAAGTAGCGCCGAAGCTTGTTTCTTCTCATGGTTGTTCATCCGAAATCTGTTTCAATCATCGTCATATGCATTGGAACCCCACATGTGAGCTCTTGATTCCACTTATTCCATTATTCTTGATTTTTATTCTTGACCATGTTGTAGGGGTTTGGGAATTAATTATCTTTTTGTAGATATACCATGTTTCATACCAAATTATAGGCTTTTACCGAATGAGGACCATCGTATGAGTACAAGTTAGGTGGTTCATACATTGTTTTTTGTTTTTGTGGAAATTTTGGTAACATGGCCTTTGGCACATTTTCAGGTATATTTGAGCGGAACCCATTTTATTTGATATTGCATATTGAATTAAATTTTAGACCAATGGGATGCCTTTGGGCATACAATATTGCCTAAATTTCTTGAGCAAGGTTGGGTGAGAGGCCAACGCTCATTGGGACATTTTGGCCCGGGTTCCAAAATGGTTATAATTAGGAAGGTTTATTTTTAAACTGGTATGGTGAAGCATGATTAGGCATGTTAGAGGCATTCAAGACCTCAGTTCTACATTTTTATAGTCATTGGGCTAGTTAAATTCAACTCTTTAGATTGTTTTTCATATTTATGTTATTTCTTTAAAAGTGATAAATTTGTAATTGCGAAATTTTATATTCAGGAATCTTTGGGTTGTGTTGGACATGACCCAAATATTATTGAGTGATGTTGACCTCATGTGGGTCTTAGCCTGGATTAGTTGAGTTGTTTTACCACATGATTGGGTGTCATGGACATTGAATTGAGGTAGTGTGACCATCAGGTTAGGCATGAAACGAGTTACATGGATGGCCAGACCATCAGATTTGAGCAACATGGTCGCAGGGACAGGAGGTGTTAGAGATTTTGTGGCATGGGTTCTTAATTTGGTTATTACTTCTCACCCATGACTTGAGTCTTGTGCATAGAGTCTGACTCCATGATGAGGTATTTTTGAGCACTCGTGTTGGTAGATTCCCCCGATAGTTCCAGTTTAGTTACTATTGGTTTGGGGGTGATTTCCGTAGGAATCCATGTTGAAGGTGAGGAGACTTCAATTGTTTGAGATGAGGCTATTAGGTTATGATATTGAGTTTAGATATCGTTGTTTACTCCAGTTATTATTCTAGGA
Organism: Viscum album; assembly: GCA_963277665.1. Taxonomy (NCBI): domain Eukaryota; kingdom Viridiplantae; phylum Streptophyta; class Magnoliopsida; order Santalales; family Viscaceae; genus Viscum; species Viscum album. The sequence continues at coordinate 21,509,012 of OY728135.1, forward strand.
AAGAAATTGTTTTCCCCCGATTATTATTTGAGGATAGGCAGCGTTGTTCCTATGGTTGTTGTTCCATGGGAAGACAAGAGATTTCAAGCATGGTTTACTATTGTTTGGGTGTTCCATAAGGATGTCTATACTTGAGACATAAACTATTAAGAGTTGTGTGGTGTTGGGTTATATTACAGTGTTTCCAGCATTTCCCAAAGCAGGTGACACTCCACGGTGGCTGCTGAGGACCAGTGGAAGTTGTGTTTATATTCTCCATCATACTATTTACATCTCTTATATATACATGCCTGCTTGAACACATATATTAGGTATGCACCATTAGGTTGTATCCAAAAAAGATTTATCTCACACCCTATATGGGCCCTTCAGGATGTGTGTAGATTTTATGTATTTACATATAGGAAAGAGATTAGCTTTAGAAGTTGGTTCGAATTAGTTGTTGCATGGAGATTTCATATGGACCCTAAGGTCATGCCTAGAGGGATTTTACTTTGTTTTTATTTATTCCCAATATCAGTATGCTGACCTTGTTAATTGTATCTACTGTTGTATAGACATTATCACCCTCTTTATATCTTGACTTACTATGGATGCCTGACTTGTCTGTTCTAGTATTTTTTACAAGTGGTTTCAGCATGTTGTTTTATTTACATTCTACTACACATGTTTCTATATTTCTTCCACTGGTTTTTACGCTATCGATTTTTCTTCTATTATGCGGGTCCAGTTCAATTCTACATAGTCCCTCATTTTATATTATACTTGGATCGGTACCTTATTTTTCTTTAAAAGGGTATAACATCGCCACTATACATGTTTACACCCTCACTACTAGTCGGCAGCCTTTGGCATTCGGGGAGGTGTGCCTAATGATATTAACACCTGACCCGTTTAGCACTATTTAGGTCTGGGACATTACAATGATCCTATAATTAGGGAATAAAATAATTAACCTATAATGACTCATTATGGAAAGGTAAGTCCAAAATTTTCAAGGGATGTGGGCCAGTTGGGTGGTCAATATCATCAATGCTAATTATCACCCTATTCTCTCTAAGTTCCAGTGAATGTTTTGGTAAATATTTAATCACATCCCTACCATCTTTATGTATCATCCACTCTAGGGAAGACTAATCTCCACACATAATTTTAAGAAATATATTTTTTATTTCATTAAAATAATTTAATTACTATTGTTATATATTTTTATTAAAAGTCCACCTACCATAGTTCCCCTTATTTGGTGCCTATCATTTAGAAACATGTATTTTACTTCAAAAAATGTATGTGTACATATATTTAATCAAAATTAAATAAATATGAAAATTAAAAATTTGATTACTCTTACCAAAAAAATACATTGAATGTTATATTTTTCAACTATAAAAATATTTTATTAAAACTACTACATATTAAAATTAATAACATAAATTAAATAAAAGATTATCATCTAAAAATTTGTAATTTATTGTACCTATATTTGTTTATATATAAATATATTTTATAAAAATATTCAGTTTTTCCTAATTATATGAACATTAGAAATATTTTATTTAAAAAACTGTATACGTGAAACCGATGAATATAGATAAAATAGTCATAAAAATGATAAAGGAAAAATATTTGAACCAAAAAATGGATATATGAATTTATTGAATTTAAAAAATATTAAAAAATTAGAATAAATTATTGACATATATATATATATATGTATATATATATAAATGTTAAAAAATAACATTTCTAACTCAATCAGATTTAGAAAAAATATATTTACTAGTTAATTAATGGAGTAATGGATTATTTACCATATTATTTCGACAAGATTATTTCATGTTGCATAGACAATGTCCATATCAAAGTCAGTGTTAACACTATTTAATCTTATAATCCATGAAAAAATATTAGGAAGTACTTCAAGATCATCAATATTCTCATCACCCATGTGATTTTCATCCCCAAAAAAACAATAGACCACTGATCATTTGATGGTTCAAATATTAAAAATATTATTTTATGTGTGTCTCCATGATAAAATATTCCCCCTTGAAACTAAATAATTTCAAATCAACTTGTGTGAATCCATACTCATTATGTTTCATACAACTATTACTGTTAACCAAAATAAATTTAAATACCTATAAATAAAATTAGTATAAAAATATAGCATATACAATTAAAAACTCCAAAATATGATGTTGTAGAAACAATTTGGTTTTCATCATTATTGTAATAAAATGAAGGGATTCAAAGACAACCATTACTCCAATATTTTGAATAGTTCACATATTTTCCAAGATTTTATTGTAAAATCTGCAATCATTAATATCTAAACTAGACTGTGTGATCACATTAACACTTAATTACCCTAAAAACTATTATAATGTTTTGGGAAAAGATTAATAAATATTAATTTTATCTTTACACCATGAGAAAATTTTGTTTTTATGTTTATTAATCAACCACATTTCAGTTATTCTTATATATCGTACATTCAATCGAGCAATATGTGATGATATATATGGTTAAAAATTACCTATATTGTTCAATATATATAAATGTGAATACATCAATTCATCATGTGGAATTAAACTTAAAATTAATCTAGAAATGCTTTATCCATCACTATCAATTGAAAAATGACATGAATTTGGAGACCAAATTGCTATGCATGGAAAAACTAATCAGTATATAACTAAATTGCCTCTTCTAATACACATTTTTTAAACAATAGTGTCCTCTGTTTTGATGCATATTATTAACAAATCCCTTCAAAAGTTTCATATATATTTCAAAATTATACATCCAACATAAATAAACAGTACCACATATTCTTATATCTCAGGACAAGTGAGTAAATAGATGAACCATTATATAAAAATGATGGTGGAAAATTATTTTCTACTTGAGAAAGTATGATGACATCATTATTCTCCAACACATCTAAGAAATAAAAATCTATGACTCTACTGCAAGTTGAGTTAAAAAAGTAACCCAACCTGATTATATACTTTCTAATAGGTATATAAAATATCCCATGAAATTTAATTGATATAAACTCTTTCATCAATGTGTAAAAGTTAGGAGATTTAGTACATATTAGCTTAAAATCATTCAAAGAAACCAAATTATAAAAATTTAATGAAAAAACACTTGGTACATTAAAACCATAAATGATTTGAATGAAATTTATCTTCTCACTCTTACTTAAGTTCTTACAAACTAAAGTATAATAAATTATATTTTCTTTCATGGTGGGTTCTCACTCCAAATGTGTTCCCATGGTTATTCTGTCTAGTATTTCTTAGAATCCTCTTTTTTTTTATTATCTTTTAGGTTTAATAGTGTTCCAATTATACTATCATAAATGTTTTTGTTGACATGAATAATATTAATGTTATGTTTTATGAAAAAAAATAAATAATGTTGCTCGAAAAAAACGGATCATTTATTCCTGGTATTTTGTTAATAACCAAAATGTGTATTCTTTCCGAATGTTGCATTGTTGTTTTTTACCTTCTTATAATCTATTCAGATGATAATGGTTATTGTGTGGAATCATACTCTTTTAAACCATAAATGTTGTTTTTAATATTTGATAAGGATTATTCATTAAAAAAAATATCGGATGTCCCATGTTCACTATTTTTCTTATATTCTACAATTGGTGATATGAATCCCCATCTTCATAAATTGGACTTGATTTATATCATTCAACTCTATATGAAGATATGTTTCTATATGCATGAAATTCATTTATAGCAAACAAAATCATTTTACGCAAAATAAAATACTCTTTCTTGTATGCATAAAGTACTTTAACCCTTGTACTAAATAGAAATTTCAAATCATCAATCAATGGTGGTTAATATATAACAATATCATTTTTATTTATTTTGATCAAAAAATCATCAAGATCATCATCACATATTTTAATTTCTTACATATATGTGTTTAAAAGTTATAGACAACCAACAAAATAGACCATTAATTATATTCACTAATGTTAATCCAATATGGTTTCATTCTATATGTGCAATGACCAAATCTACAATTTCTGACTTCATTTAGAAAAACCAATTATAGTTTTTCAAATATTTCTTATTGTTGTGAATTAATAAGATGATATAGGTTTCAATTAGATATGAAATCATTTGTATGTAATTGTATCACATTTTCATAATTTTAATTTTAAAATTGATACTTCAAATGATGAATTATTTAAACAGCCAAAATTGCATTAGTGGGAGTTTTGGTGTCTGTTCTTGAGAATGAATCACGACTAGTTTTTCATCCATTTTATATCATGATGTAATAAATTTAAGAAATTATAATAAGAATTTATATATCATATTATATAAATCACAATAATTAAATAAATACTCTTTCTTTTTATACCCCAGTCCCAATGGAAATTATATTTTTTGGCTAATATTTAAAATCATGAAGTCCATTTCCATTTATAAGTTTCATTTTTAAAGGTTCACGAAATTAATTAAAACTTTTCTGACAGCTACTATGTATTTATTTCAAGTTAACTAAGCTCATCATAGTTAATAAAACAATAAATCTAGTAAAATATAATAATATTATGTTTTTAGCATCTTTGAACATTTGATAAACTATTGTTTTTTCAATTATTTCATTATCTACATCATGAATTAATTCTTTATGATGACCTCTCCCTCTTAGGGAGGGTCATCATCATCATTAGATATTGACTTGTTTGTTATTTCACTATTCTAGATCTCGTGTGCATAATAATGACTAAAACCATAGAAAATCAGATGGTATTTGAATTCACTATACCATAATCTACTCATATTTAAACATTTCTTTCATGTATATAAATTAACATCATTGTTTTCAATATTTAGTTTATTAAATTTAAATAAATTTTCAACCACTTACTTATCATCTTAAATAGTTCTTCCTGTATTTATCAAATTATGACCCATTCATTTCCACAATTTCCAGAATGTAATAGTTGAATATATTAATATATATATAATTAAAAAAATATATATAAATAAAACTAAATCATAAAACAATATAAAAATATAACCAAGCATAAAATTTGTAAAATTATTTTATTTTTTAAAAAAATATAAATTTAAATACCTGTTACAACAAAATAAATAATCAAATGTACTTATAATGATAAAACCAATTTATAAATGAAATAAATTGAAGTTAAAAAAATATTTTAACCACAAAAAATTATAATTATTAAAAATTAATAGATACAAAAAATTTCAACTCTTTATAACTAAAAAGAAATTACTGTGATAAAAAAAGTATAAGGAAAATATATTATAACAGTAAAAAAATGTTGAAAAAAATTATAATTTATAATAATATTCAAACAAACAATTTAATTGATGAGTAAAATTTATATCTAAAAATGATTAATTTATGTTCTAAGAATTAAAAATAACTTTTAAATTTTGGTGCAAAAAATTAAAGTAGTTCATGAATTCTGATAAACTCACTTAAAGGCAGTGATAATAGGGTAAAACACTACAAGATTGGAGAGAAACATGTTCAAACAATTAATTAGAAAAAAGGAAACAAAAACCATAGATAGTGGTAGTTGGTTGAGTGGATTATGGTTTGTGTGGACTGAATAATGTCAAGGGCCTGGAAGAAGAATAAAGAATGGAAGATTGAGGTGAAATAATGTGAAAAAGCATATGACAATTGAATGAAATTGAAGACTAATTCTAGTTAGGTTCCATCTAGATTTGAAAGGACAAGAGATTCAGAAATATTGTGTCTAAAAAACAAGGAGATTTATATAGAAACTAATTAATTTGAAGAAATTTTAATGTTAGTTTTATATACAAATGACATTTAATGGTTTTCATTATTACTCATAGTATCATTTTTTATAAATCCAATGTTTACTATAATTATAAAGACCATTTATCTTTTATTTTTCTTTAAAAACGATGTTAATTGATTCTTTATTCACTTTAAACATTAGTATCTAAAATAATGATACTAAAACCCCAATGCAAAGCGTATTTTTCTCCTAATTTATGAACCGCAGTATAGTAAACCATTATAACCTATACATTAAATTGGAAACTAAAAATTGAAATAACCACATTATGAAAAATTTGTATAGATTTTATAACTATTGAAAATGTATTTATTAATGCTTAATATATAAGTACTCACTTTTCGATAATTTTAATTTATGCTTCAAAAATATGTTTTATTCAAAAATGGTTTTCATCATAATTTTTTCATGTGACAATTATAAATAATTTATATCATTTTTATAATTTTTTTGGAAATTAATATCATTTTTGAAATAATTATGTAAATATTATCATATTGTGAATTTTTAATATTTTTTAAAACATTTATCTTTAAATAAATAGTTAAAATACTAATTTTGGTTAAAAATGCCATTTATTTTCAAGTAAAATTAAGATTATGTTTTTTATTTGATATTAAATTAACATATTTTACCTTTAATTACAAATAATATAATTAATTACATAGTAATAATCATTTACTTGATTTTGGTATATGTTTATTTTTGTTCTTAAAAAACATTTATTCTAAAAACAATTTTTATGCTCACAATGTGTTTTTGTCATAATAAATTAAATTAATATATATTTATAATTTGTTTAAAATAAATTTTTATATTATATATTTATCAAATATTTTAATACTTATCTGATGGTTTTTACATGAATTTTAATGGAACAAAATTACATTTTTTTGCATAAATATTCATTTTCCTAAAATGTGTTTTCATTACCGGGAGCACATTTATTTAAAATAAAATTCAGCCACTTATTGAAATTGAATATGGTAAAATGAATTCAATATTTGGAATAATTATAATCAATATAAAATAATAGGTTGAAGATATATTTTCCATAGTGAAAATCAAAAATAGTAAAATTTTGTTACCATAGTGAAAGTTAAAACAGATTTATCAGGGGGACATTAAACTAACTGAAAAGGGTCATATTGACCCAAAAAACATTTAAATTGAACTTTTATGGATATATTTATAACATATAATATCATAATTTTGAAACCATGGACATTCAGACCCATTTCTCATGAAAGTGACCTTTTATCATTGAAATAATTTAAGAAATTTCATGTGTGTCTCTCAACTTTCGTATAAAATAGAACCTCTTCACCAACCTTATTAACTCCATTTTATTATTCTATATTGTAAAATAAAAAGACAAAAACCTTAATAATTTATTTTCATTTATACTAAATGTTATTTTATTCTCATAAGACCATTCCTTCAAGGATTATGGTGCAATCCCAAAGTTGTCTATCAAAAAAGCGCTATAGATATTAACAAAGTTATTTCAATTGTATTTATTCTTATACATCCTCAAATAACTTTTTTATCCCTAAAAAAGTATTACTATAGTATAAAAAATAGAATTATATTTTACTACTATTATGGGACATCCATTTACAACTTCTTCTCAATCAAATGGGAGATGGAAGTATCACTCATGTGTATGTGTAGATTACTGCCTCAACATAGTAATGTGATTCATTTTCCAAAACAATATTTTGTGGTTAGTTATAATGATATATTTAATGATTATATAATAAATTCATGTTATATTAAATATTTTATAACATTTAATTAATATTAACCATTCTTTTATTACATCCATCAAAACATTGACCCATCAATCATGTGTGCGTACGAACTATCGTCTCTATGTAGTGATGTAAATCAGTTTTCATCACCAATTTATATTAATGGGTATAAATTTATAAATAATGAATATAAATTATTTTTATTAAATTATTATACATATAATTATTAGGGAACTATGATCTATGTGTTTGTACCACAACTATCGAACCAGAACATATATGAAAAAAAATCAGTTAACACCTGAAATAATGATAATAAATAAATATTGATAATGAATGCTTGATATGATGTAATAAGTAAAACATTTATGGTATTATAGTTATGGTTATGTTTCTTTTATATTAAGATCATATAATTTAAATTTTTCATATAGGAGATCATATCTCTTTGGAAGCAAGAAAACATGATGTAAGGGTTTTATGTTATCATCTCATTTGTATGGGAATGATTTATGATTAAATTTTATGATAATCAAATTGTATTATCTGTCTCTCCCATATATTATATATTTTATTCTCTTATATTTATTTATATATAATTCATTTCATCCATTCATTTTTCTCCCTTTAAGAACCCAATACACTAAAATAAGGTTTTAAAGAAAACCAATTTCATTTCTCTCCTTGGGTAGTAATATTTTCCTTCCACAACCATATTTTATTTAAAAATATTTTCAAGAATGGTTTTAAAATCATCCAAATATTATTTAAATTAATTTTTAACCATGATTCAATTCCTATAACACTATTTTAAATTACACTTCTTCTCATTTTCTGAATGAGGTACTTTCGAATTTTTATTGAAAATGTTAAAGTAATTTATTTTTTATTAATGTACGCCCAATGAATGGAAATACCTTAAATAATTAATAAAATTTTAATTAAATATTCATTCATAAGATTAGTTTTTTATTTTAAAATAATTTTTTTTCCCTAATATGCTGTAAATTTTATAAGTTAGATAAGTGATTCAAAAATGAAAATGGTATTTTCCTCTAGAAATATCAATATGATAATTTAAACGTAGTATCTCGTATAAAAATAAATTTTTATGTTTTTTATGATTTAATAAGGATATAATCCAATGTTAAAAACATTATTCTTTCCATCTATGGCTTATGATTATGATGATTAACTATTTACGGAACCTGTAACCTTATCAGAGGTCATGATATGATGATTTTTTATGTCCTTGTTTCACACTTATATATGGTTTTTGTTATGTGATGGGTGGGTTAATAATTATATTTCCCTCTATATATTTGGGTAAAGAAGGATATCACATGATATAATAATGATTGGAATGTGGAGTTTACTTAGTTCATTAAGAGACTTATTCCAATAAGATAGACTTATGAGTGAAAATCAACTGAGGAAAGGATGGAATGTGAGGTAAACTCAATCCACTAGTGTATTCTTGAATAAGATCCCATACTAATTAAATGATTCTATATAATTATGTGTATTCTACATACATATTTATTATTATTATTATTATATGTTCTCATGAATTTTGATTTATTATTGATGATTCCACCTTCTTATGTGTTATGACTTTTGATTGATAGAATATATTGTCTTGTTTTATGATTTTGATATATGAATTAATTGGTGTGATTTTATATTGTTAAGATCATAATCTCATACAATAATGACTATATTATTTTAACATATGATCATTGATTGATATCACTTATTTATACCATTTCTAATCATTTTATCTTACTGTTTCGTATATTTTTTTTCCCTATATCATGGATAAAGGATTTAAATATGTTATTTCTAAGAAGGATTATTGTCAAAAAGAAATTAATGGAAAATTATGAAAATAATTTTTCTACAATATGTTTATGGAACCTTGTTTCCAAATACACAAAACCTTTGGGTTTATGGTATGGATAGTATTGATAGGTAATGAATGTTTCTGATAATAGGTATAATAGTTATGTATAAAACATTTGGGTTTCAAAAGTTTGTATCAGAGAAAGGATTAGTAAATTTTAGAAATTCAGATGAGAAAACTTTATTCATAACCCTTATTATAATCCTACGTATAGAAGAAAATTCTATTTTTTGTCAAAAAAGAAGAAGTACAATTTCCCTAAGTAAATACATCCCTCTTTGGATACTATAAGTGCATTTGGTTTTGGAATAGAGGAATCTAGGGGTGATGAATCCAAAAAAGGGTTTTTCAAGTATATCTTCGACATTATTCCAATGTATAGTGAATATTCCTTTATGAAACTCCTAGTTTTACACTTCTACGAGTTATATTCTTAAGTTAATTCACATTTACATTACAAAACATTTTGAAGGATTTAAATAGTTGGTGTTCATGGATGACCTAGGTTAAACCTAAAGTATCAATGTATGAAAACATGATTTCATGATTTAGATATCTGATGAATTGTTTTCATGATTAATCACTATGATTAATTATTATCGATGGTAATGATAAAAATTATGGATTTATTAAGATATTTAATATCAAATGATATTTTTTTTCCTTACAGGTATGACCAAATATTATAGTACCCTATTTGAGATTAGTTATTTTAATTCTTTTATATCAGGAAATGTCTCAAGGAATATTAATTCATATCATCAATGATTAGATGTAAAATTGTTAGTAAACACTACTAATGGAATTATGATCACATATCAAGTAAATAATTCTTCCCTAATTGATGTTTGTGGGAATGCGTCTAATGAAAATACTTTTATTATTCCTCTAGTTGAATTTTATGTGATTCTGGTCATGAATTTGATTTATTTTTGAAAAACCAATATCAATTACTGAGTATGGTAATTAAAAATTGATATTCTAAACTAACATATGATATTCTACTGATGTGGGTATAAATTTGAACATCTAATGTAAATTAAATTTTTTTAATAGGATTTGATCCCAATATAAAGGAGGTGCTTATCTAATATGGTTGGGGACAAAAAAACATTGAAGATATATCTATTATAGATTTAATTTTTTATTTCATTATGGATGAGTAAACTAGTTTTATTCCAAATCATAAAGTTTAGTTTTAAATAGAACTAGTACCTCATGATACACCTATTTCAAAGAATTCATATAGAATGGCCCCGATTAAGTTATAGTAATTGAATAAGTAACTCCATGATAATCATGATAAGGGATTTATTCAGCCATGTGAGTCACCATGGGGTGAACCTATATATTATATTAAGAGAAAATGTGGATCAATTTGACTCAGTGTGGCTTATCTGGAACATAAAAATATTTTGATCAAGAATTATAATAATTTGGATTATATTGAAGATTATTTAGATCAATTACAAAGAGGAAAATATTTTCCAAGATTTTTATTTTATCTATATACTAACAGTTGTGGGTCAAAAGTTAAGGCACACCAAATAAAACCTTCCATTTTAGGTATGGTAATTATGAATTTATCATCATTAAATTTGGTATTTCTGATTCCCCCACCTTCTTTATTGATTTATTGAATATAGTCTTTAGAGATAACATTTAACAGTTTGTGGTAGTATTTCATATAATATTCTTATATATTCTAATAGTAAGGAATACCAGGGCGATTACATGAAGATTATACTATAGACACATTGAAAGGATACATTTTATGAAAACTTTACCAAGTTTTAATTTTACCTACCGAAACATTCTTTTTTTGTGTAATATAATCTAATGTGGTGGTGTATTAGTTGATTTATCAATCATTGAAGTTATAGATCTCAGGATAAATCTTTCCAATGTGACTAAGAACTATAGGTTTCTTGGATTGGATTGATATTATCTATTAATTGTGAATGATATATCAAAAATATCTAATCTAATCACCATTTTCAATAGAAATAAATTTTCCTACTTTTAGAATGATGACTGTAAAGAAAATTTCAGTGAAATGGAGGGGAAATGGTTCAGTTCACCTATGATCACCATACCCTATAATGTAGAAGGTTTTTTCATTTATAGTAATTCATAAAAAAGGATATGGTTGTATTATTATGTATAATTATATTTTTATAACTTATAACTCATTCTAATTGAAGGTTCATCATAAAAATTTCCAGACACATTATTTGGAGTAAGCAGTGGTAATATTTTTATTAAATATCCAGCGGAATTAACTTTATATAGAAAGTTGTGACACATATAATGATCATAAAAGATTAATATACATTCACCTAGAAATAATTGAATGTGTTCCAAATAAAATTGTTTGATTTGATTAATTTTTATGATTTCTCTATACACTAACACCATGGGAAAGTGATCAAGGCAGGTAATTATTTTAGTTAAAATGATCATGCTAGTGTATCTATGATGAGGATAAAAAAGATCCAATATTTATGGATTTTGAAAATATGTACCATGAAATATTTAATGATGTTGAGAAATATTATATTTCTCAAATGAGAGTTCAAATATCTATCCATGTGAGATTGAATAGGTACAAATGGATGATGTGGGTCAATAAAAATGGTGATAAATATTCTTGATTTATACCTTGAATTAGAAGAAATGACATTTCTTAAAAACATTGTACACATACCATTAATACCATACTTGAAGGAGGAGCTCTTGAAAGAATATAATGGATCATACTTATCTATTCATCTTGGATGTTCAATGATATATAGAGATCTAAAAGTTTATTTATATTGAGAGAGTCTAAAGAGAGATATTGAAGAGTATGTATCAATGTTCTTAGTATGTAGCTAGTTAAGGTTAAGGGAAAAAATTATAAAGGAATGTTACAACCATTACCTAAACATGAATTAAGATTGTGAAAAATCCCTCTGTATTTCATTATATAACTCCCCAAAACATCTGAATGTGATAATGTTATTTGGGTTGTAGTATATAACCTTTTAAAGTCATCACGCTTTCTTTAAATTAGTAAAGATTTATCTCTTGGTTAGAATTATAGTATATTCATTAAAGAAGCGGTAAGGTTTCATTTAGTACCATATTTTATTGATTTTTATTGGGATATGAGGTTTACCTCCTCCTCAATCAACATTTTTGGTATTTTCAACTAACACTTATTAATGTAAGTGTGAACCCAAAAAATTCCATCCAAATAAAATCCATTAAAAAGTAAAAGACTAACAAATAAAGACTATTTAGAGCTACCCATCCCCAGAACTTGCATCAATAAAACAAGCCTCCACCTCCGCATGGTCGCTTGGCTAATTGTCCCGTGTAGGGTTGCACGGGCCCGGTAACGATGGAAAGTATTCCATGCCCTCTCATTTGTCCAAATCAGGATGGATAAGCACTGGTGGAAACTTCCTACTCTGAAACGACATCTAAGGTAGATCCTGGTAGTATGATTGATGACTTTCTCATTCAGAAACAAAATAGAGTAACCAGAATAACTAACAAACGGTCACAGATTTAGTCAAATGCAAAATAAACTTTCACATGGAACATTGTATGACTCGACTTGTTGGGCAATGTCGATTACCTAAGTCCACTAGTACCATATTCCCGGAACATCACCTCTAAGAGAGGGGAGGAGAATTAGAAATATTTGATCTTAGGTCGCATAATGGGGAATACATCTCATTTCCAGGACTTGATCGATGAGTGGATGAACCGCCACCCGAGATGAGAGGAGCATTGAGTGTTTCAATTCCAACAGTATTTTCCTTATGTATAGGAGGTCAAGATAGACTCCCTGCATTCTTTTCATCTTGGGAGGGAAAGTCCTTGCGCATATAACTCCTTCCTTAGTAGAGGGTGAATCCATCCTCATCAACCATCACTGGTTTTCCCTACTTCACATGCGAGCTGTGGGGGTCATTCACACCCGGAACCACTGTAGTAGGCACCGTTGAGGGGCGTACCCGGCCAATATCCACACTTGAAACATTCTCATCCCCAGTAGGACAGCGTGAATTCGGGGAAATTCACACCCATAGATCCCCTTTTTCAAGAAAAACCATGACCTGAGCAGCCTTCAGCGGGCGGTTTGGGGAGCCAGAGATCACCGGGACCATGCCTTGAGAAGAAAGGGGAACCCGCATTTGAACTGAGGGTGTTTTCCAAACATGCTCCTTGTTCATATATGGGACCTGATAAGAGGAGGGAACATGAATCTTCATATATGGTGGAGGTAGAGTAGGCTCCTTGAACGCAGAGGGGGGATCATCCACTTCGGAAGCTGGGAGGATACCTCTTCGACGACGGCCTCTACGCCTATGACATCTGGATTTCAAATGCCCTTGATAGAAGAAGACCTAATAGAAACCCACAACATCCTCATAGCTGATCCATTTCTAGAACCCATTCACACCACCCACAGAGAGCCAAATTCAATGAGGAAGAACTCTTGACATATCCCTTTTTACGCAAACACACGCAAAACATGGGAGTAGCACTCGAGCAGTAGCATCTTCAGCGCACAAGAAACAGCCTAGCCGGTCATTGATCCCCTTTAAGACACTAGGGTTATGGAAAGGTAGAGGAAGGCTGGGAAGGTGGATCCACAGGGTCGAGCATTGAGAGTCACGTCCCCTATGGAAATCAATTGTCCATCAGAACCGAAGGAATGTCAGGTTATCACACCTCCGTGTCTCGCACGACCAAGCCTAAGAAAAATACTCTATAGGCTGTAGAAGAATACTAAAATGTAAATGGTCGAGAATCCCAATAGCATCCCCTTTCAGCAACCCACAAGAGGAATTTACATACCTTGTAAAGATTCCCAATGGTGGTCGATCCGGACCGAACTTTGCAATCAAGGTACGTGAATGCACTGACGCAGCTTCATGGAATTCCAAAGGTGACAAGGAGAATGTAGGAGACCCATTGAGTGATTCTAATGTCTTCAGTGAGATCCTAATAACTGGCACCTCCGGGAGAAGCGGGAAAGGGGGGAAAGAAGGCTCAGAGACCCTCGGCAGCTCAGGGAGACATGAAAAGGGGGGAATCATCGGTCCCATGATCCTCACCTTCGAAGAAGGACCCGACGTCATCACATGTGGTGCTAGGGTTATCCCTGAGCTAGGGGGAAAACCTCTCCCCATTCATAGATATACCTCAATATTATAGAGATGTCTTTATAAAGATCTAGATTTATAGTTGAATTTTGGTACTTCATATCTTCTTCAGATTGATGTTTATTCATAGAAAATCGTTTAAACCATATAAGATATGTTGAGATCCTATTCATTATATTTCAAAGGTGGTTGGTATTAACACCTTCCTCTAGTTGAGTTTCCATACACCAATATCTTTCAATTGACTATTTAGATGAATCCTCTTGATGAACTCTGTTGAAATAAGTGTGGAACTCTGATATTATGGGTTGAAATTAGAGAATTAATTCTATAAAGATTTGAGCTAGATGATAAGATTACAATGATTGTTAGATTATCTCAACAACACATCAAGGAATCTTATTGTATAAAAGAGTTATGGTGACAATCATCAGTGAGATATGGAATTTTATTTTGGTGAGAATGTATTCTTGTAAATTTCTCCATAATTATATGTAATGATATTTAGAAATATCGTAAATAGGATCCCTATAAATATTGGCCCTTTTGAGATTTTTGATTGAGTAGGGACTGCAGCTTATCACTTTGCAATCCAACCATACTTCTCTCAAGTTCACGATGTGTCCCATGTGTCTCTCTTATGTAATTACATGTCTAATTATTCACATGTACTAAATTCATAGGTTATACAACTAGATAATTGTATTTCTTTTGAAGAGAAAAAAACATAAATCATGGATTATGGAGATAAAGTTCTATAGAATAAAATAACATGCCTAGTTATGGGTTTTTGTATGAATCATAAATTTGGGGAAGCTACATTGGAACCCAAGGATGTGAAGAAGAAAACATATCATATTTTTTTGTATCAAGGGTGATATATTTTTATGGTTTAAATTAATCTTAAGAGGGTTAGAATGTATGACTAAAATATTTGATATGTATTTCCTTTGAAATAAACATAAATTATTCAATATCTTTTTTTACATGTATCCTCGAGACAATATGTAACATGATATAATAAATCATTATAACCTAGCCATTAAATTTTAAGGTACGAATAGAGACAATAAATTTTTTAAAAGTTTGTATAAATTGTTTAATTAATGTAAATGTGTTAATTAATTGATAATATATACGTATTTAATTTTCAATAATGACATTTTATGATTCCAAAAGATGTGTTCTTCATAAATGGTTTTTATTGATTTGTTTTACAAATGAACATTATGATTAATTTCTAACATTTTTAGAAATTTTATTTTATTAAATTATTTTTTTTTAAATCCTCATGTAAATATTATATATGGTGACTTGTTCAGTTTTTTCTAAGAATATTTATTTTTTAGTGAATAGTAAAAAATATTTTTTTGTAAATACTATCATCTATTTTAATTTAATATTACCATTATATTTTGAATTTGATATTAATTTATCAAAAAAATAGTTCAAAAATAAATAATTAATTACATAACTATCATCATTATAATTTATTTCAGTATAAATTTATTATTAAGCTTAAAAACACATTTTTCTAAAAAAAATATATTTATACACCCAATGTGTTTTTATATTAATAATTTAAATTAGTCTCTCTTGAAAAATGATTTTAATTAAATTTATTTATTATATATTCAAAATATTTTTTTAAAATTAATTTTATGGTTTTTTCATGGAACATAATGGAAGTAAATAATTTTTTATTAAAAAAATTACTTTATCTAAGTTGAAGTTTTATTGTGGATTATGTGCTTATTTAAAATTAAATTATTAAAATCATAGAAATATAATTTGTTAAAATTGATTAAATATTTAAAATAATATTAATTAATATAATATAATATGAACAACATAATTTTGGCCATTGTAAACAGTTAAAAACATTAAATGTTTGTTTCCATGGTTAACGTTGGAACGAGTTTACCTTTGGATTAAACTAGAAGAAAATGGTAGGATTAGAATAAAAATAGATCTATTTTTTGTTTTTAAGTTATTTTATCATTTTCTAGTTATTACTTATTTTATGTATCAATTTTATCTCCCATTCCCATGAAATTGATCATATATCATTGAAATATTTTATGAAATTTCATGTGTATCCCACCCCTCACTTATAGAAGGGAACATATTGTCCTCCTTAGATGAAACCATTTGAGTCTTATTGCTCAAATATTACCTAGTAAAAAATGAAATATAATACTTACCTTCAAACTAAATATTATTTTATTCTCCTAATGAAAATTCTTCATGGATTAAGGTCTAAGTCAAAAGAGGTCTCTTAAAGAAGTTATATTGAAATTAACTATGTTCTTTCAATTTAATTTATTCTTATACTTCAAATAAAAATTCAATTACCATATTAAATTATGAATCATTTTTCATGAATATAATGTTATTTTATTATAGTGATTTATAATCCATTTACAACCGCTTCGCAATAAAATGGGAGGTTAAAGCATGACTCATGTGTAGGTTTGGACTACAACCTCTATGTGGCGATGGGATTCATTATTTACCACCATCAGCCATGGTAGGCTATTATAATAGATTTAATGTTTATATTTTATATTTTTGTTATAATAAAAATTATGGGAGGGTAAATTATTATTTATCTTTCTTTTATTTCATCTATCAACAAATGGAAACATCATGCATGCATACCTACAAACTATCATCTTCACATAGTGATATAATTTGTTTCAGCACCGATTTATATGAATGGTGATAAATATGTATATAATTAATATATATTATATTTATATGATGACTAAATATATTTATATGAAGGAAACATGATCAAAGTGAATGGACTATAACCGTCGAACCATATCATACATGAAAACCATATTAGCTGATACTCGAAATAGTAATTATAATAGAATGATTATTTATAAATGGTTAATAAGATGTCATTAGTAAAATATATATACTAATATAGGTAATATTATGGTATAGTTATATAATTATAATAATTATTAAATTTATTATACATGTGTTTTTATTTCTTACAACTAAAGACAGATTTTATGTAACAGTTTTATGTTACAGTGTCATTTTTTTCAGCGACTCATTATGCTTAAAATTTTCAATGATGAAATTATAAGATCTATATATCCTAAATATATTTTATTTTATTATCATATTGTTATTATTATATATTTATGGGTATTATTTCATTTTCCACTCTTCAAAATCACACGATACTGAAATAATGTTTTTTTTTGAAAACCAACATTATATCTCTCCTCATCCGATAATATTTTCCTTGAATGTATATATTTTATTTAAAATTTTTTCAAGAATATTTTTAGTATTAAAAATTAATTTAATAAATTAATTTTTAACTATTTTTTAAAATAAAATTTTCTATTTTTTTAAAATATATAATTTTGGATTTTTACGCGAAATGTGAAATGAATTTGATTTGATTAAAGTTATACTACATGAGCAGTTTTTTCTACCATCATGAATAATTTTTTATTTAAGGATTTATTTATAATATTCCTTATTTATATTCAAAGAAAAATGTTTCCATTATGTTTTAGAAAATTTTATATTTAAAATATGCATTTTCAAAATGAAAAGTGTATTTACCTCAAGAAATTTCCTAGTGGTCATTTAATGGAATTCTCATCTATAACAACATATTTTTATGTTTTTTTATTTACTAGGTATATTATACAATGTTATAATCTATATTCTTTACTTGGATGATTTATGACTCTGATGATGAAATATTTATGAAACCCATATTCTTTCCATGGGATATTAAATGATGATAGGAAAATTCTTTTATGATCTTATGGCACATATATATATGGTTGTGATTATGTAGTATGTGAGCCTAGAATTATATTTCCCTACAATTAAGAGGGTATAAAAGGATATATCATGAGATAATAATAATTCAAATGGGGTGTTAACTCATTTTAGAAATGGAAAATTTTCCAATAATATAGTCTTAGGGGTGAACCTCAACTAATGAAATTATGGAATGGGAAGTGAAACTAATCCACTATGATAGTATTAGAAGTGATAAATGAAAAATTAAATTATTTTATACTAATATGTATATGAAAAGAACTCATATATTATGCTTATGATATGTTCTTATGGATCTTGATTTATTATTTATGATTCCACACTTATTTATCTTAGGTTATTTGATTGATAAAAAATTAATTCATGTTTCATGATTATGATCTATAGATTGATGGATATGATTTTATTTTTTTTAATATAATTTCTTATACCCTTATTATTATATTGTTATCACCTATAATTTTAGATTTATATCTCTTATGTTTACCCTTATTAATCATTCGATCTCACCAATTTCTATGTTTCTCTTTCCTAGGTTATGGAGAACAGTTTCGTGTACATTATGTCTAAGAGGGTTTATAGTTGTGGTGTACTTAATAGTAAATGATGTAAATTATTTATATATGAAATTTTTATGTATCCATATTTCTAAGGAAACAAATCATTAATGGTTCTGTAATGGATCATATTGATATGTGTTAAATGTTTTTTCTAAAATGATGTAATATTTTTTTATGAAAATTTAGGGTCTCTATAAAATCATTTTCTAGGTATTAATTTTGTTCTTTTAGATTTTTTCCCACTTATACCAACCAATTTTCAAGTATTGTTTCTTTTATATCTCATTATTCAGTCCATCAACTGATATGCCTTGTGTGCCATTATCCTAATGTAACTTCATGGTCTCTTCTTTTGGTACAAGACCTAGATCCTCTAAAAAATGGAAAAATTCAACCTATGGATTTTATTATATCCCTTTATAATAATTATACTATATATCATCTAATAAATTAAACTCATAAGATACTCCAATAGTTTTATTAAATGAATCATAATATTCCAAATAAGAATTTTTCACACCACATTTTTTAAATATACCTAAATCATTTATCTGATTCCTACAACCTCCTTGAAATTTTCTATCAACTGTAATTCCATTAGTGTTTTTATTATTATTTAGATATTTTCCAATTTTCATGTCAAAAAAATACTTTAATGTCAAAATAAAATATAACTCTAGGAAATAATAGAATAATTTAAAAATAAAATAAATCTACTAAATTAGATTTATGTTTTGATGCCACTAGTAAATTCTAAAAGGGTTTTTAGGGTGAAATACCCTAAGGGGAGGTGAATTAGGGTATGAGACTTGTTTCAATTTAAATAATTAATTATTAAACATATTCATCACTAAAAGATCTAGACTACATTAAAAGTTTGGTCAGTCTTATGTTCTTATTTTTACAATTATCAAATTATTATTTCACATGTTTTTTACATAATATAATTTGTTTAATTATTACTTAACTGATGCATTATGATTTACATACTACAGAAGTTTATTAAATCAGGATTACAAGACTCGTGATTTCTTCATGGTTTACTATCATTACACTAATACAAGGATAATACAATGAAGATATGTTGATTTACTAGAATGCACTAAACAAACATTTTTATGGTGGGGTTGAGAATGTTCACATAACCCCTAGGGTTACTCCCCTTATAAGGATTGAGGGTTGGTACACTACCTCCTTATGGTTACTACCACACTCATCTCTTTTTCTCATTTATCAAGAAATAAATAACTCTTTTTTTAGAAAATCCAATATAATAAAAATATCACCATTTCAGTTGAATAAATTAGCATAGATAGGTGTTTGTTGGTCACCCCATTGCTTATCCTATTAAAAATAATGTTATTAATCACACCTTGAATACATACTCACATCCTCTAAGATTTCATTAAAACTCATCTGTACTTCTTTAGAAAGATATTCAACGGGTGTCAAACATTCATTTTCTTCTTTTCTCTAGAAATTTATCTTTTTTATTTTTTAATATTACCTCATTTTAAATCACATTCAAAACAATAATCTACATATAATTATATAGATTGATACTCCATAATTTTCTATTATATAATATTATTTTATTTACTAAAGATAAATTATCTATGTTAACCACTCATATAATCTTAAAATAACCATGGGATCAATGAGTAAATATATCCATAAATTTTTATAAAATTTGACTCAAAGACATCATACCATATATAATCACCCCAATGAAGAAATTATTCCAGAAATATACCCTTCTTTAATTACCGAAAACATGATGAACAAATATTCATTTTTTCTTCCATGTATTCTCCATTAATATCTCTAAAGATATATTTTCCAATATTTCTTTATGAATAGATCTCATGTTAATCCAAATTATGAAAATATTATTTTTCTATTAAATACAAGAAAAATAATATCAATAAATTTCTATATCATGACCCAAAAAATCTGTGTCAAATATAGATTTATAAAATATGAATCAATATTTTCTATTTCCTATTGGACCAAGTCAAGTACTCTTATCAATAAACGGTTATCCTTATTCAAAGCTTTGTAATAGATAAATATCTTATATTTTCGCATCTTATGAATTATTCCACCTAATTAATCCATATTCTTTCTAAAATATCACCATTGATATCCATCCATGAATTTCTATGATTTTTTCTTAAATGTATTCAATATATTCTCATTTATTAATCCTTTATATTGTATAATTAAAATATAAATTAATTATTCAATAAAAGATCCTCTGAAATCTAATTAAACCCCCATTAATTTAGATCTCATGAAATCACTAAAAATAGGGACACAAAATTGTAGATATTTTTCTTTGTAAAGACCTGTAAAATTCAATGAAATTTTTTCTTAATTTTCTTTGGGATTTTACAAGAATGGAGTTTCTAACAGAACCTGATTCCAAGGCCTGGAGTGCCCGGAATCATTATCCAAAGTTTGGCTCGGGTACGTTTAGTGAACGAACGAGCTGGTTTTTCTAACTTTTGAACCAGTGCTCAGAATCAAATTCTGAGGGCACCGATGGAATCACATCACCGGTATTTTCTTAGAAACGCCTTTTTGTGAGTTGCATTTTCTCGGGTGTGGTTTTTAATTTTTGGGGTTAAGTTAAGAAATAAAATAAAGTGGTGCGATAACTTTATTTTTATTTAACTTAAAGCCACTTAAAACCACTTAAAGCCACTCAAGCTAAGTTGAAGCGGATAGGGTGGAACCCAAAATATCCTACCCACTTGGTAGGATATTTGTGAGGTGGGGCCCGCACGAGCCCCACCGTTTCTTTTCCTCTAAATAACGCACCTGCGAAAAATCCTGTTTAATGAAATTCAACTAGTGCGTTTTCTAAACTCTTAACACCCCTATTAATTGGACAGTTAAGATGTTACCATTAATTCACCAAATTAATGGTTCGTTTCTTAACTTGTTTTTCAAATTGTTCCCATGGAATAAAATAAGACCAACACACGTTTTTCTTGTGGGTGGCTTGTTGAGAGGATTTGGAGAAACTCTAAGTTTTTCATCCTCCTTCATGAAGAACGTGAAGAATGTGAAGAACGCGAAGGCGAAGAAGAACGCCGAACCCTCAGAGATCAACAACGCGACACCGTGTTCCGCGACGTCGACGATTCTCCTTCCGCGACGCTTCTTCCGCGACGTTTCTTACCCGCAACAATCTCCGTTCATCAACTACTTGACGTAGGGGATTACGATTCTCTAATTATTTTTGGATTTATCCTCAACATGGGTTTAAACGTGCAATTAAATCTGTGTGTTTTTTTAACCCTCAGAGATCGCCGACGCGACACGGTGTACCGCGACGACACGACGCCCCTTCCGCGACGCGACGATCCTATTCTTCTACGATGGTCATTTCCGAGAAAAAATTACGTCCGACGACAATGAAAAGGTAAGGGTTTGTTTTATTTAAATCTTTGCGATTTATACCTGTGGCCTTTGATTATACTATTTTTTTGTGAGAATTTTAAAACTGCTAACGCGGTGGGTGCGGACTAATGAACAAGTCCGAACCCACCGCCCCTTTTGTTCTCGGTGTGCGAAATGGTGGACGTCGACAAAGTAGGCCACATGGGCAACGCGGGGTCCTCACAGGGAAGGAAGGACCCCGGGAAGACCTTTGGCGAAGACAGCGTGAATTTCCAACCACAGGAACTCATCTGGTGGTCCGTGGAGCGACCCGCTGGCGCGCCACACAGGCACGGCGGCGTCGGCGGCGGAAGGCAGCGGTGCCCGGCGCGCTGCCATGGAAAACTGCCATGGCTGAAGCCGCAGCCACAACAATGCGGTCCCATGACTGCGTGGGACCGAAGGAGCACGAGACGTGGCGGCCCGGCCGCGTCCGCTGTCATGGGTGGCCCCATGCGGGGCCGCGGTTCTCTCACGCGGGGGCAGCATGACCCCCTCTCCGCTCGACCGTAATCGGCTGAGCCGACCCGCCGGCCGGGTCGGGCCTCCCTGGCCAGGCCGCGCCGCGCCAGCCGGGTTGGACCCGGACCCGGGTCGGTTCGGCCTGGTTCGGGCCGACCCAGGGGGGTTGGGCCGGGTCGGTCAAGGCCCAGACCCCACATTTTCGGACCTTTTCGGTCTTTTGCTCATAACATGAGATGCGGGCCTCCGATCGACGCACCGTTAGCGGCGATGCAATCCTTGGATCTAGATGACCGTTTTGGTATATCGCACTCAAGGTTTTGGAGTACTTTGGGTTTGGCCAGGTTGGTTCGTACATGAAACCAACCGGGCCCTCGGAGCGGAAACACTCATATCTTGAGCTACGGACGTCCGATTGACGTGTCGTCGACTTTGTTGGATTCCTCTAAGTGAGACGGATCTTTTGGCTTACTCCGACCAAGGTTTGGACGTAGGTGGAGTACGGCCGGGTTGGTTTTTCCTTAAAACCCAACCGGGCCCCTGGAACGAAAAAGCCAATAACTCTCAGACCGGGTGTCCGATTGACGTGCCGTCTGCGATGTTGAGTTCCTGTTGACAATATGAAACTTTTGGATACATCAACTCTGGACTATGTGTCAGTTGATGTATCAGCCCCTCGGCTCGTGTAGCGGACCCTTCCGAGCGAGCTTGCTGTGTGCGGGAACCCTAGAGCTGGCTGCGACTGCGACTGTGACGACGACGACTGTATAGAGATCCTCAGTGGATTCTACGGCGAAGACTACATCACTCAGTGATCCTACATGGATCAGTGCTACAGATCCTTTGTGGGTCCGATCCTGTGTGGGTCAGCGCTCAGCGGTCCTGTGTGGGCCAGCGCCTACAGATCCTATGTGGGTCTGTTCCTGTGTGGGTCTTTGCGGGGGTTAGTTACCTATCGATCCTTTGTGGGTCAGATCCTTTGTGGGTCATTGCAGGGGTTAGTTACCTATCGATCCTTTTTGGGTAATATCCTTTGTGGGTCATTTCGGGGGTTAGTACCTATCGATCATTTGTGGGTCCGTCGGGTTAGATGATTCAGTGGCAATATCTGATCATCTCTATTGCATTACAAAGAAGTATTCGTGTGTGAGCTGAATGCTATTTTGCTTTCCTATGTGGATTGTGTTGAGCTATCCTGTGTGGATTTAAATTTTGCTTTCTTGTGTGGACCGGGTTGTACATGGGCTCGAATGTTGGAGTCGAACGAGAATAGATGACTTAGGTATATGTATGGGCATATACCTAAGCAGTGTCGGATGTTACTTCGTTATTGTATCTTTCCTTTGTGGATTATCCTTTGTGGATTCTGGGAGACCTTCAGGGGTCTCGGGGTCCCTACTGAGTATCTTATACTCACCCCTGCACGGGCTATGCCGGTACTATGTTGTGTTGGTTGCAGACAACGGACAGCGTTGATCGTGGTTGAGGCTTGCGGAGCAGGACGGTACTTGGAGGTGGACCACTGGGCGAGACATACTCGGAGCGGTCGGCTGGACCCGAGGAGCAGTGGAGGCTATCTGTACCCACCCTTCAGGTGGGATTTCCATTGGATAGCTCGACGTCGTGGATTTACTATTCAGTTGCTGTTTTCCCTTCCAGTTGTACTTTACTTTCAGTTTGGGTTTGTATACTGGCCCACTTGTTTTTCCGCACTTATTGTTGTACTCAGTTTTTACTTAGTGTTTACTTCTACAGCTTTCTTGCTCTATGTGTTTGTTTACTTTACAAAGGCAATGTCTTCCCTTTTTACCAGGAATTACGCCTTGGTGCTAGTCTCCAGCCCCTGGCCTATGGAGGGCGGGCGTGGGGTAGTCACAGCACGGGCCCTGAGGACGGGTCGTGACAAATTGGTATTAGTGGAGTTCGGTTCTACCGCAGAACTTGGGACTCTTACCATTTTCTATGTGAAGCAATAGTGTTAAGTGTATTGGGTGTGGTTATCAATCCAGGGAGTCCAGTGTTGGTGCGACGGCCGACGTATCCGTACACGAGGACCCTGACTTCTGATTTCCAACTTAATGCACGAAAACATGGATTGCATGTGTGTTTCAAGTTTTATTTATGATTACTTTATGTCAGCTCACCAGGTATACTGTTTTGACCATGGCGCACCTGTTTCTTTTCAGGATGGCCCCACAACGGCAGCCAGCTAGGGTTCCAAGAGTTGAGTGTGACGATAGCCCGCCGAGCGACGAGGCCTCGGTACAGGGCCCTTTGACAGCTGAGGCACCGGCGGTACCTCTACCCGCCGAGCCACTGATGCTTCCAGCCCCAACCGCTGACGATGCACGTCACCTTAGTGCACTGCATGAGTTTCAGCACTAGTGACTGCCCAGGTTTCATGGGGAGATGAACCACCAGGCAGCCGAGGACTGGCTAGAGGCAGTGGTATGAGTTTTCCGGTTAGTGAGGACACCAGCAGACCTCATGGTGATCCTCGCAGCGAGCCTACTGTACGCGGAAGCGGGACGATGGTGGAGCTTGATGCTCTAGGTGCATGATGAGGAATCTCTTCTCTATACATACTTTGAGAGCCTCTTCCACTCAGAGTTCATTCTGTCCACCCTCTGTGCGATACGCATCCAGGAGATTCTCCAGCTGCGGCAGGGCAGCTTGATGGTCACCCAGTACTTGGTGAGATTTACCGATCTCTCACGCTACTCGACAGACATGGTACGGGACCCATTCTTCTGAGCCGAGACCTTTGAGCAGGGATTGAGACATGAGATCAGGGCATTGCTGATCTCCCTCAGCATTCCGACTCAGGCAGGAGTATTGGAGCGAGCCCTTTTGATCGAGAGCTTTCTTGCTGAGCCTTCTTCAGCAGCAAGACCTAACGCGGGGCGGCACGTAGCAGAGTCATCTGCAGCTGGCAGTCGACGGATGACTCATGGGTCTAGGTAGACCAGACCCTCACAAAGATGACCTCAAGAAACTAGCTCAGTAGTGCGGGGCACACAGCGCGGAGCCAATCTTTCGAGAGGCAGGCATTGCTACACATGCGTCGGGCAGGGCCACATGGCTCGTGACTGCCCAACCCACTGTGTCGAGGAGCAGCAGACGGTTGAGGGGCCACCTAGGAAGAGGTAGAGGGTCGACCGTGGTGGTCTGACGGGAGGAGGAGGACGAGGCAAAGGAGCTGGCCGAGCAGCAGGTGGTGGGCGACGCTTTGAGGCTCTACCACCACCACCACCAGGAGGTCCACCCCGACCACAGGGAACTGGCGGGCAGAGACAGGAATAGCTCCAGGCAGCGGAGACCTACGACCACGGCGCGCTCGAGATGATTCAAGGTAATATCTGTGTCTATTCCAACCTTGTTGCAGTTCTTATAGACACAGGAGCGAGTCACTCTTTCATAGCCACTACCCTTGTTCGGAGCTCGGAGATTCCGACGGAGCCGTTGGCTCAATCCTTATGGATAGAGACTCCTACGGGAGCAGACTCGATGATTATGCACTAGTGCCGGTAGTGTAAGCTTACTCTAGGTGGCGAGAGCTTCGAATGTGATCTTCTTGTAGCGGCGTCGAGGCCTTAAGACATCATCTTGGACATGGATTGGTTATCTACAGTCCATGCATAGATTGACTGTATTAGGCGCAAGGTGCGATGTGTACGCACCGATGGGAGTAGGTTCACCTTCACCGGAGAGAAGTGAGCTTTCACAGCACAGGATGGACTTCCGCATAGGAGAGGATAGCCAATCACTCATCAGTTGGCTAGCCTCATCCTAGGAGCAGTTGATGTGCGGAGTCCTAGTTTTCCTGCAGTGGTGGTCAGTATACAGACGTCTTTCCCGACAACGTTCCAGGACTACCTCCTCGTAGAGAGGTAGACTTTTATATTGATCTGTACCCCGGGACAGCCCCGATATCCACTCGAGCATATCGGATGGCTCCTGTCGAGCTTCGAGAGCTACATGTATAGTAGGAGGACTTGCAAGGAAAGGGATTCATCTGACCCAGTGTTTCACCCTGGGCTTCCCCGATATTGTTCCGCCAAGAAGGTGGACGAGAACTTGCGACTTTGTGTCAACTATCGTCGCCTGAACCAGGTGATAGTGAGGAACATGTATCTGCTACCGAGGATTGATGACCTCTTCGATCAGCTCAAGGGATCACAGTGGTTCTCAAAGATAGACCTCAGGTCAGGCTATCATCAGCTCAGAGTTCGGGATGAGGACGTGCAGAAGACGGCCTTCAGATGTCAGTATGGACACTATGAGATATTGGTTATGCCATTCAGCATAACCAATGCTCCAGCGGTGTTCATGGGCCTCATGAACAGGATCTTTCAGCCATACCTCGATCGATTTGTTGTGGTCTTCATCGACGACATTTTGATATACTCGACGACTGAGGAGGAGCACACCTACCACTTACGAGTTGTACTGGACAGACTCTGAGAGCACTAGATTTATGGAAAGCTCTAGAAGTGTCAGTTATGGATACGTGAGGTCCACTTCTTGGGACACGTCATCTCTGAGGCGGGAGTTGTAGTGGATCCTGCGAAGATCGAGGAAGTGCTAGCTTGGTAGACACCCAATAGAGTGATGGAGGTGCGGAGTTGCTTGGGACTAGCTGGATACTATTGGAGATTTTTGCCAGACTTCTCCAGAGTTGCAGCACCACCCTCATCTCTTACAAAGAAGGGGAAACCATTTGTGTGGTCAGACAGATGTCAGTAGAGCTTCCAGGAGCTGAGAAAAAGATTGACATGCACACCTATCTTGAGGTTACCTGAGGAGGGAGTAGGGTACGTAGTCTACTGTGATGCATCAGGGACCGAAATCGGATGTGTCCTGATGCAGGAGTGGGCAGTGATCGCTTATGGATCACGTCAGTTGAGGCCGCATGAGCAGAACTACGCTACCTATGACCTGGAGTTAGCAGCAGTGGTCTTCACTCTGAAGACATGGCGCCACTATCTGATGGGCGAGCGTTTTACAGTCTTTTATGACCATCAGAGTCTCAGGTACATCTTTTCTTAGAAGGACCTAAACCTGAGACCGCAGCGATGGCTCAAGTTCCTCCAGGACGATGACTTTGACATAGTCTATACTCCTGGGAAGGGGAATGTGGTAGCTGATGCTCTTAGGTACATCTTCTTGCGTGTCTCACCTCGACGTGGTTTACGGAGATTTGGCCGAGGCGGCAAGTTGTCTCTACGCTTCATCGGACCATTCCAGTTCCTCAGCAGGAATGGCGAGGTGGCTTATCACCTGGCTCTACCACCTCAGTTGCACCGGGTGCACGACATCTTCCACGTATCTCAGCGGAGGAGATATGTGCATGACCCGACGCATATCATTGACCATGGGGAGCTAGACATTGATGATGGGGCTACTTTTGCGGAGGTCCCGGTGGAGATCGAGGATCGACAGGAGCGGGTCCTAAGTGGATGGTCGATTCCTCTACTGCGCATCATATGACAGCACGGGAACCTCTAGGAGAGCAATTGGGAGCGGGGGACTCAGATGCGTGCTCAGTACCAACATTTGTTTCCCTATTATATGATTTATCTTTACAGGGATGTAAATCCCTAAGGTGGGATTGATGTAAAGACTCGTAAAATTCGAGGAAATTTTTTTCTTAATTTTCGTTGGAATTTTACAAGAACACAGTATCTGACATCACCTGATTCTGAGGCCCGGTGTTCCCGGAATCATTTTCCGAAGTTCGGCTCGGGTACGTTCAGTGAATGAACGAGCGGGTTTTCCTAACTTTTGAACTGGTGCTCGGAATCGAATTCTGAGGGCACCGATGGAATCGTAGTTCCGATATTTACTTAGAAACACCTTTTCCGGAGTTGCGTTTTCTCAGGTGTGGTTTTTAATTTTTGGGGTTATGTTAAGAAATAAAATAAAGTGGTGCGACAACTTTATTTTTATTTCACTTAAATCCACTTAAAACCATTTAAAGCCACTAAAGCTGAGTCAAAGCGGGTAGGGTGGAAACCAAAATATCCTGCCCACTTGGTAGGATATTTGTGATGTGGGGCCGGCACAAGACCCACCATTTTTTCCTCTAAGTAGCGCACCCACGAAAACTCCTCTTTAATGAAAGTCAACTGGTGCGTTTTCTAAACTCTTAACGCCCCTATTAATTGGACAGTTAAGACATTACCATTAATTCACCGAAATTATGGTTCGTTTCTTAACTTGTTTTTAAAATTGTTGGCATGGAATAAAATAAGACCAACACACATTTTTCTTGTGGGTGGCTTGTTGATAGGATTTGGATAAACTCTATGTTCTTCATCCTCCTTCACGAATAACGCGAAGAACGTGAAGAATTCGAAGAACGCGAAGAACGCAAAGGCGACGAAGAATGCCGAACCCTTAGAGATCGACGACGCATCATCGTGTTCCGCGACGCCGATGATTCTCCTTCCACGACGCTTCTTCCGCAGCGTTTCTTCCCCGCAACAATCTTCGATCATCAACTTCTTGAGGTAGGGGATTCCGATTCTCTAATTCTTTGTTTATTTATCCTCAACATGGGTTTAAACGTGCAATTAAATCTGTGTGTTTTCCTTAACCCTCAGAGATCGTCGACACGACACTGTGTACCACGACGACGCGAAGCCCCCATCCGTGACGCGACGATCCTATTTTTCTGTGACGGTCATTTCCACAAAGAACTCACATTTGATGACAATGAAGAGGTAGGGGTTTGTTTTATTTAAATCTTTTTTATTTATACCTGCGGCATTTTATTAAACTATTTTTTTGTGAGAATTTTAAAACCTCTAACGCGGTGGGTGCGGACTAACGAACAAATCCGAACCCACCGCCCCTTTCGTTCTTGGTGTGCGAAACAGCAGACGTTGACAAAGTAGGATGCACGGGCAACGCGGGGTCCTTGCAGTGAAGGATGGACCCCGGGACGACCTTTGGTGAAGACGGTGTGAATTTCCGACCACCGGAACTCGTCTGGTGGTCCGCGGAGCGATCCGCCGGCGCCCGGTGCACCGCCATGGAGAACTGTTGCGGCTGAAGCCACGGCGGCTATAGCCCGGTCCTGCGACCACGTGGGACCGGAGGAGCACGGGACGCGGGGGCCTGGCCGCGTCCGCTGTCAAGGGCGGCCCCACACGGGGCCGCAGTTCTCTCATGTGGGGGCATCACACGCCCCACTCCGCTCGACCGTAACCAGCCGAGCCAACCCGCCGGCCAGTCCGGGTCGCGCCCAGGCCAGGCCAGGCCACCCTGGCTGGGCTGGGCCGCGCCGGTCTGGTCGGACCCAGACCCGGGTCGGTCCGGGCCCAGACCCCCAGTTTTCGGACCTTTTTGGTCCTTTGCTCATAACTTGATCTGAGGGACTCTGATCGACGCACCGTTAGCGGAAATTCAATCCTTGGATCGAGACGATCGTTTTGGTATATCGCACTCAAGGTTTCGAGGTACTTTGGGTTTGGCTGGGTTGGTTCGTACACGAAACAAATCAGGCCCTCGGAGCGGAAACACTCATATCTTGAGCTACGGACGTCCGATTGATGTGCCGTCGACTTTGTTGGATTCCTCTAAGTGAGACGGATCTTTTGAATTACTTCGCCTAAGGTTTGGACGCAGGTGGAGTATGGTAGGGTAGGTTTTGCCTTAAAAACCAACCGGGCCCCTAGAAGGCCAATAACTCTCAGACCGGGCGTCCGATTGACGCGCCGTCTACGACGTTGAGTTCCTGTTGACGATACAGAACTTTTGGATACATCAAATCTGGACTATGTGTCAGTTGATGTATCAGCCCCTCAGCTCGTGGAGTGGACCCTCCCGAGCTAGCTTGATGTGTGCGAGAACCCTAGAGATGGCTGCGACTACGACTGTGACGATGACGACTGTACAAAGATCCTAAATGGATTCGACGGTGATGACTACAGAACCCAGTGATCCTACGTGGATCAGTGCTACAGATCCTTTGTGGGTCAGCGCTCAGCGGTCCTGTGTGGGCCAGCGCCTACAGATCCTGTGTGGGTCTGATCCTGTGTGGGTCTTTTCGGGGGTTAGTTACCTATCGATACTTTGTGGGTCACATCCTATGTGGGTCATTGTGGGGGTTAGTTACCTATCGATCCTTTGCGGGTCAGATCCTTTGTGGGTCATTACGGGGGTTAGTACCTATCGATCCATTGTGGGTCCGACGGCTTAGATGATTTAGTGGCAATATCTGATCATCTCTATTGTCATACAAAAAAGTATTCATGTGTGATCTAAATCCTATTTTTCTTTCCTATGTGGATTGTGTTGAGCTATCCTGTGTGGATTTACGTTTTTCTTTCCTGTGTGGACTGGGTTATACTTGGGCTCGGATGTTGGAGCCGAACGAGAATAGATGACTTAGGTATATGTATGGGCATATACCTAAGCATTGTCGGATGTTACTTCGTGATTGTATCTTTCCTTTGTGGATTATACTTTATGGATTCTGGGAGACTTTCAGGGGTCTCGGGATCCCTACAGAGTAGATTATACTCGCCCCTGCATGGGATATGCCCGCACTACGTTGTGTTGGTTGCAGACGACAGACAACGCTGATCGTGGTTGAGGCCTGTGGAGCAGGATGGTACCTGGAGGTGGACCACTGGGTGGGACATACTCGGAGCGGTCGGCTGGAACCGAGGAGCAGTGGAGGCTATCTGTACCCACCCTTGAGGTGGGATTTCCAGTGGATAGCTCGACGTTGTGGCTTTACTCTTCAGTTGTTGTTTTCCCTTCCAGTTGTACTTTACTTTCAGTTTGGGTTTGTATACTGGCCCACTTTCATTTCTGCACTTACTGTTGTACTCAGTTTTTTTATAGTGTTTACTTCTACTGCTTGCTTGATCTGTGTGTTTGTTTACTTTACAAAGGCAATGTCTTCCCTTTTTACCGGGAATTACGCCTTGGTGCTAGTCGCCAGCCCCTGGCCTATGGAGGGCGGGCTTGGGGTAGTCACGACACGGGCCCTAAGGATGGGTCGTGACATTATTAACTTAGCCCAACTAAGGAATGATTCACATAATCATGAAGTGATTAATTCCATAACCTATAAACTTATATTAAGTATTAATTTTTTTAGAATCATCCTGATGAAAAAAACTTGTTGTGGTGTGTCTTCTTATATCATCAAAAATTATACCTCGAATTCATAATTTCACAATATAGGGAAAAACTCTAGAACCTCCTTTGACTATATTATTGTGACATATTCCTCCCATTCATGAAATTATATTCCTCTCTAGTAAATAACTAAAATCCTATAGCCTTCATTCCATGATGAAATAATATTTCCACAATGTATAACCCCTCTCTATGGTT
The DNA here is from genome assembly GCA_963277665.1 of Viscum album. Lineage (NCBI taxonomy): Eukaryota > Viridiplantae > Streptophyta > Magnoliopsida > Santalales > Viscaceae > Viscum > Viscum album. The sequence continues at coordinate 21,541,324 of OY728135.1, forward strand.
GATTAGAAATATTAAATACTCATACATTATTTCACAACAAGCCCATGAACGAAATGTTTCCCTTTGAAAATTCCATGTTTATTCCTATATGATTTTTATTAAATCACATGATGTATTTGATTAGTTAATGCTGTGAAAACTTCTACAACATGATTGGTTTAAATTTAACATATCCTGAGTCATGTTGTGGAATGATCGGTAAAACTATGACACGATTTATACCATGGAGAAAGAACTAATATAACTGCTTCCAAAACACCCATAGTCCTATAGCATCTATAAAGACATCAATGTTTTACAAATAATGACTACATTATTTTCATTAGATTTATAAACTTTATTTTTTTTCTAATTAAAATTATATTATCAAATTTAGATTCATTCCTCTTCTTTGTGGTTGGAAACAACTCCAACACTTTTAGTCCTTAACTATTGTCCACAACATACCTAATCAAAACTAGGTGGTTGATAAAAAATATTATACTAAAACAATTTCTCAATTGGACGAAAAAATATCCACCTATCTATTTTTTTGAAACACTGTTATGATTCTAAAACTAACCAAAAACTAAGGAACAAATCATATAACTTATAAGATATGTAATGTTTCCATTGATCAATCATTAATATTCATGATTTTCCCTTCTCTCCCATCAAAATAACATCAAAATCATATCCTCAATAAAATTTGCCAAATGTTGAATATTTATAAAATCATTAAATTGAGGAAGAAGGTAAATATAATTATCACTCTTATCATACTCCCAACATCTTCTTGATGTCAAAGAAAAAAAATCTCCAATCCCTTCATATCCATATTTTTCTGAAAATAAATTCATTTATTCATGAATAGAATATGTTTAAATTCAATAAATACTCTCCCCATTTATTAATGTTCAAAATTTATCTAATAGAGAGAGACCAATATTATTTTTTTCAGTACAATTTAAGTCTCCTTCAATTTTCATCTCAATATTAAATTATTTACACAAATTGTGATTGTGTCTTTAAAGATCGAAAAACTAATTCAACTGAGGATGTGTTCTCAATGATTTCTGGTGAGAAAACGTACCAATTAACAAGGTGTTATTCAAAAAACTATAACACTACTGAGTCAGAACATGATTTAGGAAGAATGATTTTAATTTAACAACACAATTACAATCCATTGTACTCAACTATATCATTAAATTTTTTGAATCTATTGATTTTAAATTTTAAAAAATAACATACCTATTTGATGAATAAAAAAGTCCAAAAACCAATAGTTCATAACCATGAACCATATAATGTGTGAGTTATTCTAGTTTTATTTTTCAAATATCATCACTAGACACAAATTTGGTAAAAACATGTTCTTCATTTCTCTGTCATGTTTATTTCCTTCATTGATAGGGATAATAGATTAAAGTTCTTTAGATCCAAAAATCCCCTAAATTTATCCAATTTTTCTCTAAATATATAGTTGATATTTATCATGATATCTATATATTTATTATATATTTTGGTATCCTAAAATCATTAAGATGATATCACATGTTAAACCAAAAAAAATAAATCTTGAATATATTTTTGTTTTTACTTATTTATAAAAGTGTCCTATTCCATTTTAATTGACTTATTCTAACTAAAGAGTGTGTTTTATTAATACAATAATTTTATTAGAAATTAATTCGAATTGTGATTATTCATATTAAAAATTTCACTCATATACATAAATTCTAGATTTATCAAGGTACCGTGTGTACTTCTCTATTAATATTTAGAATTCTAGATCCTGGTTTGATGACATATTCATTTTTCAATCCAATTTAACCATATATTATATCCCTATAAAAATTTTATTCACTTTAATGATAGTTACACCAAAAATACTAAGGGAGAGGGGATATTCTAATATCTTCAAGTTGAGGAAGATAATGAGTCACTATAGAACACTACTCTTCCTTTATCATTAAATTTGGAATTCTTTTTGAGATTTAAAATGGTTTTGATAGAAATCAAATTATACATAATTTCTATGGTCTTAGTAATTAGTTTTTAGACCATATCACGAGATCTTAATATTTTTTCTATTCAATTGAATGATCTCTAAACACATCACTTTTTGGGATTTTATTTTTTAAGAAAACATTCTAAATTATTTATCAACTTATGAATCATTATACTTATCAACACATACTATAGAAACCTAGAGTTTATAAATGATATTTTTATTGAAATAAATATTTGTTATATTTTATTATATTTTATTATACACATCCAACACCTAAAGAAACTCATAACAATTTACTTCATTAATAAATATCATAAATTATTTCATAACTAAACCCATGAAAATTAAAATCATTATAGTAGGAAAAAATATATAAATTAATAAAATTTGAAGGGAAAATATTTATCCTTCCAATATTCTAGAATAATTAACCCCATGACCAAAACTATTTAAAAGAAAAAATAACAATAAACCAGTAAACATTATAGAAATAGGAAATATAGAACCATGATATGAATTGAGGTGAATAATGAATGAAGGAATGAATAAGTATTTATATGATTTAATGTATAAGTCCCCAATCTTAAACATTACATAATCTATAATTAAGTAAATAATTCACATTGATGACCTTATTAGGTTTATATCATTAGATAATTAGTTAATAACTCATAAATAAAAACTTGAATATTTCATATAGACAATTCTACTCGGTATCCATTTTTTCATAAACAAAAATTAAAAAAATAAACATGTTTAGTTCCATGTTTTAAATAGCATGACTCTTCCGTGATCCCATCCTTCACCCTATTACACATTATGTCATATGAAAAAATTTCTAAAACTTGGGATGAGAAAAAAAATTTCAGTAAGGGATATATAAAGAAGGAAAACTATTAGTTTTCAAAAAAAACATGTAAATCATGAATACTTTATCATAAAGTAACACTATTCACCTTAAATAACAAGAAAAAACACTTCCCTGAATATAATATCATTGATTACCCTTATTTTGTAAGCAAAGGATAACCATAAAACCCATAGGAAGCAACGCATATCATATAAAGTTAAACATGGGACATAAACATACTTAAATTTAGTAACTATATAGTCAACTTCCACACATATCACTAAATGTAAAATCCGTACAGTTGAATTCCATACCCAATTCATTGAAGGTTATAACATAACCACCCATATTTGGTATATCAAGGAACTACCCTTCATTTGGTTTATCACGTAACCACCCATAATTATATTATCACATAACCACCCATCAAATATACAAGTACCATTATATAATCATAACAGATTAAATATTGCAAATATCAGCATTTCACTAACAGAATTTCATTTTCAATGACAATAAATCATTTAAAGATATTGAAATACTCAATAAATTTAAAAAACCATTTTAAATTCAAAAACATCCCAAAATATAATAAGGTATTTATTTTCCTTTTAAAAACATTAAAGCATATAAATTAAGAAAAATAATGATTACAGTAGTGGAGAGGTCATTATAATCGCATACGTTAAAAAAATTATTTTTGTCATTTATTAAAAATCTTTGTAGAAAAAATATTCCCTTTGGATGATAGTAAAATTTAAATAGTTTTATTATGTATTATATAAAATAAGGAGGTGTATATGATCAAAATATGCCTCAATGAAAGAGGATTGAGACAAAGTCCCTTACCTCGAGTCTGACTTGTCTCATATGTTCCTTGTTCTTCCTGAATAATAAGATTAATTTAATTTATACTTTTTTAAGAAAATTTTTCATTTTTATTATTCATTTGATATCACTTATTACATTACAATAGAAATTAGCTATTTATTTGAGTTCATATTGGACATTTTTTCATTGTTCAGAACTTGAGTAAAAAATGAACTTGTTATAATTACAATTTGACCATATGGTCAAAATTACATTATATCCAGAATTATATTCATGATTTAGATATCATATATATCATATATATCTAGTATATATGTATTTAGAATATTCCATAGTATTGGTATATTATAAATGAAATTCATCATTCATGGTGATGGAGAGTCATACATACGCATGAATGCTGCTTTCATTTCTTGTTCATATTTAAAGTAATGAAAAATAAATGACACAAAGGTATATTATAATTATAGTATAGAATCTATGTTATATATCTTGCATAAGTTCATTAATTCCATTATTTATATGTTTTATTTATAGCATGGATGATTCATATCACTTTGAGGGGGCGGTAGTCTGCACTTCTTAAATGAAATTGTCGTATTTATACAACATGAAAATAGTATGTTCTATACCCATTAGACAGAGGTGTGTATAAGTGTAGTTATAATCCTTCTCATAAAAATAACATAGTATATTTCGGTTACTAGTGTTTTTATATAAACAAAGAATAAGAAGATCATAGGGAGGGGAGAATTAAAAAATAATGGAAAAGAACCTGAGAGAAGACGTTCCCTCAAATCGGGTAACTTCTTTTGATTTGATTCAAATGGCTCTCGTGAATTTCCTTCTTCCTAGGGGAAGGATTATACAAGGAATGGAGGAATGTTGGGATCTTATTTTATTATAGTTTGGATGATCCAAGGGGCTTGAGGGGTGTGAGTAATGGGTTAGAGGTTGTATCCTTTTATAAGAGGGAGGAGGGGTACTTTAGGAAAGTTTGAAATAATTTTGTTATTATTAATTGATTTTAAAATTCTAATAACACCAAAGTAATATATTTTGAAGATAATATGGGTATGGGTCAAATCCTCTTATCCAATGGGTTTTAGACAATTTTAGGTCTTAAAAAAACCTTATCTTTTAGCCTTAACACTTAGTAAACTTATTTAACTTTATCTATTTCTTCTTATATTTCCATACTATATGGTTAATATAGTTACTATAAAATGCCAATGGAAGCTCAACTAGTTTATTAATGACATTTTTAACATAATATATGTCATTTATCCAAATTTTATATTTTTATGACTATTATATCATATAATAAATATTAATTTATTTCAAAACTCATTTATGTCAATTTATATACTATTCATATCATGACGTCTAAAAAATCCATAAGAACTTGATTATTTTGAAAAAAAAACATCATTAATTTAAAGATAAAAATTAAAAATAATCCATTTAATTCTTGTATGACTTAAAAAGTTTCAAAATAACTTTAATTTAATATTTATAATCTCATTTATTTAAATCATTCATTAATAAGGTAACAACTACATCATCATTGTATCATAAATAAATTTATTTATATAATGTCTAAAAATTATAAATAAAATTCCATGACATAGGACATTTATTTATATTTATAATGACTATTTATATTCAAAGATAGTACTTATATAACCCCATATAGTAATTTTTTTACTAAAAGATACATGTTTAAGTTATATTTTCCTTAACATTAAAATAAAAGTATTTAAATGTCATTTTCACAAACAAGCGGAACCATGGGGTATTAAAATAGACCTAAGAATGTCCATGGTCGGAAATATCTCATCCAATAGGAATATGACACGTTTTAGGGTAAATTACTATTATTATAATATTATTTCTTACCTTTATTTACCTTATTTACCCTTTAACCATGGTAAATACAATATTTACTGAAGAAACTATTCAAAATGTCTAAAAATTAAAGTTAAATATTTACAAAATTTGGACCTCCTGATTTCAAATATAGAATAAATTTTTTTAAATTCAAAACACATATGTTTCAGAAATTAATTTCCATTGTAAAAACCAAAAGGCGTGTTTTTAAGAAATAATAACTATCAGAAGATTGACCTTTTCTTATGTATAATTAAAAATTGAAATTACTTCCAATGTCCAAAATTTGATTAAATGGTAAAACATAATTTAATTAAACTTTAAAACAAATTAAAAATATAATCTAACCATATAAATAAATCATATGAAATGATAGTTTTGAATTAAAATGCATTGTTTCACAATTTATTAAAAAATGAACATTATCCGAAAAATACTAAAAATTTACCCAATGTAAAATTTTATATCCCTCTTCTAAAGAAGAAGTTAATTTTTTTCAAATGGAACAGATAAATGTAACAAAAATTATATTTAAAATTAGTTCTCCATTAAAAGGTGATAAAACTAATTTTTAAAAAATATTAGAGTATTTATGCTTAAAATTGTATTCATTCTCATTTTAAGACTATAAAATTTATTGGATAAATACAATGAAATTTAACAAACATGTATAATTATGATATGGTTAGTTCTATTCATTCTCATCAACACCACCTCTAGGTGTTAAGTAATATTTAAAATAATATTATATTATTATTTTTCAGTATGACTCAACCTTGTGTGCAATGTGAGATTTCAAAGAAACCCATTGTTGCTTGTAGGGTATTCCATAAAACATAGAATAAACTTTAAATTAAAAGTAATATTTAATTCACAAATATTAATAAACATGAAAATATCATATTTATTATTTACTTGGGATGATACATCCTTCCCCCATTTTGGAAATTATGTCCTCTCAATTTTATTCAATTATTAAATAAGTGGGGGTATTTATCCTTTATAGTATTTTTCAGATTCCCATGTTTCCTCTTTAACCATATGTTTTTTCAGCAAAAGAATTACCTAATGAATTACCTTATTATGAATAACATGCTATCTTCGATCAAGAATCGGGACTTCGTGTTCCTCATAAGAAAGATTCTCTTCCAACTGAACTATCTATAGACGCAAAACATGAGATGGATCCATAATATACTTTCTCAACATTCAATCAAACAATGTGTAATTAGGATAAACATGTATATAAATCCACTATGTAGGCAACTAACCAACATTATCATGGATTTCATAGGGTCTATTGAACCTCATACTAATATTTCTCTTCTTACCAAAACGCAACACACTTTTCCATGGAAAAACTTTGAGAAAGGCATGATCACCTACCTCTATAGAAATATCCTTCCTCTAGTTATACATATAAAATTTATTCCTTTTTTGAGCTGTTCTCATGTGCTTCTGAATCAACTAAACTTTTTCTACCATATCTTCTACTAATTTTGGTCCCATCAACTTCCTTTCACCAGCTTTATCCCAAAAAGATATAGTTCGACACCACTTTCCATATAATGCTTCCAATGGTACCAACTGTTAACTGTAATGAAAACTGTTATTATAAGAAAACTCAACCAAATAATGATTTTGGTCCCAAGTTCCCTAGTAATCCATTAAACAACCACATAGCATATCATCCATGGTTTTTATTGTTCGTTCTAGCTGTCTATTTGATTATGGATGAAAATATGTACTAAAATCTATTTCAGTACCCAACAACTTCTAAAAGCCTTTCCAAAAGTTAGAAGTGAACCTAGGATCACGATCTGATACAATATATAGTGGGATTCTATGTAACCTTACTATCTATTTAATATACAATCGAGAAAATTGATCTAGAGAAAAAGTATCTTGAATAGGAATAAAATTAGGATATTTAGTCAATCGATCAACAATAAACCAGATTGCATTGTTACTGTGAGATGTCTTCAGTATTCTCCCAACGAAGTCCATGGACACATTTTCCCATTTCCACTCTAGAATTGGAAAAGGTTGAATCATCCCTTTTGGTAATTTCATCTCTACGTTAACCTGTTGACAAGTCAAACATTTCACAATAAAGTTAGCAATATCTCTTTTCATTCCATCCCACCAGTAATACTCTTGGGGATCTTTGTACATCTTAGTACTTCTAGGATGAAATTAAAATGGAGAACAATGAGAATCACCTAACAACTCTATCTTTATCTATGAATCACAAGGCACGTATAATCTGTTTCTAAACCTCAAAACACAATCTTTATCGATGTTAAATTCAGGTAACTTACCATTCTGAAATAACACTAACTTTTTCCACAACTCACTATCTTCCTTCTACGTTTTCTTAATTATGTCTTATAGAGATTTATTTACTTCCACCTAAATCAAAATAGAGGAATTTCCTGCACGACCAACTTCTATGAAAAATTTCATCAAATCATTTAACAAAGGATCTTGTTACAAGCATAACATGGTTAATATAGCATTACTCTTTCGACTTAAAGCGTCAGACACTTTATTTGACTTTCCTCGATGGTAATGGATCATGAAATAATAATCCTTAATTAATTATATCTATCTTTTCTATATCATGTTAAATTCTTTCATAGTTAATATATAATTCAATATTTTGTGATTATTATATATTTCACACTTTACTCCATGCAGATGATGCCTCCAAATTTTTAAATAAAAAACAACAGAAGCTAATTCCAAATCATGTGTTGGGTAATTTAACTCATGAGGTTTCAACTAACGTGATCCATAAGAAATTACCTAATATTCTGCATTAGGACCCAACCAAGTCCTTTCAACAAAGCATCAATGTAGATAAAAAATTCAATATCTCTTGAAGGTACTTCAAAAACTGGAGTATTCACTAATATTATTTTAATTTCTCGAAAACAATCATCGCATTATTTTTTCTAAATGAACATGACAACTTTTCGAGTCAACATTATCATTGGGATAGATAACCTTATAAAATTTTCAAAAAACCGCCTGTAATAGACTAAAAAACCAATAAAACTTTGAATCTTGGTTATATTTGTGGGGCTTGGCAATTCTTCAAAAAATTTTGTTCTATCAGGATCAATAGTTATGCCATTTTATGAAACAATGTGACCAAGGAATGAATTTTTTTGTAAACAAAACTCACACTTTCTGAATTTCTCATACGATTTCTTTTCCTTTATGGTTTGCAATACAACCCTTAAATGACTTTAATGTTTCTATTTACATTTTGAATATTCCAAAACATCATCAATAAACACAACCACAACCTTATCCAAGAACTCACGGGAAATTATATTCATAATATCCATGAATACATAAGGGGCATTGGTTAACCTAAAAGGCATAACTACAAATTCATAATGGACATATCTAGTTCGAAACATGGTTTTTGGAATTTATGCTTCCTTTACATTCAACTGATGGTACCCCGACATCAAGTCAATATTCAAAAAATGATGAGCTCTCTAGAGCTGATCAAACAAATCATCGATATGAGGAAATGGATACTTGTTATTAATAGTGATATTATTCAAGGCTCTATAATCAATGAAAAGTCTCATCAAACCATCCTTCTTTTTAACAAACAAGATAGGATCACCCCACAGTGATGTGCGAGGTTGAATGAAACCTTTATCTAACAACTCCTGTAATTGTTTCTTTAACTCTAAAAGATCATTTTGAGCCATTCTATAAGGGGTTTTGAAATTGGCTTAGCATTAGGAACTAATTCAACAATAAATTCAACTTCCTGATCAGGTATAATAACATGAAACTCATCAAGAAAAACATCAAGATACTCATTTACTATTGGCACATCATTAATCTAAACAGTTCCTTTATTTTCAAAAATATGTGAAAGTTAACATTATTTCCCATATTTCACTAGTTTCTCAATTTCCTGTCATGTTATCTGAGATAAGGGTTCTTCCTTGTACATAAAAAGAAAGAATTTTTTAAAATAAACCTCTTTATCTCTACAGTCAATCTTATCATGGTAAAAAGAAATCCAATCCATTTTTAAAATAACATCAAACTCTACTAGTGAAAAAACAAGAAGGATTGTAGGTAAACTATTTCCATAAATAATGATAGGAATATTCTTATAATTTCTTTTTTCCTCAACATTTCCCCCAGGTGTTTTTACCATAAGTTCTGGATTCATTTCTAGGGGTGGAATTCAAAATTTACTAGAAGATTTCTTAGAAATGAAATAATGGGTAGACCTCGATTCAAAAAACACATTGGAATAATCTAAAACACAAACAAAGTACCTAATGTCACTTCATTTGATGGTCCCACATCAACCGTAGTAGTAGAAAAAGATTTTCCCCACCCTTCTACTTTTGATCTGTCTGGTTTCCACCATGGGTTTTCAATTTTGGACACAGATTGAAATAATTCCCAAACTCATTGCAACTAAAACATATTACTGTTGGATTTTTATTTCCTGATTGATCATCTTAATACAGTTATGAGCAATATGACCTGTCTTACCACACTGAAATCACTTCCCAGACTTTTATAAATATTCTCCATGATTCTTTTTACCACAGTTCTCAGAAGATAGAAATTTAATTTTCTTGCCACTATACTTCTTTTATTAATTTTTTCCCTTTTCCATCCAATATGACCTCTCTTTTTTCTTGCTCCCATGGAACACCTTATCATAAGAGACTCTATTTCTACCTTCTTGGAAACTCTGAAATGTTTCTCATAGAGTTTGGATTTATGAGAATCTAATTCTCTTCGATATCACGACATTATTCCTCAGTAAAATTGATTTATCTTACTATAAAGATCTCAGAAGATATTTAAAGCATACCTTTCTTGTTGAGTGAGATTTTCTTCATAAATAGCTAGTGAATTATCCTGCTACCTCAATTCTATGAATTGTTTTTCCATCCTAAGATGAACTACCTTAGGAAAAAATTTCCCAAGAAATATACCTTTTAATTCGTCCCAAAAAATGACATCAATATCCTCACTATCCATGATATTTTTAACAATCAACCACCACTGATCTACTTCTCCTTCAAAATGATAACCATAAAGACTATCCTTTTGATTTTCTATACAACCCATGCCATCAATTTTTTTTTCCAGTGCTTTGATCCACCCTTTAGCATGAACATGGTCATATGATCCTCTGAATGTTGTGGGATGTTGCCTCATGAAATGATCCACTATAGAAATGTTCCTCAGGGGTTGATCTGGTTAATCTCGTGCAAGTATACCGCCACTATTTATAGCCTGAGTCGACTACTCCATTACTACAACAAATAGATCAGTTATGATTTGAACCATCTTGGGATGCTAATTTGGAAGGTTATTCTCCTTTGTATGCCTTCTCATAACTACAGACCTATTTCCTCTACAGAAAACCATTTTGAGAAAACATATCTTAGGCCAAGCAACATTGTAATATTGAAATTCTATATCTTTTCAATTTGACCATACTGTAAAGATTATGGATATTCTATTAACAAGATTATAAATCATAAATTTATATAAACCGACCTTTGATACCTACTATAATGCCCTAGCCTTAAACATTACATAATCTCGAAATAAGCTCATAATCCACATTGAGGAACTTTTCAGGTAATGAGATTTAGATAACTAGGTCATTATTTATAAATAATAACTTGAATATTACATGTAGAAACTTCTACTCAGTATACATTTTTTCATAAAATAAAAAATCTTAAAAAAGAAACATGTTTAGCTCCATATTTTAAACGACATGAATTTTACTAAATACCATCCTTGACCCTATTCCACTTTAAGTACTTTGAAGAACATTTCAAAAACTTGTGATGAACATAAAAACCTCAATAAAGGATACATAAAGAAAGAAAATTGTCAGTTTTCAAAACAACATGTAAATCTTGAATAATTTATCATGAATTAATACTTTTCACCTTAATGAACTAGAAAAAACACTTCACTAAATATAAGCTCATTTCTTACCCTTCTTTTGTAACCAATATATTACCATAAAACCCATAGAAATCAACACATATCATATAAAGGTAAACTTGGGACATAAACATACATAAATGGAATAACCATACGGTCGACTTCCACACATATCACTAAATGGAATAGACATACGGATGACTTCAATACCTAATGAATTGGAGGTTATAACATATCAACCCATTATTGGTTTATCACTGAACCTCCAGTCATTTGGTTTATCATGTAACCACCCATCATTGGTTTATCATGTAGTGACCCTCTAAATATCTAAGTATCATTATATAATTATAACACATAAAATATTGAAAATATCAACATTTCCCCAATAATTTTTCATTTTCAATAACAATAAATCATTTCATGATATTGAAATACTCAATCAATTTAAAAAACCATTTTCAATATAAAAACACTGAAAAAGGGAATAAGGGATTTCCTTTCCTTTTAAAAAGATTAAGGCTTATAGAGGAATCTAAATAATGATTACGGTGGTGGAGAGGTCATTGTCACTGCATACATTAAAAACATTTGTTTTGAAATTTAGAAAGACACTTAGTTGAAAAAAGATTACCTTTGAGAGAGATTAAAATTATATGGTTTTTATTATACACCGTAATAAATAAAGAGTTGTATATTATCAAAACATGCCTTAATGAATGGAGATTGAGACGATGTCCTTTACCTCGAGTCCGACTTGTCTCGTATGTTCCTTGTTATTACTGAATAAGAAAAAAAATTAATTTCTACTTTTTTGAGAACCCTTTTCAAGTTTATTATTATTTTTAAATCACTTATTACATTTCTATATAAATTAGTTAATTATTTGAGTTCATATTGGACATTTAGTCGATGTTCGGAACTTGAGTAAAAAATGAACTTGTTATAATTAAAAATTGTCCATGTGGTCAAAATTCCATTATCTACAGAATGATATTCAGGATTTAGATATCATATATATAATATATATCTAGTATATATGTATTTATAATAGTCCGTATAATTTTTATATAAGAAATGAAATTCACTATTCATAGAGACGGTAAGCAGTATGTATGCATTAACGCTACTTTCATTTATTTTTCATATTTAATAGAATAAAAAATAAATGATACATAGGTATGTTATAATTATATTATAATATTTATGTTTTATATGTTACCTAAGTTCATTATTTCCTTCCTTTATACATTTTTATGTATAAAATGAATGATTTATATCACTTTTAGGGGGCAGTAGTCCGCACTTCCTCAAATGAAATTAGCATACTTATACAACATTAAAAGCATAAAGTTATGTTATAAATGAGAATTAAAAAAGAATAGAGATAAAATAAATATCATATATATCATATATTATTACATTTCCATCATAATGGTCACCATAAGAGGTGGTTGGAGTGTATTGAACAATCATCATTTCATGAGTCAGTAGTTCACCGTCCATAGAAATAGTATGTTCTATACCCATTAGATGGAGGTTTGTGTAAGTGTAGTTCGACTAATTCTCATAAAAGAAACCTAGTATATTAAGTATAATGGTGTTTTTATATAAACAAAGAATAATAAGATCATAGTGAGTAGAGAAGGAAAAATAATGGAAAGAAACTTGAGAGAAGACGTTACCTCAAATTGGGTAACTTATAATGATTTGAGCCAAAGGGATCTTTTGAATTGCCTTCTGCCTAAGAGAAGGCTTCTAGGAGGAAGGGATGAATGTTGGGATTTTGTTGGATCAGAGTTGGGATGATCCAAGGTGATTGAGAGGTGTTAGTAATGGATTAAAAGTTGTGTCCTTTTATAAAAAGGAGGAGGGGAACTTTAGGAATGTTTGAAAGAATTATTTTATTTTAAATTGATTATTGAATTTTAATAACACAAAAGTGATATATTTCTACTATCATATGAGGATGGGTTGAAATAATCTCATAAAATGTGTTTTTGAAAATTTTAGGTCATAAAGTTAACCTTATCGTTTATCCATAACCCTTAGTAAACTTATTTATCTTTTACCATGTCTTCTTGTATTTTCATACTGTAAGGGTGATATAGTTACTATAAAATTCCAATAGAACCTAAAGTGGTTCATTAATTTAATTTATGACATCATATATGTCAGTTAGAAGAATAATGTTTTTTAGGACTATTATATCATTTAATAAAATAATAAATTATTTAAAAACTCATTATGTCAATTTATATACTATTCATATCACGACTTTTAAAAAATACATAACAACATGATTATTTCTAAATAACTTCATTAATTCAAATATAAAAATTAATAATAATCCATAAAATTCATGTATGTTATAATAATTTTCAAAATAAATTTATTTTAATATTTATAATCTCATTTATTTAAATCATTCATTATTAAGGTAATCGCTACATTATCATTGTCTCATAAATAAATTTATATATTTGGTGTCTAAAAATTGTAAATAATCTACAACAATGTAGGAAATATTTTTATATTAATAATTAATATTTATAGTTGAATATTTCACTTATATAACCACATATAGTAATTTGTTTACTAAAAGAGACATTTTTAAGTTATATTTTTCATAACTTTAAATTAAAATTAATTAAATGTCATTTTCATACACAAGTGGACCCTTGGGGTCATAAAATCGATCCAAGGATTCCCATGGATGGAAATATCTCATACAATTGGATTAGGACACGTTGTAGATTAATTTAGTATTATTATATTATTATAGTTTACCCTTATTTACCATATATACCCTTTAAGCATGGTAAATGAAATTTTTACTAAAGTTACTATTCATAATGTCTCAAAATAAAAGTTACCTATTTACACAATTTGGACCTCCTGATTCCAAATATGAAATCTATTTTTACAAATTCAAAACACAGAAGTTGCAGATATTAAATATAAATCAATTCCCATTTTCAAAACAAAAAAAATGTAATTTTAGGAAATAATAACTATCAAATCATTGACTTGTGTTTATGTCTAATTAAAAGTTGAAATTACTTCCAATGAAAAAAATTGTATTACATGGTAAAAAAATAATCTAATTACACTTTAAAACTAATTAAAAAGATAATCTGACCATATAAATAAATCAAATGAAAATACATTTTGACCTAAAATGCAGTATTTTCACTATTAATTAAAAAAGGAACTTTATCAGAAAAATACATAATATTTACCCAAAGTAAATTTGGATGACCTGCCTCTAAAGAATTAGTTTATTTTGTCAAATAGAATGTATAAAAGTGACAAAAAATTGATTTCAAAGGGATTCTCCATCAAAAGGAGGTCATACTACTTTTTTAAAAACATTACAGTATTTATGCTTAAAATTGGATTCATTCTCATTTTAAGCCTCTAAAATTTATTGGATAAATGTAAAGTTATTTAGAAAACATGTATAATAATAATATGTTTAGTTCGATTCATTCCTTCCAATACAATGGTTAGGTATTAACTACCATTTTAAATAATATTATATTATTATTTTTCAGTATGACTGAGCCTTATGTGCCACATGAGATTTTTTGAGAAACTCATTATTGAATTTTGGGTACTCCATCAAACATAGTATCCCCTTTCAATTAAAATTAATATTTAATTCAAAAATATCAATAAATATGAAAACATTGTAACGTTCGGATTCCGGAAGCCGCCTAGAGGCGCCTCGTACTCAGTAGGTCACATGGCCTCAAGCACATTTCCCTAAATGGAAGAGGCTGCCGACTAGCAATTAGGGTATTGGGTGTGATAGTGGGGAAACTATGCCCTCATTGGTAGAGCACTCAATGGAAGTAATAAACAGATATACAATAGTAGAAGTAGTAAACACACCATAAAAAATAGCAGAAGACTTAAAGTAAGAAGAAACTGGAGCATATATATATATATATATATAATGATGCATGATACATATGTATAAGAAAGAAGACATACAGACCTCAATGCTGGGAGACAAACAGTATTAAACTAAAGTAAAAAAGAAAACCAGATAACTACTCCACAGCATCGCAAGCCTCATCTTGGCCCCATGCGCTCCAACTCCATAGCACTCAAGTACCTGAAGTAGAAGGGTGATTGATCTTATCTATACCAACAACAATATAATCTATTTGGGACCAAAAGCATGGCCCAAATAGGGTGTGAGAATAAATCCCAATAGGCAACCACCACAAGATTTGTGCTTAACAGTCAGCGAATATATGGTTGGTACTAAACAAAAGAAGGCAGTAAACATGGATGTACTCAGCAGTAATGAGTCTTATAGTTTCAAAGAATTCAGTTTTTTATGTCAATTAATCAACTAATCAAGAGGGAAAAAATAGGTAACCCTCTGGGAAGTACTCATGGAATATCCCCTCTGGTCCTACCCAGCAACACAAGCATCCCTCAGGGAAGCACACACAGTATACCCCTCTCGTTCAGTTAAAAGGATAACAAAGACTCTCTGAGGAATCACTATTAGTCAATTCCCCTTATAGTATGAAACGTTAAAGACTCTCTGATGAAGCTCACATGGTCAATTCCTCTTATAGTAAAAAGTGATAAAGAATCTCTGAGGAAGCTCACAAAGTCAATTCCCCATATAGTTAAAAGTTATAAAGGCTCTCTCGGGAAACTCACATGGTCAATTCCCCTTATAGTCTACTACATCAAGTTCTCATGGCCCTGTGTAAGTCAAAAGAGAATAGCAATGTGATACGGCCAAAGTAAACCTCAATAACTACTTGTCTAAACAGTCTATAGAATATCAAGCATGTTAGATCAAATATTCACCCCATCCTATAGTACTAGGAATGAGGAAACATCAAGGAAGCCTAACGAGATAAACAGGACCAATGGTCGTAAACAAAAAAATGCATGGGAATACAATTCCAAGGCATAGCAATAAACCCTATTCGCATCCAATTAAATTCTACTCATGCGTGCTAGCATAGCAGGAAATTAACATGGTTAAAACGGTAAACACGCAATACCCCTTTTAAGGGTATTGGGAAAAATTTCACATTTAAATCAAATACTTTCAATGGAAAGATACAAAACACCTACCTCAGTGTTGGGAGATCTCTATACATGAACCTCTATCCTTTAATTTCCCATGAACACCATAGATCTACAAAAACATCTAAAATTTTCAAAGGAGGATAAATTTGGAAATAGGAGAAATCAAGAAATGAAGCTCTAGCAGAAGGAATAGATTACCGAGGCGATCCCAATGCAACCAACTGTGGTCAATTCAGAGAATGGGTGCTCAATTGGAGGCTTGGGGAAAGATCTTGACCGTATAGGAGCTCTCAGACCAACCAGACTGAGAAGAATCCCTTTATGTCTGTCTGACGCGACCCCGATGCGTTTAATGAACAAAAAGAAACTACATGGAATGTACTCACCATTTCTATAATCCACTTAAGGTGGTCTCAAAGTCACCTCCACATGGCCGCGTGTGCAGCCATTACACGGCCAACACATGGCTTCATGCGGAAACCGAGTACACAGCGTGTACATTAAAAATTTCCAGAAATTCATATTTTTCTAAAAATGACAAGAAAAGGAATACATACAAGAAAAGAAGGTCTGGGTTCTTACTAAATTCCCCCTTAAATAAATGAATCCCCAAATTTCCTTATGAAGGCAGCGTAGAAGAAGAAACCCCAAATAGCTCCGACCACTATGATCGTACATCTGCCTCCCTCTCCCAAGTCTTGTCATGTACTCGTTTGTGCTGCCATAGAACACATACTAGAGGAACAAACCAGCCATAGAAAAACTTTGTACTGCAATCGAAAATCCGGATAGGATGCTCCTTGAATGATGAATCCACTTCCCACTCAACCTCCTCGGGTTGGAAGACATGAGATGGGTCTGAGATGTAACGTCGAAGTTGAGAAATGTGGAAGACGTCGTTCATAGCCTGGTTCCTCGGAGGCAATTAAAACTGTTAGGCAACCGGCCCAACTCTCTCCAACACCTCAAACGGCCCGACGTACCTCGGAAAAATCTTACCATATCTCCTAATCCTTCTTTGCCCAAACCTCAGTGTGACACGCTGGATAACCTAATCCCTGACCTCGAACTCTATAGGTCATATATGCTAATCAGCATATGACTTATGTCGAGACTGTATAGTAGCCAACCTCTTCCGAATCAACTTTATCTACTCTATGGTCTCCTGGACAAGACGAGATCCCAACATAGCTGCCTCTCCTGCCTCCAGCCAGCATAAGGGAGATCGGCATGGCCTACCCTATAAAGCCTCATAAGGTGCCACATTAATAGTTTCTTAAAAACTATTATTGTAGGTAAACTCCATAAGAGGTATGTGAATCTCCCATGAACCTCCAAAATCCAAGATGCATTCTCAAAGCATGTCCTCAAGCACCGAAATCGTATGATCGGACTGGCCATCTTTCTAGGGGTGGAAAGCTATACTTAGAAGCACCTGTATACCCAAAGCCTTCAGAATCCCATGCCAGACCTGAAAAGTAAAATGTGCATCTCTGTCTGAGATAATGGAGTGTGGAACCCCATGAAAATGTAAAATCATTCAGGTGTACAACCGTCCCAGCTCATTAACATTGAAAGTCTCCTTGATCAGAAATAAATGAGAAACCTTCATGAGTTTGTCAATGACAACCCATATTGTATCATTACCTCAAGGCTACCTCGGTAACCATGTCATTAAATTCATCGTGATATCATTACACTTCCACTCAAGAATGGGTAATTGCTGCAAAAACCCTACTGGTCATTGATGCTCTTCCTTCACCTAATGACAGGTGGAACACGTCATGACAAAACCAGCAACATCTCTTTTCATACCATGCCACCAATACCGATGGTCTAGATCACAATACATCTTGGTGACACCAAGATGAACTACCCAAACTAAAGAATAAAAGTCTTACATCAGCTCCTCGCATATGTCTGTCGGAACCCATACGGGCCCCTAGAAATGCAAGATCTCATTCCAACATATGGTCCATCAAGGAATATGGTCCTCTCCTGACACACATTCATGTTGGACTAGGCCTTTAGAATCTGATAGTTTCCTCATTTGCACTCGATCAAGAACAGTAGAGGTAACAGCTACAGAAGAAAGAAATTCCTACCCCTTCCTATCATGCAACTCCAAATTCATCTTAGAGAATAGAGCCATAAGCTACCACTCACCTCTGGCCTCCTGAACTGCCTATATCTATGTCTTCCTACTCAACGCATCAGCCACAGCGTTGCCCTTCCCAGGTGTATAGGAAAGCTCAATGTCAAAGGACTTAATGTACTCCAGCCACATTCGTTGTCTAAAATTAAATTCACACTGAGTGAAGATATACTTCAGACTTTCGTGGTCTGTGAAAACAAAAAAAATGCTCTCCTAGAAGGTAATGTCTCCAACAGCGTAGATAATGAGAAATAATAGCCAACTTGAGATCTTGTGTCGGGTAATTCCTCTCATGTGACCTCAACTGCCAAGACCTGTATGCAAAAACCCCTTCCCCATGCATAAAACATCTCCTAAACCGATAACTGAAGCATCACATTACACATTATAGGTCTTTCACAGCTACAAAAATACTAGTATCGGTGCTGAATTCAACCTCCCTTTAAACTCTTGAAAGGATGACTCACTAGAATCTGGCCAAAAGAACGTTGAAACCTTATTAGTCAGCCCCGTCAGTGGCACTGCTTAGCGTGAATAGTCTTGTATGAAATGTCGGTAGTAACTAACCAGCCCTAGAAAACTTCATACCTCAAAGAAATTCTTCTATTTCTCCCAGGAAACTATTGCCCTCACATTCTCTGGGTGTACTAATACTGCTATCTCTGAGAGAACATGACCCATGAAGTGAATCTGTTCCATCCAAAAATGGAATTTTGTGAGCTTAGCATATAACTGATGCTCTCACAGTGTACTCAGAACGATATCAAGATTGGTAGCATGGTCATGTTGAGTGTTTGAGTACACCAAGATATCATCCAAAAAGACTACCATGAAAGAATATAAGTATGGATGGGACACTTGGTTCATTGGTTCCATGAAGACCGAAGGTGTGTTCGTGAGACCAAATGGAATAACAAAATACTCGTATAGACCATACCTTCTCTGAAAAGCTGTAAGTTGTATATCAGATATTCTAACATGAAACTGATGATAACCAGATCTCAAGTCAATCTTGATGAACACCCGGGCTCCTTGATTCTGATCAAAGAGAACATCAATCCTCGGTAAGGGAAATCGGGTCTTGACCGTCAACTGGTTCAACATCCGATAATACACACAAATATTGAGGGTATTGTCTTCCTTCTCCTCAAACAGGACATGCGAACCCCGCGGAGAAGTGCTGGTTTGGATGAAACCCTTTTCCTGCAACTCCTCCAACTACATCTTGAGATCTTGTAACTATAGTGTAGCCATCCTATAAGGAGGAATAAACACTGATGCTGCTCTTGGAACAAGATCAAAAGAAAATTACACCTCTCTCTAGAGGAAAACCTGAAAATCCCTCTAGAAAGACATCACTAAAATGATTCACCACTAGAGGAATGTCCAATTGTGATGTCCCCTAGTCATCCAGATATAGACTATAAATATGGGTTGTAACTCCTTCCAGCCCATGATTCTCATGTCTCTCTCTCCTTGCCTAGACATCCCATTCGTCCTTATGAAGAAATGATTCACCCTATGGTGATGTGAAACTCACCCTATGTTGATAGCAATCGACGACTGCCTAGAAAGGAACTAACCCATCCATTTTAAGAATTAAATCAAAGCCTGTCATCTCTAAGACATAGAGGTCCAATAAGAATTGACACCCACCAACCTCAAGAAGGAACTCCTTAAACTGAAGCACACTAGTCTTTTTAATCCCGAATGATGTGTCTAGCATTAAGATATCAACAGAAGAGAAGATGCAGATCTCAAGGCTCTCTATAATAGAAAAACATATAAATCTATGGGAAGCCCCTATATCGAAAAGAGGAGAAGATAAAAATGAGGCAACTAGGATCGTTCCTCGAACTGTAGAGGGTCTAGGATCCTGATCCTGCTGAGTATGCTCCAATGTAGAAGTCTATCCTGCACTGCGGCCCTATGACCCTGCCTAACCACCCTGAGTGGGTCCACCCTGCTGTCGCTAAAGGCATGGAAACTAACTACCATGTTCGCGACCTCCACCTCGGCCCGAACGGAAGAAAGAACTCTATTTTCCTGACTGAGGAGTAACCGGTGGTGCTGGTCCTGAACGCGGAGTCATAGAAGAACCCTTGTCACCAGCTGCTGGTGAGAAAATCTGACAGAAGTGCTAAAGATGACCCATTTTCTGCAAGTTCATCACTCCACTGGGTCCCTCGGGCAATGTAGCCTCTTATTCCCATTTTTTCGGCAATGTTTTCACACCAACTGGATGCCAGAAGATGCATCCCGCCTACTCCAATCTCCTCGTGCAGTCTCCCTATGGCGCTTCCTGCTATCAACCGGCGAAATACTAACCCTAGATGTTGAAATGCCCTGGCTCACAGCTCCAAAATCCCTAAGATTGCGCTAGGTGATCAGTGCCCGGTTGACTATAGAAGATATCGATGTCAACCATAATATGTTCACCTGAGCCTGAATATCTTTCTTGAGACCATCCTCAAATTTCTGTGTAAGGAAAAATTCATTGTAACACCCAGAGATTTTATGAGAATTATTCTTTTTAATTTCTTTGATGTATTTTGTTGTACACTTCACCAAGATTATCTTGCGCTATACAAAACACTGTATTATCTTGTAGTATACGGAAATCTATTCTTGTCTTTCATTACATGCAATAGAAACCATCCTCGATAGCTTCCATTGTACGCAATACTGAGTTTCACTAAACAACGATATGTTATTAGAATATTATATAAACTAGCGGTTATGAATATTAATACCCACATTTTGGAATTTTATAAATTTTATCACTCAAAATGGAATTCATTTTTTAATTCAGAATATCAAAATTAGCTTAGGGTGAATTTTTGGTATTTTTCTGAAAACATTCAATTTTTGATGAATAGTGAAAACACTCAATTATTAGTTAAAACCGACTTTTTATTGAAATAATAATTTATTTTATTGAAATTTATTTTAGGTCAAAATAGATACATAATACCTATATAAGTTCAATGTAATTCATTAGAGTCATTTTATAATATGTTTAGATATATAAAAATTTTATTGAACTTTTTACTATCTTTTACCCGCCTCCTAGGAGAATTTGCAAAATTACATAAAACATAATTTTACCGCTTCTGTGGGTTGAATTTCAAATATAAAAGAGACACGGTTAACATCTAGGAGTAAAATGTGGTTCAATAAGATAAAAATAATTTTTTTTTTGAATAGTAACTTTTTCTTTTATTTACCACGGTTAAAAGTAAATAGGGTAATTCAGGGAAAAATAATATTATTATTACCCTAACACGTGTCCTAATTGAATTTTATAAGTATAATTCGACCAAAAACAACCTTATGAATAAAATATTACCCTTTAGGTCCACTTGGATTAGAATAAGTCATTTATTATTATTTTATTTAAAGAAGAGTTAAAAGAGTTAAAATCAAAGTTTAATGACTAAAATATATTTAATATAGGGTTATATGTAAGTTAAATTCGACTATAAATATTAATTATAAATCTAAAAAGATTTCCTACATAATTTTATTTTATTTATAGTTTTTTTAAATTAAATAATTTAATTTATTTATGTCACAATGATGATGGAGTAATTACCTTATTAATGAAATATTAAAATGATTGATATTATAAATACCCAGATAAATGTAATTTGAGACTTTATATTAATTACACTAATTTTTTCGATTAATATAACATATTAGGGTTGGTTTGATAGATTTTTTTCAAAGTAATAATGCTGTTATGCATTTAGAGAAAACAAAATACCAAATAGTGTCAAAATTGACATAAAAGAGTTTTTAAAATAAATTATGTTATTAATTGATATAATGGTCCTAAAATTCTAAGGTTCGGCCAAAAGACTTATATAATATTATATATGACATTAATGAACCAATGGGGGTTATATGGGCAGTTTATAGTAAGTTTATTAACCATATAGTGTGAGAATTCCAGAAGACACGGTAAAAGTTAAATTATTTAACTTAGAGTTAAATCTAAATGATAAGGTTAAAATGGTGACCTAAACTTTTCTAAAACCTATTGGTTGAACTTATTTCTACCCATCACTCTCCTAGCCTCGAAATAAGTTACTTTGGAGCCATTATAAACCGAATACTAATTTATTATAAAATAATATTTTATGTTTTTCCGATGGTGCCCCTCTCTCCCCTTATAAAAGGGCACCTCCTCCCTCTCCGCTTTACACAATTTTGAGCATTCAAGCTCAGAAATTCCCTGCCAATTTCTCTTCACAACCACTCTAGTTATATCATATAGGTTCTGGTCTTCTCAAAATTCCAAACCCAGTTCCCTAAGAAGAAGTTTAAAAGAGGCATGTTGAAGAAGAGGTAATCTCTTCTACCGATTCATTCAAGTGTCTTTCTTCTTCCACATACTCCTTCATTGTTGTTTCCATTATAAAATACTAACTCCAGTAACTTTTATATACTGTGATGTTATTATAAAAATGGTACAACCATATTAGTTATTTTATCCATCTTAAGAATGAAAAAGTCACCACACGTGCGTATGTGCGGCTTACCGTCTCCACGTCGTGGTGTAGTTTGTTATTCAAATATTTCGTCATTTAGATGGGTATAATAGTGAGCATAAATGATATAAATAATAAATATAACATTATTATGATTCTTTATATATAATATACAATCCAATTATATATCATTTTAATATCAAATGAATGATATCATTGTTCATGCGTACGTATGGACTACCGTCTCCACGAACGCGATGAGATTCATTTTCCATGGTTAACCTTTAAAGTATGATTATAAAGTATATATAATAAATAATCATGAAATATATTACATAATAATGATACTGGATATGTTTCATTTACTTAATTTCATTCAATTCAACAAGGAAATGAAAACAGCGTTCATTCGTATGTACGACCTACCGTCTCCATGAATGGTGTATTTAATTCCATTTATCGATCTATCACATATATTTATATGCTGAATATATATTAAATATAAATTATTTTTTAAATTCTAAAATTAAGTAAATCAGGATGTAAGTAAAAATATAAAGAACAACAAGTCAAAACATGTATGATAAATGAAACGATTTTACAAAAAATGCAGCTTTAACATGGAATTTACAAAAGAACAGGTAATATAAAGTCATAAGTGAACGATATATGATATCATAAAAATTAATATGATTCTATAATAAGTCAATGAAATTATTTAAATCATTACAAAGGAGGTTCAGATACGTATGATGCATATCAGACCTATGAAAAGGGAGAATTTTGCAATCTCATTTTTATCCGGGATTTCTTATACGTAAGTTTTTTCTGGGGTTATATTTTTAATCCATGTACATAAAAATGTTTTCATAAAGTGTTAAATATTATTAAATCTATTTTTAAAGTCATGTTTCCCCCTTTTTGACTTTTACATTGTGTTATGGAAGGAATCTATCTTTTGTTTACCGTATAAGGTACTTTTTTAATTTTTCGGTAAAAGTACGAGGAGAATGTTTTTTTAACTTATACGGAATGAATAGATTTGTACAGTTTCATAACTCCTAATTTTCATGAAGCTGACTCTAAAATATTTAATGATTATTTTCAAAAAAATCCTTTTCTTTTAAAATTGTATGTAATTTTGTGAAAAGAAAATGATTTTGAAGAAGAAAGGATATTTTCCTCAAAAATTAATTTCAAGTGTTTTGTAAAAACTATTTTACATCTAAGATGAAATTATTTAGTATGATTATCTTTCAATTATAATGTCTCTATTATTTAAATGGTTTTATTCTTCTTATGATTATATTATATCCATTTATTTTATATGGATTATGTTATGATGGGATGATGTTTATGAAACCCATTTTATTATTTTGGTTATGATGAATGATTTATGTTTATTTTGTGGCACAAGTAAGAATAATTTCATTATAAGACAGGTGGGTCCTATATATTCCTCCAATGCATTGGGTAAGGATTTATATCTCATGAGATAGACATGACTGGAACAGCTGGTTAATTTGGTTCAGTGATACATGACTCGAACGAGGAGTGAACACGATTCAGTAAGGGACTTTGTCCACTATGATGGTCTTGGAATCAATTCCTTGGCTACTATAGAAATCATATCATGTGTATAATGGTTTTCCACAATTACATGTTTTATTCCCATGATATTTTATCATTATTTAGGTTCCATTATGATCTTTTCCTTACGTACTACCATGTTTAATGTCATTGATCAAGATTTTGATGTTCAAACATTATGTTCATGTTTTTACGTTCAAATGTTTAGGGATTGTTTTATGTTCTCCATGTTTACCCTTACTGAGCATTTGAGATCACCCATTTTTATGTTTTATTTTCCCCAGGATATAAATAAGGGTTTTGGGTAAGAAAAAAAAAGGAGAAGATCATTGTGGGAGATGTTGAAGATCTTTCAACATGATTAGAAGTCTATGTTCCATGTTTCCAAAGACCCTAAACTATTATGGTCCTTGTATATAAGTTTTTTGTTATGTATTAAGTATTCCACAAAAGTAATGTAATTTCCATGTACATCAATCATTGGGTCTCTACAATTGGTATCAGAGGGAGGTTTAGTTATCCTTTGGAAACTAGGATGCAAAAACTTTAGTGAAATCCCTTGGGATATTTATAAGGTATGTCTAGGATGTCTCTAAGGTTAAGTGTAAGTATATGTTATTGTCCTAGAATTATGGTAACGATCTTAGAATTAATCCTAAGATGTTATATATTGAAGGTAATCCCCCTTTATTATGTTGTTTTCCTAGCATGAGTTTTGCCTCTTACACTATTCTTTTTGGGTTTTAAATGATGGCTGGAACCTGAAGGAACCGTGTTGATCAATGTAATGGGAAATGCAATGATTGTCCTTTTGAACAAACCAATGTTATGGGAGATGGAGTGAAAAATATTATTTCTATACTTACACAAGCTATGAATCATTCTGGACTTCTGAATGAGCAGAGAAGGGAACAATATTCTATTGTGTCCTTCATGAGGCAACATCCACATTCTTTCAGTGGGTCTTCTGATCCACTTGTTGCTGAACAATGGATCAGTACCATTGAAAAGCTATTTTCCATACTTCGATGTTTAGAACATGAAAAAGTCATTCTATCTGTTTACCATTTAGAAGGTGAATCAGACCAATGGTGGACTCTAATTAAGAATAAAATCCCCCAAGGTGAAATTGAATCTATGGAATGGGACGAGTTCAAGAACTTATTTTTCAATAAGTACATCCCTCGCATTCTTCGAACAAAGATGGAAAAGGAGTTCCTTGAGCTTAAGATAAAGGATGATGAATCTGTTGGTATATACGAGGCAAATGTTAAAAGGATTGAAAGGTATGCATATTGCATTATCATCCAACCTGAAAGTAAATTTGATATATTCTTCAGTGGCTTAAAACCAAGTCTTTGAAGGGCATTAGATATAAGAGACATCAGTATCTATGAAGAAATTGTACGGTGTGCTATCAAGGTAGAACAAGACGTTGGTGTTATATATCCATCTCATGGTTTTGATAAGAAACGAAATGTGGAGTTCAAGGAAAAATCTCAAAACAATGGTGAATAGAAGAAGAATGTTTCTTTAATCTCAAAGCGTGTAATGAATCATGGTGGAGATTGTCTTAAAGGGACTAGAAAATGTTTTTTAAGTGTGGAAAAGAAGGTCATCGAGTAGCTGAGTGTCGAAGTAATGGAAAAAGGGTATCTAATGATTTGAATAGAGAAAATACTACAGAGAACTTACCACCAACACTTCAATGCTACAAGTGCAAGGAAATGGAGCATTATGCTAATCAATTCTCTAATCCAAGGGTTAATGATGATCGATGTGAGCAACCTCTTAAGGTAAATGAACAAGTGAAGTCACATGCGATCACTATTTGTGATGTTGATTATGACAATGATTCTGTGGAATGATTAAGTTTTTATGTAATGGGATTTCAAAATAGTATCATGGAATCTAATTTATTTTGTCATGGAATTTTGGAATATCTATGTATTGGTTTTCAATAATTGTATGGTACCGGTAACCATGAAAAGTGATTGAAATATATTTGGAAAGTAGATGATATGCGCATAATGAAGGGAGAAATAGAAAATGAAATATTTGATAGTATTAATGAGCTCATGACTGATATAAGGAAAAAGTGATATCACGGTTTGAGTATATAGAAATTCTGGGATTTTGGTATGTGGAAAGAGTTAAATTTTGATAGCATTCATGTTTTCACTAAGGTTCATTTTTTAGGAGAATAAATGATTAAGGTATTTAAATTTTTGGAATGTGACCAACAAGATATATCTTATGATATATGGGGGATAAATGATGGTATTCACATGCTTGGTTGATGACATTTCTAGTAATTGTTGTCTTTATACTATGAGCTTGGATTAAAGTATTTTAGATAAGCCTAAAGATTTAAAATGGATTATGTTGGACATAAGATAATATTGTTTAGGATAGAACTTTTTTCAATATTAGTTCTGGAATGTTATAATATTATAGTTTTAGAAAAAGGACAACCTGCAGGACGAGTGACAACCCGTCGCGTCGGACAAGGTTGCGGGAATCGAACCCACAACCGAAGTGCGACCGGCCTTTATCACATACCACTGGCCTACAGGATTTCCCTGGTTAGTGGAAACTAGTTTTATTTTATTAAGTGGTATGATAGATGAAGTATTAGTCCATTTTTTGGAATCATATACAATTAACCTCACCATATAAGGACTTATGTATATTTGATAACTTTTTCTAACCTTTTGTTTGAGACAGATGGAATGACTCGTCATTCTATCACATGATCTGCTAACACTTCACAAATGACAAATTCAACTTCATTTATTTAAGATATGAAGTGGTAAATGTTCATGGAACAACCAATGGCGATATTGTACCAAAATCAAGTAAGTATTTCTTCTAATTCAAAATTTTCATCTTTAGGAAAATGATATTGAAAACCAAAAACATTGTCCTAGTACCCTCATATATGATTAATCATATGGTACCTTAGATCATCAAAAATTTATGGCTTTGTGATTGTTGGATTTTTCATATCCATGTTCTGTACCACACTCCATCAGAACATTATGGTTAGATTCCTCTTGCATATCCATATTTTCACTTATGTTCTCCTATGTGAAAAACCAGTGATGAGTTACTTTGGGTATCCATTATGTTTCTAATGATCCTTTTTAAAATGATTTTTTAGTATTCCTTTTTATTATGTGGGTTTCTATGAAATAAATTTTCATGTAGAAAATCATTTATAACCCTGACGAATTTCGAGGGTGAAATTCATTTTAAGGGGGGTAGAATGTAACACATAGAGATTTTGTGAGAATTATTCATTTTAATTTATTTGATGTCTTTTGGTGTAAACTACACCAAGATTATCTTGCACTATATGAAACACTATATTATCTTGTAGTATATGCAACACTATTCTTGGCTTGCATTACACGCAAGAGAAACCTTCCTCGATTGCTTGCGTTGTACGCAATACTGGGTTTCACTAAACAACGATATGTTATTAAAATATTATATAAACTAGCTGTTATGAATAGTAATACCCACTTTTTGAAATTTTATAAATTTTATCCTTCAAAATGGATACCATTTTTGGATTTAGAATATAGAAATTAGCTCAGGGTGTTTTTTTGGTATTTTTCTGAGAACTTTCAATTTTTGATGAATACTGAAAACACTAAGTTATTGGTTTAAACCGAATTTTTATTGAAATAATAATTTATTTTATTTAAGTTTATTGTAGGTAAAAATAGATACATAATACATATATAAGTTCAATGTAATTCATTAGAGTCATTTTATAATAATTTTAGATATATAAAAATTTTAATGAACTTTTTACCGTCTTTTACCCACCTCCTAGGAGAATTTGCAAAATTACATAAGACATAATTTTAGAGCTTCTGTGAGTGGAATTTCAAAAATTCAAGAGACTCGGTCAAAATCAAGGAGTAAAATGTTATTTAATAAGATGAAAATAATTTTTGGTGAATAGTAACATGTTACTTTTATTTACCACGTTTAAAAGTAAATAGGGTAATTATGTGTAAAAATGATATTATTATTACCCTAAAACATATAATAATTCTATTGGATAAGTATAATTCGACCAAAAATAACCTTAGGAATAAAATATTAACCTTTAGGTCCACATGGATTAGATTAGGAAATTTATTATTACTTTATTTAAAGAAAAGAAAAAAGAGTTAAAATCAATGTTTAATAACTAAAACATTTTTAATATAGGGTTATACATAAGATAAATTAGACTATAAATATTAATTAGAAATATAATAATATTTCCTACATAATGGTATTTTATTTATATTTTTTTGACATTAAATAGTTTAATTTATTTATAACACAATGATGATGCAGTAATTACCTTATTAATGAAATATTAACATGATTGATATTATAAATACCCAAATAAATGTAATTTGAGACTTTTAATTAATTAAACTAATTGTTTAGGTTAATATAACATATTATAGTCGGATATATAAATTGTTTTCTAATTAATAATGCTTTTATGAATTTAGGGAAAAGAAAATACCAAATAGTGTCAAAATTGAAATAAAATAGTTTTTAAAAGAAATATTATATTATTAATTGATATAATGGTACTAAAAATCTAAGGTTATGAGAAATAAAATATATAATAATATATATGACATTAATGAACCAATTGGGGTTCCATTGGTAGTTTATTGTATGTTTATTAACCATATAGTGTAATAATACAAGAAGACACGGTAAAAGTTAAATTATTTAACTTAGAGTTAAATCAAAATTTTAGGGTTAAAATGGTAACCTAAACTTGTTTAAAACCTATATATTGAGTGTATTTCGACCCATCCCCACCCTATCCTCTATATAAGTCACTTTGGTGCCATTATAAACTGAATATTAATTTATTATAAAATAATATTTTATGTTTTTCCCAAGGTGCTCCTCTCCTCCCTTATAAAAGGGAACCCCTCCCTCTCCTCTTTACACAATTTTGAGCCTCCAATATCAGCCAAAACCTACCAATTTCTCTTCTAAACGTACCTATTTATATAATAGAGGTTCTTGTCTTCTCAAAATAACAACCCTAGTTCCCTAAGAGGAAGTTTAAAAGAGGCACATTGAAGAAGAAGTAATCTCTTCTACCAATTCTTTCAAGTTTCTTTCCTCTTACACTTCATACTTCATTCTTGTTTACTTTATAAAATAAGTAATCCAGTATCTTCTATATAATGTTATTTTATTATAAAAATTGTACAGCCATATTAGTTTTTTTATCCATCCTATGAATGAAAAAGTCGCCACATGTGCGTACGTACGACTTACTGTCTCCACGTCGTGGTGTAGTTTCTTATTCAAACATTTCATCATTTGGATGGGTATAATAGTGAGTATAAATGATATAAATAATAAATATGGAATTATTATGATTTTTTATATATGATATAACATCCAATTATATACAATTTTAATATCAAAAGTATGATATCATCGCTCGTGCGTACGTACGGACTACCGTCTCCCAGAACGCGATGAGATTCATTTTCCATGGTTAACTATTCAAGTATGATTATAAAGTATATATAATAAATAATCATGAAAGATGTGACATAATAATGATACTGGATATTTTTCATTTACTTAATTCCATTAAATTTAATAAGGAAACGAAAACAGTGTTCATGCATACATACGGCCTACCGTCTCCATGAATAGTGTATTCCATTTCGTTTATCAATCTATCATATATATTTATATTCTGAAATAATATTATATATAAATCAGTTTTTACATTCTAAAATTAAGTAAATTTGGATATAAGTAATAATTTCTAGAACAAAAAGTCGAAACACCTATGATAAATGAAACAATTTTACCCAAAACGCTGCTTTAACATGGAATTTACAAAAGAACAGGTAATATAAAGTCATAAGTGAATCATATATGATATCATAACAATGAATATGATTCTTTAATAAGTCAATGACATTATATAAATCATTATTCAGGAGGTTCGGATACGTACGAAACATATCGTACCTATGGTATGGGATAATTTTGCAATCTCATTTTTATCCCGGATTGCTTATATGTAAGTATTTACTGGGGTTATATTTTCCATCAATGTCCATAAAAATGTTTTCATATAGTTTCTAGAATTCCTCCATGTATTTTTAAAAACATGTTTACCCCTTTTGACTTTTACTTTGTCTTATGGAAGGAATATTTCTTTTGTTTAACATATGAGGTACTTTTTGACTTTTTCAGTAAAAGTACGAGGAGAATGTTTTTTCAACTTATACAACATGAATAGATTTTTACAGTTTCATAACGCCTTCTTTTTAAGAAGCTTACTCTACAAGATTTCATTATTATTTTCGAAAAAGTCCTTTTCTTTTAAAATTTCATGGCATTTTGTGAAAAGAAAATAATTTTGAAGAAGAAAGGATATTTTCCTCAAGAATTCATTTCAAATGTTTTGTCAAAACTATTTTACACCCAAGATGACATTATTTAGTATGATTATGATTAAATTATAATTTCTCTATTATTAACATGGTTTGATTCTTCTTATTATGAAATGATATCCATTTGTTTTATATGGATAATGGTATGATGGGATGATGTTTATGAAACCCATTTTATTATTTGGGTTATGAAGAATGATTTATGTTTATTTTGTGGAACAAGTAAGAATGATTTCATTATGAGATGGGAGGGACCGATATCTCCCTCTAATTCATTGGGTAAAGATTTATATCTCATGATATAGTCATGGTTTGAATGGCAGGTTAATCTGGTTCAGTGATACAGGACTGGAATGAGGAGTGAACTCGATTCAGTAAAGGACTTTGTCCACTATGATGGTCTTGGCATCAATGCCTTGGCTACTATGGAAATCACATCATGTTATTAATGGATTGAAACAATTATATGTTTTTCCCAATGCTATTTTATCATGATTTATGTTCCATTATGATCTATGCCTTACGTACTACCATGCTTAATGCCATTGCTCAAGATTTTTATGTTTAAAGATTATGTTCATGTTTTTATGTTCAAATGTTTATGGATTGTTTTATGTTCTCCATGTTT
This sequence comes from Viscum album, assembly GCA_963277665.1. Taxonomy (NCBI): domain Eukaryota; kingdom Viridiplantae; phylum Streptophyta; class Magnoliopsida; order Santalales; family Viscaceae; genus Viscum; species Viscum album. Next base: position 21,573,249 of record OY728135.1, read on the forward strand.
ACCCTTACTGAGAATTTGAGCACACCCCATTTTATTTTTTCTTTTCCCTGGGATATAAATAAAGGTTTTAGGTAAGAAATCAAGTGGGGAAGATCTTTATGGGAGATGTTGAAGATCATTAAACATGTTTAGAAGTCTATGTTTCATGATTCCAAAGACACTAAACTACTACCGTCCTTGGATGTCAGTTTTTTATTATGTATTAAGTATTCCACAAAAGTAATGTAATGTCCATGTATGTCAAGCTTTGGGTCTCTACACACATCTCCCCCTAAAAAGGGTTTGAAGCACTACAGCTCGGTAAAGTGAGAGGAATAATCCATAACCTAAAGATTACCCTGCTCCAGACTCATGAAAGCTTGGGCTCGATCGACCCTCAAGGTCTTTGGATAGATATAGTCATAGAAGGTGTGCTAAAACTCATCTGAAACCATATTATACTGGTGTCCCGCCTATGAGATCACATCCCACCACCTCTTGGTGAAGTTACGAAGCATAAACGTAGCGATTTTCACCCTCCTATCTAATGGCATATCCAGATGATCGAAGATCGTCAACGTGGCTTCTAGCCAAGACTCTATAGCATGTGGTCCTCCATCCCCTGAGAAAGTGGAAGGATGCTACTGCTGAAAGACCCATTTCAATTCTTCTATTGACGGGGTAAGAGGTGGCACTCTTAGAAGGTCTGCATCATCCTCAAAAATGCCTCTATGAACTGTGCATCAGCACCTGTGACAGGTATAATTGATGGTGCCAAGACTGGCACAACTGGAGGATCTTCTAGTAGTCCCTGATCAGCCATGTATGGTGTCTGATCACTGCCCTATAACTGGTGTACAACCAGAGGACATCTCGGTGGCATGAATCTACAAGGTCAAGCGCACACCTTAGATCAATCTTGGCTTGGACTGAAACCTAGAAGTGTATAAAGGGAACAAGAGAAATAAAGAATTCAAATTTTACAAAACATGGATACATGGCATGTATAATACCTACACAATGTGTTACTTTTAGCCTTTCACATGGGCATTTACTTCTGCCAAACCAAGTCATGTAACACCCCATACATATGGGTGTTGTCCTAACACACGACATGTACTTGAATTCTCTTCCCCATCTCGAGTCCGTCTACACGACTATCCTATACAGTTCTTCTAGAAGAAGACTACACTGTGTGTTCTCTCTAGACATGACCTATACTAGACGAGATTCTCCGACCCATTTTGTTAGTGATGGGGCCATATACACAGATCACACTACACAATGTGTTCTAGATGGACACGACGTCTATTAGAAGAGACTGAAATGACCTATTTTGTTAGTGACATGGCCAGTTACACAGTTCTACAACATGGCATGTATATCCGGTACACGATGTGTTTTACCAAAACTCCAACCCCATTTCCTTGCTCACACAGTGTGAGACACAGTTAGAGGATACATGGCTTTTACATGTGGTGCATGGCGTGTACTTAAGAAAAACAGTTTATTCCTGAGCAGAAGAACACATGTTGTGTATTCAAAACTACACAGCATGTATTTTGAGTTTTTCTGGATAGTAATCCTCAAAACTACTTTGAAGCCCATAAAAACACTGAAATGATCATTTAATGGCCACATTTGGATCCATGAGGGCCCATACTCCCTATGAATAAAAGCATGAAATCTTATAAATTTCATATATATGAAAGACAAGGCAATGATCCACCCAATTCTGGTCCATGGGGGCCCATAACACCTCAGGAACCAAAGCTTGGCATTCATTCAAAGAAAGCCTTACGCAAAGCAATACCCTATACAAAGCAAGTATTATATCAAGGAATCTATCACAATAGAATTCATATATAGAACAACATCTATCACAACAAAATGCAATCACTAATGCACCCTAAATGGCATGGAAGGTATGCATGACATGTGATTTCTAGAAAGTGACTTTATGATGCATGAGATGGAATACCCTCATCTCATCGGGTTGAAAAAAATATAGAACCTCAATAATATCAACAATAACAATAAAAAACATGTGAATCACTAAATGGTGAATTCAAATCAACTGAAAAATTGAAAAATAATAAATTTCTATAAGAAAGGTAACTTGGATTTTCCTTGTACACGGGTTAGCTACCTTATGGCACAGATTATTACCAAGTGCCTATTTTCATTCTATACCTGACTATAGGATCCAAATAGTATGTCAAGAAGAAAAGAATTCCTATGATACCACTTTGTAATATCCAGGTTCCAGAATCCGCCCAAAGTCTCCCCGTACTCAGTTGGTCACATGGCCTCAAGCTCATTTCCCCAAACGCTAAAGGTTTCCGACTAGCAGCGAGGGCCTTGGGTGTGATAGTGGAGAAACCGTGCCCTCATTGGCAGAGCACACAGCGGAAGTAATAAATAGATATATAAGAGAGGAAGTAGTAAACACACCATACAATAGTAAATAGCGGAATACTGAAAGTAAGAAGAAACTGGACAATATATATATATAATGATGCATGATACATATGTCTAAGAAAGCATCCAAACAAACCACAATGCTGGAATACAAACAATACTAATGTGATGTACAAAAGAAAAACAGATAACAACTCCACTGCATCGCAAGCCTCAGCTTGGTCTCATTCTCTCCAGCTCCACAGCACTCAAGTACCCGAAATAGAAGGGTGATTGACCTTATCTATACCTGCAGTAATATAATATGTTTGGGCCCAAAAGCATGGCCCAAATAGGGTGTGAGAATAAATTCTAGTAGGAAATCACCACAAAATCGGTGCCTAACAGTCAGTGAATATATGGCAGGTAATAATGAAAAGAAGACAGTAAACAAGGAAGTACTCAGTAGTAACCAATCCTACAATTTCAAAGAATTCAGTTTCATATGTCAAGTAAACAACTAATCAAGTAGGAAAATACGAAGAGGTAACCCTCTAGGAACTACTCACGGCCTACCCCCTCTGGTCCTATTGAGTAACACAAGAAACCCTCTAGGAAGAACACACATTCTACACCTCTAGTTCAATTACATGGATAACGAAGACTCTCTATGGAATCTGTCTCAGTCAACTCCCCTTATATTCTGAAGCGTTAAAGACTCTCTATGGAAGCTCACATGATCAATTCCCATTATAGTCCGAAGTGATAAATACTCTCTGAGGAAGCTCACACGGTCAATTCCCCATATAGTCAAAAGTGATAAATAATCTTTGAGGAAGCTCACACGGTCAATTCCCTTTATAGTATACTATACTAGGTTCTCAAGACCCTATGTAAGTCAAACAAGCATAGAAATGAGATAGAGACAAAGTAAACCTCAAGAACTACTTAGCTAAAAGTTCTACATCATATCAAGCATGTCATATAAAATATTCACTCCATCATACAGTACTAGGCATGGGAAAACATCAAGGAAGCCTAAAGGGCAAAACAAAACCAAACGATCGTAAACAGAACATGCTTGGGAAACCACTTCCAAGGCAAAGAAATCAACCCTATTCGCATCCAATTAACCTCTACACGGACAAACCAGCATAGAGGGTTATTAACAGTTTTAAAAAGGTAAACACGCAATACCCATTCAAGGGTATTGGAAACAATTTCACATCTAACTCAAAGACATTCAATGGAAAGTCACAAACCACCTACCTCAGTGTTGCGAGATCGCTATACGTGAACCTCAAGATTTGAATCGCCAAAGAACATCGTATTTCTACAAAAACATTTAAAACATTAAATAGAGGATAACTTGAGAAAGAGGAGAAATTGGGAAACAAAGCTCTAGTAGAAGGAAGAACATTCTGAGGTGATCCCAACACAATTGACGAAAGTCGATTTGGAGAACGGGTGCTCGATGGGTGGATCAGGGAAATATCGTGATAATATGAGAGCTCTTTGACAAAACGGGCCTAGAAGAAGCCCTTTCTATCTGTCATACATGACCTCGGTGCGTTTAATGAAAAAAATAAAACACACGGTGTGTACTTTAGAAGTATATAACGTGTAATTTCCTTTTCTGTACTCCGCTTTAGGCGGTCTCTCAGTCACCTCCACATGGCCGTGTGTGTGGCCATTACACGGACAGCACCCGGCTTAATGTGGAAACTGAGTACACATCATGTACTCATAATTTACATGGCGTGTACTTTAAATTTTTTCAGAAGTTCCCCCTTTTCTCAAAAATGACAAGAAAGGGAAAACATACCAGAAAAGAAGTTCTGGGTTCTTAAAAATATCATATTACTTATTTACCTGGGATGTTACTTAATGTGACCTCTTTATTAGTAATTTTACCATTATATTTGTAACATGACCATTTAAAATTATAACCTGGCCACCATCAAAAATAGTAATCTAACCATTCAAAATAGTAAAAATATTTTTATAATAGTAACTTGACATAAAAATAACAAAATTTAATATAAATAAAATTTAAATTGATTAATTTAAGTAAATATAAATATTTTAATTCAACAAAATAAATATCAAGATTACAAAATCAAAGAAAATATAACATTTCTTAGAATAAACTATATTTTAATGTATTTTGTAAAAAAAATCATTTTTTATATTAAAAATTATATGTAACATATGCTAGAAAATTAATTTGATAAAATGAAAATCAATTTTTAAATTATAAAATCTAAATATTCTAATGGTTTTTTCGGTTGTTTTGGAAATATTTTAATTTTAGGAGAAAAGTAGACATTCTTTTTTCCCCTAAATATTGTATTTTAAATTATATCATTCGTGACGCAATAAATACTAGAAATTTTGGATTGACCAAAATTAATTAATTTGATAAATGAGTTATTAAAATATAATAAACATGTTTCCAAACCTAAAATTTACTTTCCAAAGTCAAAATCCAATGGTATTCTTTTTTTTTAAACATTGGTTTTTCATTTTTCCAATTTACTTTTTAATAAACTAGTGAATTAGAAAAATAAATGGGGTTTAAAGTCATAAAACAAAATTATTAAAATTATATATGTTTCATTTTTTCATTATATCATTGTTATTACTTTTACCTTGGATAGTGTATTTTATTCAATATTTTTACACAAAATGCCCCTCTCCACAAGTATAAATAACCCCTCTCCATCATCTTGGAAAATCACTTCACTTCCACATTAAAATCCAAATATTTTACCATTTAATCTCTATTAATATTCATATAATAATATGTTATGTTCTTGAGTAATCCATCTAAAATTATTAAGATATTTTAGTGCTATACAATAAATGTAACACCTAAGGAAGAGTTAGTTTTTAACAAATCATCTCTCATATTATTCTTCTCACCCTTTTTTCCAAATCATTTCAAAACAAAATATTTTTTGTTTATTTAGAAAATATGTTAAAATTATATTAGTTATGAAAAACTACTATAAAAACAATAAATATTAAGTATTCATATTTCACACATCTCTTTCATCTTCTTTGAAAAATTTCTCATTAACAACCGATTAAACACCAACGAGGACGTTCCCAATTCATTCCCTACCAAAAAACTTATGGATTTTTATGATATATTATTTATAATAAATAAATTTATAAATAAATTTATTCTAATATTATATAATTAATTCTACTTATGTATAAATTACCTTGTACAAAATTGTGAAATCGAAGCACAATGAGAATTTATTAAGGAAAACATGATATAAAAACATTTCCATTTTAATTATGGGAATTGAGATATATAATCTATTGATTGTAATTGATAAAGAGTGAAAAAATAAAAGAATTATCTTATGTTTAAATGTTTAAATAATCCTAATTTTATTATTTAGGAGATAGAAAAGCTATGAAATAAAGGGATATTTAAGCTCATGGGATTCTCAAAACAATAGACTTCCTTTTGGGTTACCTCGATTATGCATTTATTTTTGTAATAATGTCATCTAATATACCAAATATGTCATTTAAATATTCTTTCTATTTTATTTTATGGATAAAAATGTTTCCTCTCTTCCAAAGTGTTATCAAATCTATTTATTATGATTTTTCAAAAAGACATCAATTTTCAAAGAATCCCTTAAATCCTCTTAAGTTGTTCCCCATTAAAATATTATAATGATATTTTATACCAAATTATGATCTAACTTACTCATTTTGTAATCTGAATGTTCTTTACATAATGTTTGATATGTGAAATATTTTACAAAACCAATTAATTTCCATGTGTTATTTTATGACTATGATCATTATACTTCCATGTGGCATGCATTATTATAACCATTTTATATTTTCATGGGTGGGATAAAAATTATATAACTATCCAATGCATTTGATATGTTATATATCTCATGGAATTATGTGAATCATCAATGAACATGATTCCAGCATTGTCTACAATAATGATGTTGTTATTTTTCAGATAAGTTATGTTTAAATATTATGCTAGCTTTGTTCACAAAATTGTGTGGCATATGACCAATATGTATTGATGCCTCATTATTATGGATATTCCACATTCCAATCCATTAGAAAAAATTTTCATCATGATTTTTATGATGTTACTATTCCTATGATAAGATAATGTTGATTATGTTCTCCCATGTATTATTGATTCATGTCCCTTATTCCTTGATACTAGGATTTTAGATCACCCCTTTCATTGATGTACATACTTAGGTGACTATATATACTAAGTAGATCGTGATAACATTATATGGATAAAGAAAAATAATTGAAATAATATTTAGGTTTAATTATGTACAATTGATGTACGATATTATTCTTTATAAGAAACTAATCATTTGGATCCTAGATTAAATCAATATTTTGTTGTTTATCTAAAAAGTGATGTAATAGTCATGTAAGGAAAATATGAGTTGTGATACATTACTTTCCTTATGATATTTCTTTCACATGATATTTATTATATTCATTAGCATATAAACTTCATTCAATTTTTTAAATCCTCTTATTATCATTCAAAGAAACTTTTTTTAATAACTAATTTGGAAATCCTCTTAAAAATAATTTTAACAAGGTGGTCTACTTCAACCAGTTCATGAAATATATTTATTTAATGAGTAGATTTTTCATTGAATAAATGCAGGTTCTATCTATTCATCCATGATAAACATCTGCTAATATATCCACTAGATAAATTATTATCATATTAATAATTTTTATAATAATATCTATACCTCCTTTTCCACAGTTGATAACACCATTTTTATAACCATTAATTTAAAAAATATTATGATATTCCAATTTTTTATAAAAAAATAAATTAGTGTGATCATGAATTCCACAATAAAACTTATTTCTTCATACCATATCATAAAATACATATGTTTATAATTTATTCTTATAGTTATCTTCTTGAGTGTGTTTTCATTATATCCACTATTTTCCCATTTCATGGGAAATTCCCATGGATGTCATTATCTCAAACTTTAAAGGAGTTGTATCATTTAATATTAAATATTTTCCCCGAGAATACACTTATTTTTTCATCATGATCATTCATGATTCTCCTTTTATATAGAATAATATTTTTTACCTTATTATCATATTCCATGTTTAAATGAAATAAAATTTTTGAATCATCTTTAAAAATAGGATTTTCCTTTCATTTTTCTTCTTCCATATTATTTTTTACCATGATAAATTCCATATCAAGTTTATGGATCTCTCTTTTTTTAAATTGATTTTGATCATTCATGTCTTTATTAAAAATCATTGCTTAAGAAATTTCATCCTCTAATTCATGGATGCCATTATCTGATGTGACAATTTTTTCCTTTAACATCATGTTAGAATGATAAATTTAATCCTTAAGGACCGTCTTATCTTGATTCATAATTTTATTATCCTTGACCAATTTCCCATATGTATAGAATGTTTATCCCTTTGGCCTTAAATTTTGAAATTATTTTCTAATGGGGACCTTCTCCCTAGAACCAACATTAATATTATCGACTTCTGAAGACATAACCATAAAATCCATAGCTCGAGAGTCATTATTTTCTCAAATAATAGTATCAACATCATCCATCCATTTTTAGGCTATTTATCTTTTTGATATTATTGTTCAGTCCTCCAACATGGATCACATGTGAATCATTCTCCTTTAGCTTCATGAAATCTTCTTTTTAACCCAGATCATTCCCCTCTGACAAGTGGGAGGCTTACACCTTTGGATTTATTTATATATCCTCATCATCAGTACATCTAACACCATCTATGAAATCAGACCCATTTTAAAATCATGTTGTATCATTGAATGAATCAGTAGATTCTCTATCAAAAGTTTTCCTTAGAAATTATTTTTAAAATATGATGGAATCATTCATGTAAATATCAAAACCACCATTAACTTTTTTATTAATATACTATTCTTTTTAGTTATTCTTCATATTAATAATATTTTCATCTTCCAAGTATTTAAAATATTTTATGGTTAGAATAAAATATAACTCCAAGAAATAATTAGATCGATACAGAGAAATATAAATCCAACCAAAAATCCATATGAACTGATACAACTTGTTAGGTCAACAATGGTGTTTAGTGAGAGATACTCTAAGAGGTGGTGACTCAAGTTATGATACATGTTCCCATTTAACCACTTAATCCACAAAGTCTAAATTCCTTAATGATCTTGAACTAATTATTAGAAGTGACACTCTTATATACTCCTTTTGATGATGATCTAATTTTAAAAATAGTTATCTTTACCTCAATATAATATGGCCAATTATTAGTCATCCTAAAAAAATAAATTTACATCTTGATTGAACTAAGTAAATAATATGTCCTAGACCTAATTATTTTACATAGTTCACCCACAGCACGATAATCCATGGATAATAATATTACAATGCATTGATATACCAAATTATACTAAGATACCTATTATATGGTAGTTTTAGGAGATATTACATCAAAAATCTGTTCAGTCCCCTTAAAATGAATGAGGTGTGGTGCACTATATACAAAGTATCACTCCATAACTCATTTAACTTTTATAAATACTCAACAGTGGAAAACATTCAATAAATAGAAAATGAGAACAATATCTCCATTGTTTTTTATTTCCAAATTGTAGATAGGTACTCATTAATCTACCCAACATTTCACCTCTTTATAATAATTCTTTGATTACCACCATTAATTAAACAACAATTTCCATGAAACTTCATGGAAAGTCATTTGACCTTCTCTTAAAAGATCATAAATGAGTTCTAAACATTCTTATTTTTCATTCTCTCTAAAATTATATCATATTAATCTATTATTAATGATATATTCTCTATAAATTTCAAAAAAAAGCACAAAATAATTATAGATACTGATATCCATGTAATTTCTTCTTCTAGAACATCCCTCATATATTTAAGAGAAATTATTCATGTTTCACTTTCATTACCTTATTAATTAACCTTGATCATGAAGGGAAATTCATCAACCAAACTTCTTCAATTTTAACTAAGATTCACCAAGACACATTTCACTACTATAATGATTTAGATATTCTATTAATATATTGTAACATTTCATATTTTAATAAAGAAAAACAATGATTGATATCATACATGATATTCTACATTGATCTTAAACAAAAAACTAAATATTATTATTTAAATATTAACTTTATAACATAGATTTTGGAATAGAAAGAATTAAATGTATTAACTAAATTATGAGAATATGGTTTACACATGTTTATATAATGCTTCATTGGTTACCAAATTAATTATAAATGGAAATAAAAACCAATTGAATATAGCATATGTGTTCTTATGAAAAAACAATTTAAATGATAAGAATTTTGTTTATAAAATAATCTTATCACTTTTTTGGATTATATTAATGAAATATAAACTCAATATCATGTTTAAAATTCATATTATATGTTTTCTATACATTATATAGTAACACAATCCATTTTATTCATAAAAGAAGTATTTTCCAAAAAAAGGCATTTTTGCCACTTTTGATTACAAACCCATTTTAAATATAGATTTTGACACTTTTATAAGTTATATTTGAGAAAATAAACTATTTATATGAAATAATGGCATAAAAATTTTCTTTGAAATTTTTTTTTGTATTTTTATGATGACATTCATAGTTTAATTTATAGTGAAAAATACTATATTTTAATTCAAAAATGATTTTTCAACTAATTTATTTCAATTTTTAGACAATCGTTTTAATTAGTTTTAAAGTATATTTACATTACGTTTTTATCATTTAATCCAATTTTTGTCATTTGAATAAATTTCAAATCGAAATTAGATATAAAAATAATTCAATATTTTGAACGTTTCACTTTAAAAACGAGTTTTTTAGTTTTGACTATGGAATTAATTTTAAGAATAGTTTTCCAAATTCTATGAATTGAATTAGATAAAATGGATTCCATTTTTGGAATCATACTTTACAAACTATTAGTTATGTAATATATCATTTTTATGTATAAATAATTTATCTTGGTAAAAAAATTATTTACTGTAGTAAAATAAAAAATTTGGCAAGGGTTAAAATTAAAAGTTAAAAGAATAACATACCTAAAAACTGCAAACTTTTAAGGGTGGTTTAGTTGTGGCTCGACCCTGACCAGAAAATAAAACATTAATTACATGAAAAATTCTTGGAATTTAATGCCACATTTATATGGTTAACTTTTAATATAAAATAATTGATATATTAATCACTTGAACCCGTCTCTCCTCTAGTTTAAATACCACCACTCTACCACCTAATTTTGGCACAAATATTAATTTTAGATTCTCAAATATAAGCCCAAACTTGTACTCCTCAATGACCCAATGTCTAAGTTCTTTTGGTCTCACCAAAAGACCAAATCCATGGACTTCAAGGGTCTTTCAAGTATGGGATAATCAAGATGTAATTTTCTCAAAGAACCTCTCTTAATTTATTTCTTTTTCTACTTTATCCTCACCTCGTTCATCCATAAATGAATTATTACTCAAGAATCATGTATATACTAGAGTTTTATGTTTCTAATTTAATATATAATATCCATTTTATTTCTCACCTCCTCTTATTCAAATAAATGAAATTATTTCCCATGTTATGTCGTTTAATCGCCTCCGTGAATGATTTTTTTTGTTCTATTTCCTTTACTGATTTCATAGATAGTTATAAAAACATTATTATAATAAAATACCATTTTAATATGTATATTATACACTATTTAATATTCTAGATATGTTATAATAAAATTACCTTCATGGTTTCTATATTTTTGGTATATGATAACTTCATTTATGGACGTGCAGACTACCGCCTCCTCAAAATGATGTGATTCATTCACAAATCAGAAGGGATGTATTAAGGATTTTTTTAGTAAAAATATATTATATAAATGAGAATTAAATCTCACTGTAATGATATTATATTTTTATACATATTTTCAAACATTTCATTTAATTTTCATTCTTTCAATATGATAGAAAATACGAAAATAGTGTTCATGCTTATGTACGACCTACCGACTCCATGAATGTTGTTTTTAATTTGTCTAAAAATATTATTATAAATAATTATATATTAAATATATTAAATATTTATATCATTTTTTGTATTTTAAATATGATGTACTTATGACCACATGGACTACAGACATCACACCAACTTCATTTTTAACTCAAGAACCGAATATCGACAAAGCGTCTGACATGAACTTAAATAATTATGTAATTGTTATAACATGGAAATTAATGATATAAAAGGAATAAAAATTGAAAATATCCTAAATCAAGTAGATATTAACCTAATTTTATTATTCAAAAAGAACAAGGAACATACGAGATGAGTCAAAGTGGTGGTTAGGGGATTTCTAAACTCAATTTCCACTCATTTGGTTTTATGCATACTTTATTGAATATATTAAGCCTCGATTAAGTGTGATATAACTATTTATTTATTTATTTCCAATTCCATTTGTGTGGATACTATTTTTATACACATAATCACTCCATTGGTAAACACTTACGTCATTGATACGATCTTGTTAAGGGAACTTCTTCACCCAATTTCGATTCTTTGGGTTAAACTTTGACATCATGATTATGTAGTGCTATGATTATGTGGGAAATTACTTTTGGGTATATTATGTTGTATTTATACTATATTTCTGTGTATTTATAGTGAATACACATAATCAATATATTTTATTGATAAAATGATATATGTAATGGATTTCGTCTCAGTTTACATTCCATTGAAACTTATTTGTTTTTATACACCAATTAACTTTTATATGGTGTGTATATTTCCCTTTAAAATATTATATCATGAATCACTATATTCTTATGATATTATATGTTTTTCTAATGTTATTCTTTATTTATTGTTATTCAAGTGTTTCTCCAGTGGTATGGTAATCATTAACTAAAATAATGTTTTAAATGTTTCAAAGATCTATTCCTCAAAATATTTCTCATTACTGTAAATTTTCTCAAAATGGTTTTAAGGATTTATTTAAATGGAAAATAATTTTTTAAAATTTAAATTCCTTTAAAATTTTTAAAAGTTTTATGGGATACATTGATTCAAAAATATTCTTCTAAATTTTTTTAATTGTGTTTCAAATATTGATTGATTATTCTAATACCTTGGAAAGTTTTTTATCATATGCATCCTAAAAAATATTTCACACTCTAATGTCTCTTTAATGTATTGATGTTAATTTTTCATTTTTACAATTTTATATTCAAATAATGTTTTTTAATTTATGAGTGTCCAAATTTTTAAAAATGAAATGTGATTGTAATGTGGAAATGTTATTTTTTTCTTTATGCTTGTTTTATGTGTCATGATAATTTTATGTATAACAACCCTGATATTTATTTCACATATAAACATAATTTATTACCTAAAAACATCAATTGATATAACATAGAAGATAGATTGGTCTAGTGTCATTGGGTTTTAAGAACATTACATAACAACTTAAAACATAAAACACAACATCTTATTGAAAATTTCTTTTACATGACCTCATCATTCCTTCGTACTTTGCATTGCATGAGATAACCTCAGGAAATGCATAAGAAAATGGTGATATATAAATCCCAATAAGGGAGTAAAGAATGAATAAATAAAGAATACACTACATTTTAAGAAATATACATATCAATGGAGGATAAGAGAAACATGAACATAAAGGGACGATATAACATGATTATCATAACATAGAAATGTGGTGGTGACATTTAACGTGACTTTAACATGATTAAAGGCACATTGCACATGGATCATGAGTAAAACCTCATTTCACTTTAATTAGAGTGAGTAAACCCTCATGTCACTTGATTAATAATGATACAAATATTTACCCAATGCATTGGAGCTCTATCAGGTCTCACCCTTCTTAATCATTTCATTTCATGCATAAGTGTGCAACATGGATCATATAAAATTGATTCATTAAACACCATAATTTATTCCAAAATAAAGGAATTATGAATTAATACATTATACTTTATAATCAAAAAGGAAATGTGCATAAATGGGAATACCTTAGATAGAGAAATGGACATGGTATTCACTACACAAGGACTTTGGCTTGGAAAACCGCAGTGCAATTTTGGAAGCATAATGACGTGACATAAGAATTCATAAAATTGGGTTATGAGAGAGAAATGGGTATCTCATCATATTTATAGGAACTTTATTGTAAGGGTATAATATAGATATATGTACCAACATATTTAATGGAATTTAGATTCATAATATAAAAGAATTGCTTGAATGTAGATGATAAGAGAGAAATTCCTTATGCAATTTCAGCATGGTAACTGGTCTACATGTGGGGAATTAATTAGAGAGAAAAGGGGTCTCTAATCATTAAAAAAAATTAGGGAAGTATTTAAGAGATGATAAATCATACCCCAACATTTGTAATTGAAAATAAAAAGGCATAACAACATAAGGAAATTTGGAAGAGTGATCCCAAAGGCTTGAGAGAGGCTTTTTGGGAGCTTGGGGTTCCTTGGGAGGATTATATAGATATAAGGGAGAAGGATGGTCAAGATACAAAGGCATTTATTGAATAAGTACTTCGAGCTTGGGTGGTTTATATAAGAAAAGAGAGGGAATTCTTTATTATTTAGGTTTTGGACCATACACACTAAACTAACCAAAACCAAAACCCATACCATGGTTTTTGCCCATTGTTTTTTCCATATAAGATTAGAAAAAATATTTTATAATTAAAATGGACAAACATATTAAAATATTAGGCTATCATATGTGGAGGTGAGTCACACTCTCAAGGAAAAATATTCAAAAAGTTAAAATGTTTTAAAAGTTTTTAACGGTCCACTAAGGCTTTGTAAAATAAATCTAAATAACCAAAAATAACATTATTTTAATAGTAAAACATATATTTTCTGAAAATATAATTTATATTATTTTATTATATCACTATTGGGTCATTATGATGTCATAAAACGCATTATATAATTAAACAGTATTTAGTTTTTACCCAAAAAAATCGATTGTCTCAGAAAATTATGAAAAATTCACCGTTGGATAATTTTGACATCTTGATTCCAAAAATAATATTCATTTTATTTAAATATTTATATAAATATTTTATTTTTTTCTTTGAAAATAAAAACCAACATTTATGAAAAAATCTTGGGTTTTGAGAAAAACGGTTTTCAAACATTAATAAAAAGCACAATTGTATTCATAAAAATTATATGATCACTTATATTTAATAAAACATAATTTTTTATAATATTTTATTAATATATTATTTAATTAAAAAATCATTTAATTCATAAAAATATATTTATTAATATAATATTAACTAAAAAAACTATTTCTGCTTTAAAAACTATTTACAAAGTAACAATAATAAAATAAATGTATATTCATTATTATATACAAAAAATGAATATAATCATAGTTCTAGGGTCTTGTTACATAACCACTTATAACACACATATAAGACCGAAGGGTAAGGTGTGCGATGGTGACAGACTCTTTGGGTGGCTCGGATAATATCACTCCGGTGGTAATCTCTATCAACTTCCACTTCTCCCATAGATGTTTCTGCTTGAGCTTAATGTGTTGAAGCTCGACTTGGGATTGGTCAAGAGTGGAGCCCAATTAAACCACCTTCTTTCTGAGCTCTGATAACTGGGCCTCATATGGAGAAATTCTACTAGATGTTTCCATCACTTCCTTTTTCTGAGTTAATTAGATTTTTTGAAGCCCTGTATTTAGATTAATCATGTGATCACTATTCAACGACTATATTATCAATGGTAAAAATTCTTAACAGTATTTTGAATTCCAAAAACATTAAACCAAAGAAGTAAATATGTTATATAACCATTTTACATAACAATATATTTAATTAGATCAAGAGTAATTTTCATTAATAAAAATTTGGGTCGTTACAATCCTCCCCCCATAAGAAATTCCGCGCTCAAAATTTCCTTTTCCAACACTAATACATATGCAGGAAATTCTACTTCATTACTTCTTCCAATTTCCAAGTTGCTTATTCAAAGTTTTGGTTTTTCCACAATACCTTGGTGTGGTTCATTGTCTTATTTAGTATAACTTTTCCCTACGATCAAAGATCTTCACTAACAAATCTTTATAGGAGAGGTCATTCTCCAATGGTACCACATTTAGATTGAGCGCATGAGATGGGCCAGGAATGTACTTCCTCAAGAGTGATACATGGAATACATCATGTACTTGAGATTGGTTCGGTGGCAATGCTAGTAGATAGTCCACCGCTCAAATGCAGTCAAGGATCTCATAAGGGACGATGTACCGTGGAATTAGCTTTCCCTTCTTACCAAAGCTCATAAATCTCGTCCAAGGTGATATGTGAAGGAATACCATATCTCTGACATCAAACTCTAGGTCTCATCAACGATTATCAGCATAGCTCTTTTATCGACTCTGAATAGCTTTTATGTGTTTTTGGATGGTCTTAACCTTCTCCACCATTTCATCGACCATTTTTTGGACCTAGGATTTTTCGCTCCACAACTTCATCCCAACATGTCAGTGTTCTGCACCTCTTCCCATACATGGATTCATAAGGGTCCAGTTGGTTTCTTGGGTGGAAACAATTATTTTAAGAGAACTCAACCAGAGGGAGATATTGATCCCATCCTCCTTTTATGTACATTGAGCACAGACTCAACATGACCACAAGTGTTTGGATTTTCCTCTTAGATGGACATTAGTTTGAGGATAAATAGCCATACTGAAGTTTAGCTCAGTATCGAGAGAATGTTAAAGAGTCTTCCAAAACATATAAGTTAATATTCTATCTTGATCAGATTTAATCGATAGTGGTACTCCAAGAATCCTTTCCACATCTCTGATTTATATTTGTGCCAGGTGATCTAGTGGGAAATCCTCTCGAATTGTAATGAAGTGTGCAATCTTTGTAAGATGATCCACAACTACCTAGATAGAACTGTTTTCTTTGGATGTCTTCTAAATTCCTGTGACAATGTAAATGGTGATGTTCTACCATTTCCATGATGGTATAGGTAATGGTTGCATCATCTACTTAGAAATCTACCTCTCAGCCATAACTTGCTGACTTACTAGGCACATTGAGGTATACTCAGTGATTTCCTTCTTCATGTTATCCCATCAATAATGCTCTTGGAGATCTCCATATATCTTTGTGTTTCCTAGGTGAATGGGGAAATTCTAACTATGGGAATCATCCAAAAGTTCTTTCTCTAACTATGGATTTGATGGAACACATAGTCTTGACCGAAATATCCCTATTCATTCTCCATTGACAATTACTCCAAGGATTTTGCTTTTCTGATAGTTTCACCTTTCTTCTGAATTCCCACATCATCCTTTTGAGGATCTGTTACCCTTTCCAAAAGATATGGTTGAGAAATAATGTCTAAAGCAATTTATAATTTTCCCTCTTTTATGATTAGCATGTCCATATTCATCAAATGTAAGATGATTGGATCCTTTTCAATTCTCATTAATGAAAGAATTGTTAGGACCTTTCTACTTAGAGAATCTTCCACCTTGTTCTCTTTCCCTAGGTGGTAATGGATTGAGCAGTCATAGTATTTGATCATCTATAACAATCTTCATTGGTGCATGTTCAACTCTTTATGTGTGAATATATTCTTGAAGATTTTATGGTTCATATATATTTCACACTTCTCTCCAAAGAGGTAACATCGTGAAATATTCATAGCGAATATTACTGCAGCCAACTCCAGATCATTTGTGGGGTAGTTTTTCTCATGAACATTCAATTTCCTTGAAGAATAGGCAATGAATTTTTCATTTTTCATCAACCCACAACCCAGAACCTTATTCTAAGAATCACAAAATACCACAAAACGTTCTCCACTTGTGGGTAAAATGAGCAAGGTCATAGTGATAAGCCTCCTTTTCAAGTCCTTGAAGATCTCTTCAAATTCATCACACCAAGGATATTTGACTCCCTTCAGAGTTGTCTTGGTCAGAGGGTTTGATAATCATGACAAATTTCTAACAATCAGCTATAATATCTTGATAACCCTAAGATGCTACGAATATCCATTATTGATGTTGGCCTCGGTCATCCCTCAATTGTAGCTATCTTGGAGATATCCATAGATATAACATTTCTTGTGTTCATATGACCCAAGAATGAGACCTTTTTAAACCAAAACTCAAACTTGTTGTACTTTTCATAGAGCTTATCCTTTCTCAAGGTCTCTAGTATAATTCTTAGATTCTCCTCCTGATACTCATTGGTTTTAGAGTATATTAGAATATCATCTTTAAATACTACCACAGATTTGTCAAGGTAATATCTAAAGACTATATTAAATATGTCCATGAAGATTTCTGGAGCATTAGTGAGTCTGAAGGGCATTATTATGAATTCATAGTGCACGCATCTTGTACGAAAAGTAGTCTTGGGGATATCCTCCTCTTTCACCCTTACTTGGTAATATCCTGACCGCAAATCCACCTTGGAGAATTATTGTTCTTCACATAGATTATTGAACAAGTCATCAATTCGTGGAAAAGGATACTTGTTCTTTATTGCGATTTTGTTGAGCTTACGATAATCAATAAAAAGGTGCATTGACCCATCCTTCTTCTTGACAAAGAGGACCTATGCAATGCACGGTGAAGCACTTGAGCGTATAAACCCTTTAACTATATTCTCTTGTATTTGTTTCTTCAGACCCTCAAGCTCCACAATATTTAATATATATGGAGTCTTGGGTATTGGGAACACCTCTGGTATAAGATCAATTGATAATTCAAAATCTCTTCTAGGAGGAAGACTAGGCAAATCCCCAGGAAACACTTCAGCGAATTCCATCACAATAGGCACATCTTCAAGGATGGTTGCTTCCTTAGACTCAATCATCTGATCCAGATACCCATGTTCATTGGTTATCATTATCCATGCTTGAGATGATGGTGCTAAATAAGATTCATATTCCTCCTTTCACTTGTATAGAATCTAGGGTTAATTCTCCATATAGAGAGTGATTTCCCTCTCACGATAATTAATGTTGGCTCTATACAACGAATTCCAATCCATGCCGAGAATTGCATCAAATTCCACCAAATGGAGTATGAAAATGTTTTCCTGGAAGTTCATACCACAAATTAAGAAAGGGAAGAAGTTATATTCATGGGATTCAATGATTTCCTGATTTTTTGTACTCACTGAACTCTTTACTTCCATGATTTGTGGTGGTGTTGGGATTTTTCTACTAAACTTTTTGGATATAAAATAATTCATGGAACTAGAGTAAAAAAGTACATTCAATATTCTTCAATGAATGAGTAGCGTACCTGTCATCACTTCATTATCGGGGTTCAATTCGGTGGTAGTGATGTAAAAAAATAACCCCTACGGCCTTGGAGGTTGTTGGTTTACTTTGAAAATCCTTGACTTAGGGAAGGGGTTTACAAAGTTCCCCGGTTCTTTATAGTTGAAGCAGTGAAGAAAACATTGAGAATCTTACCGAGTGTTCTTCTCCTCTATCTTAGCCGTGGGTTTTTTCTACCGATAGTTAATTACTATGTGCCCTTCACTTCCACACCTAAAGCATTTCCTCATCCCCTTTAGGAAAATTCCAGGGTGCTTCTTTTCATAGATTTGGAAAGTGGGGTGATGTATTTTCTTAGCATCCTTGGATTTATCCATCGGGTAGACAAAATTGATGTATACCTTACGCTTCTTATCCCCATGGTACCCTGAGACTTGAAAATATTTATTTCTACATTGATGATACATCAAACAATTTTCTCATAGCCATAGAAGTCATGGATTGCTGGGGATTTTTGTAGTCTAGGTTTTATCCAACCAAAGAAGTGGTCAACCTTGCATTCGAGGGTAATGACAAAGCTAGAGGCATATCATGCAATCCTTGTGAATTTTTCCTCGTATTCTTAGATGGATTCATCATCTTTTTTCTTGTGAGAAAGTAATTCCCTTTCCATCTTAAGTCAAAGGGTGCGAGGAAAATATTTTTCGATTTTTTTTATAAATCCTTACATTCCAACGCTTCGATCACCTCCTCAGGCTTTGTATTTTTTATCAATGTACACCATTGGTTAGCTTCACCATCAATACGATATGAATTCATAATACCATCTCTTGTTCAGAAAATATAAGGATTGATAAGATATTAACAATGAAGTTGATCCATTGTTCGACGATAGAGGGATCAAATGATCCATTAAAAGTAGGAGTCCTTTTTCTTATAAAGATATTGATTGCGACTTGTTCTTCCATGGGGGGGTGGGGGTTGAACATCCCTCTTGACCCATGTTTCTATTCAAAACTTGAGTTAACTAAGAGTGTATCATGACAAAGTTCATGATTCCCGCTCCCATCAGATTTGTCATCTCATTGGAACATCCATCACATTGATCTTTGCATCGCTTGTTATCCTGATTCATCCTATTATCGGAAATTATCTAGATTTAAAGGATCGTTAGGTGTAACACATAAAGGGTAATTCTAAGACAAAAATAGTTAACTTATAAATTACTTTTATTTCCTTAACTTATGAATTTATAGGCTTTAATATATGTTATCCCTGATCGACTTCCTAACATATATTCCTAGGGGAATTTATTCCATTAAAATGGTGCGTATTAAGCTTATGAATTTACCAAAGTATATCCCCCAGGAGTTTATTAACCAAGAGTGCAGCAAGTCCTGTTGCCGTTCACCTGTTCCCGTTCGAGTCTATCTCAAATCGGTGTTTTGAGTATTACCCCTAGGATACATCTATGCCAGAGCCACCTCTACCTGCTCGTATACAGACATGGATATATTTTCTTGTTAAACCAATTAATCTATACTAAAAAAATTATGGATTTTATATTATTCTTAGACTTATCCCTAATGCTTTCACTAGGTTTTTTTAATCCTAATCCCAAAAATAACTAAAAATATCCTCTGATACCAACTATAATAACTCTAATCTATATTTAACACATAAATATAATTTATTACATAAAACCTTCACTTGATAAAACAATAATATCAAGAGTTATAGTATATTTTGGGCTTAGGAACATTACATATCAACTTAAAACAGAAAACAAAACATCTTATTAAAAACTTATTTAACATGACCACATCATTCCTTCGTACATAGCGTTTCATGGGATAACCTGAGGACTTGCATAAGAAAAGGGTGAGCTATAAATCCTAGTAACAGAGTAAACAAGTCATAACATGAATAATACAATACATATTACTCAGTAGTCATATCAATGTAGCATAAGAGAAAAATGAACATAAAGGCATGATATAACATGATTATCATTACATAGAAATGTGCCAACAACATTTAACATAATTTTGGGATGAGACAAGGATAATTAAACAAAGAGAATGAGTAAACCCTCATTTAACTTGAATTATCAAGAGTAAACCCTCATTTCACTTGACGTATCATGATACTAATCTTTATCCAATGCATTGGAGCGCTATCTGGGTGCACCCTTCTTAATCATTTCATTTCATGCATAAGTGTCCCACATGGATCATATAACATTGATTCATTAAAGATCATAATTTATTCCATAATAAAGGAATGAAAAATTATTACATGAAACTCTATAATCAATAATTAAATGTTCATAAAGGTGAATACCCTTGATAGAGAAATGGGCATGGTATTCACTACACAATGACTTTGGCTTGGAAAATCGCGGTGCAATGTTGGAAGTGTAACGATATGATATAAGAATTCATAAAAATGGTTGATGAGAGAGAAAGGTGTGTCTCCTAATATTTAAATTAAATGGATAGTAAGGGGTCATATAGATACATTTCAGAACATATGTACTGGAATATAGATTCATAATACAATATAATTGCTTAAATGTAAATGAGAAGAGGGAAATTCCTTACAGAATTTCAGCATGGTAATAGGGGTACATGGGAGGTATTAATGAGAGAGAAAATGGGAATACCATCATTAAAACATAATGAGGAAAGTATTTAGTAGGTGATAAATCATACCCCAACATTTTTAATTGAAAATAAATGGGAATAACAACATAGGGAAATTTCGACAAAATTGAGAAAGGAAGAAATCCCTTACATGGAAGAGTGGTCCCAATAACTTGTGAGAGGCTTGAGAGAGGCTTCTTGGGATATTGGGATACCTTGGGAGGATTATAGAGATATAAGGAAGAGTTTTATCGAGCTCTAAAGTCTTTTAGTGATGAAGAAGTGGGAGATTTGGTGGGTTTATATAGGGATTGAGAGGGAATTAATTATTATTTAGTTTTTGGACCCTACACATTAAACTAACCAAAACCACAAACCAACCCATGGATTTTACCCATGTATTTTTCCAAAGTGGAGTAGAAAAAAATATTTTCTAAGGCTAATGGCCGAACTTCTTAAAATATAAAGTTTGCTTATGTGGATGCGAGTCCCACTATTATGAAAATCAATTTAAAAAGATTAAATGTTTTATAAGTCTTGAAGGGTCCACTAAGGCTTTGAAAAATACATCAAAAAACATGAAATCACATTATTTTTAATTATAGAACATATTTGGGCCAAAAATATCATTTATAGTATATTATTACTTCACTATTGGGTCATTATGATGTCATAAAATGCTTTATATAATTAAATGACATTTAATTTTTACCCAAAAATTTGACTGTCTCAGGAAATTATAAAAAATTCACTATTAGATTATTTCAAAATCCTGATTCAAAAAATAATATTCATTTTATCTAAATATTTTTATAAATAAGTGATTTTTTACTTTTAAAATAAAAACTAACATTTATCATAAATTCATAGGTCTTGATAAAAACGGCTTTCAAAACTTAATAAAAATCACAATTGTATTCACAAAAATTATAAGATTATTTGTATTTAATAAAAATTAATTTAGTAATAATATTTTAATAAAATATTATTTAATTCAAAAATCCATTAATTATTCGAAATATATTTCTTAATTGAATATTAACTAAAAAATACTATTTGGGCTTTAAAAACTATTTACAAAGTAACAATAATGAAATAAATGTATATTCTTTATTATATAAAAAAATAATGCCCATAATAATAGTGCTAGGTTCTTGTTTTATAACCCCTTATAACACCCGAAAAAGACCTAAGGGTATGGTGTGTGATGGTGAAATACTCTTGGGGTGGCTCAGATAATATCGCACGGGTGGTATTCCTTATCAGCTTCCACTTCTCCCATAAGCAGTTACCTTTAAGCTTATTGTGTTCATGCTTGGCTTGGGATTAGTTAAGAGAAAATCACAATGATACTAGCTCCTTTCCAAGCTCTGAAAAATGGTCTATGTATGGAGAAATTCTACTAGATGAGGGCATCACTTCCTTTGTCTGAGTAAATTGGATTTGTTGAATCCCTCTATTTATACTAATCATGTGATCACTATTAAATGACTATATTTGCAATGCTAAAAATTCATAGCGGTATTTTAAAATTTAAAATCATAAAACCAAATAAGTGCATATGTTATATAACTATTTTACATACTAAGACATTTAATTAGATCAAGAGGAATTTTCATTAATAAAAGTTTTGGATGTAACATTGTGGTTTTTGGGAATTTATTTTGTATATATGTGGTTCTCTGATAAACTAAGGGTAGGTGATCCTGTGATAGCTCTCCAATGAATTGGGTAATGAGATGGAGTTAAATGATATAGTTTCTCCTAAGAGATTTTGGTAATATACTTTCTTGGGTATTCCTAATGTAACCAAAATTCTTACTCCATATATAGATATGAAATCTACAATGTATGTATGATATAGACGTCCAAAGATACCTTTATGATTTATAATTTCTAAGAATTATTTTCAATAATCTTATGATTCCATGAGGTATGCTTTTATGGGTGAAAAGTATGATTATATGAAAAAAAAATATTGAGTGTAAAATATTCATGGACTCATAGTTTCATTACTCATTTTATATCTCTTAATTAGATTTTTATGATCATCCCAAGTTAATGAGATTTTTCCACAAGGTTTATGGATGGGTAAGATAAATGATATAGTCATGATGTTTTTTATCCAGAAAATAAATCATGTTGTATTTTAAAAATATTTATATTTTCTGAAAAAAATTGATACTATTTTGGTAGTATCCTTTTGTTTGATTATGGGATGTTATGTATTATTAATGTCCAAATTCTCTAAAACTATAAACCTAAAAGGGTCCTCAATGTGAAGGAACATAAATTCTTGACAAAGCTCAACATTATGTAATGTTTAATACTGGGACCTTATATATATCCTTCATTAATTATCAAACATATCTTATATACTAATTTATTTTTCGTTCCATGGATACTTCATTAATATCTCCATGGATATCCCGTATGATATTTCATTATGGCCATATATCATATTAGTCAAAAATATTCTAACATTATCTCCCAATTAAATCCTAGATAAATATTGTCTATATCTTTTAATGAACCATCCTAGGCCAGCTAAACATCCCACCCAAGTAGGTATTTTACTTGCTGAAGTAAAAACAGTTTTATCAACATATATCATGATAAAACTGGAAAAGGAAAACCAGAAAGGATCAGTATTGAAGCAGTATAATATATCCATTAAACATAAAAAATCAAGTCGAACAATCCAAACCATAAATATTAAACAATACAATACTAAAAATGTCCATACTTGACCATTCATCACCACCAAACCATTATTCTATAAAGACACATAAAACTAGAGAAATTGGATTGCTACATAATGACCTTCCCTTTACCTGATACTTGAAAAAACATATCTACAACTACCGAAAGGAAAATTATGATGTGAGAAAAAATCTCAATAGTATACCACCCAAGAATCTATACAAGTTCTAATATCAAGAATGCACGAATTAGAGATTTAAAACAAAACCAATTTACATAGCATTTTTATAATGTGATTTTTTATAAAAAACATTCCTTTGTTTTTTTATAAAATTATACCATATTCACTTAATCCAGAAATATGTGATGTATGAATTGAAAAAGGTAAGAAGTCATGGATACACCATAATATAATAATGTGAGAAAATAACCATGTAACATACCAGCATGTGAGAGACTAATTATTAATGAAAAAATATATTATTTTGGATCTAACCTATGGGTATAAGTTCTATACAAGAAATAAAAGTAAACATTAATGCCTAAGGTTGATAAATCCAATATAACCTATAGAGTTATTACACCGAATAAAGTGACATAAAACCTTTTTAGGAATCACAACACATTGAGTGACTAGTCTATTCCTGATGTACCCAAGGTAACTCATTGTTATCAGTTTCTACAATAAATTAAAAACCCATGATCACATTTAATAAATCATTTTCACATCAAAGACTTTCTGATTTCCGGATTAAAGACCCATTTCAATCTGAAAACCACCATTCATTTCATTTAATCCAATATTTACTATGTGTAAATATATTTTTAAGGAAAAAATATTTAAAAACCTGATTCCCATTCAATCATTCCATTCCAATGAAATATCATGCATTTTCATTAAATAACTCCAAATAATTGACAATAAAATATATCAATTCAAGAAATAACCCATTTTATAGATACATTTATCTCAATAATGGAGGAAACCTAATCAACTGGACAACCGAGATTAGAAACTAGAAGATCTACCTCTAAAATGTATGACATGAGAGAAAACTAAAAATGATCGAATAAAATCGCATACCTATTATTAGAACATCGAATAACATATCACATGATGGTGTACAACCTAGATAATAAGTATAAATATGTATAAATATGATCACATATACCTCAAAGATGATAACCATTATGATTGCTGATCAACTACCTAAAGCCAAGCTATTCAGAGGAAGAAGTGTCACCCAAAACACATGGGAGAACACTAGATTTTGATAGGAAGTCATACTTGATGAATGGAAAAAAGGGTTAGGAATGTGGCATGATAAAAACTGTTGGACTCAAACAATTAATATCATTATCTTATTTCACTATATTAATTACAATGGCTTTCATGTACACTGAAAAAGGAATCACATTGGGTTAAGAATATTATTCCTAACCTTTTCACATCGTGAAAAGGTTGCATGACTTGTATTTTTTTACACTTCAAATTGGGACTACAGTATCTATTTGAAAATGGATTAATATTGTGTAACTGGTAAACAATATGAATGTTCTCCAAAGGCATTCCACTCTCTAGATCATGTATAAAAAAACCCAAACCTACTCTATATCCCACCGAAATGTTTTACACATTTATTCATGGCCTCTATTAATTCAGAAAAACATACATCACCAAACTTTAGATTAATCAGGGATTAAAAATACCTAAAAATTGGATTTTATAATTCTCCCCACCATACAATATTTCTATCCCAAGATTGTCTTCATGATCATGGATATTCAAAAATTTATGGTCACCGATACCTCATAAAAAAGTCTCTCTCCCATGTATCGAGTTATTCCATCTGCGCTGATAGAATACATAGAGCAAGGTAATTTTTTTACCTTTTAGTTTCTTCTCACAATGATATGTAATATGAATTGGTATCTCAACAATAGTGGTGTTAGGATCAAGATTAATATCCTCCCACAATATAACATGGGAATGGTCTTGTTGATACCTCCTCACCTGGGAAACATGAAATAACTTTTGTATTGAAGTCAAATGAGATGTTAAGTCCAACCAATATTCCAACATTATATGATGTTCTACAATTTAAAAGGGTTCAAATAAACATGGTGCCAACTTACCCTATCTACATAATCGATGGTGTCCCATGTGGTGTGAAACTCTATAAAAACCCAGATCACCAACCACAAACTCCATGGATGATGATGTTAGTCCACATAAGATTTTTGATGAATATATTCCAAGATCAATCAATTCTAGATCAACTTTATTTTCCATAATTTCCTAAACAAGGATCAACCAAACCAAGGATGACCCTCATAACTCTACCCAGAAAAAAGGAGATCTTTACGACCACCCATACAACACCTCAAAAGGGGACATCCTAATCAAGGCTGGATAAATATTTCCATTTGTATACTTGACTAGAGGAATATTATTTTCCCAAAGAACCCCTATAATTAAACACACATGCCTAGATCATATATTTATGAATATGGATAGCCCTCTTTATTTTTCTATTTATTTGTGTCTAATAAGGTAAGATCAATTCCAAATTGTAATCCATCACCCATTGCAAATATTTCCAAAACATTGATGTAAACTGAGGGTCCCTATCAGAAAAAATCCTAGCGGGAACTCCATAAAGTACCATAACCCCTCGTACATATATGTCTATGAGTAGTTACAATTTAATTGAATACTTTATAAGTAGGAAATGTTTCAATTTCATGAGTCGATAAGTGATCATACAAATCACATCATTCCCTCTTAGAGTTTGAGTAAAATAAGTAATGAATTACATAGAAATATCATCCCACATCTACACCAAAATAGTCAAGGGCTGCAAAAAACTTGTTAGTCTCCAGTGGTCTACTTTATTCTCTGGGACATAATACCCCATGATGAAAAATCCACATTCGACCCACTAATACCTGAACACTAATAATGAAGTACCAAATCATGATATATCTTGGTAGTCCTAGGGTACACAAACCAACAATAATGGGGTCGAATTTCCAGTAACTACTTCTTCAGAGAAAAAAGAACAGTCAACCTATTTCGAAAAAAACATCACTAGGTGACTGAGACCACTAACCTGAGGTCTCCCCCCATTTAGTATTCTACTAATGAACTATTACTGAATATGAGTTAAATTCATGATACAATCCCAATAAACATATTTGGATGTAAACCTTATCAAATCCAATTACACCTTCCCAAAAGTTTCTTCCACTCCTATGATTATCTCAGATAATATACTCACCAGAGACCACTCTTCCACTAATTCCTTTAAGGATTGATTCAATAATTTCTAGCTCAGTGCATCATCACCGAAATTCCATTTCCTGGGAGTATAATCAATAAAAAATCAATTTTTTTAGTTACTCCTTCAATCATCTCTATCACATGTCTAGATCCCTCTGTCTGAAAATATACTTAAGGTTTTTATGATCATAATATACAGTAAACCCATCCCCAAAGAAGTACTGAAACCATGTTTTGATTTCATGAATAACCAATATGAACATCAGATCATGGATAGGGTAGTTCTTCTCATGAGGAAATATCTGGAGAGATCCATAGGCCACCACCACTCCCCCCTACACCATGTGACACCCCAAACCTATACCATACGCATCATAGAAAATATTATAAACCAAAAATGATTTCAAAAGAATCAAAACTAGAGATGAAGACAAACATTTATTTAGTTCCTCAAAATATCATTTTAATGTTTCATTCCCCTCAAACATCACACCCATATGTGTAAAAGTGGTCAATAATGATGCAATTTTAGAAAAATCCTAAACAAACCACCTATAAAGACCATCCCATCAAAAATAATCTTTAGATATCAAACACATTATTGGGATTCTTTCAGGTCATAACTATAAATTATTAGGATCCAATGAGACTCCCCAATAAGGTATAACATGCACAAAAAAATGTTACTTCATAAATCTAGAACTCACATTTGGAATTCAAACCACACAAGTGAAATTCAATTAAGTTTCTAAGAATGATATCAAAATTTTACATGTTCTCCTTCTATGACATGGAGTATCCATAAACATAAAAACAAATGATTCCAAGAAAAAATGAGTGATCTAGTTCATCAAACCCATAAATAGAACATGAGCGTTAGTGAGAGCGAATGGCATAACCAAAAACAAAAAAGTACCATATCATTTTATAAACATTTTATTAGGTATATTATTAGTGAGGAATCTCAAATGGAAGTACCATTATTGAAGGAAAATATTTTGAAAACAATGAGCCCCAATAAGATGATCAAAGAGATCATTAATTCTTGGAATGGGATATTTTTTCTTGATAGCCACCTGGTTTAACATTTAATAATCTATGAAAATTCAAAGTCTCTTACCTGCCTTCTTAAAAAAATAGGATATAATTAGTCCAAAAATATATGATATGATGAATATAACACATAGCCATGATTTTTTAAATCTATAAATTATGTTCCATCAACTCAGCATGTTCCATACGACAATATGGAATAGAAATGGGAATCGTACAAGTTAATGGGTCAATTATAAACATGACCAACCTATGTGGAGGTAAACCAAAAAAATTCATGAATGACTGTGGGGAATGAACACAAAATATAGGAAGTGGACTTCCCAAATGAGGATTAATGAATTCTATGAACATATTCTAAAACTAATAAGATATTTCCCTAGTTTAAGTAACAACATGTCCTTCTCTCCCAGAATTAGAATCCCACTCATCCTGAAAGAAATGATTGATTCTATTTGGATATAAAAATTGAATTCTATGGAAATAATAGTTGATTTGATACTTCATTATTATCATCCAATTATAAAAATAATCAGGTTGACGGTATCGAGATGGATAAAAAAGGAGACCCATTCCACATCAAGGTCGAATATAATCACTCAACAAGTGGAAAAATTTAATTATTATATAGATATCTTTCCAAAAGCATGGAAACAAAAAATAATAATGGAATAATATTTGAGTGAAATACCAACGTGTCAAATTGATTTGATGATATGAAATAGTGAATAAAATATGTATCGATTGAAGATGAAATAAACACTCTACCTCCAACCATAGCATTCACTACTTTATAATCCTCTTGTTCATAGTCCATATCATAAATATATCCAGTTGTAGATCCTCCCTAAGAGTTATCATCCACATGACCATCCACCTTAGTATGAGTATTAGACCCACCACCCTTGGAAGAATTGGTATAAACCTAAAAACCCTTGGTGTGAGTGGATGCGTCCTTATTTCCATAGGACATCATTTCATAATATCTTCTCAGAAGGATAGATTTTATAAAATAATTACATGTATTTGGAGCCTATATACCATTACTCTTGGCAGAAAAATAACTTTGAATATAGTAGTAAACAACCTTCAATTTTCCTGATGATGTCCCATAAACGAGTCTTTTAGAAAAGTTTCAACATTTATATATCATTGTATGGCCATAAGATACACCTGGGATAAGAACAGCATAGATTAAATCTCCTCCCAAACTTATTTTTATAGCTATATCTACCCATTTAATTATTTTATATCAACTACCTTCATAATGTTCAGAATGTTCCTGAGAAAATGAATTGACCATATTTAATATCTCAATCCAAACTTATATCTCTGAGAATTTATGTAATAATAGGTGACTAGATCTGGTGCTAAATTCACCAGCTCAACAAAATAGGTTGAATACTCCAGAATGGGGCACTCCACTTTCTCTAATGTCAAAAACATTGGGGATTTTTACCCTCATAATGTCTCATGATAAAATAGATTATAAATTTTTTTTGTTAATGATGTATACGAATGATACTCATAAAGCATAACATTGAAAATAGAGTCCCACTTCCTTCTTTCTAATACATTGAGAACATATGTGAAAAAACCAACCACAAAGACTTCAAGCATTTTTACAATGTTAAAGATCATATCAATCCTTTCATGAAATTCATTAGATCCCTAGGGTCCTCTGTCACCATGAAATATAGGTGGATTATACTTTATAAATTCTATTTCATAATCCACTTATCATTCTAGGTTCTTAAAACATGATTGACCTATAGTCTAAATAGTTCAGATTATAACTTCTACGAATGTAGGGTCCACCAGAGGGTTTTCCTAAAAATATGTATTGTAGATTCCAATATAGAATTATAATGACATCGTTTAATTGGAAATGTCTATTAAACATAAGATAATGACCAATTAGTTTAACAAAAACTTCCAAAATCATTTAACTGACATCAAGTATCCATTTCAACACATTTAAAAAATTGAATTTAAATAATTTAGGGATTTTATGAGGGAAATACTAATTGAAAATAAAGAATAGTTCAATTTAAATAATCCCTGTGTCTAGTTCATTCATGTAACATTAACCTCCAATTGCATGCTTGGAAAAAAAATATATATCATCCCATGGTAACTCAGATTCATTCATGTCATGGAGCTTTATAGTACCCCTTTCAACACAAACTATTTGAATTGTAACCGTCCTAACTTAAGTCTATCAAGACACCAAACCAAATATAGGTAGTTCCAAAAAACATTATTCTAGTTTATGGATTATTTATAATTTTATCAAACCAACTCGATCCATCTAAGAAATACACCCAAGAAGGTATTCCACATATTGAAGTAATAAAAATCAGAATTAACATGTATCATGATAAACCAAAAATAAGTAAAAAAATAGAGTAAAATGTGGAAGAAATATAATATATCCATGAGAAATAAAAAATCAATCTCACTAAAATAAACTAGATATATAAAATAAGAAAATACTAATCATGTCCTCGTGTGAATATCCATTACCCCAAAACCATCATTCTATGAAGACATAGAGAGCCATAGAAACTAGAATGTTACATAATTTCATTCCCATCATTTAATTCCTTCAAAAAAATATCTACAACCTCATAATGGAAAATTTAATATATGATAAACAATCCCAGTAGGATTTTACCAAAGAATGTATACAAGTTTTAATATCATGAATTCATCAGTTATATCTTTAAAACAAATCAAGTTTTTACATAATTTTTATAAATTAAAACCAATTCCGAAATATTTCCATTGGTCTTCATAAAAACATACCATATCCACCTTAACCGGGAATATATCATCTATGAAATAAAATAGGTAAGAAACCTCGTATACATTATAAGATAATCCTGTGATAAAATAACCAAGAAATATACAATCATGTGAAAAAACCAATCATAAAAGAAAAATTACATCATTTCATATCTATGTATGAGCATATATGCTATAGACAAAATAAAATCCTCATTAAAGGACTATGGTGGATGCAACCAGTATAAAATATAGGGGCATCACACACAATAATGTGACAAAATACCTCTTTTTAATCAAACATGGAATGAGTGAGAAGTCTATTCTTGATGCACCCAAGGTATCCCAATGGGATATGTTTTTCATAATACATTATAGAAAAAACCATGCTCAAATTTAATTAAAATATTTCATGTTAAATACATTATTATTCTGGGATTGAAAACACATTTAAAAAAAACTTCCATTCAAATAATTTAGTCCAATACTTGGTATATATAAATTCATTTTTTAAATAAAACCCCTTTATAAATAAGAATATCATTCAATAATTACATTCCAATGAAAAATCATGAATTTTAGTTGAATAAATCAAATTAATTAACCAAAATATAAAAAAATTCAAAAATTAACCACTTGTATGGAGACACCTACCTCTTTAATGGAGGAATCCTAATCCTCTTAGATAAAAGAGATTAGATATATGTAGATTGAAATTTGAAAGGAAACGTGTGAGGGAAAACTAAAAAGGATTGATTGAAATCACATACTAGTTATTAAACCATAACAAATGAATCACATTCCACTTAAAATTTTTGATGAATAAGGATAAATAGGGAGAAGGAAGATCACACATACCCGAAGGAAGACAACCCACCGCACTAGCGTTCAAACTCACTAATCCAAGTGATCCAGAGGAGGAAGTGCCACCCAATACACTTAGGTGAAAAGTATGACTTGATATGAATAATTTTCTATTGAATAGAAAAAACATAAGGTGTGCAATTTGATGAAAACTACTATAGTTAAACAATTCATGTTTTGAGCCCCTTTCACAGCCTGAATTCCAACGATTTTATATACACTGAATAAGGCATCTTCTTGGGTTAAAAATACCAATCTAGACTATTTAACATAATGAAATTTTTTTAGGTGTTATAATTTTTCTCCAACTAAAATGGGATCACATTATCCTCCCTATAACAAAGTCATGTCATGAAACTACTTCATGACTTGAATTTGTCTAGCAGGCAGTCCACTACCCAAATCTAGTTGAAATCCCCCCAAAAAATTTTATAACCCTAAAAAAAATTTGAAACATTTTTACCATGACTCCATTAATTAAACAAAATATGTCCCTATTCATTAGATAATGAATGGGACAATAAATACATGAAGGAATGGTATGTTACATGAATTTTCATTTTTTGACCTAATAAATCTTGTTCCAAAAAGAGATTTGTAAATTATGAATATGTATTTTTCTTTCAACTTCCAATAAATTAAGTATCAATATTAGTCAATGATTCACCATAATAAAATCTCTATAATTGTTACATATAATCTATATACAGATTACATTAATTATTATATATAATTTATACATATTCTTTCCAAAATATTACCTTTGAAACCCATCCTTGAATTCCTATGAATTTATCTGAAATGATAGAAAATTATCATCTATGAATACTCCTTGTTTTTTATAAGTTAAGAAACTAATAATTAAATTATAAATTATTCTTCATAATATGAGTAACCCCATATAAATTTTGATCTCATAGAATCCCCAAAATATTGAAACATTAAATTTTGGAAAATTTTGTTCACTCCACTTGATTATAGGATGATCTTTATAATCAATAAACCAAGTATTCCATTACCCATAAACTCATATTAATGATTATTCCATCTACTAATTTTATATTTTAAATGGTTTAAACCAACATGTTGTTACATAACTACCCTCATCATTAAAAATAATTGCTTAGAGTCGAATTTTATTAGTGTGGTGAAAAAATATGGACCGTTATTTTACTATCACACTAAAATGAAATCATCCCATTTACGATGTAATATTACTATATAGATAGTAAAAAAATATTGAAGGCCTCCTTCCATGGTGAAATAATATTTCTATGATGAAGACCCCATATCTAGATAAGATCATAGATTTAAACTCCTTATACATCATGGAACAACAATTCCAACTATGGTGTTATTTCCTTTGAGAATTCCTGGTGTGTTCATATATAATTATGATTTAATCACATGAAATACATTGTCATGAAATTAAAAACAAATAAATGTGACATGATATGTTATTAGTGATTATTTTACAGTACTAGGTTATTTCTATATAACCTCAACCTCAACTCATGTAGGAATAGATTTAATTTTCTATAGGTCCTTTAGAGTGTGGTTTCTTCCCTCTTGATTGAACCTAAAATCTAGTCAGATGTTTTTTATTGTAATTTGAATCATGTTGTGGCATGATTAATTGCATTGCGATATGATTTTTTATTGTGTAAAAAAATAATACAGAAACTTCTAAAGCTTTACTAATCGTGGATTTTTCAATAATTCTTCAATGCTTTTTCAAAAATGATTCCTTCCTCAAATTATACATCATATAATTAAATGATTTTATAATAATGATTTCATCATAAACATTATTTGTATTCCTCTTCAATATGATTGGAAAAAATATTTCATTCACTAGTATAAAATAAATCTAGATCAATTCATTTATAATGTAATTTATTTATAACCATTGTTATAACTTTTTTTTCTAAATTAGTTATTTCAAACATATATAGAGAACCATTAAATGATTCTTTCTACATCGATTATAAAATAACCTTTATATAATATATTTAAAATAAAATTTGAAAATGTTAGTGATAAAATTTAATTTAATTTTAGTCACACATAACATACTTCTTCAAACTGAACCCTAACCCCTCTTCTTCGAACATTACAGCCTTTGGTCTCCTTTAAATACCTCAACCACAACTAATAGTTTATGTTTTCTTAATACATCATCATCAGACTATCTATACCTTCCATCATCATTATTTTTTATCTTCAACAATATGTAAGTTTTAGTTTCTATTGTTTTGGTGATATTCACCTAGTTTATTATGGATTATGTTTTGGATTTATATGGACGATGATTTTGTTTATATATATCATTTCCTTATGTTATATTTTTAGGATATATTATTTTAAGATATTTTTTAGATTATTTCATTTATTTTATATTTCTTTATGAAAAAGATCCATTGTATTTATTAATATAATTCTACCAAATATTACCATTACTAATATGCATGTATCATATTGTATGTCATATCATTCCACTTGATTGTTAGTTTATAAATTTTATTCTGGTTTATTTACTATTTGATCAATGTTCCATGGATTTCTAGTGATGTGGTGATATCATAAATCGATATTTCAATAATAGGAATTGACATTAACATGTTATAAATGATAGTTTATAATCAAACCCTTGTTTTTCAAAATATATATAATTAATTTATAGAATTCATATAATATGATAAGAATTTAAGTAGAAAACATAATGTTATCATTATCATCATTTATGATGTGGTAAATAACATGATATTGTAAACTCTCACAAAATCCGGATATTTTTATATAAATTTATATATTAGATGGTGATATCCTTCACTTAACTAGTATAATATACTTCATATATTATTCCATGGAACACTTTATTTCACTCTTATATGTGACTATGAAAAATGGTGACATCCTTATTTCATGGAATATGATAGAATCAATTTATTTATTATTTTTTAATCAAGTAATTGTATTCTATAGATTCATTACCATAATTACCAAATAATAATTAAATCATTAAAACAAAAATATATATCTATTTTTATTATGATATTTACTTATATTTTATGAAAATGGGGGTATATAATTACACAAATAAATTATAAAAATAATTCTAAATTGTATTTTATTACTGTTAAACCTCTCTATAACCAAAGATATGAAATTAAGTTCATAAAATTATCATTTTTATTTGTGTTTTTTTGTATGGATGGAAATTAAATAACTCTAATGTAATTCTAATGTTTTTCTAAAAATGAGAGAAACTCTCAAGAATGAGACAAAGAATTGTATGATAATTAAATAAGTGAAAAGTAATATTTTAGGTTATCAATTGATGGGTAAATTTAATCTGAATGTTATTTAAAAAACTAGTCTATATGGTGGTGAGTGTTGGCCTTTATGGAATATCTTGAATAAAAAATAAGGGAATAAAAATTGAAACTATTAAGATGGAGATGATGAAATAGTAGGATGGATAAGATTAGAAATAAATTTTTTTGAAAGAAAATTAGCCTAACTCCAATTTATGAGAATATTATGGATACAAGATCAATAATTTTTGGACATAATAAATAAAGACCCAAGGATTCACCTATTAATAGGGATGAGATACTGAAAAATCACTCATTAAATGAGATAGAGGAAGACCTAATGGACTCTTAAACAAATTATTCAAGATAAACATATTATTAGTGGTTTTACTAATAAAATGGTCTTCAATATTCCTAATTGCTGACTTTTTATCCATTTAGTTAGCACCATTTAATTGGTTTTGAAGGACTATCTTTTTAATGTATTCGTTCTTTTAATTATTAAATAGTTTTTATTTTTTCATATATTGCTATTTGAATATGTAAATTTCCATTTAAATTTCAAAATGAAGAAGATTATATTTATACATGAATGTTTTTATGGGATATAAAGAATCATAGTTGAAATGCAACATAATTAACAAGTAATGAATATGAGAAAGGGGTTGATGTTTTGTTTTTGGATTTTTTTTATGAAATGTTTTAAATGACCAGTTTCTATATCCCTGCATGAAATTTTTAAATATGATAAAATTAGAAAGCTAAGAAATAAAAAGTTATTAAATTTTATATGGTTTAAATATAAGTTACAGTCTTTGGACTGGGTATGATGAAATTGGAATGAATTCTGGATCTAACGATTATATAGATTTACAAAATGAAATTTCTAATGATCTTTTAGAATTGATTTACGATATTAAATGGATGTAATTGAGAAAACCCTGATCATTGACTGTTTATATAGTGATTCTGAGAAACCATTGTATCTAAGTTGTATGAAATTAATAGTTTTATCACAAGTTTTAGGATTAATGAAGTTTAAAAGTAGTTGTGGACAGAATGACAAGATATTTATAGATACTAGAGTAGTTGAAGTACATAATTCCTTAGGACAACAACCTTCCAATTTTAAATTATAAGGAAAAAAAATATTTCATGTTGTTATTGGGGCATAATAAGATACATTCCTACCCCAATTAATGTCCTCTATTTTAGAATTAATGAAAAAGTATTTCATGGTTTCCTAATTGTGGGTTATGATGGTGTAAGTTAAAAGAAAGTCAAATGTTGATTTATCTATTATAAAAAATTCCAATAATTGTGAAAATGAAATTTTGTATCATCCTATAATTCCTTATTTGGAATGTTTATTTTCATATTTTCATGATGAAAATGTTAAAAATGTCATGTCGATGAATAAATTTCAAATAGAAAATTATATTATCTATTTGATTGTCCATTATGGAAAACAATTGATCAAAAATTTCCTAATTTTTGAAATAATGTTAAAAATATAAGACATGGGTTGTCCAATTATAGAATGAATTTATATCCATATATTAGTAGAAAACATTGTTTATAGTCACTTATTTGGTAATATACCGCTTTTCTCTAGAGTTTTTCATAAAGAGGATATATATCATCTTATGTTTAATCCTTTCTTGACGAAAATAACTTGTAAATTATATAGATGTTTACTTATCCCCATTAATTGAAAATTTAAGTATATTATATGTGGGATTATCATAGTTTTTAATTATTATAAAAAAGAAATATCTTTAATTTCATGAAATATTGTTGTTTCCTATAAATGTATTCCCAACATATGAAAATTATTCTAGATACCATCTTAAGCGGAATAAAGATTATAAAATATTTTAAGAAGGTACATAATTTTTTCAACTAAAAAATGGGAGGGAAAAAGTGTGTGTTGGTCATAAAAATTTATTATTTATGGATCACTATTTTTTTTGATTAAAAAATTTATTCAATGAGTCATAAGAATTTTATATTTCTCTAAATAATTTTTAAAATAGCTTATATTTTAAGATGGTAAAAAACAATGATGTCAAATTTGGATAGGCATAAGGATATGATAATAATATAAATATATTAATGAAATGATCCAAATTTTTTGATATTCCATGATGATGATATAATGAGATCAAATATAACATTGATTTTATGATTTTTGAGAAGAATATTTGTGATAGTTTAATTAGAACACTGTTAGATATTAAAGGAATGATAAATGTGGTTTTAAATGAAATATTGAATTTATAGCCAATGGGAATATGTTTGGAGTTTGCATTTACTTCTAATGAAAAATGAACATACCTTCC
Organism: Viscum album; assembly: GCA_963277665.1. Taxonomy (NCBI): domain Eukaryota; kingdom Viridiplantae; phylum Streptophyta; class Magnoliopsida; order Santalales; family Viscaceae; genus Viscum; species Viscum album. The sequence goes on from OY728135.1 coordinate 21,611,037, forward strand.
ACTAGATTATCACACATTTTCCAACTGGGATAAAACTAGATTTTTTTAGTGCCTTCAGGGAATCAAAGTACCTCAGGCTTATTCGTCAAATATAAAAATGAATTCTTTACTAAAATAATTAAAATTAATGGGCCTGAAATATCATTATAATAATGTTTATTTCAAAAACTCCTATAATTTTATTATGTGGAATATTAATAATCCATCTCAAAATGACTATCATCAGGATGTGTTTTTTATTCAATTCAATTTGTAACAAAGTAATGGATCTTAATTTTTGGATAATTTGAAGAGAGATTCTATCATTATAATTTTTCAAGTATAAATATACTTTATACAGTACTGTTTTGATATAATGATATATTTAATGGTTATTTTGGTGTGATAAAAAATTATTTTTGGTCATATATTCTTATATTGTCTGTACAATTTTATGAGATATATGAAAATATTGAAATGATATGTAAAGAATCTATTTCAACTAGAATCCTCCATTATTTATAAGTATATTTCTATATTAGTGTAAGAGTTTTGTACAAACTAAATTTCTACAGTATAAATTTTTTCTTTGATTATACCTCACTATGAGTAAGAAAGTCTTTTGGGAATGGGGATCCATGGATTTAAAGAAAATACATTGATAACCAAATAATAGTGGGAGTACATTTGTACATCTTGAAAAATATATATGACACTCATATTTATATAAAGTCACAAATTAATGTGTTAAAATATTATTATCTAAAAAAATTATATGTTGTTAATTAATGAGAATAGGAAAATCTTTTTTCATGGTTTAAAGATACTGTTCGCTATAGATTTATGGAATCATAAAAATAAAGATGGTTTGTGGGTGGTCTATGTGTAAATATAATAAAATTTTTATGGTATGAGACAAAGGAAAATATATTTTATAACAAAGAAATAGAAAATATAAGTTCATTCCATAACAATTGTATATGGGTTTTCTCTATATAAATCCATTTTTAGTGAAAAAATAAAAAACATTATTTCCAAATCAAGATGATATTGTGGAGTTATTGAAGATATTTTTGATATAGATTACATTAGATTTTGAGTTCTTATATTCAATTGTAAATGGGTTCTTGATAATAGTTTTCTTCAATATATTGATTTTGGAATGATAGTTGTATATATAAATATGTTAGGACACACAGATGTGTTGTTAATTTTGGAAACACGTGAGAATGAAATTTTATATATAATTTATCTAACAAATATTCAATTTTATGTCATTTTCCAAGGAAAAAATATTATTATGGTTATAAAAAATGTAAATTATAATGTTGAATTATGTTAGATCTTTGGTTCCTTGAATAAATTATCATTGGATAGTTATTAACATGTCATAGATAGGGTTTATTCCATATGGAAGGATCATTAAGAATAAATATGGTAAAAAATATTATATTAATATCCATTATTAGTTTTACTATATATTTATTTCCTATTTAACTTTTTAAATTTATAAATATGTGAGATATAATATTTCTCATTATATTTTTTAAGTTATATATTGTTACCAATAAGATAAATTGTTTGTTTAGTATTAAATAGTAAATTACATATGAATATTAATTTTTTATTGTATTTGTATCATTTAAAAAAAAATCTATATCATTTCATGTCTCATAAATGTTTTCAAAATTTTATTTTGGTTTTAGTTAATTATTTTAATTAATATGATCCAAATTGTGTGTATTTTAGTATATATCATTTTCAAATTTTTATTTAATTTTATATGTAACATTTTGATTTCTATTATCCTTTATGAATTAGTTTTTAATTTTATTTATAGTAATATTTTATATAAAATTACTCAGTATTATAGATATTCTTGGGAGGATACATTGTACAATTCAGTTGAGGACCATACACATTTTTCTATACAATATCCCTCTACTTCTTTAGGAAAAGTGAATGATTAAAGGGTTTGTAAACATGGTACAAAACATTTATTTAAATTACTTATTTCTCATATTAAGGATAAGTGGATATCAATTGAGATTGATGATAATTGTAATCCTAAAGGTTTAAATTCAACGATAAATATGTGTTTTCATATAGATAACTAGCATCAGATATCTCAGTGTCGGTATATGATACTAAATACATTGGAATGATTACTTGGAATCAATCCCTAATGAAACAATCAGTTTATGAGTCTTGGTAAACCATATATATAAATGAGAATTTTATTATAAATGGATACACTAATTACAACATATTTTTTTATTATAAACAAATAATAATTAAGGATGATCTCTAATCCATCTAGTATATTCCTGAATATAGTTCATAGTATGCTTATTGGATTCTTGGGGAAAGAAACATAATAATGGTGATATCAAATTCTCATTGAGGGAAAAATATAACAGAAGCAATAATTAATCTATGAGAATAGTCATTATGCAAAGGTTTATATCTGAAAAAACATTCCATGTAATCAATAAGCTAAATGAAAATACATAAGAAATATGGAAAGGTAATAACTGAAACACATTCCATTAAAATAACGAGATAAGGAAAAATAAATATGGAATGGTATGAAACTAAAACAAATTCCATTAATCAATGAACTGAAATGTAATGTTTCCATAGATATTTCGACACAAAATCTCATTGATGAATAATAACTGAAAATACTATGAAGGAAATTAATTTCTTTATAGAATATATGTCTCAGGAACATCAAAAACTATTACTATCAAGACCATTCACAATACAGTTTAATCCTAATGGAAGAAACCATTTGTGCAATTATTTGTCCTATGAGAACCTATCGATGCATCATAAAGATATATAATGTCTAGGCTCCACCCATCATTTCCATTCCAAATAATTCCTCACATTGAATAATAAAAATACCTAATATGACTTATAATATAACTTTATTATATTATAAGTACATATCTATCAATAATTCCCTAATTCATAAAATAACTATCAATGTAAGCATCGTATGTAAAATGGTATACAGTTTGGGAAATAGTAATATCCATGAAATATGAAGTGGATCATAAGGGGAAATTCAACGTTCAATGATAATAGTAAATTTAATACATCATGGTGACTAAAGAATAATTCAAGGAAGTGAATATGAATTTTATCCTTGTAAAAATCAATAATAAACCATCTAGAGGATGAATAAGGGCAGTATCAATACAACAATCCCAAGTGGAGTAAAATAGAGGGTTTTTGTTGTTGATAAAATAAAAGGTTAACTTTTAAAAATATTATGGAGGAAAATATACATTTATTTTGAAAATCTTTTTAAAACCTTTTTTATTTAAAAATTAACCCTTTTTACTTAAAAAGGATTATTCAAAAAAATGATTGATGATGAATACATACATGCCGTACGAGGTAAAAAGTATATTTCTATTATATAGAAAAAGTCTAGAAATTGCCTCATTAGGAAAGAAAAAAACAAGATTTCTCTGAATTATTGGAAAATGAAAAAAAATTGATAAAACATAATTTACCGTATAATTTAAAGAACAATTTTTAAAAATAATTTAATAAAACATGGTTTTTAGAATAATATAGTTTCTCTGAATAAAGAGATATATAATGTTCGGTTTTCCAAAAAACATTTTATCAAAATAACATAGAACCAAAGAGTGAAAAAATGGTACTAAAACTTCAAATGGTTATAAATAACCAGAGTATAATGAATGGTTTTGTTTTAAAATGGTTATATAATTTCCTCCCATCAAAATTCCATTGAAAGATCATTAGGATTTGTCTTGAGGAAAATAATCTTTAAACATCCCAAAGTGTCTTATACCACATTGAAACATTTTAAATAATAAAATCATGAAGGATTAAAATTGAATGAAATTAATAATATCATGATATTAACGAATATTCATGATATAGAAATTAAATGGAAATATATACACTATATAAAATAAACTAAATGAATAACAATACAATGTGCCTCACTGACATGAAATTGAGATGAAATCCATTACGTATGATTAAAAAGGCCCAAAAGTGATGAACATAAAATAAAACATCTAAATACCATAAATATAATAATGTTCATGATATTATATTTTAATATGGTATTATGTACACTATATAAAATAAATTAGGTGCACAACAATTAAGTAAGCCTCATGAAATAAAAATAAGACAAGAATCCCTTATCTTGTGTTTCTTTTCGGGTGAACGTACATTAAATTCATTTATAATAAACTAATGTTAATTTTATAAATTATAAATAACCTTTTTTATGTTTATAATTTCTTCTATTTTACTTATTACCATGTTGTGTATGACTACTCAAACAATTAAGTTTACATCGGGTTTTTTTCACCAAATTCGGTTTATGTGTCAAAAAAACTATTTTTCATCAAATATGGTCATAAGGCTCATTATATAACATCTATATAATAATTAAAATGAGATAAATTTCATATTTTTACATCAATTATTCTTTTAAAATCAATTATTAAATATTGTTATGAATATGAGAATATGCTTCAATCACAGAGACGGTAGGTCGTACGTACACGTGAGTAGCATTCCCAATTTAAAATGGTCATTGAAGAAAGATGGTTAGTCACTAAAATATTTAAAAAATGATAATAATCCTGTTATTTAATAATATATACGTATATCTTCATTTCTATGGTGTAAATAAAATCACATCATATTGAGGAGGTGGTAGTCCACACATCCATGAACAACGTTATCTCTATAAAAATGTGTGAAGGGTTAATAATGAAAATGATATATATATATATATATATATATCCAGAAATTTAATTATGTCATTAATATCATATATATGTTTTTTTATGTCACATATTTTTAATTATATCAATCATTTATACATTTGATGTATAGGGCGAATGAATCACATCGCTTTGAGTGGGCGGTAGTCCACACTTCCTCAAACGATGTAATCGTATTAATGTAAAATGTAATGTACTAAATATATTTATTTTAAAATGTTCAAATAAGAATAAAGACATTTTAGATATCAAATATAACATATATAGACAAAGTGTATATCATAATGGACACAATGAGAGGCAATAATGGAAGAATGAACAATAATCGTTTCGTGAGTGAGTAGTTCACCGTCCACAGAAACACTAAGTTCACTACCCATTAGATGGTGGTGTGTGTATGTGTTGGTTAAACTCACAGAATAAAACAATACTAGAATATTGAGGATACTGGTGATGTTATACTGGAACAAAATTATGATATTTTAGGGGTTGTAGAATAGAAATGATACTATAGAAATTGCGAAAAGAGGTTACCTTTTAATCAGGTAACTTATTTTAGTTTGAACAAAAAGGATTTTTTTAAAGGGTTTCTTCCCAAATGGATGCTTCTAGGTCAAGAATAAGAATTATGGGAGAATATTTGTTCTGGTATTATCTGAACATAATAGGTTTTATAGGTGTGAAGAATGGGTAGAGGTGGTGTCCTTTTATAGGGAAGGAAAATAACTCACTTAGTATTTTTGAAAAGAAGTTAGGTGTGCACATGATATTACCAAAAAAAGTCATAAAACCCCACCAAAACTAATTAAGTTAATGTTAATGGCCGAAATATTTCCATACATTGAGTTTCAGAAAAGTGTATAGTTTATTTGGGCCCTTAAACATAGGGTTTTAGCCCATTTTACGGCTAATTACACATTAATCACTATAATTATTTTTAATCACTTTCATTAATTTTTTTATCAAATTTAAGTTGATATTATTAGATAAAAAATATTATATTGATCACAATAATGTATGAAATATTTTAAAAATTCAAATAATAGAAGCACAAAAATTATGATTAATTTTAATCTCACAGACAGACGGATTAACTACTTTTAGCAGAAAAATGTTCAAAAATATTGTTATATTTTTATATTCAATTTAAACATTATACTGATTATAATGAAATAAATTATATTAATTGATGTATAACTGATCAAATTTGACTTTAAAACAAATTTATTATATAATTTATCATTAATAATTATTTAAATGAAAAGGTATTTTTTAACTAAAACAAATTATTTTTCACTATTCACTAAAAAAATTTGTTTCTTGAAAAAATCAAATAAATCATCCTAAAATACTTTTTACATTATTTATTAAAAATTATGTTTATTTAATCAAATTAAATTCATAAAAGTGTAAAAATTAGTATTTAAAATAGGTTCTCTATTAAAAGGCAATATGCATGAATAAAAACATAGTGTTTTATGTACAATATTAAGATTAATCCTATCTTATGCATACCAAATATATTGGATTAATATAAAAAAAATTCATTCAATATATAACATAATTGTTAAATTATATCATTTAAAAATTATATTTAATCTAATTTATAAGGGTAAAAAACTTTATGGGAAAAAATATTTCTCTATAAAAATTTTCTTTTAATATTCAGTTGTTTCTCATATTAATTTCCAATTTTTTGGTAATAAATGATTTAGATGAATAAATAAAATATATTTGTATGTTATTTAATTATATTTATAATAGCTAGTGTATATCATATTATATAAAATAATAATTACTTAAATATAAATTGTTTCACGGTAAGACTCGGTATTGTGTATAGCACAAGCCATCGAAGAAGGTCGCTCTTACGTGTAACGCAAGCTATATAGGAATGTCTTTGTGGAGTTTAATGTATTATAACCTAGTATTGTGTGAATTTCAAGATAACTCAATTTTTCATTCATTCAAATACATATAATATATTTTAAATAGTAGATACATTTTAAAGTATACAGATATTATATTACCCTATATGATTGTTGTCGTGTGTAGTACACGCTATCGAACACAATGTTCTTGCATAAGTTTTTCGGGGTGTCACACTCTCCCCACCTTATTTAAATTGCTTCCTCGCAATTTGAAATCAATAATGGTTATAGATTAATTGATACATAATATTTTTGAAATCCCATATTGTGATAATGGTTCATATGTAATCTTCTATAAAAATTATAATTTAAAGTACAAAGGTCACATAGAATACCATGTAACTATGTCTCTAAGTAGGATAAATTCATTGAAAGGTTGAGATATGTTCTTAGAGGAACAAACAGAAATATTTATAGGTATTTAATGAGGTCATAAATCACAAACAATTGAATGATCAATGGAATGTTGAGGACCTCAAATCTATGAATCTTTGATGATTTAGAAAGCCATCGGTTCAACAGAAATTTTGGAATTAGAAAACCATTTTAATTTGAAATTCATTTTCATAATGTTGGTTAATTCTATTATGGACCAATAATATATCAAAATATTCTCACATAATAGGTTTCAATATCATATAAAAAATACAATCTTTTGGTTGTTCTTTGATCTAAATCTAATTCAACTCTTTACTCCCAAAAAAATTAACTACCAATAATGAATCTTTGTTCAATGCCTGGATAAATAGAAGAAACATTTAAAGGATCATATGGCCTATAAAAGAGTGACATTTATTTATATTTGTCTTTAAATATCTCCCAAAATAAAATGATTAATATATTAATTCCAAATCCTCAAAAGTGTCACCACTGGTTCATCATTAAAATATATTCGTTAAATTGTTTTACTAAAAACCATGTAAATTTATAAGGACATTGAATATGTTAGTGGTTGGCGTGAAATCATTATCATTCTTTGGACATGGGTTCAAGACCTGTGTCCTTTCCAAATTTAATTGGTTGTCACCTATCTTACAATTTTTCCTTCTCTAAAAATATATTAGTATAATTATCAAAATATATAGGATAGACATCCTTGAAATTAGGTTAATCCCTAAATACAATTTTAACTATACATTTCAATAATACCTCAATACATAAATATTACATCCACTTACTTATACATATATCATTACATGGTCTAGAGTTTATCCTCTAATAGAGGGTATTGACTTGGGTAATGTATAGTTTCCCCACATTTACAAAAAAGAACTATATAGGATTTGTTAGGACGAGCTTCATTTCCTTCCATCATACTCTTCCTTTTTCCATGACAATCCTTTTCTTTTTGTCCTTATTTCCCACACAAAAATCATTTACATATTCTAGTTGTATCCTTCCATACATATCACATGTTGAATTTCAAGCCTTTATTTCTATACAATCTCCACCACTCGAGCTCTTATCATCCTCCATACTTCTATTATTTGGTGCACTCAAAATTAGGTAAAGGTATATATTTTTAATCATATTTCATGAAAATGGATTCAGAATAAGCATGATATCCTTCACTTCTATCAACACATTATTTGGTTTCTCATTTTCACCACCCTGTCCTTCATGTTCGATGTTAACGTGAATCCTTATGTTCGCACCATTTTCTAAAACCAGAAAGAATAGTGTGAGAAATAACAGTCATATTGATAAATGTATATAATCATTTATAATCTCTCTAAATCATGACACCTTATTTTTTAGAAAAAACTTAAGTTTATCCTTGATTATTCATTGTCAAAATCATTTCAAATATTGCATACCTGTTTGTAAATAAAATGTGTATTATCCCATGTATATCCCTTAGGAGTGCCAAACTAGGTGCATAGTAATGTTCATTTTATTATACTAGGTTACCCCAACTCATGTCTTGAACACCTTTTTAGAGTTATTACTCCTAGTTACATCCATACATGAACAATGTCCACTTATAGTATCCAGATAGGAATGTATCACTAGGAATACACACATAATATATACATTAACAAAATTATAGGGTTTTCATCTATTCTTATTCAAATTTTACCTTAGTTTTATGTTATATAATATAGGTTTTCCAAAATCTAGTTCCCAAGGTTTTTACAAAACATCCTCTAATGTCAATTGTAGTAACCCAGCCCCATATAACCCAGAGCTGATGTTTTCTACTAAATACATTGGCATGACTACAAAGGACCAATACCCAAAGGACATATTAGTTTAGTAGTCTAGGTAAAATATATAATTAAATGATAATTGTATTAAAAATGGATAAAATAATTACAAAATATAATTTTCTTCAAAAAAATAAAATTTTGGGATAATCTCTAATACAACTAATATATTCTTACATATATTTCATATTATTCTTCTTGGTTTCTTAGGGAAAGAAACATAATAAGGGTGATCTCAAATTCTCAGTAAGGGAAAAATATAGTGGAAGAAATAATTAATCAATGAGAATTGTCATAATGTCAAGATAAATAGCTGAACACAAATGTCATATATTCAACAAGTTGAATGAATGTACATAAGAAAAATGGAATTTAAATAATTGGACATGGAAGCCCTTAAAATGACAATAAAAGTAAAAATAAATATAGAAAGGTATGAAACTAAAAAAAATCCATTAATCAATAAACTAATATGAAAGGTATCCATATATATGTCAACAAAAAGTCTCATTGATGAATAATAACTAAAACTACTATGAGGGAATTTTATTTCATTATAGACATGATGTATCAGGCACAAGAAAACCTATGAACATAAATAACATTCATAATATGGTTTAAAACTAAGGGTAGAACCCATTTACATAATTATTTGTCACGTGAGAAGCTTTCGATGCATTGAGGAGCTATATATTATTTGGGATCCACCCATTGTTCCTAGTCTAAAGCATTCCTCATATTGAATAATCAAAATAAATAATATGCCTTATCAAATAATTGTATTGGATGAAATATATGGATCTATATATAATTCTTCAATTAATAAATTAACTATCAATGTAGGCACCATATGTAAAATGGTATACAGTATAAGAAATAGTAATATCAAGGAAACATGAAATAGATAATATGGAGAAATTCAAAGTTCAGTGATCATAGAAATTTAAATATATCAAGGTGACATACAAATAAATCAAATAAGTGAATGTGAAAACTATCCTTCAAAAAATCAATAATAAACCATCCATAGGAATAATAAGGATGGTTTTAATACAATAAACCCATGTTGTGTAAAATAAAGGGTTGTTGTCATTAAAGAAATAAATAATTAAATTTTAAAAGCATTCATGAAGAAAATGTCCTTTTCTTTTGAAAAATATTTTAAAAATATGTTACTGTAAAAATACTTTTAAACCTTAAAAGGTATGTTTAGATAAATGATGGCTGATGAATCCGTATATGTCATATGAGATAAAAAGAATATTCCTTTTGTATGGAAAAAGGTTATAAAATGCCTCATTAAGAAATTTATATGAAGATTCCATTGAAACATTGGTAAAAGAAAAAACGGGTAAACATTTCTTTACTAAATCATTTTAAAAACATTTTTTAAAACATTTTAATAAAACATGGTTTTTATAATAAAATAGTATCTCTAACTAAAGAGAGATATAATGTCGAGTTTTTTTAAAATCATTTTCTAAAAACATATTGGTACTAAAGAGTGGAAAATGGTAATAAAACTTGAAATGTTCATGAATAACCAAATAAGAATGGATTTTTTATTGTAAAATAGTTATATAATTTCCTTGAATTAAAATTCCATAGAAAGGTCATCAGTATTAGTCTTGAGGAAAATAATCCTTAAAAATCCAAAAGTGTCCCATACCAGTTTGAAATATTTTAAATCATAAACTCATGATGGATTAAAATTTAATGAAAGTAATTATATTCTAAGATTAATTATATTCATTATATATAATTTCAATTGAAATATATACATCATACATAATAAACTAGATGCATAACAATACAATCAGGCTCAATGACATGAAATTGGGAGAAATCCAATACCTAGGAATTGAAAGACCCAAAAGTGATAAAAATAAAATGAAATATCAAAATACCATGAATATAGTAGGTTTTATGATACTATATGTTAATTAGTAACTATGTACACCATATATAATAAATTAGGTGCACAATAATTAATTATTCCTCATGAAATTAAAATGAGACAGGAATCCCATACCTTGTGTATCCTTTGGGTGAACATCATTTGAATTGCTCTATAATAAAATTATGTTAATTTTTTAAATTATTCATAACCCTTTAAATGTTTATAATTACTTTTATTTTACTTATTACCATGTTGTATACAACTACTCAAACAATTAAGTTTGTGTTGGGTGTTTTGACCAAATTTTGTTTATGTGACAAAAAAACTATTGTTGGTTAACTATGGTTATAGTATTAATTATATAAAATCTCTATAATAATAAACATGACATAATTATCATATTTTTACATCAATCCTACTTTTTAAATCAATCATTAAATATGGTTATGAAAATGAGAATATGTTACAATCATGGTGGCGGTAGGTCGTACATACGCATGAGTAAAATTCCCATTTCTAAATAATCATTACGAAAATAAGGTTAGTAACTAAAATATTTCCATAATAATCATTATAATATTATTTTATAATATATAATTATATATATAATTCTATGATGTAAAACAAATCACATCATGTCGAGGAGGCAGTACTCTACACGTCCAGGAATGACGTTATCTATTTTAATGTGTTTGAAGGGGAAATAAAGAAAATGATACATGTATATATATATCCATAAATATAATTATGTTATGAATAAACTATATATTTTTTTAATTCTAACAAATTTAATTATAAACATCATTTATACATTCCATGTATTGTGTGAATGAATCACATTGCTTTGAAGGGGTGGAAGTCCACACTTCCTCAAAAGATGTTATCGTATTAATGTAAAAGGGATAGTACTAAATTTATGTGTTATAAAAGGTTTAAATAATTATAAACATATAATAAATATCATATATAACATATAAAATAAATTTTTACATCGTAATGGTCACTATGATTAGAGGTAATAGAAGAATGAACAATCCTTGTTTCGTGAGGTAGTAGTTCTTCATCCACAAAAACATTATATTTGTCACCCATTATATGGTGATGTGTGTAACTTGAGGTAAAAAACTCAGCATAAAAACATAAAAGTATATTGATGATACTAGTTTTTTTACAAGAACATAACAATAAGATTTTTTTGGTTGGACAATGGAAATGAAACTAGCTAGAGATATTGATAAAAGACATTACCTTTTAATCAGGTAACTTCTTTTGGTTTGAAACAAAAGGATTTTGTGGAAGTGTTTATACCAAAAGGGATGATTCTAGAATAAGGATATTAATTTTTGGAGACTATTTTTTAAGGTCTTGTCTGAACATAAGAGGTTTTAGAGGTGTGAGTAATGGGTAGAGGTGGGGACATTTTATAGAAATGGTGTAGGACTCACTTGGTATTTTTGAAAAGAAGTTTGGTATGAACATTTTATTACCAAATAAGTCATAGAAAACCAACAAAAATCATGAAAGGAAGGTTAATTTATGAACTATTCCTGAACAATGAGTTTTGGAATAGTTTCTAGATCATTTTGGCCAATAAACATAGTGGATTTGTCCATTTTTAAACCTAACTACACCTTAATTGCTATAATTAATTTAAATCACTTTCACTAATAATTTTTTTTCAAACATAAGGTGATATTATTATACCACAAGTATTATATTGATTGTAATAGTTTATTTCATATTTTAAAAATTCAAATCAAAAAATTGGAAAAATTAATATGAATGTTAATCTTGTTGACAGACATGTTAACTGGTTTTAGTAGATAAATGTTCAAAAGATTGTTATGTTTTTATATTCAATTTAAATGTTATATTGATTATAATGAAATATATTATATTAATAGATTTATAATTGATCTAGTTTGAGTTTAAAAAATTTATAATATAATTCAACATTAATAATTATTTAAACAAAAATGAGATTTTTAACTAAAACACGGTATTTTTCACTATTCACTAAAAAATGAAATTTCCAAAAAAATACCAAAAATTCATCCTAAGATAAATTTGAAATTATTATTTAAAAATTATGTTTATTTTTTTTCAATTAAATTCACAATATTTTCAAAATAAATATTTAATATAGGTTCCCCATTAAAAGGAGGTTTAAATTCCTAAATAAAAATATAGGTTTTTTTGTGAAATACTTGGTTTCATCCTATTTTATTCTCAACCAATCCATTGGATGAATATCAAGAATAATTTATTGAATATGTATAATAGTTATTACATAAATATAACTCACTAATTTTAATTAATTTAACTTATTTCAGTAAAATAGCATTATGAGCCAAAAAATAGTTTTTTAAAAAAATATGCTAATATTCAATTGGTTCTTATATTCATTTATAATTTATTTATAACCAATAAATTTGTTTTATAAATAATATATTCTCAAAATTTAGTTAAAAACTATTCATAATGGATAGTTTATATCTTATTATATTAAATTATAATTTTTTAATTATAGAATTTGTTCTTAGTAAGACTCGGTATTACCTATATTGTAAGCCATAGAAGAAGGCCACTTTTCCATGTAACACATGCTATAGGGGAAGGTTTTCTTTGAATATGATTTATGATAACTCATTGATGCATGAATTTCATGCTATCTTGTTGTTTCATGTGTTTGAAGATATAGAATATATTTTGAATTGAAAATATTTTATATAGTATATGGATATTATATTAACTTGTGCGCTTGTTGTAATGTGTCAGACACGCTATCGAACAAAAGTTTCTTAATTTAGTTTTTCAAGGAATCCCATTTTATGTTATGAATGATACAGAGAATATAAGTATTTTTAGTTCTATATGGATCAATGTTGATGAGATGAAACTAAGTCATTTATGTGACACTATTCTAGCGACCTCTATTATTATTATTTTATATATCATTTTATGTTTTTAGTTAAATGAGTTGTTATTTCATTCTCAATTTCAGATAACATATGATTCACATGAACCTAAAGAAATCATGATGATATTATTATCTCTTACTTTAAGATGATGAATATACTCTAAATCAATTATAGATTTAGATTTATTTTTTGGAAAAATAAAAAATGAAAGTCCATGTTAAATGTATAGGTTTTAGAATAATATATATGGAATAAATTTGTTTAAAATAATAACCAAGAATCATTTTTGGTAAGTAAAATATTAGTTTTTTAGGTTAATGTTTGTAGATTCACTGAAAATGATCGTATTAATGAATGTGTTTATTTAATTAACCTTTATCGGGGATATATCTTTTGGATATCCAATAGAAGAATGTATAACCTCAGATATTTTCTCGTGGAGGTTATAAGTTAATCTAGGAATATATTATTGATAATTGTTTTGGAAAAATTGATAGCCCTTTCTTCTGGATCTGCAGATATTTCCCCTCCTTCCACCCATACCATAAATCCAAAAATTAGAACTCCTAGGTATGTTTTTAAAAAAACATTATTTAAATTATATATTTATATAAACAAAGATAAAAATTTTGTTATTTTATGTCATTGAATTATCTTAAAAAAATAACATCACACCATCATTGAAAAAGAAGGATTAGTATCTATGAGGATCAAATACATAATAATATTATTTTAAAATAGTTATGTACATTTCTCTTTAATTGAACCACAATAAACTCCCATCTAGAATCCTTATTGGTTGTAGTCCCCTTTATAACCTATGAAATAGAAATATATGAAATGGGTGAGCTCAAATGCTCAATTAAATAATATTTATCAACATTCCACCAAGGGTTATATCATAGTATTATGAGAAAACATGAATATGGGAGGAATGTCTTATTAATAAGAACGCGAAATAATAATATTTTTCCATAATTCATTATTGAAGGAATTTTAATCTCAAATAAAAAAACATATATGATGAGAAAAGAGTGTATAATCATGAGGTAATAAACATGATATATGGAGAATAATTTATAGGCATAAAATATGGAATTTCATTGAAATGTATCATAATAATATATTTTCGTTAAACTATAAGAACAATCAATATTTATATAGTAGATTAGGATCTTAAATCTATGAACCATTAGTGACTTAGGTTTCACATCCCTATGATCCATAACTGCATTAGTTTTCAAAAACTTATTGTCCATAAGTGACTTTAGTTTAAAAAACCTACATTATATAAGTGACATAGGTTTTACAAAACAAAATTCCATAACTAAATCTTTTTTTAAAAACCTATATTTCATAAGTGAATTATGTTTCAAAACCCTACATTTCAAAAGTGACTTGTGTTTTTTGAAACATAAATTCCATAAGTTTGTCATTATATTTAGAACTATATCCAATTAAATTGTGGGTGATATTGGACCCCAAATATCAATCATCCATACACATGTGTTCATATTGAAAACAATCATTTAATAAATCATAAAAAACCAATGGAATGAAAAATGGGTTTGTAACATTTCTAGGTAATATCACCAAAAGTGACCTCATTAATGTAAATATATGAGACCCATAATTAGATCATAAATAAAATATTTTTATATTAAAATTTATAGGGTGATTAATGAAATATAATTTCCAAGGAAATAAATCTTTTAGATATGTAGAGGAAAAAAAGAGATATCATAAAAATAGTTGTTTTAATGTTTTTATATTTAGTGTAAAATATTATGTTATGGTCACTTCAAAAATTAATTTTCAAAAAATTGATGTTTATAATTTTTAAGTATATTAATATTAAAAAGAAAATTCAATAGTGGATACATATAAAATACTTCAACTCTATCTGAAGAAAATGTGGAGTTGAAGATATAAAAAAATGAGGAAGTAATACCTTTTTAAAATATTAAAATATTTTTTTAAATACTACATTAGGAAATGGGTAAATAAAATTACTTTTGAAAAGATGAAATTGGTAAATGATTTGATCACATGATAGAGTATATGATTGTGTTTTTAAATATAAAGGAGAATATTGGTGGGAATATAAATCGTTGATATATAAGTAAAAGATCTTACTTAGGAAGGATAAGAATTATTCTTTCCAATATTATAATTTTATGGGGAATAGATTCATTAAGAATGAATATTTAAATATAAAGTGTTTTTTTAAATAGAGATAAATATAAATTTAAATATTATATTTTAGTTTCATATAAACCAATCATAGAAGTAGGAATTTCAAGAGGACACATTATAACTCAAAATATGGTGTTTAAGTTAAAACAGAAAAACCAGTATATCATCATTATCTTTAAAATTAAAAACCCACAGAGTATAATAGGACTTTTATTTTTAATTTCATTATATTTCATAAATAAATATGATAAAATAAAACCATATCAAATATATACACCATAAAAAAAACTACTATTTAATAAGACATGTAACTCAACGAAGAAAAATTGAGATATAAAAAATTGTAACCATTAATTCCACTTAGCCTAACAATATTTAAAATTATGTATATATTTTTTTCCTATTTCATATATTTATCTAAAACTATTAAATTTTATATATATCATTTATAATCATTTTTTTCAAATATATTAGTCCATTATAATTTATTTTACTCATCAAATGTTATTGTATTCGATTACTAGTTTCATAATGGCGATGTAATTTTTTTTACGGATTCTAATTTCATCATTTTGAAATCACTAAAGGCACTGGAATATATTTTCTATATTGATTTAACATTTTATAATTTCATTAATAATTATTTTAGTAATGATTTTCAATGATGAAGACGATAATGAGCTTGTTAAATTAATTTGTATCGAACAAAATAGTGGTCTAATAAAAATAAGAAAAATATAAATAAAAAATTCATAGAACCATAAAACAAAAAAATTGATAATTTATTTATAATAACATTAGTCGTTATTTTTATATATTCATCCATGATTTAAATTTTTTTTATTGTTCATGGAGGTGGTTAATTCTAACCAAACTAGAATAAGGTGTAATCTATGTTGAGTATATATAAAAAATTGATTCTTTTTGCATAATATATTTAATAAAAAAATAATGAGATAATATAGATGTTTTTTTCATATATATTCATATTTTAATATATTTATATAACAAATAATATAATAAAGTGAAAAAAACATCATTGTTGTGGAGGTTGTAGTCTGCACGTATGTATGGGTAAGATGTTCGTTTACATAGAATGTAAAGGAGAATGGAATTAGTTAATAGTTTAATAATATTAATGATTTTTTAAATATAAAATTAGTTAACTATATACCTCCATTCAATCATCCATGTATGGTCGTTTTGAATAATTGGCCACATCTCTTATGGATCTTGTAGTCTACACATAACACAAGGGATGCTTTTTGTTTTACGAATGGTTGGGAGGGTGGTAGAAAAGTGATATTCCATTAGTATAATAAAATTTTATAATATTATTGATATTAATTATATCATACTTATTGGGTAAGAATATGTTTTATGGGATAGAATAATAAAAGAATTGAGACAGCTTGGTTGAAAACATTACCTCTACCTCTGAATGTTCTCTCTTGGGAAACACCTTAAGGAACCATAACATGATCATTTGTAAAGACCAATTATTTTAGGATGTGGGGATAGATATGAGGATACACTAAGGTGTTTTTTGTAAATATAAGGATTTTTTTTATAAATATTTTTTAAGTGATCTCCTTTTATTGGTGAAGAAAATAGAGTTTTCTAAATACACATTATCTTTTCAAGGACGACATTACACTATTCAAGGGTCAATGGAACCAAAAGTTAGAAATAACAAATTTTGGGTTATGATGAAAAATAATTTTTCAATATAAGTGAATAAATAAAATTTTTAGATTAAAATATTATATAAGTTTCCCAACAAATTAACATGTGTTTTAAAAATTCAGTATAAAATTATTATATTATTTATTAAACTTTAAAAATAAATATTTATATAAAAAAAAATTTAGCTATTCTAGTGTTGTGATAATTTCATAAAAGTGACAAAATTAGTAAAATTAGTGTTATTTACTATTCACATAAAAAGAAATTAATTTATAAAAATATCAAACAATCAGCATAAAATAATTTTGAAATACTTAACTCTAAAATGAATATCATTTTATAAAATTAAAATTTATGTATATTTAAATTAAACTTTTAAATGAAAATAAAATATATAAAAAAATATTGGTTTTAATTGAAAAATTTCCTTTAAAACATTAAGTGTTCCTACTCATATTCAGAATGCATTTCTAATTGATTAAATGTGACATCCTAGTTCTGAAAGCTTCCCAATGATGCCCCGGACCCAGTTGGCCACATGGCCTCAAGCACATTTTCCCGAACACCAGAGGCTACTATGTAGCAGTGAGGGCCTTTGTTGTGATAGTGGGGAAACTATACCCTCATTATTAGAGTAACATAGTGTAAGTAACAAATATAAAATAGCGGAAGTAATGTTAATACCAAACAACAAGAAATAGTGTAAGATTAAAGAAATAAACAGCTGAAGCACATATATAAAAAAATGATGCATGATACATATGTCTAAGAAAGAATCCAAACAAATTTCAATGATGGTATACAAAACAGTACTAAACCAAAGTATAAAACAAAACAGATAAAAAACTCATCAGCATCGCAAGCCTCGACTTGGTCACGTGCTCACTAGCTCCACAGCAGTCAAGTACCTGAAGTAGACGGGCACTTTCCCTTATCTATACCTACAGTAATATAATCTATTTGGGCCCAAAACCATTTCCCAAACAAGGTGTGAGACTAAATCCCAATAGGAAACTGCTATAATATTTGTGCCTAACCGTCAGTGAATATATAGCAGGTAATGAGTAAAGGAAATAATAAATAAGGAAGTACTCAGTAGTAACCAATCCACAGTTTCAATGTATTCAGTTCATATATCAAGAAACAGCTAATCAAAGTAGGTAAACACAAATAGTTAACCCTCCGGGAAGTACTCACGGTATATCCCCTCTGGTCCTACCTCATTGCACAATCAAATAGCTAAACACAAAAGGTAACCCACTGGGAAGTACTCACGACCCATTCTCTGTGGTCCTACCTAGCTGCACAAGCAACCCTATGGGCAGCTCACACAGTCCCACCCCTCTGGTTAAGCTCTAGAATAGACTCTCTGAGGAAGCACTCGACGTCAATTCCTCTGATAGTCTCGTATTGGTATCTAAAGGCGCTCTGGGGAAGAACTTACGTCACATTCCCCCTGTGGCCTGCATCGAGGAACTATAGACACTCTGATGAAGAACTTACGTCAATTCCCCATGTGGTCTCACATCATAAAAGTAAAAAACACTCTAGAGAAGCCCATACATCCATTATACTTATGGTATACTACACCAGGTTCTCACAGCCCTGTGTAAGTCAAGCAAGCATAGTAGCACATATCGACCAAAGTAAACCTCAATAACTACTTGGCTAAACAGTTTACATCATATATGCATGTCAAAGGAACAGTCACACCATCCTACAATACAAGGTATGGTAAGTAAACAAGACAACCTAGCAGGCTAAGCTAGACCAAATAGTCATAAACAACTTGCATGGTAAAAAAACCTTCCAAATCATAGCAATTTCACCCAATTCACATTCAAATAACCTATACTCAAGTATACAAGAATAGAAATAAAATAACAGGGCTAAAAAAGTAAACAAGCAATACCCCGTTCATGGGATTTGGGCATTTTTGCACATATAACTCAAATACTTTCAACAGAAATGCACAGATCACCTACATCAGTGTCATAGGATCGATATAAGTGAACTATAATCCTTGAATTTCCCCAGAACACCATAGATATATGAAAACATAAAAAACATTCAACTGAAGATAACTCTTGAAATATTAAGAATTGGGAAATGAAGCACTAAAAGAAGGAAGAGCTTACTAATGTGATCCCAACGCAATCGATGGCAGTCAATTCGGAGAATGGGTGCTCGATCGGGGGCTCGGGGAAGAAACAAGGTCGTACGAGTACTCTCTGTCGAAGAGGGTGAAGAAGAAGGTGTTTCTGTCAATAAGATGCAACCCCGGTATGTTTAGTTAAAAAAATGTACAAGGAATGTACTTTATAAGTACCCAGCGTGTACTTACCTTTATCGGCCCCCGCATTACGCTGGAAAACCTAATCCACGACTGTGTGCATCACCGCTACATAGGCAGTACCCGACTACCCACAGTAACCGAGTACACATCGTGTCCTCATAAAGTAAATAGCATGTACATAAGAAATTTTCAAAAAAAAACTCTTTTTCTCAAAAACACCAAAAAAAGAAAAACATACCTAAAAATAAGACATGGGTTCTTAAAAAATTCCCCCTTACAGAAATTCATCCCCAAATGTCCCTAGCAAGGCAGTGCAGAAGAAGAATCCTCAAACAGGTCTGGCCATTGTGATTGTACTTTAGCCCCCCTCTCTCAAGTCTCGTCCTATACATACTCGTGCTGCCATAGCACTTATACCAGAGGGACAGAATGGCCATGAAGAACATTGGAACAACGATAAAAAATTAGGAATGAATGCTCCTCTAATGAGGCGACCACCTCTAACTCAACCTCCTTGGGTTGAAAAACATGAGACGGTTTTTAGAAGTAACGTCGAAGGTGTGAAATATGGAAGACGTCATGCATTTCCTGGTACCTTTAAAGCAACTGCAACCGATAGGTGACCATCCCAACTCTCTCCAACACATCAAACGGCCCGACGTACCTTGGTGAAAGATTACCCTATCTCCTAATCCTCTTATTCCCCAACCTTGGTCTGACACGCTGGAAAACCTAATCCCTGACCTCGAACTCTAGAGGTCATCTTCGCTGAACAGCATAAGACTTCTCTTGAGACTGTGTAGTATCCATCATCTTCTGAATCAACTCTATCTACTCTATGGTCTCCTAGACAATACGAGGTCCCATCATAGCTGCCTCTCCGGCCTCCAACCAACATAAGGGTGATCGAAATGGACTACCGTACAAAGCCTCATAAGGTTCCGTATAAATAGTTCCTTGAAAACGATTATTGTAGGAAAACTCCACAATACGTATGTGCTTCTCCCAAGAACCTCCAAAATCCAGGATGCATGCTCAAAGCATGTCCTCATGCGCCTGAATCGTACGCTCGGACTGGCCATCTGTCTGGGGGTGGTAAGATGTACTCAAAAGTACTTATGTACCCAAAGCCTTCTTAAGCTCCATCCAAACCCGAGAAGTAAAACGGGCATCTCTATCTGAAACAATAAAGTGTGTAACTCCATGTATGTGCACAATCGCCTAGATGTACAACCATCCCAGCTCATCAAAACTGAACGTATTTTGATCACCAAGAAGTGAGAATATTTTGTGGGTTTTCAATGATAACCCAAATAGCATCATTCCCTCGAGGAAACATCAGTAAACCTATCACGAAGTCCATTACGATATCATTCCATTTCCACTCGGGAAAGGGTAACTACTGCAAAAGCCCTGCTGGTCCCTGATGTTCCACCTTCACCTTCTTATAAATAGAACACCTCATCACAAATCAAACAAAATCTCTCTTCATATCTGTCCACCAATACCGACGATGTAGATCACGATACATCTTGATGACACCAAGATGAACTACCCAAACTGGGGAGTGAAAGTCTCACATCAGCTCCTCATGTAGGTCTACTGACACCCGTACGTGCCCATGAAAACGCAAGATCACATCCTCGCCTATGGTCCATCCATGAGTATGGTCCTCTCCTCAAACTCTTTCCCATAGGACTAGGCCTTCAGAATATGATAACTGCCTCACTCGAACATGATCAAGAAGATTAGAGGTAACAACTACAGAAGAAAGAAACGTTTTCTCATGTCTATAGTGAACCTCCTAATGCATCTCAGAGAATGGATCTATAAGCTTCCAATCACTACTGGACTCTTGAACTGCCTATATCTGAGCCCTCCTACTCAGTGCATCAGTCACTGTGTTGCCTTTTCCAGGCATGTAGGAAATCTCAGAGTCAAAATATTGAAGGTACTCAAACCACCTTCTCTTTCCCAAATTCGAGTCATGCTGAGTAAATATATACTTCAGACTTTTGGGGTTGGTGAAAACAACAAAATGCTATCCCAGAAGATAATTTCTCCAACAGCGTAAGGCATGAACAACTACAGCCAACTCAAGATAGTGTGTCAGGTAATTCCTCGCATGTGGCCTCAAATACCGAGACCCAAAGGCAATGACTCCTTCCCCTTGTATACGCACTGCTCCAAGACTGATAACTGATGCATCACAGTACAAATTATATCTCTTTTCCATCTCTAGAAATACTAGTATCGGTGCTGAAGTTAACCTCCCTTTTAGCTCCTGAAAGGCTGACTCACAAGAATCTGAGCAGAATAACTTGGCACCCTTCTTAGTCAGACCCGTCAGTGGCACTACTAATTGTGAAAAGTTCTATAGGAAATGTTTATAGTATCCATCCATCGCAATAAAACTTCGAGCCTCAAAGACGTTCTTCAGCTACTCCCAGGAAACTGCTGCTCTCACTTTCTATAGGTCTATTGATACTTCTGTCTCTCCGATAACATGACCCAAGAAGTGAATCTGGTCCCTCCAAAAGTGTAATTTTGAGATCTTAGCATATAATTGATGCTCTCTCGGTGTACTCAAAATGATCTCAAGATGGGTATCAAATTCTTGTCGAGGGTGAGAGTACACCAAGATATCTTCCACAAAGAGCACCACGAAGGAATACAAGTATGGATGGAACACTCGGTTCATCAGTGCCATAGAAACTGCAGGCACGTTCAGGAGACCGAATGGAATAACTACATTCTCATATAGACCATACCTGCTCCGAAAGGCTGTATGTGGTATATCATATGGTATAACGTGCAAGTGATGGTAACCAGATCTCAAGTCAATTTTGGAGAACTCTCGGGCTCCTCGATGCCGATCATAGAGATCATCAATCCTTTGCAAGGGATATCAGTTCTTGACCGTCAACTGGTTAAACCTCTGAAAATCCACACAAATCCTTTGGGTACCGTCTTTCTTCCTCGAAAATAGGACAGGGGAACCCCATGGAAAAGTACTGGGTTGGATGAAACCCTTTTCCTGCAACTCCTCTAATTGTTTCTTGAGTGTAGACGCCGGAAAAGTCCGTTGCTCCTCAAACGAAGCTCCGGATGCAGAAAGCGAGGTCGTATTTGGAGTCGGAAGCATGTTTCGGAGGGCCCGGAGGCCTTGCGCGGAATTTTGGTGGCCCGCCGCCAAAGTTGATGAGCCGCGCGCAAACCTCCCGGGATGCGCGCAATACGCTGGGCCGGCGCGCAATTTTGCGCGCCAGTGGCCCGCGCGGCTCCCCTTGCGCGCCGGGCCCGATTCCGCGCCCGTGAAGAGAATTTCGCGCCCGCGGCCGGGATTCCGCGCCAGGGGTTGCCTATAAATATAAGGCGACCCCCGACGTTTTGAAGGTTGCCAGAATTCGGAAGGTCTCTCGTGTGCGCAATCCAACCCCTTCCGCGCGCAATGCCGATCTTCAAGTAACCTCTTTTCTTTCGCGCAATCAGGCCTCGGGGTTCGCCTTCGCGCGCAATCCCTTGGGCTCCTGTCCTTTGAATAATTCTTCACCCTAAGGCCTTCGCGCGCAAAAGAAGCCTCTTGCGCGCAATTGCCCCCGGGGTGCTCGCAATCCGGTCCGATTGCGCGCACCCCCCCTTTTCAAAGTGTCCATTCACTTAAAGAATGAGCCGTTGCCCCCGCGCGATATCCGAAGCCCGGTGCGCGCAATACCTACCTTCCGCGCGCAAAGCGCTGGCCCAATTGCGTGCCAGCCCGTCCATTTGCACGCCGGCCCGCGGTATTGCGCGCAAAGCTCCTCTTTTGCGCGCAAACCGCCAGGGTCGCCCCCTTTGACCCCCTTTGGGTACCCGCCTGCGTGGCGCCCGATGACCCTCATCCCGGGTGCCCGCACCGTGCGTCATCTTCCCGTGCAGCCCCCCTTAGGCTTGCGCGAAGTGACACGGGCCTATTGGCGGCTTCAACGTCCCTCACGACGTTAAACTGCATTCGTCCCAGCTACAAGACGTTAAACCGTACACTATTCATCCTGCATGACGCTAAACTGCACCACGTCCTGCATGACGTTAAACTGCATACGTCCAAGCTGCATGACGTTAAACTGCCAAGCATCCTCGTCCGCGCTGCAAGACGTTAAACTGCCAAGCATCTTCGTCCTCAACACACGACGTTAAACTGTACTTCGTCCGGCAAGACGTTAAACCGTCCGCTTCGTCCTCAACACACGACGTTAAACTGTACTTTGTCCGGCAAGACGTTAAACCGTCTGCTTCACCCGATCCCGTGCCGCACACGCAGGGTCCTCCCGGTTTGGATGTGGCCCCCACCCGCTCGTCTCTGCAGGGATGTCGGGATTGGAGTGGCCTTCACCCACGGGGGTATAGTGTTACAAACAGAACGAACTACGTGGACTTTGATCCCTGTCTTCTAAACAGGGTACGTAGGAAGCCTCTCCGAGGTTCAAGCCCGCCACCTGGTCGTCCCGGTCGCATTTACGTCAGTTCGTCCATCAGTGGACCCCCCCTGGGTTCACACTTGCGTCGATTCACCTATGAATCCGCTCTGTGGGGGACTGCACGTGTGTATCTCCATTGTGCTTCCCCACCGCCTCGATCTCCTTGTGAGTCGGCTTTCCAGTGTCCAGCATGACGTGAAACTGTGATCCACCCGGCCGTTCCATCCCCCTCTGTGCGAGGTGGTTCGGTTCAATCCTCCATCCGGTGGCCTCGATCTCTTTGTGAGTCGGCTTGCCAGCGTCCAGCATGACGTGAAACTGTGATCCACCCGGTCGTTCCATCCCCCTCTGTGCGAGGTGGTTCGGTTCAATCCTCCATCCGGCGGCCTCGATCTCTCTGTGAGTCGGCTTGCCAGCGTCCAGCATGACGTGAAACTGTGATCCACCCGGCCGTTCCATCCCCCTCTGTGCGAGATGGTTCAGTTCAATCCTCCATCCGGCGGCCTCGATCTCTCTGTGAGTCGGCTTGCCAACGTCCAGCATGACGTGAAACTGTGATCCACCCGGCCGTTCCATCCCCCTCTGTGCGAGGTGGTTCGGTTCAATCCTCCATCCGGCGGCCTCGATCTCTCTGTGGGTCGGCTTGCCAGCGTCCAGCATGACGTGAAACTGTGATCCACCCAGCCGTTCCATCCCCCTCTGTGCGAGGTGGTTCGGTTCAATCCTCCATCCGGCGGCCTCGATCTCTCTGTGAGTCGGCTTGCCAACGTCCAGCATGACGTGAAACTGTGATCCACTCGGCTGTTCCATCCCCCTCTGTGCGAGGTGGTTCGGTTCAATCCTCCGCCCGGCGGCCTCGACCCCTTCGTGAGTCGGCTTGCCGACGTCCAGCATGACGTTAAACTGTATATCCGAACTACGCCGACTTTGATCCGCGCTAACGCGCGGTACGTAGGAAGCCCCTACGGGGTCCAAGCTCTTCACTCCATCATCCACCCTGATCCTTACCCGGGCCGCCACATCCCGGTGCGGTCATGCCATTTCATTCCACTCCACTTCACTCGGGAAGCCGCCCATGTGCTGGCCCCAGCGCCGGAGGTTCCCCGCAAGGGGTTCTGTCATCCGATCCACTCCTCGTGTTGATCATTCCGATGCCGTCCCCGCTGGACGTTAAACTCGCGGCATACCCCGTGTCAAACATGGGAAGCTGAGGAAAACCTCAGGTGACGCAGTTCCCCGCACCCAGTGTGGGATGCCTCAGGCCATCACACCTTCGAGAAGCCCTGATTAGGGACGGAAGGCAGACATGCAGAGTCGCAGTGTCAAGACACGCCCCCAACACCCAGAGCCACCCGGTCTCCTCACCGCAGGTTGCTGCCCCGACCGGACTCCTTGGAGCGTCCGGGCGGAAGCAGCGTAATTAACCGGTGTCCATGGAGACATGACGCCGGGAACGAGATTCACGAACATTCTTAAATCTATGAGGGAGACCCGGATTAGGCGACGAGTTCCGAGGAGACGTCCACGGAAGGAGGAGCCGACATCCCATCATCCCGGTTTCGATCAAGGAGCAGACGCCCCTGAATAAGGGACGGATGCCGCCCGCCCTTGGAAAGCGGGACTGCGGGACAACAAGCCGCGCGCGCCCATCCCCTCGGGTCGACAGGTGCACGCGCGAACGCATCCTGGCGGAACAGCGTAACCCGATGCACATCCGCACCGAAACAGAAAAATGGTGAACCTGACGTGAATCTCTTCTCCTCACTACGAAGACCGATGGCTTTCAGAGGTGTTGGAAGACCAGCATGCTGCTCGACCGAGCATTCAGTTTTACCCGCCAGGGGCTGGGGAAGGGAACTCGGGCACTCCGTCTCGCGAAGTCGAGGGCCTGGTTCCCCCCCACGGTGTTGGGTACGCTTCGGTTAATACCGTCGAGCTGGTAAATCCCTTTTCGGTTCCCGACGTTGAAGAACACCAGGTGGACCTCCCTAGTGTCCCCGGTCGTCGCCACCGTCGGAGGAGCCGCAACAACAGGAGTCGCCAGGGCACAGCAGTTGGTACCTCCAGCCAGGCCGTGCACGCCATTGAGACTAGGCAGCAGGCTCAAAACCGAGCTCAGCGTGCGCAGGCCCCCCATCCGGGGATGAAGGATTCGCCTCCGCCACTGTTTGTGGTGTGGGACCAGGCAGAACCGCCTCAGCTGCGTCACGATCAGCTCCGCCCTGCCATGAGTCCATCCCGGCCTCCTGACCCCAGTACGGTGACCATTTCCCGGGCTTCAACCAATGAACAGCGAGATGCGCCAAGCACCAGTCGGCCGCCGGTCCAACCGGCAAGGCCCGTCATGCCTCCAACCGCAGAGCAACCTCCTGTAACCAGGGGCTCGCGCTTGGCCAAAAAGTATGATGTCCTGAAGCACTTGGCCGACATCCCAGCGAGACTCTCCATCCTTGAGGCTCTGCGCATGTCATCTGAGATGCGCGAGGCACTCGCTGAAGCCCTGAAGATCCCCCTCCAGTTTGAGACAGAGGTTGCGGCTGCAGAGGCCTTTCACGCCGAAACGATCGAGGACGCCGAATGCCAGGCAGTTATCTCGTTCTCTGGTAAGGATGAAGACCCTCCTATACAGGGGCACATTCGTCCGCTGTATGTTACCGGCCAGTTCAATGGCCTTGAAGTCCAGCGCTGTCTTGTCGACACGGGGTCCGGGATTAACCTGATTCCAACTCGGACGCTCCGGAGATTGGGGTTGTCTGAGGATGACTTGATCCCCTCCGACCTCAGGATCCAGGGGTACGACCGCACCGAGCAAACTCCGGTCGGCAAGATACGTTTGAAGACCCAGTTCGGTGACTTGGTTGCCAAAACCGAATTCATGGTAGTCTCTCAAGACACTGCGTATAACGCATTGATGGGCAGGCCATGGCTCCACCTTCATGCGGCGGTTCCCTCATCATACCACCAATGCCTCAAATACTCCCTTAACGGTCGAGTAGGCGTGCTTCAAGGAGATGCCTCTCCTTTTGCCTCATGTGAAGCCCGCTATCTGGACGCGGACTATTAAAAGAGCAAGGATAAGCAGATCCTGGCAGGTGAGGTCGAGCCTGTCACTGTTGCAAGTGATCCCTGGGCAAGTTTGGATGACGCTTACGTCCTCCCGATTCAACGATTGGACGTAGCCATGGTCTCGACGGCTTGTGAGTCTCTTGATGAGATGACCGCGACCGCCCATGCCAGCACCAGCGGCCCAGCAGGATCTGGTATCCCCAATGCAGTTGCCAACGTTGTCTCTCCCGTGGACGATCCCTCCCCGAGTGGAGAGGACGTGGATGATGCACCCCCAGCCTTTGAGGAGGGCATCCCCGCCACGGTCGATGAGTTAGTACAAGTGAACCTTGGAACCGAAGCAGATCCGAGACCCACATTGGTCAGTGCCGCCATGCCCTCTGAAGAGCGGCACCAGTACGTGGACTTTCTCAGGCAGCACCGTGATGTGTTCGCTTGGGGCTATGACGAGATGTCGGGGCTAGATCCTCAGGTAGCCGTCCACCGCCTTGGTCTCCCGGCGAACCATCGCGGGTTCAAGCAGCCTCCCAAGAAGATGCACCCATTTCACGGTGCCATGGTTGAGGCCGAAGTTGACAAGCTTATCAAAGCCAACTTCGTGAGGGAAGTTCAGTACCCCAAATGGCTGGCCAACATTGTGCCGGTCAGGAAGAAGAATGGGCAGATCAGAGTCTGCATCGACTTCCGCGATCTCAACCGCCACTGTCCGAAGGATGATTTTCCCCTTCCAGTGACAGAGCTGTTGATTGACGCCACGGCAGGGTTCCAAGCCCTCTCTTTTATGGATGGATACTCCGGATACAACCAAATCCGGATGGCCCCTGAGGAAGAGGAGTTCACTGCCTTCAGGGCCCCCCAAGGTACCTTTTGTTACCGGGTCATGCCCTTCGGCCTGAAGAATGCAGGTGCCACCTATCAACGGGCGATGCACCGCATATTCAAGCCAATCCTCGGCACACTGGTGGAATGCTACATCGACGACTTGGTAGTCAAATCGTGCCAGCGTCAGGACCATCTCAAAGATCTTGAGAAAGTGTTTGGCTTCCTCCGGTCTCGTTGCCTGAAGATGAACCCGTTGAAGTGTGCCTTCGGGGTCACCTCCGGAAAGTTCCTTGGATTTGTGGTAAGATATCGGGGTATTGAGATCGACCCAGAGAAGATCAGGGCGATTAGCCAGATGCCTCCCCCAGGTAACATCCGGGAACTGCAAGGGTTCCAAGGCCACTTAGCCTATATACACCGATTCATCGCGAATCTGGCCGGCAAGTGTAAGCCCTTTTCTCGGCTCATGAAGAAAGGTGCCACCTATGTATGGGATAAAGAGTGTCAAACCGCTTTCGAGGAAATCAAGCAGTACCTACTGCAACCTCCGGTTCTGATGCCGCCTGTATCCGGGAAGCCACTGGTCCTCTATGTGACCGCCCTGGAACGGTCCCTTGGCGCCCTTCTCGCCCAGAAGAACAACGAGGGAACGGAGAATAGCCTCTATTACCTCAGTCGCATGCTCCTCGATGCGGATGTCAGATATTCCCCCATTGAGAAGAGCTGCCTGGCGCTCGTATTTGCCGTACAGAAATTACGGCACTACTTGCAGCACCATGAGGTACAGTTGGTTTCTCGGGTAGACCCGTTGAAATATATCCTGAGCCGGCCTATGTTGACTGGCCATCTAGCGCGGTGGGCTGTGATTCTCCAGCAGTTCGACATCAGGTATGTGTCTCAGAAGTCCATCAAAGGGCAAGCATTGGCAGACTTTCTGGCTGCTCACCCAACCTCCGCGGATCAGCCGGTGGATCTAGGCTTTCCTGATGAGGTCATCCTCTCGGTCGATAGAGCCGGTTCATGCTGGCAGATGCACTTTGACGGTTCCTCCCGGAGCCCCACCGGTAGAAGGCTCGATAATCCTAAGCTCAACAGAGTGGGCTTGGGTTTCGTCTTCATCACCCCGGAGCAAGCCGTGCTACCATACTCTTTCCTGTTGTCAGAGGGTTGTACCAACAATGAGGCGGAATACCATGCCCTCATCACCGGCCTCGAGTTGGCTCTCGAGATCGACGTGCCCCATCTGTGCGTGAAAGGGGATTCCGAGCTGGTTGTTAAGCAGATCAATGGCGACTATGTTGTCAGGAAGCCGGAACTTGTGCCATTGCTGGAGTGCACCCTCCTTCTGATGGCCCGGTTCCCTTCTCGGCCAGAAATTGTCCATATTCCCCGGTCGCAGAACGGTCGAGCAGATGCTTTGGCCAGCCTTGCTGCGTCACTTGCAGAGCCTGAACAGGATAACCTGATCGTCCGCATGACGCACCGCAGGCTCATCGCTCCCGTTATCCCGGAGGGAGATCGCGGCCCGTCGGTAAGTAATCTCACCACGGTTGCCCCCGTGCCCGGAGCCCCGAGTACCCCAGATATGGCAGTCGAATCAGCCCCTGATTGGAGGACGCCTTTGGTTGAGTACCTCCAACATGGCATTCTCCCATCGGATCGGGCCGAGCGCGAGCGAGTTCGACGTCGCGCATCGCAGTTTGTCCTCCAGAGTAGTCCCAGCCTGGAGCAGATCCTCTACAGACATGGATTCGATGGTGTTCTCCTCCGTTGCCTTCAGGGAGTTGAGATCCCACGAGTCATGCAAGAGGTTCATGCTGGTTCATGCGGTGCCCATCAAACTGGGCCGAAGCTGTCCCACCAGATTCGGAGGTTGGGATACTTCTGGACCTCCATGATCCATGACTGCATCGAGTATGCCAGGAGGTGCCATGCGTGCCAGGTTCATGCGAACTTTGTGCATCGGCCGCCGGAGCCTCTCCATACCACCAGGTATTCTTGGCCCTTTGCAGTCTGGTGGATGGGCGTCGTGGGACCGTACCCGCCGGCGACGGCTCGCCAGTGTCGGTTCATTCTGACCGCCACGGACTTCTTCTCCAAATGGGCAGAGGCGATTCCGCTCAGAGAGGTCAAATCCTGTTCGATCGCTGACTTCGTGACCTCCAACATCATTCATCGATTTGGAGTGCCTCATTCTATCCTCACGGATAACGGAGCCAATTTCCGAGCAACCGAGTTGAAGAAGTTGTACGCTAAGTATAACATTCGCTCGAACCATACATCTCGCTATCATGCGCAGGAAAATGGACAGATCGAGGCGTTTAACAAAACCCTCTCTAACATTCTGCAAAAAATGGTTGTTCAGAACAAGAAGAGTTGGCCGGACAAGCTCCCCAACGCCCTCTGGGCTTATCGTACGACGACTCGCAATTCCACCCAGATGACCCCTTATTCCCTGGTGTATGGAGTTGAGGCCGTCCTGCCCATCGAGATCCAGTTACCGTCCTTGCGCATTGCGGTCTACGACCAGCAAGCGCCGGACAGAGCTGTTGAAGCCCGTCTAGTCGAGTTGGAAGCACTGGATGAGAATAGACTTCGCGCCTTGCACAACTTGGAGAGGCATCAAAGCAGAATGGCTCGAGCTTTCAATAAGAAGGTTCGCCTCCGCTCCTTCCTGCAGGGTGACCTAGTGCTAGCCCTAAGAGCGCCAATGATCCCCGGCAGGAAGCCACCCAAGTTGGAGCCCAAGTGGGAGGGACCTCTTGTCGTCCACAAAGTTTATCCTAATGGTGTGTACTCCCTAGAGACTATGGATGGTGAGCGTGTCACTCCTCCCACCAACGCTAGGTTCCTCAAGCAGTACTTTGTCTGAGTGTACCACGTCCCGCACGACGTTAAACTGCATACGTCCAAGCTGCACGACGTTAAACTGCCTAGCATATCGTCCGCGCTGCATGACGTTAAACTGCCAAGTGTTTCGTCCAACATGACGTTAAACTGTACCTCGTCCAAGCTACAAGACGTTAAACTGTTTGGCATTCGTCCAACACGACGTTAAACTGTACCACGTCCGAGATACAAGACGTTAAACTGTTCAGCATACGTCCAGCATGACGTTAAACTTCCCCTCAAGAACTACGTGTGGCTTGATTCCCATCCTCATGGGATACGTAGGACCGCCTGAACATTCATGTTTCAGGACCAGCCCCATCGTTCGGGAATTTCCATCCCACCTCGGGCCCTTGGCCCAGTTGCCTCTGGGTATGTGGCGTATGGTGTGGACACTGGGCTACGCCCCCATTCACGTCGGTTTGCTCGCCACGCTGTACGCACCCCACGTTTGGGGATGCCTTCTGCTCCCCCCTTTTCTTTCTCTTTTCGTCCTGCATGACGTTAAACTGCACTTCAAGAACTACGTGCGGCTTGATTCCCATCTTTATGGGATACATAGGACCGCCTGGACGCTTGTGTCTCAGGTCCAGCCCCGTCTCTTGGTTGATCACGGGGATCTGCTGTCTTTTGGTTGCTCTCAGGGTGAGTCCTCCGACCCTTTCCGGTGATCTGTTAACATGTTTTGGGTACTTTGGTCTATGACCCGTAGTGTCGGATGCAATCCCGGCAAGTCCTGTGTTGTTTGTCGGGCCGCGCGCTTCCTCTTGTTTGAGCCTTCACTCAAAGGGATCCTCGTTAGCGGTTTGGGTACGATGCCTCAGTGATCTCCTACCGCTCCGGGTCGATTTACCGGCGGGTCTTGGGCCGCAAATCGATATGAATCCTGCGATTGAGCGGTTGATGCTCGTTTGCTTGCCCCGTTCTAGGCTGACGCGATCGGATGTTGTGTTGCAAATATGGTCAGCAACATCCTTGATCGCCATGTCGGCTCTGTTAGGCTCCGAACATTGGTTGTGCGGTCCTCATCACACTCCGCCTTTGTGCGTTGTAGTGGAATCTCGACACTCTCTTCACACTGACCTTCAGTACACCTTTACACGTTAGGCAGACCAACCAGGGTAATGGTGTCTGTCGAGGCTCCCACGATCTGAGCACCAAGGATATACACTGGTGTCCTCCCTAAGGGCCATGTGTAGCTGGACCCTCGTCCCCATAAGGAGGAAGGAGTCGCCCGAACAATCGCGTTTTGGGCCCAGTATATCTGGAGGCTAGCATCTCTGCCCCTCGGGTGATGGACATACGCAGGCCCCTATCCCAGGATCCTTCTCCTGGAATCGTGCGTGACCGCAGGGCTGGGTATGTTCCCGCCTCCGCTGAGTCCGCCGTATCGCGATAAGCGGATTCCTCCATGGTCCGAACCACACGACCTTAAACTGTGTTGTCTGGTCCTACCACACGACCGTAAACTGTGATCGTCTTGGCTGCCCGACGAGAAGCGGCACTGCATCGTGATGTTTTCCTCAGGGGACACTCACGTTGGGCGCTGGTTAATAACCACGCCATTCATCAATTCCTTTCATGGCCTGATTATTGTGGCGATGCCAGGGATTCCTTAATCACGGGCATGTCGCTGCACAAAGAAAAACCATCCACCTTTAAGGACAAAGAAGAAATATCAAATACCGCTTCTTCTGTGTGTGAGGGTCAGACCCGCACCCTTCCCCGCGCTGGTGCCCGATTGTGTTGCGCCGCGCTTCAAGAACTACGTATGGCTTGATTCCCATCCTTATGGGATACGTAGGAACGCCCGGATGTTTGAAACTTCGGGTCTATCCCCACCTCTTAAAGATTCCCCCCTTCTCTAGGGAATCCGCCGCCTTCATGCCACCCTCAAGGCGTGTCCCTCGACCCCTTGCAGTGGTCCACTGGTGTCAAGAGTACTCTGGTTTATTGCCAAGAGGGTCAGGTTCAGCTTGGTCAGGTTCCTTCCATTTTCAGGCTCCGTGCTCCCTTTCATTCGGACCCATCGCTTACGCCATGGGTGGAGCCCCCGTGAACGGTTTGGACACAATGCCTCAGTGCTCTCCCACCGACTCGGACTGGTGCCCCCAATGGCCTCGGGCAGCAAATCGATATGAATCCTGTGATTGAGCGGTCGATGCTCGTTTGCTGCCTCATTCCATCAACGGTTAGTTCGATATTGATGCTGCTTTTCCGCCACGGTCGGCAGTACTCCCATATCGTTACGCCGGTGCCCCCAGTCCTTGAGTGAATGGCCGCATGATTCACATTACGTTTTCCACCCCCCCATTCTGACCAGGCAAAATCTCGACACTCTTGACACTATCCCTCAGTGCATCTTCGCATATCCGGGGGATAGGACCACGATGCGGCGTACTTTGAGGTTCCTATGGTCCGAGCTCTAAGACCTTAAACTAAGATCTACCCTTATGGTCCGAGCTCTAAGACCTTAAAATAAGATCTACCTCTATGGTCCGAGCTCTAAGACCTTAAACTAAGATCTACCCCTATGGTCCGAGATCTAAGACCTTAAACTAAGATCTCCCCAAATGGGGTTCTGCGTCCTGCATGACGTTAAACTGCACTTTCAGAACTACGTGTGGCTTGATCTCCAGCCTGATGGAGTACGTAAGAACTCCCGGGCATTCCGACTCGGGTCCAGCCTCAGGGATCGCTAAGTCCCGCCCCTCCTCGTCGCCGGCCGTCTGGCCTGACTTCGGGTAGAGTGGTGCAGTTGTGATATTCTCCCCGATTCAGCTCGGGATGCCCCATCGCAATGATGGGAAGCGACAGTTTCCTCGTCAAATAGGTTCTGTCTAAGAATTGGGGTGATTCACGGCCAGATTAGTGCATCCTCCTAATACGCTTTCCCCACGGTGGCGCAATTTTGAGAGCATTGGATTCTATCTGAACAAATCGTCACTTCGCCCCACGCTTCGCACGCCCTGTTGATCTGGATTTCCACCCTTGCGCCTGAAGGAACCCCCAAAGCGACATTGATGATGACATGTGATCCGCCTCCTTCAATATGGATGATGACCTTCGGTCCGTCTATCGCAGTAGTATGGTCGATTGATCCATTGTCCGCTTGCCGTCTTGGGCATTTCCTGGAAGGCCAACCGTTGTGGATTTCTGAATTCGGGACACGCGATTCACCCTTTCTCATTTCCCTATGTTCGGATAAAATCTCAACGCCCCTAGCATTGTCCCGCTCGTGTGTCGGAACAAGTTGGGGGGATGATACATTGATTAGGTCTGAGGTCTCCTTTCCTAGGAATTACCTCCCTCTTTTCTTTAGAAATCCAGGCCCAATTGTGGATGCCTGAAGCTTGGTTAACGCTCCCGCGATACAATGGATTGTGGTTGAGCATGTTAAGCCAAAAGATGCAGATAAATATGGTGATTCATTCAAGTGGATCGAAATATTGAGTAGCGGAAGCAAATGTTCTGGGAATGGCAAAAAACAAAGCCCCTAGGGATTAGCGTGCTGGATAAGTCTTTCTAACGCCGCTACCCTTTGGCTGGCGGCCTCCAGAGCTGCTTCTCGCTCTCTGCGTGCCCTCTCCTCGTCGGCGGTCGTAGCACGCAGTTCGTCGATTCTGGCCTGTGCACGCTCCCGCTCGACTTGAATTGTGACCATTTGTTGGCCCGCCTCTGTCAGCTGTACCTGGGCGTCAACCAGCTGGGCTGCTAGTTGCTCCACAAGCTCGGTGCACGTTGCGACGAAGGCCTCCTTCTCTGCCGCCTGCCCTTCGAGACACCGGACTTCCTGCTCCGCCACGAGGAGCGCCCGCGTGCTCTCCGACATGTCCCGACATTGTGCGACGTCGGCACGCTGGCGGCTCTCGCGCATCTTTTCGGCCATGAAATCACGGACCGTCAGATGGAGGCGTTGAGCATCAGCTCCCCCGGCACACAGGAAGCGCAGCCAGGTTTGGAGCGATCCCATGCGCCCCAGCCACTCCGATGGGTCTCGCTTGAGGAAGGGCTGGATGCACTTCCACCCCCTTCGGCGTGCTATCCGGCTCTCCTCGACCGCCTCCGCGTCTGAGTCATCCATCTCCTCGGGGTCGGCAGCCGGGTAGGAAGGGAAGGCAGCCATCAGGTCTGCTGCAGGGTCCGCCCCTGGGATGTCCTCACGGGGGATAGGTTCCCCAACATCTGGGCGACCTTCATCTCCCGCCCCAGCGGCGTTGACACCCTCGTCAGCCCCCAACCTCTCTCCGACGGCAGCACTGCCGACGTCCGTAGCCCCCTGATCAGCAGTTGGTGGGGCCGGCTCGGTTTGGGAAGTCTGTTCCGGAGCAGGCGGCATGTCTGCCACCGGTCCACTCGTAGATGGCCTGGGTTCGGTAGCCCGACGGGCCTCCAGTCCTGAGATCACTGCGCAGAGCATGCCGTGGTTAGTTACGGATCGTCAACGGCAAGCACCAGCAGTAAAGTAAGGAGACTTACGGGAGTTTAGAGCGTCATCTTCCGCTATCCCGGCCGCCGCAGGAGCAATTGCAGCAGGGGACCCCTCAGCGCTTGTCAGTTCAATGATGGGTGTCTGGCCCCCGCCTTGTCCTGCTGGCGCCTCTCCTACTCCCGCTGAGGACGCCTGACCAACATCCGTGTGCTCTTGAGAAAGGTGGAGAAATGAGTTAGAAGCTGCATAAGAGAATGGATGAAGCAGGTTGAGTAGGGATAGAAGCGGACCTCGAGGAGCTCAGTGACATCAACATTGTCAGAGCCGGCCACCTCGCCGCTCTCCCGCGGGCTCCCCCGATGGGACCTTCCCTCGGAGCCTTCATCCTCCCCCGTCTCCTCCTCTTCCTTGGAGTCGTTACTGTCATCTTCTTCTGGTGGCATCTGTTCTGGAGCGGGTTCTAGACCAAGCATCACCTTCACCAGAAGGGATGGCTCCGCACGCTGACCACGTTGGCACGCGTACTCGTCCATGGCCATCAGATACGCATACTTCCGGTTAAAGTCCACCCTGTCGGCGATCTGGAGGCGCCCGACCTCTGGCAGATAGATTCCTTCTCTGAGTATCTTTCGCCAGATGACGTCGGTCCCCAGTGACTGTCGCAGGGTCATCCAGGCCGTCCACAGCGCCGGGAAGACTGCATTGTGGGAGGGTTCGAGCAGACGCCTTACCTGATTCCCGGGCCGCTCTTCGACCACCGCAGGCGCCCCCTCTCTGGGCGCCGAGGTCGTAGCGGCAGCCTGCGATGTACCCGCCGCCGAAGTCCCTGCTCGCGCCGGCTCCGCTGCTTGGCGCGCCTCCGTTCTTCCCCGTGTGGCGGCGCCTCGCCTCCTTCCTTGACGCCCGGTCTCCGCACGAGTGACCTCGAGCCGCCGAACTGGCTTCCGTAGAAGCCCCTCGGGGTACGCGATGGCCCAGTGTTTGGCGTACTCGGTTGCCAAGCCTGCGTCAACCCCGGTAGGAGGGAGAGTGATGACGTCGCCAGAGCCAAAGGCGGCGAACATCAGCCACATCTGGCGAAGGACGCCAGGGTTCGTTTCCTCCCGGACAGCAGTGAATACCCTCTTCGGCATCTGTTGAAGGCACCCGAACTGCCTGGCGAAACGGGTTGGCACGTAAGGCTCGCAGATCACCTTCCCGTCGATCCGAGCCACGAGCACCCCGCCCCGCATGTTCAGGAAGTACTCGTGCTGCTCCAGCGGACCCTGCCCGTTGTCGATCATTTGGCCAATGGGAGTGGGGAACGGGCTGAAGTTGAAATTGGCATGATTGCCAATCCGAATCCTCACGCCCTCCTCACTTAGGGTCATCAGAGCGACCCCCGCAATGTTCAGCAGGGAGGGTCGCAGGCCGTTGCCCGGAGGAATGATGGCGTTCGGAAACGTGTACCCACCAAGGTGAGCAGCCACCCAGCCGTGGAAGAATTGGAAGGGCCCACAGATCCTTCGTGGCGACCCCCCTCGTGAGATGCGTCCCAGGATGGCATACAGCTTCGCCAACACTGGGACCCCGAGGTTGTATCTTTTGTTGGTGGCCATAGCGCCCGCCATCGCTAGTGTCACCGGGCGAACGCCCATTCTCGCGTCCCACACTGGCAGGAGCCACCCACTCAGAAAGGCGGCCAGGAACACCAAGTACCGGACATTTGGGTCCCGGGCCTCGATGACGCGGTACCCCCATGAGCGGTAGTCGCCCATCTCCAGGACCCGCCAGTACGACCCGTTCCGGCTCCTCTGAGCCGCGGTCGAGCACCGCTTCCCCCTGCCTGGCATCTTGACCGCCGGGTCATGCTCCAAGAACTGGCCGAACCACTCCTTGTAGGCTATGTCCTTATGGAAGTCCTTGATCCCGAGCCGCTGCGTAGCCAGGTCAAGCAGATGCCAGGTCAGAATGGGAGTCTGTGACCTGTCTTCCCAGGTGTTCTTCGGTGGAAGGAACTCATCGTACTGGTAACCCTCCAGCGGGATACCTCCGATGCAGTGGATGTCCCAGAGAACGATACCGACCTCCCCATTGTGAAGGTGGAAGGTGTTGGTATCCGGGGACCAGCGGGTGAACAGCTCCGGCCCGAGCTCGGACTGCTGGTAGAAGTGGAACTGCGACGTCCACACCGCCTCAAACAGGCCGATGTACCACAGCTCCTCCGCGAAGTGATCGCAAGTGTGGCGTACCCAGAACGCCCAGGCCCACTCACTGGTGAAATTGCCCCCAGACCGCAAGTCCCAGTCCTTCAGCCAGCCCTTGGTGTCGTCGGTGACACTCTGGCGATATATGCTCGAGTAGAGGGCTGGAGAGTTCTCCGCAGTAGGCTCACTTCCGACGATGGTTCGCGTCCTCGGGTTCAGGACATAGACATCCAAGTGCCTGGTCTCCCTGGCAGGATGCCCATTGTTGGTGATGTTATAGCGGAGAAGCTCGTCCTCCCGGGTCACCCAGGTCCGTGGCGCATCAACCTCGAACCCTGGCACCGGAACCTCATCTAGGATGCCGAAGTTCCAGAGCGGCAGGTTGTCCGACAGTGGATATGTCTTATGGGCCGGCGTCAGCAAGTCGAACAAGGATTGATTGTTGGAAACAATCTCCTTGGCTCCGTAGACCTCCTCGTTCGTCGCCATCTCAGCTCTGCGAGTGGCGGCATCCCCCTCATTTCCTTGATTCGCAGCCATCTCAGAAGCTCCAGGAGTCGTGCGGGTTAAGGGATGAAGCGTGCGGAATCTGACGAGGCTGGCAGAGAAGTTTGAGGGTTGGCGCGCAATCCTAGTGGACGGCGTGCAATCGTGAAGTCCGTCGCGTAAAACCCCGGGTGTTCGCGCAAAAGCAGGCCGAATTCCGGACAGGTTTGCGCGACGAGCGGGCGAATTCCGCGCCGGAAAAGGCAATTTCGCGCACGAGAGCTTAGAGGCTTATCGCGCGGAAGGCCAGTGTATGGTGCGGGGGACCCAGGGCCCCTATTTATAGGCGAGGCCGGGGTCCGCGCTGCGCGGAAAGCGCTTTGCGCGACCGCAGCGGCGAATTTCGCGCTCAACGCCCTTTTTTGCGCGCCACAGTCCCGCGCCGCCCAGGACTTAGGCATTCCGGCGTCTCCCTCGGAACCCGATCGTTGCGACCTCTCGCCGATCAGATTCCGAGGGGGGGATTTTGTAGACGCCGGAAAAGTCCGTTGCTCCTCAAACGAAGCTCCGGATGCGGAAAGCGAGGTCGTATTTGGAGTCGGAAGCATGTTTCGGAGGGCCCGGAGGCCTTGCGCGGAATTTTGGAGGCCCGCGCGCAAAGTTGATGAGCCGCGCGCAAACCTCCCGGGATACGCGCAATACGCTGGGCCGGCGCGCAATTTTGCGCGCCAGTGGCCCGCGCGGCTCCCCTTGCGCGCCGGGCCCGATTCCGCGCCCGCGAAGAGAATTTCGCGCCCGCGGCCGGGATTCCGCGCCAGGGGTTGCCTATAAATATAAGGCGACCCCCGACGTTTTGAAGGTTTCCAGAATTCGGAAGGTCTCTCGTGCGCGCAATCCAACCCCTTCCGCGCGCAATGCCGATCTTCAGGTAACCTCTTTTCTTTCGCGCAATCAGGCCTCGGGGTTCGCCTTCGCGTGCAATCCCTTGGGCTCCTGTCCTTTGAATAATTCTTCACCCTAAGGCCTTCGCGCGCAAAAGAAGCCTCTTGCGCGCAATTGCCCCCGGGGTGCGCGCAATCCGGTCCGATTGCGCGCACCCCCCCCCCTTTTCAAAGTGGCCATTCAATTAAAGAATGAGTTGTTGCCCCCGCGCGCTATCCGAAGCCCGGTGCGCGCAATACCTACCTTCCGCGCGCAAAGCGCTGGCCCAATTGCGCGCCAGCCCGTCCATTTGCGCGCCGGCCCGCAGTATTGCGCGCAAAGCTCCTCTTTTGCGTGAAAACCGCCAGGGTCGCCCCCTTTGACCCCCTTTGGGTACCCGCCTGCGTGGCGCCCGATGACCCTCATCCCGGGTGCCCGCACCGTGCGTCATCTTCCCGTGCAGCCCCCCTTAGGCTTGCGCGAAGTGACACGGGCCTATCGGCGGCTTCAACGTCCCGCACGACGTTAAACTGCATTCGTCCCAGCTACAAGACGTTAAACCGTACGCTATTCGTCCTGCATGACGCTAAACTGCACCACGTCCTGCATGACGTTAAACTGCATACATCCAAGCTGCATGACGTTAAACTGCCAAGCATCCTCGTCCGCGCTGCAAGACGTTAAACTGCCAAGCATCTTCGTCCTCAACACACGACGTTAAACTGTACTTCGTCCGGCAAGACGTTAAACCATCCGCTTCGTCCTCAACACACGACGTTAAACTGTACTTTGTCCGGCAAGACGTTAAACCGTCTGCTTCACCCGATCCCGTGCCGCGCACGCAGGGTCCTCCCGGTTTGGATGTGGCCCCCACCCGCTCGTCTCTGCAGGGATGTCGGGATTGGAGTGGCCTTCACCCACGGGGGTATAGTGTTACAAACAGAACGAACTACGTGGACTTTGATCTCTGTCTTCTAAACAGGGTACGTAGGAAGCCTCTCCGAGGTTCAAGCCCGCCACCTGGTCGTCCCGGTCGCATTTACGTCAGTTCGTCCATCAGTGGACCCCCCCTGGGTTCACACTTGCGTCGATTCACCTATGAATCCGCTCTGTGGGGGACTGCACGTGTGTATCTCCATTGTGCTTCCCCACCGCCTCGATCTCCTTGTGAGTCGGCTTGCCAGTGTCCAGCATGACGTGAAACTGTGATCCACCCGGCCGTTCCATCCCCCTCTGTGCGAGGTGGTTCGGTTCAATCCTCCATCCGGTGTCCTCGATCTCCTTGTGAGTCGGCTTGCCAGCGTCCAGCATGACGTGAAACTGTGATCCACCCGGCCGTTCCATCCCCCTCTGTGCGAGGTGGTTCGGTTCAATCCTCCATCCGTCGGCCTCGATCTCTCTGTGAGTCGGCTTGCCAGCGTCCAGCATGACGTGAAACTGTGATCCACCCGGCCG
Organism: Viscum album; assembly: GCA_963277665.1. Lineage (NCBI taxonomy): Eukaryota > Viridiplantae > Streptophyta > Magnoliopsida > Santalales > Viscaceae > Viscum > Viscum album. The sequence goes on from OY728135.1 coordinate 21,651,654, forward strand.
TTCCATCCCCCTCTGTGCGAGGTGGTTCAGTTCAATCCTCCATCCGGCGGCCTCGATCTCTCTGTGAGTCGGCTTGCCAACGTCCAGCATGACGTGAAACTGTGATCCACCCGGCCGTTCCATCCCCCTCTGTGCGAGGTGGTTCGGTTCAATCCTCCATCCGGCGGCCTCGATCTCTCTGTGAGTCGGCTTGCCAGCGTCCAGCATGACGTGAAACTGTGATCCACCCGGCCGTTCCATCCCCCTCTGTGCGAGGTGGTTCGGTTCAATCCTCCATCCGGCGGCCTCGATCTCTCTGTGAGTCGGCTTGCCAACGTCCGGCATGACGTGAAACTGTGATCCACTCGGCCGTTCCATCCCCCTCTGTGCGAGGTGGTTCGGTTCAATCCTCCGCCCGGCGGCCTCGACCCCTTCGTGAGTCGGCTTTCCGACGTCCAGCATGACGTTAAACTGTATATCCGAACTACGCCGACTTTGATCCGCGCTAACGCGCGGTACGTAGGAAGCCCCTACGGGGTCCAAGCTCTTCACTCCATCATCCACCCTGATCCTTACCCGGGCCGCCAAATCCTGGTGCGGTCATGCCATTTCATTCCACTCCACTTCACTCGGGAAGCCGCCCATGTGCTGGCCCCAGCGTCGGAGGTTCCCCGCAAGGGGTTCTGTCATCCGATCCACTCCTCGTGTTGATCATTCCGATGCCGTCCCCGCTGGATGTTAAACTCGCGGCATACCCCGTGTTAAACATGGGAAGCTGAGGAAAACCTCAGGTGACGCAGTTCCCCGCACCCAGTGCGGGATGCCTCAGGCCATCACGCCTTCGAGAAGCCCTGATTAGGGACGGAAGGCAGACATGCAGAGTCGCAGTGTCAAGACACGCCCCCAACACCCAGAGCCACCCGGTCTCCTCACCACAGGTTGCTGCCCCGACCGGACTCCTTGGAGCGTCCGGGCGGAAGCATCGTAATTAACCGGTGTCCATGGAGACATGGCGCCGGGAACGAGATTCACGAACATTCTTAAATCTATGAGGGAGACCCGGATTAGGCGACGAGTTCCGAGGAGACGTCCACGGAAGGAGGAGCCGACATCCCATCATCCCGGTTTCGATCAAGGAGCAGACGCCCCTGAATAAGGGACGGATGCCGCCCGCCCTTGGAAAGCGGGACTGCGGGACCACAAGCCGCGTGCGCCCATCCCCTCGGGTCGACGGGTGCACGCGCGAACGCGTCCTGGCGGAACAGCGTAACCCGACGCACATCTGCACCGAAACATTGAGCTCCTATAACTCTAGGGTAGCCATCTTATAAGGCGTAATGGACACTGTTTTCACTCTTGGCATAAGCTTGATAAGAAATTTCCACCTCTCACTCCAGAGGTAAACCTGAAAAGCCCTCTGGAAAGACGTTCCAGAAATGTTCCACCACTGGAGGAAAGTCAATCTAAGAAGTCCCCTGGTCATCCAGATATAGAATAGAAATATGAGCTGTAACTCTTCCCAACCCATAATGGTCGGGTCCTGCTCTGCTCGCCTGGACATCCCATTTACCCCTATAAAGAAACGATCTGCCCTATGGTGATGTGAAACTCACCCTACGGCGATATCAATCGACATTTTTTTAGAAGGGAACTAACCATTCCATTATGAGAATGATGTCATAGCCAATTATCTCTAGGACATAGAGATCCTAAGAGAAGTGACACCCACCATCCTCTAGAGGGAACTCCTTTCACTGATGTACACTAACCGGTCTTATCCCCAATGGAGTGTCTAAAGTCAAGATATCTGTAGATGAAAAGATAGAGATCCCAAGGCTCTCCATAACAGAAATAGATATAAAGATATGGGAAGCCCCAGTGTCGAAAAGAGCAGAATCTAAAACTGAGGCAACTAAGATCGTTCCTTGAACTGTAGAAGTTCTGGGATCCTTCTCTTGGTGGGTCTGATCCACTACAATAGTCCGGCCTATACTGCAGCCCTATGACCCTGCCTGACCACTCTAGGCTGGTCCACCCTGCTGTCGCTAAATATCTGGTGACTAACTACCACATCAGCAAACTCCACCTCATCCTGAATGGCAGAAAGAACTCCAGTTCTAAGACTGATGAGAAAATGAGGGCGCTGCTCTTGAACGCAGAGTCATAAAAGAACCCATGTCACTAGATACTGGTAAGAAGATCTGACATAAACGCTGAAGATTCCTCATCTTGCCGCAAGGTCGGCACTCCACTGGGTCTCTCATGAAATGTGGCATCGTATGCTCACTCTTTCGACACTGGTAGCACACTACCTAGATACCAGAAGAAGTGTCTTTCCTCCATGGATCACCATGTGAAGACCCCCTTTGGCACTTCCTACTATCAAAAGGAGGAATACTAACTCTGGATGTCGAACCACCTTGGCTCGCAACTCCAGAATCGCTTATATTTTACTCCGTGATCAGTGCCTTGTTAGCGATAGATGTGATGTAAGTCAGACGTAAACTATTCACCTGATATCGGATGTTGTGACTCAGACCGTCCTCAAACTTCCTTTCCATTAATAAATCATCACCTCCTGGAAAAGGCATAAAGAGTTGAAGCTTTGGAAAGCAATAAAAATACACCATAACAGAAAGAGTACCCTTCTCTAAAATCATAAACTCTCAGGCTCGATCGACCCTCAATGTATCTAGAAAAAATTAGTCGTAGAATGAATTCATGAACTCATCCCACACCATAACCTATTGACTTCCCACCTATGAGATCACATCCCACCATCTCTTGGCGGAATCCCAAAGGATATAGGTAGTGAGCTTGACCCTACGCTCTGGAGGTGTCTCCAGATGCTCGATGATAGAAAGCATGGATTTTATCCATGACTCTGTAGCATGAGGTACTACTTCCCTTGTGAAGGTGGGAGGATGCTGCTACTACTGGAAAACCCGCATCAAATCTACCATATAAGGGGAAGGATGCGGTACTCTTAGAAAGGTCTGCATGAACCTCATAAATCCCTCTATGAACTGTGCGTCGGCACCTGTGTCCGGAATGATAGCTGGTGCCAAGACTGGCACAATTGAAAGATCTGTAGGTAGTCCCTGATCAGTCATGTTTGGTGTCAGATCGTTTCCCGTTAATTGGCGTACAACCGGAGGACGTCTCGGTGGCATTAATCTGCAAGGTCAACCTCACACCTTAGATCAATATTTTCAAGGGCTGAAAACTAGAAGAAACGGAGGGAACATGAGAAAGAAATCATTAAAGTCTTTTTTCAAAACAAGGATACATGGAGTGTATACTTGACTACACGGCGCGTTCTTATAATCCATTCACATGGGCGTGTACTTCTGTCAACCCAGGTTGTGTAACCCCCCCCCCCCATACATAGAGTGTTGTCCTTACAAATGGAATGTAATTTAAACCTCTTCCCTTGCCTGAGTTCCCTTACATGGATAGGGAACACGGTTCTCATAGAACAAGAATACACAATGTTTTAGTGCCAGACACGGCGTGAACCTGACAAGCTTCACCGACCCGTGTTGTTAGAGACACGGCCGGATACACTGCTCACACTACACGGCGTGTTCCAGATGGAAACAGCGTGTACTAGGAAGATTTTTCTGACCCATGTTGTTAGTGACATGGCTGGATTCCAAGGATTACACTACACGACGTGTTTAAGACGGACATAGTGTGAATTAGAGAAGACTCAACCAACACGTGTTGGTAGTGACACGAATGCCTACATGCTTCTACCACACATCATGTACATCCAGTACACAGCATGTCCTACCAAGGATTCCAAACCCTGTTTCCATGCCAACACAGTCTGTTACACGGTGAGAGACTAAATGACATGTGCATGAGGTACACAGCGTGTACTCAATAAAAAAAGTTTTTTTCTGTACAGAAGAACACATGGCGTGTACTCATCATTACACGACGTGTATTCTGTGTTTTTACGGACAGTAAACCTCATAAACAACTCTAGAGCCTAGAAAAACACTGAAATGATCATTTAAGTGCCAAATTCTGATCCATGAGGTCCCATACTCCAAGAAAATCAAATCATGGCATCTCACACATGTCATAAACAAGCATAATAGATCAATTATCAACCAAATTCTGATCCATGAGGGCATATAACACCTCAAGAACCAATGTTTGAATCCATTCAAACAAAACCTTACACCATCCAATACCCTATCAAATAGTGGGCATTTTTATCAAGTAATATATCATAACAACATGCATATCTAGAACAGCATCTATCAAAACAACATGCAATTGCTAATGCACCCTAAATGGCATGGTAAGAATGAAAGACATGGGATTTCTAGCAAGTGCCTATATGTTTCATGAGATGGAATACCCTGATCTCATCCTGTTTCAACAGAAATAGAACCTCAATAACATCAACTATCACATCACAAAACATGTGAATCACCTAATGGTGAAAATCAAATCAACTGTAAAATTTCAAAACCAGAAAAATTACAATCAACGTGGTAGATTAGCTTTTCCATGTACATGGGTTAGCTACACCCAGGCATAACTTATTACTAAGTACCAATTATTTCTTATCCCTATCTATAGGATCCAAATAGTAATTCAATATAAAAGAATTCCTCTAATACCACTTTATAACATCCTTGTTCTGAAAGTTTCCTAAAGACGCCTCGTACCCGGTTAGTCACATGGCCTCAAGCGCATTTCCTTGAATGTCAGAGGCTGCCGACTAGCAGCGAGGGCCTTGGGTGTGATAGTGGGGAAACTATTCTGTCATAGGCATAGTAACACACCACAAGTAAAAAATATAAAATAGCGGAAGAAATATTAATGCCAAAAAACAAAAAATATTGGAAGACTGAAAAAATAAATAGCTATAGCACATATATAAAAAATGATGCTTCATACATATGTCTAAGAAAGTAGTCAAAAAATCTCAATCCTAGAATACAAAACAATAGTTAAACCAAGTACAAAAGAAAACAGATAAACAACTCCTCAGCATCACAAGCCTCACCTTGGTCCCATGCTCTCCAGCTCCACAGCAGTCATGTACCTGAAGTAGAAGGGTGCTTGACCTTATCTATACCTGCAGTAATATAATCTGATTGAGCCTAAAAGCATAGCCCAAATAAGGTGTGAGAATAAATCCCAGTAGGAAACCACCATAATATTTTTTCCTAACAGTTAGTGAATATATGGAAGGTAATGAGCAAAGGTAGCAGGAAACTAGGAAGTACTCAGTTGTAACCAATATATAGTTTCAATGCGTTAAATTCATATATCATGAAACACCTAATTAATGAAGGAAAACTCAAACAGGTAACCCTCTGGGAAGTACTCATAGCCTATCACCTCTGGTCCAACCTCGTATAACAAGAAAGCAGCTAAACACAAAAGGTAACCCTCTAGGAAGTACTCATGGCCTATCCTGTCCAGTCCTACCTTGCAGCACAAGCAACCTTCTGAGTAGCACACATAGTCTCACCCCTCGGGTTTAACTCTAGAATAGACTCTCTGAGGAAGCACTCACTGTCAATTCCAGTATCATATCGATAACTAAAGGTGCTATGGGGAAGCACTTATGTTACATTCCCCCTATGGCCTACGTCAAGGAACTACAGAAACTCTGAGAAAGCACTTACATCAATTTCCCCTGTGGTCTGGCATCGTAAAAGTAAAAAGACACTCTGGAGAAGCCCTTATGTCCATTCTCTCTATGGTCCACTACACCAGATTCTCACTGTCTTGTGTATGTCATGCAAGCATAGGAACACGTATCGGCCAAAGTAAACCTCAATAACTACTTGGCTAAAGAGTATATAGCATAACGGCATGTCAAAGAAACAGTCACACCATCTTACAATACTAGGCATGTTATGTAAAAAAGCGATCTTAATAGGCTAAGCAAGACTAAATAGTCATAAACATCATTCATGGGAAAACCCCTTCAAAAGAATAGAAATTTAACCCTATTCACATTCAATTAACCTCTACTCAAGAATACAAGCATAGTTGGAAAATAATAAGGCTAAAATAGAAAACATGCAATACCCTGTTCAAGGGTATTGGGAACCTTTGCACATATAACTCAAATAATTTCAACGGAAAGGCACAAACCACCTACCTCGGTGTTGTGGGATCAATATAAGTGATCCTTAATCCTTGAATCACCCAATTACACTGTGGATCTACAAAAACATCTAAAATGTTCTATCAAAGATAACTATTGAAAGCGAAAGAATCAGGAAATGAAGCTCTAGAAGAAGGAAGAGCTTACCAAGGTGATCCCAATTCAATCGACATCGGTTGATTTGCAGAACGGTTGCTCGATCGGGGGATCAGGGAAGAAACTTGGTTGTACGGGCACTCTCAGATGAAGAAGGCGAAGAAGAAGGTGTTTCTGTCGATAAAACACAACCCCCGTCCATTTAATAAAAAAGATGAAGTACATGGTGTGTAATTGACTTCACCGGCCCCCACATTAGGCAGTCTCCAGGTCACCACCCACGGCCGTGTGCATTGCCACTACACAGCCAGCACCCGGCTACCCAAGTAACCGAGTACACGACGTGTACTCATAAATTACATGGAATGTATTTAAAAAATTTCCAGAAACACCTCTTTTTCCTCAAAAATACCAGAAAAAGGAAAACCTAACTAAAAAGAATATATGGGTTCTTATATTAAAATAATGTTTTTCAATAGAGGTTTTATTATTATTGAATTTTTTATCAGTATTCATCAAATATGTCAAGACTCATTTTAGTTTAGTCCTTTCTGTAAAATAAGCTAGAGGACAAATTATATTTATTTAAAGGAAAGATATATTGTAAAACCATGCAGCCTTACATTCTATCAACCTTAAATAAACGTTTTTCCTCACAATTCCATTTCTTACTCAGTAATCAAAATATGTGAGGATATCTAAAATGTAGACACAACCCAATATATAACTTATATGGAGATATTATATCACCCCATGATTTTATATTGTATTGATTTTAAATAAAAAAAATGTCCTTAGTAGGTTGCAGTACATGCATCCTCGAGATTGTAAAATAAGAACATTGGGTTTTATAGTGTATATAACATGAAACATGATGCTTAAATGGCGTACAAAATATATTATTTAAATTGTTCTATTATAACCTATCTATATAATTGGAGGTTATGAATCAAATTAATTTGATTATAATATATATATGTGTGTGTGTCCTAAAAATGAAAAATTTATTCACAAAATCATTATTAATAATTAATCACCTAGTAAGTATGATATTTTGTTCTACAAAAAAAAATTTTCCTTTAAAAATGATTTTTATTGCATTATTCGGAGAAAATATTATATTTATTTTTTGGATATTTTTGAGATTTTATTTTATAAAAATAAAATAATTTCTAAATCAACATATTTTTGTTAACTTATGGAGGAATTTGGGTATTTTTTTTGAAAATATTGATTTTTTAGTAAATAGTGAAAATTATAATTTTTTTGTAAAACTATTATTTTTTTAATAGATTGAGTAATTCAAAAGTATGATTATTATTGTAATATTATTTTAAAGTAACATTAATATTAATTATAAATATATCATTCAAATAATTACATATAAATAATATTTTTATAGTCTTTTTATGTATTTTTATTTTTCAGATTTATAAAACATTTTTCTAAAAATTATTTTAAATTGCATAATGTTTCCCTATGTTCACTAATTAAAATAACCCATAATAAAGAATTATTTAAATGAAATTTTTAGATTATATATATATCTATGTTAATTTAAATCCATCAAATTTTGAATCGTATTTTCATAGTCAAGATAAGATCATTTAATTCTTAAAAATGAATTTCTGGAAAACTTGATTTTTAACACATCTGTGGGTTTTATTTTAAAATAAATTACACCACTCATATAAATTGAATTACATAAAATTAATTCAATATTTATAATGAAAATAATTCAAATTATATAATATGGTAAACTTAAATTTTTTTATATTGATTAGTAAATGAAGGAAAAAATTATTGACCACGATTAAGTTAAAACAGGTTTTTTCCTGTTTCATCAGCTTGTATTGAAATTTAGTTTTCCAAAAAAAATATGTAATAAATTTTAATTAAAATTAATAATAATTTTTCAAACTAAAAAAATAATGATTATTTTTTTCTAGTCCTAAAATATTAATTATTTATGTGAAAACACTAGTTACAATGGTGAAATCTGAAATACTAAAGTAAATAGTCCTAGAGTATAAGGGCACAAAATGATTAAAAAATGTTTCCATTTATTTTTTTTTTGATGTGTGTATCAATATTAAATTTCCTACACTTAATTATTTTAATATTTTAGAGTCACTTTATGTGAGAGGGACTTCCCATTATTGAATAGTTTTGGGTATTTAAACAAATATCACTCCTCAATTATAAAATAGAACTCCCTCCCCACACTTATTCTCACCTATCAAGCCATTTGGTATGAAAAAACCTTGAAATAATATCTATCTAACAACCATATACAAATTCTAGAGATACTTTTCATCGAATAATACTTACCCTAGTTTTCTTAAGAGGAGATGCAAAATAGGTTTCTCGGAGATAAGTTAATCATCTTGACGTAGATCTTTTTATTTTCTCAATTTAAAAAAATAAATCATGAATTAAAAATTAAAATATATATAAAATAGTAAATCACATTAAATTTTATGTTTTTATGTTAATCTAATAACCTATATGCATCTCTACTTCCATCAAATGGAAAACTAAATCATCGATCCTGTATATTATGGACTACCACCTCATAAACTGATGTGAATCTTTTTCCATCATATCCTATCAAGGATTGATATAATAATATTTTTAATATATATATATATATAATATTAATTAATTATTTATACTTATTTAATTTTAATATCACATATATCTTCTTACAATTTTTTCCTTTTTAAGTATGATAATATCGCTCGAGTGTATGATGGATTATCTCCTCACAAAGTGATGTGATTAGATTTTCAGTTAATTTTTACAAGGAAGATAATAAAGATACATTTAATGACAATATGTGATGTATATGTAATTATATTAATTCTATGAAATTAATATACCACCCACTTTCTTACCCTTTCACCTGTTATGAAAATTTTAACATTGCTCATGTGTACATATGATCATACGGCTTCACAAGGTGATGTGATCCATTATACATGTTCAAATATACATAACGATTATAAAAAGGAATATAATAAAGAAAATGATATTTATAAAATTAAAATAATTCTGGAGTTGATGAAACTATATAATAATATCATGAACTATAACTTTCATGTTAAAATATGCATGAGAAAATGAGTTAGTTAACACCTGAAACTATAGTAATAAAGAAATGTTATTAATGAATGGATGATAAGATGTTATAAAAGGATAATATATGATATTATAAATATTAATATGTTTATTTTATATGTTTATAACATTTTTAAAACCACTATAGAGGAGGTTAAATTATGTTCAATGAAAATGAATTGTGAGGTAAGGGATTTTGTCTCAGTTCCCTTTTATTGCGGCATATTGTTATGTTATGAACCTAATTTCTTTTATATGGTCAATATAATTCCAATTTTATATGTAATATCATGAATAATTAATAATTTATTGTATTTTAATATTCAACTTGAATAATTTCATCCAAGGATATTTGACATGAAATTTACTATGTGGTAACAAATTTCATAACTCTATTTATTTTCATTAGGTTATATGAATTCTTCATTGACATCAATGTTCATAGATTATTTTATAACTAATTTTTATTATATTATATTTTATTTACACTTGTTTTATTTTCATTAAAATTTTATACACATATTTTATTTATTGATTAATTCTCAATTCAATGTTATGATCATTTTAAGGGTTTCTCATCTCATATTGTCTTCTTAGGAACATATGTCACATTATATGCCTATATTATTTTATGATGGGTATCTACAAATCAATTTATATTTTATATCTAGAAAAACAATTATTCCTAGAATTTAATGTTTCATTTTATTATATTCCATTTACGTGGTTTATGATTCAGATGTTACCAAAGGGGTAAGATATTTATGTTTCAATCGCATTTTAATCCGAATTGTTCATACTTAAATTTCCATTCAATGAAATTATTTGAAAAATTTATAATAAAAGTATTAAAAATTATTCTCCTTTGGTTATTAATTTTATATTCATGTAATATTACCATTTTACACTCCCTCATACTTAAAATTATTAATATTTTCTTAATAATATCTGACTTCATTTCTCTATTTGATCAAAAATATTTTTTATTCTAAATAAAAGTTTTCTAAAAAGATATTAAATAATATTTTGCTATGATTTTTTAAATTCATTTTTTCCATAATTTTATTTTTAAAAATAAAAATATAAAATGAATAATAATTTCATTTTCCAAACAATGAACGTTCATATTTCCATACAAAAATATGAAAGGAATCATTGTTTTTAACATACTCGATGAAAATGGATCCTTCTTCCATCACAACCACTCATTGAATTGAATAATACGTTACATGTTTAAACAATTATTTTTAATGAAATTTGGTTTCCAAATATTTTTTAAATTATTATATTTCAAAAGTGATTTTAAAATTGAAATGTTTATTTTCTTTAGGTAAATTTATAATGATATTTTTTTGTATTTCTATTAATAGATGAAAATAACCTTTTATTTTGCAAATACTCTACCGTATATATATTTTAATGTTGTCATCCTAACTCTTTCTCTAGAGATTTTTTGATAATCTTGGCTAGGGAAACTATTGAAATTCACTTTCTTGATTAATTTTTGTAATCATTAACTTTCCTGCGAAATATTAACGTTTTTATCATTATACATTACATTCCATGAAATATAAATAATATTTATCATCAATATACTTATTTTTTAAACTATTTACCATTTATGCATATGCTATTTTAATTTTAAAGTTATATGGTTAACTGGAAAAATAATTCTAATTCCTTATTCCTTACTCGATACGAAAATTTTGTTGATAAGTCAAATTGTTCACAAATTAAACTGATCATTCAAAATATGAAGAATGTTTTAGACATGGAGTTACCTATAGGGTCAGGTTATATATTTCACATCAATGAATCGTTAGTTTTATGTGATGAATCTATTGTATAACCTTATTTAAATGGGTTTTAGTTGCATACCTACTGACTAGTTAATCTATCTTGGCACAAGTTCTTGACGATAATTGTATCATTATACCTAAGATCATGAAAAGAAATTTTAAGAATTTCATTTATTAATAATTCAGTTATTATTATCCATTATTTTGTTGAAATTATATAATTGATGGATTCATTTTGTACTCAATTTATTGATGAAATAGTACATTCGTTCAGTTATTTACCTTTCCATATTGATTATGGCTTATCTGATCATGATAAACCGGTTATTTATTAAATGTAATTTGTTTCAGTTATTTACCTTGACCCAACAACTATGCCTTAATGATCATAATATATTTATTAATGATATCTTCCACTGTATGCAACCATAACTAAATATTTAATCTCACACTTATTTTTTTACATTTTGTAGTATATGAACAATTAATATTTTAATGATATTAAGGGTACAAAATATTTAATTTCACAATGTTGTAATTTATGTTTTCAAATGTAATAAAAGAATCATGTATGTATCTTGTTTATAATGGATATTTAACTATTCTTTCCTTTGGGACATGATCAGTTATATCTTCTCCCAATGTAATAAATTAGATAGTATTTACATGCTTCTAGGGTTAAGGTATTTACTAATATCAACATTATTAATATAGAAAAAATATCTTTATCCTATATAGTAGAAAAATCCTAGTATTTTGTTTTCCTCCAATAATTTGAGCTAAACATCCCTTGATATTATATATCATAACTCCTATAATTGAATTAGGTTTTGAATAAATACTATAGTCTTTCTTGTATTGATATTTGATCATAGGTTGGTTTGAGATGTGAAATGTGATTTCCCTATTTCAATGATTATTTTGGATTTTATGCCTCTATATTTCCAAAATCATATCCAATTAATCCAAATGAAGGAAAATAAGATAAATATTCAAAACAATATATAACTTGAGATGAAATAATCATACAACTATAAGTTTTTATTGATAATTAAACATCTAGTAATTGAAGAAGGGAATTTTGTTAAAAAGAGTTCTAGGTATGAAGCTATGGATGAAAAAAAATCTAATATGGAAACCACAGTGTATTATTAATATAAATTAATCTACTTAATTATTGATACCCACTTCACTATTTGTGATTGTATAGGATTAACATTGTTCCCTTTGATTAGGATGTTACCTATGTGGATTTCTTCCATCAAATGTTGTATTGGTGAACAAATTGGTGTAATGACTACACTAATTACAATTGATGCCTTAATATATGGTTAACATGTTAGCAGGGACCATAATTTCTATTGTTTCAATGACCATTCTATTTTCCCTAAATCAGAAATTACATGCTTGATTGATTTATTTTACATAATTAAAACATCTTCTTTATTCATTGAGAAAAATTCCAAGGTATTTCCTCATACACTTTGACATGTGGGTAGTTAAACATTATTTCCCCCATGTGAATAATCATCTGAGATTCCATGATAATCTATTTTCTTTTTTCTCTCTCTAGAATAATGATAGTCTCATGTTTCCATCACCAATTTTATCACACTTCAAACAACTATTTCATAGCTACAAAATTATCTTATAGATAATTCATTTCAGATACTAGGCTATTGGAAACTATATAATCATTTTATCTTACTATTGGGGTCAATAATAAAAGTTTAGTCTTACTTTGGCAGTCTCATGAAGTTTTCCTCATAATAGAAGATGATTTTTCTTAAACTCCTATCATTCCATACTGTATAATTCCTCCTTTTCACTTTATTATTAATAAGTGTTTCATATGATAAATATTTATAATATCCTTCAATTTTTTTATCACTATAAAATGGGAAATATATTTTCTATCATAATTATACATTGCTCATAAATAAGTGGATTTGAAGAGACACAAAAGAAGGTTGGATATTGTCGCACGAAAGGCTCTATTACATGATTCTCTTTCCTTAGTGTGTTCAAGAACTCAATACTATATTTGTTATTATTCATAGGTTGGGAGAGATGATTAAGAATCCCTAAAAGATTCTGTACTTCTTGTCCCATCACATTTGGTTACACATTTGTATAATCACTATATTTCCCACCACACGCATTGTTTACTAGATTTCTCAACGCTCTAACCATTACATAAACCAAAATGGGTTGAAATGAGTAATTAAAAAGTTTCATAATAATTTTAATTTCATAAATAATCTCATGAAATACTCAAAAATGAAATTTATTTCTTCTTTAAACCATCACATTAGATTTTATCTCAACCAAAATAACTCTAACATCAGTCTAACTTTATTTAGGTTGGGTTATCTGATACTCCTCAACCTAATTCCTTATCATAAAAAATCATTCGTAATATATTGTAAAGAGAATGTGACTAACCGAATAATTTCCCCCATCAGTGTCTTGGTAGGTGTAAAATCTTATACCTATTCATCATACATAGATTTATGATCAATTTGATACTCAATCAACCTATTTCTAGGTGATTAAACTTAGGTGTATTGATGTCACAACCATATCCACCTAGAATTATCAGGAGAGGGTTAAAATTTCCAAGAAAAACAAAATATCAATATTTTAATAAATTTAGAGATTTTATCATATACTTATACTCATACACATAATATTAAATAATGTTATAATATAATAATCATGAAAAATAACTAAACTTATCCTGAAAAATAACTAAATCTTTATAACATACCAACTCTAAACATCTAGATGCACACTTTGGGGTCTAGTGCTAAAAAATTCATTGAACACTCGATTTGATACAAACTAATAGAAATGTGTTTTATTTTCATTATTTCATTATGTTAAAATTTTCATCTCATATTAATCTCATTATCCCATGAATAGAAGTATTAGTTTCACTAACGATCATTTATTTATGAAAATTATTTTATAATAGTTATAAACATTTCTATATAATTGAAAAATAATAGACTCCATTAAAAAAGGTTAGAGGGTGATTCATGAAAAATAAATTCCACATAAATAAATCTTTTATAGATAAAGAGAAAAATCATAGAAAATTTATAAAAGTGTTTTTATAGAAAATTATTTTATCTGTGTTTTGAAATATTAAGTTATGATAACATTTAAAAGTCATTTTAAAAAATAGTGATGTGAAAAAAATTTAAATAATTTAATTTTTAAAAGAAATATCATTATTGGATCCTGGAAAAATAGATTATTATTATCACATGGAAATGTGGAGTGGAATATAAAATCAAGGAACATAGAAGGAAACCCATTTAAATATATTAAAATACATTTTTTAAATATCACATCATAAAAAGGGAAATGAAAATTCTATTTTAAAATAAGAAATAGTGAAATGTGAATATCAAAATAGATTATTAATAATAGGGTTTAAAAATTTAAGGTATAACATTGTATGTAATAGAAATCATGGATATATAATACAAAGAGCTTAATTATGAAGGATTATAATTATTCTTACTATTATCATACCTTTATGGGGAACGATTTCATTGAGTAGGTTGTTAGGATTCAAAAGTTTAATTTTCCCAATGGGGAAAGATAATTTTTTATATAAACTCTTAGTATTGTAGAAACCAAGAATATTAGTATGATGCTCAATATGAGACATTATAAGTCAATGAAAAGGGGTTAAAATTAATAAAAAAACCTTACATCATCATTATATTTCAAATTGAAAACCCATGAAGGGTAAACATGAGATGGATTTAAAAATACCTTAGATTACATGAAATAGTTTGATAAAAGAAACCAATTAACAATATATTTATCATACAAAGAAACCAATAGATGAATACCTAGTATATCTCAATGAAGCAGAATTGAGATGTAAAATCCCTTACCTTAAATCCTGCGTAGCTGGAAATTGTCAAAACTCATGTATAAAAAAATAAATATATTTATTAAATATTTTATAATATTTATAATATATTTATTCTTTTAAAAACATTATTAATAATCATTTATTACAAATATAATGGATAGTTATATTTTATTTCCATCACCAGATGTTATTAGCTTTGATTACTAGTTTCATAATACTAGTTTAAATTATTGTTAATAGATTCAATTTTTAAAATTTTATGATAATTAAAGGTAATCAAATTGATGTTTTATAATTTTTTATCATGTAATAATTTCATTTCATAAGTATTTTAGTTATGATGTGGGATTATTAGGTCATAAACAATCATGTTTCCATAATTTTTATCGAACAAAATGGTTATGTAGTACTATCAAGTTAAATATTAATGTAACATTTCCAGAATCTTGAAAAAACAATCTATCATCATAAATGATTAGTGAAATAAGTATATATGTTTTCATTTTCATCCATGATATAAATTTATAGCATTGGTCATGAAGTTGGTTAAACCGACTCAAATAAGAACAGATTATAATCTATGGATGAGTATGAAAAAGAAAGTTATTTTTTTCATAATATTTTTATTAAAAATGATTAATTATATTATTTATACTTTTTAATTTGGGTTATCATATTTGAGTATAGTTTTATATATAATAAAATACTATTTTTAAAAATTAAATACCTTAGTTTTTTGGAAGGTGTGGGTCGCATATATGCACAACAAACACGTTCATTTAAATATAAAGTAAATGTTGTATAATTTTTTTATATTTATAAAATTTTAATAATTATTCAAGTATCAAATTAATTAAATATATTTATACTTTCAACCAAACATGTATGGTGTCTAAGAAAAATGGATCATGTACCATATAGTGGTTTTAGTCTGCACATAACACAAATGACATTTTCATATTATGACTGGTTTGTATAAAGGTGGAAAAGTGATATTACATTAGTATAATAAAAAGTTATAATATTTTTTATACTTATTTTATAATAATTTCTAGGATTTAAAAGGTTTTATGGAGTATAATAAGAAAATAATTGGAATATCTCGGCTGATAACATTACCACGCCCTTTGGATGTTCTCTTTTGGGTAATGACTTAAGGACCCTTTGTTTGGTATTTTATAAAGAAAACGGGTTCTAATAAAAGGACAGAAATTTTAGGAGATATTATAGAATATTTTTAGTAAATATATGGATTTTTAATGGATGCATAATATTCTGTAACTAATCTCATTTTATAAGTGAATAAAAAATGTATTTTTTTGTGAATACACATTATATTGTCAATGGTGGCATTACACAATTCAGGGCTCAATGGATCAAACTGTGGAGAATAATGAATTGGTTGATAATTTAAGGAATATATATCTTATAACATCTATTTTAACACACATTTAAACATGTTTTGATTTTTTTTAAAATATTATTTATATTTTACCATTTTGGTTTTCACCTTGGTGACAAGTTTTTTTACACAAGTAATTTATATTTTTTAAAAAATATAATGTAACCCTTATTACTGAATTTTAATTTCCTAAATCTAAATTTAAATTTCCTATAATCTATTTAAATTTAATAATAATATAAAAATAACTAATAAATTCAAGCATTTAATATATGGAAAAACAATATTGTAGAGAGACGTTGTTTTCAACATTATGAATTCACTATATTATATAAAATTAATTATAAATTAAATTAATGATAATATTTTCATATATATGTGTTAAAATCATATATAATAATTATATAAAATAATTCTATTTATTTTATTAAAAAAATTACATATTTTTAAAAAAACAATTTATTAAAAATAACTCTTTCTCAATTATCAAGGTCAACAAATTTAATCTTAGTAACCATATATTTGTGCATAAAAAATAATTTTAAATAAATTTTATATCTTTAATTTCTAAAAGTAATTAAGAATAATTTTTTAATATAAGTGGATATAAAACAATTTAGGGAAAAATATTACATATGTTTCCAAACCATTGAAGAAATTTATTATAAATTTAACATTGTATTTTTAAATGATTTATTTTACTTTATAAATAAATAAATTTAAATAAAAACATATTTAGTAATTATTTAGTAATTATTGTATTTTGATAATTTCATAAAAGTGCTGATATTTTTAAAACTGTTATTTTCTCACTTTTCATCTAAAAAGAAATTATTCTTAAAAATATCTAAAAAACTTACCCTAAGCTAAATTTAACATTCCAAATTCAAAATTCAATTTAATTTACATAAATAAATCTATAAAATTTAGAAAATTATATTTTAAATTAAAAATAAAATATATAAATAAAACACGATTTAATTGAAAAATTCATGTTTAAATATTTAAGTGTTTTAAATCCTATGTTGTATTCATTTATAATTAATTGAAAAATATTTATTTCAAATGTATTTTTTTATTATTATTTTTTCTTTAACAAATCATCTAATATGTCACGAAACATTTTATTTTGCTTCTATGTGTGGATAATTCCTTTTAACACATTATATTTATTTAAAGGAATGATAAATATTAAAATCGTGGTGTGTTACACCAACTATACATGAAGAATGCAAAATGGAATATATTAAAAAAGTGAAAATATCTTATAGAAGTTTAAAATTCTATAGCTAATAATATTGTAAGATTTTATTTAAATTATTTCTAAAATATGTATATTTTCTCATTCATTTATATATTTTTCAAGTATAATTTACAGGAAGACGTTGAGGAGAAAAAGGTATAGCGGGACTTTAAACTTCTGTGTATGAAGGATATTTTTTCTATTAAAGTAATGTAATAAAACTTAGGTAATTTATGTGGATTGAGGTGGGGGTATCTGTAAGAAAAGTAATCAGTGAATCTGGAACTTCTTCAAGGGAGGATGCTCATAATGAAAAATGAACACTTTAGAAGGTAACACTCAGAATATGATATCAATGATATAGAAGATGATTAGATCATTGGTACAATAAATATTTTTAAAGATGAAAATATGTTTTAGGCTACATATCCCACTCATCTACCTTCACAGGCATATCCCACCCCTCTACTCACTCCTCCATTGGATCCTGTCTACTTTGAGTTATATGTTAAGGATCCCCAATATCATATTATAGAATATGGGATCATAAATTATATTAGGGATAACATAAATAATTAGCATATGGATATGTATCTACTTAGGGCAAGGGTACTATATATTATAGATGCATTATCTTGAGTATCATTCCCTACTGATGAGTTTCTATAGTTAAACAGAACATCATACATATTTTATAATTTGCCATCTAAAACTGTGTGACATCTTACCACTGATTTATCATGTTTATTTAACATAAAATTTAAATTATTTTTATGTTTTAATATATATATATATATATTTATGGAATGCATTTAAGGCAAATACATACAGTATAAAAAACAATAACATATTGAGGCCACTTCAACATCACATATTATTATTTCTAAAGGACAATCTAAATTATCATTAAATATATTTATGTAGTTTGATATTTATGAGTAGCCAATGAATGTTGATGTTTTTCAAAATCATTATTCACTGATTATTTTGAATAGATATATCTTCGAACCTGTAACTACATATATGTTAGGCCATGTATTGGTAAACTATTTTACATATACATTAATTATCATATTGTTTCAATTTTATCAATTTCATTTAAGTTAATACCTATATTTTTTATTAGGTATCTTAAAAAATATTTATTAGTATGAAACAACATTAGTGTAAGTATTCATATAATAATTAATTATTTATTTAATATCAATGCTAATATATGATTACCAAAGAACAACAAATCTTCCTCAATGAATTAATAATGAAAATATTACATGTTATATGCTTCCTTATATTGATGGTTATGAGAATTATATTTTATTAAGTTATATTAATAATATCTAAATAGCTTATCACATTTTTTTATATTAGTTTCAATTAAATGTGTGTTTTTATTGATAATAAAAGTCTTCTTGAAAGATATTCTTCATACATGGTGACATGGGATATAAATTTACAAAAGTATAAAAATCATAATTTTCATTTATTTAATTATTATACATTCTAATAAAAGTTTATTTTATTCCATAGTTATCATTTTCAAATAGTATATTGAGGATCTATAACCAATCAATATGAAAGATGAAAAGAAATATAAAATATGTTTTTACAAATGTGACTTATTTTATAATTACTATCACTAAGAATAAACATAAATCATTATTTTTAATTAGCAACTTCTTTTAAAAAAAATTCCACCCTTAAGGAGGAGAAATCAAAGTTGGTTATTATGTTCTATGATTTTTATATAAAATCATTATAAATTGGATAGTTATAATGTTTGAAAAGGTTAGATTTTATTTTACCATGTCATTTGTATTTATTTTTCATATTAATAATAAATGATGAATAGTTTCATTTTAATTTATAGCATTCTGATGATCCTCAACCTAATAATGGAAAAATATAAATTATCTATGGTGATCATGGGATGATTATTTTACATGTTTGATTAGGTTATAGTTTATAATTTTATATTAGTAATTTTGATTTTAAAAAATAAAATTTTAAATTATAGAAATGTATATATATATAAATATATAGTTATTATAAAATTGAAATGGATTTTCTATAGATCATTGTTTGGGTTTTTTTACTATATTTCATATCCTAATATATGTTTGGGAATTGATATTTTAATTACGGTTTCATTAAAATAATTTTTATGTTGCATATTTTAATAGACAATGTAAAAACTAAACTCCCATGCCCATAAATTTTTAACCAATATGGAAGTTCGTCAATTTTTTTTACATATTTTATAAAATATAACCGATGGAAAACAACATCTTCAACATTGGTTAGTTTGTAACATATATGGAAATTTCCAATGGTTTTTACATTGGGGAGTATTTTGAATTTTGGTTAGAGTAATAGTTAATATGGATGAATATTTGTTTTATTGGTTGAAATGACCAATGAAAATGACCTACTTAAAACATCTCTTACAAATACATCACTTATTAATTAAAATCGAATATTAAAAAAAGATGTTAAAAGCCCTTTTTGTATTATTCAATTTCAATCCTTCATGTTTTATAATGAAGTGAGTGGTTGACATAAAATGGGGTCTTTTAAATCAAATACAACCACAACATCAACTCTATATTGGATTCTAATCAATTCATCGAAAAAATATTCATTTATTATTTCTATTTATTTACTTCAAACATATGGCTGTATCATAAGAAAACTTGTTTCGGTTGATTATTTTTTCTTTGTTTAGAGAAGTGTTTTCCCATCTATAAAATTTTAGTTGTAAAAAAACCTCTTCCATTACATTTAGATTGAGTTTTTTTAAAATAGATAATAAATTTAAAATTGGGATTTTTCTAAACCATAATGTGTGTTTTCAAAAACTGTTGTGGTTTTTTATTTTTTTACATATACAAAATGTATATTAATAATAAAAAGTAAACTTTTATGAAATTTATATAACCACATAATGGTTTATTAGAAAAGGGAAAGGAAAAATCTTATTAATGAAGAGTGCTGTAATTGAAAATTTTAATTCCTTGTTTACTATGACAATGATTATAATTTGTATAGGAATAATATTTCTAAAGGAAAACAATCGAATATACAGGTAAAAACACATCATGGATTGATATTTACAAAATTTAAAGGATCTCCAAAAAATGATGCACTAAATTAAAATAACATGGTTTTTATTGAAATAGTTGCCATCTTGGAAAAATCAAATCATGGTTTATAGAAAATTTTACATTATTATTTTAAAAAAAAAAATCAAAAAAATACCTCAAAATACATTATCTATACCATCCCTTTAGGCCCATACTGAATCTGAGTGATGGATTTAAACCATACAAAAAACAATTTTTTTGGATGTGGTCTAGATTTAGTGTTAATATTCCTGATTAATAAATTTATAAAGTATTTCTAAAAATTATAATTATAAAAAATAATATGTTTTCTATATTAATTAAAGATATGTTCATAAACCATAATATAAAGAAATTTACTTTTTAAATTTATTAAATCCACCTCAAAAAATTCTTTACATGATATTTTCATAATTTAAATAAATTGAAATATGTGATATTTTATTTATATAAAAGTTACCATAAAATTTAAAATGGTTAAAATTTTATAAATGTTTACATAAATATCATGTATTTTAGAATATAAAAAGTTTATATTAAAAAACATATAAATTAATAATATTAATGATTCTACATTAAAAGGGATATGAAAATATCATGTTTATTTTTTATGGAATGATTATAAATATAGTTTAATTATAATGCTTTTGTAATTACTTTATTTATATAGTTTTCAAAAATGTTTATCTGATGTAATTTTTTATGATTGTTTTATTTAATTTATAGTATTTATAGAACCATATGAATTTCAATATTCTAATGAATTTCGACTAAAAAATTTACAAAATTCATAAGGGTTTCTTTTTCTAAAATTTGATTCCATTGAGATTTGATCAATCTGTACAGAATTTATCATTTTCAATGGTGTAAATACTTAACTATTTTCATTTTGTATCATGATCCACTTATACAATATAATATTCAATGTTCTATTTAAAATTTATACCTCTCATGTGGGTTTTATTCAAAAGTTACAATGCTTTTAAAGATATTTTTGGACTCAAAAATTTTACTAGAGTCATAATCACTCTTGTATTTTTATTTTCTTTAGTGATTGATCTACTTTAAAATATATTAATTTTCTTATATATTCTTCCTTCTTTTCTAGAGAAATAATTTTTTCACACCAAACACATATTCCAAAATGGTTTTATTATTCTGTTGAAATACATTTTCTTAAGAATAATTCCATTTTCATTTACTTTATTTTTAGTTTAAGTCCATTTTTTTTAATTCACATAAACGTTCTCCTTCCCCTAGTGGAAACTCAAATAGTTTTTGTATCCCTCGTGATCCAATTATTCCCATTATTTCACTTTAAAGAAAATTTTTCATTTTCATTTTTTACTTATGTGGGTTTTCAAAAAAGTTATTTCAAATATTCCAATGGTTTTTATTTCATTTCAAAATAAAAACTTTTATCGTCCAGTACATGTTTTATTTTGAACACATTTATGTGTCTTTTTAAGGTCTCATTACTAATGATTATTTTTAAAAAGATATATTTTTAAAATTACTTCACATATATTTTTGAAAATACATATCTTTTTCAATTGAATATTATTAAATTTTATTTTTAAAATTAAAATTTTTAAAAAATATTTTCACTTCCCCATTTGAATGCTTTATATATTCTTCAATTATATATTATTAACAATTATTTAAAAATTAAAATATTTAAATGTTTTTTAAATGTACTTTTTTATAAATTTATATCTTTTTCAACTCACCATTATTAAATATTCTTTTCAAAGTAAATTCTTTCAAAATATTTTTACTTCCTTTTTTTGAAGACTTTACTTCTTTCTAAAGTCTCTTTATTTAATGATTATTTTAATATTTAATATTTTCAATGTATTTTTACTTATATTTTTTATAAACATTAATATTTTAAATGTTGTTTTATTTTGAAAATCTTTAAATTAATTAATTAAAAATTCTTCTCCTTCCCTTTAAATTTTTTTTTTGAAAGTAACTTTCAATTCAATGTTTTAAAATCTTTTTGGAAAACGCTTATATTTTCACATCTATTTACCCTATAGGGTGTATCTTTAATGAAGTGGTGTTTTGATCACCCTATAAATATAAATGATCTTATGATATGATTCCTTTTGTAAAATGTTATTTTTGATATCTTATGGTTTCTTAAGTTCATGATATGTCATGTTTTTGAATGGTTTAAAAACCCATTTTTTCATCAGTTATTTACAGGATGAGGGATGTTTGATTTTGAAGTGTCACACAAATGTATGTATTATGAGACACGTGGGACCTATATCACCTTATAATACATTTTCTAAATTATTATATCTCATGATATAGAAATTTTGTGTGAATTGGTTAGCATGTAACTAGGTTCACAAAGGGTTAGTTTGATGGTGTTTAGAACTACTCTAAATTTTATGAGTGAATAGATTGGTGAGAGGCTATATTAACAATGATAAGAAATATTATGTTTATAAATGTTCTAGTTTTTCATGTTTTTTACCAATTTATTCCATTTTTTCATGAATACTCTTTATTTTAAACATATTCAAAACTTTTATGTCATATTGACTTGTTTTTTGTTATTGATATTAATTTTGAGACAAGTCATAAATTTTAAACATCCTTAACATTCATTCTATGATTATATGTTTTTTTATCATGTTTTATGAATATAAACAATTGTGTTATGATCTATTTTTAAAATATTTATGTATTTCCCATATACTCCTTTATATTTATGTTCAAGTACTTTATGGTATGTTTTTCCCTTATAGGATTTCTAAGATCTCACTTTTATTATGTTTCGATTACCCAGGTTATGAAGATGATTATTTCATATGATATATAATAATGTGTATAAATTAAATTGATTATGAATTAATGTTGTAAGTGTTGTAAAATAATGTATTTATTCATCTCAAATCTAAACACTAAACCTTTAGATCCATGAGTTTTATGGCTATTTGTGTGATATAATATTTAAATCATGAAATTAATGTATTATTTACATTATGTATAGCTTAGGTCACAATAGTCCCAAACTATAATTCTCATCAATTAAAATCAAACTCAATATATTCTATATTCAACATAAAACACACTTCCACTACATGACTCCAAAAACCAATGCACACTATTCATCAAAGACCTCACTTCCTGATCACTATGAATTCCACTAATATAATTAAAATTTTCATCTTCTCACTAGCATACATTGGACCTGATCTAACTAAAAATATTCTCAGATCCCAAATCCAATATTCTATGAATCCTACTCATCACCATCATGAAACACTAAAATATTTTTCAAATTAACCTATAAACCCCAAAAAAATCCAATAACTGATCAATATATACTATTATGTTTCACCCAAAAAATATACTACTAATAATGTTTGATCCAAACTAATAGTGTTCCTATGTATAGGAATCATTTACCAAGAATTCAACCCAAGTGGTGAAATCATCGAAACCACTAAAACCAATTTTCAAATTTTTGATCACAAACCTAATTATGCATCCCATGCGCCTAAATGCATGGATACCTTAAAAATACTTGACATAACCACTGAAAACATAATTTGTATAATAAAAATTCTCCTAATTTCACATTATTACATGATTTATTACATTAAATTTAACTTAATACAACCCAAAAGATCAAGAAGTCTTGTTTATCTTTAAATTATATATATTTTATAACATCATGAAAATGGGATACAACAACATTACTGAAAACATCCTTAACATTATTCTAAAATTTAGTGTATTTTAAAAACTATATGGGATAACCTTGTAAAAAACAAAATGATGGGGTGAGAAATAAATCCTAGTAAGGGATTAAACTTCGCATAAGGGAATACATGTTAGCCAATAAGAAAAAAATGGGGAATAAAAATAATAGTAATCATATAAAACTATAATGAGGTGTGAGATATCATGATAATTATAAAATGGGAAATATAGCAACAACATAAAACATTGCATCATAATCATAGGTCAAGGTTAAACCGCAAATAAGTCGTGGTGGGAAAAGTCCCATCATGAAATCAGGTTCACTCCCTACCCCAACATGATGTGTCAAGATACTAATCATTTCCCAATAAATTAGAGTGCTATATAATTTTGGGCACACCTGTCATATTCATTTAATTCTCATACTTAACTATGTCACATAGATCATACAACACATATTCATTCATTATCACAATTTATTCCATTATCATGGAGTTCGGAATACATGCTTCTAAGTACAAAATCAAAATTATATGTGCATAAAGGTGAACGAACTTTATAATAAATTGGAATGGTATTCACTACACATTTTTTTATCATGAAAAATTGTGGTGATATTTCGACAGCATAACAACGTCACATAAAGATTCATAAATATTAGTTAATGAGAGAAAAGGTGGAATCTCATCACATTTAAATATAATGGTATGTAATAGGGGAAATGAAAAATATATCCCATAATTATAAATAAGAAATATATGTATAAGGTAATGAATAAACCTGAACAAATAAAATAATCCCAACTATATTTTGGCATGGTAACGGGTGTACATAAAGGATAATGAGAGTCTTAAAGAGAGTGTAAGGGAATATCATAATTTTTAAATCTAATAGAAATTAAGGGTAATAAGGAGGAATATATAACATAATAAGAAAATAGAAATTTGGAGACATAACATAAAATAAGTTCTTGAGTGGAAATGAGAAGAGATAAATCCCTTACAGAATTTTGGCATAGTAATGGCTTAGGTAAAGTTCAAAATGAGAGAGGGTAAATTATATATCATTAAAATAACATCAATTGTACAGTAAAAGAATTTCAAAAATAAATGACATAATAAATAATTGTAATTAAGAAGAAAAATTACAATTAATTTTCATGCATTGAATCAGGTGAGGAAGGTCCCTTGCAATTTGAGCACTTAGTTCACCCCTCACGCAAGCAATGAAATGAAAAAAACTCATTATAAATGGGTAAAATTTTCTTCTTTAAAAAAACAATTAAAATAATTTTACATGCATAAAAACTCAGCTTCATTTCTAAACCATGATTTTATATTATAGGATTTTTCAATGAAAACTGATAACATATAATCTCCAATCTAGTAATCCTTTTTCTCTTCTAAAAGAAAATTCCAATATTCAAATTTGGTTTGAAATCCAACTACAAAAATAAAGTTTCTCATAATTTCCAAAAAAAACATTGAAAATTGAAACCATTTCAAAATGACCTGCTTTATGATCTCATTCAAGTTAAATTGACTAATATAAATCATTTTACAAACACTTAATTCCCATAAATGTGTGTTTTCTTTATTAAATGGTGTTCTTATAGAAAATTACACACCCTAAAAATCATCTCCCTATACAACCATCCAAAATAAAATAAAAAATTCACCCATATATATATTAATCCAATCAACCATTATTTTAAATTCAATGATGAAATGAATATTATTTATGTTTATTTAATTACTAGTAGTTCCCAATGAATTTTTTTTCAAACAAAGCTACCCATTATTATGTGTATCACGTCTGAATCTTACCATTATCATGATTCATAAAAAACTCATGAAAATTACATAGTTTTTCATGAATGAGACTTAGATAAATTTTTACTTTAATATTATAGTACCTATATATAAGTAAAATTATAAATCTATGCTTGAATAAATTTCATTAATTTATCTAATGGTTCTACTGATTCTAAAGAATGGTGTTTACCCTAAGCTAATCCAAAATGAACATGAATGAATGGATGGACCCTAAAAAAATTATACTATGTATAATACATTTTATTTATCCCCATACATTTTTAGGATTAAATCCTATATCTCTTAAATAGAGTGTTAAATTTGAAAAATATCTCTATTGATGTTTTCAAAACATCAGTTTTATTATAGGTTTAGTGTATGTTTTCATTACATTAGGTCTCATGATGGTTCCCAGACATGGGTGGTTAAATAATAGTTAATTAAATGATTAATTATATATTTTATGTTATGTTTTACCTAAATATTTCTATTTTAAAACCTTAGCTAATAATATTTATTGGACTAGTCATATAACCCTAGAAATTGAGGGGATCCTCTCAAGGGTGAGAGATTCGACGATAATCAAGGATTTTTTTGGAGAAACCTTAATGATTGATAATGTAGGATTTAAAGAATCAAAAACTAACAAAGTATATTCACCAACAATATTATTATGAGTAGGTTCTTCACTAATGATCGAACCATTTTGATGCCAGGGCTTTTTTATTATTTACTTTTGTGCCATTCCATGTGTTCTTGATTACTGAAATGCTTATTCTATATTTTTTTTACTACATGGTCATATTGATTTATGGATTTATATTTGAATTCAATTATTCTATTTTACATTACTTCACTTCTTATTTAGTTTATCAAACTTTTTAATATATGTTCAGTTTGGAATAATAAACAATGAAATTAAATTTCTTATTTATTTATATTTATACCACTTTTATTTGAATATTCGTCATCAAATTATGGTATGATGATGATTCAACTTTCTTAGGCTGATTCAAAACATGGTCAAATACTTGTAATTATAGTAATTATTGGAGTACTAAGATTTTTATTATAAAAATCATGATGATTCTTACAAAATGGTGGTCTAAAAATGTAGTGACATGAGGTATCCTTCATATCCATTAAGGAAAATGATAGAAAAACTCATAAGTGTAAATCAATTACATTTCTAGTGATTTATGTCCTAATATTGACATCTAAAAATGTTACATACATGATTGGGGACTTGTATGGAGTTTTAATGCTTTATTGTGGTCAAATTGATGAAGTATGGTATATGTTCGAGATACATGTTGAATCTAGTTAAAATTTCCTGAATTCTTTTAAATGGTTGCATTAATTGGTCACCCCATTCATGAACCAAAAAAATTATAAAGTGAAAAAGTTATAATGTATGAATTAAGTGTAAAAATCTTACCCTAATAGTGGATTGAGGGGAATACAAGATTATATTTCCCTGAGAAACAAACAAAATATCATGTTGCATGACTGAAATCTCCTATCACTAAAATATCAATGAACTACTCCATAAAATGATGTGGCATCAATATAACTACCCATTGAACTATATCCATACTTGAAACCATGGGTAAACACCCCTTCATTGTAGAAAATCAGAAACCAAACAAAAGAATTTTCTAGCACAAAGAAAAAGAATCTTTTTCATCTTTCCCTAAGTCTCCAATAGTCATGTGCCAAAACATGTAATATACTCGTTAAATTAAGATCAATAATACATAGAGAATATAAAATTACTAATAAGTAAAAGACATATCTACCTATACTTTAAATACATCAGCAATATTTAGGGAAAACTAAATCATTGATAAAAAAACAACCACTATCCATGATCTTATAGGGGAATATAACACTATAGAAGTTACCCATCATATCTGGAATAATTGTGAATGATTCACCTAGAATCATGAGATCATTCTTTAGTTGTCTCGTCCAAACAATAATTTCAAAGTAAGGGGATCCAAACACAAATCAGCAGTCATTATATTGAAATATGTGGTGGGATATAGAATAAAAATATCAAGGATGAATTCCATCTCTAAATTTTAGGTAGAAATTATAAAAGGGAGTTAGAATCCTTCAAGAGAATCAACTGAAAACTGGGTTATGAAGAAGGATCATTTGAATGTGTGAAACTTGAATTCACACATGAAAATATTTTATGAATGTAGAATTTCATTCCTAACTTATGTCTTTATAGTTTAAATTAGGGTTTCTTATATATTCTACCAGCATCCTAATGAAAATACACTTTCTGATTTCAGGATATTTTACAGTAGTAATCTCACAACCCTATAACTTCTAGTGTTGAATCATATATTTTTCATCCATACATCCATATACTTCTTCCCTCACCTCTACCTCATTCTTATAAGTTTCTGTATACATAATGTGTTCTTATCCTTCGTCCTCTTCCTCATCTGAACTAGAGGAAACAATCAGTTGACCAACCATTGATGGAAGTGTTGAAGGTTTAGTGTTACCCATCCTGGATACATATAATGATCTTGTAAAAATTGATCTTTTGAGGTGAGAGAAGTCCCTATGATTCCTTATTTTTAAATTATTTGGGGTAATGTAACCATCGACATTAACCATTGGTTTTTTCCTTCCATGTACTTTATTTTAAGTATGATTCCTAAATTTGATAAGGTTTATCACAAACCTCTAATAAAGATTCACTAGAATTATAGAGATCCCCAAGTCCCTTATCTTTTGTATCATACGTTTCAAAGTGATTACCCTATTCCTCCACTAGGGAGGGAGGTTCAGTTATGGAACTTTCGATAGTAAGAAAATAATCAACAATGTCTGGCATTCCTTTTCCTTTAATATATTGAAGATTAGGTTTAGAAGTCTCGTCGTTGTTTTCCATAAGCTATGTATTCTCATCTTTCTAAATCCCTTATGAAGGTACCCTATCATAAAAGGGTATAGCTTCAATTGTGTTACTAATATACCATATAAGTTTTTTCTTGGTTTTTAAAAACTATGTTTCTCTCCTACTCACAGG
Organism: Viscum album; assembly: GCA_963277665.1. Lineage (NCBI taxonomy): Eukaryota > Viridiplantae > Streptophyta > Magnoliopsida > Santalales > Viscaceae > Viscum > Viscum album. Next base: position 21,681,041 of record OY728135.1, read on the forward strand.
GTGTGAAGTATTATAGTCACAATCCTTCGTAGCATGTCCAAACTTAAGGAAAGAATGAAAATGATGGGGTATCTTTTCATAAATTACCTCCTAAAAGAAGCCATAATCACCATTTTGAAAATATTTCTGAGAAGGAAGTTCCTTATAAACATCAATTTCAACACAAACTATAGCAACTAGGGGTCTTGAGAGATTCTTCATCATTAAATCTAGTTTTAATATATTGCTAATGAGAATGGAAATCGTAAACAGGGAATTTGTTGTAAACAAATGGAATGGTGGCCCTAGGAATCCATCCTAGATCAGAACTATGGGAGGCTCAGAGTAGGGATAAAAATCAAGGGACCATTTAAGAACATTAATAGAACAACCCCCAAAGAATAATGATCATTTCACCCAGAGTCTATAATAATCACCATTAGAAGAGAGGAAAAAAACAACACTGGATGAGTTCAATAAGACGATGTGAAAACATGAAAATACTATGGCTTCAAGAGAACTTTTTAAGTACTTCCTTATAAGTCTAAGTTTAAAAAACATCCCCAAAAACATGAATATTTAATCTGATACAGTATGTATTACATCATTTGTTGAGAAAGAAGTCTATGTTTGTCCATGGTGAAAAAAGTGTTTTGGTTTAATGAGAAGATCAGGGACCACATTATCATTTTCACAAGGCTCAATGTTTTTTGTATTTCTTACAAGGACTACATCAACGAAGAATATCACAACTGATGTAGGTTTTCTCATCTGATTTCCCATTATTAAGGTCATTATCCCTCCATATAAAAATTCATGACTAAATGGTGTGTGGTTTGGAATAAAAATATCATGTATCTCATTGGTGTGGATGCTATAGTTTTAAATGACGTTAACTATCAAAAATTATGTGACATGATCCATAAATTATGTAATCCTACATAACTTGTATGGAATATATAAATAGTAAATTTACAAGATGCAATGTGTCCCTACATGCCACGTGGAATTGGTCCACATACCATGTACCTTGGATCTTCTTGTCCCCGGTAGTGGTGGAACATAGTGAGTACCATTCCTGATCTGACACACCATATAGACAATCCTACACATCATGCATATGGATTTGGAACATAATATAGCGTGTCAGTATATGAATTGGATTCATCTTTGAGGGTACATGACAAGTACCCCATAACACAAACCATGTACATCGTGTAGGTTGAGTGACTTGAAGTTTTTCTCCATTGGGACTCATATTTGGGAAAGTAAATAGCACATTATGAGGGTTTTTTTGTATAGAATGTGATTAAAGATTTATATACGATATTCATGATGTGCCACACAATTGTGAGTTTATAACATTAATTTATCATCTAAGAGATGAAATTAGGACACATGTGTGATCTACGGAGTGGTATTAGGGTTTTTCCCCCTCTGGTGAGGTGCCTTATATTGAGGTATGTGTCCCCCACTTCCAGTATATAGATGGGTTCGATAACCCTCCAACACACTTTGATTCTGAGTTATATATCTATAGAGTTGGTGCCCCCTCTCCCCAACAAAGGAGCTTAGGTGGGGCACGGTCCCTCTACTAGTGTCGGTACCCTCTCGACCACTAGATACTTAATGGTGAGGCAAGGGGCCCACTGTATTTTTATGGATATTATAAGGATTTATTTTCACTGTTGGTTTCAATAATTGTTTATTGACACCATTTTATGGGTTGGCATGTGTACTATTCACTAATTTGAAGAAAATTATTCAATAATGAGTTTTATTGCCTTCTTGAACTTTCTAGGTAGTGGAGTAATGGTTAGAAAGGCTATGTAGTGGTGAATTTTTTGATATTCCTAATTACTTGTTATCCATGGGTTATCTTGGGAGGAGACTTGTAGCCTTTTATGGAATTTAATTTACATAGAATCATTCATGATCTGATAATTTTTTTGCTCGTGTGGTATAAATTTCAAGAGTCTGAGATGATATGACTAGGTCTTATCTTTATTCCAAACACATCTATTGGTTGATCCTATCAAGATTATTCTTTCATTTCTTTATCCTAAACAATTTGTAGTGCCTAGATCTTGAGATTTATTGGTGATCTACTTTTTTCATATGTCTTCCTCCAAGTCAAATCACATATTAGGTGTTGAGTTGACATGTTTTTTTGTGTCTTAATTATTATTATAGGTAATTATAATGGGTTTCATTATAATCATCCCTTGTCATTAATTATGAACAAGTGTGTTTATAATTTTTAGAATATGAACAAGTTCAAATATGGGTTGGATGTACATAGAGTTGTTTTGGCTTGTTCAGATTTGATGCCTGATAGTGTTTGGAAATAATTTATATAGAATAGGGATTCATAATTATGGTAGATTCCACTATGTAAGGGGATTTATCCAAGAGTACATATAATGTGGATAATGTTCTAGGAACTTGTGTTTTATATAGTTGTTAGAAGTTTTGTTTCCCTTGTATTTACCTTTTTAGGATGTTCTTGTACTTAATATGTCACACTTTCTTTATATATAGTTCATTTGATCATTTATATATTCTTCTAGTGTTCTAGTTATCTATTTTTTTAAATTTAATCAGTATATATAGGTTATGGTCTCTCATATTTTTATATATCTATACTCAATACTAGAAACATTCCACTGTAATTTTAGAGGTGGTCTTGTAGTGGTACTCTTAGCATATCACCGACCAGAGTGGGGCCCTAGTTGGAATATTTGATTTAACTCACTAGATCCTAACTGAACTATGTATATCATCCTGGGTCTCATGTTTATGATATTGGGATTTATTGATCAACACATTACTCATAATATAGTTTCAAGTCATGATACTGGTTTTCCCCCGGTTTCTTGTATTTCAGAGAGTGCTTTGCTGACAAACAATTCTCTAAATTTACCTCCATAGTCCTAATAACATCTCTCTACCTTTATCCAACACTTTATAGACAAAAAATTCATTAATAACAATTTTTAATTCATCAAACCGGATATACCAAACAAAACATAAACATGGGGTTCCTTTGGACCTCAACAATGGCTCCTCGTATGATAGTGGATGTCGAATAGTGGGGACTCCCTAACCTATTTTAGGGAGACTATGCGATCAAATATAAATCCCAAGGGTAATTTATGATTTTTTTTAAACAAATCAGCATGCCCCATTCACATAATAGATATCCCAAAAATCATTTGGAAGAAAACATGATCCAATATCACCCCACCCCCCAATTGGAAATATAAAAGACATTAAAATCTATATAATGCATAAAATAAAATAGAGAGTTTGTACCAGATATGCATAACCAGTTCCATTAATAAAAATAAACATGGTGTCACAGTAACCATTACATAAACTACAGAAAAACTAAAAGGTAAAACAATATGGGACTCCATCATAACCGAAATGATCATTACATTGAAACCTTATCCTCCACAACCATCTAGACTTCATTCATGTGTCCATCTACAAGAGATCCATATTCTTGAAATATTACAAGAAATCGCACTCATGTACATTGAATCCCATGTTGTATATGATGGAAGGGGGCAAGTCCAAAAATTTAATATGATCCACCACTCACCTTAGCACAATGAGTTATAATATGATCATGTGGATTTGCATTAAAATATCAAGAGAGTTCTATTCATTCTCATAAATCTCACTCGCCATGAAAAATGACATAAATTTCACATGAATGTAATCGTGTAAGATTATCATGTACTAAGTAGGACACCATGATAAATAACAACAATTTGTGTTCTAGTGTTGATAATTTGTTCATCATAGAATCATTTCATTGGAATACCTTCAAGGAAAATTAATTTCAATGGAAAACCCCACAATAGAGACCCCATTTGGGAAATCAATCACAATATCTATAATTTAGAATTTAGAATGATCATCGCTAATATCAAATAATAAATTTTACATGGGAATCGAGAAATACAATCTATTGTATATGATAAACCATCCCCATAGGGTATGTTCCATGTCTATGTCTCTTATCCACTACTAAAAATAGGAAGTGGATTGATGGGTGAATCTAAGTATCCAACCTCCCACCCATAGAAAACCTGCACCCTCCTGATATATGAGGTACCATGGATGAGAACATACACATATGAAAAAACTATGATCAGATTGAGGTTTGAATCTCAATACCAAACCTCCCACATAAGATGAATCATACACTCAGTTAGGGGAGGTCCCATAATTTTTCACATATATCCCACCATCCTCTCACTCGATATGGGGACATAATAAATGGAGTTAATATATAAATAAACATTTTGTTGGAACAAAAAATAATTACACAATGTTAAGAGGTAAAAAAATAAATTAAGGAAACATATCAATAATATGGATACCATATGGATATCTCATAGGCCTCGGTAAAACCAACACATTTATTATACCAACACAAGCTATCTTTTTTCACCAAAACAACTTCACTGATAATGGATTCAACACCATAATATATATGCTAAAACACTAGGTCTCCAAACACTTGACCAAGACCAAATATCTCACTTTATTCCTAATTTTTTTAAGAGGAAATACCCACCTCACTTCATTGAATTAGGAGTGGTTATATAAAATTAAAAACATTTTACCAATATCTACCCTCTCAGGGGTTGATTACATAAATTTAGATAAGACCTACGAACGTGGATACCACAAGTATAACAATACCAAGCCAACACCTGAATGTACGTGAATAAGTGTCTATAAAACTATTTGTAAATTCCATAACATGGTAATGAATTCTTATGGAATCATGGATTATCCTAAAGAATCAAAAAAAATACTAATAGATAATATCTATAATGAAATATAAAATCAACAAATAAAAAACTGGGTCATTTCCCACATGATGTAAATTTGAAAAAAAACTCAAACCAAAATCTTCCAAAATTCCTAAAAAAGTCAAAATTATATTTCCAATCTATTTTGAAAAGGAATAATAGAATATATATACCCACACTAAGTCCTTAGAAAAAATATAGAAGAAAAAAAATTTAGAAAACTCCACATTGGTTTGAGATTCCATTCAAGAACCACCACTTGAAATCATTCTTCTTACCTTGAAATTACATTGAAATCCATTTCCTTTAGAAATATATTATACATAAAACCATCCTTTTTAAGATTGTATTTAAAAAAGAAAACCAATTTCTTTTAAAAACAAAACTTACCCAAAAAATATTCCATAGAGGAAAATTTACATTAATTTGAAAGTGATACCACAAAATAACCATTTAACAAGTTGTACCATCCTTTTTGACTATTAGGATGATGTGAGACCATCCCAGTTTATAAGGAGTGATCACACTATTCAATAAAAATTGCAAAAAATAATCATAATAGTGATCAAATGAACATAATGAAACCTAATAACAAATATTGTCAATAATATAAAGGAAACCAACCACAACCATTGATCCATAAATTGATCCCAAGATTATATAAACCATAACTAAGTCTAGGGACACATATATCTTCCATAAAACATATACCTCCAATTATAAAATAATTTAAACCTGAATTACTATCTCTATATAGTCAAATCCAAACTCATTGAGTGGAATAATAGTGATAAATTAATAAAACAAAGGGTGAAGACCTCCCTTGATATGTGTATAGACCGAATCCACATAAAATATCCAAGAAAAATATTGAAATTGATGGTTGATATCATCCCAATTCTACAAAAACAAAAATAAATCCCTAAGTAACATTACATATGATAAATTATGAATAGAGGCTTGAAGACCTCCTCCCAGGACCTTATATATAAGATAAAAAACACATCCCTATGATGTAGGATGATTCCTCCATGATCCAAAAGAATCACCTCTCTCAAAACCTTGTTGGGAAAACCAAAATCCATGGAAAGGGAGAAAGAAAATGGAGTAAAAATAGAGATATATTACCTAAAATACATGTGAGGAAGTAATCATGAATAAGTATGCTTATAGGGGGGAAAGGGGTATATTAGGAGACTAAAGGATGGGATGTTCCTCTTTAATTTAATGGTTGTACATAATGGAAACTAAGGGGGTCCAAAATAGGACCCTGGATAATTTCTAAAAGTTATACCTTAAAAGATCTACACCATTGTGCATTTATTCCCGACCTAAGGTATCAAAGTACAATTTCCCCATTTAGGGGCCACACTATAGCATAACTATCAGTGTCCTAGAAGAATTCCCTAGACCTAGGGTATCAATTTGGAAATTATAAAGCTTCATGATGAAACTCCCTACCCAAGAGGCATTAGAAAAATCCAAAACCAACCCATTATGGTGTGGCTAAGGGTTTCATGGTGTAACCCAAATACTATATCACAGTCCCTTCCAAAATTATGAAAATAATATTTCCTTTGAGTTTAGGTATTCATGGATCTATAAAAACATTCTATCATAGCCCATCATTAAACTCGCAAATATAATCTAATGCATGGGGGAAATTGATGGAATTCCTCCTATTTTAAGATGTCAATCCATCAACACCAAAAACGAAAAATTTTATAACACCTTGACACACCTGAACTCACTTCCTTTCAATGTGTTCCTATTATATATATTTAATTTTATTCATCAACACCTGATAACATTATCTAGATATTCTTCTACTAAACTACCACTACCCTAACCATCCCAAAAATCATTTAAAAAAAGATCTAAACACTTACTTTGTGATGAAAATCCAAAATTAAAATTCATTCATCCAAAAAATTATGGGAAAATAGACACTTATTTTAGTCCAATGAAACTAAAATTCATGTGTTATTACATGAGTGATGCCCACTATATTTATGAAAAACATCATCCATATGGATGGTCTTTATTTTATTGGTATCTATAAAATATTTCAGACTAAGGAATTAGTAATTATTGAAAATGAAAACCATGGAGGGTATATAACATTTATATATGAGTTAAGAGACCTTTTCATCTTTTATGGGATGATGTTTCACCTCCCATTGAGACAACCGAGTTATTCTTAAAAAAGATTTGAACTTAGGTTATCATTATTGATTAAAATTTTTTTTAAAAGTAGGCCGACTCTTTAATATGAGTGAGATGTATATGAAAGGTCTCATTTTATATTGTACTTTCATTGGGTAGGATTAAGCAGAGTGAGTTGTTAAAAACAAGTTACAAGGGATATATAAACTTAGAAAGAGAGGTTATGAGTAGACCTTAGATGAGTGACTTGACAAAGAGTAGTTTTGAGAGTTCTATAGGACCCAAGAAGGGTTAAAGATTGGATCCTGAATGCCTACATCATCAATTGGATAATGGTTATAAGTTATGATTCAAGCCTATGATAGGTGGATCATTATGTTATGGGTTAATATATGAAACCTGTAGAGTGGTAGTGTTAGTCGAGGGATAGGTTTGGGTATATTTATACATTTTGATTGTGTTATCACCTTGTCAGTCTTTATCAGGTTATTTTATTATTATTTTATTCTAGTCATTAGGAGGGGTTCTTTTGGTCTTATATTTGATTTTCATCTAGAGACTCTTATTAAGAGGTTATTGTTTGGTCTATATGTGACTAGTATATTAAGTATACTATTAGGGTAGACTTAATGGGGATATATTTTAATAGAATCTTGAGATTTATTTCAGGAGGGTATCTTCTATGGATATATGTGACTAGTACTTGAATCATTTTATCAAAAGAGAATATTTGGTGTCTATATTTGAAAATCAAATCGAGCATGATTTTAAGATTGTATCATTTGATGTTGGATTTAAATAGTATTTTATTCCTGATATCAACAGGGGATATTTTGGGTATTATTTAATTACCATATCAAGACTCCTATCTAGAGTTTGTCTTTTGGGGGCTGATATTACCAGTATATTATGCCCATTGTATAGAGGGTATCATTTGGGGATATCTTTGATTAGAGTATTTATATTCCTATTGAGATCAAATCATATAGGTCAATATGTGACTTGTATTTTAGGTCAGTTATATGAAGGGGAAATTCGATGGAAATATTTTATTATCATTTTAATCCTTATATCAGGTGTAGATATCAAAGAAATGATGTTACAATATTTTTATACTTTCTTTCAGGATGTGATCCTTTGAGGTTATATTTGGTTGACATCATGATATATGTATCAAGAGGGGGTATTCAAGGGATAGATGTAACTTTATTGAGTTTATAATCATTATGTGATCATATTATGAAATTTTTAACCATCTATCAGTATTAGTCGTAGAATCTATGGTCAATTTTTCATGTGGATTATTTTAAAAAACAATGACATGGTGGGTATTTTTTTTAATTATTTATCAGTCACCAAATTATAACATTCATGCACTCATATGTATATTAAATTATATTAGGGACACCATTAGTCATATCCAAAAAAGTCTAATAATGAAAAAAAATATGTTCACCCAAATAAACATATAGAATTTTATTAGAATATAGGTCATGGAAATGCTTCTAGTATAATATAAAGATCTTGAGCTAGCATGATAGGGTTGATGAGATCATATTGACGGATTTACAAGGTCCTCAGAAGACGTTTTTATATTTTTGGGTTTTTTATATTTGAATAGTATTTGATCATCCTATTGATAAATTATATATATAATTTATGAATGTATAATATTTACCATAAGTTCTTATTTTGTTATATAATGTGATTTTTTCTTACTGTGGGTGTATCACTGTAATGTCCATGTTATACTAGTTATTTTTTAATCTGGGTAATTATTATTTTCCCAATTATTTATGTTTATCTAATAATGATTATAGTATCCTCAAGTTATTGATAAATCCTTCTCACTAGTCAATAGCATATGGTGTGAATAAGGTTATCCAGATATCCAACATGTTATTGTTTTAGATGAATGATTTGGGGGGACTAAATAGTCTCTCTGTTACTCTTTTTATGAAATAACTCGAGTTAAATAGTAAATAACCCTATTAAGGTTATCCATAAATTGGTAACATATTCAGTGACCTAACGAGGTACTTTTTATCGATGATTAATACTATGTAAATTATATTGAGTTATGTGTAGGTGGATCAAATATTAGGTTTTGGTGTGAGAACTATTTTCTAGTTAAGTTTTGGGATATTTTCGAATTCCATTTTTTTAATGATCAGATGTGGAATAAAATGAAGACACATTCACCATAACTAATGGATGTTCTTATTTAGGATAATAGTAGGGGAAAATATCAATATTTCAGATGGAGTTATATAGGTGGATGTTCTGAAAGGAAGTTATAGATTTGGCAAGAGGGTTCTAGAATGACTATAAAATTCAAAATAAAATAAATTTAGGTGTTTATATATTGTATTAAATCAATATTTTAGAGTAGTATTCTTTTTGTTTCGAAGGGTTTATTAGAATAATCTAAAGGGAATCATAAGAATAATCTAGAAGAATAAATAATGTGGATTATTTCATATATATATAAGTGTAAAATATAGAGGATGTTATTATGTAATATTTCTTGTGATATGAAAAATCAACAATGAATTCAGATCATTCATTCTTCACCAAATTTAATGGTTGAGTCGGTTCACTTGTGAGAATAGATAGTGGTTCCCATGAATATGTAATGGGATGGGTGGAATGTTTGTATGGTCTTCTGGTTGAAGAGACTAACTTGAAGCTATAAAAATATATATAAATATATATTTGTGGATTATTTGATCAATGGATTAAAGTGGAGTATATTCCCATGGGGGATTCCCCACATAGTGCATAAAAAGTGTGATCATCATGGATAACATTTCTAGAAGGTTCTACCATTTTTTGTAGGTTCTAGAAATTAATCCTTTATAAGTGGGGTTGGTTTGGGTTTCTAGAAGAAGGTTCCCCTTATAAATTAAATTTTCAATTTAATAAAGTCTGGTAGTGTTCCCCCATGTAGTATGACTTTGTCTGAACCAAATTAATTTCTTTTTTGGTGTTACTTGTTTTCTTATAATAGTGTTTATCTTTAATGGTTCGTTTTTTATATATGATATCGTAGAATATCAAGGTTTATTGGTTAGTAAAAATTATTCCATGATTGTAGATCTTACAACATGTTCCATTTTTTAGGAAGCATTTAGAGCATAGTTGGAATACTATTGATGTCTTATTAAAGATACTTTCAATAACTTACACTTTTTTAATTTAGTGGTAATTCATTTATTTCAATGTGTGAAATTAAACATGGATATTTTCTATATTTATGATTTAATTGTGAAAGCATTATATTTTGGATGATTTTTGTTGTCCTACTCTTTTAGAGTCTGAAAATTCCATTATGGGAGCCAATCAGATGTGAGCAGTCTAGAAGGACGGTAAACCATGAATGAAAACGAAAATGGAATACTTTTGAATGATTTAAATTAGGTGAGATTGTGCGTGACTTTGATGGTGGGTGAAGACAATGGGTGTCCTTAATTATGAAGCTATAATGATGAGTTGATGAAATTCTGCAGGACCCTTGTTCCATATCTGGGATTATGAAGAAAATGTATATTTTAGTGGAATTATTAAGACTAAATGTTTTGTTTTTATAGATTAAATTCCAAAAATCGAAACAACACCTATATCTGAATTGTGTGTTTGGTTTTGTATGATGTACTCAAGCCTTAGATGAACAAATTTTGAAGACAATCTAAAGAAGGGGATTTTGGTATGAGCGATTACAGATAGTGTGGCTTGGACAATGTTGGTATCCATGGTCAGTGAAAAGTGTGATAAGGGTATGAAAACCCTTTTATTATTAATACTTGTTGTAGCTTTGTGATAAATGTATATACTGAGATATAATGGATAGGTTTTATGTCCTTATCTACATGGATGTGATTTTTGAAGCATTGGGTGTTTTGAAATATCTTTTGGGGGAAAAGCCTTAATTTTGAGGAAACAAACCTAGAACACTAAATTATTATCCTAGAGAATATTATTTTTTTTATTGAGGTAGGATTATCTAGAAATAAAACAAGTCTACAGAAATTATATGTTCCACTCTCACCTAATTTTTCTGAGATAAATGTGTACAACCAAATAAAATAAAAAATATAGAGAAACTCAAGTCTTATATGTGTTTATTTGAGATGGGTACGGTGGAGAAAAATTATATCCATCACTAAAATAGTGACTTATGTATGGTAGTTATAGTTTTATAAATACCTTTTTAATTGGGGGTGTGAAGGTAAAATCAAATCTATATTGATGTGGGAGTAAAAGACCATTACACGAATTGACTATACCATGAAATTGAGGTTTTTTCTAAATTATTTCTATGTAATTTTATTATTTCAATGATTCTAATATTTTTGGATCTACTTTTCTAAATAGGGGTCTATTTTATTGGTATTTATGATGTAAAATGAACCATTTCTTCTTTCATATTTCAATAGTTATGTGGTAGAGTTTGAATAACATAGTGTTCGAAAGGAGAAATTATATAATAATGATACATGGAATGGATTTTTTATCGAATTTAAATAAATTAAAGTGTATATTTATCAATTTTACATTTGAAAACAATTTTTGACGGGATTAACAATTTTTCATGAAAATAGAATGGGTGGTAATAGTCTTGAAACCTGGGTTTTTTGTCTTAGTGGGGATTTAATGATAGTGGACGTGGTAAAACTAGAAAGGATAGAGATAGAAGGCATATATCATACATTGTGTAATGGACTTTGTTAAAATAATTATAATTAAATTTGAGTTTAATATTATAAATCTTAACCAATGAAAACATTTATTAAGAGGGATATTATTTAATTTTGGTGTCATAATTGTATTCTAGTTTACTATTGAATGATTTCAAAATTAATATTTTTAAATTATTACTTTTGGAACCTAATGATTACATGTTCAACATCACAAAGGTATATTTAGTTTCATTCCAGAGGTAGGAGAAAAAAAATCCATTTTCTGGATAGTGATGTGGTGGGATGTTCTTGAAGGAAGTTATATATGCGGCATAAGAGTTTTGAAGGAAGTGGATATGATGGAAGATAAACGATTTCAATAATTCTATTTTAGATTAATCTAATATTACCTAAGAGAAAAAAAATTATTTAGATGATAATTTTTTATTAACTTGAAGAGTTGTATAATAATAATTTGTAAGTGAAGTATGACCTAGACAATAGAATGGGAGTACAAAAGCCGGAGGGTTCAATTCTTGAATCATTCACATGTTACATTTAAATAAGTTAAGAATTTGTATCTTTTATTAATAACTAAATTTTAATATGGATTTGTTAGGATATCATGAATAAATATTTATTTCCATGCATAATTAGTGCTAATACCAATAAATTGGATAAAATTGTGACCAATGGACTAAACAATAACTATAAAGAAGCTCTATAAATAGAGGGTGTGATATTATTTGATCAATGAATTAGAGTTTCATCCATTCCAATGGGGACATCTCCACATATTAATTATGATTGGTGAGCATCAAGAATAGTATTTCAAGATGGTTATTCAATTTTAAATTATAGTTTAGATATTTTCCCTTTATAACTCTTGTTCGGTATGGTTTATGGAAGGTGGGTTCCATTGTAAATTAGTTTCTATGTGTAATTATAGGGTGTATTGTTCCTGCAATGAGCATGACTAGGTTTGAACCACATTATTTCATGTGTGTAGTGCTTTATCCATTTATAAACGTCTTCTTATTATATGTTCAGTGTTTGTGGATAATTTTTCTAAAGGCCATGAAGTTACTATAATTAGAGTAAAGGGTGGACCAACATGATCTCCAGGGTTCTAGTCTTCCTAGTTACATATATGGAATTTTTAGGGGTGCTCAATGGAACTTCATGCCCTTCGATTTTCAATGTTTATAATTTTTTCCAATAATTTTTGATAGATTATATTTTTAGTGGTTTCAATTTTTTTCAACCTCTAAATGTGGTATGGGATGTATTGGCTTTTGATGCACACTGTAGAAAACAATTCCCCAACATAGACTATTTATATAGATCACTTTTACTATAAATGGGTTCACTATGTATAGTGACCTATGATATAATATGGGGATCATCATAAGAAGACATATAAATCCTATAAATATTTTAAAGTAAAATATACTATATATATAATAGTAAAATATTTAGTTCTCTTTGGTGTTCATCAACAATATGAGCTAGTGATCTGTTTGAATTGATTACTAACCATATGATAGGTGATCTATTATGTAGTATTTGATTAATCAGTAAAGACCAATTTTATTCTAGTATGTTTATGATTGATAAAAATATTGTGTGATGTGACCTAGACATATAGTCATGAGTATAGTTAAAAAATCATAAATTTTTCAATATATTTGATACTAAACTAAGTGACCCAATTTAACATTAAATATTAAAACATCATCAACTATTATTAGGTAACATCATTCATATGATATGTTTAGATATACAACATTATATAATTATGAATTTTGTTACATATCAAATCTCGTTTGATTTCTATGAAAATGAGAATTTTTCAAATAATAAAAACTCTTGGTATATTATTCTATCTTCATAAAAAATAAACATAATAATAGGTAAATTACTCAATAATAGCTCCAAATCATTCGTAATCCTATAAAAACATTTTAAAACATGGCGATCAAAAAAAATATTTCAATAGTTTTTAAAAAAATTATAAAACCTCTTTTCTAAATGATTAAAAACAATTTTTAATAGTTTTAAAACAAAATAAATTAAATTTTAATAAAAAATAAAATATTATTTCTAAATAAAAAATATTTAAAAAAGCATCTTTCATAAAAATGATGATTTAAAAAATTAAATTTATTTAAGAAGATAAAAATATTAAATATATTTTTCTTAAAAAACATAATCCATTGAAAATCCCATATTAATATCTTAATCCCTTTTTTAATAGAAAAAATTCCTTTTTGAAAAAAAATGAAAATATTTTAATATAAAAAGAAATCTAAATATATTCAATAAGATTATAAAATTCATGGGGCCAGTTGGGACATTAATGGGATATATAGGGATAACTTTTAACTTTCTAGATAATGTCATTTGAGTTTTGGGTTCACTCCCCATCCCCCAAAATCATTTTCAAAACACAACTTCTTAATTTCAATAAAAACATTCTAGTTTCTCACCTTTCTAAATATAATTTCATTAAAAAAATTATTTTCTATTACCTATAAGATTCATCAATTTTAGACAATAATGTATTTATTTGATATAATTGAAAATTATTAGAATACACCTTATAATGAATATTTCTAATTGGATCATTATGGAAATCCATTTTAAAATGTTAATGGTTGTTTTATTAACATGGAAGAAAAAATGTGATTTTCACTAAATATATTAAAACAAAAAATTCTGATGATGAAGTAATATTATTTTTAGGTGAAACAATACATAAAAATTACATATATTGAGAGTTTTTGAAATAAAACATCTTCAAAAATACTAATAATTTAAAAACTTCATTAAATAATAGCTTCGAAGATGAATCCATAAAACCCCCTTTGAAATAAGAATATGTTTTTGAAAAAATCCCTTTTGGGGTTTTGGAAACTTTAAAATAGAATTCTATTTTAATTTTATTCCCTTAATAAGAAGTTTTATTTTCAAAATACCATAGAAAAATATATTTTATTTTGGGGAAAATATAGGAAAGCCTGGGAATTTGGAAACATCAATTTTTAAAACATTTTTATCCCTGGCTTAGAGATTTTTTTCTTGAATGAGGGAATTATTTGAAAATAAGAAAATAAATTTTTTTGGAACACACTCCTTTATATGTATTTTATTTTAAGGTGTTTTTTAACAAAAAATGTTTTTTAAAAAATTCAATTTATAAATTGTTAACCTAAACTTACTGAACCTATTATTTTGTAACTTCCTCTAGAGGATATCTGATTATTAATTCACATCATCTCTCACTATTACCTATAGTTTCAACTATGAAAACTCATATCTCTTTTATAAAGTATTTTATAAATGAATAACTGGGAAATCCGAAATCATTTTATATTTGAACTAATATTGTGAAATTGAAACAAATTATTTATTTATTAATTTGTTTACTTCTCAATAGGTAGAAATGTGGGTACCTTTAAACAGAACTTGTTTCATTTTCATATTCATATAAAATCATTTACCTCTTATCATAATACATTCCTCTTGATGTAAAACATGTAAATATTTATAATATGTCTTCATCCATGCAACAGTTTCAATAACGATTATACTTTTTTATGATTACCATTTTATTTTTTTCATACTCAATTAGTTTCAAAATCTCTACACATATCATTTATATGAGTTTTATTTCTTACCATTAAATGAAGCTCATTGAAATTTCATGTCATACAAAAAACATCCTAAAAATTTTTATTTTATGAGAGGATAAGGTTGATGAGTGTTTTTGTTTATAGATTACCACTTTATTTCATCCTTCACATCATAAAATTTTCAAAGAAGGTTATGAATTTTATTATACATACATTTTTAAATATATATATATACTTACATACATACATAGATACTTAAATATATATATATATTGTCTATTTTATAACATTATTATATGCATGTGCAGAGGAGGAAGAGGAAGATTGTGGTGTTAAGTCTCATTTTTTGAGTAAACTTTCTCAAAGGTTGAAGGTAACTAGAGATATAGGTTTTATTTTAGAATTGGATGAATTTAGTGGAAGAAGATAATGGATGAAAAGTTTTATTTTTGAGCACACATGTTATTTTTAAACACTATGAAAAGTTCTTTTATATATCTACCCACAATGATTTTCATTTTTACTGAACACTTAGTTATATAAAAATATTTCATACCTGAATGTTGATGAAGTCTATGAGGAGTTGGTGTTCACCATTGTTTTCCTATGTTTGACCCTCATGATGATGCTTTCCACCACTTTATACTACCAACTTTCATGCTCTCTCTCTCTCATTCCTGACCTATGTGTGTCTTGGTCCTCACTATACTTCTAGTACCCATTATTGTCCCTATGTTCTTAGGTGATGATTGGATATATCTTTCTAACCTGATCTTTATAGGATCAAGGGATGGTGGACAGTCTTTTGTACTTATATATATAATTACTTTTCTAAAAAAATAAAACTAATAAAATCTACTATCAAATTACATTTTTAATAATTATAATTTTGTTATTTAATTATAATTACATCCAATTAATTAAAAAGATAAATTATTTTTATTTATTTAAATTATTATAATCTATTTATTTACATCAATTATTGATAATTTATTATTTATAAAATATTTATATATTTTAAATATTTTTACATTTATTTTAGCATTAAACACTTTCCTTTTCCAAAATACTATTCTATTTACTAAATTTATTATTTTATTCATTATTATACACCATAATAATCATTATTTTCTTTGAATTTATCGTTATATTTATTTTCAATACATAAACTTTTATATTACTATCAAAATATATATAGTTATTTCAAATTATTACATTATAAACCATAATATTTATATTACTTTATAAGTACTATTTTATTCAATTCTACAACAATCATTAAATATATAAATTTTAAATTAAAATCATTTTCTTATAATTATATTATAATAAAATTAATTTTTTTTATTTTTCTATAGTATCTATATTTATTAGTAAATTTTATTATATGTTTATATTTATCATACATTATTATTTAACAAAAAATAATTACAGACTAATTAATTTAATTAACATATAATATATAAATTTTTAATTAAACCAAATATTTTGATTATAAGATAAATATAAAATTTGTATTGGGAATATATTGTGAATAGGATCAAGTTTGACAAAAATACTTATTTATATCTTTTCAGGAAAAAATATGTACAAATATTATTAATGTAGTACATTCAAAATGTGAATATTTTAAATAAAATTATTCTACTATTATTGTTATTATATAAAAATGAATGTAATTTTATAAAAGACACTGCATGTTAAAATTCATAGTAGGATTTATTATTTTTTAAAATAAACATTTTAGAATTAACATATATTTTAAATAAAACAATTATACAAAAATATTTAAGCACTATATTCTTCCCCCTCAAATAAATTGCATCCACATAATTTTAATTTCTCTCACTATTGAAAATACACGAAGATTCTATTAGTAATATAATTTATAAAGAGTTACCTATCATCCAATCATGGGAAAGTATAATATTTTACCTCATAAGATATTTATATTTTCATCTATTACCTTTATTTTTACTAAATATACTAAATAATTTATTGAAACATAACTATCATAGATTCATTTTCATGATCCCATTATCAGCTAAAAAATAAAAAAAATTGGTTATAATAATAATTGATAAATACATTAATATTATAAATTAAACATAATTTTATTATCCATTAACACCATATTTTCAACCGATAATGGTAAAACTATTAAATATCTTTAACTCATGACATCAAAAATCTAAAAAAATAATTAGAAGCCTACACAATCCTTATTTAGACCACAATGTCTTTCTAAAATAAGATTATCCAAAATTCCTTCAATCACTTGGAATAAAATCAAAAAATCCACAATGGAAATTCCAAACTCTTAAATTATCCTCAAAATATGTTATCATAATATCTAAATTTATCTAAACTGTTGTATTAATACCAACTAAGGGATTCTAGACCCACACTCTCGAGAATGGTGCTAAAAGCTACATATTTCTTTAAATGAATTCAAACTGAATGGATGTGACCAAAATTAACATTAAATATTATAATGTCATTAACTATTATTTATTCACTCCATCCCTATGATCATTGTAATTATAGAGCTTTATAATACTAGTAAATGGATTATATATCAAAAACCATGTAATTTTTTAATGAAAGTTCATTTTCAAAAAAACAATTTGGAATACTATTCCAACATTACTTAGGCTAAACATCATAATTGAGTCCTTACACCATAACAACTCATAATAGTTATCAATACTATGAAAAAATATTTTAAAATTTAAGGTCAACACAAAATATTAGTATGTTTTTTTAAATGAGAAAACCCCCTTTTTAAATTCATTAAAACTCATTAAAAATATTTTAAAAATTTATATTAACATTTAATAAATCCTAAAATAATCTTTTATAATGAAGAACATTTTTTGAAAACAACTATCATAAAGAGTATTTTTTTTTATTTAACATTATTTAAGAATAAAAAAAATTAAAATATCCTTTTCGTTAAAAACAAAAACCTATACAAATACCTTACTAATATCAAGAATCCCCTTCTAAAATTCAAACAGTTCATTATAAAAAAAATTAAATACATTCCATTAAAATGAAATCCAATTATATTTGAAAAGCTTATAAAACCATGAGCCACATGGGGCATTTAGGGGCTATATAGGGCCCATCATTAACTTTTAAGATAAAGTCCCTTAAGGGGTAGGTTCACTTATCATCCCTCATTTCTATTTATAATACATAAATTCTATATTTTAATAAAACATTTTTGGTACCTTTCCATTATCATCATAATCCCATTAAAATATTTCGTTCCAAATTCATCAAAAAATACAAAACATTAAACTAAAAAGTTATTGATGTGATATAATTTAAAATTTATGGAAAACATCATTAAATATATTTTTAAAATTAAATCCTAAGGTAAATACTTTTTAAAATGGTCATGGAGGATTTATAAATATGTAGAGAAAATATTTATTTTATATGGAATATTTTAAAACAATAATGAGAGTTTTGGTTGAATCTATTGAATACAGGTTCTTCTAAATTAAAAATGAATTAAAAGAATATGTAGAATACGTGTTTCTAAAATAAAATATTTAAAAATGAAAACTAATAATTTTCAAACTCCTTAAAATTATTCCATTGAATATAACTCCTAAAAACCAATGTTTAAATCAAGATATTTTTATGAAAAATAATTTCTTTTAAGGGATCAGAAAAATATAAAATATAAGTTCATTTCGAAACATTTTACCTTACTATTAAGTTTTATTTTCAAAATTCCACATAAAACATTATTTTATATCTACAAAATAATAGAAAAATTTAAAAACATGGAATCATCAATTTTTAAAACAAATTTATCCCTTATAAATACATATTTGATTTTGAAATGATGGATATCTTTGAAAAAAATAATTTTAAACGTACTACCATACAAGGATTTTATTTAAATGTAAGCTTTGAAAGGGGATGATTTAAAATTAATTTTTTGAGGATTCTATTATATAACATATTCATGAGGAAATATCCTTAATAAACACTCTATATAGCTCTCTCCAGCTTCATCTTGTACTAAGTTTACCTCTTTCATTAAGTAGTATAGTATTTAGAACCCATTGTGAATAATATACATTCATAGCTAAATTTATGTTCTCAAGCCAATATTGATTAATTATTAATCAACTTGATTTTTCATTAAAAGGTAAACATGTATAGACTTTTAAAAAATAAATTTCAATTTTTTCTATATATTATGCCATTTAACTCTTCTCATACTACCTTCCTCTCAATACGAAACATATATATATATTAAACATATCATTAAACATGAAACCATTGTAATAACTATGGAATTTATGTATGTTTATTATTTCTTATTCCTTAATCCAGTAATGTAAAAAATCTACAATGATTCTTAATTTGTGTTTTATTTATTACTACCAAATATAAAAGAAAAAAATGGTATACTATATAAACAAAATCTTTAAAAATTCACATATTGGGAAATTTTGAAGATGATAGGTGATGTTGTTTAAAAATTTCCATTTTATAATATCGGTTAAAACCATAAAATATTAAAATATGGTGTTGACTTTAATTATAAAAGAATATATATATATATCTTATTTGATAACAATGTTATAGGTGTGTGTAGAATAGGATGAAGATGACTGCGGTAACGGTATTCATTTTTTGAGTTTGTATGTGTGAAGGACAAATACAATGGAGAAAGTAGGTTTTATTTTTGGATTTCATGTGAGATAAGGAGGAAGATGATGAAGGGATGGTTTTATTTATCAATGAACACATTATGTTTAAATGTTTTGAAAAGTACCTCTATATTTTTAACCCACATAGATTTTCTATTGGAAAATTCACACCCTTATATAACAAGTCGCCACAAAGGAACCCTATTGAAATCTATGGGGATTTGGTGGTCTCCCTTTGTAACTCATTCTTGACCCCTAGGATAATGCTAACAACCATTTTCTATAGACAACCCATGTGCTTGTTCACTCATTCATGACCTATGTGTGTCTTGGACCTCCCTATACACGTGCTCTACGATTTTGGACTTGTATTCTAATGTGACAATTGGTTGGATCTTTCAAGCTCGATCTCCTTAAGATTTAGAACCAGTATCCTATTTTTTCAATTAAAAATATCAATTATTTTTTAAAAAAAATATTATTATAAAAGGAATTATCAGATTATAATTTTAGTAATTATAATTGTTTTCTAAATATAACTTTATATAATAAATTTAAAAAACATTATTTTTATTTATTACTATTTTAGTCTTTATATTTACATCCCGTAATGATAATTTATTTTTTACTATAAATTTTTATATTTTATATATTTTTACATACATTTTATAATTGACCACCTTCGATTTATTAAATAAATTTGGGATCATTATATTTATCATTGTTTCACTATGATATACCATAATAATAATTCTATTATTATAATTTATCATTAAATTCATTTCCAAATCAATAAATATTTTATTATAGTTAAAATTTCTATAATTATTTTAAATTAATATCTTATTGACCATAAGATATATACACCATAATAAATAAATTTTAATAAAATTCTAAAAAAAAAGTTAAATATAATAATTGTAAATTAATATCATTAAAATATAATTATATTCCCCTCAAATTATTATTTTATTTACAGCAGAATGTATTTTTTCTAGAAAAGTTTATTTGAATTTTATATTTATCCAATTTTATTATTTATCACAAAATAATTCAAAATTAATTAATCTAATTAACACATTACATATAATTTCACAATTAAACATAATATTTTTATTATCAAAAAAATATAAATTTTGAGTTAGAAATATATTTATAATAACTTCAATATTATTTAATATATACTTCAATATTGTTTTTTGTAAGAACGAGTAAAAATATACTTAATTCACTTCTTTTAGAATGAGAATATTTTTAATTTATTTATTCCATAATTACGGAATTTATATGTATAATAATTTAATTTAATAAAATATAATTCTTGTTGAAATAAATAGTCGATTGTTTTAGTTTGTGAAATGAGTTTTTTATATAAAAGGATACTTCTATTCTAAGAACTTTGAAATAGGGATGATTGATTATGACGAAGGGGATTACCTCTCTAATGGTTGATTGATAAGAGTTATGGCCTAATCATGGGATGGATTAGCACCAAAAAGTTTAATTAATTATGTGATGTTGGAGGTGTTTTCAGAAATGATAGTTAACCCCATGTTGGATTAGATTTCTAGATATATTTCATATGTGGTGTGATCAATTATTATTTGAGGTCTAATTATGTTTATGGAATAACCCGTAATTTTTATTATGATTATTTGTTCAGTAATTTTTTATTTACATGATTACTAATAACCTAAAGTATTACCAATCATATCAGGCCTAATATTCATGAAATAACATATTAATAGACACACATATGTTTTGGAGGATGTTGAATGTATCCCCTTGACCTAGTAAATTTCAATACAATTATCTAAAATATATTTCCCTAGATTGTTCATATTCTTTTATTAAACATACTATATTCTAGGCATCCTACAGCTTGATATATCTTCACCTATATTTGAAATTTTTCATGATTATATTGACATAATAGTCTATAGACTATGAATTATTCAAAACTATGGTTCAATATAGCATTCCATGAACTATAAATTTTACTATCCAACGGTTTTATATATTAATCCACATATTGAATGTTTTTTTATCTAGTGGAGTGACATATAATTCTATATACTGAGTATTTTTTCTAATAGTTTCATGAAATAATAATCCATAGATTGTGTATTTTTAAAACGGATGGTTTGATATATTATTCCCTAAACTTGAATATTTTTATTTCTAGTGATTTGACTTAATTAGTATCAGTTATGTTTCTTTATGAACATGTGATACTGAGAAATAATGTAAGGGATGTGTGGTTTGACAACATAAAAATTTGAGACCAATTATAGACATCATTGACAACTTTTAATTATGTCAATTCAACAATTTATGTCATAGGTCCATCACAAATATTCCTTATAAAAAACTATTCAATAAAAATATAAGTAATAATATAAGTAGGTATGTATGATATTCTTGACATCTTATTAAGTGCACAATGTCATAACATATTGATATGTGTTTCCTGATTTTACATTAATTTCATACCATGAATGAATTCATATATATTTGGGAATATATTAAGGGGGCCATTTGTGTGTCTATACTGAGTTTTATACTGAAACATTATGCATTCCTATTGGTGGACTTTTTGACCATATATTGGAAAAAAAGTTAAAGAAAGTGCATAATCATTGATTTGTGAGTTAAAGTAGGTCAATGGGTATTTTGATATATTTTTCAGTGAGTTATAAGGCTAATAATAGAATATCTTATTTCAAATATTATATTTATTTATTCTTATGAATTGTATAATATTATACCACTATGTAATTTATTTGATGTTTAATTGGTATGTTATATCATGTTCTTCTATTATTTCATGTTGTATAATATTGTTTATGGTCAACATATCATTAAATTGTTATTTGTCTCACTCCAATTTTTTAAAAGTTTCTGAATGTTTTTTATATTTATCTAATATTATATGTGACGATACTGATGGTATAATATGCCAATAGAAATTATCAAACCCTTGTAATTAGTTCGCCACATCAAACATATGAAGAGAATGCATAAGATATGGATCATTCTATATTAATCCATATTTTTAATTTCTAATCCAATGATGTTATAAGTTACAAATATCAACAAATTTTATATGGATGGACTAAAATTAAGGTTATTGATTGTGATGATAATTTTTGTCCTATTAGAGGGAATTTAACTATAGGGTTGTTCCTTGATTTATTTTATAAAATATATATATAATTTTATAGATTCAAGTAATATTTTTATTCTTCAATGGAGAACATTATGATGAGGTTTACGTTGAACTAACACATTGATTTATTTTAAATAAAGATATATGTTTAGTGTGATAGCTTAATAAATCACTCTATGAGTTTAAACTAACACTTCAATTATAATTGTTTAATATAGATAGTTTGTTAAACTGAATTTTATTTAAAGAGACAAGGTAAATTACATTTTTTATGTCAAAGAAAAAAATAATAACTCACTCATTATGATAATGTGTGATGAAGAAAATATTTTCAAAAAAATTAGTTCAAATGTTTTGAAATCATTCTTTCTAAAATGAAAAAAACATTAAGGAATTAATTATCAAAGATATGACATTTTTTCCAAGAATAAAAATTAATAATACAATGGTTTATATTTTTCAATCATAAGTAAAAAATAATTATGATTTGTTAAAAAAATTGAAATAGAATAATTTGAGTAAGTATCAGTTCACATCTCCAATGGGGATAAATTTTCCAAGTATGATTATGTAAATGGTGTGGACCAAAAGAATTTTTGAAAATTGATATAATATTTTCTACATTATATAAAGTAAAGACCAAAAAATATTTACATATTTACATTATGTTCATTATTCTTATGTTTTCTAAAGGATTCATATCCATTTTTAGTGAAAATAAATTATATCTATATCAAATTAAATATTTAGTATGCCTTTGGGTATGACATAAAATAAAATTTCTCATTTTTTATTGTATTAAATGAGGATTTAGTGGGTGATATTCATGATTAAAAGTAAAATTACATAGGATAATTATTTATGGGGTAGATATATTTCATAGAACTCCATGAAGTAAAATTTAATCACACATAGAACAATATATGTTTAGTATACTACATATTCATGATATCTAACTCAAATTAAATGGATAAAAACATTTAATTGAGGGAATAATATTGAATGTATCATGTCTATTGGTTATTTGGTGTGATAAACAAATTTTGATTTAATTTTCATTGATAATGTTACAACTTTCTAGGTTAAATAATTTTTATATCAAATATTGCTACATCAAGGAAAATGTGGAATGTATTGAGCTTGATTAGGAGTATGTTTTGGCAAAGGAATAAGTTAAAGAAACATGACAAATACCTTGATCAATGATTCATTCTAACACTTAATTTTTATTGAGAGTTAATTCTCTCTCCAAATTTCTAGGATTATGTGTTTTATATTTCTACCCTTTCATTATTTTTAATTATTAAAAAAGATAAAGCATATATTGTAGTTTTCTTAACTAAAGGTGTATAATTCCTAATTAAAAGAGATGAGGGGGAAAATGGAGTAAAAAAATTCAAGTGGTGTTAGTTTTTTTCCCTGAAGTGGGAAACATGTAATTTATAAGTTTCTAGGAAATTATTTTATTTACAAATCTATAAAATACAAAGGGGTGATTAAACTTCCCTTGAGAATAATGTTTACTAAGGCAAGAAAAAATATTTCACACGGAATATTAAATTAATCTTGAGATGGTGTAAATAATATTGTGTATTAATGTGACTTGTTCAAGTTGGTATTTTTATATACAATAAGAGATAGAGTTCCTTTAAAAATATTAACCTATATGATAATGTGTTTTTTATATTACTCTCATGTAGAAGATATATTATGAAATAGTTTATAGAGTCGTTAATTCCCAAATCATAGAATTTTTATTTTATTGTATTTACTATCAACATTATCATATATTCATTAGAAATTATAAATATTTAAGTATTTTATAAATATTATACAATTTAAGGGAAAATTAAAACCACTTCATAGTGGCAATGTGAAGAAAAAATCAGAAATATTTTATAAAAAATATCATAGTTCTAACATAGATCTTGGAGATGTCAGTAAGAGATCAAATATTTAAATGAGGTTATAAATCACATTTGAAATTTGGAAACCAAATTTTTTTTATCAAAAATTTCCTTGGTATCTGAATACAGTTTCAAATAATTTTTTTTATATTTCTTGAATCGGGGGACAAAACAATTGTCATGGATCAATCAACTACAAACTTTTTCTATAGTGAAAAATATTTTATTTATGTATTTTTTATTAATAATTATAAAATTTTCCTACAATAATTATAGATAATAAACCATGTCATGGAAAGGATGAAAAAATATAATGGATCTTATCAAATCCGTGAGTTTTTAAAAGTAAATGTCTTCGGGAATTATTAATGGTTTGATATATCAATTATTTATTTTAGATATATTATTGATTATGTAAAACCACGTTTTGGTTTTTTAATTTATATCATGGTTAGTTGATGTCTATATAAAAATAGTGATTCACTTGTAAAAGAAGAGAAACTGCCAAAATTTGACAAAGATCTTTATTGAGCAAAAATGAATAGTTTTTCGAATATGAATATGTGAACATTTCTAGGATGAATCAAATAACCTAGTAGATAACCGATGGGGATCATAACTTCTTTCATGAACATATCATGGGCTATTCTTCATATTTTTTCCTATTTACTATTGTAATTTTTATGATGTATGATATGATGTTGAGTTAAATTTAATTTTTTGACTTTTCCATTCCTTTTATTTTGAAAATAACAAAATCTTTCCTAAATACACAATATATAATACTTTTATGACCAAATTATTTTTACAATGTATTTATCAAAAGAATATACTTTTAACATACATTGAAATAGTTTTAAAATATTCCATAAAACAAGATTACCTTTTCTATTATGATTATTATAATCATCTTGGAACTAAGAGTAATCAGATCGACTGAAACCAATAACAATCTTATTATTGTCCAGATAGTTTATCATAATGACATGTATAATTAAATCCATCGGATTGGCATCAATTTAAATCATAAATGTAGAAATATATTTTATCATATTGGAACATTTTACTATTAACATTATAATTCTTTAATATGGAAAACTATTTTATCATATTGGAACATTTTACCCATAACATCGTTAATCCTGATTGCAAAAAAATATTTTATCCTATTGAAACATTTTACTCATAATGGTACAATCAAAATGATGCCATTCATTATTTTGTAATATGTGAAACAAAATAATGTCATACTTTAAGCATAATATGATCATTTATGTGTCACGTTTCTAGGTCCTCCCAAAAATCATAGAGAATATATGATAATTGGAGATGGATATGACTGTTGGGAGAAATGCTTATAAATATAATGTCATTTGAATAGATTAGAACAGTTCAACATTCAAAAATGTGTGTGTGTTCACTATGATTTATCTCTTATTTTTATAATGTTTAAAAGCATGAACAACTTGTTCCTAGTCATTTTGATTTTATTTAGATAGATTATCTTTCTTATGGAAACGTTTCCATGTTGCATCCTTATGTATCTATTGTATTGATTCATGTGACACTGATTGTCGTGATTACGATCAAGGGATTCTGACGATAGGAAGACAGAATCTGACCAGCTTGATCGAGGGGTTGCGTAGATAACAATATATAATCTGATCACTCAGATTAATGGATTCTGAGGATAGGAAGACTGAGTAGTCGATCAACTTCTTGATCGAGGGATTGTAGGGATATGAAGATAGAATTTGTTCATGGTATCATCAGCTTACCCTAGTGTGGTTGAGAAATGATTTCATGTAAGTATAATTCAAGGAACCCTTATCCAATGTTATTACATACTATTATCTTTTATTTGAATGAATTATATTCATTTGTATGACATTTTTAATTACAGGTCTTCTCATTTCCACTACAATTATAATAGACTGTTAATTATTATTTTTTTATTTTCCTATTTTTATTCTATGTATCATAATGTATTTAATTATGATTCATTAATTTTTATTACATTGAGAATACAAATTTACTCTGAATACGATTCAATATGATTTAAGATATAATAATTATTTTTAGTAAAAATCTAATTAATAATAATTACTATTATTATGATATATTTATGAATACATAGATACATTGTGTTTTATAGTGAATACAATTACACCACTTTTTGAAAACAATTATATTCACTAGATTAAAACCTATGGATTATATATTATAATATACATTATTATGATATTCTTATTATTCGAACCATAGCCCTAGTTCGGTCACTATTTTGATACATAAGAAATTTTTGAATATTATTTTTTTTAATTCTATTAAAGAGTGATTATTTGAAGATTAAAAATTATTTTTTTAAACGTCTAAATCACCCCCCTTCTTGTATTTATAAATCTTCAAATACTTTTTTATCTTATAATTGGTATCAAATACTGGACTTTGTAATACTGATACCAGCATTTGGTATCAAAATAAGACTCCACTCCTAAAATAAATTCTATTTCACTTAAATTTTTATAGTTAGATTTATTTATTATTATAATGTTTTTGTTTATAAATATTTTTATCAATATCATATTTTGTGGAAAAAAATCCTTATTATCTAAAATATGGAAGAACTTACTATCGGATCCATGGAAAATATCGATCTAATAAGACACCAAATCATTGATGGTGATGATTATGAGTATTGGAGAGATAAAATGAAAACTTTTTTTATCAACACTAGAGAATAAATTTATTTTATGCTGACCGGTGATTAAAAAAACCTGATAAATAAGTAATACCATTACAAATCAACAAAAGAAAGTATATATGTTGAATTAGAAGGTTATAAAAATTTTACTCTATTCTATGACATGAAATATATATAGTAAAATTTATTCTCGTGAAGTTGAAAATAACATTGTAAGAAGCTATAAATTACACATTTTGGATCCTCTAAAGTTTGTGAGATAAGAAGAGCTATGATGAGATCCAATTATCAAGATTTTGAATTTCCTTATGGAGAACATATTGTTAATGTAAAAAAAAGTTTTATGGAAATTTTTAATAGTTTTCAATTTATGGGATAAGGTATTATAATATGAGATCCTTATTGAAAATATTATTGATATTATGCCTAATAAATGGGAATAAATGAAAAAACTGCTAATGAATTTGTAAATATTAAAAATGTTACACTTGACGATTTGTTTGGAACTCTTTTGTAATATGAGAATAGATTAAAAATGGATTCTTAAAAATACAAAAATAATAATGGTGGAATTAGTTTTACAACTATTTCAAATCATAAAAAAGATCAAACTCTTGAGAAGGTTATTGAATCAACAAAGAAAAAAAATTGTTACTAAACCAGATTCATGTGATTCTGAGAATTGTGGCAATGAGTTGGAAAATATTTCTATAAAAATGAACAATATTATTGGTAAAAAGGATTTTCATTATCATTATAATAAAATTAACAGGAATAATAAGGACAATAAAGAATTTGAGGTTACATGTTATGATTATAAGATATTTGGACATATAAGACTAGATTATCCAAAAGTAAAAACTAACAATTGAAAACGAAGATGTTTTGACCAAAATTTGAAATGGTATTACCTGAAAAAAAGGAAAGAATGTCTTGAATGATAATAATTCTTGGAGTGATAATGGAAGATATTATTCTGATGATTATTCTAATAATGAAAATTATTGATATAGGAATACTTGTCTCTCTTCTAGAATACCTTTTGAATATCAATGTATTATAGTTAAGGTACACACTTATGATTCTTTAATTAATATGTCTTTAAATAAAAATTTTCTTTATGATAAGAATTATAAATCTTCGGATTAAAAATCCACCTCATCCAGTGCTAACTATACCATACCTTCTTATGAAGAGGTTTCTAGATTTCCCAAACCTCTTGAAAATGAGAATTTCAATGTTAATAGAAAACATGAAAAGAAAAATACTAGAATAAATGTTTTAACAAAATAAGTGTCAAATCATTCAATGATCTTGATAAAAAATAATTTTTAAATTTATTCAATTCCCAAAAACCTTGAAAATCCTAATTCTGAGAAGGATAAGGTTTGTATATATATTTAAAATGTTATTTATGAGAAAAATGTTTTAGAAAAAAAAATCTAAAAAAAATATGAGGATAATAATTTAGTGATCATACTAAAATCAGAAATTGTTTCAGTAAAGAAACTCTTATCAAAGTATACCTCTGGGAAATGAAATTTAGATAAGATGTATCAAAAAATTCTTCCTCAAAATACTTATTCTAGAATAGGTTACTCTTATTCAAAACCATGTTTTAGTAAAATTTATTTTTTCCCTAAAAGTGAACCCTTTCATACAAAATTTCAAGGTGGTAGACACTGGAATACAATATTTCTCTTAATAAAATTCAATCATTAGGGTTCCAGGAATCCTATATTTCAAAAAAAATGTGGATTCCTAAAATTTGGTTTTTAAACATTTTTATATCTAAGAAATTTTTGGTTCTGAATGCCAGATTGTTTTATTTTCAAGAAAAAAAATTATCATAACAAAGAATACATGGTATATGGATAATGGTTGTTCTCTGTATATGACTGCTAACAAATATTTCATTGAATATATTATCAAAATGAATGGTGGAAGAGTTCTGTTCGGAGATAATGATCAAGGAGAAATTATTGGTATAGGTAATGTTATTCTTCTTGAAATATCCTTAATTTCATATGTTTTATTTGTTAATGGTCTTAAGAAAAACATTATAAGAATATTTCAATAATGTTATGAAGGTTTAAATGTGATTTTTAAGAACAGTAATTGTGTGGGGCACAATTCTATGGATGAATTTATTCTTTCTTCCCTTAAACATAAGAATTTTTATTCACATACCTTAAAAGACCTTAAGAGACAAGACATACCTTGTCTTAGTGAAATTGAAGATCAATCTTGGTCTTGGAATAGAAGATTATGACATTTTAACCTTAGAAACCTATGTAAATTGACTATGAAAAGACTTCTTAATGATTGATCAGAACATATATTTGATTCTAAAAAATTTGATGACCCTTGTCAATATGGTAAAAAAACATAGGTCTATCGTTAAATCTCTTTGTAAAGTCACAACAACTTATGCTTTATAGTTAGTGAATATGGATTTATTATGACCCAAAAAACTAGAATTATTTTAGGTAAGTATAATTTGTTTATTTTAGTTTATGATTTCACTAGATACACATGGTTCTATTTTGTAGGAATGAAATATAAAGCCTTTTATTATTTAAAATTTTATTTAGCCAATGTTAAAAATAAGAAAAAAAATCACTTGATAACTATTCATAGTTATCATGGTGGATAATTATTAATTTCCAATTTTGAAAATTTTTGTAGTAATAATGACATTACATATAACCTATCAGCTCATATAAATCCTCATAAGAATGGTGTTATTAAAGGAATAAATCTTATTCTTGAAGAAATAACATTATCCATCGGGAATGAATACTCAATTATTAAACATTTTTTGCCTGAAGTAGTTAGTACTGCACTTTATACTATAAATCATGTTTTAAATCAACCTTTTATTAATTAAACTCCTTATGATTGGTGGATAAACCAAAAACCAAATGTTTAATACATTATAGTATTTGGATTAAAGGAACGAATCTTAAATACAACAGATAATTTACACCAATTCACATCCAAATCTAATGAAGGTATATTTTTTGGGAATTCCTCTACATCAAAGGAATATATAGTTTTCAATAAAAATTCTTTTAATGTTAAGGAAATAGTACTTGTGAAATTTTATGAAACATATCCTTCTGTTTTTAAACAAACCCAACCTACATCCTCATATGTATTTTCTAAAACTAATTCTCAAAACTTTATAGAAAACTCTCATCCTGAGGAAAATACTCAAGAAATAGTTTGTGAAATATTTACTGAGGAATATTTTCTACATTATATTGATGAACAGGTTTTCCAAAACCCAAATCAGTTTTTTCATAGAAATTATCCTAGTGATAGTCTCATTGGTGATGTAAAAAAACCTGTAAGGACTAGGAGTTCATTACGAAATAAAGTTGAACATTTTTCATTTTGTTCTTAATTAAAACCTAAAAGTCCTAATGAGGATTTAGGTTATAAAGATTTGATTAATTCTATGCAGGATTAACTTACTTAATTCGAAATGAAAAATGTATTGACCTTGGTTGAAAGATCAAAAGAAACCTCTGTAATTGTTCTAAAATGGGTTTTCAGAAATAAATGTGATTAAAATGGAATAATCATTAGAAATAAATAAATACTTGAATCCAAATGATATAATCAAAAAGAGGGAATAGATTATG
The DNA here is from genome assembly GCA_963277665.1 of Viscum album. Lineage (NCBI taxonomy): Eukaryota > Viridiplantae > Streptophyta > Magnoliopsida > Santalales > Viscaceae > Viscum > Viscum album. The sequence continues at coordinate 21,712,441 of OY728135.1, forward strand.
AATACATATATGGTATGGTATCCAGACTTGAATATATTGTTATTCTATTATACATGGAAGCATTCCTTAATTTCAAACATTTCAAATGGATATCAAGTGTTCTTTCCTTAAAAATATACTTAAGAGAAAATATTTGTCAAAAAAACTCCTTGTTTTGATGATAAAAAACATCATGAATATGTTTATAAATATACTAAAAATTTATATGGACTTAAACAAGTCTCTAGATCATGGTATGATAGATTAATAGGATTTATGTTACAAAATAGGTATGTTAATTGAACTACAAGTCCAACAGTTTCTATAAAGAAATATTTTTTTTTTGATTTTTCAAATATATATTGATTACATTATATTCGGATCACTTCAAAAATATTTATTAAACTATTTTTTTGAATAAAATGAAATATGAGTTCTAAATGAGTATAGTGGATGGGTTAATGTCTTTTCATGGTTTTAAAATTTATTACAAATGAGAAGGTACATATATATCCCAATATAATTATATCGAATATCTTACTAAAAATTATGGATACAAAAATTAAAAAATTATTTATTCTCAAATTAATACCTCAAATAAGCTTGATCATGATGAAACTGGAAAACCAGTGGATCAATCAACTTTCAGAGGTATGATAATAATTATACTATACTTATTAACTAGTCATACAAAATTAATGTTTTCTGTTTTCTTATATAAGAGATATCAAGATAATCTAATTTAATACCATTTAAATGTTGTTATAAAATTTATCAAAAGGGAACTATGGAGTTAATAATTTTCTATTCTTTTAGAAATAATTTTTATTTAAAAAGATTTTCAAATAATGACTTTGGTGGTTATATAATTTATATAAAAAAATACATCTATAACTTTTCATTTTATAGGAGATTCATTATTTTCCTTGTCTTGAAAGAAGAAACACTCAGTAGCACTTTCCACTGTTGAATCTGAATATGTTGAAGTTGGAAGTTGTGGTGCTCAAGTGTTGTGGACACAACAAATACTCACTAACTATCACATGTGTTTTACAAAATCTAAAATAATTTTTGATAGCACAAGTTCCATTTCCCTTACTAAAACCCTGAACAACACTCTTATAAAAAACATATAGATATTTGTTATCATTTTATTAGGGATCACACACAAAAAGTTGACATCATTTTACAATTCATCAGAACACAAAAAAAACCTAATGATATCCTAACAGAACCATTACCATATGGTAGATTTAAATACAATAAGAAGAATCTAGGAATGATTATTATAATGTAAAATATTATTTTTAATGTTTTAGTAGTTTGTTTTTTAATATTATTTAAAAATTATCATATTATACTTTGTTTCAACTATCGTAATCTATTATATTGTAAAAAATAAGATCATATTATCATATCATTAATTCTAATTTAAAAGGTACTCTTTTCATATTTTCATATATTAAACACTATTCCATTAAAATAATTTTTTATCTTGTTTTAATTTATTCTAAAAGATTGTTTTTAAAAAAATTACCTTCCCAATCGTATTCACCCAATATGAAAAACATAATTTTTTAAATTCAGTCATATTCACTTGATATGATATATTATTTTATAAAACCCAAAGAGTATATATTTTTTTAAGAAATTATTTATCAGATATACTCTCAATCATCATATTAGATATCTTGAATTTTGAATGTCAGATCTATTTATAATTTCAAATGTCTCTTGATATTTCCTATAAAAAGGGGACCCCTGATCTGACAATGATGGTCTGAGTTTTTCATCTCAAAGTGATGGTTCCCTTAAACCGCTATGTCTGATTTATTTCATCATATCTAGTTCTTATATATCCATTGAAAATAAGGTATCTCCAATAAATGATTACAAAAAAAGTGGTTTGTATTCAATGAAATTTTAGTCTCAATATCATTTTATGAAAAATATTTTTCATTATTGATAAGACTGGTAAAATTTTATAGAGGGGAATCATTATGTGTAGAATATCCAGATTCAAAGTATGATTTATTGCATTTGGATTTAGTTCATGATTTTGATGACTATGTTATCTTTTACAAAGAAAATGGAAAATATAAGTTTTCTTTCAAAAATATGAAAAAAACATATGTAATATTTAAAAAACCTGTCGTCATTTTTCATGGTGTTCCAGATGAAGGATATGTGTTTTTTCTATCTCACAAGTTACTGAATTCTAAAATAATGCTTGTTAAACATATATCTAAAATGTTTTTATTCAAAATAGATAAAGATCCAATAAAATTAAATAACTTAATCCCAGACCATAGCGTATTAGATACTTTGATGCAAGTTTCTCTCATTCTGAGAAAAGGATATAGGGATACACTCAATGTATCTGATTTTTTTAAATTGGATTATCTCATCAACCTGAGTAATATTAAACTCAATTGTTTCATTCATTTAACTATGAAAATATCAAGATTCAGTGTATAAAAACTCAAATTATTCTATTTCTGAGATTGAATATAATGATGATTGAGAACATCCTGAGACATTTCAATGTTGAAATAAAATCCGAACCAATGAGGGAAAAGTTAATGTTTATAAGTGAAGAAATATTCATAAGGATGAATTTTTTTTAATTCATAATAAAAAAAATTTAATGAATAAAATAGTTTCTTTATCAGTGGCATACCTTATTTTAATATGAAAGATGATAAAGATGATATAAATAGAATATATTTTTATCTTCCCAAAATAGAGGAAAGGAAACAAAATAAATACCCAAAGGAATTCATTAATGAGTAAAGAAAAAGGAAATATTTATAAAAAGAGGGAGTTCCTCAATTTTTCATTCACCTTGCTAAATATTTCCTCGCAATACTTATGATGAGGACATTTTGTAAAAACATTTAAATGAAAATAACTGAAGAAGATGTTTTTAGATACATAGTTATGTGAAAATATTTTTAATGGTGTAGAATCATCCTCTGTAGAAATTTATTTTCCAATTCTAGATCAATGGTATTTTTTTAAAAGAAATAGATTTAGTTCATTTTGATTGCTCCTCTATCAAAGATAGAGGAAAATAAGTTGTTGTTTTTCAAGAATCAATTATAGTCGAAAAAGATGACTTGATAACAGATTCTCAAATCCATGAAGTTTTTATCAAATATATAGAAAAATGTATTGATGGAATTTAAGAAGAATGTATCTTTAAATAAATATAAGAACATGAAGGAAAGTAAGGTGAAAAAGAAGAATAATGAGAAGGTTATGAGAAAGAAGGAAATGATAATGAGGAAGAAAAACAATATGAAGATGAATAAGAAGAATGTGTTGACATACAATTGAATTAGAATTATGAAGAAAATGAAGAGAAGAATCATTCTAACAAGATTTCTTTGAGGGCCTCTTAGGATTCATCGAAATGATTGTCTTCTTTAAAAAATATTAATAAGAAGCTAGTCAGGAATGAGAAACAAAAGTATCCATTGATCTAGGAAAATGAATCTTCATCCAAGAAAGAGAAAAAAATGATAATATAATGGTTGAAGAATGTAAATATGATTAAATTGAGGCAATTCAAATTTTTGATAAGATGAATTGTGAATAAAGTATTCCAAAACCATATTCAATGAAAAATAAAAGAAAGGGAGTTAAATGTGAAATTGGAATGGGAAAAATAAATATTCAATCAAAATAAAAATCCTAGAATCTGCTTACTTGTATATGTATTGATTACAATTTTCATACCATAAGAGGATTGGAGAAGACTATTCCAAACCATTTGAGATTGAAAAAAAAGTTTATTTGTTTGTGGAAAACCAATACAATGATTATGATTCACTAAAATATTTTATAGACTGGCCGATACGATAGGGAGAATATTTAAAACTGTACAATGAAAGTACTGAAGCAAAAAAAGTAATATCTATAATAAAATTCTAAAATTCTCTCTAATTTTTCATGAAGACATTAAAATTCATGATGATAATCTTGGGAAATTTACAAAATATTTTGATGAAAGTCATATTGCATTCAATGGTATAATAGGGGATATTTTCAATAGGGTAAAATATCTTGAAGCATTCAGAAGTGACATCGAGAAGAAGAATAAAAATATCATAGACCTTCTTTCAAACATCAACTTTTCGTTCAAATAGACTTCTAGATTAAAAATCTACAAAGTTGAAATTACCAATTTGATGAATCGTTGTGTTGTTTTATTAAAATAAATCAAATCCTAGGAAGATAAAATTAAACTTTTAAAAGAATTTTTTTGGGCTTAAGAATAAAATGAGAAAGAATAGAGTGGATGAATTCAAATAGATATGAAAATTATTCGGGAGCTAGTAAAGTAAAAAAAATCATGAGGATCCCTTAGAAAATGGTGAAGAGAATAGAAATGAATTAAATAATATCAAAACAATTTAAAGAACACTGATGCTACTGAAGAGATACTAATTTCCTAAAAAATATTATTGTATTTTCATTGTAAACATCAATGAGATGCCTTTTTATCTATATTCAATTTTACTAAATGTATTCCAATTATTTTGGAGAAATTTTCATTCATTTTTTTTGGTGATCATGTTATTTATTATTTCATATAAATTTTTTCTAACCCATTTCAGGTAACTAAATGCTAATTCCCATTTCGTCTTGAAAATCATAAATGGGAGAACACTATAGATAAGGGAAGAAATTTATACAAAGAATACTAATTTCATAGTAAGGTGGAGATAAATTAATCATGGGGGAGAAGTTTTTTACAAAAGAGAAAAATATATTCCTCGGGGGGGATTCTTATCATAAGGGGGAGTTAATCGTATTCACTATCATATCTAAAATAGTTTATAAACATAGGTGGAGATAAGTATGATTATTTATTTCTGGATTCAATAGTTCTGAAAAATAATTCTACACATTCATTTTTCAATGTTATTTTCTATTTAATATTTGTGGTTTGTTCTTTCCAAAAAGGGGTTTATTGTTGAGTCAAAAGTTATTTTTACTTTTACATTAATTTTGTTTTTAAAATCAAAAACTCATTCTTAAATACACAATATCCAATTCATTTATGACAAAAATATTTTAACAATGTCTTTATATAAATCATATACCTCTACTATACTTTGAAATAGTTTTAAAATATTCAAGAAAACAAAATAAAATTGTATATTATGAGTATTTTAATCAGGATGTAACTAATAATAATTGGATTGATAGAAACTAATAACAATCAGATTCATATCTAGGCAGTTTATCATAAGGACATGTATAAGTAAATCCATAGGATTGACTTCTAATTTAATCCTGAATATGAAAAACTATTTTATCATATTGGAAAATTTTACTCTTAACACTATTAATCCTAAATACAGAAAACTATTTTATTATATTATATCATTTTACTATTAATAATGATAATTCTAAATACAGAAAAAAAATTTATCATATTGATAAATTTTACTCATAATGGTATAATAGAAATGATGTTGTGCATTCTGATGTAACATGATAAAAAATGATGTTATAATTTAAGTTATAATATGACTGCTGAAGTACTTGGTGTCTAGTTACTCCTAAAAATATAAAATAAAATATGACCATTAGAAGTCATGAATACTGTTGAGAGGCATTCCAATAAATACTAGGTTATTTGAAGATCTCAGAATAGTTCTACATTCAAAAACATGTGTGTGTGTGTGTGTGTGTGCGCACTGTGATTTTTCTCTCATTTTTCATATGTTTAAAATCAGGAATATCTTGTTCCTAATATTTTTTATTTTTTAGAGATAATATATTTCTTAAGGGGACATTGTCAGGTTGTCTCCTAAATAATATGTTATATTGATTTATGTGACTCTCATTGTTGTGATTATGATCCAAGGCTTTTGAGGATATGAAGACAGAATCCAATAAGCTTGATTGAGTGCTTGTGGGGATAGCAAGATAGAATCTGATCCATTGGATCGAGGTATTTTGAGGATTCGAAAACAGAAGATATGATCACCATCTTTACAGATGAATTTGATGGATATAAAGACAAAATAATATTATCGTATTAAGGGCTTACCCTGGTCTAGGTAAGACATACATTATTGAAATTATAAATTAATGGACCTTTATCTAAGGTTATTGGATACTAATATCTTTGGGTTAATGAATTATATTCATTTGTATCACTTGTTTAATTAAAAATATTTTTATTTCATCTACTATTATAGTTGAGAGTGAATTATTGTTTATTGATTTTTCTATTTCTATTTTGTGTAACGTAATAGATTTAATTATGATTCATTACTTTGTATTATATTGTGAATACAATTTTACATTTAATATGATTCTATATACTTTACGATAGAATCATTAGTTTTGGTATTACTATAATTAATCATAACTATTGTGATTCTAAAATTTTTATGAATACTCTAATATATCGTTTTCTACTATGAATAGGATTACACCACTTTTTTAATATAATTTTATTCACTAGAATCAAAATCATATATTATATATTATAATCTAATTAATTATGATATTCTTATCATCGGAACCATGGGACAAGTCTGATAACCGTTTTGATACATAAGAGGTATTGTTTATACGATTTGTTTAATTCTATTAAACAATGTTTCTTTTAATATTAAAAATGTAATTTTTTAAACATACAATTCTCCCCCTCCCAATTTAGCCATTTTAATATAAATTTTTATCCTACATATGATTGTTAGTGGACATAATTTTATAGAGTTTATGACATTCTTCCTTCTTTATTCACATTTCAAAAATAATATTACAAGTTCTGTGAGACATGGGATAACGCCCACTGATCTCAAAGGACTAGCCACACATAAATATTCTGTGAAACATATAAGAAACACCAAGGGTGAGAGTGTATTAATTCTTGTGTATTCATTAAAATTTAATATATCAAGTGGATAATCCAATATTCTTACTAATAATGATATAAAATTATTTTAAGGGAATTTTTCTTGTAATGATGATAATCACCCTTTATGTGTTGTTTATTTTCACCTGGGAACGTCACTTATGAATTATGATATGTTATAAAAACCTTGTTATAATATATTAATGTATTTTGATATTAATTCTATAATCTCAACACAAAATTTACCATAGATAAATTTTTATCATTTTTTGAAAAAGTAATTTCCCTTAGATATTCAACCACAAGTAAGGCATAATGGGTTTTCAAAAATATAAACATTGTTTTTGGAGAATGTATTCATTTAAAATTTGATGACACAGATCCATATGAGACCAAAAACACTCTTAATTATATTCAGGATGATATATATAAGTTAAATATTAACAATTCCTCTAGAAACTATAATCTTGTAGCTAATTTATTTGAAACTCCATTTGGAAGTTACCTTTAGGACTCCCTACACCATGAGTTTGACTTTGAATAGCCAATCACTACATTTCAGAAAACATATAGGATCCTAATAAAATCCTTTTAATGATATTGTATTTGATACTACTAAATATCCATAAATATGAATCCCTTTAATAAGAATTATATATTATCCAAAATAATTTTCATTTCCTAAATCAAAGAGCATTACTATGGTTTTTTGTGATGAAAAAAATGTAATATCCATTCAATAGTATATAAATTAATTTGAAAGAAATAATGTTTAGGAATTTTTGGAATGACATAAGGTACATATCATTATTAACAGTAATTTATTTTTCAGAAACAATGAGGGTGATTTAGGTAATGTGAATAGGAATAAATTATATAGGTTCTCACTGGTATAGTTAAGAGGAAATTATTGATTATGATGAACCTTTGCATCAGTATATTAACATAAGTCTATTAAAATCCATTTATCTTATTCGTAACTAATAGAGTTAAAATTATTTAAAAATTAAATGTCAATATTTATTTAAAATACATTTATTATCATTGATATATATTATTGAGTAACCCCTTAAATTTTAATAATCTGAAATTTTTAAGAACTATATGGATTTTAAAATGAATTAATGTTTTGTTATCATTGGATTTTTGTCCCAAAAAGAAAATAAATTTACTAAAGGGAAATTTTCTACTACTCACTCTATCAAATGGGTTTCATATTTTATTTTAATTAATGAAATTTAAATTAATGGTATTATTTTCTATAGTAAAAAACATCTTTGTGAAATAGTATTTCCCAGCTTATAAAAGATGAATTTGTAATAAAACTAATGGGAGAATTATAATTATTCCTTGTATTTATTGTTTATAAAAATACATATGGTACATGTCTTAATCATATAAAACATACAAGATAGATCTTAAATCATTGTTTCATAAAAAATTTAAAGGGTATTGATACTCCCATGAATACATATAATCAAAATAAAACTAAAAAACTAATGGAACAATCAATTTATTGATCTATGATTAAATTTTTAAAATATTTTTCTACTAATATAGATTTTATTATTATTATATATATATATTATAGATTTTAATTAGACCCCAATGGAGTTTCACTAGGGTGTTATCAAATTAATTATTTGGAAAACCTAAGAATACTTTGATTTTTTATTTTATTGTAAAGTCAATTCATTTAACATAGTTAATTATTTGGAATTTAATTAAATTTGTTTGATGATATATATAAGTATATCCTCTATAAAATGTCATATATTTGTAAATTTTATAGTTTCATTACATTGTAAAAAGAAAAATACAGTTGTATTTTTTATTTCTGAAGATGAATATATAGCAATATGTAGTTTTTGACCTATGATTTACTGGAAGAAATGAATATTTCATTATTAGAGATTTAAATTTAATATTTCCATTATAAATTTAGTCACATATATTCCATTATCATTTTTAATAATCCTATATCTCATTATAGGACTAAGAAAATTGATATAACACATTAGTTCATAAGCGATCATTTTTTAGAAAGGTAATATTAATCGTGAATTCTTTGGTATTGAAAATTATCCTATTGAAAAAATTAAATTACTATTTAAATTTTTAGAGGATTCATAATATTATACAAGAACTAAAACTTATTAACTACTTATATATGTTTTTATGATTTATAATTATTTTATTATATTAGTTTAATTATAAAAAAAATATTGTATTTATTTTTTACATGGTAAAATTATGTTCCACTAGTAATTTTTATGAAAAAATTATGTATTGTTCAATAGTGGAATAATAATTTGAATGGGTTTCACAATTTTATCTTCTTTAATATTTTTTACATGTTTTATTAAATTTAATATAGTGATATTTAATTTTTTTATTTTAAGTATATTTGAATTAATTTTATATATTTATTTTATTTTTATAAATTTTTGTGGTTCTTTTGGTATTTATTTTATTTTAATACAATTGATTTAAAATGATGAAAATACCACAATAGATTAAATGTATCCAACCTGTCAAAACCTAAACCTCTTTACCTTTTTCAAACTCAATTCGGCTTTATTTTTTCCTCTTTATCAATAAAACTTAACCCACTAATTTGTAATATTTTATCAATTGAATTTTTATGATAGACATGATAAAGGATGATCTCCATCTATAGGTAATGTATAACCCTAAAAGAGGTTATGATGAATTTTATTAACATATTTCATTATGTTGAAACCATATATGTACAAATCATTAATGATATAACAGAAAGTACTTGAGATAAAATGTCTCATGTTTAGAGAATCTATGGAACTCAATTGACATAGGTAACAGTGATAGACCATGTTATTTGTAAACGTAATTATTTAACTTTCTATGATTATAATAATTCTCTCTTAGTACCTAACTTTTTTCAAGTAGGGTAGGGATTTAATGAAGTTCGTATTGTATAGAGATAAGGTATTATCAAGTTAAATGGAGTCAGATGGTGCCTTAAACATTCCGCATGTGGGATATTTTGTACATTTCTCCAAATTCTTTCCATTAAATATTAAAAAATAAAATTTGGATGTTTTTTAGAAATATTATTGGATAAGGGAATATTATCCAACACTATTGATGTTAACTGAGAAAATAAAATTTTGGTTAAAATACATTAACATGTAATCATTCCTAGAAAAGAAAATATTTATATAAAGATTCACCAATATATATATATATATATATTATTTAATGATAAAGGTTTATAGTATTAATGTATTTATATTATTTACTATACATATTGAGGAAATGAACATCTCAACATCAAATGTTTTAACACTGACAAATGTTAAATTTATATTATGTGTATTACAAAAAAATAGTTGGAATAAGAGTATAATATTTTGAGTAATCACTTTATTTGTTCTTAAATAAAGTTATTTTTAATGTGATAAGAGTCATATTGAACACATTGAAAAGATAATATGTTAATGATAAAGAGAAACAATATAGATCATAGTCACATATCTCTCAATAATATCTACCTGGAGGAATTATTGATCCATGTCTAAAGCTTGATGAGACTGTAGGTGATGGGGATATGTCTTATATATGACTTAAGGCTATAAATATAAAAATGACCATGTATATTGTCATATTTATGTGTTTAAATATGATCTCCATAGATTTGAGGAAACTAAAACGAACCATGAGAAATTAGAAAATGAAAATAAGGATTAAGTCACATCTACTACTCCCACTAAAATAATGGGATGTTCCTTTTGAGTAGAATAACAAAGTTAGGGGATAATAACTTGATTGGATTAAAATGTTCAATCAGTTTTCCCATGAATGGTGAGTTTCCCTTTACTAATAGGCTAACTAATAGTGATATAGCGGTGGACCCTAATATAATTAATCCTGATGAAAAAATAATATAACTAATTCACAAATAAGGATTTTTGGTTGAGAAATTGATAAATATGATCACATGAACACACATCACATTTACCTAACATAAGGTTTTAATAAAATAGATCCCAATAGTTTTATGAATCAATAATACATTGATAGAAAAATAAAACAAATGATTATCCTATACCTGATAATAAAGATATAGTTTTAGTGATAGATTCTATTGAAGTTATACTTTTGGTAGTGATAAGTAAAATAACAGAACTGGTGCATGAGTCTAATGAGTTATCACTTTATGATATAGAGCTGAAAGTTTCTGAATAATACTATGTTGAGGATATTGAACTATTGGATATATTTTTTACTAGAAAAATATTACTCTCCATTTAAAATTTTCTCCCATGGTTGATCTTTTTGACATTGAAAAAAATTATTATTTTCTGAGTACAAAAATGGAATGCTATGAATGGGTATTTCAAGAAACACATGATTCTCATGGGATAACTATTATAGATTTAGGTATTTTATATATCTATATCAATATATATACATATATATATATATCATATCCTATAGTGGAATTTCTGGTTCATGTTTTCTTGGTTCAATTCTTCGGTTATGGATATTTTTTTATGGTATGAATTTAAGTCTTGAGTGGCATTGAATAACCCCCACTTTTTATGCAGAGTTTACACTTGATTTTTATTAATTATATATTTGATGTGATATTTTTAATGAGTTATATTGTGGAAATTGATACATAGTTATCAGGAACAAGATATAAATTCAATATTTTTAAATATGGGATTCCCCCTGGTTATATTCATTTTTGAATACTTTTCTGGGACTCTAACTCATTTTGGATTTTTATTTACTAGATTAATTCCATATTTTTTACCCATTCTTCTATAATATTCCTTTACAATAATTTATATAGTTTATTTCCATCGACCCTGATTGTTACAATTTTTTAGGGCTCTACATCATCGTTAATTCATTTTATCATATATCTGACTTTTAGGTTCATTTATCTTCTTAGTCATTGGTCAGATATTGTTAACTGTGGTCTTTTTCCTCTTCTATCCCATCCATACCTTTCAATTTGAGTATTGTTTTGGGTCTTTAATGGGTCTCTCGTGACTGATAAATTTGGCTCTTCATTTTAATCCTCTTTTAGTCACTCCCTGACATATATTGATGGATCTCAACCTTTAGATATAATGGATAATTTTTTCCCATTGATGTGTTTCTGTTAACCCTATAGTATAATTAAATCTCTATATTCATCTAGGTGATGGTTGGATTTTAATATAGTAGACATTTGTGTTTTTAGATCTAGATTTGGTGTTATTTTAAGTGAAAATGGTTTTCATAGAGGATGTCAAAATAATCATTTATTCTATAGTGACAATATTATTTTTGGAGTATCCTATAGTGGGTATACCACTCATAGAAAGTGGAATCAACATATTTGATGGTGATGATAATGACTTCTCACTATTTTTTTTTATTCCGTGCATCTTTAGTGTTATTGTTCGATGATAATGGATCCTAGTTTTCTCAGCAATGACCAACAGTGTTCAATATTGGTTCCAAGTTTATTTGGGTTTTCAAATAAAATATTCATTAGAAGTACTATAGGAACACATAGTCCACGGTTCATTATTCTTGAGTGATATATTTTCCCTATTTTTGGCCTACATTTCTATTCTTAGATGGAATTCATAATTGATGTATGTGTTTAGAATTAAAACCACGATATTGATTGGGATATAAATGTTTTGTGGGTTTAAAACTATTTCGTATACTATGTAATCACTTAACCCCTAATTTTTTTTTATTTTTAAGAATCCAAAAATGAAGTTTGGGGGAGAGAGAGAAAAATATAAAGTTTAGATAACACCTTAGAAATATTCATTTCCATGAAGAAAAAATTTGTGAAAAATATCATGAAACTATTCGAGATTATATAAAATTATAATTTTTCAATTTTTGAATGTTGGATGAGTTAAAATTATTATGATGGATTTTAATTTCTTCACCACCTACGTTTACACATTCCATATTGGGGAGTATTATAGAAACCATTCCCACCTCTCTAGCTCCTAATTAAACCATTTTTCCCCTCTTATAATTAATTTTATCTATGTGGGATATAATTTTGATCCACACTATAGGTATAGAGTAAAGGATCTATTTTGAAGATTTTTCTTTTCATTAAACTATCTTATGTGATGACTGATGATTTTTTTCATATTTATTTTATTATTTATTTTCATTTAATGATGTATTTGTAATAATTTATACTTATTAATTATAGTAGAGTTTCTTTTGTATTTATTTTTAATGTTATTATTTTAGAGTTTATTAATATATATTTCATAATAAAAAAATTATAACTCTATAGGAACTACTATACTATTTAATTGATTCCCCTTTCAAATGAAATTTAATTTCTTAGATTCAATTTTTTTAATTTCATATTTATATGTTTTGTCTTGAGTATCTTTTTGGTTTTCAAAATTGGGAAGAAAATTTTAGGGAAATTGTTTTCTAATTTTATTACCTTTTCTAATGTATTCTGAATGAAAATTCATAAGCTTTTATTAGAATTTTTATTTTACTATAATTCTTTTTGAATATGAAAAAGTAGATAGTATTGGGATAATCTAGTAATTATTTTGTTTTTAATATTTTATGGGTTTCATATGAGTTAATAACAATTATTCAAGTAACGGAATGTAATAAGAAACCCAAAACCATGCTATTTATACTATTAAACTAAAACCTAGAATAATATAATATGAAGAACTTGTGTACCTTCAAAATGATATTGAATAATCTTCTTTATAAAAACACATGTTTAATAACTATCATTGAGAAGTATCCATAGGTCACATTCCTCTTAAGTATATCCATGGGTTTATGAATCAACCATTTTTTGGGTGGAATCATTTTTATAAAAAAGATATGTTTGTATTGCTTGGTGACAAATAAGAATGAGAAGATGAATTTTTGATAATCAAGAAGAAGGATGTGTATGATTTTCATGGAATTTATCTAATTTATATAGGCCTTATAAAATCTCATATATCATTCCATACATTTATATATACACACATAATGTATGAATAAATGGAATGATGTTGAAAAAATTGTAACCTTTAGCTGATGCATGCATTTTTTATATAAATTCATTGTAATAATAATCCCATATGTTTTATCATATGAAACATTAAAGATTAGTGAGACAGTTTTTCAAAATTTACGAAAACATTAATATTTAATGTTAGGCTACACAATCTATCAAAAATATTTATGTGGATCATATTATAAAATTCATCATATCATAACACTTGTGATATTTTCTTATGTGACCTTCATATCATATAGTAGGATCGGTTTAGGCCATGGCATGATATCTTTATATGAGGATTTATGATATACCAATACCTAGGAATATGAAATTCCTAGATTCTCTATATTTAATATCATGCAAAATATAAGTATTCTATACAATGATATAAAAAATCATATTTATATAATATTTAGGGATTATCCCCATCATGTTATCACATGCATAGTAAATTAATAGACATTGTACCATTTCAACATATATTATATATTATGCAATAACTTGGTAAATTATATATGAAACTTTTTTTGGATATTTCGAAACACTTTTGGAATGTTATTATCAACATCACCGTGTATCAAATCATATGAAATACTTTTTGAATATCAATTTTGAAATTAATTTTCAATAAACTCAAAAACTATTTTATATTATCTACCTATGTTTCATAAAATTGAATCTTTATTCAGTCAACTATAAATTCTTAACACATGTTCCTTTTTATCATTGAAAAAAAATCAAATCCCCTGATTAAAAATTTTAATAAAAGTGTGGTCTTTATGAAAGCATTAGTGTTTGTTAAGCTAAAAATGATCTGGAATGATTACTATCAAAAAATGTATTTTGATACTTGTTTCCACTAGTTATATCATATAAAATCATAAAAAAACATATGATTCGTTTTTTAAGATATCAAGTTACCTTGATACATAGAGTATGTCAATCGCTTTTATATACTCATAGATTCTTCATTTTTTGATTATATGGTTACCATACATATTGGCACATCATATTTAAATCATCGTGATGGATGAAAACATCACATAGCCTCCACCAAATAGATAAACACATCACATGTTACTTGTCTAAGTATAACCATACACACCTTCATTATATCATAATCAAGATCCCACATGTTATATTCATCATACAACATGAAAAGTATTCTTTTAATCTAATTTTAACAATGAAATTATAATAATGATATTCTACTACCCCATATTTTCTCACTCTCATGGATATTGTAAGAAAGGATTCAAAGTATGAAGGTTCTCATTATAAGTTTCATTTATATCCTGTGGTTATGGGGATATCCAAATATGAAAAATATACCCATAATATACCATCTACATAGTTTACAACACTCATTGTGTCATACATTATTGGTCATCCATCATAAAAAACTAGTTTTCTATCTCATGGGAATATTTCATATAGAGATATAAAATTCTACTCATTCCAACCATAAACTTTTATAAAACAATATAGTTTCCTATGATGAGAACCAATTTGGGATAAATCAAATTTATATTTTTAGTGATGAATTGTTATTAAAATCATGGGTCATATGTTCCCACATGAATGAATAATAATGTAAATATTCAACTTTTATAATGTGATATTTTTTCATATTTTCTTAAAATACTTTGTACATGTATTAATAAAAACATTCATAAGCATGAGACTCCTTTCTAATAAGATAGACTACCAAAATTCCTTATGTTTGTTTTTTATGTTATAATAAACCCAATATATCTTTATATAATTTCTACCATGTTTCTATGTGACTATATAATAAACCATAGAACTACATTAATTTGTATCATCTATGAAGGAATATTGTTACAAAAATGGTGATATTATGAATTATATTTATTATGTTTAACTATTGAACAGTTATTTAACCTTTTTAATTTATAACATCAAATTTTATGATCATAATAACTTTTTTTTCATCTAATAATTTTTTATAATGTTTATGATAGATATATTTGGAACAATTGCATAAGAAATATTATTTAAGAAATTTTTTGGATACTAAATGAAAACAATTACATTACTATTTCTTTAGCAACATTCCCTAAACTATTTTAGAATATAATGTGATATTAATATTGTATCATAATAGGTATAATAATTTATTTATTAAAATTTAAAATTCTATAGTTATAAATATAATCCCCTCAGTCTATTTGACACAATATATCATATGAAATATCATGATAAGAAAGACAATAATATTTGTGTTCAAAAAATAACACTTACTTCCTTTAGTGAAAATATTTAACAAGTAAACTCTTTCAATCATATCTTATATGGTACTATAGTTGATTGGATCACTATTATATAAACAAAATTTTATTCTTTAAAATATTCCATTGATGAGTGATGGGATATCTTCCCTTGTATTTTAAAAAATATTTTAGATAAACACATTTATCCTAGAAAAAACATTTTTATCCTTATCTTCTTTTCAGACAATGTTATAGAATTGGATTGTGTATAAACACATGTACAAAAAAATCATGTACTTTATATATAGTCACTATTACATACAATGAAACCTCTTATCATATAAGAGGAATATAAGATTATATATAATCATTATTATTATTCTATCAGGATTTAATGTAAGACAGTAAACATTACTCCTTTATGTAGAAACATTTTTCTCCATCAATTGATGAAAACTTTAAGCTCTAATCATCAACTCTCTATTAAGATTTAACTCATGCATAGGTATTAAACTTATAAAACATACAATTGGTTTCATATACTCTTAAAAATATCAGTAATTATTTCTATAACATTATACATGATGTTGACTCTCCAATAGGTTTCTTTAAACCATTAAGGTCTTTTAAGAACTTTCTCCTCCAGTGAACAAGCTTACCATAATAGAAACAATCCCCTTCCATTTGAATCCTCTTTTATGTTTCAATGAATTTGACTGGCTACTATAAAAAACAATATTGGACATTATAATAGAACTTTTCTTCTTATATTTTGAACTTTTAGACTCTTGTACAATCAATAAATCACCAGAACCAAGACTATACATACTTAGTTTAACTATATACAATACATTGATGAAGTAGAGTAAGATTTTATTGAAATAATCATCATTATCTGAGAATTTCTGATAATAATTTAAAAATTGATTCCATATGAAAATGAAGACACAAAGGAAACTATGGCCTCTGAAAGTAATTGATATACACAATCATATTGAGTCTAGAAGCAGTGATGGATAGATACCTTAAAAAATCATACATCTAAAAAATACATTAGTTCTCATATTCTTTATATAAGAATCTAGATCAACTTTTTGAATGAAATCAACAAATAATTACTTATGATGGGGTTCTCTAAAACAAAAAAAATTCCATATATGTAATGAAAAATTCTTCTGTTTTTTCACCAATCTATGAAGATTCTTTTATTAAGCATACCCTTTACAAAGATTGATCTTAAAGTCATGTTGGATGATTGTTATTCCACTTATCTATAATGGAATATATTATCATATGATTATCCTTTTGTTATTGATTTAATTAGGGATTTTATTAAATATTCTCCCACTAAAACAATCAACCCATTTTAATCTCCATCAAAACAAATAGTAGGAAAATATATGTATTTCACTATTTTTGGGGTCACATTGGTGTTTCTCTAACAATTAATATATATAGGTATATAGAAATTTCAATAATATTATTTATGACTCTTAGATAGTAGAGCGGATAACTACTAATCCAAATCCATCATATGAATTCAGTCAACTTTATTCCTATAATTTCCTAATCCTATTAGGGTTTTCATAGTTAAGTGTGACCTAAAGATCATGCTAGATATGGGAACCTAATCCTATTAGAGTCACCCCTAACTTTCTTTCCTAACCCAAGAAAATATTTGGACACCCTTTGTAGTCATTACCAAACCATTTGGATGATTTAGTTCTTGAAAAGTGTTTGATTTGGAAGGAATATCATACATAGTATTTTATAAGGTGTTTTATTATATCATAGTAGTTATCTATTGTAATCCATTTACATGTATGCATGCTTCTAATAATTTAGTTTTATATAATATTCCTTTTACAAAATAAATATGTTCAAATAATATTATTGTGTATCTCTTTAAAAATCTCATATCTGATGTCATTATCCTAAATTAAAATCCATTTAAAAATATCCAGAATCATATCATCCATATTGTATAAGGACACCTTTCAAGTAAAGGTTTACAGTATAGAAATTTCAGCTATTTGCGATGGGGTCCTTCGGATGAGAATTGGTCTCGTCACAAAAAGTTCATTGAAATATACTATTTGTAATGGGAATTTTGTCCCATCATAAATAGTCCATAAAAATACGTATTTACGATGGACTGGTGAAAATACCATTGGCACGCCATGAACACCAAAATGTGGGAAGAGTATTTGCAATGGGGCTAACCCCACCATCACAAATACACTTCTCGGCTATCTGTTATTTGCGACGGGGAACCACGCACGTCGTAAATAATGTGTCGGCAGGTGTGTATTTGTGACGATTCCCCTCATAAATAATATTTTTTACCGTCGCCTCAAATAATAACCACCTAAATATTTTTGATGGGTCCCATCGAAAATAATATTTTTTTCAATGACAGTTCTCTTGAAAATAACCTCATTCCAAAAGATTTAACCTATATATACCCCCTCCAAATTTTTTCCAATCACAACTTCTCTCAACTTCTCTAACCCTCTCTCTTCTCATATTTTTTTGTTTAATTTTTTTAGATTTTTAAATGATATAAGGGATTATCTTTAAAGTATTATGTCTAATGATGGAATAAATTTCAAGGCTTTATTAATTTGTATTTTGTATTTAATTTATTTTAATTAATATTAGTAATAATAATTATTGATTAGTATTAATTAGATTTAATTAAAATAATTTTTTCCTTATTTCGTTTAGAAATATTTAGTTTTAAATTGCATTTTTGTTTTATTTAAAGATAAATAGTTTTAACTTGAAATAATTTATTTAAATTTTCTGTAATTGGTAATAATTAGTCATAATTATTAATAGTTAGCTATAATTTGTCATTTTTTAAAATAATTGGTGATAATTAGTAATAATTAGTGAAAATTAGTAATAATTATTGGTAATTAATCATAATTGGTGGTAATTAGTAATAATTGGTAATATATTATATTAATTAGTAATAAATTGTTATACATTAATAAATATTTATGTTAATTAGTGATAATTTGTACTAATTAATAATAATTAGTAATAATTAGTTGTAATTATGAAAAATTAAAGGTAATTAGTAATAATTAGTGGTAATTAGTAATAATTAATAAAAAATAGTAATTATTTATAATATTTAGTAATAATTACTATTAATTTGTAATAAATAGTATTAATTTGTACTAATTAGTAATGAATAGTAATACATTGTAATAAATTGTTATAAATTGTAATAATTAGTAATAATTAAAAATAATTAGTAATAAGTAGTAATAAATAGTAATAAATAGTAATAATTAAAAATAAATAGTAAAAAATATTAATAAATAGTAATAAATATTATCAAATATTAATAAATGGTAATAAAAAGAAATAAATATTAATAAATTGTAATAAATTGTATTAAATTTTAATAAAATGAATGAAATTGTAACAAATTATAACAAATTGTATCAAATTGTAATAAATTCTAATAAATATTAATAAATAATTATAATTAGAAATAAATGGTAATAAATAGTAATAAATAGAAATAAATTGTTATAAAAAGAAATAAATATGAATTAATAGTAAAAAATAGTAATGAATAGTAATAAATAGTAATAAATAGTAATAAATAGTATTAAATAGTATTAAAAGGTAAGAAGTAGTAATAAATTGTAATAAATAGTAATAACTAGTAATAAATAGAAATAATTAGCAGTTATTAGTGTTAACTAATAACAATTAGTAATAATTAGTAATTATTAGTAATTTTAGCAATAATATGTAATAATTATTAATAATTGTTATAAATTGGTAATAAATTTCTAATTATTAGTCATAATTATTAATAAATAGTAATAAATACTAAATAAAAATAAATTGTAATAATTAGAAATAATAATTTATAAATTGTAATAATTTATAATAATTTGAAATAATTTGTAATAATTTGTAATAATAAGTAATAAATCATAATAATTTGTAATAATTATTAATAAATTGTAAAAAATTGTAAAAAATAGTAATAAATTGTAATAATTAGTAATAATTAGTAATAATTAATAATAATTTGTAATAATTAGTAATAATTAGTACTAATATTAAAAATTATTTATAATTAAAATTATTATTTGTAATAATTAATAATGATTAGTAATATTTAGTAATATAATAGTAATAAATAGTTATAATTAGTAATAGATTTTAATAAAATGCAATAATTCGTAATAGTTTGTAATAATTTATAAAAAATTCTAATATTTTTTAAGGAATTGTAATAATTATAAATAATTTCTAATAATTAATAATAATTAGTAGTGATTAGTAATAATTAGATGTAATTAGTAATAATTAATAATAATTAGAATTAATTTGTAATAATTGGTAATAATTTTTAATATTTTTTAATAGTTTTTAATAATTTTTAATAAATTGTAATAAATTGTAATAAATTGTAATAATTAGAAATAATTATTAATAATTATTAATAATTTGTAATAATTTGTAATTAATAATATTAAATTGTATTAATTAGTAATAAATTGTAATAATTATTAATAGTTTGTAATAATTAGAAAAAATATGTAATAATTTTCAATAATTTGAAATAATTAGTAAGAAATTGTAATAAATTGAAATAATTAGTAATAAATAGAAATAAGTTGTAATAAATAGTAATAATTTGTATTAAATTGTTAAAAATTGTAATAAATTGTAATAAATTATAGGAGGGGAGATGCATCAATGGCAAAGAAAAAATATATATAAATTGGTGTAGTATAATATAGATAAAATTGAAATATTTAAAATTATATTATGAGTGTTTAATTTTATTATTTTTGGATTGTGTTTTTTTATTTCAAATTAATCATAAAAAATAATAGTTTTATGTTTTTAAAAGAAATATGGAACCAGGAAGTAGACAATAGTCATTATTTGAATATCGCACTTAGATAAATCATCATAGGAATCCATGAATTTATTGTATAAATCCTTTATATAATGAGGGTATTCAAAGTTTTTAATCATTTGCATAATCAAAACTAGAATTTATTTCAATATGGAAAATTAAATTTCCTTGTAAGAAATGTCGTCCGAAGATGTTTGAAATATTTGAAAACATTGGGGATTATCTATTGTGTTTTGGTTTTCAAACAGATTTTGTTTTTGGTATCAACATGGTGAATGGAGTTCCAGCAATGATACAAATAATTTGGTTCCAGATCCATCACAGTTTCAAAATTTTGTACATAATGTGGCAGATCCATCTTTTAAACAAACTGAAACTCTAGATGATATAGATTTAAATCCTGAGTTGGAACTTTCACAATTTTATCAGTTGTTGTGGACCGCTGATGATGCCTTATATGTTGGTCAAAAGATTAGAAAATTTGAAGACGTTAAAAAAATTACTATTAAATAAGATAATGGAATATAAAATAGCAATTTTGATTAGATATTATCTTCGGTTAAAGGAATTTTACCTTAAAAAATGTGATTCCTTAAATTTATATGACATTAAGAGGTAGGTTCATAATATGGGTCTTGGTTATCTAAATATTCATGCATTTCAAAATGATTACATATTATATTATGGTGAAAATGAGTCATTTGATAGTTTTCCTACATGTGGACAATCGAGGTATAAAGCGGAATATCTAGGGAAGTATGGTTTGATTTCTGTAAAACAATTGAGGTATTTCACGCTTACACTCAGATTACAGTGTTTATTTATTTTTCAAAATAAATTGTCATTGATTTCATGAAACAAAACCAATATTTCAACCAGTAAAAGATTAAATCATACCTCTAATGGTGATTCATGGAAACATTAGGACCATGTACATCTATCTTTTGCATCAAAATAATGAAACATTTTATTGGGTATTTCTACTAACGATTTCTTTCTATTTGGTTCTTATGGTAGTCAATATTCTTATTGGCTTATCTTTATAACTCTGTACAATTTACCTCTATATGTTGATGAAGGATCCATATATATTTTTGACCTCATTAATTCCATGACATCAAAAAAATATTATTGATATTTATTTGAAGACATTGATTGATGGGTTAAATTTATTGTGGAGTGATGATGGATGTACATATGATGTTGCTGCAAATAAATATTTCCTACTGAAAGATTCATTAATGTGGAAAATTAAGGACTTCTTAGCATATGGAATGTTATCTAGGTGGAGTACACCTGGTACAAAATCATGTCTATACTATGTGAGAGACAAAAAATAATTTATTCTCATCAACGGAAGAAAAGATTATTATTTTAAATGCCATTACATATTTCTTCCATCCAATCACCATTTTCAAAGGAAAAACTATCATTTTAGAAAAGTCACAATTGAAAGCGATGGACCTCCAAAAATGATCTCCTATATAGAGATAAAATCATTGGCCTCTTCATTTCCTCCAATTACATTTTGACCAACTATATACCAATAGAAAATTTAGGGCTTTGGGAATGAACATTATTGGATAAAACAGAACATTTTTGGGATCTTCCATATTCAACTGATTTATTTTTCAATCACATGTTGGATTTCATGGATATTGAGAAGAACATTTGTGATAATATATTTTATATATTTTTGGGTATATAAGGTAAGACCAAATATAATGTTAAGGCACAATTATAGCTTTCCCAAATTTTTAGGTGACCATAACATGAACTATTTGAAAATGCCATATCATAGAAGATAATGAAGACAAAATAAGATTATAAATTTTAAAAAAGAAAATTGATTATTATTTTGTTATTAGATTGTATATTTGATACTTCTAGATAGTTATGTTTTAAATTTGTCTAGATGTGTCAAAAATGGTCATATTACCGGATTAAAAAGTCATGATTGTCATGTTATAATTGAAAAAATTATACCAATTTGATTAAGAGATTTTTTGAATTATATGATTTGGGATATGCTAATAGATATATAATATTTTTTCCGAGACATTTTTGTAGTGATAATAGACTATGATTCACTAAGTATACTATAAGAAGATGTTTTATAAATTTTATGTAAACTGTAAAAACTCTTCCCACAGGCTTTCTTTGACTCAATAGATCATTTGATATTACATTTTCTTTATGAAGAAAAATATAGAGGTCCAGTATATTTCCTTTGTATGTGACCATTCAAGATATGCATGTATAAATAGAAAAAAAAACATATGTAAAAATCATCAGTTAAAGGATCAATTTTATAAGCTTATTTTTAGTATAAAAGTTATTTTTTATTCGCTCATTATTTTCAATTTGAATATCCATCATTACATAATTGCATGGGTTGTAATGGGGGAAATGTATATGATGAATTGAAAAATCAACAATTAGTTTTTAATCAGCCTCAACATAACTTTGGTGGAGTTCATTAATGCTGGGTTTCAGATTATGAATATTACAGAGCTCATACTTATGTTCTTTTAAACTATGATGAAATAAAAAAAATTACTATGAGTGGTCTTACCACTCATTATATAATAATTTTTATAATAAATTAATGTTATTTTACTTTTAGTTTATATGACCATACTATCAAGAAATAGTTTCCACAAATTACAAAACTTATCTTGAAGAACATCGGCCAAATAATTATTCCTACATGTATCAAAAACATGTAAAATAAATTCTTTACATTTTAACAATTAAAATCAATTTATTACTTTTTATATTGATAATTGTTTAAAAAAATTAGGTATCTCAACATGATGATAAAATTGATAATATATTTTTTGTATTGAGTAACCCATCATCCAAAATAGTAAAATATTTTAATGCATATGTGGTGAATGCTTTTCACTTTCATACAAGTCCATATGGGGAATAATAAAATAGTGAATAGTTGAGTTTTCTTGAGAGGATCTCATTATAGAGAAATTATATTTGACTATTACGGAATTTTAGAAGACATAATTGAACTATGTTATCTGAGACAGAATTACATAACAATGTTTAAATGTTAGTGTTCTGATACTGAGAGAGGCTTATGTGTTCATCCGAGCCATGAGATCATTGATATTAAATATAAAATCCTTCTTGAAGTAAATGAACCATTTTTATTGGATCATCAGACACATAATATTTGTTATCAAAATTATTCTACTACTATAAGAGAGTCAAGTGATTGGTGGAGAATAATAAAAATGAAATCTTGCGAAAATTAGTTTATTCAAAGTGAATTTGGTCCTACTAAAGTTTAATGAAATGAATTTTTTCAAGAGACTACTCCAAATCCATATTTTCCATAAAGAGACACAAATATCGATGATGAAACTCTACAGTTAATATTCAATAGTGACGATGATGTTGTTTATGTAACAAATGAATTTGAAATGTTAAGAGATGATGCAACTAGAACTCCAATGGAAATTGATGTCACAGAGGAGGAATATGAAGATATTGACATTGTCATATATAAAGATGAGGATGGAGATGAAGACTGAAATAGGTAATTGTTAGCTATAATCATATATAATATATATCTACATATAATATTTGTTTTCTTCTATTTTATAAGAATAATAATTTTTTGTTTCAGATGGACTAGGATTTTTTTCATGAGTTGGAAGAAGTTGATCTATATGGTGATGAGCATGATGTTAGATCATCTAATCCTTAGACTACTGTCAGTTCAAGGAATACTCATATGGGCCATGTTCTTTCAAAATTAATGATTCCTTACCTTATCCCTGAGCGATGTCCACATATTGGCTTTGATCCAAGCATGTAGAGGTATGTTTACTTCTGTGTGTTAGTTAGTTTTCAATAATTATCAATAATTTATTTATATAATAATTGTTTCATTATTTTTCCTTTTTTACACATATTTTCATATATATATTAGTTTGATAGGGGAGTGATATATTGTAGAATTATTATTCTCGATCATGGGTAATATGGGATAAGAAAACTATTTATGTTCAACACCGGCTGTTTGATCATTGGCTGGTACGTAAAAAATAATTTTTATTTTTAAATTTATTTAATTAATAACTTGACATTATTAATTATTTTTAGAGTTTATAGTATCCCATCTATGAGATCATGCATAACACTATCTAGGATTACTGGGAGGGATGTACGTGTTAGCATTTCCATTAGTTTATGAAAAATTTGAGGAGGACTACAATGTGGAATGTAGGGGACACAGAGTTTGATCATCATTTCTGTACCCACCGAACTGATTACATTTCAACTCAGGTTTGTGATGGATTATTTTTACACTGGATTGGTTCCCATTTTCAATGGATATCACAAATATTTCGACAAAACTATGGGATATAGAAGGTGAAATGTCAAGTTGGTAGTCATATGTTTTGTACCCATATGGAACATGTGGAAAGTAATTTTTAAAAAAAATTATATAAATTTAAATTTAATATTTTTATTTATTATTTATATATGTAGTCGAACTGCCTCATATTATAGAGTTTGATGTTTATAGGAGGATTTATAGTGATCATATCACTAGAGAGATTAGAGATGATCGCCATCATCATATTGTGGTTAGTATAATTTCCTTTTTGTTTTAAAATTAACGATAAATAATATTTTAACTATTTTAATTTTAAACGGAAAATGAAGGATTCATATGATGCTACGACATCTCATATAGAAATAGAGATTCAGACCAAGACCAAGTATCAGACTAGTTTAGAAATATTTGATGAGACAACATAGATGCAGTAAACCCAATATTCCTTTAAGAAAGTTTGGTTTATTAGTATCAACTCTTGATTGACTCCTCGGAGTTATTATGGTGCCTCTATGATTTCAGACTATAGCTCAAGAGGAGCTCGTTGAGAGTCATCCACATCTTCCTCATAGTATGAGATGCAGTTATGAGCTCAGGGTGAGCTTATAGAGAGTATTAATAGGGAGTAGGAATTTCTTTGTCGATAGAAGTAGTAGTATGAAGAGATGCGTCGATTGTAGCAACAACAATGACATTAGAAGAAGATGGAGTACATGTGACGTATGACTCATGGTTTAAGGATGGTGTTCTCTCTTTTTTCTCCTCTAGCTTCTCTAGATGACCCTCCCCCTCAATGACTTATTTACTTTTTATGATAAACATTTGAATGTAAATTTTTTTTTGTAATATATATATATTTCTATATATTTATAATTCTATATAGTTTTTTTTATATTATTGAGAATTTTGTGTTTTTATTATTTTATTATTTTTATTATTATATGATTTAATAATTTTTTATTATTATATTATATTTTTTATTTTTATTTTTATTTTTATTTTGTTTTGTTTTGTTTTATTTTTTTAATTTTTA
Source organism: Viscum album (assembly GCA_963277665.1). NCBI lineage: Eukaryota > Viridiplantae > Streptophyta > Magnoliopsida > Santalales > Viscaceae > Viscum > Viscum album. The sequence continues at coordinate 21,738,872 of OY728135.1, forward strand.
TTTTATATTTTAAATTGTTGAAAATATTATTTTATTTTATATTTTAAGTATTTTAATTCTATTTTTAAAAGATGTATTATTTTTCAGTATATTATTATTATTATTCCATAATTTATTTTTTTATTATTCTATTAATTTATTATTATTATTATTATTATTTTATTATTATTTTATTATTTTATTATATTTTGTAAATATTATTTTATTATTATTATTTTTTTTTGTGATGGGCTTATCACTAATAAATGTTTATGTGTTTCCCATTAAAAAATGTTACTTGTGATATGCCCATCGCAAATGGGTTTTTAAAAACCCAAGAATAAATTATTTGTGAAGGGATGAATTCCCATGGAAAATATCTTTATTTATGATAGACCGTCATGAAAAAGTGTAATTGCGATAGGTAGTAAAACCAAATTTTTCTAGTTAGATTCTATGTGTAAGGAATCATACCATAAAAAACCAATACTTACTTGATTTATAAAAGGGTTAAAATTTCTTACATTTTAAGGATTTTTTTATTAAGAGTTTAAAATAATTGTTTCATAAAAATTACTAATCAAAAATATATATATTATAATTTCAATACATCCACTCAATGTCTTCTTTTTCCACAATATACATTTTTTTAAGGAAACATATATTATTTTCATGAAAAATCATCATGGATTTCAACATGACTAACTCTTTGCCCATACTCATCTTTAAAACCTGTGAAAAAATTAAAAATGTTGGATGATCATATAAATAACATTAAGTTATATATAAAATTAAATAAATAGACTAATTAGTCCACTTTAAAAATATGATTTCACAAAAAATCATTTTCTATTTACATAATAAACTTCGAGTACAAATAATCATCTACATACACATGAAATTAGCTATATTATTCAAAGATTATCAAAAAAAATTATGAGAAAACATAAATTAAAATCATAACTATGATTTATTGTTTATAAAACATGATAATATTTAAGAAAACATTTTTTAACAAACATACATTTTTACACAAAAAGTTTAAAATAATGCTTTACAAAAATATAACATTTTCTTACCTTCTGAAATAAAAGAATTTCCAGGAAAATTTATTCTTAATAATTGAAATTTCATATTGGTATATTGGAAATAATTTTCATATTATTTACAAAATCACTCTTAAAATGGAATAATCTACCAAATAAATTCCAATAATCTATTAGGATAATCATAAAACCAGTTGAATTCATCCCATTACTCAATACATTAGAGATCTATATCAAGCTCACCCATAACAATGAGCTATATTAGGCTCACCCTTCATTATAAATATTAAAAATGAACCATTCCATAATCATAAAACATTAAATCATTCATTTTCATCCTCATACAAATAAAAATATTCTTTTTCTACCCTAATAAGACCATTTTCATATATTGAAATATCTATACCATTCAAAACTAGTTTTGAAAATACCTAGAATATACAGAATGATTGGTTTTATTTATAAATTCATAATATCTACTAATGGAATCCAAATGTAAAATAATGGTTACAACAGTATGAAAAATGTGTTGATACCGTATTTTTTAAAATAGAACATTATTTTTTCATTTTGTAATGAAATTCACAATGTTCTGAATAAAATCCATAAAAATTTTCATTTTGAAATCCATTAAAAAAAGAAAAAAAAGGCATATAATTTTTTTATAATTAATTTATGTCCATATAAATACATAGAAAAACTATATTTAATAATATCTATATAGAATAAAAATATTAAGGAAATAAATCATTTATATATTCCAAAGGAGGATTTTAATGTAACAAATCTCTTAACTTGGGTCTGACTTGTCATGAATGTTATTTATCTTCTTAAATAATAAATTTTTTTAATTATTTACTTTCATTAAAACCAATTTAAATTTTAATATTACTTTATTTTTTTATAACCATTGTATATATAATTATTTGATCAATTAATTTTAGATTTGATGTTTTGATGATATTCTGCTCATATGTACAAAACAACATAACTTTGTTGACTACTGTTAAAGAGTTCATTATTAAATAATCTCTAGAATAATAATTATGAACTAATTATAATTTTAACCATAAATTATATTTTTAAACTCATATATGAATGATGGTTATTAAAAAATAAATATGTTGCAATCATGGAGATGGTAGGCCATATGTATTCATGAGTGATGTTTTCATTTTCTATGAGCCTGGTAGAAGGATGGTAAGTATTATTTTATCTCAAAAAAATATTATTATATCATAAAAATAATTTTAAATATATAAATTTGCTTATATAAACAATACATGTGATGTGGTGATGAAAAATGAGTCACATAACTTCATTGAGGTGGTAAACCACATGTACGAATGAATGACTTTATCATTTTCCAATTGATAGAATGGTAATAAAATAAAAATTATATTATATTTATAGAATTATAATTATTTGATAAATATTATATATATATATTTATTTATTAAATTCATCATTATAACAATCCATGAGAGGCGGTGATGGAAAAATCATTACATCGGTTCACGAGGAGGTAGTTTATCATACACAAGAACGATGATTTAATTACCAATTTTATGTAAGAGGAGAAGGATATATGTTATTACATTGACATAATAACATCTTATTATATATAAGATAATTATTTTATTATTTTATCATGGTTAATGATATTTTAAAGAGGTTTAGGAATAAATAAAAGTAAAACAATCGGTTAAATGTTATACCTCTTCAAAAAACAACCTCCACTACTTTACACCTTAAGCCCTATAAGGTTGGTATTATTCAAAGAATAATGCCTCTAGGACATGGTTATGAATTTAAATTACATATTTGGGTAGGTATTTCTATATATATATAGCTCATTATGTGTGAGGATGAGAGGAGAGGATGCTACCGTTTATCCGTTAACGGATGGGGACTCTTGGAATAACATAAAATATTCTATTAATAAATATAACTGTCAATTTTCATGTAAATGAGATAAAAATTAATATAGTTATAATATTGGATTCCAATGAGTTTTAATAATATTATAAATTAAAAAATTTACATGTTTAGTTGATATATTCACCCTTATCTCCTTTTATCCATAGTAATCTTATTTTTACCTTAACCGTGGCAACAAACATTTACATTATAACTATTCATTATGAGAACAATTATGCTTAACCAATTTTATTATATTAATTATAATGATTAGAAAAATATGTAATTTATTTTATCAAATTATATTCACAGAAGTGGGATAATTTAATTTAATAGTAAACCCACAAAAGGCGACGAAAAGCGGTTTTCCAGTAAAATGGATTTCTTTAAGAATAAACATATTTTTATACCAAATTGAGGTTTATTGTAAATTAAAATGAAGTTTATTGGATTATATTTTATAAAAATGAACCAATTTAAATTTAAAACTATTCCAAAAAATAATGTAACTTTTTAAATACTTGATCATAAAAGATAATTTTCAACAAAAATCATTATTCTCGAATATTCACTAAAAATCAATATTGTCAGAAAATTACCAAAATTTAAGCACATCTTAATTATAATATTATGTTTTAAAAAATGAAATTAATTTTATCTAATATAATTTCATTAATTTTGGATAATTTAACATAATATTGTCTCATAAAAACAATTCAAACCCTTTTTCTTATAAAATGAATTTTTGAAGCATAAAATGACTTTATAAAAAATAGAGTAGTTATTTAAAAAGAAATAATCAATAAATTTTAATTGAGTTAGAACTTTATATATATATACAATAATGTGTTCGTTATTATTCATACCACTTAACACAATGGATAGGTTTTATTGGTATTATATAAATAATAATATTTCTGGGTTCATTCAAACTAAATGATGCATGTCATATATGTTCTTGATCATAATTATTTATATATTAAATTATTAGGGTGTCAAATTATACCCAATTTTTAAAATTTCATATGTCAAATTTGAACTCCATCATTATAATCAAGGGTTTTACATTTTAAAATACCTTTTTGCAAAATCCACATTATCAAAAGGGTTAATAAAACTTCTTCTTAAAATGAGGGAATACAAAATATGAAGGTCATCTAGAATAACAAATAATATGGTTTCCAAATAAGATAAAATTAGTCTGAATTGAAACATTTGACATATTGGAAAATTTTAATGTTAAAAAAATGATATATAGTTATAGAGAACATTGATCACAAGAAATTGTGTTAATTGTGTTAATACCTAATCCAACTCTTTAATAGTTTTTAATCCTAGGTACATGTGTCTAATAGTCGCATGAAAATTCCAGTATCTAGATAGAGATTTTAATTCCATGATACATCACAATCTCTACCTTACCAAATCATTAGGATGTTAACCTTTTAATAGAATTTTCCCCAAGGTGTTCAAAAAATTTCTAATAAGAATATATAATGTTATCTAAACCTTTCCTTTGATACCAACTATAATATCCATAAACCTATACTCTAGGATCTCGTGCTAAAAAACAATCATTACATTTCTTACACTGATACTCATAAACCTGACCCAATTTTATCCATCTAAAACATATAATGTCAAACTATAATATTGTATCAATTATTTACCCAAGGACCTTTGGGGTTTATAATATTTGATAATTAGGTTATAAATAATACATAAATACCCAATATATTCCACTCAATATCAATTTCTACCACGATATAAAAAAATTATAATGAAACATGTTTAATTTTCAGGAAAAATATTCTTCAATTTCAACATGACTTTTAATTTGTTCTTACTCAAAATTAAATCCTATAATAGGAATTTCAAATAATGGGATGAGCATTAAAATCTCAGTAAGGTAAATATAAAAAGAAATAATGAAATTCATAATTCTATTTGAAAACCGTGGGACCATAAAGAATACTTTTCCATTTACAAAATAAACCACGAGCACAACTAATCATCTGCTTTCATCTGAAATCAGCTTTATTGCACAAAATATTTCATAAAACACTTTTTATGAAAACATAAAGCTAATATCATAATCGTGAGGTCTTATTTTGAAAACATGATAATCCTTGAAAAAAAATTCATAAAAGAGAAAAGTATTACCCAAAAATGGAATAATCATTCGGTTAAAATAAAAGATCATTATATTACCTTATATAATCAAAATACATCAAAATAAATAATTAGGAATAATAAATAACCATGCAAGTAACATGGTACAACATTTTCATATCACACTTATAAATTGAATAGCCGACCTTATGAATTCTAATAATCTCTTAGGAGATAACTAAACTTGATTAACTTAGTCACTTTACCCAATTCATTATAGAGATATATCATGATCACATGTCATTATGAGATATATAGTTCACATCCATCATCATCAAAAGTTCAAAGAACCGTAATATAATTATAATAATTTAATGCTTTCATTTTCATTATCACAACCATAAAAATATTCTTTTTCACCAATAAGAAAAACATTTAAAACTATCAAAATATATATTCCATTTATAATCCATTTGGAAAATACACTAAATATGGGGATAGTGAGTTTTTCTTTTACAAAATCATGATATATTTTAAATGAATACAAATATAAAATAAATATTTCATTGGTAGAAAATTAATTGATTTGGATTACATTAAAATAAAACATTTTTTCCTTTTATAAAGAAAGTCACAACGTTTCATATAAAATATATAAAAATGTTTCCATTTTAAAACCTTTAAAATAATGTTAAAAATGATATATAATTTCATCTATAATTCATTTATGATGATTTAAATACATAAAAAATTATTTTTTTTTAATATGGACATTCCGGAAAAGGATTTAAATAATAAACCATTAAAACATTTAAAATGATGTTTTTAAAGTAATTTGTCCCTTAAAAAGATTCTGAATCATCATGTATTTTCTTTGTATTCCCATCTAAAAATAGTATGTTAATTATTAACATTATCAATGATAATTTTCATATTTATTATTCTTTTTATTCAATTTATTACTTTGTTATATATAATTACTTATTAAATTAAATTCATGTAGGATGTTTTGACGATATTCGGGTCATATGTCCAAAATGACTTTGGTGTATTGAATATGGTCAAAGGGGTTATTATTGAATCATATGGAAAATAATAATAATGATATAATTATCATCTTTATACAACAATTATAATTTTAAGACCAACCATGACCAATATTTCCATTTTTCAACAAACATGATGGAAATAAATCATTATTATTATCATTATATAATTATCATTATTTAAAAAATATCATATTATTTATTTAAATAAACTTATATATACCATCCATGTGATGCCGTAGTGAAAAACAAATCACATTGCTTCGTGGAGGTAGTATTTCACACATATGCATAATTAAAATTATTATTTCTCAATGGATGTAAAGGTAATAAAATACATGATATATTATATTTATATAATTATAAATATTTCATTAACATAAAATATATATACATAATATCTTTCATTATAACCAACTATGAGATATGGTGATGGAAAACAAATTACATCAGTTCACAAGGTTGTACTCCGTCATACACGAATGATGGTTCCAATACCCATATGATTGAATAGGGGGTTCATATAGGTTATTACATTGAAATAATAAAATTTAAAACATTTAATATATTTATGTTTTTATTTAAACATGTTTGATGAATGTTTTAATGAGGTAAAAGAAGAAATAATACCAAAACTTTCTGTTAAAAGTTATACCACTTCTTCGGAAAATATCATTTTCTTCAAAACTTAACCCCTCTGTGTTTATATTCTAACCGGAATAAGAAATCTAGGTAATGTTAATGGATTATATATATATATATATATTTGAAGGTATTATCCAAGTTATATCACTCAAAATTTGTGAGGAATATAGGAGAGGAGGCACCCTTTAATAAAATAGAGGAGGGGAACTCTTGGAATTAATTAAATTACTCAATTAATATAAATTAATTTTAAAAGAGAAGTAAAACAAAATTGTTTTATTTAAATTATAATATGATTATAATCCTAAATAGTCTTATCCAATAATATTTTGACATGTTTTGGTGATGTTTTCACCATTATCTCTATGTTTTAACCACCGGTAAACTAGTTTTAACATTAACTATGGGAAATGATTTTTAGTATTTTTACAATTAATTTTGTTAACAAGAAAAGTATACTGTATTAAATAATATTAATTATTACTATTATAAATATTTAATTCATTTTATCAAATTTAATTCACATTGTTGGTATGATTTAATTTAAAATTAAAACCATAAAATGTGATTAAAAGTGGTTTTCAAGAAAATATTATTTTAAGTATAAAATGGTATTTATATCAAATTAAATAATTATGTTGAATAAAACAAAATTTATTATATTATTTTTATTTAAATTAAAGTTATTAAATGTTAAAACTAATCTAAATAGAATGTAATGTTTTAAATACTTGAAAATAAAATACATTTTTCAATAAAAAATCTGTATTCTCTTCAATTTAATGAAAAATAAACCTTTTCAAAATATAAAAAATAACAGTAAGTTAATTTTGATCTAATGATTCAAAAAATAATATCCTTTTTTAAAATATAATTATTTTATGAATTTTATAAATTAATTATTATATTTTCTCATAAAAATAAATGAAATCATTTTTGATGAAAACTTATTTTGGAAGCATAAAATTACTATACAAAAAAATTGGGTTCTTATTTACAATGAATTAATCAATGAATTTGATTGTATCGTTTTATATATTTCATAATTTTTTTTCCTATTCATACCTACCAATTCAATGACTTGGTTTTTAATGGAAATATTTTAGAAAAAAAATCATGTTTTATTAAAAATCGGTGTTGTGCGTCGTATAAGATATTAAAAATAATGTTATTATTTTGAAATCTTGGGGTGTTATCCTAAGAAAATAGGTAAGGTATTATCTTGAATTAAAGTCCCACCCATTATTATATACTCAAGATAGACCAAAATTCCACAAAAATTATAGCACTTAATTTTCCTAGACTATAATTTACTTGTACATTTCAATTAATAACCTAATTATAATCCAAATTCTGGGTAGAATAAAATTAATCAATTATCATACATAGTATATAAATTCTTAAATGAATGTGTTAAATATTATTTAAGTAGTTCAAAATTTTAAATATAATTATACAACATTAATAATATTACATTAATATTCATGAATAATGTTGGGAATAACATTAAATAAATGACTATTTAATAAATTTATACATTAGCTAAACACTTATGAACTATTTAAAAATAAAAAAATTATAAACACTTTATAATTTATCTATACATTATTAGAAATCCATAACTAAATAAATATAAGTACATTATATTTATTTTTGATATTAACCCTGTAATATTTTCATTTATATGGAATTTAAGGGATTTTATTTTGATTATAATAAATTAACAATTATGAGCAATTTATAGTTGAATGTAAACTCATTTATACTTAGTATGATTTTATAATTTATAAAAATATTATTAATTACCATATAATTACTATATGAACAATTTATATTAATATTATTTGTCATTTCATATTAAAAAATAGTTTTTAAAAATTAAAAACTAATATTTTAGATAAATGTTTATTAAATTTTTCATAAAAATTAAATAATTAATTATAAAATCCTTATAAATATTTAATTTATAAAGACATTATAAATTAAAAATTATTACAAATTATTTATCTACATAAGTTATAACCATTTTATAAATTATAAATTTTAATTCAAAATTTAAAAATATTAAAAAAAAATTGGTATATTATATTCTCTGATATATGTTATATCTTAATATGTGATTCACTTATAAACATATTTTTCATGGTATGCTTTGAAAATTTTGTATTTAGATAGATATATTGGATTACCATTTATATTTTACGATTTCATCCATGTCATAACACATGGTATATTTAAAACCAACACAGTGATTTATGACAGTTAATGGGGGTTCGCAATATCTCATTTAGATCAGCCAATCAATTTTTATGATGTCCATCGGTATCACCATTATGAGATAATGCTCTGTTTTTTACCACATGAAGAATTAGAATTGACATTATCATAAGAAGTGATATACCCATATTTTAAATTACGATAAAATATATATTTATAGATTATAATAAATCATAAGCTAATATGTGTTATATAATAATGTGGACTCATATCACTACCTAAAATACCCCATATCATAATAAATTCCAAAATTTAAAATATTTTTTTTCATAGGATTAAAAATAAAATATCTATTTCTTTATCATTTTCTACTTTATTTTGAGAACCAAAAAAATTAATTTATCGGATACGTTGATGGAATCCTTAGGATCGAATAATAGTTATTCATGAAGTACATGACAAAAAGAAACAAAAAATCAACATCTCCATTCTATAAAGTTGCAATCATGTTTATTGTTAAATGATGAGCATGTGTAACTTATATCAATGTTGCTTGAATCTGTTTTATTCAGTGAAGAGTTTGATGAAGATCACTAAGAAGTATCCAAATGAATCTTTCCTCAATGTTATATCCATATGTTGATGAATCACCCAACTATATTATTATATCCTTATTATAACTAATACATGTAGGCATCTCTTAGTCGAAATGGAAAAAGGAGAAGAGTGATTTGGGATAATCAGGAATATTGTAAGTCTCCATTTTCATAGCCTTATTCCACATTAAATAGGACTTATAAATTCACTTGAGCCTTCCATAAATTTAATTATATCTTCATACCATTGGAATAAGTGTAAAATTGTTAAGAACTAAATGAATCCTTCAGTGTATATATTCATTTATCATATAAATTAATTTAAAAAAATTTTTCATATGTTTCACCATACGAAATATTAACTATAAATGATATCTAATGTAAAAAAGATAACATAAAAGTTAATACTTAATGTTCTGCTACTCAATCAACCATAAACGGTCATGTAAATCATTTAATAGGTTTCATCATATAATAACACTTATGATATGATGTGAGGATACGACATATTATATAATTTGATAGGATTAGGATGTTTCATGATATATCTATATCAATAATTATGATATACCCATACCAAGACATATGATATGACCTGATTCCCTATTTTCCATACCATAAGAAACACACACACGCATGCACACACACAAACATATATATATATATATTATACTATGACATTATAAAAACACAACATATGTATATAGTCATTAGAAAATATGTGCATCAATATTGAAAAGTCATATGGTGTTTTAATTTGTGGTGAAGGATATTTTTTTAAAATAAATATTTTTTAATTAATTTTCTTGTATATAAAAAATTTCTAGTTTTTTTCTAAAAGGTTGACCATGTTGAGTAATTAGAGGAGTCATGCGGATTATATTTATCCTCTATAAAGACTATTGGATTTAATTATTATGTATAATATGGTTAATTATATAGTTTAATAAAGTCAACAATTATATTCAATGTAATCAACCATAAAGAAAATTTTAAATGTTTAATTAAACCATTAAGAAGGGAGATCATTCATACAGTATAAGACAATAAATCATGTAGTTTAAAAGGAGTCGGTCTTGTCTCTTGGGAGTGATAAATTTGAAAATATATGGTTATTATTGATATGATATCAATCCATTGAGAAATTATTTTATTTTACCGTGATTATTCGTCTCGTCATTATTAATTAATTAATATAAAATGTTACATAAAAATTTTATAATAACTAGCTTCGACCTTTATGGAGTGATGATATCAAAGTTAATGTATACATCCCTATTGGACCCATTAAGAATTATACCTTTAGATATATTACAATGAAATAGGGTTTATTAGTTTAAATTATTATCTTTAATGGTCCCAATTCATAATTCGTAATAACTATTTTATATTTCAAAATAATTATATAAGTAGTAAAAACACATAACATAAGTAATTTTATATGGTTCACTCACACTAAGTTGTATCCAATGAGTATACGTCATAAATCTATTAACGTACCAAAATACATTGATTTCCAAAAATGTTAGATTTTTAAAGCTTATTCACTATCTCTCTTGGAATACAACTACCCACAAGTACAAATCTCACTTCTCTCTTTCACAATTTTAGAATCACTTTAAAACAGATGAATAAATTGTTCAACAAAAATAAAAAGAAGAAAGATTTTACAATTGTTAGTGAATTTATAAACTATAACATGATCATATAGAATAAATTTTTTCTTATTTTTTCCATTATAAAAACTATCCATATTAATTGAATGAATTATCACACATATTATAATCTCTCGTGGTAACATTGTGAATATATCAACTTCCTAATCTTTCTTTATCAATAATCATATCCTTTTTATTTTATCCATGATATTGGATGATAGATAGGATCATTTTATTTTATTTTTATCCTCCTTCATCATTCCGCCTATAATTAACACAAAATAAGTAATAAAATACTTTCTATTATATTGAATTAACTCTCTTAACCTAATTCTAATACTTTTAAATTTGAGGAATTTATTTTTTAAGAAATATATGTGGTTATCAAAAAAAACTATTGTGTAATGATATATGTTATATTATAATAAATATAAGTAACATATCCTTTAATAACCACATATTAATAAATATAATACGAAATATTTAATTTATTGTTTCTGACGCTTTCTATGGGGCCCGCTTATCCGTCACGTAGAGGACGCGCAATTGTTGCGCAACATTATTGCATTCCAAAGGCGGGTGGCATCTGTTCCTTGTTCAAGGATGTCTACTCCTTGATCAAAACAGGATGATGGGATGTCGGTTTTTCCTTCCATGGATTCCTCCTTTGAGCTCATCACCTAGTCCAGGTCTCCCTAATAAATTTAAGACATTTTTCGTGAAACTCTTCATGGCGCCATATATTCATGGAAGCTAGTTAATTACACTTCTTCTATCAGGACATTCCAAGGGGTCCGGTCAGGGAAGAAACCTTTAGTAAGGTGAGTAGTCATGTCCGGCATCACTGGTGTGTCTTTCTGGTAGGGAATTGGCATGTCTTTCTTATGTCCCTTATTATAGGGATTCTTGAGGTCATGGAAGCCCGAGGCATCCCACATCGAACACATAGAATTGTATTCCATGGGCATGTATCTGAGGTTTTCCTCAGCTTCCCATGTTTAAAATAGGGTATTCCGCAATTTTAATTCCCAACAGAGATGGATCGGACTGATCTGAACATTGACTAGAGTGGATTAGATGGAGGAACCCCCTGGAGGGAACACTGATATTTGGTCCAACACGTGGGTGGCTTCTTGAATGCTGCTAAATAGAGCAGGGAATGGGGTGGCATGATTCCACTAGGATGTGGCGGCCCAGGTGAGGATCAGGATGGGTGATGGAAGGTTCTGTGAATTTGATGAAACCTCCATGGGGTGATGATGGTTTTGAGTGTGAACCTCATGGAGGATTCCTACATATCCCCGTGGAAGGGAATCAAAGTCCGCATAGTTCGATTGGATAATGGGACACCTGAGGAGGTGACCCGTGTGAATGGATGCATGGAGGGAAGGTAGAGGAAGTGGAACCACCGGGTTGGGGAATGAGCTTCCCGAGACACATGGGCTGAGGGAGAGATCAGTATGAGACATGGGTGATGGGCTTCAACCTCATGGAGGCTTCCTACGTATCATGCCTTGACATGGATCAAAGACCGCGTAGTTCAAAATGGGGAATACAATTTAACGTCATGTGGGATGAGGGTGACCCGACGTGAAGATGGTCGAAATGATTGGGTTTTGGGCTTGAACCACATGGAGTCTTCCTATGTACCATTCCTTGACATGGATCAAAGTCACCGGAGTTCGGGATAGGTTGGGGCTTACACTATGAGGCGGCCTAAGGTGTTTGGGGCTTGAACCTCATGAAGGCTTTCTACGTACCATGCCTTGACATGGATCAAAGTCCATGTACATCGGGATGGGTTGGGTCATACACTCTAAGGCATCCCAAAGTGTTTGGGGCTTGAACCTCGTGGGGGCTTCCAAAGTACCATGCCTTGGCATGGATCAAAGTCCCCGTAGTTTGGGATGGGTTGGGGTTCACACTCTGAGGCGGCCCAAGGTGTTGGTGAACTGACGTGAGGATAGTCGGAATGGCTGGGTGGTGGGATTGATCCTCGTGGAGGCTTCCTATGTACCATGCCTTGACATGGATCAAAGTCCTCATAGTTCGGGATGAGGGTTGGGGCTTACACTCTGAGGAAGCCCGAGGTGTTTGTTGTGGTCGGTATTTTCTCTAAGCTCACATGAGTCATGCTCAGTGTGAGAAACAAGAGATAGTAGAGACTGGACAATCACGCAACGAAAGGTGCGTCTGTGGGAGATGGAGTAGGGCTTATGCATAGAGCGGGCCAAAGAGGAAACAGGGGCTTATGCGTGGTTAGCATCCCATGAAGTCGGGGATTACTCTAGGATGGAGGCCCATGGTGAAAAAGTGCAGTGGGAGAGGGACTTGGGACTGAAGAAAAGAGGAGCCATGTTTCCCCCCTCGCCCTTCACTATCCCTAGGGACCGAAGATGAAAGGAGGAGTAGGGATGCTGCCTCCTGTAAGGAAATCTAGGGGCTTACACTAAGGTGGATTCCCTTTCCCACGGATAGACGCCACTCCAATAAGAAGGGTATCATCCCCTGTGATGGGTGATCCCATCCCCATGGAGAGGAGTGAGAGTGTAGAATGTACAAGGCGGAGGGACCCTACATGCGAGGCACGGGGCCAGGACACAGTTTAACGTCATGTGCTGACAATTATGGTGTTCGGCAGTTTAACGTCATGCATCTCGGAGGAGGTGGGTGCGCTCTGCACCCCTAGGGATTACACAATAGGTACCCTCTGCTCCTTATGGAAGGGAAGGCATCGGCAACGCTGTGGATAGGGGGTGTCATGGAGCAAACCATCTAGGGGTCCACGTTAGCGTGGCTATGAGAAGAATTAATAGATGTTAGTGTTCTTATGTGAAGAAGCATAAGGTGAAGCAATGCAATGGCAAGAATGGTCTAAGGGACTTTGAAGTTACTTCGTATGAACCTAGAAGGTCATATGGGAAAATGGTGCATGTTGTGGATGCCCGGAGTGTGAGAGGAACCCGAGAATGGAATCCATAAGAAGAGAATCAGACACTCACACAAGGGTATGCCCAAGGAGCATGAGGAATGCGAGTGAAGAGGTAGCTGAGGAGCACCGAACTAAGGGGTCCTGGAGAGTTGCGTGCAACGTTTGAGGCTTGTGTGCGAAATAAGCTACCCTACATGAAATACACCGGGCTAGTGCGGAATCAGTGAGGATAGCGCATAAATGGAGCCTAGGTTTTGCACACAAATAGAATGTATTGCATGCAAGGAGTATGAATTTCGGGAAATTGGGAGAGGCTGCGTGCAATGACTGGGGTGCGCACAATTGAAGGTTATTGCGCGCAATGCCTGGGGTGCGCGTAATTGAAAGGGATTACGTGCAATTGGCTGGCCTAAGCGCAAGTGGAATGGATTTCATGCAAGGGGAGGACCCCAAAGGGATTTGAATTCAGTCTTACACCAAGGGGATCTCATGAAAAGGCGGACCCTGAGGTGACTTGGCATGAAAATAACCGTACCTAAAGGTCATTTTTGCGCGCGTAGAAGGCGAATTTCGCGCACAAAAGCCAGTTGAAATTCTTCAGCCCTGAAGTGGAAGGGGTCGCCTTCTATTTATAGGCATTCGGGGGCATGGAAAATAGGTCAGCATGAAATAATTGCACGCCGAGGGTGGCAGCGTGAAATGTCCAACACGCGGGGTGGGGCACAAAATATAGCCTTCCCCACTAAATAATTTTTCATGAATCCCATAACATTCCGCACGGGGTATAATTTTTTCACACACCTATGAATGTTTTTCGTGCGACCACTTCGGGGCCCCCGGACGGGGTCCCCGGGTCCGAATATGACTTCACTTTATCGTTTGGAAACCTTCTTCATCCCTTGAGTGCATTTCTTCATCTACAAATTCCCCCCCTCGAAATTGGCTTGGTGAGGGGTCGCAACGGTCGGATTACAAGAGAAACGTCAAAATGCAGGGCTCCGTGGGGTCCATGCGCGCAAAAAAAGGAAGCGGCGTGCAAAACTCAGGAAGGCGGGGAATCTGCATTTCACGTGAGCATGGAAACCAGGATTAGCCTATAAAATCCGTCGCGGGACCCATGCTTTATACTAATTTTCTCAAGCGAAAGGCTTCGAGCTCTCATGCGCGAAAATTTCTCCGGTCCTGCATGAAAAAACTCTTCAGTCACTCGTAATTCCATAGAGATCAAGCATCGTTTTACAGGCAAGCCTGGGGTATTTCGCGCCGCAACCTGATTTTTCGCGGCTCCCGGTAATATTTCATGCCATCCTCCCAGATTCCACGCTAGATACTGAAACACTTTGTCAGAAGAAGACAGCTGCAAACCAGGCTGATGAGGGAGAAGTAGCTACTCACAGGGCTGAAATGGTCTTCAACACAGAGGTTTATGGTGCCAAAAATATTTTCTCGAAAAAACATACCCTCTTCAATATGCTAACCCCCGCCTAAAAGGAGTATGCCTTGTCCAACAATCAGCTACTATGGGACTTTGGTATTTTGGAGGAGGTTCCTTTGTCGGGATTTGAGGTGGATACATCGCGGTTGTGGGTGTCCCGTGAGGACAATCTCCCTCAATACAACATCACCAACAACGGTCATCCATCTAGAGAATCTAGGCACATGGAAGTTTGCATCCTGAATCCCAGGACTATGACCATTACTGGGGGTGACCCTATTGCTAGCCTGTTAGCTATTTTTCTTGTCTATCGGCCAGCTGATCCCGAGGAAATTGATGATTCAGACATAGAATTGTCTGAGGAGTGCCAGATGATGCAGCACAAAGGGTGTAAGTGAATCCGACATTTTCTCAGTCAACCTCAGACAGAATGGCTGATGTGGATGGGATCACTCCACTTCTGGATGCATTTTCTATGTGATGGATGGGAAGATTCTCAACACCTTCACTTAAAGGTTTGGGATTACATGGCTGAGAAGATGCGCGAGAGCATTTGGTGCTCCGATGTCACCTGGTGTTGAGAGGATTCAGGGAGTAGCTGAGCATTTCTGAAGGTAGAGCAAGAGGCTCGACATCCTGAAGAACAGGCGAAAGAAAAGAAGATATTCATCAAAAACTGTTTTGAGCTCATGGAGCTGTTGAGGGCCCATCTGGCAGACGCCCAAGAGCAACTGGTGGAGGTGAGTCACCAAATTACTGAGCTCTAAATTGAATAGGCACGAACATGGGCTAGGGTCAACAAATCCTGGGGGCCACCAGCCAAAAGGTAGCGGCATTGGAACGATCTATCCAAGAATCCGACCACTAAGGGCCTTGTTTTGGCCGAACCCATAGATTTATTTCGCCTTACTGCTTCTTATTTTGAACTGTATGTATGGAAAAATTTATTTACTTGTTCCCTTGGTTTTACACACTCAACCATAATACCGAAATAAATAGAAATTAATTCCTAAGATCAGGTGGGTCATAACCTATGTGAGAAACAAGGGATGCTCGTACTATCAGTTCGGTTGATCGTGGGTGTGTCAACCAAGCTTCAGGAATTCAAGATTTGAATCCAGATTTCCATGGAGAAGAGGGAGGCCTAATCAAAGGAAGAGGACCTCAAACCGATCAATGTATCATCTTCTCAATGTGATCTAGCGCACGAGCGGGGCAATGCCAGGGGCATTGGAATTAGTTCGAGCCTTGGGGAATGAAAAATGTGAATCACGTTACCCCAAATTAGTAACACTATAGGAGGGGTGTGGCAATAAAGGACAACTGTTGACCGTTTTCGAAACACAGCATCCCTATTGTGTTAGCCTGAAATGGGGACAAAAAATGAGGGCCAATCAGTGACCATGTTCGAATCACAAGACCTAAATCAAAATATCATTTTTTTAGTCTTCTGGAACGTTGTCCTAGGACTACAGGTGGGCCATAAGCTGAGAATCCATACTGTTAGGGGGTCCCTTCAGACGTGAAAGAGGATGAGGGTCTGAATAAAGGGGCCACACAAAGCATGGAAGGTGAAGTGGTGGTTTTTTCGAACAGAATCCACCACTCTTGAAATTACACCACCATGAGGGAAACACATTAATCATGTGCATTAATCTGATCATGGATCATTCCTACTCTAAGATAGGACCTCTCTGAGGTGTCAGGCGAAGGGGCCGATAGTGAGAAAGCATGGGATTTTTGATTCCAGGGGCTAGACCCAAGACGAAATGTCTGGGCATTCTTACATATCCCATAAGGATGTGAATCAATCCATACGTAGTTCTGGAAAGGGTCTTAGTTTAAGGTATTAGAACCCAGAACAGGGATTGGTAAGGAATGCAAGGGACACATGGTAAGGTGATTATGAAACCCTACGTGAATGAGGACATAAGTCCAAATTACCATGTATTCCATGGGGAAGTGTTTAGGTCAAGGGATTGAACACGAAAGGTAAGTTGGGCCCGTGGGGCAATGCCTGGGCATTCCTACATATCCCATAAGAATGGGAATCAATCCATATGTAGTTTTGGAAAGGATTGTGCAGGTCTAACCCTCGCACCAAAAGAAACGATATTTGATGTATCTTGTTTGTCCTTTAAGGATAATGGTTTTTTTTGTGAAGCGACAGGCCTATGGTAGAAATTTCTGGCATTGCCACAAGAATCAATCCATATACAAACGTTAAAAAATGGTATGGTGGATGATTGATACCCAATGTGATTTCCCCTATGATTAGGTCATCACAATGCAATGCCCTTTTTAATCGCGTGGTCGGGATGATATTATCATAGTTTAGGGTCATGTGATTGTTCCCAAAAGAATGTTCATGAAGTGATAAATCATACCCTATGTGAATGAGGATGAGGTCCACATCATCACTGTGCACAATTCCGGGAGAGGAGCCTCGGGCCAAGAGGTTGGGGGTAGGAGAAGCTAGCTCCCAGCTGAGCTGGACCCGGAATCATGATGTCCAGGTGATCCTATGTATCCCATGAGGATGAGGATCGCTCCGCACAGATATACTAGAGAATATGTAAGTTTATGGTCTTAAATATCATATCGTGGGAGTCCCGAAGGATGCCGTATTGCAGTTATGTTCGCCTGATGTGCAGAGGTGCACTGAGGGATAGTGCCAGGAGTGTCGAAATTCTACCCAGACATGATGGGGTGGAACATAATGTGAATCATGTGACCAAAATTCCCGACCCGAAGGGGATGGAGTTACGAAGGAGGATTTCTATTGACCATGTTCGCAACACAGCATCCTGTCGCGTTAGCCTGAAATGGGGAAAATCAAATGAGCATCGACCGCTGACCATGTTCGCAACACGGAACATGTATCGATTTGTTGTCCGGAACCCTTGGGGTGTTGGCCCAAAATGGTATGAGAGCCATTAGGCCTAGCATTCATGCTGTTATAGGGTTCCGTTTGGGTATGAAATATAATGGGGGCCCAAATGAAGGGGAACACGAAGCATGAAAAGTTAATGGAACTTGGCCTAGTTGAATCTGACACTCCAGGTCCTAGACCAGAGTACTCTTGGACACATCGGCAAACCACTACAAAGGGTCAAGAGGACTCAACCTAAGAGGGGTTGGACCCAAAATCTAAATGTTTGGGCAGTCCTACATATCCCATAAATATGATAATCAAGTCACATGTAGTTCTTGAAGATGCAGTTTAATGTCATGCGGGACGGCATACAGTTTAACATCATGTGGGACGGCATACTGCTTAACGTCATGTGAGATGACATACATTTTAACATAAAGTGGTATGACATATAGTTTAATGTCATGTGGTAGAACATACAGTTTAACATCATGTGGGATGACATACAGTTTAACGTCATGCGGGAAGAACAGTTTAAGGTCGTGCAGGACCAGCTGTTTAAGGTCGTGTAGGACCGGAAGTTTAAGGTCATGTAGGACCGGCAGTTTAAGGTCATGCAGGATGATATTCTAGTTTATGGTCATCTAGGACCTGTAAGGGTAATGAAAAGTATTGGTTGAGGAAATATTCATTGGTGGGAGTAGTTATACGCTCACCATCCATGGTCACCAGTGAGTATGCACCATTGGGGTAAACCTTATGTACAATGAAAGGTCCTTCCCATTTGGGCTCTAACTTGGGTGGTTTCCTACCAGGTATCAATGGTGTTTTCAGAGCCAACACCAATTCTCCTTGTAGGAAAGAGCAGAGGTGAGCCTTCTTGTTGAAAGCTCAAGTCATCTTGTTCTGATGCCTCTCTAGATTGTTTGGGGCACAAAGCCTATTCTCATCCAGTGCTTCCAATTCAGCTAGACGGATTTCAGCCACTATATACAGCTCCTGGTGGTCATAGATCGTTGTGCTCAATGAAGGAAACTGAATCATTATGGGAAGGATTACCTCAGTTCCGTACACCAGGGAATATGGGGTCACCTGGTTGGAATTATGAGTCATCATCCGATAAGCCCTGAGGGTGTTGGGGAACTTATCCGGCCAACTCTTCTTCTTCTAACCAACCATTTTCTGTTGAAAGTTAGAGATGGTTTTATTGAATGCCTCAATCTATCCATTTTCTTGTGCGTGATAGTAGGAGGTATGGTTAGAGAGGATGTTGTACTTGGCGTACAACTTTTTCAACTCGGCTGCTTAGAAGATGGTGCCGTTATTGGTGAGGATAGCATGAGGTACTCCAAACCAATGGATGATATTGGAACTCACAAAGTCAATTATAGAATGGTCCTTGACTTCTTTGAGAGAAACTGCCTCTAAACACTTGGAAAAGAAATTTGTAGTGGTCATAACAAACCGACATTGGCGAGCCATTGCCGGCGGATATGGTCCTACGACATCTAATCCTCATACCACAAAGGGCCAAGAGTACTTGGTAGTGTGGAGAGGATCTGGTGGTCGATTCACAATGTTAGCATGAACCTGGAATGCATGGAACCTCTTGGAGACCTCTATTCAGTCATGGATCATAGAGGGCCAAAAATAACCTAATCTCCGGATCTGGTGAGACAGTTTTGACCCAGCCTGATGAGCACTGCAGGAACCAACGAAAACCTCTAGCATGAGATGTGGAGTCTTTACCCCCTAAATGCAACAGAGGAGAACACCATCAAACCCGTGCTTATAGAGGACTGGCTCAAGGCTGGGACTGATCTAGAGGGTAAACTATAGCGTGCGGTGTCGGATTCTCTTGCGCTCAGCCCAGTCTGACCGGAAATTATTGTGTTGTATGTATTAAAATAAGGGTATCCTCCAATTGGAAATCATTTCGATCATTGCATCCGGATGACCCATGGGTCCTGATGCAAAGGCTCCAGTAGTAAGATGGATTACCTGTGGGATGTCATCGCCATCCGGGGTAACATGAGCTATGACTCTTAGATGCACCACATGGATGATCAGACCATCCTGTTCGGGCTCTGTAAGGGATGCAGCTAAACTGGCCAAAGCATCTTCTTGACCGTTCTTTGACCGAGGGACATGGGTAACCTCTGGACAAGAAGGGAATCGGGCCATTAGATGGAGAGTGAATTCTAGCAATGGTACGAGCTTTGGCTTCCTGACAACATAGTCACCATTGACCTGCTTAATGACTAGCTCAGAGTCCCCTTTCACATGAAAATTGGGCATGTCGGTCTCGTGGACCAGCTTGAGGCCAGTAATGAGGGCCTGATACTCTACCTCGTTGTTAGTGCAGCCTTCTGACAATTGGAATGAGTACGGAAGAACGGCTTGCATCAGAGTAATAAAGAAGATACCCAGGCCTACTCTCTTGAGCCTAGGATCATTGAGCCTCCCACCGGTGGGACTCTTTGAGGCGCCATCAAAGTGAATTTTCCAACACAGGACATGTTGATCAACATAGAGGATTGCCTCATCAAGATAATCCAAGTCTATAGACTGGCCTGCGGAGGTTGGATGGGCAGCTAGAAAGTCTGCCAATGCCTATCACTTGATGGCCTTCTGATGCACTAACCTAATTTCAAACTATTGGAGGATTACCGCCCACCGCGCTAGTCGACCAGTCACCATGGGATGGCTTAGGATGTACTTCAACAGGTATACTCGAGACACCAGCTATACCTGGTGGTGTTGTAGGTAATGCCACAATTTTTTTATGGAAAACACGAGTGCAAGGCCTCTCTTATTTATGGGGAAGTACCGGGTCTCCATATCAAGGAGCATGCGGCTGAGATAGTAGAGGTTGTTCTCTGTCCCCTCATTGTTTTTCTGGGTGAGAGGGGCGTCGAGGGATCATTCTAGGGTTTTGATATAGAGGACCAGTGGCATCACGGAGATGGGTTACATCAAGACTGGAGGCCAGAGAAGATAATGCTTGATTTCCTCAAAGGTGGTCTGGCACTCTACATCCCATTCGTAAGCGGTGCCCTTCTTCATGAGCCGAGAGAAGGGATTACATGTGTCGGCTAGATTCACAATGAATCAGCATATGTAGGAAAAGTGGACTTGGAAACCTCAAAGATCCCGAATATTACTTGGGGGAGGAATCTGGTTGATAGACTTGATCTTTTCTGGGTCAATCTCAATGCCCTGGTACCCGACAACAAAGCCAAGAAACTTCCCGGAGGTGACCCCAAAATCACACTTCAATGGGTTCATCTTCAGGTGTCAGGAATAGAGGAAGCCGAACACTTTCTCGAGATCCTTGAGATGGTCCTAGAGCTGGCAAGATTTGACTACCAGATCATCCACATAGCACTCCACCAATGTCCTGAGGATTGGCTTTAATATGCGGTGCATGGCCAGCTGATAGGTGGCACCTGCATTCTTCTGGACGAAGGGAATAACCTGGTAACAGAAAGTACCTTGGGGTGCTCTAAAAGATGTGGAATCTTCATCTTCGGGGGCCATCCATATCTGATTATATCCAGAGTAACCATCCATGAAAGAGAGGGCTTGGAACCATGTTGTGGTTTCAATCAACAATTCTGTCACTGGATGGGAAAAATCATTTTTCGGACAATGGCGATTGAGATCTCAGAAGTCGATACAGACTCTAATCTATTTGTTCTTCTTCCTCACTGGTACAATGTTGGCCAGCCATTTGGGTTACTATACCACCTTAATGAAGTTGGCCTGGATGAGCTTGTCAACCTCGGCCTTGACCATGGAACCATGAGAAGGGTGCATCTTTCTAGGAGGCTTCTTGAATCCGCGATGATTTTCCTGAAGGCCGAGGCAGTGAATGGATACCTGAGTATCTACTCCTATAATCTCATCGTATCTCCAGGTGAACATGTCACGGTGCTATTTAAGGAAGTCTACATACCTCTGCTGCTCCTCGGGGGACATAGTGGCACTGATCAATGTGGGTCTCGGGTCTGCCACATTTCCGAGGTTTACCTATACCAACTCATCGACCATGGAAGAGAGGCCTCCCTCAAAGTCAGGGGGCATCCTCTATATCATCTTCTCCAATTATAGAGGGATTTTCTGTGGGGTAAGTTTCTTCTGAGTTACCAGACCCTGATGGGAGGCTGGTACTAGCTTGAGTGGCAGTGGTTATTGCATCGGGGAACTCCAGCGCTGCCGAGACCATAGCGACGAAGGCTGTCGACCCGATCCTATATGGTATCCAACCTAAGGGGACGCACTTGATAATATCAAAGGAGTAGTGTCACGTTGGCCGAATACAACTTATTCATTCCCGGTGAAACAGAAAAGTGTGGCGTACTACCATTGCCATGAGTCGGACGTCCTGATACCTGATGGGAGTGGGAGGCTCCAGGATCACTGAGGCCGGACTCGTATAAGAATACGAAGTGATCTTCTGATGCCGCCTGGATTTGGGAGCATAGTTTCCCCTTGTCCTATAAATGACAAAACATTCCCCCATATTTGGGGTTGTGACCTCCAACCGATGGATCGAGAAGACGTAGGAGTCACTTAGGCCTGCCCAAGGGATGGTCGTAACGGTGACGGGCTCGACTTCACTTTCCTAGACTTGTTTATCCTTTCTCTTGTAATAATTAGCATCCAAGTAACGGGCGTCACTAGAGGATAAAAAAGATTCATCACCTTGGAGTATGCCCACTCGACCCTTGGAGTACTCGAGGCGCGACCACCTCTAGATCTAGGCGGGCCATATCCCTGGTGGGGATGATCCATTCCTCCTCATACTTGTGTAAAAGGCCATTAATCACCCTTCGCTAGATGATTTTTGAAGGGGGGAGGGGTTGTGGGTTCCCAGCAGTCGTGGTGGTTGAGGCCGTCATGGGAGAGGTAGAACTGTGTGGGGTGGTTGTGCCGGTATTTCCCCTACCCCTACACCGGTGGGCAGGTGGTGATTGTGTTCCAGATGCGACAACTTGGTTCCTAAAAGTAGGGATATTAACACGTTAATACTAATAGGAAATGAAATTGATATTTAGTGCCCCAGCGTCATTTCATCTTTCGTGGCCAGAAAGAGGTATCCACGCTGACAACGTCGCAGAACTGAATGCTCAACGTCCTGATTGCTCCTACTTCTGGTGTGTTTCACGTCAGGCCTGCTTGGTGGGACCTGGTACCGGATGACTGGGTCTGATGACATGCTAAACCACTGATGCCTTGAACTCTACTAGTCTCTATGCTGAGGAGAATACCTTCACATCAGGTTCACCATTTCTGTTTCCGACGTTTTCATCGGGGTGTGCGCATATGTCACAGAGAGGATGCACATCTATTTCCCTGCATTCCCACTTTCCAAATGTGGGTGGCATATTTTCCTTATTCATGGACGTCTGCTCCTTGATCGAAATGGGATGATGGGATGTCGGTTCTTCCTTCCGTGGATTTCTCCTCAGAGCTTGTCACCTAGTCCAGGTCTCCCTCATAGATTTAATACATTATTCGTGAAACTCTTCCTGGTTCCATTTCTTCATGGACACCATTTAATTACATTGCTTCTATCAGGACAATCCAAGGGGTCTGGTTAGGGAAGCAACCTTCAGTTGGGGGAGTAGTCATGTTGGGAATCACTGGTGTGTCTTGAAACTGGGAAATTGGCATGTATGCCTTTTGTTCCTTATTATAGGTATTCTCAAGGGCGTGGAAGCCCAAGGCATCCCACATCGAACACGGGAAATTGTATGTCATGTGCTTGTATAGGAGGTTTTCATCAGCTTCCCATGTTTAACATAGGGTATTCCACAAGTTTAACGTCCAGTGGATATGGATCGGAATAATCAGAACACTGAATAGAGTGAATCAGATGGAGGAACCCCCTGGAGGGAACACCGATATTGGAGCCAACACATGGGTGGATTCCAGAATGTTGTTAAATGGAGCAGGGAATGGGGTGGAATGATTCCACCAGGATGTGGTGGCCCGGGTGAGGATCAGGATGGGTGATCAAAGGTTCTGTGAATGGGATGGAACTGCCATGGGGTGACAATGGTTTTGGGCTTGAACCTTGTGGGGGATTCCTATGTATCCCTGTGGCAGGTAATCCAAGTCAGCATAGTTTGATGGGATGATGGGACACCTGAGGAGGTGGCCCGTGTGAATGGACGCATGGAGGGGACCCAGAGGAAGTGGAACCTCCGGGTTGGGGCATGAGCTTCCCGAGACACATGGGCTCGAGGGAGAGATCAATATGAGACATGGGTTATGGGATTGAACCTCGTGGGGGCTTCCTACATACCATTCCTTGACATGGATCAAAGAAAACGTAGTTACGAATGGGGAATACAGTTTAACGTCATGCGGGACGGGGGCGAACCGACGTGATGATGGTCGGAACGACCGGGTTTTTGGGCTTGAACATCGTGGAGGATTCCTATGTACCATGCCTTGGCATGGATCAAAGTCCTCGTAGTTCGGGATGGGTTACATATTACACTCTGAGGTGGCCCAAGGTGTATGGGGATTGAACGTCAAGGAGGATTTCTACATACCATGCCTTGACATGGATCAAAGTCCCCGTAGTTCAGGATGGGTTGGGACTTACACTCTGAGGTGGCCCAAGGTGTTTGGGGCATAAACCTCATGGAGGCTTCCTACGTACCATGCCTTGACATGGATCAAATTACCTGTAGTTTGGGATGGGTTGGGGCTTACACTCTGTGGCGGCCCAAGGTTTTGGTGAACCGACGTGAGGATGGTTTGAACGACCGGGTGGTGGGATTGAACCTCATGGAGGCTGCCTACGTACCATGCCTTGACATGGATCAAAGTCTTCATAGTTTGGGATGATGTTTGGGGCTTACACTCTGAGGTGGCACAAGGTGTTTGTCGTGGTCAGTGCATGCTCTAAGATCTCGTGAGTCATGCTCTGTGTGAAAAACAAGATATATTAGAGACTTAACGTTCATGTCATGAAAGGTGCGTCCATGGGAGATGGAGTGGGGCTAACTCATGAAGTGTCCTAAAGAGGAAATATAGGCTTATGCGTGGTTATCAGCCCAAGAATTCGAGGCTTAATCTAGGATGGAGTCCCATGGTGAAAAAGCACAGCAGGAGAGAGACTTGGGACCGAAGAAAGCAGGATTCATGTTTCCCACCACGCCCTTCGCTGGCCCTAGGGACTGAAGATGAAAGGAGGAGTAGGGATGCTACCTCCTACAAGGAAATAAAGGGGCTTACACCATGTTGGAACACCTTTCCTACGGAAAAACATTACTCCAATAAGGAGGATATCATCCCCTGTGAGGGGTGATCCCATCCCCATGGAGACGAGTGGGCATGGAGAATGTCTAAGGTGGGGGACACTGAGTGCGAGGAATGGGGCCAGGTCATAGTTTAACGTCATGTGCTGAGGACGATGGTGCTCAGCAGTTTAACGTCATGCAGCTCGGACGAGGTGGGAGCGCTCCACACCCCAAGGGCTTACATAACTGGTACCCTCTGCTCCTTGTGGAAGGGAAGGAATCGGCAACGCCATGTCGAGGGGGTGTCATGGAGCAAACCATCGAGGGGTCCATGTTAGCATGTCTATGTGAAGAAGAAATAGCCATTAGAGTTCCTATGCAAAGAATCATAAGGCGAAGCAAAGAAACAAGAGGAATCGTCCAAGGGTCTTTGAAGTTACTTCGTACGAGCCTACAAGGTCGTATGGGAAAAAGGTTCATGATGTGGATGCCCGGGGCGTGAGAGGAACCCACAAATGGCATCCATAAGAAGAGAATCAGACACTCATGAAAAAAGTATGCCCAAGGAGCACAGGGAACATGAGTGAAGAGGTAGCCGAGGAGAACCGAGGTGAGGGGTCCTAGAGAGTTGCGTGCAACCTTTGAGGCTAGCGCATGAAATAAGAAGACCTGCACGAAAAACACTAGGTTGGTGCGGCATCAGTGAGGATCATACATAAATGGAGCCTTGGTTTTTCACACAAATATAATGGATTGTGTTCAAGGAGTACGAATTGTGCGCAATAGGGAGAGGTTGCGCACAATGACTGGGGTACGTGCAATAGAAGTGGATTGTGCGCAATGCTTGGGGTGCGCGTAATTGAAGGGGATTATGCACAATTAGTTGGCATGTATGCAAGTGGGAGGGATTGCGTGGAAGGGGAGGACCCCAAAGGGATTGGAATTCAATCTTAAACCAAGGGTATTTCACACGAAGGTGGACCCCAAGGTGAATTGGCGTGAAAAGAACCGTACCTAAAGGCCATCTTTGCGCGCGCGAAAGGTGAATTTCTTGCATGAGAGTCGGTTCAAATTCGTAAAACCCAAAGTGGAAGGGGGTTTCCTTCTATTTATAGGAATTTGGGGTTGTGGAAAATAGGTTAGTGAGAAATAATTGCACGCATAGGGCAGCGGTGTGAAATGTCCATGACGCGGGGTGGGGCATGAAATATTTCGCGCCCTCACCGAAGAATTTTTCATGAATCTTGGAACATTCAGCATGGGGCATAATTTTTTCATGCACCTATGAATTTTTTTCACGCGACCCCTCCTGGACCCCTGGGCGGGGTCCCCGGGTCTAATAATGACTTATCCTTGTCGTTTGGAAACCTTATTCATCTCTTGAGTGCTTTTCGGCGTCTACATACATTATCAATTTAGAAATTTATATCTAAAAAATTAATTAGTACATGTAGCTAATACCACAAGAAAACAATTTCTATCCTACATGACTATGAGATACAGTTATAGTTTAAACCTAATTATTTTTTTAATAACCCATATTCAATTTCCTTAGAAGGAACTTTATCCAAAAATCACAACAACTCATTATCATATAATATATATCCTATATTGAAAAGGGATGCATCTCTGCCTTGAAAAATAGTAGCTCTGAAATGTACACTACCAAATTAGTGAATTATGAGGACTGTATATCTTATTAAGAAATTATAAATTACTATGGGTTATAATTATCATGTAATCATGAAACAATGATTTACATTGATGTCATATTTCTTCATCTACTTTATTTAATCTAATTTTATTAACTCCATAGACTATCAAAAATGTAATATATTGCATTGCAACAAGACTTTTCGAATTCTGACCATAAAATCTCTAAATTCCCTAATTGTCATAAAACATTATATTATTACTTCCAAATAAAAATATTTGTTAATTTTTTGGTTTTTTTAATTTCCGTTTTAAAAAAAAATATAACTTAAAAAACTCAGTTAATTTTTACTAGTATTATATTCATTTGGTTTTGATAAAAATACATGATATGTTCTCCTCGTATAGTAAATTTCAATATAAGATAAATTCAAACAATTTTAAAAAAATAAGTCATTTGAAATAAATAAATTATAATTCTATAAAACCCCAAATTGTTCATTATTTAAAGAAATTTGAAGAAGTAAAAATTTCAAGAACAATAAATAAAAATCTATAAATAGATGTTTTAAAACATTTATAGATATAAAAAGAGAAATAAATAGTAAAATTATATTGAATTAAATATAATAAATTGAAATTTATGAATATTTAAATTGTTAAAGGTGTTTAGGATCATAAGTTCTTATGAGTCATGTTATTATTTCTAAAGGACTCTAAGTTCCTATAAGCAAAAGTTGTTCAATTTTAAACCAAAGTGATTGGTTCATCTTATTACTAGATCTGATATATCAACACTAAGTATAAAGAGTGTACACTTTTATAACAGTCCTTAAGGAAATCCTCTTTCATATAAAATAATATTATTATTAGAGCGATAAAGAGAAACAAATTTGGTGGAATTTAGACTTCTTTAAATTATAAATAAATAGGAGAAATAGGGTTATAATTTTATAGATTTACATATAAGTGAATAATAAATGGATTAGTTTATATTATTGATGATTGAGAGATATTAAATAGGAAATAATTTTTTAGGAATAAGTAAATCTATTTGGGAATATTTTTACATTGATTGGATAAATTGATATTTCCTAATTAAAGAAATTCACACTTTGGAATAATTTTATTAGTCCATTATATAGCCATCAAAATATGACCATTGAAAAATATTCATTATTTTGTATTGAATTTGGTGATGACATAAATTTTCCATTGATATCGAAAAAAATTGAAGTCATTTTTGGATTTCTCAATGACCATCAATTCTAACAACTTTTGGATTTGGTGTTGGATTTTTCTTCTATTAATATACAATTCATTTAGGGAATAAAAGTATCTTTGATTCATTTGAGATATATAATTTTATATATAATGTGTCATATATAGTATTTAGTATGTACATCATAGTTTATAGACTTTCTATGATTGAATTAATGGCCATTAATGTATATATTTCATCTATAAGCCATTGTTTTGATCACTAATAGATAATATATGTTGACGCTCCTTTTCGTCACAGAATCTAAAAATCAGAAAAGGGGAATATCTGAGCTCAAAGTGATTCAACCTTTGAAGAAAATATCAAAAATCGACAAAGGCATGAACAAAGGATCAACAATAACTGCACCGCGCAAGTTTTATCACTGTCGCGCAAGTACACTTGCGCGACGCTCTGGTCGCGCAAGTGACTTGCGCGACCTAAGTGATAACCACCCAGTAACCGCCCGGGGTCTTCTCCTGCCTATAAATAGACCCTGTGGGCCCCCCATTCGAGAGGATCTTTTTCCAGAAACTCGGATTGAAGCTCCCGACGCCCAAGTCTCTTCTCAAAGCTTCCGGAACACTTCTAATGTAATTTCTTACCTAGAACGGAAGATCTAAAGAGAGGGAGGAAGGCCTAAGTGTTGAAACTCATCAACACTTGCGCGCATGAATG
Source organism: Viscum album (assembly GCA_963277665.1). Classification (NCBI taxonomy): domain Eukaryota; kingdom Viridiplantae; phylum Streptophyta; class Magnoliopsida; order Santalales; family Viscaceae; genus Viscum; species Viscum album. Next base: position 21,768,184 of record OY728135.1, read on the forward strand.
GACAGCCCTTAAGGGAACTGGTCATACATGCACACCGCCTTATTCCTTCAATAGAATTTACGCATCCCTTTTCTGGAAGAACCTCAAGGGGATTGTAAAGGGTTTAAAAAGGAGTCGCTCAAGTATTTCAATTCCGATTGAAAATCGCGCAAGTACACCATGTGTCGCGCAAGGTATACATGCGCGACCAATACTTGTGCGCCCACGCAAGACTTGCGCGCCTTTCAAGACTTGCACGCCCCTATCTTTCTGGGTGCCCATCTTGCCCATTTTACCCCTCTTAAGCCATTTCACCTTTCCTATTCAAGATCCAGTCTTCAAGATACTCTTCAAAGCCATTTATGGCATGATTTCTTGATTTGACTTCCTTATCTGAAAGTAATTCGGTGGAATATCTCTCAAAACCTAGTGATTTATACATCTTTATGTCACCAATGATTGAGAGTTCGTTCATTCAACCTCATCCTTTAAGATGAGAGAATCCTTTACTTGGGTCTCCTTTTTAGGAATAATCCCCAGTTATAAATCCTTTAATCTGGGCATCTTCCTTAGGATTTATCCCCAAATTCTTAAAGTTCCGAAACATGGGAATCCTCCTCAGGAGTAAGCCCCAAAGCTTAATTCCTAACCTGGGCCGCCTTTTTTAAGTCCCAGTCATAATCTTGGGCTTCCTTTTCAGGAGTAAACCCCAATCCCCTTTATTTCTCTTAACCAGTCCTAAATTACATTTGATATGGGGTTCCTTCTCAGGAGTAAAACCCAATTATCAATCCTCTCCTAATTTGGGTTTCCTTTTCAAGAATAAGTCCCAAGTTAGAGTATTCAAATCTCCATAAAGCACATATACCTTTATGGACCCTGTTCCTGGATTTTTATCCCTAAAAGTAAATCCCAAACCTTCATCTATTTGGGCAGTCATACATACATAAGCCCCAAACAATTTCTTATGATTGCATCTTTCATGGCACAATTGTCTAATTTTTACCAATACCTCTTGTTTCTCACACCGAGCATGACTCACGTGAGCTTAGAGTGTAAAAGTAATTATGACATTCTTCTTTGATCCATCAATCATAAACATCACACTCCATTACTCGAATTACGTGGGTTCTGATTCCTTTTCCAAAACAAAGGATACGTAGGTAGCCCATTTATGGGTTCGATCCCAACTTTGAAATAATCCTTGTCCTTCTGAATGACGATAAACTTCAAGTGCCCCACTGAGTGGCTTTAAAACCAGCCTGGTCATCATAATGACCAAGAGAATTTTATATAAATGTTTTGAAGGATACCATTGACCAAGAATCTCTAAACAGATATAGATGATTCTCTATTGATGAAGAACCTTGAATACATATAAAAGATTCTCTAAATTTCTTGCATATTTAATCATTGATTGTTAAAACTAAAGGAAAGCTCATTTTATACTTGGTAATGTAATAAGGATTCACGAACATAACTTAAATATATAAAGAGAGTCCCGGAGTAGACAATAATTCCCCTAAAAAAGGTGTGATGAGTCCGACCTCCCATCCTCTCGACCAATGAAAATTCCTAAGCCTCATTATTCCACAAACTAATGAGCGCCAAACTTTGGAAAGTAGGTCCAAACAGATGTGGAATCATTGGATGTTTCCGGTTCTACGAACAAACCCGATAGAAACCGATCGGAACGTTTGAATCTCCCATCCAGGAGGTCATCCCCGAAGTCCGTCCGAAACAAAAAATGGTGAACCCGACGTGAATCCTTAACCAAGTTAAAGTGATGTTCTTCTTATTTTTTAGGCCCCTTGGTCCAACAAATCAATCATTGACATGTGCTCATCCAAAATATGCAGTGGCCAGATTCATCTTGATTATGTCTGTTATATGGAACAGGAACTCTTTTCTCAAGATCTTCTGCAAAATGGATTTTCTTAAATTCACCCCTGTGAATACTGCTGCTGTGAACACCTCTACTGTGAGGTCTGCTGTTGTGAAAACCAATGCTGCTACTCTTGCTAGAATGTCATCCGCTCTGAGGATGACATCACCAACTCAGCGTCTTCAACGCTGGGTTTCTAATGCACTGGTTAAGGAGTACCGTCGCAATGGTACTATCCCAACTCTGGAGGCCGCTCGTCAAGCCCTCCAAGTTAACAACTCTATCTGGTCGTCCGGACAATGGCGGCTAGCGATCAAGAAGCAGGCGGTGCTGACTACCGTCTCCAACCGTTTCGGGTCGTTATCCCCGGAACGCAATTTCCATTCACTCCCTTACTCTGAGGAAGTGAATGAGCAGGTCCCGCAGGGCCTTAATTCAAAAAGACAGGAGTCCTTCTCAAGGGCTCCCATCAACAATCGCCGCCAGACTCGTGCGGTAGTGCGCCCTCGACATGATGAGGGTACCGACTCCAGGCATTCAGCTCAGGTTCCTCGAACCCGAGCAGGCAAGATGAACCGCCAGAGACGGAATCCGGTTAACAATGGGCAGGTTGTCATCCCTGCCATCTCCGGAGAATTCCACCAACCTAACTTGGTGGCAAATAATGATCAGGCACAATCACATGTCCGTTTTAATTCCGCTGTCCAGCAGACTCGTCTGGCAGCATCACGCCAATCCCGCCAGACAATTCCGGCGGAGTACCATAGGCAGGAACATGCACCTGCTTATACATAACCAGTTAGTCAGCAGGCTCTCCTGACTACATATGATGGATCCCACCAACCTAACTTGGTGGAGAACAATGAGCAGGCATACACACCTGCCCGTTTTAATTCCGTCGTCCAGCAGACTCGTCTCGCAGCATCAAGCCAATCCCGCCAGGCAATTCCGGCGGAGTACTATAGGCAGGAACATACACCTGCTTATACATCACCAGTTAGTCAGTAGGCTCGTCTGACTACATATGATGGATCTCGTCAACCGCGTTTGGAGAAGTGTAATCAGCAGGCACATACACCTGCTAATACTAATCAAGCCTACCAACAGTCTCACTTGGTAGCACACGGAGAAGTCAGTCGGAAAGCCCCGACGACAAACAGGAGGCAGACTCAACTCTCTGCTTCCACACTTGAGTACTGTCAGGATTCACTGACAGGAAAAGGAGGACAGGAGCAGACACATACACCTACTCCAAGCCCGGAATGGACGTATATCCCCGTTCCGGCGGCTGAAGCCACCAAACATATTTTGTCAATGGTGAAAGAGCAGAAGAAAATTCCTGCTCATATTCTGGATGCTTGCCAGGATATCATAACAACTTCAGCATCATCTCAGGGACAGACACATAAATCTATCCCTAGAAGTGGAGTGACACATCAACAATTCACTCCGCAACAGACACACACATCTGTTCCAGTCCAAGAGGGTTATGGGGCATACTCCCCCATATCATACGGACAACCAAGTCAGGCACATACACCTGATTTGAGTGGAGATCATCAGCCTAACCTGACCATCTTTCCTGATCAGTCACATACACCTGCTCAGAGTAACCACTTTCGTCAACAAGTGGTTTCTAAAGTGAGTAAGAAGGCATCTAAGAAAAAGATCCGCCCAGTACAGTCAGGAGATCAAAGGCCATTCTGCAGTAAGGCCTTGCTCGATGAAGGAGTTCTTGAAGCCCTCAGACATTTACCTATCGGAATTCAAGATTCTACTCCCTCAGTTCCCAATAACGGGAACATTAATTTTGAAAGTCTTCAACAGACACTTCCTCATGAAGGCTTTCTTCATGAAAGTTCGGTCAATATTGAAGTTTCTTCTTCAGATGAGAGCCACAGGAACCCTCTGTGTGGTCAGAAGACCAAGGAGCAAGAGATTTCATCTTTTGCTGTAACCCATTATGGTGGTTCTCCCCATGATGATGAACTTCGCTGCGAAAGTCCTCTCCGCAGTAGTGATTCACATTGCCTGGAAAATACTCCAATGGATAATGTAGTGCCGAGAAAGCCCTCTTATCTTGAGGCACTTGCAAATGCGAAACTAGTCATGTCTGATGCCTTATCGCTAACAAGTGAAATACTTTCTCAATCAGAAGATAGCCCAGGGTGTAGGTCATTCTCCGAACCACCCCTAAGTCATGCATCTTCTAGTTTGATTAATGATCTCTCTACCAATCTTGTTGAATCCGATGAAGCAACAAGGAAACACCAACTCTGGTCAAAACAGGTAGAAGAATCTTCATTTAATGATAAAGAGGAAATGCTGAACATGAGGAAAAAACTGGCAAAAGGTGAAGTACCAGTCATGTTTTGGCCTTTGGCTGACTCCCAGTACGACATTCCAAAGATGTTGACGGATGATGGAATCCATGATGTTCGTATCAACATGTGGAAAACTCTTTGTCAATTAAAGAAGAAGGAATTATCTTATGATGAATATGAAAATCATCTTAAGATAATAGAAGGGCTACAACGTCAGATTGATTTGGCATCTCTATCAGTCTCTCGGTATCCGAAGGCTGAAAAGCAACAGAGAACCCTTCAACGTTCATGCCTTGGCGCACTAAGAAAATTGCGTCAGTTAATTGCCAATGCTCCATCTGGTGTTCATATCAGAGGATGGGGTGTTCACGGAGCACTACATTTCACAGTGCTTTCCAGTCAGCAAAGCCCGCCGAAAATTGTTTCATGCAATGTTATTGCCCATGGCCGGCCACAGTCAATGGGATTTGTTCATAATCAAAAGCCTGCTCAAGAACAGGCTTCAACTAGTTCCTCTCAAAATCAAGTATATAGAGAAAAAGTTGTTGAATTTCTCCTACATCAAGCAGGTAAGAATATTGCACAAGCCTCTCGTCTGGAGCAAACACGTCATCAAATGACAGAAGTTTAGGAAATCATCCAACGGTCTACTGAACCAGGTGATAAAAGTGGATACAGGTTAATGCATCCAGCTAATTTCTGAACTAAGATTCGCAAGATCAAGAGAGATTTTAATAAGATCTCAGACATAGCATGTCAAGAGACACCCCAGCTTGTCAGACTGGGGACTTCTCTAAACCAACCCTCAGAGTCAACAAATGGGATTCGAGGAGTTGAGCGGAAGCAGCAAGAACATCCCCAGTCCATCGGACTGGGGACTTTATCAAATCCTCAATCCCTCCCTCAGAGAAAGTCAGTATTCTCTCGATTAGGGAATAAGCCTCAAGAGGAACGAAGAGACAAGCTATCAGGAGATTCTCTCCAAGTGACGGTTCTCCAAGAAATTCCTGAGGGATCAAGTCAACGGAATGCCATGTCTCATCATGGACATGAAAGAAGACAATATCACAGAAATGATGATAGAAAGGATTCCATGCAATATGCATCCATTAATGTCATCAATGTTGTTGCTACTGATTCACCAGATGAGGCTCAATCAGAAGGATCAGACGAAGAGGTTCTTGCTCAAGAAGTTGCGTAGACGGACCTAAATGAAGAAGGTGTGTGCACACGTAATCAAAGGCTTACCCAAAATCTGGTTATTCCTTCAAGTAACCCACCTCCCCCTCTCCGAAAAGGATCCAATAAGGGGAAAGGAAAGAATCAGGTTACTTCTCACCCTTCCTCTGAAGGAGGTCAATCGCTCTCATTAGAGCAAAGGTTTGCACAATAGGAGGAAGAAATGAAATAATTAAGAAGGTTGAATGCAGAACTGCTTCAGAGTAGTCTTCTTCTTAAGAATTCTGAAGTCCGACAGCCGAAGGAATTTGTTGTAACTACTGAGATGGATCAGGAATATCCTCCTTTATCAGTACACCCTGAGAGGTCTAATCCTACGGGTCAAATGCAACAACGGTTGGAAGCACTACCATCAGTTGCAGCACCAACCACCACGTCTGTCCAAGCTCCATTCATTGCACCTACCCAAAACCAAGTTCAACCTGATGTTTCTCAAAAGTTAATAACTACTATTGAGTCATTAACAGCTCGGTTAGAAACTATGGAAGGGAAACGGGCGCAAGTTCAACCTGAAAAGAAAGTTTACCCTGAATGGGTAGATTCAATTTCTCCTCCATCCAGTTTTGGAAACCATGTTTTCCCTACTTTCAATGGATCAGGCGACCCTAAACAACATTTGACGCATTATGTGTCTTGTTGTAATCCTATGATGGGAACTCCAGAGTAGCAAGAAGCAGTGAAACTCAGATGCTTCGTGCGAACCTTGCAGGGACCAGCTTTTGTCTGGTATACAAGCTTGAAATCCCGGTCAATTATCGGAGGGAGGATCTTCGTCAAAAATTCCTTCTTCAGTTTAGCTCAACTTTTCCAAAAACGACAGTTTTCGATCTTACAAACTGCAAGTAAAGGGAGAATGAAAGAGTCTCTGATTTCATTGCTCGTTGGAAGGGATTAACGTATTCCCTGAGTTTAGCACTCTCTCAGGAGGAATTGTTGCCAATCTGTGTGGCAAATTTGCATGACGAATTACGCACACCATTGATCCCTGTGAAATACACAGGAGGGTTTCGAGACCTTACTTTAATCGCTCAACAGATTGAAGATTCCCTTATACAGGCTAAGGTTAAATCTCATATAATTCCATCAGCTCCAGGAAGGAGAATGGGTAAATCAGAAACTGCTACAGTTATGCTTAAACAATCACCTGTACCTATTTCTACTTCAAAACCATCATCTTCTCGAAGGGCTCCACCTCCTGAACGCCAACAACAAAGGTTGTTTCGTCCAAATGATCAAAGAGATCAACGACAAAAACAATTTGAGGATTTGAAGAGTAAAACATACTCTTTCTGAAGTGAGCAGGTTTCTGGGTACTTCATTTCAGCTCTGGAAAATAATTTGGTTCAATTACCAGTGCCCAAGAGGCCAAACAAGGAAGGAGATGAAGACCGTCCCAATTATTTTCCCTTTCATCAAATGTTGGGGCCTCCCATCCAGGAGTGTTTTGTCTTTAAAAACCTCCTGCAAAAGATGGTCGACTTGGGTTAAGTCAAATTGAAGGGTTCTTCAGCTCATGTAGCGTGTATTACCGCTACAGATCCAGAGGAAGGAGGCGAGTGGAAAACTGCGAAAAAATATGATGATTGGATGGTCAGAAATACAATCAATCAGACCCATTCCATTTTGCGAACACAATTGAAGAAGCCAATTGTGTCTCCTACAAAAGATGCATTAAAGCCTCCATCAAAAGACAAATCCTCAAAAGGGCAGCACAATTCAAAGAAGAAATAGGAATCAGGAGAATATGAGTATGTATCAAAGCCTAAATTGTCTTTGACTCTGGCAGATTTCATGTCTTCTACTTCAAAGACACGGGCACCACCCTATCAAATGGAACAGCCTAAACAGGCTAACTAGGCAGAGTCTTTATCAGACGAAGAGTTAATCTTTGGTTCTGTTAATATGATTTAATTAACAGATCCATATTCCAGTCTTGATGAGCCTGAATTCCCTGTATCTAATAAGGGAATCTGAGGAGGTTCTAGAGGTTCATGATATAGGGGAAGACGTGGATCTTTCTGAAGCCACTACTCTAATTTTACCCCTGCTAGCACTGTATATGCAGCAGAAACTCGTGGTAGAGCCCTTCAGCGAGATCAAAAAGAACAAGCAAGTTCTTCTACCAATGGCCAACTCAGTTTTGGCACAGTTATTTTAGAAGACCGATTAAAAGTTCCATCTTCTTTATCTCAGCAAGTAAATGGATCTAATCAGTCTAATCTTCCAAAACCAAGGATGTTGCCAAATTCAATACAAGATGCATCAGCTTCCAAAGCATCTGCTTCCAAGGTACCTGCTAAACCGCATATTCCTATTGGGAAAAGAAGACCTCTAGATCAAAAGTATGATATATTGAAACACTTGGCCCAAGTACCAGCCAAGTTATCAATTTTGGATGCTTTGAATCTGTCAAAAGATCTTCGGGAAGCACTCATCGAAGCTTTGTCAAGTCCTCAGGAGTTTGAAGCTGAAATTGCTGCAGTTGAAATCTATCACATAGAGATTAATCCTGCAGAATGTCATGCAGTGATATCTTTTACTGATAAAGATGAAGATGATGTTGTGCATGGGCACATAAAACCTTTGTACTTATCTGGCAAAGTCAATGGTGTAGATGTTCTAAGAGCTTTCATTGACAATGGTTTAGGAGTCAACCTCATGCCCATTCGTACACTTCGTCGATTGGGCCACACAGAATCTGATTTATCTCCTTCTACCATGATGTTACAAGGATATGATAAAAATGAACAAGAACCACTGGGAGAAGTTACACTCAGAACCCAGTTTGGAGATCTTGTATCCAATTCGGATTTCATGATTGTTGATCAAGACTCAGCTTTCAATATCTTGCTTGGAAGACCCTGGCTACATCAGCATGCAGCTATTCCTTCATCATACCATCAATGTCTCAAATATTGTTTCAATGGTCAAGTTGGAACATTGTATGGTGATAAGGCCCCGTTCAAGACATGTGAGTCTCAATACATTGAGGTGGAATTTTATCACATGAAGGGAAGAGAAAAATCTACAATGAAGGAAATTACCAAAGTTAATGCTCCATGTGGTTTGGAGAAAATTCCAATAAATACATTTTCACTTATGAGTACAGATTATGTGTTACCTATCAGTCAAATTGAAAAAATAGGCCCAAATCAAAATACTCTTATGGAAAGATCCATAATGTCAATTACGGCGATCGAGCTAGACAACATGGGAGAAATTGGTAACCTACCAAGCAGTGATGAAAGCATAAGTGGTGATGTTTTCATTTCATCTGTTGAATTCCAACAAGTCTATACTTCGCTAATCAGGCCAGAAGAAGTTATAGCAACACCAGAGGTGAATAATTATGTTGATTCTCAATCCATCATCTCCTCTTTATTTCCCAAAGAAGACCCTTTATAATCAATAGGGTCGGAAATGGAAGCTTCTTCTTCAAAATGTGAAAATTTTGACATCTCTTATGATTATGAGAATTTCGTTTTTTCATCTACTTTGCAAGTAGAAACGGAAGAAATAACACATGATGAAGAGGAAGAGGAAGATCTTATAGATGCTCCTCCAGCATTTGAAGAGGGTATCTCTACCACTGTGGATGAACTCAGAGAAGTAAATCTGGGTACAGAGAAAGATCCACGCCCCACTTTAATTAGTGCGGCCATGACCCTTGAAGAGCAAGAGATGTATATTTCTTTTCTAAAGAAAAATAAAGATATTTTTGCTTGGAATTATACAGAAATTCTTGGGCTTGATCCTGATGTTGCTACTCATCATTTGGGTTTACCAAAAGAACATCGAGGTTTTAAGCAAGCCGCGAGAAGAACACACCCAACCTATGCTTCCAAAATTGAAGCTGAAGTGGATAAGCTGATCAAAGCCAACTTCGTTAGAGAAGTTCAATATCCCAAGTGGTTGGCTAATATTGTCCCTGTAAAGAAGAAGAACGGACAAATTAGGGTTTGCATCGATTTCAGAGATCTTAATCGGTATTGTCCTAAAGATGATTTCCCAGTTCCGATTACAGAACTCTTAATTGATGTGATGGCTGGCTATGAAGTACTTTCTTTCATGGATGGATATTCCAGATATAATCAGATCCGAATGTCCCCAGAAGATGAGGAATATACAGCCTTCACAGCTCCTCAAGGTGTGTTTTGTTACCGGGTGATGCCCTTTGGTTTAAAGAATGCAGGTGCAACATATCAACGCGCCATGCATCGTATCTTCAAACCTCTTTTAGGGAAGTTTGTTGAATTCTATGTAGATGATTTGGTGGTTAAATCCAAACAACGTTCTAATCACTTGGCTGATTTGGAAGTCATATTCCACAAGCTTCGACAACATAATTTGAAGATGAACCCCTTAAAATGTGCTTTTGGGGTAACCTCAAGAAAATCCCCCGGCTTTGTTGTACGCCATCGTGGTATTGAAGTCGATCCTGAGAAGACCAAATCAATCCTTGGTATGTCACCTCCTCAGAATTTGAAAGAATTGAGAGGACTTCAAGGACACTTGGCCTATATTCGGCGTTTCATCGCCAATTTGGCAGGAAAAAGTTTACCCTTTACCAAACTATTGAAGAAATGAGTCACTTACCAGTGGACTGGAGAATTTCAAGAAGGATTTGATGTTCTCAATAAATACCTCTTGAGTCCACCAGTACTCATGCCACCTGTTGAGGGTAGACCGCTTATCCTCTATGTGACAGCTTTAGAGCGATCATTAGGTGCCTTTCTCGCTCAAAAGAATGATGCTGGGAATGAAAATAGTCTCTACTATCTCAGTAGAACTATGCTTGAAGCAGAAACCCGGTATTCAAGTATTGAAAAGTGCTGCCTATCATTAATCTTTGCAGTTCAGAAACTGAGACACTACCTGCAACATCACAAGGTCCAATTGGTATCTCGTAATAATCCGCTCAAATTCATCCTTAGTCTTCCAATGCTTACATGACGTCTGGCAAGGTGGGCGGTTATTCTACAGCAGTTCGACATTCAGTATGTGTCTCAAAAGGCAATTAAGGGCCAAGCTCTGGCTGATTTCCTGGCTGAACATCCTTCAGTGGAAGACACGTATTCAGATATCGAACTCCCTGATGAGGAAGTTTTCTCTATTTAAGAGAGTCCTCAAACATGGGAAATGTATTTTGATGGTGCTTCGAGAAGTCCAACAGGGAAGAAAATGGAAAATCCTAAATTCAACAAAGTTGGTTTAGGAATTGTGCTCATTTCTCCAGATAAGGCAGTTTTACCTTATTCCTTTTTGTTGTGGGAAGGTGGTACCAATAATGAAGCTGAATATCAATCTCTCATTACAGGCTTGGAGTTAGCGCTTCAAGCACAAGTGAATCACTTAAAGGTGAAAGGTGATTCAGACCTGGTAATCAAACAAGTCAATGGGGATTATGCCATCAGAAAAGAAGAATTAATCCCTTTGTACGATTATGTCAGAGAGTTAATGTCGGAATTCCCTTCAGAACCGACATTTTCTTATGTCCCAAGATCACAAAATGCTCAAGCTGATGCACTGGCTAATATAGCCACAGCTTTAGCAGATCCAAATCGGGACGAGACAACCATCCGTATTGCCCACCGTCATGCAATTTCACCTTATGTTCAAGTCAGAACAGAGGAAATTAATGAAATTAGTCCCATTCCTGAACCGTATGGTCATACTACAGGATGGATGTCACCTATCAGGGATTACCTTCAAAATGGAACACTTCCACCTGATAGAGCCGAGAAAGAACAAATTCGGCGACGTGTGGTCAATTTTACTCTTTATGATAGCCCAAACCACCTCGAGAAAATTCTCTACAAACGTGGTTTTGATGGAGTTCTCTTCAGATGTATTGATGGTGAAGAGACAATGGCTGTCATAAAAGAAGTGCATGCAGGAGTCTGGGGTGCCCACCAGTCTGGACATAGACTGTCTGATCAAATTCGAAGGCTTGGATACTTTTGGCCTTCAATGATACAAGATTGTGTTAATTTCACAATGAAGTGTCATTCATGCCAAGTATATGCCAACTTCATTCATCAACCTCCAGAGTTGCTTCATACAGCTAAATACTCATGGCCATTTTCCACATGGGGAATGGATGTGGTGGGACCTTACCCTTCAGCTACAGTCAAGCAGTTTAAGTACATTCTTACTGCTACTGATTTTTTTTTCAATTGGGCAAAGGCATTACCTCTCAAAGAAGTCATTTCTAAATGCATTGTTAACTTCATCAAGTCTAACATCATTACTAGATTTGGTGTCCCTCATACCATATTGACGGACAACGGCACCAACTTCTGTTCTTCAAAGGTAAAGAAATTGTATCAAGAATACAACATTAAGTCCAACCATTCATCTCGATATCATGCGGCAGATAATGGCCAGATAGAAGCCTTCAACAAGACTCTTTCAAATATACTGCAAAAGATGGTGGATAAAGATAAGAGGTCATGGCCTGATAAACTCTTTCATGCTTTATGGGCTTATCGGACTACCACTCGCAATGCAACGCGGTCAACTCCATATTCATTGGTATATGGAACAGAAGCAGTCTTGACAATTGAAGTTCAATTTCCCTCACTCAGAATATCCATTTGTGATTAGTTATTTACAGATGAGAAATCCCAAAAGCGGTTGAATGAATTAGAACAGTTAGATGAGAAAAGATTGTGCACTTTGCACCACTTGGAAATCTATCAGAATCGAATAGCATGAGCTTTTAACAAAAAAGTTCGTCTTCGTTCATTCATTCAGGGAGAATTGGTATTGGTTCTTAGAACACCAATGATACCAGGAAAGAAGCCTCCCAAGCTTAAACCAAAATGGGAAGGACCTTATTCAATACATAAGGTCTACTCCAATGGAGCGTATTCTCTAATCTCAATGGATGGAGAACACATCACGACTCCAACTAATGCCAGATTTCTGAAGCAGTATTTTGTATAAATACAAAATATTGTTCCCAGAGCCAAAACAATCACATTGGTTCATATTTTGTCCGAGATGACATTAAACTATATTATGTCCGAGATGACATTAAACTATATTGTGTCCTAGCAACATGACATTAAACTGTGTGGCACTTCCAATGTCCAGCATGACGATAAACTGTAAAAAGTCCCCAGAACTGATATCCTCATATTGGTTCACCTTAGTCCTAACTACATGACTTTAAACTGTACATCACCAGTTCGTCCTTGCTATATGACGTTAAACTATACAGCAATGGTCCAGTATGACTTTAAACTGCAACTTCGTCCTACACGACATTAAACTGTGAAAAAGTTCCCTAAACCGTCCAGCATGACCTTAAACTGCATCATCCCTGGTCCATGTATATAACCATAAATTATTTTCAAATCCCTTATGTCCAGCAAGACGTTAAACTGTGACATCCTAACCACATGACGCTAAACTGTATAAAAGTCCCTCACGTCCGGAAAGACGTTAAACTATATAATCTCAAAGGTCCAGCATGACATTAAACTGCACCATTCACGGTCCATGTATATGATCTTAAACTATTCGCACTTTCTTCCAACATGACATAAATGGTGTGTTATTTTGTCCTTACTGCATGACATTAAACTGCACAGTCCCCCTTTCATCCAATATGACGTTAAACTATTTTATCCCCATCGTCCTAACTACATGACGCTAAACTGTACAAAAAATCCTCGATATGTCCTTCATGACATTAAACTGTATTTTGTCCCTACTACATGACACTAAACTGTGTAGTACCAATAGTCCTAACTGCAAGACTTTAAACTGCATAGTCCCTTTATATGTCCTACATGATGTTAAACTGTGCATCGTTAAGGTTATTTTTACCTCTTGTTTCTCACACCGAGTATGACTCACGTGAGCTTAGAGCGAACATCAACCATAACACTCCCTTTGGGCCACTAACCATGTGTAAGTCCCAACAACATTTTTTTATTAGATCGTTGTCCCTAAGAACAACTTGATCATTAATTCATTCTTTAATTGAACTACACGGACTTTGATCCTTGCCCTCCAGGCTGGGTATGTAGGCAACCTCCCAGGGTTCAAGCCCAAAAATAATCTCTTCAAATCAGTTCACCACCATCTCATATGATGTTGATTTGTGAAACCGCCCCTAGAATCAATATTTTTTTACATTGATTCACTTTCGTCCTTGTTATACGACGTTAAACTATACAACACTTTTGTCTGGTACGACAATAAACTACAATATTCTTTGATTTTCTCACTTGAGAGAGAATTATTATTGAAATTTATTTTTCAATCATGTTTCATTTCAAAAAAAGAATACGTGCATACATGGTAATGTCTAAAATTTTTTATCTCAGGTTAAACCATCATTGCACTAAACTCCCCTTTCACCCTTCACATGTACGAACCAAATTTGTACGAAGGGCATTTCAAGAACTACGTGGGCTTGATTCCCATCCTTATGGGATGCGTAGGAATGTTCGAGTATCCCTCGAATCCAGCCCCAAGTCTTTTGGGCCTAACCCCAAATTTCACTTTCAGTCCCTTAGCTGAAAAGTCCTCATGAAAACACACATTGTGTATTCATTAATATGGTCCGAATTCTATGATGCTAAACTAAGATTTATCATACTTTAGTCCTGTACGATGTTAAACTGCATTTCAAGAACTACGTATGGCTTGATTCTCATTCTTATGAGATACGTAGTGAAGTCCAAAATTTCAATTCAGGACCCAGCCACAACGCGATTATGGTTATCATTGACCTATGTATCTCTATATACATTGGACAATACCCATCTTTATGTGTTATAATCCTAACCTTAAATATTTTCAGATCTTCATAACCCTTTTCATGACTTCTAATCACAAAAATGTCAAACTTCTGAGAATTCTTTTGCCTGACTATGCAGTACGTGCCCATAGTTGGCCTTGCATAAACAGTCCACATAACAGACTTGTTAGCCAAAAGATACTATTTATTTGACCATGCATCCAATGCCGTTAGGTGGCCCTGCATATTTCAACCCCCTAACGGGTTTGTTAAATAATGGTAACTTCATTCTTGGGAGGAATGCCTCTTTTTTCCTTATTTGTCTTAAACGACAGTATGTAGGGATCCGCAAACAAATAGCCATCCTTAACATATTTGTCTCGTATCCTTTTTCATGATCTGAAAGTATTCAAGTCTATGGTTTATTCTTCTTCCCTAATTTTGGGTCAGACCTTCGTAGGAGTGATATTCATCCAGTTCTTCGATATTCTTGTTCGGAAATATCTTCTCTATATTCAAGTACCTCTTTCCATACAACAAACTCTATACTTTAGAAAATTTGAATCTCCATAAACTTTCACTAGCTTTTAGCACTAGGAAAGTAAATTTCTGGGAGTTCTTTTGCCTGACTATGCAGCACGTGCCCATAGGTGGCCTTGCATAAACAGTCCACATAATAGACTTTTCAGCCGAAAGATGCTAATTATTTGACCATGCAGCCAATGCCCATAGGTGGCCCTGCATATTTCAACCCCCTAACAGGTTTTGTTAAATAATAGTAACTTCATTCATGGAAACTACTACTTCTAATGCCTTTTAGCTCTTTTTCATATCATTCCTCATATTCAAATATTCTTAATCCATAGTTTACATATTTTCTCTCATACTTGAGTATGGTAATATGTTTTCAGATAAATTGTCAAGGAATTGAATCCATTTTAATCCATTTCGGTCAAAGCTATTTCGACCTTAAACATTAGCCTTTGTATGTTCGACATGCATGACTTTAAACTGCCAGATTTCTTGATTTTCTTTTCACCTCAGAGTCAAATCCTCTTTTCTCTCCAGATCCAACTCTGAGGGGGGACTTTTGTTGACGCTCCTTTTCGTCACAGAATCTAAAAATCAGAAAAGGGGAATATCTGAGCTCACAGTGATTCAACCTTTGAAGAAAATATCAAAAATCGAAAAAGTCATGAACAAAGGATCAACAGCAACTGCACCATGCTAGTTTTATCACTGTCGCGCAAGTACACTTGCGCGACGCTCTGGTCGCGCAAGTGACTTGCGCGACCTCAGTGATAACCGCCCGGTAACCGCCCAGGGTCTTCTCCTGCCTATAAATAGACCTTGTGGGCCCCCCATTCGAGAGGATCTTTTTCCAGAAACTCGAATTGAATCTCCCGACGCCCAAGTCTCTTCTCAAAGATTCCGGAACACTTCTAAGGTAATTTCTTACCTAGAACGGAAGATCTAAAGAGAGGGAGGAAGGCCTAAGTGCTGAAACTCATCAACACTTGCGCGCCTGAATGGCCAGCCCTTAAGGGAACTGGTCATACTTGCGCGCCGCCTTATTCCTTCAATAGAATTTTCACGTCCCTTTTCTGGAAGAACATCAAGGGGATTCTAAAGGGTTTAAAAAGGAGTCACTCAAGTATTTCAATTCCGATTGAAAATCGCGCAAGTACATCATGTGTCGCGCAAGGTATACCTGCGCGACCAATACTTGCGCGCCCACGCAAGACTTGCACGTCTTTCAAGACTTGTGTGCCCCTATCTTTTTGGGTGCCCATCTTTCCCATTTTACCCCTCTTAAGCCATTCCACCTTTCCTATTCAAGATTCAGTCTTCAAGATACTCTTCAAAGCCATTTATGGCATGATTTCTTGATTTGACTTCCTTATCTGAAAGGAATTCGGTGGAATATCTCTCAAAACCTAGTGATTTATACATATTTATGTCACCAAAGATTGAGAGTTCGTTCATTCAACCTCGTCCTTTAAGATGAGAGAATCCTTAACCTGGGTCTCCTTTTTAGGAATAATCCCCAGTTATAAATCCTTTAATCTGGTCATCTTCCTCAGGATTTAGCCCCAAATTCTTAAAGTTCCCAAACATGGGCATCCTCCTCAATAGTAAGCCCCAAACCTTAATTCCTAACCTGGGCCACCTTTTTTAAGTCCCAGTCATAATCTTGGGCTTCCTTTTCAGGAGTAAACCCCAAGCCCCTTTATTTCTCTTAACCAGTCCTAAATTACGTTTGATATGGGGTTCCTTCTCAGGAGTAAAACCCAATTATCAATCCTCTCCTAATTTGGGTTTCCTTTTCAGGAATAAGTCCCAAGTTAGAGTATTCAAATATCCATAAAGCACATATACCTTTATGGACCCTGTTCCTGGATTTTTCTCCCTAAAAGTAAATCCAAAACCTTCATCTATTTGGGCAGTCATACATACATAAGCCCCAAACAATTTCTTATGATTGCATCTTTCATGGCACAATTGTCTAATTTTTACCAATACCTCTTTTTTCTCACACTGAGCATGACTCACGTGAGCTTAGAGTGTAAAAGTAATTATGACATTCTTCTTTGAGCCATCAATCATAAACATCATACTCCATTACTCGAACTACGTGGGTTCTGATTCCTTTTCCAAAACAAAGGATACGTAGGTAGCCCATTTATGGGTTCGATCCCAACTTTGAAATAATCCATGTCCTTCTGAATGACAATAAACTTCAAGTGCCCCACTGAGTGGCTTTAAAACTAGCCTGGTCATCATAATGACCAAGAGACTTTTATATAAATGTTTTGAAGGATACCATTGACCAAGAATCTCTAAAAAGATATAGATGATTCTCTATTGATGAAGAACCTCGAATACATATAAAAGATTCCCTAAATTTCTTGCATATTTAATCATTGATTGTTAAAACTAAAGGAAATCTCATTTTATACTTGGTAATGTAATAAGGATTCACGAACATAACTTAAATCTATAAAGAGAGTCCCGGAGTAGACAATAATTCCCCTCAAAAAGGTGTGATGAGTCTGACCTCCCATCCTATCGACCAATGCAAATTCCTAAGCCTCATTAGTCCACAAACTAATGAGCGCCTACCTTTGGAAAGTATGTCCAAATGGATGTGGAATCATTGGATGTTTCCGGTTCTACGAACAAACCCGATAGAAACCGATCGAAACGTTTGAATCTCCCATCCAGGAGTTCATCCCCGAAGTCTGTGCGAAACAATATATATTATTAATTTTTTATAGAATAATTTATTTATTCAAATAGATTATTTATATGATAAATCATTTAAGTTTATAAAATGATTTTTTTGATAAATTATTAGTATAGTAAATGAATATATTTTAAATTCATTAAAAACAATTTGTTATATGAATAATAAATTAGTTTTGTGATTATCAAAAATAATGGAAATAATTTAGTGTTTTCCAATGATGATATGATAATATCCACTTTTTTATTATCCAATGTCTTATTAAATTTAATGAAAGAATAAAATTTTAGAAACAATAAATGAAAAACAATGTGTCATTTACATAGTTTCTCCTCTTTGAAAAGAAACTTAATATCTATAGAATCCCCCCCCTTTATAATTATCTAAAAAAATTGAAAATAAAAACAATATGATGATAAAAATATATATGCATTATAAATTTTATGGTGAAATTATAAATACTACAAAAAACAAAATTTATGTTTGGTTTAAATTACAGCTAAATTGTTTTTTATATTTTTTAAAAACCATCATGAATAACGGTGTCATGAATTATATCAGAGTAGTTTATAGTGTAGGTTTTAATATTCAAAAATAGTTTTATATATTCATTTTTAAAAAATAAATAAAGAAATATTTATTTTGTGGTTGTTATTAAGATTTTTAAAAAAATTATATTTATTTTTTTTAATAAAATTTACTCCTATGAGGTGAGAAACCCACAGTCCACCTCAATCCATAGCCTAGATCACACCATAGAAGATTAAAACATAATAATATATGAGATATTATTAAATTTTGATCCAATAACCTCTTCCTCAAACTCAAAATCCTTTACTACTTATGATATTCAAGATCTTATAAGTTTAGTTATAGGTTCTTCAGTCAACATGACACCTTTTATGGAGATTCAACAGTTCTAAATTGTATTATTGGTTCTCACATGGAATCCTATTAATTTTATAGTAAATATTCTCAATGTCATGTCATTTATCAACAATATATATAGAAATGTTTTTGGGAAAATGGTTTTTTAACGAGGAAATTCAGAGGAGGATGGTTGATTGGGTTAATTGGTAGTGACTTTTAGGAAAATGGTGTTAATTTTTAGCATACATTCAATAAGGGCTATAGTGTTAAAAATATCCAATTTCTTATTATATAATAGAGTTTTGATCATTCTATAAGGGAAGTAGGTTTGGTCGGGTGACAGTGAGGTTGAGAGACAAGAAGAAGTTAGGTGGATTCAGGAGTTAAGGTACTAGTGTGATTAGGGATGATTATTGATGGTATAAGGTGTCATATGATTCATTAAACAGGGTCATCTGAACATCATTAGTAGTCAGTTGATGCTTTTAATACTCAAATGAGGAGTAAGAGAATATAATAGTGGACCCAAGAGTGGGAAGGGGTCTAGATTTAGATGATCAGATCTGTAATACAATCCAATTGGTTCTTTATATGATAGAAAACAATATCAAGAAATTAGGGGGATAGAACGAAGAAAATGAAATTTATTAAGGGTAGAGAGGTTAAGGAAAAGGAAAAACATATTTAAATTTGTTGAAGTGGTTTAGTTACCAAAGTTGTGGTAACGATGGTGGTTTCTTAATTTTTATAAAATTAGGAAATGAGAATAAGTTTTTTCTGATATGGTGAATGTTAGATAAGATTGGGAGAGGATGGATGAATTTAGAGATTGAATTTGATGGAGTAAGGGAATGAGATAAATAATATGTGGTTGAGGAAAAAATTGGAGGGTCATGGTTTGAAACTTCTTGGTGAGTTATGATATGTGATCAGGTTTATAAAAGGATAAGTTTTAGAAGTATTGATTTGGGAAGTCAATTTTATGGTAGGAATTGATAGAGAATGGTGTGTTTATGAAGGGTAGGCTATAGTGGCCTTGGAGGAAGGAAAACACCACTAGAATCATCTACAACATTTTTTCATTAATTCCATATAAGACCATTTCTATTTCATAGGCTAGAATATATAACTTCTTCATCCTATTATATTTTATGAGAATAGGTTTATACATTATTATTTTGAGTAAGATAAAGGGATTGAAGAATGTAATATTTATGAATATATCCCTCTTATAATAATGTATGAGTATCTAGAGAAACTTGTGTCTCCTAAAAATATTTGTATTTCATAATAACCAAAGTAGAAATAGTATCAACAAGTTATTTTCTACTCTATTTTTTAAAAAATAATTTTTACCTCTATCAAAAATAATTTTCTTATGCATGATGTTTTAATCTTTTATATGATGCTCTATAATAAAAGTGTGTGTATAAAGATCAATATTTGAATGATTTTGATGAAAAATAATCAGTATCCAAGAAATGATTCTCCATACTAGATAGTCACTAAAATAATGGATATTCTAGCTTAAGCTACTTGTTGGATCATAAGATGCATTATACATGATATTTATACCACATATTATAAAATTGTTATATCATAACTGTAGTGAGATGCATCAGATTACCTTTATCATAGTGTATAATAAGATTTATTATATGTGATTCATGGATGTGAGTGCATGAACACTAACATATCTCCCCACATAACATTATCAGTAACAATTCAATGAGATAGATTATTTTTTTCTATATATTTATGATAATAAATTTTGAATTGTTCAATGATTAATATATCCAATGGGAGATAATATATCGACTTCCATGAGATAGAAGATGATTTTCCAACACTCTAAATATACATTTAATGAAGAGATTCTATAAAAGGGAAGTAACCTTTCCCATTGTTAGTACTCTCAATTCATACTACTCTAGCTGAAACTCTCTTCATTCCATGATCTCCATTTTTCTCCACTAAGAAGAAAAAATTACCCCTTTAGAGGTTTGTAATCCTCTCATTATAAAATATGACCCTAAGGTTGGTGTAATATAATTCAGGGAAAGAATCATTATATTATTTTCATAGCAATCTCCATCAAGACTCCATCATCAAAGAATTGAGATGGGGCATATGTAAGTTAAGGTATTCATGTTTTAGTGTGATTTCTATTTTTTATATTAAATATTTTTAAGATATATCTTGGATATTGTGGGTTTCTCCTACTTCCATATTTGTTATTGAAATACCCAAATTCCCATAAATATTACCAAAGTCAATATCCTTAATAAATCAACATAATTTTTCTAATTCATTTTCAATAACATGGATATCTAAATGTGATTGGGGTTATATCATAGAATAATATATGAATAAATGGTCTATTTAGATTATTTATAGAAACAAATCCCTTATATCATAAGGTATGACATATAGAACTCTTTTTTTTATTGTTTTATCAACCAATATATGATATATGATATCCTAAACTATGTTTGAACCACCAATTTTATGAAGAAAATACACGAGGCATGTTAATGATATAGACTAAATCGTAAAATATGATTGGATCCTTACCATATTTCCTTTAATAATTGATCACATAAATTATATTTTATTATTGATAATTCCCCATTATTAAATATAAATACTATATGATTAATAATGAATAAAAATATATTTTTTTATATTAGATTATTTTTTATAAATTATATACCAATGATAGGTGTTGGTAATTGTAGAATGAGATTATTCATCCAAAAATTAAATATGAATAGTTCATATTTGTGTCCCATGTTTTGAAAAATAAATTAAATGGTTACTTTTTTGTTTGTTAATTTAGTATATTCATGTTTATAAAATTATTATGAATTTTGAATATTTTGTGTGCCTAATTAATAAGGTAAATTACTTCTAATATAAATTATTTATCGATGAGTTACATACCTGGTATGAAACCAAAACCTCTTGTTTTCATTTACCATGAACTCATTTTGTAATGAAATTTACAATGTTTAATTCATTTATTGAATATAATTTATATGGACTGGGTTTTATAATTATTAGGAAATATATTCTCCCCTGAGAATGTTTTCCTTAGGTAAATGGACTTTTGGTTGAATTTCCCACTGTCCTAGAGGCTTATTCATTTTTATAGAAAGATAGGGGTTAGCTACTAATCATACCAGGCTTACTCGTGTGGATATTTTTAATGTCATATAATTCAAAACATTTATGTGAAGAGTTAATGTAACTAATGAATGGGATCCATTTGGATATTTTTTATTATGTTTGGATTATATTTTTGTGTTAGTAATGCAAGTTGTGGGTTGTGAAAATAGTTAGATATTAATATCATGATAAATATTTATTTGGTAGTGGAATAGGGATCAGATAACTAAATATTTAGAATCATTAATATAAAAAGGATGAAAATATGAGATAATAAAGATTAAACATGATGAAATGTTAATGAATTTAGTATTCATATGATGACGATTAAATTTTTGAAACATTAAAATCAATATCATAAAATATTATGTTATGATTCCTTATGAAGTAAAACAGGACAAAAACTCGATCATAAAACTAGGGAGTTTCAGGAAAAAAATAGTTTCACATGGAATATCATGTGTAATGACTAAGAGAGATAGTTATTCCTAAAGTTCATTTAACCAAATCAGACTCTGATATTTGGGTGATACATATCTTGGAAACCCTAAAAGTTAGTATACCAAAGGAATATAGTTGTGTTTTTATCTATGTGTTGGATTCGGGGAAAATATTTTTTCACTCAACTATCCAAGACTCATAAATATTACAACTATAATGTTAGACTACCTTAATATCTATTTTTTAATGAACACTAAAATGGACTCAATGTTTTTTTAAATCTGTATTATGGTAAAAAATATGTTTATGATGTATGGGGTCATCATTTTTAGTGGGATTACTTTAATTAAATATCCATGATGAAAAGATATAAAACATGATCCTCACCCATTTATATTTCATTATGGTAAATTATGTTATTATTAATGTTAATAATTTTTATATATAATATATGAATGACCTATAATAATGTTCTATAACTGTATATATGTTTTAGAAGAATTTTTTAAAAAAACTTTTTCTGAGCAAGTGAATGTAAATACAATCTAGATCAATTTGTTCAAATATAACACATGGATATTGGATAGAGAGTGTGCATAACATATTTTTGATAATAAAAATAAACTTAGAGATGTGAGGGAATTTAATAATGGATAATTATATCTTCATGTTGATAATGGGGAAAGAGTTTCTACATTATATGTTAGCACTTATGATCCAAGTCCACCTTGTTTTTTATATAATATTGAAATGCTTTACTATTTTCAGAATATTGTAAATGGTTAATTCATTTTATATGTATAATTTGTTCTACAAAATTTAGAATAATTACTCATGGGTTGATTCTAATCCCACATATATTTGAAATTGTCTCCTTGGACATAGTAATAAGGAACACATATAAAGACTCCATAGTGATGGATTCTTTGACTTATTTGATTATGAATCATTCGACACCTAAACATCTAATTTATTAGAAAATAGTACCAAAAGAACCATTAGTACACAGGAGAAAGGGATAGTAGGATATTGGATCTCATATGTAATGATGTCTGCAGACCAATGATTACATAATAATTTTGATGATTTGGATTAATTGTAACTTTGAATGATGAATTAGATCGGCATGGTTATGTGTTTTAGATAAGATATAAGAATGAAAAATTTATAAGTTCAGATTGTTTTAGGATTAAGTATATAATAAACTAAGAAAAAATTTCTATTCTCTGATCAGATAATTTTGGAATACTTGATCCAAGAATTCACTAATCATCTGAGTGATTGTACAATTATTCCAATACACATTCCTCCTAAAACACCACAATGGAATAGTGTATTTAAGAGGAGTAATTATAAAATGATGGGTTTGGTTCAATTAATGAAGAATATTTGTGATATTTCTATTACATTCTAGGTTTATGGTATAGATACTTCTATATTCCTATTAAACTACATTTCAGGTAATGTTTTCATAAACACTCTATATAAGATATAGACTTGGAAGTTTCCCATTATGTCATTTATGAAAACATAGGATTGTAAATAACACATATAATGATTATAATGTGGTAATATTGGATCCAATTGAGACAAAAAATCTCTTATATCAAGAAAACTATTGTAAATTATATGAATAATATTATGGAGAACAAAGTGTTTAAGCCCCAATTTTAGAATTTTATAGAAAAAATGATCATGGTGTTTTTTATAGAAAATCTAAACATAGAGAAGTTTAAGACAAAGAAAATAAGATGTTTTCTTTATATAGATATTAATATATATCCATAAAGTGTTATGGTTGAAGAACCAAAATAAGTTACAAAATAACTTCAAAGGATTGGTTTGATTCATCTGGAGCCCAAGAGATATATATTTCTAGTAAAAAATAATGATGAAGTAATACTCATATGAGGTGAACCTAATACAAACTAGTAGGCCAATTATAGTTATAATTCCTATAAATTTTTAAAATATATGGAATCTTAAATAGGATCCATGTATACTAACTATGTTTGGAACATGGTTGGTGTAAATAATGGGGTTAGAACCATATGTCTAAAGTGGGGCATCTATAAGAAAATAGACATGAAAGGTAGAGTTTTATAGGTAAATAATTACATACAGATAATTATTACAATCAAAATCATGGTATTTACTATGAAGAAACCGTTTAAACTATTGAAATTAAATATTAAATTCATAAATACCTTTTCATAACAACTAATTTTGATTATGAGATGTCTAAAATTCATTTCAAAACTACTTTCCTTGATGATAATTAGGTCAAGGATGTTTATTTGTTATAATATGAATGTTTTAAGGTTCCTAATGAGTTTAATTGGGTTTGGAAGTTGGAATGGTCCATTTATATATTGACTAATTATTATTAAAAGGGGAATGTAATGTTTTTTTATGTGATTAAAGAGTTTTATTTCATAAAAAACATGAATGATTCTTGTTTATATAATATAATAATCGGGATTGTTATATTATTATAGATATTTTATGTGGATGGTATAATCTATATTGGAAATGATAGCCAAAATTTTCACTTTGTAAAGATGTTGTTGGAAAATTGATTCACTATAAAAGACATGGGGAAGCAGCCTATATACTATGTATGATGATCTATAAAGATATGTCTAATATGCTAATAATACTGAGTTAGAGAACATGAATTGGTAAAGTGTTAAAGTGGTTTGACAAGGTGAACCCTGAATAGGTCTTTATAAATTTTTTATGGAATGGATCTAGAGAAGATTAAAGATGCTTATAAATAGTTTTAAGGGATGAATAGAATTCCCTATATTTCCATGATAGGACCTAAAATATATTAATGTTGTGTACTTAACTAATGTCTCTCGTGCTCTTAAAATATCTTTGGATCACAAAAGGATGTGTTTAACAGTTAGAGTGGGGGGATTAATATTGGCATAATTTTACTGTAATTTTATTTTTGATACCTTTTTTGTCCTTAATTGTTTAGTGGGTAGATCCATCTCCCTTTATATATCCTTTGTTTAGGATATAGATATAGAATGGGAAGGAAAAAACAAGATAATATCATGGTTTATAGATGATTTTCACCACCATAAGGACACATATTTCCTTGGTGCAACGAGGTTATTATCACACAATCATAGCTTCATTCTTATTATCAATGACAAAGGGTATGTTCATGAAATTTTTATCCTAGGACTGATGAGGTACAAAGAATTAATGGAATTATTATTCTATAACTCCTTATTAAATTTATAAATTAACCCACTCATATTAATGTTGATAAGTAATGAAACAAAATCTCCCTTTTAAATAATTTTTGTGATATTTTCCCTCAAATTTTAGTGATCTTGTTGGCTACCTAATGATTTTTAAATCTTTAGTGCAGTCTTGGCTTTCTTAAAACTACTATATTATAGATATATAAGATTTATTTATTAACATATTTTACCTGTATATGATCACCAATTTTATCGTGAATAAACTCTTTTCATTTACTTCTTGTTCTTAATTAATGATTAAAAATAAAACTAGGACACATTCATCTTCCCTAGACTCAGAGAGAGATAATTTATACAAAAAATTTTGTTCTACACTCTGTTTTTGAATATAAAAATATTTTTTTACCATAGAGTCGAACCCTACAAATAATATCAATTAATTTTTATCATATATATTCATTATATTGAATGATTAATTTCCTAAAAATTATCTCACTTAGAATCTCCTAAAATCTCAAACATAAATTATTCCTCTTCTTCAGTCTTCCAAAATACTCAGTATTCTCAAACAGCACTTTATGATTGCATATAATTGACATTAATAAAATAATTTCTTTATATCAATGAGTTTATACCTATCTCAGTATTTCATGATCAATTTGTGAAAAAAAATTCTCAAAAAAATTCTTTTTTCTTTATTCATTATACTACTAGTATAAAAATACAATATTAGTGATATTTAGGATCTTAAAAACATCTCATTGATATTAGCATAATTATTATTGTAGATGTTTAAAGTATTATCATCACATCATCCTAAAATTGATACAAAGTTAAAGTTGTATGCTGTTAAAAAAAGTATTATAATTCCAAAGACTTACTCTTAGAAAAATAGTACAAAACTATAAGTTATATGATCATCAAAGACGCATGATCCTATTTGAATTCATATACTCACAATTTCATACAATATTTTTCATTAAAGAAATATGAATAGGTTATACAATCCTCATCGTATAAATTAAATTAAATCATCCTGTATAATTATTCTTGTTCATCTTCTAAACTTGTCATAGTATCTCACAACATATTATTGCACCATTCGATATAGAACATATCTTTAGTGCTATGTCAATATGGCTTCAACTATGACAAAGTTATGTATCAAAATTTCTCAAATGTAGTTTTTAATATCACTATGACCATCACAATAGTTTGTTCATCATTATCTCATTGTTTTATATTTAACTTTATCTTCTTCTCTATTATGTAATCTCTTCATTATTTAGTACTAACTTCAACTTCACACTTTCTTTATGAAAATTATATTCCTTATGATTATACCATTACAATATTGATATTTTATCATTGTAAAACACCGAATCATTTTCTAATATTTCTTTTTCAATTTATTTGAATTAATATTCTTGAATCATTATTCATTACACATACATAGATCCTTATCATTACTGATATTTATATAGGTTTTGATTTATAATTAAATTTTTTACATAAATTCAAACATTACATTATATATCTCACTCTCAACAGAGGATAACTTTATATAGATCTTCATCACCCTTGCATATCTCATTTCACACTTAGGTTACCTTTAAATATATAATGGTTTATCCTTCTATAACCTAAAGGATATCAACACTACCTTTTCATCAATACTATATTTTCTTATATAAAATTACATGGAGTATAGATCAATCTTATGTAGTTTATATCATATAGAGTTTACTTTAATGTAGATACTATGATGACTAATTTACTATTAGATAACTAGTTGTTATTCTTATGTAGCTTGTTGAAATAATTATTTACCTTTACATAAGTGATCATTTAAACTCAAAATATTCTAAGAGCATCTCCAAATCAATTTAGAACATATTCAACTCAACTTAAGAATTTCGCAGCAGCTTAAAAACCTCTATATTTTTCTTAATAAATTCATTTAGAGATAAAATTCATCAATCATATCACTCCTTGTAAAAATATATTTTTCCAAAAGAAAAATTTATAATATAAATTTTTATGAAATATGACGAATCATCTTAAACAATCTTGGTAAATTCTAATTACCTTACGTTATATCTTATTTCTCGTCTTATTTATCCCTCATACATAGGTATCCCTTCACATAGTTATAGTATTCATAAATTAGAGGATACTAAATTAATCTCTCATTACTTATTCAAAGTTTTTCTTCCATATATAAATATTGAAATCATGAATTTTCCAATCATTTAATTATTGAAAACAAATTCAATGTAATCACAATGTGTGCTTAACAACATTACAAGTAAATAAAAATCTAATCCATGTGAGGGTCACTATTTTTTTAATAACTTCCTATAGTACATAATAATAACTAAGGATATTTTCTTAGAAATTTTAGGATAGGATTAGATTTTTGTAAGGGGTTATATAGATGAATGTTTCCAATTTGATAAAGTTGAAATGAGATCTCTATCGGGTGTTTTTTTATAAATAGTTGATATATTAATTAGAAGTGTTACAAAAGGGTCACTATAGTGTACTCAATAATAGATGAAGAATAAATATCTACATTATATTCTTATATGGAATACATGTGGATCAATAAGTCCATCTTGGAATATGAGGTGGTTCCTAAAACTGAGGGAGAAATCGAGATTTTTTGTGACTACAATAGGTCCATTACTCAGACAAAGGAACCTGAATCTCAGTAATGGTACAAAAAACTGTATAACAATACCATCCTATTGAAGGGATTATTTATAGGGTATATGTTAGGATCTATTAGGTGTTTATAAATGATAATGTAGTGGATTTGTTAATAAATACATTATCACAGCAAAATCTTAAGGGTCATGTTGAATCACTCATTTTATGATATGTAAGAGATTAAATGTAGTGGTTATAAATGTATCACGATTTTATAAATAAAGGAAATATTTTTTTATCAGTAATTAATGTGTGCTTTAATTTATTTTATATGAATAGTGTAATGATAATATCCCCATAATGTACAAATTATGTTGTCCCTAATCGCTGATCACCACATAGTATTAGGGGGGTGTGGTGATATTTTTAGGTTAGTATGGGTAGAATATTGTACTCAATACAAATATGTTTAATGTGATATGAGTAATATAATGATTATTTAATAACTAAAGACTTATTACTTTGAATGACCCACCAAATTATACCTCATGTAATATCCCATAGTCATTGATATACTTAGGAATCTATTATTAATATAAATCCCCCTTACCTAATATTGGGTGATACATAACATGATAACATTAATACTTTGATAACTTTCATATGTAATTATTGAGGGTTGGATAATCTGGGGGTATGTGGGTATGAATCTGGTCATGTTATTGGTTGGAGATAAACCAAGATGGGATTTTTCTACTTTAATGATGAGAAACTACATTCAGAACCTTGATTGAATTCAACTATTGAAATACATGTACATGCATAGTCGAGTCACATATGATCTGCTCAACAACTTGAATTTGGGATATGTGATGTACTTATCATGTATATAAATGATAATTAATGTATTCATCAACCCGGTTAGTATATTTAAAAGAATGATGAATGGATGAGATAACATATCCTAGATTGAAATGCCCTATGTATAGTGGTCACTCAAGCTCATGGTAAAATATATTATATTGGTATACATGTGATATATATGATACATCTTCTAGTGGAAAATTTAATATGGATATATCAATTTGTTTAATCAATATTACACCTGACCACTTAGTAGCTTGAGTAGGACTGATGTTTTGAAAGAATATACTTTTTGCTTACATTTATAATATAATGATTTCATATTTTCTCTTAGAACTAATAAATCTCATAGTTTCACATGGTTAGGTATTATAATATAGAATATATTTTGGAAAAAGTGTTTATTATAAAACTAATATAGGTTGATAAATCATTTATTAAAGTGTTTTTAATGGATTAAAAAAGAGTTTTGATGTTTTTAATAACATACTTTTGTGAATTAATATAAGAGGAAGATTTATAGAAATATATATAAAAATATAGAATGACGTTTCTTATGATATCCCTTGGAATGTAACATGTGATATACATGAGATTAATATCATATGTCACAATATGTTAACAAAATAAAGTCATCTAGATGCCTCAGTTTTCATATATCATAGTGTATGATAAGATTTATGATATGGGATGCATGATATGTGGGTACATGGTCACTACCACATCTTCCCACATGGTTTCATTAGTTTTGAATAAATGATATTGATTCATTATGTCTAAAAGTTATGATATTAATCATTGAAGTTTTCAATGATTAATAATTACAATGGAATGAAATGTATCATCTTCCATAAGATGACATATGATGGTATAATGCCTTCATTCTCATTATTTAATGAAGAGAGTTTGAAATTAGGATGTGATCTGTTGTACTATGAGTACTCTTTATGCCTGCGAGTCTATCCAAAACTGTCTTCACTATTTTATCACTATTTGTCCATATAGAAGGTTCTAGAATCCCTTAAGTGGTATAAAATATACTCATTGTAATTTATTACCCTAAGGATAATATAATACCATTAAAGGAAAGTTTTATTTTATTATTTATTTTTTTATCCTCATCAAGCATAAACTATCAAATTGTTTAGATATATATTATGATATTTAAATTATTCATGTTTTTATTTTGTTTATATTTTTCATGTTATATTTTGATTACATATTAAGCATATTATAGGATTCTTATGCCACCAAATCTATTTGTCTTCACTAAATGATATGACCCTCATAGGGTAGAGAAACAACATTTAGCTTCTAGGAGGCTATGTTTAGAATATAATAAATCATAAAGAATACAACATTAATTTATTTAAATCTAAATATAAATTATTGGATATACTGATTTTGTACATTATACATGTCTATATCCAGTTTAGAAGAAGCTATAAATGTTTGTACCCACCTGAAGTTGATCTATAATTTTTATATAAGGGAATTCAACTTGTAAATCCAATAAACCATTAACAAAATTCAATTTATAGATTCATTCTTTTTAAATGAATGATACTTTTTGATAAGATTATTTGAGACTTCTAAGCTCTCACTAAAAAGAGTTTTGATAATTTATTTAAAAACATTATCTATGGAAAGTATCCAAATCTTACATAAAATTATAAAATTTGTGTATAAATTAGTGCTGGTTGTCCCAAATTTGACAGAGACATAAAATTAGTCAGTGAGTTCATGATGATAAAGTAGATGGATAATCCTAGAATGGGAATTATCAAAAATTTCTAGAAGCTGATAGAAACATTAAGAGTAAAATAGATGGTCTTGTACCAGTTTTAATTGATCATGTTATCATGGTTGACATACCATACCATTAAATTCTCATTTCACCAGAAGGCCATTGACATATATATGTGAGAATCAAAGAACAATGCTTGAATGAACCATATAAGGGAGGATTCTAAAAATGGACAATGATTGAGGGAAATATAAGAATATACATTCTATTTAAATAAATATATTGTCCCTTACAAATGTATATTTAAATATAAATGAATGGATCAGATTGAATATAGTTTTCTATGGTTTCAATTAGCACAGATATTAAATTATCTATAATTTACTAATTTTTCGTAATCATGGAATGTCAATTCACACCTGATGAAAAAATATATTGTTTTTATAAAGTTAGGATTTATGTTATGGGTTTTAAAATGAATCTATAACAAATAATTAAATAAAAATTTTAATTTTAAATATATAGATATAAAGGGTAACTCTAATGGTTAGAAATAATTTAAAAATATTAAAAAATAATTATAATTATGGATAGTTTTTATTTTTTCTTTCATCATCAGTTTTGAGAGAGTTATTTCAACAGATGAGAGAGAATATTTTCTTCTTAGAGGGTCCTAAAAAATAAATAGTTTTTAAAAAAAAAGAATTTTTCCTCCTTTCTCATGGATTTTTTGATGATTTTATAGAGTATCATAGGATTATGTGTGGTTATATTTATTTGGCCATCTCCATTTTTCATTTGATGAATTAAAAATTATCTAAATACATGGGTTTTGTGAAGTTTCCAATCATTTTATCATATTCAAAAATGTATTTAATGGTGATATCCCATAGCACTCCAACTCTAGTAACCTATATAAGGTGTTCATTTTTTTCATTGGTACAAGATACAAATGATCTCACCACACATAATCAATCAGTTTAGTAGTCTTTGAAAACTAGATAAATACAGGATTCATATATTACATTATGAATATAATAATATAGAATATGAAACATTATTTTATCTTTAAAATTGTATTATAATATACTTTTTAATATCATAGGAAATGGGAAAAATTAAGGGGTGGGATATGTTTCTTAATAAGGGTTGAATAAAACAAAATCATTCATGAGTAAATAAGTCATAATAAATATGGAATATTAGATATTAAAACCACATTCCTTTCAATAAATAACATTATGGAAATGAACATAAATTTATAATTATAACATATCAACCACAAGGGTAATATAAAATGAATTTTTAATAAATGAAATTCATAATTCTAGGCATTAATGTTCAAGTTCTTACAAACCCGATATCATTAATCATACTTTTTAGGATCTCCAACCAAGAAATCATTCTTAAAAAGTGAGTATCTATAAAAAATACCCATATAATATGGAATGACTAGTACTTATTTCGCACGATACATGTTGATGCATTGAGGGAAAATCTTTAAATGGACCCCATACACCACTTAAAAGACAAATGAGTTTTTTATATATTAAAATTTTAATATAATTCATTCTAAAAATTAGTTATTAATAAAACATTATCTATATTTAATTTATAATATAGTACATCAATATTTCCCTAGTAGATGAAATATCTTACTTCATAAGATTATATCAAAATATACTGTATATTGAAATGGTATATGATCGAAAAATCATCAACGAAATAGAATTGATTCTGAATTCATCGAAGTTATTAAAAATAAGAAAATAAATAAAACGTATAATGATTTGTCACAAACTAGGCCGGTGCGTCATTCGACCCGGTGCCCGACCTGGTCCGCGACGTGGCCCGAATGGCGTTCCCGATCCCCACGGGCTGGAAACTAGTGCCGGGCATCAAAATAAACCATTTGGGAATGATTTTAGCCTATGAAAAGGATGAATAAACATAAACTAAACAAGAAGATAAATAAAAGGAAAAAGAAATAAACAACATGGCAGCGGAAAAAGGAATAAACAAAATGTGACATACCTCAGGTGACCCCGTGGATAACCATGGTACGTCAACTACACTTGCTCCCAAGAGAGATCCAAGACTGAAACCTACAACTGAAAAGTAAATTAGGCATGAGCACCGAGATGCTCAGTAGGAAAGCCAAAATGTAACCACGTCCTATGCCCCTGCCTTAAGTAAGAAATATAATCATGACAGTTTGAAAAATGAGGTATAATAATATAATGTTTTCCTTCATTCTAAATCCAAGTAACGAGTTTTCATTTTCAAGTAAATCTCTTCACTCCCACTACATTTTCAAAATAGGTTCCGAGCATGCATTAACGTTTCAAATGAAAAGAAACCAATTTGGATTAAAATATGGTTTTAACAAAAAGAGACATCAAGTATGAAACAACTGAAAAGAAAGTTACACCGCTAGTAGCATGTCACAAATGAGCACCATGGGAAATCCCTATAGGTAGCTAGAACAAGTGGGAAACTAGAGACCTTGTACCTCGGTGAAACGTGACTTAGAAGACCACGACCCTCAGAAAACATGGCTTAGAAGACCACGGCCCTCTGAAAACGTGGCCTAGAAGACCACGACCCTCAGAAATTCATATGTTTAGTTAGTGTTGTTGCGTCAATCCTGCTAGACAAACCGGGATGGACCCCTGCCATGTCATCTAGCGTACTAGTCCTGGTCACCCACCCAGATACCCGAGTTTACCACTATGCTCTATTCCAAAAAGGTGGTGATCTTTTATCAAAAGAAAATAAATGACATCACACTTTCTTTATCCTAAAAACTCGCTAAACCGCTCACCACTGTTCTCCCTCCTTAAGCACATTCCCCTCTTTCACATCACATAGAGCATATGCCCCAAAATTAGACACATATTCTTACACTCAATATACAAGTCATTTTCTAAAACCAAGGGGTTTTCCTTAGGAGGGGTTTTTCCAATTTTACAAACCATTTAAAAAGGGACAAATAGGATTTGTGGTTTCACAAATAATAGTTTTCATTTTTGAACATACAATCATCTAAACTCCTTGCAAAACCTTTTAAAAAAAATCCTAATTTAACAATCTACATGTTACATATATATATATATACCAAGCTTGAAATCTATCTTAAAATGATGCAATTAATTTATGAAACTCTAAATAGCATTTATAATACATTACTTTTTTTTCCAAAACAAATGCATAACCATTATTAGAGAGTGCACCCAGATTTCATAACATGTAAATATAACATATATATACATATAACATATTTTCAAAGAAAGCAAGAAATTATGAAGTTCAAACTAAAGGCATAGGCATAGGAAACCTACCTCAAAACACGTAGCTTTTGACAACGGTTACCCGAGACCGCTTCACCGCCATACATATACATTTTCATGCATATGCATATACACAGGTGCTTACTGCTGACGACTCGAACCCCTGAGGAAGGGACCACTCACTATACATAAAATTTAATAAATGAATTAAACAATTAAACAATTTATAAAGCATTTGAAATATCACATTAAAGTTTTATACCAACAACGCACTCAAACCTCCTTCATAATACCAAGCGCACCATGACGCAACACCAAAAACATGATAAAACAGACTTTGCAGCACTTGCGCGACATAATAAACCCACAACAAAGTTTATAAAACACTATGAAAAGCTCAGCACGAGTTTTCCCAAAATCAGAACATTCATATTAAATGAACACACTACGAAACACATCTAAATCATATTAAACCTAAAGTGAAACTTTATTCGCACCAAGAAATATAATCAATGAGTACACTAAATTAATTAAATAAGAAAAATTAATTTTTCAAGAAACACATATATGCGGAAACACACTTTTGGTATCGAAACTTCGCAAACGCGATACGCAAACTCCGCCGCATGACAACCACACCACAAACAATGCAATTAATCCTTAAAAACAAGCAATCGGATCAGTGGCACAAAAATCGTACCAAACACGAATCCAAATTCCAAATTGCAACTTAATAAAATTAAAAGAACTAACAACCGAGGTATAGCGCACTTACTACGAGCAGTATGAAAGGCTGTCTGGAGGTCGGTGGAGGGTTTCGGGGTTTGAGAAATGCTGAAAAAAAGGATAAGGCCGCTGAGAATTCAGTTGAACAAAGGGGAGGGATGTGCGGCAGTGGTCCGGTGGTAGTCGTTCCGACGAGGAGGAGCGAAGGGGAGGTCCATGCCGGAGGGGGTCGCGCCGGATTAGGCTATGCCGGGGGAGGTCACACCACTGGAGGCTGCTCTGCTAGAGGCTGCGCCACTGGAGGCTATGTCGGAGGAGGCCACGCCGAAGGGGGAGATGCGCTGGTCCGCCGCGACGCTGGAGGGAAGTGAGGGGAGGGGCGAGCAGCGATGAGGTTTGCCAGATAAGGGACCAAGCGGGGGGGGTCAGCTAGGGTTTAGGAGGGGAGAGTGTTGTACGAACCAGGGGAGGGGGAAATCGTACAGAGAGAGGGGAGCTCAGAGGGGAAAAATGAATGTGAAAAAAATGAAATAAAATAAAAAGAAAATAAAAAATAGAAATAGAATAGAAGAAATTGAAAACAAAATAAAACCCAAAAAAAGAAACATAGGCCATAAAAAACATAATAAGTTAATAATTCTATAAATATAAATTAGTTCAACATCCATGACCAAATTAAAGTATCAATTAAAATAATAACAATCCCAACATTATTATTATTATTATTATTATTATTATTATTAAGAAAACATTTAAATAATCTTATTTTATTTGTCCATTATTTTATTTTATGAACACTTCAATGTTTACCCTGCTACTTAATTAATTAACCACGTACCGGGCATGGCGCACGAACAACTGATGAAGCCACGCGGCTTCGCCCGTTCCTCGCCCGCGCGCTAGACACTACCAAGACAAAACACTCATGTACCATCAAAATGCAAAAACTCACGTCGGGTCTGGCAAAGTGCACCGTCGGGCGCAAGGTCACGCACCCAAATAATAACACGTTTAATAATAAAACATCATCCAAAATACGATTTGGCGTTATGCAATGTTGCGCGTATGGACGCACACCTGTATAAGATCCCAAACCCCTTTTAAACTAGAACCAATTAAAACCACAACTCAAAAGAAAGACCAGAAATAATTAAATTAAAATAAAGCGTGGTCAGGGTGTGACAATTCTCCCCACCATAACACTTTCTGCCCCCAGAAAGTCCCAAAATTCCAGATCAACCAAGGGTTCCAAGTGAGACTGTGAAGATGCTAAAAACAAAAACTCAATCGCCCAAAGACCGAGAATTTAAAATGTCGATGACCTGAAACATCAATGATCTCAAAACCAGAATCACCAAGAAAAATGGCCAACAACAAGGAATTCACCTTGAAACACAACCACAACATGGAACACACCAACCCCTAACGTAGGGATCATCAGGACCACTCGAGATCTCCAAGAACGCTCGTCAAGCGACCCACTACTTAAGTTATCCAACTAACATGGTCGAGGTTGGGCGGAGTAGAAGCAAGGGGTTGCTCCGCTAAGCACACTTTGAAAACAGAGCCTTCCACAAGCCTGTATTATGGTGGTCTCCCCACCATATTAGGGTTCTCGGCAAACATTTGTTCTCCAAACCAAAACGACTCCCAAACCCAGACAACTCTAACACTAGCTTGACCCTCAGAGTTCCCTATGTTGAACTAACACAAGACGGGACATCGGCGAGACCCGCACAGGGTCTGACCACCATTTTAAAATTTCCTCATACCACGAAACTCGCACGGGAATTCCTAGTTTACTTTAAGCAATACCGATTGAACCCTTTATCGTGAACCCGCCACATGGGCCGACCCGCACTGATCATTCCTATAGTGGACAAAACTCGGCCATGTTAGATAGCTTTGATATCAGAAACCCCTAACCAGGAGATGAACCAGACAGGCACACAATGTTTCCACAAGACATGAGTATCTCCAACCACAAGAATGTTCACGAAGCACACCCACTATATTTACAAGAATATGGGTTTTTATGAACCTCTTTAAGGCCCATGAGGAACTCCCATAAAATAATACCATGACAAGTAGACAAGGGCTCCATTCCCCTCACAACAAGAATGACGCCTTCGGAGAGGGTACCACAATAGGGAAATATAAGTTGTCCCCATCCCGACATTGCGGACTAAAGTCAGACCAAGCCCGTCCCACGTTTGACGAGTTCTGACTGCGCGCAAGCTTCACCCCGAGACCTATGGCTGAGGCACTGATGTCTGAAGTATCTCCAGCCTCGCAGTCACAAGCTGACCACTTCTAACTGGAACTTCCTCTGCGGGAAAAGTAGCCTGCATACTTCTCCTCGTGTCTCGCAGGGCCACTCTATTAACATACAAACTTATAATTGCAGCGAACGACCTAGAGTGTCTAACTGACCACACTAGAGATAGGGGACTGAGCGGTCTGTCAAACGTACAACACAAACTGAAGAGAGGGGCACTCCAAGAACAAGTCCCTTTGATTCACACTCTTCATCGAATGAGGAACATTCATTTACCACAGTATAAATAGGACCAACAACTATTCCGAGCTTTAAACTGATTGTTACACACACCCTCTGTGAAACAAGAAACTAGCTCATCAGAAAGGTCAACATACCTCCTTCACACTTTGTTGACTAGTCAAACACCTATGAGATCCACCACTTTCCTTCGCCTTCACTTAGGTACAACCGCGGAATGATACTAGTCTTGAGGGTTGCTCACGGCGTCGCTATTCGCAACAAAAACGGAACTATCACAGTTTTCCGGTTTAGTCTCGCTCCTCCAAACATACTCGAGACAACTTACGCATACACAACATCTAAAGTTCCTACAAAACCAGAGACACTTCCAACTTTCCCAAAACACTCAACGAAATCCAACTGACATCGACGTCTATGAACAGTCGACACCACCAAGCATAACCTAACTCTGCCACTCCACTGAGAGTCTGGGTCAGGCCAAGAACTGAGAGAGACCTGCTGGAACCCATGGAACATTTCTAGGGGCACATCCCAAACAAGAAACACAAAACAGCCTTCCAAAAATCCAAACACATCACAAAACAAACACCAACATTCCAGAAACAAATCCAATAATTCCAATTTAAAACATCAATTCATTTTCAAAGAAAACACTCACTTGAAAACCCAAGCCCTGCACAATAAGCCCAAAAGCTATTTTAAAAATCTATCTTTACTCTAAATTCAATGTCATTTTTTTCCATTTCCAAAACCATTTGAGCACGAAAACCCATTCAAGAAAAAGGACCACTTTCTAGGAAACAAGAAGCAGCCTTAGAGATCAATCAACCACCAATGATATTCCATGGTGCCTCGCAAGTAGGCATTTTCATTCCACTCAGGCACCCATCCACACGATCCACCAACTATCCATTAATCAAGTCCACATGAACATGCGAGCACCCATTGGAATACAATTAAAAAGAAACAAGGATTCTCCACTTTCTAAACAAAACATTCTCAATATCAAAAAATACCCTTTTCTTTTCAAACCCATTTCAAAAATTCAAGGAAAATTTCAAGAATGCTTTATATTTCTAAAACAGCCCATTTCAATTTCAGATGACCCAAAACATCCCTTTAGAAATTCATCTTGGACAAATCAACGCCAAATTCCAAAAACACGGTCCAAGAGAAACGCACCCCAAAATGAAATAAGAGCAGTAGCAAAGTCCGCTTCCCTTTTTAAAGGAAAACAATTTCACGCCAATTCCCAAATCTGAAGCAAGACATCACAAGCATTAAAGCACCTGGGTGAAGGACTAGTGGTCATGTCTAACCCGGCTACATAGTTTAGCAGATCATGCCCTAGGCAAGCACCAACCACTAAGAGTGTCGAACCGTACTCTCGGGCATCACATGGGTCTCTACTCCATGTGATACCACGTGCAGTACCGGTTTACTCCTATTGTCATCCCCCATCCACAAAGACCAAATCTTAAACTTGGATCCCGAACTACCCCTGGTTACTTGAGGATCGGAACAAGAAAGAGTTCACGATGCTCTTCCCGCACCTACCAATCGAGTACCGACAATCCTATCTCTGATCTACTTGACATCCCGAATAACAAGAACAAAAAGAAACCTCCCTCTGATACCATTTTGTCACGAACCAGGCCGGTGTGTCATCCGACCCGGCACCCGACCCGGTCTTTGACATGGCCCGAAGGGCGTTCCCGATCCCCACGGGCTGGAAACTAGTGTCGGGCATCAAAAAAACCAGTTGGGAATGATTTTAGCCCATGACAAGGATGAATAAACATAAACTAAACAAGCAGATAAATAAAAGGAAAAAGTACTAAACAACGTGGCAATAGAAAAAGGAATAAACAAAACGTGACATACCTCAGGTGACCCCATGGATCACCACGGTACATCAACTACACTCGCTCCCAAGAGAGATCCAAGACTAAAACCTGCAACTGAAAAGTAAAGTAGGCATGAGCATCAAGATACTCAGTAGGAAATCCAAAATGTAACCACGTCCTATGCCCGTTCCCTAAGTAAGAAATCCAATCATGCTAGTTTGAAAAATAAGGTATAAGAAAATAATGTTTTCCTTCTTTCCAAATCCAAGTAACGAGTTTTCATTTTCAAGTAAAGATTTTCACTCCCACTACATTTTCAAAATAGGTTCCAAGCATGCATTAACGTTTCAAATGAAAAGAAACCAATTTGGATTAAAATATGGTTTTCACAAAAAGAGACGTCAAGTATGAAACAACTGAAAAGAAAGTTACACCGCTAGTAGAATGTCACAAATGAGCACCATGGGAAATCCCTATAGGTAGCTAGAACAAGTGGGAAACTAGAGACCTCGTACCTCAGTGAAACGTGGCTCAGAAGACCACGACCCTCAGAAAACGTGGCTTATAAGACCACGACCCTCAGAAAACGCGGCTTAGAAGACCACGACCCTCAGAAATTCATATGTTTAGTTAGTGTTGGTGCGTCAATCCAGCTAGACAAACTGGGATGGACCCATGCCATGTCATCTAGCATACTAGTCCTGGTCACCCACCCAGATACCCGGGTTTACCATTGTGCTCTATTCCAAAAAGGTGGTGAGCTTTTATCAAATGAATAGAAATGAACATCACACTTTCTTTATCCTAAAAACTCGCTAAACCACTCACCACCGTTCTCCCTCCTTAAGCGCATTCCCCTCTTTCACATCACATAAAGCATAAGCCCCAACATTAGACACATATTCTTACACTCAACATACAAGTCATTTTCTAAAACCAAGGGGTTTTCCTTAGGAGGGGTTTTTCCAATTTTACAAACCATTTAAAAAGGTCCAAACAAGATTTGTAGTTTCACAAATAATAGTTTTCATTTTTGAACATACAATCATCTAAACTCCTTGCAAAACCTTTTAAAAAAATCCCAATTTAACAATCTACATGTTACATATATATATATAAAAAACAACAAGCTTGAACTCTTTCTTAAAATGATGCAATTAATTTATGAAAGTATAAATGGAATTTATAATACATTACTTTTTTTTCAAAACAAATGCATAACCATTATTAGCGAATGCACCCAGGTTTCATAACATGTAAATATAACATATATATACATATAACATATTTTCAAATAAATCAAGCAATTATGAAGTTCAAACTAAAGGCATAGGCATAGGAAACCTACCTCAAAACACGTAGCTTTTGACAAGGGTTACCCGAGACCGCTTCACCGCCATACATATACATTTTCATGCATATTCATATACACAGGTCCTTACTGCCGATGACTCGAACCCCCGAGGAAGGGACCACTCACTATACATAAAATTTAACAAAGGAATTAAACAATTAAACAATTTATAAATCATTTGAAATATCACATTAAAGGTTTATACCAACAACGCACTCAAACATCCTTCCTAATACCAATCGCACCATGACACAACACCAAAAACATGATAAAACATACTTTTCAGCACTTGCGCGACATCATAAACCCACAACAAAGTTTATAAAACACTACGAAAAGCTCATCACGGGTTTTCACAAAATCAGAACATTCATATTAAATGAACACACTATGAAACACATCTAAATCATATTAAACCTTAAGTGAAACTATATTCGCACCAAGAAAGATAATCAATTAGTACACTAAATTAATTAAATAAGAAAAATTAATTTTTCAAGCAACACATATATTCGAAAACATACCTTCGGTATCGAAACTTCGCAAATGCCATACGCAAACTCCACCGCATGACAACCACACCACAAACAATGCAATTAATCATTAAAAACAAGCAATCGGATCAGTGACATAATAATCGGACCAAACGTGGATCCAAAATCCAAATTGCAACTCAATTAAATTGAAAGAACTAACAACCGAGGTATAGCGCACTTACTACGAGTAGTCTGAATGGCTGGCCGGAGGTCGGCGGAGGGAGTCAGGGTTTGTGAAATGCTGAAAAAAAGGAGAAGGCTACTGAGACTTCGGTTGAATAAAGGGGAGGGATGTGCTGCAGTGGTCCGGTGGTAGCCAGTCCGGTGAGGAGGAGCGAAGGGGAGGTCCACACCGGAGGGGGTCGCGCTGGAGTAGGCTGCGCCGGGGGAGGTCGCGTCATTGGAGGTTGTGCCGCTGGAGGCTTCCCCACTGGAGGCTATGCCGGAGGAGGCCACGCCGGAGGGGGAGATACGCTTATCCGCCGTGACGCCGGAGGGAAGTGAGGGGAGGGGTGAGCAGTGATGAGGTTTTCCGGAGAAGGGACTGAGAAGGGGGGTCGGGTAGGGTTTAGGAGGGGAGAGTGTTGCGCGAACCAGGGGTGGGGGAAATCACGCGGAGAGAGGGGAGCTCAAAGAAGGGGAAAAATGAATGTGAAAAAAAATGAAATAAAATAAAAAGAAAATGAAAAAAATAGAAATCGAATAAAAGAAATTGAAAACAAAATAAAACCCAAAAAAAGAAACATAGGACATAAAAAAATAATAAGTTAATAATTATATAAATATAAATTAGTTCAACATCCATGACCAAATTAAAGTATCAGTTGAAATAATAACAATCCCAACATTATTATTATTATTATTATTATTAAAAAACTTTTATATAATATTATTTTATTTATCCATTATTTTATTTTATAAAAACTTCAATGTTTAACCTGCTACTTAATTAATTAACCACGTACCGGGTGTAACGCCCCGACCCCAGCTACCCAGAGTCGGTGCATTACTTCGTAACATTGGCATGATCACAAAAGATCAAGTCTCGAAAGACTGATTAGTTTAGTAGCCTTGGAAACACTAGATACATTCGTAAATGTTACATTACATCATAAAGTGAAAAACTACAATAACAAAGTCTCCATAGTCCACATTCATATCCTCTTCTGACTATCCCTGCAGGTCATTCATAAAATACTTCTTCACATCCTGGAAAATATTAAAACATTGAAAGGGGTGAGCTCAGATGCTCAGTAAGGATAACAATATTGCGGAAGCTTTCATAAATAAACATAAACATTTAAGGCAATGTATAACTAAAACAAAATCCTTTTAAACTTGAACATCAACATAATATGGAAAATGTAAAATGAGATAATGCCATTTACTTCTTCACATGGATATCTTACTGGTCGAATAATCACATGCAATATCAATAACCACTTTCTTAATGATGGAATGCATAATTCCAGACTATCATAACCACGTAGTCAAGGCCTCGTGCCAAGACCACAAATAAGATTTTTTCAAGGCCTTGTGCCAAGACACTAGTTTGTCTCATGAGACCTACCGATGCATCGAGGAGCTATCGCGGGCTCCACCCGTCACTTATTAAGTCCAATGCATTCCTCATATGAATAGGTTTAAACATATCATAAACCATAACATAATTGTATCACATAAAACATGCATAAAGGAAACATAACATTTCCACATTTCAATCACAAGATATCAATACAACACATTGTTATAATAAAAACTCTTTCAAAACCATTTTCAATACCAAAATAAAAGAAAGTTAAAACTTTGTATTTATTTTTCATTAAAAAAATGATGGCTTGTAGAGGAAGCCGAAACTCAAATAATGGTCACGGCGGTGGAGAAGTCGTTGTCACCGCATAAGTACGGAAATAAATACATTCCCTTTTTTTCGTTTAGTAAAACGCTTCGTATAAAAAATATTCCTTTTGAATAAACATAAAAGTCAAAGGGTTTTATACACCGTATAAAAGAAAGTTGTGTATAAAACCAAATATGCCTCAATGAAAGGGGATTGAGACGGAGTCCTTAAAAAGATCATTTTTTTAAATAAAGTACATCTATAATGTGTATTCACTATAATTACACATAAATAAAGTACAAATACAAGATACAACAAAATAATATCATGACATAATATGAAAGTATGAGATTAACCCAAAGAATAGAAATTGGGTTAAGAAGTTCCCTTACCTCGTGTCCGACTTGACTCGACCGCTCTTTAACCTCCTGAATAATAAACTAGAGTTAATATCTACCTTCTTAAGAACCTTTTTCTAGTTCATTATTACTTTTATATCACTTATTATCATGTCATGAACATTATGTAATTATTTAAGTTAATAACGGTCGTTTTGCCGATTTTTGGTACTTGAGTCAACAATAAACTTCTTATAATTACTAGTTGTTTATGTGGTATAATATCCATTATCTATAGAATTATATTCATGATTTAGATGTCATATATATCATATATATCCAGTATATACATTCATTCATAATATTACGTAACATTTAGAGGTAAGAAATGAAATGCACCGTTCATGGAGACGGTAAGCCGTACGTACTCATGAATGCTACTTTCATTTCTATTTCATATTTAATGGAATTAAATATTAATTATATTAAGGTATAATATAGTTCCAGTATAATATCATATATAATATCATTTACGCCATCCTTTATACATCCCACATATGGCATTAACGATTCACATCACTTGAGGGGGCGGTAGTCTGCACTTCCTAAAATGAAATTATCGCGTTTACCCATAATAGAAATCAAAAAGGTATGCCATAAATGAAAAATACAGAATATTAATTAAAACATAAACATATTATATATCATATATAAATATATTGACATCTTAATGGCCACATTTGAAGGTGTTATATGAGTGTTGAACAATCATCGTTTCGTGAGGCAGAAATTCGCCATCCACAGAAACCATATGTTCTTTAACCATTAGATGTAGGTCTCTGAAAGTGTAGCTCGAATACTTCTTATAACAAAATCCTAGTATATTAAGGATACTTTTGTTGTTACAAAAGAAATGAATAAAATGAGTTTATGGGGTTGGAGAAGCTAAATAAAACAAAACAACATTAGAGAAGACATTACCTAAAAATCGGGTAACTCTTTTTGATTTGAGACAAAGGCTTCCTTGGGAAGAATTCTGCCCAAAGTGAGGCTTCCAGGAGTAAGGGAGGGAAGTTGGAAGAGTATTTGGGTAGAGTTTGTCCGAGACAAATGGCTTGAAAGTGTGAATGAGGTGGTAGAGGTGGGGGCCTTTTATAAGAGGAGAGGAGGGGCACTCTTGGAAAGTAAGCAAATTTTACATTATTATATAATGCTTTTCGGATTCTAAAGGTCCCACACTTAAATAATTCGTTGATAAGGTGATAAGGGTTCTAAATATAACCATCCAATAGGTTTTGGACATGTTTAGGTCTTAGATATTACATTATCTTTCCATTTTATTTAAATCGTTAAATAATGAGGTCATCGCTGCATCATTATGATGTCATAAATAATTTAATTTATTTAATGTCTAAAAATAAAAAAAAAATACTATGATGTAGTAAATCTTTTTATCTATCCAATGACTATTTATAGTCAAAAATATGACTTGTATAACCCCATGTAAAAATTTTTTTAGTAAAACATTTAATGTTTGTGTCATTTTTTACTTTAACATTAAATAAAAGGTATTTATGTCATTTTCCAACTAAAGTGGCTCCATGGGGTCCCCAAGTTGACCCATGGATTGTCTTGGTCGGCCATGACACATC
Organism: Viscum album; assembly: GCA_963277665.1. Taxonomy (NCBI): domain Eukaryota; kingdom Viridiplantae; phylum Streptophyta; class Magnoliopsida; order Santalales; family Viscaceae; genus Viscum; species Viscum album. The sequence continues at coordinate 21,812,680 of OY728135.1, forward strand.
CAATGATGTTAGGACATGTGTCAAGCTCATCTCATATTATTAAAACATTATTTTTACCTTAAACTACACTAATTACCTCTAATCGCGATTAAGAACTTAAAAGTTACTATTCACCAAAAATTATTTTAATCTCATTGAACCACATTTTACTTCTTAATGACAACCATGTATGTCGGATTTTTGAAAATCAAAACACAGAAGTGGTAATATTTCATTTAAACGAAAAATCAGTTATCTAACTACCACTTAGTGGTTTCACTATTCATCAAAAATTGAAGTTTTTCAGAACAGTGCCAAAATTTCACCCTAAGCTATAATTGATATTCCGAATTCAAAAATGATTTATATTTTACAAAATTCCAAACATATAAGTTTCATTAATTAATTTTATAATTAATTCCCGCCGACACAAAAAATAGCGTGTTTTTAAGAAACAATATATATCAAAAGATTAACAATTGTTTATGTCCAATTTCAAAGTGAAATTAATTCTAATGAACACCATTGGATAAAATGGTAAAAATATATTCTAATTATAATTTAAAACCACCAAATAGTATAATTTATCACTATAAATTATTTTGATTAAAAAAGTTGTTTTTATGTTTTTTTCACTATTCATAAAAAAATTGAAAGTTCTCAGAAAATTACAAAAAACTCAACTTAGGATAATTTCGATATTCCGAATAAAAAATGAAGTCCATTTTGAAATATAAAATTTATATAAATTCAAAAAGTGGGTATTACTATTCATAATGGCTACTTTGATTAGTAGCGGTGTTTTAGAACTCGAAGTTGCGTACAATGCAAGCTATTGCATTATTGAATGAGAAGCGTATCGTGGAAGCTCGGGGTGTTACATTCTACCCTCCTTCAATAAATTTCATCCTCGCAATTTGAAATTTTTATTGGAATATAAAAGGTTGAAAATAGAAAATACCTTTGTGGAAAACCCACATCGGAAATAAGGTTAATAGAATTTAGTCTTAATAAGAGGGAAATGGAAATAAGAAAGTCACCACCAAATTATGATCTCGATAAGGACAACATTGGTGGCAATTAGAGACATATAATTGGAGAAAAAACGTAAATATTTGTAGGGAGTGATTGAGGTCATCAATTACAATCAACTGTCAAATTGAGGGCCTCAAAGCCTTCAATCTATGTTGATTTAAAATATCATCAGTTCAACAGGACATAAGGTATTAGGATAACACATTTTTTTGTTTTAATATCCCTCTACTAAAGTTTAAGAATTAATTTATTCATTGAATAAGAGATAGGTATATATATATTTATGCTTGACAATTAGAGTTTCAACCTTCAACTCATCTTTCACTCAAAAAGATATTAGAACTCAAAAATATTATACTTATCCTAATTGTATAAGGTTCCAATGTTAACACATACCATTTAGATTAGTAAAATTATTTTGTAATAACCAGGGACTTCCTGTAGGCTAGTGGTAGGAAATAAAGGCCTGTCTCACTATGGTTGTGGGTTCGATTCCTGCACCTTTGTCCGACACGATGGTTTATGCCCCACCATGCAGGTTTTCCTTTTCATAAAACTATAGTATTATATTATTCCAAAAATAATATTCAGAAATGTTTTAACCTTAAACAATACTATCCAAAGATCAACTTAATCCATTCCAACCTTTATAGTTATCCAAAATACCTCCGTCCAGACTTTCTCTAAAAGGTCTCTAAATTCCAAAATCAATTGTAACCTCAGATTCCCCAAAAAAATTAAAGTTTTTCTTATTGTCACATACTAAAAATATAATTACCTTCATCATATTAAAACCTTACTGAAATCAACAAGTACTGCAGTACAATCCTTATATATATATCACATTATTCTAATAACCAGAATATAATCCATGAGTCCAAAATCACCAATACATTAGTTATTCTGCTTCAACTGTAGTAACAGCATAAGATTGTCCTTGATCCTTTGGCCTTTTATGAGGTATGTTTACCTGACGCTTAGGACATTCGTTTTCATAATGCCCCATTTCCCTACAATTGTAGCATTCAACATTGATAGCCTCTTTCTTTCCCTTGCAATCACGTGCCTGGTGACCTTTTTTCCACATTTATAACATACTTCCATTCCTTTTAGGCAATTACCAGGGTGATTCTTCCCACAATTATCACATAATGGAAAATCCTTCTTTCCATTTTTCCCTTTATCTGTCTCTTGTTCCACCGTTCTCTTCTTCTCTTTCTTTACTTTGTTGTCATAAGACTTAGAGAATTCATTTTCTGTCTTGATAGCACATGAGACAATATCTTCGTATGTTGAGAAAGATTGTGATACTAAATCTATATGGGGAAATGGTTTTAACCCATCAAAGAAACGATCAATCTTACCTCTTGGGTTAATTATATAATCTGTAGCATACCTCACCAACCTTGTAAAGTTGGCCTCATACATTGCGACATTCTCATCCTCCTTTTGTCTTAGACTCAAAAATTGCCTTTCCATATCTGCTCGATGGTCATGAGGAAAGTATTTTTTTAAGAAAAGTTCTTTGAACTCCCTCCATTCCATATTTGATACGTCATCATCTTCCTTTGTGTTTTGAATCAGTGACCACCACTGATCGGCATCTCCAGTGAGGCGGTAGACTGCCATGACAACCTTATCCCTTTCACTACTCCCCAAGGCATGGAATATTTTCTCTAAGGTGTTTATCCATTGCTCAGCTACTAATGGATTTGTACCCCCATTAAATGTTGGTGGTTGTTGCCTCATGAAGCGGTCTAACATTGATCCTCCACGTTGCGGATCAGGGTGCTCCATACGAGTAAGGTTATTTTTCATAACCTGAGTGAGTTGTCCCAGTATGGTAATAAGTTGATCAGCACCAGTTGTATCTCCAGATCCACAATAATTATCTTGATCAGGAGGGCAATCCCTACACGGAGTGCGTGCATTGATACGGTTTCCATTCCTTCCACTAGACGCCATTTCTAAACAATGGCATAAACTAGATTAGTTTATGAATTAAAATACATAATTCCATATTTTTAAAACACTTTACATAAATTGAACTATTTATGGATATAATCCATAATCATAAAAAGGAATGTTTTCTTTGAGAAAGTATATACTCATAACCCTTTATAGTGGTTTGTAAAGAAAATGAGAATTATCCTAAGCATATCCCCCGGGAGTGTCGTAACCAAGAGTGCAGCAAGGACCGTTTTCGTGCACCAGTTCCCGTTCGAGTCTAGATCAAAGAGGTGTTTTCGGGTTTTACCCCTAGGTACATCTGTGCCAGAGCCGCCTCTACTTGCTCGTATCCATACAGGGATGTATTGCTCGGAAAACTCACAAAATCTCTATAATACCAAAATTCTAGGATGTTTTTCTATACCAATCCTCAAAGTCTATCTTCAGGCTATGTTCTCTAATCAGAGTTTATCTAAATCTAGATTCCAAGGTTAGTACTAAACTGCCTCTGATACCAACTGTAACGCCTCGCCCCAGCTACCTAGAGTCAGTGCATTACTTCGTAACATTGGCATGATCACAAAAGATCAAGTCTTGAAAGACCGATTAGTTTAGTAGCCTTGGAAACACTAGATACATTCGTAAACGTTACATTACATAATAAAGTGAAAAACTACAATAAAAAAGTCTCCATAGTCCACACTCATATCCTCTTCTGACTATCCCTGTAGTTCATTCATAAAATACTTCTTCACATCCTAGAAAATATTAAAACATTGAAAGGGGTGAGCTCAGATGCTCAGTAAGGATAACAATATTGCAGAAGATTTCATATATAAACATAAAAATTTAAGGCAATTTATAACTAAAACAAAAGCCTTTTAAACATGAACATCAACATAATATGGAAAAAGTAAAATGAGATAATTCCATTTACTTCTTCACATGGATATTCTACTGGTCGAATAATCACATGCAATATCAATAACCACTTTCATAATGATGGAATGCATAATGCCAGACTATCATAACCACATAGTCAAGTCCTCGTGCCAAGACCACAAATAAGATTTTGTCACGGCCTCGTGCCAAGACACTAGTTTGTCTCATGAGACCTACCGATGCATCGAGGAGCTATAGCGGGCTCCACCCGTCACTTATTAAGTCCAATGCATTCCTCATATGAATATGTTTAAACATATCATAAACCATAACATAATCGTATCACATAAAACATGCATAAAGGAAACATAACATTTCCATATTTCAATCACAAGATATCAATACAACACATTGTTATAATAAAAACGCTTTCAAAACCATTTTCAATACCAAAATAAAAGAAAGTTAAAACTTTGTATTTATTTTTCATTAAAAAAATGATGGCTTGTAGAGGAAGCCAAAACTCAAATAATGGTCACGGCGGCGGAGAATTCATTGTCGCCGCATAAGTATGGAAATAAATACATTCCCTTTTTGTCATTTAGTAAAATGCTTCGTATAAAAAAGATTCCTTTTGAATAAACGTAAAAGTAAAAGGGGTTTATACACCGTATAAAAGAAAGTTGTGTATAAAACCAAATATGCCTTAATGAAAGGGGATTGAGACGGAGTCCTTAAAAAGATCATTTTTTTAAATAAAGTACATCTATAATGTGTATTAACTATAATTACACATAAATAAAGTTCAAATACAAGATAGGACATAATAATATCATGACATGATTTGAAATTAGGAGATTAACCCAAAGAATAGAAATTGGGTTAAGAAGTTTCCTTACCTCGTGTCCGACTGGACTCGACCGCTCTTTAACCTCCTGAATAATAAACTAGAGTTAATATCTACCTTCTTAAGAACCTTTTTCTAGTTCATTATTACTTTTATATCACTTATTACCATGTCATGAACATTATGTAATTATTTAAGTTAATAACGGTCGTTTTGCCGATTTTTGGTACTTGAGTCAACAATAAACTTCTTATAATTACAAGTTGTTTATGTGGTAGAATATCCATTATCTATAGAATTATATTCATGATTTAGATGTCATATATATCATATATATCCAGTATATACATCCATTTATAATATTACGTAACATTTAGAGGTAAGAAATGAAATGAACCATTCATGGAGACGGTAAGCAGTACGTACGCATGAACGCTACTTTCATTTCTATTTCATATTTAATGGAATTAAATATTAATTATATTAAGTTATAATATAGTTCCAGTATAATATCATATATAATATCATTTAATCCATCCTTTATACATCCCACATATGGCATTAACGATTCACATCACTTGAGGGGGCGGTAGTATGCACTTCCTAAAATCAAATTATCGCGTTTACCCATAATGGAAATCATAAAGTTATGCCATAAATAAAAAATACAGAAGATTAAGTAAAACATAAACATATTATATATCATATATAAATATAGTGACATCTTAATGGCCACCTTTGAAGGTGTTATATGAGTGTTGAACAATCATCGTTTCGTGAGGCAGAAATTCACCATCCACAGAAACCATATGTTCTTTAACCATTAGATGTAGGTGTGTGTAAGTGTAGATAGAATCCTTCTTATAACAACATCCTAGTATATTGAGGATAATGGTGTTGTTACAAAAGAAATGAATAAAAAGAGTTTATGGGGTTTCAGAATCTAAATAAAACAAAACAACATTAGAGAGGACATTACCTAAAAATCGGGTAACTCTTTTTGATTTGAGACAAACGCTTCCTTGGGAAGAATTCTGTAAAGACCCGTAAATTTCAAGGAAATTATTTTCTTAATTTTCTTGGGAATTTTACAAGAGCGCAGTTTCTGACGGCACCTGATTCCGAGGCCCGGTGTGCCCGGAATCATTTTCCGAAGTTTGGGTTGGGTACGTTCAGTGAACGGACGAGCGGGTTTTTCTAACTTTTGAACTGGTTCCCGAAATCGAATTATGAGGGCACCAATGAAATCGCAGCGCCGGTATTCGCTTAGAAACGCCTCTTCCGGAGTTGCGTTTTCTCGGGTGTGGTTTTTAATTTTTGGGCTTAAAGTTAAGAAATAAAATAATTTTTCGACAACTTTATTTTATTTCACTTAAGCCACTTGAAAGCCACTTGAAAGCCACTTAAACTGAGTTAAAATGGATAGGATGCTATCCAGAAATATCCTACCCCCTTGGTAGGATATTTGTGAGGTGGGGCCCGCACGAGCCCCGCCGTTTCTTGCCACTAAGTAACGCACCCGCGAAAACTCGTCATTATGAATGTCAACTGACACGTTTTCTTAATTTCTTAACAGACCATTTAATTGGGAAGTTTATTTCGTAAATTGAATGAGTTGTTTCTTTCGTTGAATTAATTCAATGAATTGATGGGTCATTTATTACTCGTTTTCGTTTGTTGGCATAATAATAAAATAAGACCAACCTCTCTTTTTTGGAGGATTACTTGTTTAGACAGAATCCTTGTATCTTCTTTCTCCTTCACGAAGAACGCGAAGAACACGAAGAATGTGAAGAACGCCGTCATCCGTGGAAATCGACGACGCCCAAATCCGAGACGTTCTTCCCCGCCCCGATCTCCGATCACCAACCGTTTGAGGTGAGTGATTTCGGGTTTCTTCTAAAAGCTCTTTTGGGTTTAAAACGAAACACAGATTTAATTATTTATAATTTAAATCTGTTGTTCTTGGTCCATTGAGTTCGCCGACTCAACACCGGATTCCGCGACGACGCGACGCCTTCCCGTGATGACGCGACGATCCCCCTCTTCCGCGACGAGCAATTTTGTGAAGAACGCTCACGCGCGATGACTACGAAGTATGGATTTTATTTTTTTTGGAATTACCCCCTTTTTATTATTCCTGTAAATGTTTCTTTAAAAAGTTAAAGAACCAGATTTGTGAACAATTTTAAACTTATTAAAATTTTTGTTTCCTGTGTGGAATAAAAATTCTCCCGTTGTTTATATCTAACGCGGAGGGTGCGGGCCAAACGAAAACGGCCCGACAACCCTTAGTCGTTCTTCGTTCTTGTGCGGATTTGACGGGTGACGACGGAACGTGCCGCAACGGAGGTTTAATGATTCCTTAGTGAAGAACGAGTCCCGGGAGGAGCAACGGCACAGACGGGAAGAAAATCGGGCCACCGGAGCGACTCCGGCGGCCCGCGGAAGCCGCCAGCGGCGCGGCGGCGCCGGCAGCCGGGAGCCGCGACGCCACCGGCGCGCCGCCGGACAAGCCCGCCACGACCGAAGCCACGGCGGCGGCACTCGCGGACCCGCAGCCACGTGGGTCCGACGCACGAGGGATGTGGCTGAAGCCGCGTCCGTGTGTCCGAGCGGCACACCGCGGGTGCCGCGGGGTTGTCACGCGGGAGCGGCAGCTTCCCCCCCCCCCCCCCCCCCCGCGTCGCTCGGCTTTCCAGGAAGACACCCCGCGGGTGTCGCGGGGGTGTCACGCGGGGGTGGCGGCTCCCCCCCTGCGCCGCTCGGCCGAGCCGAGCAGGGCCGGGCCGCGCCCTGGCCGGGCCGGACCGGGTCGGACCGGGTTGAACCGGTTCGGACCGGGTGGACCCGGTTCGGCCGACCCAGGGGGGGTCGGGCCGGGTCGGCCCGGGCCCGGACCCCCCGTCTTCGGACGGTTTTCGTTCAAATAGTCGTATCTTGACTTACGGGCCTCCAAACGACTCGCCGTCAGCGGCAACGCGATCCTTGGATCGAGACGGTCGTTTCGGTATATCGCACTCAAAGTTTAAAAATACTTTGAGTTCGGCCGGGTGGTTCGTACACGAAACCAACCGGGCCCACGGAGCGGAAACGCTCATATCTTGAGCTACGGATGTCCGATTGACGTGCCGTCAGCTTTGTTGAATTCCTCTAAGTGAGACGGATCTTTTGTCGCACTCCGCCCAAGGTTTGGACGCAGGTGGAGTACGGTCGGGTTGGTTTTGCCTTAAATACCAACCGGGCCCCTGGGACGAAAAAGCCAATAACTCTCAGACCGGGCGGCCAATTGACGCGCCGTCTGCGACGTTGAGTTCCTGTTGACGATACGGAACTTTTGGATACATCAACTTCGGACATTGTGTCAGTTGATGTATCAGCCTCTCGGCTCGTGGAGCGGACCCTCCCGAATGAGTTTGTTGTGTGCGGGAACCCTAGTGCTGGCTGCGACTGCTTCTTCGACAACGATGAATGTGCAGAGATCATCTATGGACTCCGACGACGACCGTGCAGAGATCCTTTGTGGACTACGGCGACGACTGTGCAGAGATCCTCAGTGGACTGTGACGACTACTGCACTCAGTGATCTTGCGTGGATCAGTGCTACAGGTCCTGTGTGGGCCCGATCCTATGTGGGCCCGATCCTGTGTGAGTCCGATCCTGTGTGGGTCAGCGCTCAGGGGTTCTGTGTGAGCCAGCGCCTACAGGTCCTGTGTGGTTCATTGCGGGGGTTAGTTACCTATCGATCCTTCGTGGGTCCGATGACTTAGATGGATCAGTGATCATCTTTATTGTCATCCGAAGAAGTATACCTGTGTGAGCTGAATCTTCTGTTACTCTCCTTTGTGGATTGTGTTGAGCTATCCTGTGTGGATTTACTGTTTACTCTCCTTTGTGGATTGTGTTGAGCTATCCTGTGTGGATTTACTGTTTACTCTCATTTGTGGATTGTGTTGTGCTATCCTGTGTGGGTATACGTTTTGCTTTCCTGTGTGGACTGGGTTGTGCTTGGGCTCAGACGTTGGAGCCGAACGGGAATTGATGACTTAGGTATATGTATGGGCATATACCTAAGCCGTGTCAGATGTTACTTTGTGATTGTATCTTTCCTTTGTGGATTATCCTTTGTGGATTTCGGGAGACCTTCGGGGGTCTCCGGGTCCATACTGAGTACCTTATACTCACCCCTGCACGGGCTTTGCCCGCACTACGTTGTGTTGGTTGCAGACGACGGACAGCGCTGATCGTGGTGGAGGCGTGTGGAGCAGGACGGTACCTAGAGGCAGACCACTGGGCGGGACGTACTTGGAGCGGTCAGGTGGACCCGAGGAGCAGTGGAGGCTACCTGTACCCACCCTTCAGGTGGAACTTCCAGAGGACAACTCGACGCTGCGGCTTTTACCTTTCAGTTGCTATTTTTCTTTTCAGTTGTACTTTACAGTTGAGTTTGTATTTCCGGCCCCTTTTACTTTCAGTACAGCTTGTTACAGTTTTACTTAGTGTTTACTTTTCCGCTTGCTTACTTTGTGGTGCTTGTTTACTTTTCAAAGGCAATGCCTTCCCTTTTGTTGGGATTTACGCCTTGGTGTTAGTCGCCAGCCCCTAGCCTATAGAAGGCGGGCTTGGGGTAGTCACGGCACGGGCCCTGAGGACGGGTTGTAACAAATTGGTATCAGAGCTGGTCGGTTCTACCACAGACTCTGATCTTTCTTCTATGTGAAGCAATAGTGTTTAGCGTATTGAGTATGGTTATCAGTCCAGGGAGTCCAGTGTTGGTGCGGTGGCCGACGTATCCGTACACCAGGGCCCTGACTTCTGATTTCCGACATAATGCATGAAAACATTGATTGCATGTGTGTTTCAAGTTTTCTTTGTGATTACTTCTGTCAGCTCACCAGGTATACTGTTCTGACCATGGCGCACTTGTTTCCTTTTCAGGATGGCCCGACGACAGCAGCCAGCTAGGGTTCCGAGAGTAGAGCGCGACGACAGCCCGCCGAGCGATGAGGCCTCGGTAGAGGGCCCGTTGACCGTAGAGGCACCGATGGTACCTTTACCCGCTGAGCCCCCGATGCTTCCAGCACTGGCAGCTGACGATGCACGACACCTCGAAGCTCTGCACGAGTTCCAGCGCCAGCGACCACCCAGGTTTCGTGGGTAGGCGGACCCCCAGGCAGCCGAGGACTAGCTGGAGGCAGTCGTCCGAGTTTTCAGGCTAGTGAGGACACCAGCAGACCACATGGTGATCCTCGCGGTGAGCCTTCTGCACGCAGCAGCAGGGCGATGGTGGAGTTTGATGCTCTAGGTACACGATGAGGCCTCCCTCATCTGGACGGACTTCGAGAGCCTCTTCTACTCAGAGTTCGTCCCGGCCACCCTCCGTGCGGTGTGAATTCAGGAGCTTCTTCAGCTGCGGCAGGGCAGCTTGACGGTCGCCCAGTACGCGACGAGGTTCACCGACCTTTCTCGCTACTCGACAGACATGGTACGGGACCCCTTCTTCCGGGCCCGGACCATCGAGCAGGGTTTGAGACACAATATGAGGGCATCGCTGATCTCCCTCAGCATCCCGACCCAGGAAGGAGTGCTGGAGCGAGCCCTTCTGATCGAGAGCTTCCTGGCTGAGTCCACAGCGAGACCTACCATAGGGCGGCAGGTGGTGGAGTCTTCGGCAGTAGGTAGCTGACGGATGACTTAGGGTTCCAGGCAGACCAGACCTTCCGGCAGATGACCTCAAGACACTGGCTCAGCATTGCGGGGCACACAGCGCGGAGCCAGCCTTCCGAGAGGCAGGCAGTGCTACTCATGCGGCGGGCAGGGTCACATGGCCCGTGACTTCCCGACCCGTCGTACCGAGTAGCAGCAGACGGTGGAGGGGCCACCCAGGCAGAGGTAGAGGGTCGACCGTGGCGGTCCGCAGGGAGGAGTCGGACGAGGAAGAGGAGATGGCCAAGCACCAGGTGGTGGGAGACGCTTTGAGTCTTTTCCGCCACCACCACCAGGAGGCCCGCCCCGACCACAGGGAGCTGGCGGGTAGAGACCGGCTCAGCTCCAGGCAGCAGAGGCCTACGACCACGGCGCACCAGAGATGATTCGAGGTACGATCTGTGTCTATTCCACCCTTGTTTTAGTTCTTATAGACATAGGAGTGAGTCACTCTTTCATAGCCACTGCCCTTGTTCAGAGCTCGAAGATTCCGACAGAGCCGTTGGCTCGATCCTTACGGCTAGAGACTCCTACGGGAGCAGACTCGATGTTTACGCACTGGTTCTGGTAGTGTGAGCTTACTATAGGAGGCGAGAGCTTCGGCTGGGATCTTCTTTTAGTGGCGTCGAGGCCTTACGACGTCATCTTGGGCATGGATTGGTTATCTATGTTCCATGCACAGATTGACTACTTTAGGCGCAAGGTGCGATGTGTACGCACCGAAGGGAGCAGGTTCACCTTCACTGGTGAGAAGGGAGCCTTCGCAGCACAGGATGGACTCACGCAGAGGAGAGGACAGCCCATCACTCATCAGTTGGCTAGCCTCATCCTTGGAGCAGTTGACATGCAGAGTCCTAGTTTTCCTGCAGTGGTGGATCAGTACGCGGACGTCTTTCCTGACGACGTTCCAGGGCTACCTCCTCGCATAGAGGTTGACTTTTATATTGATCTGTACCCCGGGACAGCCCCGATATCCACTCTAGTATATCGGATGGCCCCTGCCGAGCTTCGAGAGCTACAGGTACAGTTGGAGGACTTGCAGGGCAAGGGGTTCATCCGACCCAGTGTTTCACCCTGGGCTTCCCCGATTTTGTTCGCCAAGAAGGCGGATGGGAGCTTGCGACTGTGTGTCGACTATCGTCGCCTGAACCAGGTGACTGTGAGGAACAAGTATCCGCTACCCCGGATTGATGATCTCTTCGATCAGCTCAAGGGAGCACGGTGGTTCTAGAAGATAGACCTCAGGTCAGGTTATCATCAGCTCAGAGTTCGAGACGAGGATGTGCAGAAGACGGCCTTCAGGTGTCGGTATGTCCACTATGAGTTCTTGGTTATTCCCTTCGGTGTAACCAACGCTCCATCAGTGTTCATGAGCCTCATGAACAGGATCTTCCAGCCATACCTCGATCTATTTGTCGTAGTCATTATCGAAGACATTTTGGTGTACTCGACCACGGAGGAGGAGCACGCCTACCACTTGCGGGTTGTACTAGACACACTCCGAGAGCACCAGCTTTATGGAAAGCTCTCGAAGTGCCAGTTCTGGTTACATGAGGTCCACTTCTTGGGACACGTCATTTCTGAGGCGGGAGTTGCAGTGGATCCCGCGAAGATAGAGGCAGTGCTAGCTTGGGAGCCACCCAGGAGCGTGACAGAGGTGCGGAGTTTCTTGGGCCTAGCCGGATACTATCGGAGATTTGTGCCGGACTTCTCCAGAATTGCGGACCAACTCTCAGCATTGACGAAGAAGGGGAAACCCTTCGTGTGGTCAGACAGATGTCAGAAGAGCTTCCAGGAGCTGAGGCAGAGGTTGACCAGCGCACCTATCTTGAGGTTGCCTGAGGAGGGAGTTGGATACGTAGTCTACTGCGATGCATCAGGGACCGGACTCGGGTGTGTCCTGATGCAGGAGCGGGCCGTGATTGCCTATGGATCACGTCATTTGAGGCTGCATGAGAAGAACTATGCTACCCATGACCTGGAGTTAGCAGTAGTGGTCTTCGCTCTGAAGACATGGCAGCACTATCTGAGGGGCGAGCGCTTTACAGTCTTTTCTGACCACCAGAGTCTCAGGTACATCTTCTCTCAGAAGGACCTGAACCTGATACAGCGGCGATGGATCGAGTTCCTCCAAGACTATGACTTTGAGATAGTCTATACTCCTGGGAAGGGGAACGTGGTAGCTGATGCCCTCAGCAGCAGGACGGGCATCCAGCTACTTGAGGAGGCGACAGAGAAGCTAGCCTCTTTGCAGATATCCTTCATGGATAGAGACGGAGCATCCTTCCTTCAGTCTCTCACAATCACCCCTCCACTATTGTAGTGGGTCAGAGAGGCACAGCGTGAGGATGCTGACTGTGAGACGCGACGTGTGCAGATATCCTCGGGACAGGCACCTGATGGTTTCTCCCTTCGAGCAGAGCACGACGTCCTTTTCAGAGGACGTACCTTGGTACCAGTCGCTTTACAAGAGGAGGTGCTGAGGGAGTTTCACACTTCTCCTCTGGCGGTACATCCTGGAGTGGCGAAGATGTACCAGGATCTCAGACGACAACACTGGTGGCTGGGCATGAAGAAGGTTGTGGCAGAGTTCGTTTCACGGTGCCTCACCTGCCAGCAGGTGAAGGCAGAGCATCAGGTACCAGCAGGCTTAGTACATCCCTTGGAGGTCCCGGAGTGGAAGTGGGACGAGATATCTATGGACTTTGTGACTGGACTTCCACGCACTTCCATAGGTCACGACTCCATTTGGCTGATTGTTGACCGACTCACCAAGTCGGCACACTTTTTACCCATCTGAGAGCAGGGCTCAGTGGAGAGCTTGGGGCGTCTCTACGTTCAGGAGATTGTACGGCTTCACGGTGTGCCATAGACTATCATCTCCGATCGGGATGCTCGTTTTACTTCCCGGCTTTGGAAGGGGTTTCAGGATGCGTTCGGGACGCGGCTACGTCTGAGCACCGCCTTTCACCCTCAGATGGATGGTCAGACGGAGAGGACCATTCAGACTCTCGAGGACATGCTCCGCGCATGTGTCCTCGACTTTGGTTGCAGCTGGGAGGACCACCTACCCTTGGTGGAGTTCGCGTACAACAACAGCTACCACTCCACCATTGGGATGGCACCATACGAGGCGTTGTACGGCAGGCCTTGCAGATCTCCTTTGTGCTGGATAGACCCTGGGGAGTCAGTACTTGTGGGACCAGAGATGGTCCGGGCCATGATAGAGAAGGTCCAGTTCATCCAGGAGTGGATGAGGACAGCTCAGAGCCGGCAAAAGTCATATGCTGACAGGAGGCGGAGGACACTAGAGTTCGAGGATGGCGACCACGTCTTCTTGCGGGTCTCACCTCGACATGGTTTGCGGAGATTTGGCCGAGGCGGCAAGTTGTCTCCACGCTTCATCGGACCCTTACAGGTCCTCAGCAGGGTTGGCGAGGTGGCTTATCGCTTGGCTCTGCCACCTCAGTTGCACCGGGTGCACGACGTCTTCCACGTATCTCAGCTGAGGAGATACGTGCACGACCCGACGCACATCATTGACCATGGGGAGCTAGATGTGGATGATGGGGCGACTTTTGCAGAGGTCCTAGTGGAGATAGAGGATCGACAAGATTGGGTCCTATGTGGGCGATTGATTCCTCTTGTGCGCATCAGATGGCAGCACGGGAACCTCCAGGAGAGCACATGGGAGCGGGAGGCTCAGATGTGTGCTCAGTACCCACATTTGTTTCCCTAGTTTATGATGTATCTTTACGGGGACGTAAAGCCCTGAGGTGGGAGTAATGTAAAGACCTGTAAATTTCAAGGAAATTTTTTTCTTAATTTTCTTTGTAATCTTACAAGAGCGCAGTTTCTGACGGCACCTGATTCCGAGGTCCGGTGTGCCCGGAATCATTTTCCGAAGTTTGGCTCGGGTACGTTCAGTGAACGGACGAGCGGGTTTTTATAACTTTTGAACCGGTGCCCGGAATCGAATTATGAGGGCACCGATGAAATCACAGCGCCAGTATTTGTTTAGAAACGCCTCTTCCGAAGTTACATTTTCTCGGGTGTGGTTTTTAATTTTTGGGCTTAATGTTAAGAAATAAAATAATTTTTTGACAACTTTATTTTATTTCACTTAAGCCACTTGAAAGCCACTTAAACTGAGTTAAAACGGATAGGATGCTATCCAGAAATATCCTAACCCCTTGGTAGGATATTTGTGAGGTGGGGCCCGCACGATCCCCGCCGTTTCTTTCCGCTAAGTAACACACCCGCGAAAACCCGTCATTATGAAAGTCAAGTGACGCGTTTTCTTAATTTCTTAACAGACCATTTAATTGGGCGGTTTATTTCGTAAATTAAATGAGCTGTTTTTTCGTTGAATTAATTCAACGAATTGATGGGTCATTTCTTACCCATTTTCGTTTGTTGGCATAATAATAAAATAAGACCAACCTCTCTTTTTTGGAGGATTACTCGTTGAGACAGAATCCTTGTATCTTCTTTCTCCTTCGTGAAGAACGCGAAGAACGCCGTCATCCGCAGAAATCGACGACGCCCAAATCCGAGACGTTCTTCCCCGCCCCGATCTCCGATCACCAACCGTTTGAGGTGAGTGATTTCGGGTTTCTTCTAAAAGCTCTATTGGGTTTAAAAAGAAACACAGATTTAATTATTTATAATTTAAATCTGTTGTTCTTGGTCCGTTGAGTTCGCCGACTCAACGCCGGATTCTGCGACGACGCGACGCCTTCCCGCGACGACGCGACGATCCCCCTCTTCCGCGATGAGCAATTCGGCGAAGAACGCTCACGCGCGACGACTAAGAGGTAGGGATTTTATTTTTTTTGGAATTACCCCCTTTTTATTATTCCCGTAAATGTTTCTTTAAAAATTTAAAGAACCGGATTTGTGAACAATTTTAAACTTATTAAAATTGTTGTTTTCTGTGTGGAATAAAAATTCTCCCGTTGTTTATATCTAACGCGGAGGGTGCGGGCCAAACGAACACGGCCCGACAACCCTCCGCCGTTGTTCGTTCTTGTGCGGATTTGACGGGCAACGACGGAACGTGTCGCAACGGAGGTTTCATGATTCCACAGTGAAGAACGAGTCACAGGAGGAGCAACGGCGCAGACGGGAAGAAAATCGGGCCACCGGAGCGACTCCGATGGCCCGCGGAAGCCGCCGGTGGCGCCAGCGGCGCGCCGCCGGACAAGCCTGCCGCGGCCGAAGCCGCGGCGGCGGCACTCGCGGACCCGCGGCCGCGCTGGTCCGGCGCGCGCGGTACGCGGATGAAGCTGCGTCCGGGTGTCCGAGCGACACCCCGCGGGTGCCGCGGGGTTTCACGTGGGGGCGGCGGCTTCCCCCCCCCCCCCCCCCGCGTCGCTCGGCTTTCCAGGAAGACACCCCGCGGGTGTCGCGGGGGTGTCACGCGGGGGTGGCGGCTCCCCCCCGTGCCGCTCGGCCGAGCTGAGCCGGGATGGCCGAGCCAGGCCGGTCCGACCGGGTCGGACCGGGTGGACCCGGTTCGGCAGACCCAGGGGGGGTCGGGTCGGGTCGGCCCGGGCCCGGACCCCCCGTCTTCGGACGGTTTTCGTTCAAATGGCTGTATCTTGAGCTACGGGCCTCCAAACGACTCGTCGTCAGCGGCAACGCGATCCTTGGATCGAGACGGGCGTTTCGGTATATCGCACTCAAGGTTTCGGAATACTTTGAGTTTGTCCGGGTTGGTTCGTACACGAAACCAACCGGGCCCTCGGAGCGGAAACGCTCATATCTTGAGCTATGGACGTCCGATTGACATGCCGTCAGCTTTGTTGAATTCCACTAAGTGAGATGGATCTTTTGGCTCACTCCGCCCGAGGTTTGGACACAGGTGGAGTATGGTCGGGTTTGTTTTGCCTTAAAAACCAACCGGGCCCCTGGGACGAAAAGGCCAATAACTCTCAGACCTGGCGGCCAATTGACGCGCCGTCTGCGACGTTGAGTTCCTGTTGACGATACGGAACTTTTGGATACATCAACTTCGGACTTTGTGTCAGTTGATGTATCAGCCTCTCGGATCGTGGAGCGGACCCTCCCGAACGAGCTTGCTGTGTGCGGGAACCCTAGTGCTGGCTGCGACTGCTTCTTCGACAGCGACGACTGTGCAGAGATCCTCCGTGGACTTCGACGACGACCATGCAGAGATCCTCAGTGGACTGCGGCGACGACTGTGCAGAGATCCTCAGTGGACTGCGACGATTACTGCACTCAGCGATCCTACGTGGATCAGTGCTACAGGTCCTGTGTGGGCCCGGTCCTGTGTGGGCCCGATCTTGTGTGGGTCTGATCCTGTGTGGGTCAGCGGTCAGCGGTTCTGTTTGAGCCAGCGCCTACAGGTCCTGTGTGGGCCCAATCCTGTGTGGGTCATTGCGGGGGTAAGTTACCTATCGATCCTTCATGGGTCCGATGACTTAGATAGATCAGTGATCATCTTTATTGTCATCCGAAGAAGTATACATGTGTGAGCTGAATCTTCTGTTACTCTCCTTTGTGGATTGTGTTGAGCTATCCTGTCTGGATTTACTATTTACTCTCCTTTGTGGATTTTGTTGAGCTATCCTGTGTGGATTTACTGTTTACTCTCCTTTGTGGATTGTGTTGTGCTATCCTGTGTGGGTATACGTTTTGCTTTCCTGTGTGGACTGGGTTGTGCTTGGGCTCAGACGTTGGAGCCGAACGGGAATTGATGACTTAGGTATATGTATGGGAAATACCTAAGCCGTGTCAGATGTTACTTCGTGATTGTATCTTTCCTTTGTGGATTATCCTTTTTGGATTTCGGGAGACCTTCGGGGGTCTCGGGGTCCCTACTGAGTAGCTTATACTCACCCCTGCACGGGCTTTGCCCGCACTACGTTGTGTTGGTTGCAGATGACGGACAACGCTGATCGTGGTGGAGGCGTGCGGAGCAGGACGGTACCTGGAGGCGGACCACTGGGCAGGACGTACTTGGAGCGGTCAGGTGGACCCGAGGAGCAGTGGAGGCTACCTGTACCCACCCTTCAGGTGGAACTTCTAGAGGACGACTCAACGCTGCGGCTTTTACCTTTCAGTTGCTGTTTTTCTTTTCAGTTGTACTTTACAGTTGGGCTTGTATTTCCGGCCCCTTTTACTTTCAGCACAGCTTGTTATAGTTTTACTTAGTGTTTACTTTTACTCTTGCTTACTCTATGGTGCTTGTTTACTTTTCAGAGGCAATGCCTTCCCTTTTGTTGGGATTTACGTCTTGGTGCTAGTCGCCAGCCCCTGGCCTATGGAAGGCGGGCTTGGGATAGTCACGGCACGGGCCCCGAGGATGGGTCGTGACAAATTCTGCCCAAAGTGAGGCTTCTAGGAGCAAGGGAGGGAAGTTGGAAGAGTATTTGGGCAGATGTTGGCCGAGCCAAATGTCTTGAAAGTGTGAATGAGGTGGTAGAGGTGGGGGCCTTTTATAAGAGGAGAGGAGGGGCACTCTTGGAAAGTAAGGAAATTTTACATTATTATACAATGTTTTTCGGATTCTAAAGGTACCACACTTAAATAATTCGTGGATAAGGTGATAAGGGTTCTCAATCTACCCATCCAATAGGTTTTGGACATGTGTAGGTCTTAGATATTACATTATCTTTCCATTTTATTTAAATCGTTAAATAATGAGGTCATCGCTGCATCATCATGATGTCATAAATAATTTAATTTATTTAATGTCTAAAAATTATAAAAAAAATACTATGATGTAGGAAATCTTTTTAGATTTCCAATGACTATTTATAGTCAAAAATATGACTTGTATAACCCCATGTAAAAATTGTTTTAGTAAAACATTTCATGTTTGTGTCATTTTTTACTTTAACATTAAATAAAAGGTATTTATGTCATTTTCCAACTAAAGTGGCTCCATAGGGTCCCCAAGTTGACCCATGGATTTTCTTGGTCGTCCATGACACATCCAATGTGTTTAGGACATGTTTCAAGCTCATCTCATATTATTAAAACATTATTTTTACCTTATACTACACTAATTGCCTCTAATCGCGATTAAGAACTTAAAAGTTACTATTCACCAAAAATTATTTTAATCTCATTGAACCACATTTTACTTCTTAATTATAACCATGTATGTCGGATTTTTGAAAATAAAAACACAGAAGTGGTAATATTTCATTTAAACGAAAAATCGGTTATTTAACTACCACTTAGTGGTTTCACTATTCATCAAAAATTGAAGTTTTTCAAAACAATGCCAAAATTTCACCCTAAGATATAATTGATATTACAAATTCAAAAATGATATATATTTTACAAAATTACAAACATATAAGTTTCATTAATTAATTTTATAATTAATTCCCGCTGTCACAAAAAATAGCGTGTTTTTAATAAACAATATATATCAAAAGATTAACAATTGTTTATGTCTAATTTCAAAGTGAAATTAATTCTAATGAACACCATTAGATAAAATGGTAAAAAAATATTATAATTATACTTTAAAACCACCAAATAGTATAATTTATCACTATAAATTATTTTGATTAAAAAAGTTGTTTTTATGTATTTTTCACTATTCATAAAAAAATTGAAAGTTCTCAGAAAATTACAAAAAACTCAACTTAGGATAATTTCGATATTCTGAATAAAAAAATGAAGTCCATTTTGAAATATAAAATTTATATAATTTCAAAAAGTGGGTATTACTATTCATAACAGCTACTTTGATTAGTCGCGGTGTTTTAGAACTCGAAGTTGCGTACAATGCAAGCTATTGCATTATTGAATGAGAAGCGTATTATGGAAGCTCAGGGTGTTACACCGGGCAGGGCGCACGAACAACTGACGAAGCCACGCATCTTCGCCCATTCCTCGCCCACGCGCCAGACACTACCAAGCCAACACACTCGTGTACCATCACAACGCAAAAAACTCACGTCGGGTCTGGCAAAGTGCACGGTTGGGCGTAAGGTCGCGCACCCAGATAATAACTCATTTAATATTAAAAAATCATCCAAAATATGAGTTGGCGCTACACACGGTCGCGCGTACGGACACACACCTGTATAAGATCCCAAACCCCTTTTAAACTAGAACCAATTCAAACCGCAACTCAAAAGAAAGACCAGAAATAATTAAATTAAAATAAAGCATGGTCGGGGTGTGACATGATTATTAGAGAGTGATAATAAGCATTATCATAAGAGAGTGAATGGTCTCAAGATAAGGTGTAATCTATTTTCCATAAAAGATGATATAATACCATCGATTCATCAAAAAATAAAGGCTTCTGTAGAAAAACAAATCCCTTTAGAAAATTAAATATAAACAGCATGATAAAAATAATATCCTTGTAACTTCGTGAAAAAAAAAGAAGTTATAAATCCCTTTTCCAAATTATTTTCATTTAATTTAGAGAAATTTTTTTCTTCTGATATGATTATAAATAAAAATTTCAAAAATATTGAGAAAAATAATTTTTTTAAAATAACTCTAAAAATTTTTAAATTAAGATTTTAGGTAAAGTTATTTCATGATATAAGGTAGATCCATTAATCTGTTATACATTAGAATAAATATTTCATTCACACTTTTGGTAAAAACTACCTCATTCAAAAAATGACAAGGTTACTTTTAAAAAAAATTATAGAAAGTAAGAAATGGGTAAATATTAATTTAATAAATCTTTAGAGAATATGAAATTACATTCTTAAATTTATTTTAATGAAAAAATGGACATGGGAAAAAATAATTGGAAGAAAAATTTCAAAACAAGATTTTTTAAAAAAATTCCATTACATGTAACATAGTTGTTTATTATTGATCCAAAAAAGAATTAATGGAATAAAACCATGTAAACCCCAAACATAACCAGAGGATAATGAAATATATATTATTTAATTTTTTAGGATCATATAACTTTATAATAGGAAATATGACCAATAAAATCTCAATATAAAATGATATTACAATAGAAACCCCTTACCATGGGTATCCTCTTAGTCATACATTTTTTATACTCTGAAATAATGAATTTAAATTTATTAAATATCTTCATAAAACCCATTTTAATTTTTATTTTAATTGTTATGGTAATTTTATAATCATTTAAAATCTATTCATTTAATAGTTCTTTCTTACATTGACCACATGAATGTTATTCGGTCAATTTTATGAAAATGGTTATATAATGGAAAGAATGTTAATAAAGATATAAATATAATATTAATTCATTACATATGAATTTATACCCATCCATGAATGAAATATATGAAAAATGAATTATATCACTTCATATAGGTGGTATTCCACATGTATGCATGAGCAACATTATCATTTTTTAATGGGTGGAAGGGTACAAAGATATATGAAATATTATTTTTTAAAATCATAATTATATAATAAATATAATTTATATTCATTATATACATCCTTAAAACCATATAACTAATGTGGTGATGAGAAAAAAAATTACATAGCTATGTAGAAATGGTAGGTCGTACGTATGCACGAGCGATGTCTTCATTTTACATAGAATGGAAATGAGGTAGAAAATTGTTGTTTCATAATCATAATAGTATCTAAGTATATTTATTAAACTACATTAATTATTTTAATATTGGTAAAATATATTTTTATGAAGTATAATAAGAAATAAGACATAAAAGAATCGGAAACGTTGATTACCTGTTCTTTCTGAAGCCTCATTTGGTTTACACATTAATCATTCATAGAAAGGTATTTGGGGAATACTAGTAGTGAAATAATTAAGGGAAGGTAGATAAGATGTGTTTTAGGTAGGTATTCTCTAATATATATTGAACAATTAATGTGAATAATAGAGGACAATAGGTTCCCTTTTATAAGTGAGTGGAGGGGAAGACATGAATTTACATAAATTATTTTAATAATATAAAGCCATTTTATTATGAATATGGATCACATGTTTCATATATTATGACATGATAATGTTAAGGGATAAATAAAACCAATAAAATATGTTTAATTATGTTTTTTTAATTATCTTGAAGCCTTATCCCATTATTTTTCACTAAGTTTGCCCTTTACTATGGTGATAAATATTTTCTATTTTCACTATTCATTATAAAAAAACATTATGTTGAACATGTTAAATAATAATAATTATGATTATTCAAAATATTTAATCCATATAAAATGATTCAACTTTTATAATTGGAATTATTACAATTAATATAAGTTCTCAAAACAAAAAAAAAACAATTTTTAGATAAATGTTTTATATAGAAAAAGAAAATTTATAAAAAAAATAAAGCATACTATTTATTCAAATGGAATTAATTATATTATTTAAAATTAAATCATTCATATTTTTTATTAAACCCATACCAAAAACTAAATTTACATTTTAAATACTTCATTAAAATAAAATAATTGAAAATTGTTTTTATTCGATGAAAAAAATTACTTATATTTCGAAAAATGTGAAGCATATATTTATATGTTCAAAATTATATTTTTATAAGAATTATAAGAATTATTGATTATAATTTTTTTTTCTGAAAAAAGATTCATAATCCATCAATTAATTCTTATGTAATTATAGTGTCATAAATTTAAAAGTTTTGTAAAATCCACATTTTCATTATTCACCTAAAAATCTTTTATTTCTAAAAAATCTCAAAATTTCATTATAAGGTAATTTTGACATGATTAATTAAAAAATTAAATTATTTTATTAAAATTATATTTAAAAAATATTGTAATTTCGGTTTTGATCACCTTATTGAGTAAATTTTTTTGTATTATAATTTTGTTATTGAAAAAGAAAATATTACGTACTATAATTGAATATTAAGGAACTACATTCCACCCTCCATTAAAAAACATAATCCTTGAAATTTATTAAATTTAAACACTTGAAAATATATTAGAATTTATTCATTTTAACTTCTTAATGTTTTCATTTTTCCTCTTCTATTTTATAATTTCTCTAAATTACCATCATCGATCAAGTCATCTGATTCCACAACACCTATTTTATACTATTATGAATCTAGATGGCCTCTTTATAGTAATATAAATAATGATCCAATTATACTTACATTGAGTTGAGAAATTTTTTTGGTTGGAATGTTCTTCATTATAAAATTATATAGAACATACATGAGCTTTAGATTGGAAATGTGACATTTCCAAACAGCAATCCATAGCTCTGATTCATTCCAGAATTTTAAAAGGACAAATGTATTTAGGAAATAATTTATCTTTCTTATTGTATGTTTTAAAACCATTCCATGGATATACCTTTAATAAAACATGATCTCACACTTGAAATTTTTTATCCTTCCTTTGGTAATATCTATATCACATTTAACAATTTTAAGCACTCATAATATAGATCTAAATTGTTCTTAGTTTCTCAATTGATTCATCAACAAGTTTTGGACCTAAAATCCTCTTTGTTTTGAAGTTGGTGCCCTAAAAACCAAATTCTTTGTACTTTATGATAAACCAGTACTCATTGGATTAATACTTATAAACTCCTTATCACATCATGATTGTTATTCTTCATGACATAGTATGTGATAATTTCTGAAGAATAGTTATCGCACTAAAAGGTCATAGTGGGTCCCTGCTAGGATGAGAACCCCGAACTGCCAATACACTATTCTTGAATATCTGTTCTATTTCCATATGATATCATTTTATGGGACACAAATGATATATGATATCAGGGGTGTGGACTCATGAAACATTGGGGCACCTTATCATGGCATGCACCATTGGTAATGTCTAAGAGGATATTATGAGAACAAGACCCACCAGTTTGAAATCCACATTTATAAGTGTCATTGGATGTTCCTATCTGTGGATGTGTGTATTGGTCCATAAACATTAATATTATTATTAATGGGTATTATGACTCGCACACTTAGATGTATTGATGAAAAATATGATGAGAGATTTTTATAGTGAGGTAAGATATGTTGAGTGTTTCATGAGTAATACTACATTGATGAATAATGCGAGAAAGGATTTTTCACTTCTACGTAAGTGGATATCTTATTCCCTTTGATGGAAATGATATACCATAATTATATCCATGTCCATCATGTTATCTAGGAAAGTTCAATTCTAGGAATTAAAATAATGAGAAATCAAGCACATGGGCTGATGGATCTTGCATGCAACCCGCTTGATTGGAGATATCGAAACAGAGGGATTATATTACATGGTAAGATTTTGTGTGATTTGACATATAATTAAAAAAAATTCTTTCTCTTAGGTGCCTTAACCCATTGCTAGAAAATAATATTAGACTTTAGGTAAACACTCTGAATGCGAATGAGAAAGAGGCCTAGAGATTCACACACTAAGTGTAGCCAGTATCTCAGTTGATTAATTTATTTATTTAACAATATTAATAAATATTATTCATAGTTTTGGTTTAAAGTTTATTCAGGTATTCATGATCACATTTGTTTCATCTCTAGTTATTTAAGATAATATATTGTTGAAAAAAGATTTATTTTTCAGAAAATAATAGTGTTATATTTATTTTTAAAATAAATAGTCATTATTTAAGGCCTAGTAAATATTAAGGAGGATTAGCAGACCAAGTTATGGGTCTAGTTAGAAATAATATTAAATATTATTTTCTTAAATAATATTAAATATAACATGAAATTCAAGAACATGTCATGGATATAATAGCATTTCTATTATTATTTGATAGGGGTTTCACATGGAATAATGAATTAAGTAATGGAACCTATTCCAGTTATAAATTATTACCTGGTGAATTAAATTCCCTTTTATGTTATTATTCTCTAAATAATCAAAGGTGTCATTTCACCGTCTAACTAATCATTGTGGGAAGAACATCCTTGGAAAAAATATCACATGCCTAGAGAACTCTTCCATCTCCTAGAACACACTCAAGAATGATAGAGATCCTTCTCCATCAGATATAGGATAACTCTTTTGAAGTGATTCTGATGGCGATCAAAGGCGTACATCACAACTATAAGGATCTTCCATGCTAGCACCCGAAAACTCCTTCAGTGATATCTAGAGATACGTAGAGCACTTGTGGATCACTGTTAGAGGATTCTTATCCATGGATTCGACATTGTAAGGAAGTTGCTCCTC
Organism: Viscum album; assembly: GCA_963277665.1. Lineage (NCBI taxonomy): Eukaryota > Viridiplantae > Streptophyta > Magnoliopsida > Santalales > Viscaceae > Viscum > Viscum album. Next base: position 21,837,218 of record OY728135.1, read on the forward strand.
GAACACATGGTCGAATGCATCAACAAAGAAAGAATCACCTTAAAGGTAATTCATTAATTTAATTAAATTAATTATAAACAAAATATTTCAAACCTCTATTCTCCTTTACGGGTTCTCTCCTTTTTATTTTATCATTGATTCAATTTTGTGGATACATGCATTTATCATCATATTGATCTTGAATTAATCATTGATAATGAAAATTTTCAAAGTTGGGTACACGCCCATCCATCACTTCCGCTGCACCCGGAACCTTTTAATGGAATCATAGGGTTCATATTTTCATGTATAATTATTTAAATAATACGTTGATGATTTACTATTTAGGAATTTAGTTTTAAAATTCATGTTTCATGTTTCTTGTAATCTGAAATTCTAGATCTACTGTTCCTATTTTGTTTCGAACAGATCAAACAGAAGTGAATAATCTTTTGATTAAAATTACATTGAGGATCTCATTAAGAGGCGCCAATGATTATGTCCAGGTAACACGACAGTACATGCATTGTATTCAGAATTACATGATGTGTAATCGTCCACACACATCGTGTAATCCAGATTACACACTATATAGTTGTGTTCAACGCACCCAGAGTAATTCATAAATTACTCAACCATGTGCGTTAATAACACATGGTGTGGAAACTTCTTACACTGCGTGTTGACCAGGATAGATAGTCACATGGTCAGTTGGACTACACAATGTGTGGCCTACTAGACATGGCGTTTAGTCCCTCTATGTTATGGTCAAGTCATGTATCCCATGCACGGCATGACCGGCTGGTGACCATGTAATGTAGAGTCTACACGGCGTGGGGTCCACTGGACACACTATGTGCATTGAATATTTCCGTAGTACACCTCACACAATGGGTCCCTAGGAATTTACTTTGGATGAATGGTGAGGAGGGTACACTCTATGATGTTAGATCTACATGTCCTGTACTTTTTCCAGATTACACAAATTTAAAAAAATTATTATTATATTATGTAAACCCTTGAGACATGTACCTTCATGTGGGAGTAAAGCTGGTACACAATATGTGATAGGTGTTTGATATATATATATATATATATGTTTAATTAACATCTATGTAATGTTTAAAGACCTTCTCATGATATATGAATTTTATATCAACTATAATTCTGCATACATCCTACTTGTCACAAAGAATAAATTGTATTCAAGTATAAATACATGATGGGTTGTTTTGGATGGGTATTCACCGGGTTTCCTCCAAGGTAAAGGTTATTTACAAGGTTATAAAAGATATTCAGAATGAAATTTAGAAAAGGATTAATATAAAAATGATTGATTAATTAAAGATACTGATTAATTGATTCAGGTGTAATTTATCTTAATAAGAATGATTAAAGAATTGAATTCTAGTTTTATTAAATATGGAATTCATTGCATGTATGTGGATGATCATGAGCTAGAAAATACCTTTGTATGTGATTGGTTCCCTTTTAATTTATTTACTAAATTTAAATTGCTGGAATGTGTGCCTTCTCCTCAATAATAAGAAGGTCTTGTGTGCCCATGGATTCTTTTATGTAAACCTCATTTTCCCATACACATGCGCTTGAGTCGAAAACATATTTATTGGATGGATATGCCAATATAGTGGAGTTAATTCAAGTTAGGAGATGACTTTTAGATAAAATAAGCAATATTAAATTTCATGATCATACCCGTTATTTATTTTTGACAGTTGTATGGTTATTCATTATGGATGTTTGATGAGCTCATATAATTAATGAACTAAAAAGAATACAAGATGGAACTAAAATAAAATGGCTTATGCATAAATATTATATATACATTGATAATCACATAAGTATATACCACTTAATATTAAAAATCATGAGAAAAGATAATAAGTGTAAATTTATGCCTAAATGATAAAATCTTTCAATTAAATATTAAGTCGGTATAGCCTTACATTACTTATTTTATAACAAAACCATAGTTCAAATTGATTTATTAATTCTTGTTGGGGTGCTTTCAAAAATCGAGGAATTCTAATTTGAGGTTTTGGGTTGACTTAACTTAGTTCACATCAAGGGTTGACTGCCTTAGCATGACTTAGTGTAATTATGAGGCAAAGGTTAAGGAAATCCAAAATTAAGGATTTTAGGATTGCGGAGTCCACTCAACAGATCAAGGAGTTGTGATTTAATGCAATTGGAATTTGGAATGCCTACCTAAAACCTTTCTTGTTTCTTGGCCATCCCCAGTTAGGGTAATGTGAAGGGAAATATGGATCCTTTTTTTAGAATATCTAAAAAATGATATTCCAAATCCAATAGTGAGGACTATTGGGTTTCATGAAGATAGTGGGAGACTAATAGATATTAATTTATTTATTTTTCTATATATATCATGATAATGTAATAAAAAATATTCATATTAATTTGAATAATCATCAATCAAAATGACATCAACCGTATCATTGTGATCTATACTCGATAAAGAAATCCTTCTCACCGGCACAAATATCTGGGAGTGGAAAAGGCACCTTTGGGTTATCCTTAGCCATGAGAGGAAACTTTTATTTATGGAATATCCTTTACAGGTTTCACCTAGAAATGAGGAAAGTGATGAGGAACTCTCTATGTACGAGAAACATATAAATGATGTTAAAGATATTCAGTCTGTCCTAATATCATCCATGAATAATGATCTCTTGAAGCAATATGGGGAAATGGATCCTTATTGCCTGATGTCTCAACTTCAGGATCACTATCAAGAGATGGTAAGATATGATATTTATGAGATCTATTATGCTTTTTTCACTATTAAACATGGATAGTCTATTCCAGATGGACCACATTTAGTCAGGATCATTAGCAACATTAATCATATAGACATCTTGGGGATGAAATTCCTAGATGATTTGCATACAGATCTTATATTATCATTGCTTCCCAATACCTTCTCTTATTTGGTTGTGAATTATAATATGAGAAAATTCTTTCAGAGTTTCTCACCCTAATTATCTAATTTTATAATAGCATGAGGCCTAAAAATCCCACATTCCATGTGGTTAATAGGAAATAGAAGTACAAGGAAAATGTGGATATGATTTGTAAACAGTCCAAATCTCCCAAGCACCATCTGACCGAGAATAAGAAGACCCAGAGGAAGGGAAAGGAAAAGGAGGCAGTATTCTTTGCATGTGGAAAATCAGGCCACTAGAATAGGAACTACACCCATAGGAAAGGGTATGAAGAAGGTTTGTTTGTTATCAAGTGGGATCTTTACATTTCTACACATTTTGTATTAGACATAGCTTGTGGTTCTCACATATGTATTCAAATAGAGGATCCATGTAGATTTCAGAAAATTTCCAGAGGAGAGGTGGGTCTGTGAGCTACCAATGGTTTGAGGATGGATACTCTGGATATTTCTGACTACCACCTCACATTCAAAAACGACAATGATTTTGGTTTTACATGGTTCTTATTATGTACCTAGTGTTATCAAGAACATAATTTCTATATCGAGTTTATATACGAATGGACTTATTTTCAAGTTCATAAATAAATGTTGTTACTTTTATAAGGAAAACATTTGTTGTGGTATGACACATTTAAATAAAGGAATGTATGTATTAAATTACAAGAACCTTGTGTTTTCAATTGATAATGAACCAAGTTCAAAAGACTCATACAACACCTAGTTCTGGAATCACCGTCTTCGTCATGTAAATGATAAGAGTTTGGAAAAGCTCTATCAAGATGGTTATTTAGAGTCATCTGAGCTAAAAAAACTTGATAGAAGTCACACTTTTATACAATGGAAAATGACCAAACCACCATTTGGTGGACAGGGTGAAAGGGCCTTAGAGATTCTAGGATTGGTACACACTGATCAGTGTGGATCAAATCTATTAGAAGCTGGAGGTGGATATTATTACTCAATTAGTTTTACTGGTTACTAGTAGGTATGGTTATCTCTACTAAATGAGGTATATGTCCGAGTCCTTTCATAAATTCAAGGACTTCATGAATGATGTAAGGAATCATCTTGGTCAGAATATAAAGAAGCTTTGTTCAGATCTAGGTGGATAATTTCTTAACCAAGAGTTTATCAAACTTTTACGAGTGTCTGGGATTCTATCTCAACACACTCCACCTAACACACCACAGTGAAATAATTTTAGTGAAAGGATTAAACATACATTTTTGGACATGGTATAGTCGATGATGAGTCCTAAAGATATTCCATTATCCTTTTGGGATACGCATTCCAAACTGCGGATTACACATTAAACCAAGTACCATATAAGGTGGAAAATGGGATTACCTTCAAGATATGGAGTAGAAGGAAATCCACTTTGTCACATACACGTGTATGGGGATATGAGGCATTTGTTAAGGACTTCATTGGATAAAAACAATCACCATAGGGCACAAAGTGTATATTTATAGGGTATCCCAAGGAAACAAAGGGATACAAACTATACTACCCCTCAGACATGATAGTGATTGTTTTCAGACCGGTCATCTTTCTTGAGAGGGATAACATCAACAAAAAGGATAGTGGGAGAAAGATTTAATTTGATGAAGATAACACTAAAGAGACACTGGAGTTGGTATAAAATCAAGTTCTATAGGTCCACATGGAATTGGTAGTTCCTGAAATACAAGCACTACATAGGATTACAATAGAGGCATGGGAACCGAGGAGATATGGTTTGCTTATCAACGAGGATGGTGAATCAATTTTGTTGGACAATGATGAACCTCTCTCATTCAAGGAACAAGTAGGAAGCTAAGAAGCTGTAAGATGGATAGAAGATATGAATTCTGATATGGATTCCATGTATCAGAACCAAGTATGGGTTCTAGTCGATGCACCATTTGATGTAGTGATTTTTGGGTCTAAATGGGTATTCAAGAAGAAACTGGATATGGAAGGTCAAGTTATTACCAATAAAGCATGGCTAGTGGCTAAGGGTTTTAAACAACGTCAAAGAATTGAATACGATGCAACCTTTTCTCTAGTTTCCATGTTTAAATCCTTAGGAATCATACTTGTCATAGCATCTTTCTGTGACTATGAGATTTAAAAAAGGGATGTAAAAACTACATTTTTTAATGGGGTCCTTCAGGAAGATGTCTATATGACACAACCAGAATAGTTTGTGACACCATGTGATGCTAAAAGTATATAAAATTTATAGATATCCATTTATGGTTTAAAGAAAGCATCCATGTCCTGGAAAATTAGATTCGATGAAGCCATAAGAGAATTTGTATTAATTAATAATGAATGTCGTCCATGTGTTTACAAGTGGTTTAATGGGAATGTGGTCATTATCCTAGAAGTGTATGTTAATGACATATTTCTTATTGGAAATGACATACTAAACTTGCAGTAAGTTAAGGAATAGTTGAACATGTGCTTCCCCATGAAGGACATAGGAGAAAAAGCATGCATTCTAGGGATCAAGGTCATTCGTGATAGATCCAAGAGGTTACATGGACTAATTCAAAGTACAAACATTAACCAGATACTAAATAGATTTAGTATGGAACAACTTAATAGGTGATTGGTTCTAGTGTCACATTGTATAAATCATTCCAAGAAAAAGTGTCCCTAGAAAAAACATGAGAAATATAGGATGAGTAAGATTCCATATGCTTCAGATATAGGATCTATAATGTATATCATGTTATGTACCAGACATCATGTTTCCCATGCACAGATCATTATAGGCAGATATCAAGAAGATCCAGGAGAACAACATTGGACTATTGTCAAGACTATCCTTATGTATCTAAGAAGAAGTAAAGATATGTTTTGATTATTTAGAGGAGATGATGAGATTTTCATTATAGGGTATGTGATGTTCGTTTTCAAACAGTTCAATATGATCTGAAGTTGCAATCTAGTTATGTCTTCTATCTCAACTGAGGAGCAGTAAGTTGGAATACTTAAAAGTTGTCAGTTTTCACTAATTCTACAGAGGAGTCTAAATATATACCATCTTATGATACATCCAAGGAATCCATATATATTCATAACATTATCTAGGATCTTGACGTGGTACCTATTAGTAAGGACCCATTACATTGTGTTGTGATAATACTGTAGTAGTGGCTCTTACAAAGAAGCCAAGGTCACATCAATGATAATAGAAAATAAACTAAAGGTATCACCTATTGAAGTATTTCTATCATCAAAGGGTGAAGTTGTATTGAGTAGTGTTTCCATTGAGTAGAATGTGTTGGACCCTTGACTAAAGTCATATCTTATTAGAAGCGTAAATATCATGTGACAGTAAGTAGACTGAAGGTTGTTTGTAGTTTGCTCTAGTACAAGTGGTATTCTGTTAGAGTTGGATCCCTAGAAACCAATGTCTTTTTACATTATGATAACCCAGTATTCACTTGATTAATATTTATATAATTCTTATCACATCATGATAGTTTTTTACATGACATAGCGTGTGATAATGTCCTAATAATAGTTGTCTCACAAAAAGGTCATAACAGATCCCTTCTATGATGAGAACTCAGAAATGCCATGACACTGTTCTTGTTTAACTTTTATTAGATGAGTGACTGCCGACCACAAACATCCTTCATATAATTTTAGACCCTCTTGGATCAATTGGGATTACTTAAATCATTTTTTAGTATTTTATTCCAAGGAATGTCCAATATGTCTTACACATATTTTTCATAAGTATTACATTTTTATTTCTTTTAATTTAGAATATATCTTCACCTATTAAGAATATTTTTAAATATAAAATATTTATCTTCATGGTGGTAATTTATTTTATTTTTTTGGAAATAAATAATTATCTAAAAGTATTTCACAATGATAATGAAATAATCATTTAATTAATGTAAATATCAAATAAATGATATTAAACATATTAAAATAGATGTAATTTTATATAATTAATTTCATCCATGAATTTTATGTATGAAATATACATATAAGAGGTGTATTAAAGTTTTTGGTTCTATGATATCATGTTTTTATGTAATTTTAAAAAAGTCATGTGATGAATAGTATCAAGATTGATAGTAATGATATTTTAAAATAAATAATATTTTATTAAATGATTGAAAATTCATAAGAAACTGAAATTCATAAATCTAATTTTTATAAGGTAAAATATTTAATAACGTATCAATTTATTGTTCTTTTCCCATTTTAGAGTAAAAATATTAACCATTAATTAATATAAACACATTTTGTGATAGTAAGAGTGAAAGGGATTAAATAAACATTATAATATCAACCAAATTTTGGTAAATTTGTTTTTAATTATTCATCTAGGTAGAAACCAATATTTTTAAAATTTTGTTTCCTCTATGTAAAATATTTTCAATACATTATTTTCAAATTTTTATTATGGAATAAAATATACATGATTTTATTATACAACCTATAAACAAATGAAAAGTCTTAATTCTCCAACCATGGATATGTCATACTCTCAAATTATTTAATTTAGAAAATACCCTACATTGAACTTAATTTGAGCATATATATACATTATTTTTTTAACATATATAAGAAACATAATTATTTTATCGTAGTATTTCCTCAAATTGATATTATGAACAACTCCTCATGAGAGTCCTTGATTTTTTAAATAATGATCAATCCAAGAATACCACACTCTCGGTGCATTCATTAACCTATATATTTCTTTCTTTAATCAATATATTTTTCTCATTTTCATTTATAATAAATATAATAGGGTTTTTAGTGTATATATTACTTCAAGAACTAAATCTATAAAATATGGCTTTATATCTATTAAGAACAACAAAATATTTTTTACTGTGATAACTAAAAATAATATGAACATCTCCAATAATTTCACCAGATCAGATGTTTATTCAATTTTTATTCCTTTTATTTATGATTATACCTTTTATGTAATTCATTCATTATTTTGAATCAAAATGCAACATTTATTATAAATTTTAATAAATATCCATTTTTTAATAAAAATCTAATCTTTTTACCTCATAATAGTCTCCATGTTTAATTCATTTCTATTTGATATAGTACATAATTCGTGGATTTTATTTAAATTTAATTTTGAGAAACCATATTAAATATTTTATTCATAGTTTTATATATAAGTTTCATTTTTATAGATTCTTCTTTATATTATTTTTCAATAGATCTATTTTTGGACAAAAAATATTTGTCTCATAAATATTAATTCTATAGTGTAAATTCTTTGATAAAAACAAACATGATACAATATCATCATCATTAATAGATACCTATAATTTTCCATAAAATTTTAGTTATCCCCTTAAAATAATCACTTCAATACTACATTTATTATAATTTTTATCAATATTTTATTAAAAATATTCTTATATTATACCATAGTGATACATTAGTTTTCACTAAGTTTTCAAATATTTTTTTGAAAACATTTTTAGGCCTTGATATTTGATAAATTTCCAATAAAAAATAATTCATCTCAAATATATTTAAACTTTTTAAGGCTCATGTAACCTTTATAATTATGTCTTAATTTATTCAAATTTGACTTTATAAAGATAAAAATTATACTTCACCACTAATAAGTTATGGATTTCACGTTATAAACTTTCTAGATATCACAATTTATCCATATTTTCCTTAAATAATATACATCTTTTGGGTGACGAAATTAAGATATCCTAAGTCACACTATTCTCTTACACACAACATATTTTGACTAAGACCTTATACTGCTAATACATCGGTCTTTCTCATGTTCTTACCTACATTTTCAGAATTCTAGGAGCCAACCATTATTAAGTCTTCATCATTTCCAAATTTTATAGTTAATTATCTTTTTTAAATTGATAACTTACAAGATATTTTTATTCTCAACTATGTGGGAGGTAAACCAACTATCATGAATTAAACCAAAGGATTTTCCATTAAATTTAGAGTATCATCCACTAAAGAAACCATCAAAATATTTTTTTGGTTTATATTTACAACTTTACATTTATATATGATTGATAATAATAATAATTATCTCTATATGATTTAATATAATTTTCCTGAAAACAGGAAAACCTATTTTAAATTTATAAGTTACTAGACGGCTCCATCAATTTCAGAATCACAAAAAATTGTATATCCCTTATAATAATGTTTTCATTAAATGATGATAAATAATTTTATTGTTTCAATAACATTTAAAAAAATATTATTAATTTACTCATCTATCTTCATTTCTAGTGCAACTTAAAATTCATTTTTTATATAAATCACACATTTTGTGACTTCCTTAACATTACATATTAATAAAATATAACTTTATGGGTATTTTTCTATGTGGTTGTTTTTGGTAAAATGTTATTTTGGGTTTTACCCAAATATATCTTCTTCTATAAGGTGGTACTCAGTTTCATTACATTAAATTTAATAAAAAAATTGAATCAAACCATAATATTTATTTCTATTCCTGAGAAAAATAACATTTTTCATGAAATAATCAAGATTCTTTATGTAACCTTTGTACACTCTTTTACCGTATTAACTTCACAATAAATCAAAAAACATGAATTTATCATGATATTCATAATCCTTTGATGATCATCATTATTGTAACTCACTTTAAAAAATTTAACTTAAATTTTATCAAATCATTTGAATTTATCATTTAACATATTGATCAGATAATGATTAAATCGTGTTCTTTATATTTGAGATTAATATCAATAATTATATTTTTGATTCCTCCATCATTTTATATTTGATATTTTCAGTATCAAAAACTAATTAATCTTTATCCTCATAATATTATGATATATAGAGTTTAAAACAGTATAGATACAATAAATTTCTATATTTTATATCTCCAAATATCTATATCCTCATGTAAATCCTCTAAATCGATATTAGGGTCCACACCACCCTTAAATTAATCCTAATCATCTTTAATTTACTCTTTATTTTTTTGTTTTTCAACGATATCGACAATAACTTCATCAAAAAGTTATTTTAAATTCATTAAATCATCCACTTTCAGTTCCTTTAATCATCACCTTTTGTAAACAAATGTTATCATTTTCAATGAAAAACTACATGGACCTCCTCTTACAAATAAAATCATTTCAATATTTATTTGTTTACCTATATTTTTATAATTCATATGATAATTTTTTATGATACTTTACATTGATGTACCAAAATTTTCAACATCAAAATAATATGAGAGGAAATTGTCCATAAAACATTGTTTTTCCTTAGGATCATCTTACATGGTGAGATTCTTTACCACTATAACTTTTGTATTCAATTTACTTCTAATTATCCCTAAATTTATCCTCATTTATCCGAATCTCATATGAAACAAGAATAATTTTCAAGTCTTATAAGTATTTTATCTTACAATCTCATTCCACTAACACCAAATATTTAAATTGAAGTTTTTTCAAAACAAACATGATATACAGTTTAAAATATTAACATCTTCTAGAATCTCACTAAGTACATGAATCTACTCTATAATAATATTCAAATAATTAAACAATAAATAAATCTATTTGGTTGGGTTAATCCTAAAATATTTATATTTGTTCAATGCTAATTTTATTTCAGTATCTTATACATTTTTAAATTTTATAAATATTAATTTCCTTTCCCCTATAGCCTTTGAGGATATAAATTAAATAATATTTATATAAATTGTACTAGATAATTATTCCCTAAAATAATTGGGTTATTTGGATCCATTATCTATTTTATTACGATATATTTCTATAACTATCCCACTTTAAACATTAACACATTTCCATATATGAAATTCATGTGCACATCTAATTGATGTGATTAGAAAAGTAGAACATCTGATTTTTCCACAATTGAAAATTATTCACATCAAAAGTAAAAATCCACTTATGATTGATGATCATTTCAATATCAAATAAAGAGAGAAAATTCTTTATAAAAATAATCATTAACTTAATTTTTTTTTCTATTAATGTTAATAACCTAAAAGGGTGGTGAATCTAGATATTTCATGTAACACCATATATTATAGAAAATATTTTCTATATTTAAACTACAATTTTTATTTATTAAAATAAATTATATTCTTATATAATAATTAAACATGATTATAAAATATGTAATACAAGATATGATTTAAACATACAACACTTTATTCAATCATAATGGAACATTAAAGTAATTATACCTGAAAATAAGTGTTACATTGCATGGATGGTTATAAACCATGGATAAATACATCAATTAAATATTCAATAATTAAAATAATACCACAAATAGAAAATAATAAAATCATTACCCCTAGTAAATCCCCTAGATCATCTCCACCCCTAAGGATCACCACTAGTAGAAGTAAACCTACAATGAGAAAAAAACAATTAAAGATAAATCATAGGGTGAAATATAAAATTAAAATTAAGGGAATTCAAATTGGGATTTACTAAGTATAAATTGAATTAATTTTTAGTTAGTAATGGTGGTAATATAGTTATTATAATGGGAAATCCAGTCATTGGAGATATGTTCATTAGAAATATGATCATTGGAAATATTTTCATTTGACATAAACGTATCTAATAGGTATACTGAATTTCTATACTATTAGTAAAAAATAAAATAATATAATTCAAAAATAATAATCAATGAATTAAAAATATAATATTTAAATATAATACTAATTTATAAAAAAATATTTTTCTTTGTGAAAAATTATTATTATTAAACAATGATATGGCAGAACTATAAGATTAAAAAAAATATTTAAAAGTCATTGGATTTTTGAAACTAATTTTTTAGAATATAAATTGTTAACATAAATGGTGTTTGGTGAAGAATATGTAATATAAAAACTAAACTTTTTTAAAATCTATTTTTTGAATTATTATTTATTTTTAAATAAATCTCTAATAAATAATGATTTTAGTGAAATTTAAGGATAATATATACAAAAATATAAATTGACATCCATAAAATAGTTTTTACTAGACAAGTAATAAGAATTAATTTTTTTTAAATGATATATTTTACCTAAATGTGATTTTATGGATCATGCATAGTAATATTAAAATTAATTTTTATTAGCTCTAGAAAGTGGGTATAAATTTTTTTTATTCTATTTTGTGTATCTAAATTTTTTAATAATTTTATTTTATTTTTTAGCATAATGTTGTGTTATAAAATTAAATATTAGTTAACATAGAAAAGTTGTTTTTTTCAAATAAATATTATCAAAACTGTTATGTGTCATTTATTTAAAGAAATTAATATCCTATTAAAGACAATTATATGTTGTTCAGCTATATAAATAAAATAATAAAACTAATTAAATTAGTAATTTGTAGGAAATAAAAATAAAAACACTTAATATATCAAAGGAAACCATTCAACAATCCATATTTTTTATATCATATGTTTTATTTTAAAAGGTAATTTTTTTCATACTTAGTAACTTAATTAGATTAAATTGAATCTAAATTTTAATTAATAATATCATAATTTGGTAACAATGGTACTAATATATTTTAACTAAAAATTTGACCACAGTAAATAATTAAATGAGATTATAAGGGATAAAAGGTGGATATCGATTATGGATCAATTTTTTTAAATTTTCGTTACACATATAACATCAAGAATAACATTGGTAGCTAGTAAATTCAATATAACATGTTTCAAAAATATTACACATAATAATAAAATTACTCCCTTATGATTCCATATTTACCATTTACATAACTTTAGTTTCCAAGGAAATGTCCCCCATTTCACATATAAAAGAATCTCATTTCCACCAACTTAAAGACAAACTTATCCATCCAAACTCCCTTGAACCTATACCCATAGTATATCAAATAGATCATTCATCTATTATTAGAATCCCCTAACTTGAAAAAATAATCTCGAGTCCTCCATTTCAATGTTACACACCAAAATTCTAAAGTACAACATTATATTCGATAATGTTTATCACACGCATCACCAAGTGAGGAAGGGGATACAATATATTGAACAATTTAAAATATATTTATGATTTAAATATATATGATATTATATATATATATATCAATGAATGAGACACCAATTTAGCATTCATTATATGCTTGAGCAGTTTTCTTTGATATCTTGCATTACACACAAGACTGGATTTTACGAAATAATAATATATTATTAAAATATTATTATTTAATAGAATGAGATATAAACTAACTGTAAAATTAGTAGTTATGAATAATATTAACTAGAATATAAAAATATATGTTTTATAAAAATATAAAATGAATTTATTTGTTACAAATTAATTAGAAATTAATATGAAAACCGATGTAATATAAAAGAAAAATATTAATATTTTTATGCTCATAAAGATATTTTACCATAATAAATTAAATTAATTAAAATTAGTGTGTGAGAATGATTTTTTATTTATATTATATGTCCAATAAAAAATTGATATTCACCCAATATATTTGATAGGATTAAGATAAGAACAAGCACAATTTAATGTATAAAATGCCATATTTTTATTAATGCATTTTCAACACCTTTAATTATAGAACCCATTTTAATTCCAATTTATGAACCTTTTATAAATTTAATATGTCAAAATAAAATTCATATTAGGAAGATAAACATAAAAATTATCTTAGGGTGGTTTTATTTTATTTTTCTTTAATGATTATTTTTTAAGAAATAATTAAAAATACTGAAATTTAATTAAAATGTTTTTCGAATAATTTATTTATAAGGGTAAGATATATTTTTAAAAGATTTTAAACTTTAATTAGATCATTTTTTTATCAAATAATCCAATTTAGGTCATTGTAATCAATTTAAAATTTATATTGACTATGAAAACATTGCAATCTTTTAGATGTTTTGACCTTAAAACCACTCATTGTTGTCTTGTCTATAGGATTAAATTTAAAATAATTTCTGACACTTATGTGATTTGAATTCGTAAAAATGAAATCCATATTTGGAATCCAAATTAATATATAATTTTTAATAAGTTCATCTTAGTTATTTACCAAAACTATTACTAAATGTAATTAAAATTAAGTAGAATGATTAAGGTAAAATTAATCTTAAGAAAGACAAAACTGAAATCTTAAGGGATCAAATGACTTAGAAACTTACCAAATATATATTTTATAGCCATATTTAGACCCTATTATAATATTTAATGAATTGGTTCCATTATTGGTTCCAATTTAAATGTGTAAAACAAGTATGGAGTTCCTTTTTCAAATTATTACAAGAGTGCCACTCCTCCACTATAAAAGGACTCATATCCTCTCACTCCTTTATAGATCTCAATATACTTTGATTCGTCCCATATCTTCCTAATTTACTCCCCAAATCCCTAAATTACTACTTGAAGCCTTACTTTGGGTATAAATAAATAAAATTAAACCTTTTTTTGAAAACTAAAAAGAGTTTCTCAATCAAGAGGTTACGTCTTTCCTAAATCTCCTTAATTTTTTTCCATTCTCTAATCCATCAAATATTCCTAATCCATGATTATATAGAAAATCCAAAATACTCAATATAGTAGTAATTTTTTTAGGCTAAGGGTTCAACCTAAACTTTCAAACTCTTCAATCTAATGGATAATGAACATACTCTTTATATGTACAGTGAACTATAACTTCACCAAATGATGATTGTTCACTTTTCCATTACCACCTCTCATGGTGGACATTATGATGGGAAATCTATTTTTACATATTATATATGATATTTATTATGTCTTTAATATTATTTATTTCTTTTACAACACATATATTTATAATATTTATTTTTTTTAAATGTTGATATCATTTTTGGAAGTATGGACTACAGCCCCTTAAAACGATGTGATTCATTCACATGATACATAAAATTTATAAACGGTAATTTTAATTAAAAATATTTGACCTAAAAAATATATATAAGATATTCATGAAATAATAAAATTTCTAGAAATATAACATATGGTTTTATTTATTAACAATTCACACACATAAAAATGGATAACGTCTTTCATAGACATGTGGATTACGGTATCCTCGACACGATGTGACTCCTTTTACATCACATGAATCCAATATATATGTATATATGACTAAATATAATGTTATTTATGATATAATGGTAATTCATAAAATATAAACTATTACATAACATCTTTCCATAATGAATATCAATATATTGGAAAGCTACTCATGCGTACGTATGGCCTATCATCTCAATGATTGTAACATTGGTTCATTTTTCTATTACAATTTTTCATGATTTGTTTTAAAAGTACAATTGATGTAAAAAATATTTAAAAAATAATGAATATTATTCAAGATATTTTTATATAATTTCCCCTTTTACCGTTGTCGACCTACCAAATTCATTTTAACACATGAAAAAAATTTGGTCAAAACACCCAACATAAACATAATTGTTTAAGTAAATGTATAAAACATCATAATAAGTAATGTAAAAGTAGTAATAAACATGAAAACTTTTTTTAAGAACTTAGATAATTAAAATAAGTTTATTATTAAAAAATATTAAGACACATGTGACAAGTAAGACTCAATGTAAGGGATTTCATCTCAATTTACATTCTATTGAGACTTATTTTTTATTATACACAAATTCACTTTTATTTGGTGTATATACAACCCTTTAACAAGTTATATAATGAATATCCTTACTCTCATGATATTCTAAGTTACATGTGATGCTATTATTTCATAGTAAATTATGATTTAAATGTTTTAATATGGAATGGGATGCTTTGGAATGTTAAATGATTATTTTCCTGAAGATTGTTTTAATAATATTTATGTGGTATTTACACTCATCAACATCAAACAACCATTATTGTTAGTTATCCTTGACTATGTAATTATTGATATTTATGTATTATTTATTCAATACTGTTATTTTACACATTATATTATTTGATTAAATTATTTTATATGATGCATTCTATGGATAGGAAATGATGGGTGGCTACAAAACTTTATATATCCCCTCAATGCATCAAAAGGTTCTCATGAGATAAATAAGTTGGACAAATTAAACAGGATTATTTTCATAGCCTTAACCATCTTTTGAAGGGTCTTGAATGTATATATTTTTATGACCCTCATACATAACGTCCAATATTAAAGAATTTAACTCATATAGATTCAGTTATTATTAATCCATGAGATTTGGCATCAACATTTCTATAGATATAGTTCATTAAAAGTTTATTTACTAGATGGCATGTGTTTTAGTTTTTTACCTTTCCATTTTTGTTTTTCCTTTTCTAGTTATTTTAATGGAATTTGTTATTAGTAATATACCATACCGTGTTAATTATTATCTTTGATTCAGAATTGCTTATGTGTTACTAACTCTTACAAATCATTTGAACATACCCTTAATATGCTTCCTTTCCCCGTGTTATGAAGAATAAATATTTGAATATGACTTCAAGGATGTAGTTTATTTATTTTCATTATGTATCATGTTTCTATTACCTATTTTCCAATGTATTATATGTATCTTATATGTAATCTAGATTTCCAAGACTGCTAAACTTATTGGTAATTCATTATTTTATTCCTTGTAATCATTCTAATGTAATAAATTAATGCACCGCCTCTGGGATTATGGGGTCACGACATTACAGTTAGTATCAAAGGAAGTTTACCAGCAACCTTGGAAACTAGATTTAGAAAACATATATTAAAAAAAATCTTAAGATAAACATTGAGAATAACTATTCAAGAATATCGTATAAATTTGGTAAGGTAGAGAATATATGGGTATTCCTTGAAATATGCCCTTATCTGGATACTACAAGTGGATGTAGTTCTATCATAGATGTGCCTAGGAGTAAAAATTCTAAAAAGGTGTGTAAGTCCTAACTTATTGTATCCTTGTAAATGACAACAGGGCTTACTTCACACCTAGTTTGACACTCTTGTGGGATACACATAGGATAGTTCAAATTCTCTCCACCTACCATTATGAATGATTTGAAAGTAATGATTTCTCCAAAGTATCCAATGTTTATCATTCCTATATTTATGATTCATAAATTTATGTTTTTTTTCTATAAAATATTTATAGTTATAAAAATTTCACAATCTCAGGATCTAATCTAGTATATTTCATTATTTACAAATAGCGCATGGAAGTAATAATGGTATCAATAATCATTGCCAATTTTTAGGTTTACCTACTGATAAATTCAATGTAGTTGGTATTCGGACTGAGTAGGATAGGGTTATTTTAGTATTACTTAGTCAGGTTATGAAAACGAACATTTCCTGAATGTAGAATCCTATTTCACAGAGAGGATATCCTATTATAGATTGATTTATGCGGTAGAATCCTGCATCATTTAAAGGGACTTGTAGTCCAATTGTTGCTAAGAAATAGATTATGCTCTAAATAAGATATTTAAGTCCATGGAATATAGAGAAACAGAAAACATTATACATTAATTCTATTGTCTTTAATGCGATTCTAATCAATGGTGGTCATTAATCTAGAATAATATTTAGGAAGAAGAAATAGAACTCTTGAAATGAATATTAATTAAGGATACATTCTTCCATAAATACATACCTTAGAATCAGAGAATTGAGATAAAGAGAAAGTTTCATAGCTTAATGAAAAATGAATAAGAGAGTGTTTCATATTATGAATCTACCTTTACATGTTTATCTAGGTATTCTATGGATTATATATGCAACATGGAGTGAAATATTAACCACTTCTTACAAGTTCTTCTGTCAATACTTAGAAGAGAATTGATGTCTCAAAAATTTTCTTTATGTGATAAAATAGTTTAATGTGCTATCAATATAGAGAAATAATTACCCAAGTATTATGGTTTCAACCAGAAGCAAGAGAAGAAGATAATGGAATCGAAAATAAAAGATTAAGTGAAGAAGGGAAATAAGGATTTTCTAACATGCAATAACTATTGAAAGAATCACCCAAGTAAATGCATGAAAGGAATGAGAGTTTTTTATAATTGAAATGAAAAGGGTGACCAAGAAATGAATGAAAATGTAATAATAAAAAAGATACTATTCAATGTTAAAACTAAAAGGAGATGGGTCACTATGGAAAAAAATTCCCCAAACATCAAGAGAATATATATCTGAAGAAGCTAAGTGATCATCATTGAGAATATGTTATTGACACAACCCAGGTATAATGATTAATGAGCTTCTATACATAGATCTAACAAATATGTTGTACAATTATTTTTTTATGATGTTATCATCATATAAAATATGAAATATGTGAGGATTCTACTATAGTACTTTTTCATTATGGATTTGATATCATATGTTGAATGGTACTTGTAAAATTTATTCATTAGAAAGATAAACATTTCCTAAAACACATGATTGAGGAATATAAAACACTTAATATGTTCCTAATATTGAGATAATGATGAAGAAATGGTTGATTTGTACAAGTGTTGAAAACCTTGGAACTGATTAATGACTTGAAGAAAAGTGGTCTATGATATCATTGAGGGAGTTAAAAATAATTTTCTATAATGGAATATATCCAATAACATGTGTCTTTCATAAGTAATAAGGAAGAATTAATGTCTCCAATACGAATTTTTAGTGATTCTAGTTATCACTATATTTAAAGAGGATAAATTATGTAGTTATTCTCATGTTTGGAATATGAAAATTTAGAGCTATTTAATGTTTATTAAAGGCTAATGATAAGTTCATTTTTGATATTTAGTGACATTATTTCTATGGTTTTGGAACATTATCATTTGTAAAAGTGAACAATTTATGAAATGGTTTAATTTAATATTTGGAGAAGGTTTTATATATTGTTTTATTAGTTTACCACATAAGAATAAAAGTTGATATAGTTAATGGAATAACCAAAGGATAATATTGTTCTTATAGAAATATACCAAGTAATTATATTTACTAATATTATTAGAGAGTGAATTAAATCCTTAAAAGGGTTTTGAAAAAATAATGTTGTCTTGATAAATTAATTTTTGTTGAAATGATTGTCTTTTAAATCATAACAGATTTATGGAATTGAATCCCTTGAAATTCTATTAATCATTCACTTGTTTTTGGTTGATTACATCAACCACTTCCTATAAATATTTACACATTTCCTCCAAGTGTGTATCTATACTTACCAATAATGTTATCTTACTTAGATACTTAGTTATATGTTAGTCCATGTGACATTTCCATACCAAATTCTCTCTTTTTTGGAGGATTTTTTACAAACCCTTCTTACAATGTAGGATTTCATCATAGGGAATATGAAACAATTTATTACCAAGGTCAAGTTTAAATAGCGAGTACACAATTTAATTACAGTGGGGATAATGTAACACCTTGAAATTCTAATGTAAAACATTATATTTGATAGCGTGTATGACACACACCAACAAGACAGTAAGGGAATATAATATCTTGAGAATTTAAAATATATTTAATATTTTAAATAGATTTGAAATATTATATATATTAAAATTAATGAAACACTGAGTTATAATGTGTTATATGCTTGAGTGTCTTTCTTTGATAGCTTTCATTACACATAAGATTGAGTATTACAAAATAATAATATATTATTATAGTATGATTATTTCATATATTATGATATAACCTAGCTTTTAAATTATTACTCATGAATATTATTTACTAAAATATGAATATAAATTGTTAATGCAAAAATAAAATTAAATTTGTAGTTACAAATTAATTAGAAATGAATATGAAAACTGATAGAATATAAAGAAAAATATTATTATCTTTAATCTCACAAAGTTATTTACACTATTAAATTAAATTAATTAAAATTATTCCGATATATTAATATGATGTATATATTATATATTCAATCAAATATGTTTTATATTCATCCAATATATCTGATAGTCTTAAGATAAAAACAAACCCATTGTTATTTATAAAATACAATATTTTATATGGCATTTTTACCACATTTTAGTGGAAAATTATTTTTAAATAAAACTTTTTACCATTTTATAAATTTTATATGTCACAATAAACATAATATATTCAGGGAAAACATAAAAATTAGCATCGGGTAAATTTTTGGTAATTTTATGTGAATATTGTTTTCCAATTAATAGTGAAAATACTAAAATTTAATTCAAGAACTATTTTTCATATAATTTATTTGTAAGGTTAAGTTATATTATATATTGTTTTTAAACTTTAATTAAATAATATGTTTATAAATTAATCCAATTTAGGTTATTGGAATCAATTTCACATTTAAATTTACTACAAAAACATAGAGAATTTTTGAATATTTTTACAATAAAAACCTGTATTGTTATCCCCTCAGCGAGATTAAATTTAAATTAATTTATGACACTTCTGTAATTGGAATTTGGAGAAATGGATTCCATATTTGGAATAATTATAATTTATAATTTATAATAAGTTAATCTTATTTTTTTTAAAAATCAGTAGTGAAGGTAATTAAAATTAATTACAATAATTAAGGTAAAATTAAGCATAATAAGGGATTATACCTCAATATTAAGGGCACAAAATAACATATAATCTTTTCTAAAAACCATTTTCTTGTCTTATTTCATCACTATAACCCATTTTATAAAATATTTTCCATTATTAGATCCACTTTTAATGTGAAAAATGTGTAAGTAATTCCTTTGTCAAAATATTACAAGAGTTTCACTCCTCATCCACTATAAAAAGGTCTGCTCTCCTGCCACATCCTCACACCTATAAAGACACATTGTTTCATCCAATATCTAAATATTTACTCAAAAACCTACCTACCTTCCTCCAAGAGTCATCACTTTTGGAATAAATCAATACAAGGATGTCATTTGATGAAAACTAAAAGGTGCTACCCGATTAAGAGGTGACGTATTTCCTAAAGCAATTTAATTTTATTTCCATTCTCCACTCCCTAAACTATTATTATTCCATTTTCATATAGAAACTTCAGTATTTTATATATACTATGACGTTTTTATGATAATATTTCTACGTAAACTTACACACAACTCCATCTAATGGGTAACAAACATACAGTTTCTGTGTATGGTGAACTTCCACCTCATGAAATGATGATTGTTCATTTTTACATTACCACATTTCATGGTTCCCATTATTATGTAAAATATATTTATATATGTTATAAATTATATTTATTTTTTCTTTAAGCTTAATTTATTATTTTAAAATACATATATTTATACTTTCCATTTTTGTAAAAATAATAACATCGTTTGGGGAAGTTTGGACCTCCACCCCCTCAAAGCATTGTGATTAATTCACACGATACATGGAATGTATAAAATATGGTTTTAATTAAAAATATGTGACCTAAAAAACATCTATATGATTTTTATTAAATAATTTAATTTATGTAAATATAGTATATCATTTTTTTTATAACCCTTTCACACACTTAAACTGTTATAATGTCATTCACGGACCTGTGGACTATTGCCTCCTCGACAGGATGTGATTCCTTTTATATCATAGGAATAAAATATATAAGAATATATGAATAAATAAAATGGTATTTGTGGTATAATTATAATTATGTATAGATATAGGTTTACTTAATGTCTTTCTATAACGATCATTGAAAAATGGGAACGTTACTCATGCATACGTACGACCTACCGTCTCTATGATTGTAACGTTGGTTCATTTTTTAGAACCATCATTCATGATTGGTTTTAAAATAATAATTGATGTAAAACTATGCTAATTATGCCATGAAAATTATTATTTATATGTTTCTATAATGAAAACGTTTATCATAGTTGACCTACCAATGTTTTTTTAGCACCTGAACGGAATTTGGTCAAAACACTCGATGTAGACATAATTATTTTTGTCATAGTATAAAACACCATAATTAGTAAATTAGTGGTAATAATAAACATGATAATGGTTTTAAAGAAAGTAAATAATTAAAATAAGTTTATTATTCAGAATGATAAATACACTCATGACAATTTAGACTCAAGATAAAGTATTTAATCACAATTTACATTCCATTGAGTCTTGTTAGTTATAATGCACCAATTCATATTTATTTGGTGTATATACCAACCTTTAACATTTTATATCATAAATATAATTTCTATTATGATATTATAAGTTTCATTTGATGTTAATCATTAATATGATATTATGATTAAAATGCTTAAAAGTGGCATGTGATTCTTTGGAATATTTTATGATTATTTTACTCCAAAATATTTTAATGATCTTTAAGTGGAATTTACATTCATAAAAATTAACAACCCAAATTATTAGTTATCCTCCAGAGAGAAATTATTTATAAGTATGTATTCAATATTAAATGTGGATATTTGATAAGGTATATTATTTATGTCAATTATTCGATATGACGTATTCTTTGGATAGGCAATGGAGGGTAGGGATTGGACTTTATATAGTCCCTCAATGCATCGACAGGTTCCCATGAGGTTAGTAAGTTGGAAAAATTAAAATTGTATCTATCTGTAGTCTTAACCATCTTGTGAAAGGTCTTGATGGTATAGTTTTTCATGTACCTCAGACTTGACATCCAATAATTAAGCATTTCCCTCATATACATTCAGTTATTATTTATCCATGAGATTTTTCATTTACATTTCTATGGATATAGTTCATTTTTTTAGAAATATGGAGGTTGGGACTCTTATTAGAATAAAGTAAAATATAGTAGCTGAGAATAGTACATGAAAACAAGGAAAACCCCAAAGCAGTAACTACTTACCAATCTTTTTCAACAGTCGTTCACTTAGCCTCTTTTCTTCTTCCTGAAGGGTGTTCCAGTCTACCCTTCCACGACCGCACCCCCAACCTCACGATCGCCCCTACTTGAAGGAAGATATTGACGACTTTTTAAAATCATCTCTACATTAGTGCTTCCAGAATCAGAGTTTTCCTCCTGTCGTTCCTCACATTTTTCAGGAGAAGTGTCTCTTGTCATAGACATCATCATTCCTTCAATGGCCATTGCTTTAGCCGGGTCCACAATCTCTTGGTGATTTTTCTCATTAAGAGAGATCAGTGTTGAATCATTCATCTCAATGTAACCTATATTCTACTTAGATAAAGATTCATTGTTACCTACAATTGAATGCTCAACCACCACTGAAGTGGAAACTGGGGATTTTATCTTCTTGTAGGAAACCAGCTGAAATCCTTCACTATCCACAATAGGATTTAAAGATTTAGAAAAGGCTTTAGAGTCAGATTCTAAGATATTTTTACTTTTCTAGTTAATGGAAGCAACCATATTTTCTTGTGAGAGCTGGTGATCCTCCTCTAAATGCACTCTTTTTACTGTATTATAGGTATCAACGATGTGCACATTCGCCTCTTCAAAAAATATTGCAGCCCAAGATTTTGTCTCTTTTTTAGAGGTGGAGGCATTTGGATGGTCTCCCATTTCTGGAAAAGACTCTACGCCTCTCTCTTCTTTTCAACGCCTATTTTATCATCACTTTTAAAAGGTACACGATGTTGCAGCTGAGGAAGAACATCATCTTTCTGAGCATGAGGTTTTCTCTTTTTGCGACACTTACTCACGTCATGGCCACGCAAACCACAGAAGATGCAAACTATTGAGCGCCTATAGGTAGATGATTCATGGACAATAACATTGTATTCCTTACAGAATTTGGGAATTTTTTCATAAATGATATACAACTCGATAATATCATCATCAGTTTCAAGAGTTACCTTATCAATAGGAGTGGACCCCAGTTCGACCTCAACCAAGAATCTAGAAAATTGCCCAAAATGAGAAACTTCGGTTTCCTTGTCAATTTTTATCGGGACACCGATAGATAAGGAAATATCATACAAGATTTCAGAATGCCAGAGAATTCAGTTTAAACCATAAACTCATTCCCAGATTTTAATATTGGAGTTACTAACCTCAAACGGATCTAATTTTTTATCCCAATTACGCAAATGAATAATCCTAGGTTTAATCACTATTGAACTGAAGCTCCAGGCTCAGACTTTCAATTATTCTGAAAGTAAGAGCATATGAAAATATCCTTGTCCTAGAGGTACACACTTCCTAGATGAAAAATCCAAAATTGATGAAATTTGAACCTTGAGTTCATCCATTTTTAGAGGATGAGTACCTTTAGGCAGAAATAAGTGAGCAATAATTGAGAACTCACCCATTTTAAGTCGCTCTAATAACACATCGGGATCGACTTTAATATGCGAAATACTACCTTTTCTTCAAATGGAACGAACAATTACTCCTTTGTTGCTTGAAAAAGTGCAATTAATTCAATAACCCTCATCCAAACCATGGTTATTGATTGCTGGGGCAATTTGAGCCACCTTAAGATCTGCAATTTCAACACTCCGCCCATCATCACACTGTAATTTTGGCCTTTTAGGAACATTATCAATTTATTAACTTGATATATTGTGTTTTAATTTATTTACTTTCCATATTTATTTTTCCTTTTCTAATTATTTTAATGGAACATGTTATCAGTTATTTACATTTCCATGTTAATTATTATCATTGATTTATTATTGCTTATATTTTACTAATAATGCTCATTTGAGATCAATGTTATTATGTTTGTTTTCCCCATGTTATGAAGATGAAATAGTTCAATATTATTTCAAGAATGATTTTTATTCATTTTCATTATGTATCGTGTTTCTATTACCTATTTCCCAGTTTATTTTGGGTATCATGTATACAATCTGGCATTCCAAGACTGCTAAACTAATCAGCCCTTCAGGATATGATTATATATAATCATTCTAATATAATAAACTAACAAACAATGTATTGTATTATGGGGTTGAGGATTTACATTCTAATAGTTCCTATAACATTAGATGAAATCCCTCAATGAGTTTAGAGTGTATCTGAACAAGAAGGAATTTAAGCTAAGTATTTTATCAACTAACCCTCATTTTAATTATTCATAGTTATCCTTTGAATATGTTTATATAACACTATTATATTCTTTTATAATTTCTATTTTTCTCTAAGGAAAATTACATTATTAATTTAATCCTTTTTCTTTAATGGAATTCTTGCCTTATAAATATGAAATGTTGTTAATAATATACTCTCATAAAGATATTTTCATCCATTTCAATATTATTTATTTACATAAATGTTCTCATTTATTTATTTTCAATTTAAATATTTATTATCTCATGTGATCGTTATATTTATCTTCAACCCTTTTCAAAATGAATTTTTTTATCCTTTTTATGGTGAGGTCTAAAATAAAGTTATTTTAAAATATTAAAGGGGTTTTCCTTTCAAGATCATATGTTTTATTTTACACTCCATGTTTCATCTAGAAAACCATTATGTATATTTCAATACTCCATTACTTGTATTTATATCAATGTAATGTTTAAAAAAATTCATTTCATGTCCTTGAAGATAACATATTCAAAGTGAGTCAAAATGTGTTGTCTTTTTAAAAATGATAAGAAATGTTTTTTAAAAAATAAATTATAGTTTTTCTTCCTTCATAAACATTATATAGAAAAATTATATATTATATAGTATATATTTCATGATCATCCTCTTTCTGATTTTATGATGTACTTATATTGAGAGATATAATTTTTGTGTCGATAAATCTACTCTCATTGTCATGTTATGAGATATTGTTTTGAAATTATATAAATCCCATTTCTTCTATCGGTTTTTCATGATATGTAATATGAATGATTTTTTATAGCACACATATATATGGGTATTTATAGGTGGGTTATATAACAGCCATAAATACATTGGTTAAGGTTCTATGTCTCAAGATAGAAAAATGAGATATGAGTGATAACACTCAATCCCTAATGGGTGGTAGGATCATGATTATATATCCACTATATTTTGATAGGAATGATCATGATTCCTAGTCAACTATGTTATTTCAAGTAGGATGATTATTTTGACCTACTATATCAGTAGAGGTGGGATAGTTATTCCATATCTACATTGTTATGGTATATAAGATCATGATTCATAGTTCGCTTTATTTTGGGAGGCATGATCGTGATTCCAAATCCACTAGATTATGGGGGAGGATCATGATTCCTAATCCACTATGTCATAGAAGTTAAAATTGTAATTCCTAATACATTGTTATAGTAGGAGGGATTTTTGATTCATGATCCACTATGTTATGGGAGGAAGGATCTTGATTCGTGATCCACTATGATTTTTTTTTTGAATAATTATGTTTATTTCATCATTTATTAACAAATTCCCATTCCAAGCTATATTTATATGATATGAAACATGGATATGTTATTCTCCATGGATATTAATTATTTTACAATATATTTTCATTCTAAATCATTCAATGTTTTATACCCTTCTATAATTCTTTATGGAGAACTCTTATGATTCTATGTTCCTTTTTACCAAATATTTCTCCCATGAACTTGATTTATAATACTCTTATAACTGAACCCATTATGAACTATTGATAATCTTCTCATTATGGAGTGTTTTATATCACTCGTTATTATGATTCCCATTTCCCAATAAAATTATATGTTGGGTTATGATTAAAAGTATGTATTTTGGGGCTAATTTTGTGGTAGAAGTTAAATAAATGACATGTAATTATATTTCTATGTAATTGACCTCTAGAGACCCAAAATACATAGTTTGAATGATTCATTTTTTAAATTTGTGAGATGTAATGTTTAATTACTGAGACGATATATAAAATTATGTATGTGTAATTATCTCATCTCATATGGTTTAAAATCTAGTAATTAAGGTATATTTTTTTAGCATTAAATGTGGGAGTGTGTGCCTAGGGATCTTTAGTTGGTATAAAATTTGGAATTAGTTGTTTTGGAGGATAATAAATGGAAACAATTCATGGAAACATTAAATATAAGTTTAAATATAGAAAAAAATTCATAAAACGTTAATAAAAAATAAGTGTTTGACTTCTCCGAAATCAAATCTCTATCTTGATATAAACAGGTGGATGCAAGATCTAGAATAAATGAACCTAGTAGTAATAATCACTGAAATTGTTTATTCAGATATTAAATCAATCTTCACTTGATTCATAATAAGTGAGACTAACCACAAACATGGTTTTGAAATCCTAAGGGATGTTCATTGGATGTTTATCATTCCCTTTAAAAACCATTATAATGGATTTAAATAGAATTTTATAATGTAATATATTAATAGTTAAGTTACATAACATAATTGGAATATGAAAATGGATAGCCTATATTGAAACATATAGATTCACAAGATATGTTATGAATGTTATTTATGAGTTAATTATTGTATGTTTATAGTTTTACTTTTATATATTTATGTATTTTCATTACTAAACGTTCAATTAGTCAAGTAATGGATAAATCTGGAAAGAAATAAGTTAAAATGGATGTGATGGAAAATGTAGTGATTATCCTAAGGAGAAAGTGATTGTAGTAGGAGCTGGTATTGAAAATATTATGTCTATGAATACCAATATATCCCAATTTATGATTAATAACTTAAAACATTATAAAATCCTAAATCCACAAAATTAGAGAAAAATGGAGTTTCATGGAAGTTTGGGTGATAATGAAATTGGAGGAAATATGATCCAACATCATATATTTCAAGAATATGAGAAGAATCACTCAAGGAAGTGCATCAAAGTAACTAGATGATACTTTAAGTGTAAATAATGATGTAACGTAGAAAAAACATTTAGGTAAAAAGAAGAGTTTAATTAACATGATTAGGGAAATAATTTTTTCTATAAGGTACCATTAATACTTCACATCTTCAAATAAAAAAACTTTTGGAATTGTGCATATTTAACCACATACTCAATATATAATGGAGATAATTTACATTAGGAACCATCTATGAAACTGGATGAAAATAAGTCTTACATAAGAACAACTATGGATGTTGTTCATCAAAATTAAGGGTAATAGTTATACTCATAACCTACTCAAGAACAAAAAATTTCATATTCTATTATTCTTCTGCTGGCTCAATTAAATATATAATTTTTTCTATGACCATAAAAGATTAGATATTGTAAAATTGGTTAATCCTCCTAGTATTATAATGGTTTTACTCTAAATCTACAATATTATGCGATATAAATTTGTGGGAATGTGATTATTCTAAAAATTATTATTCTTCCTTTAAAAAAATTTGATTTCTATTTTGGGAGTTGTTCGGCTATAACCACATAGACACTATATTAATTAAAGAAAATGAGAAATCATATTTCATATTCCAAATTGTTCTATGATAATCACTCAATGAATAATGGTTATAAACACTCTATGAAAAGTAATCCCATTATATGGGTTTTAATACCCAATCATGAGGGGTAATTATATCAACTGACTTGAATGAAACTAAATATTAAGTATATACCTATTATGATTCAAAAGACGTATTTTATAGTCTTACCAAATATAGAAAGGTTTTTATATCGTTAGAAATTATATCATGAGTCATTTTTATCTTTTAGATACACTTAAATATTTTTATTAGTAAGTGATAATTAAAATTTTGATCATGTAATTTATTTAAATGGTGGAGAATGTAACACTAAGAGTTTTAAGAAATATTTTCTTTCTTTAAATTACACATATTGATGTATCAAAAATGATTTTTATATTCTTATAGATGAATTAAATTCAAATAAAAAATATGTTATATAAGATATGAATCAAACTAACAATGTTGTATTCATTGATAATGTTACATTAAAAAAAGAGTACATGAAAATAATTAAAGCATTCCATGGATGTTTACATACCATGTATTATTACATTAATTGAAATTGAATAAATTAAAATGTGACAATAAATATAAAAATATTATATATTTACAACTATGAAATTTCATAGACCATATTCACCCTTGAGGATCACCATTAGTAGAACTGAGCATATAATGAGAAAGAACAACATCAAAGAAGAAAAAAGTATTATAAAATATAAAATAAAAACTAATTTAATGAGAAGTGTGATTTAAGAGGTATGAATAAAATGAATTTATGGGGATTAACTAAGTAAATATAACTGTTATAAAGGAAATTATGGTCGTTAGTGATGTGGTTATTTGAAACATGGTCATTGAAAATATGGTCAATAGATATACATCTATCAAATAGATATATTAATGTTTTGTATTGTTAGTAAAAAAATATAAAAAATATAATTCACATATAATAAATATTGAAATAAATTATTATATTTAATTAAAATATTTATTTATAATATAATATTCATTATTTATTATTATTACAAAAGAATGATATAATGTAATTATATGATTTTAAAAAAAATCCAATATTAATTGATTGATGAACTAATATTTTTACAATATTAATGATTAAATTTAATGGTATATGGTGAAGATTATTTCATACTAAAGTGATATATTTTAATTAATTATTTTTTAAAGGGTTTTTATTTTATACAAATATCTAATCATGAATGATTTTAATGCAATTTATTAATAATATATAAAAGAAAATAATCGAATATCCATCTAATTGGTATTACTAGGAAACTAATAAGAATAACATCATTTTATGATTAAAAGATATATTTTTTCAAAAATTGTTTTTATGTGATATGAAAGTTTATATTAAAACTAAATTTTGTCAACCCTAAAATTTTTTTCTAATAATAACGTGTTCATTTTTTAATTAAAAATATCTAAATATTTTGATAATTTTATTTTCCATTCTAAAATAAAAATAATTTACCGAAGTAATTATTACTTACAAGAGTAAAATAGTCTTTTTTTAAATAATTGTTATTTAAAAAAAATTAATTTTTATCTGAATAAATGTATCCCATGATGATGGGTATTATTCTCACCCTATCCTTTCTCACATATTATTACATGATTTCAAACATACCTAACTATCAAATTACAAGCCAATGATCGTAAAGTGTAGTGGTTTTGGAAGAATAGGTACATAAAACTGAGAAAATGGGACTAAATAAAAAATTTCTTTATTTGTCATTCAATATGATCTCATGAATTCCTTTGATCCCTTACAGTTGTATAGGATAACCTGTGGGTAATATGAACAAAAGGGATGAGCTAAAACTCTTAGTAATGGAATAAGCATAGGAATAAAACATAGCATGTGGGTTATAAGGAATAACATGATGATGTCAAGGCATGGAATGTGAATAAACATAAGTTAGAATAAAATGTATAACATGGGAACATATAATCATGGAATTATAATAATGTGGAGACAACATATTACATGACATAAACATTAGTCAAGGCTAACCTCCAAGACTATATAACATGGTGGAAAAAGTGCAATAAAGGAATTAGGTTCACTCCTTATCCCAATATGATGTCTCAATAGACTAAAAATTACCCAATTAATTGATGAACTATATGGGCACACTCATTATAAGATGTTCATAAATATTTTATCCACATGAAGAATAAACATAAGGGTTACCCATGGAATGAAATGGGTACAATAATCATGTCACACGGCATAACAAATGAGCATATCATAATTGTGTCCATGAAATATTGGATTAAAAAAATACATGAACATTAATAAGGTAAAATAGAAATATATCATTATAATTTAGGTCTAACTGATGTGGATACGTGAAAAAATAGTGTTTAAGAGACCTTAGAAAGAAAACATTTTAGTGTGGTTTATAGAAAATATTAATGATTCTATAAAATGGTAAAGGCATAATTTTTTTTATAAAACCATAAATTATCCATGATAGTTTTCATGATAAAAATAGTTATTTTATAAACTAAATTTGTCTTAAAAATTATTATGGATAGCACATGAGAATGGGTATGATATAGAGAAAAATCATTAATCGGGCTTGCTTATCAGGAATATTTTAGAATGGAACTTTTTAAAAACATATTTCCCTATAAAATAAGGATGATTTGATATAGATATAAGATTTTGGAACATTAAAATAAGATTTTTAATATATAAATAAAAATAAAAAATCATTACATTTTAGTAAAGGAAGAGAAAGAGTAACTCGAACGAAAAATTTGGGTTTGGGAGCAGTCCCTTAGCTTATATTTAAATGTATTCTTCACTTGATTTTAATGTCCAGAATAAAACAATTAAATTAATTAATTAGTAATTTGTAACCCTTTTATAAATTTAAATTTTTAGTATTATTTTATTAAATTCATTCATGGCATTTTTGATAGGTTATAGTGTTCAATTTCATCATTGATGAGTGTTTATTTTTGTAGTTTTCATGATCTGTTCGCTTGTAAATAAGTATGGAAGTTCTTATAGAATGGATATAATTATCTAGAATTTAAATTATACGTTATTAATGAACAATCAAAAGTTTATTTTTTTAAATATTCTATTGTCTTTCCAGATATTAGGATAATCATTAAATAACATGTTAATGAAAATTGTTTATATTAATTTTAGTGGTTTTTCGATCACAACGACCTAGTTTTGGTTTATCATATAGTATTATGTATATAAAATGGTTACATAACATTAAATAAGATATAATAAATATATTATAATCTAGTTCATCCATAAAAAAATTCATAACCATCCTTGAAGATAGTAAATGAAAATTAAAGTGCATCATCCACGATGTCAATAAATTGATAAATCACAGGTGATGCTTTCATTTTTAGAACAAAAGAAGTGGAGAATAGGTATTGATGATGGATTATTACACTAACATAAAAACAAATAGTATAGGTAAGGTACTGAAGTTTTCATTACATTCGTATTATGGGAGGTGAGTAGAGAATAATAAACGAAATATATTGAAAATAAAAAAAAACCAAAAGTGGAATTTACCTCTGGAATTTATCCTCCTTGATAGCCTCATTAAGGAAATGTTTTTTGTCTTTTGATGAAACCAACAGCTCATAGACATGGGGTAGGGACATCAGAAGATATTTGAGTATAATTTGGATGAGGATCAGGGCTTTAGAGGTGTGAGGAGAAGATTTGGTGAGGGGTAGTATTTATATTGGATGAGATGGGTGTTTTATCATTATTTTATTTATTAGATTATTATTTTGTCTCAAGACTATGAATATTTTGATAATTAAGAAAATATATATTAAAATAATGAATTATAGTTAGAGATTATGGGATTACATCATACATAAATTATAATAATGACACAATAATTAATTTATTTAGCTTTTGTCGTAAATTATTATATTATACTATTCACGAAAATTCAAATAATTTTGATAAATTACAAAAAAAGTAACCCTAAAAAAAATTTCATGTAGAATTACAAATGGACTCTATTTTGTGAAATTTATTTTATAGATGTGAATCATTCAATTTTTTAAAAATTTGTCATTTACTGAAAAAATACCGGTTTTCAAATTATAATTGCATTTATCAAACATTGAAAAATTAATAATGGTCTCAAAAAATTATCATAAAATAATAAGATAAAAAAATATTAATTTATGATTACATTTTATGAAAATAAATATTATGAAAATACATTTTATTTAAAATTATTAAATCAATTAAAAAAATATATAATTTATTACTTATGACCTATAAAAACACAAACAATTAATTAATAATTTTTAATATGTTTATTTACTTATAAAATGATATAATTATATCATATAATCACATATAAGATGCCTAAATATTATTTATACATTCATTAAAAAGGTTACTATTCAATTGTATGGTATACTACTCATAAGGGTCATATTTCTATTCCAATGGTTAAGTTACTATTTCATTGGTATAGGTTCCTTAAGTTCTAGAAATAATTCTTATATCATTAATTATTCGTTTATAAAGTTTTTTATTATTTTATATATGTTATTTTTATGTGATTCATTCTATGTAACATAATAATAATAAGGAAATTTTCATTCGTAAAATTTTGTGTCGTTACATTCTTCACAGCCATATGAACTTTCGCCAAAAAATTTTGTTTTACATTATTTGTTGAAAACATGTGTGGGTACTTCTCCCTAATTGCTTCCTCTAGTTCCCATGTTGAATCTTCATACATACGGTTATACCATAGTACATTAACCTTTTAAGTAGTCTTGTTTCATATAACTTTATCTCTATGATCTAATATCTTCAATGGATTGTTCTCCTGTGAGAGATAAATTTCCAACAGTACTAACTATGAATTCAGTACATGTAAGGGATATAGTATGTATTTACTTAAAAGGGATACATGGAATATATCCTGTATATTAGACATTGTAGGTGGAAGTTATAGTCGATAGGCTATATCTCTAACACGATCAAGATTCATGAATGGGATGATGTACCTAGGATGTAGCTTTCCTTTCTTATGAAAATTCATTATCCTCTTACATGGAGATATGCAAAGAAATAACATATCTCCAGACATAAACTCAAGGTCTCATCGACAATTGTCTTCATAAATTGTTTTTCAACTTTGGGATACCTCGATGTGATGCTAAATTATTTTCACCATTTCCACCATTTCTTTGACTATTTCATGTCCTATCAGCTTACGCTCACTTACTTCAACCCATCATGTATGTGTTCTATAACTTTTTTGGTAAATGGATTCATATGGATCCATTTAGTTGGTTGAGTAGAAATAGTTATTGGTGGATAATTCAACCAGTGGTAGATATTGGTCCCTTCCTCCTTTGAAGTCCATAGAACACTCTCTCAAAATGTATTCCATTGTCTAAATCACCATCTCCAATTTACCATCTATTTGAGGATGATAGGTCGTACTAATGTTCAGATGATTACTTAGAGCATGTTTGAGACTTTTCCAGAACACGGAGGTGAATCTCAGATCTCTATTAGATAAATTTGATAGGGGTACTTCATGAAGCCTTTCCACTTCTCTGATATATATCTATGCAAGTTGATCCAATGATAAATCCTCTTGAATTGCAATATAGTGAGATGTATTTTTAAGATGATCCACATCAACCCATATAGAATTGATTCCTCTAGATGTATTTTGAATTCTAGTGACAAATTCCATTGTAATGTTCTCCCACTTCCATATTGGAATGGATAATTTTTTAATGAAACCTATAATTTTTTTTCTTTCATCCTTAAAATTCTAACATAGTAGGAACTTTGATGTATATTCAGTGACCACCTTTTTAATATTGTCCCACCAACAGTTATCTTGGAGATCTCAATTAATCTTTGTAGTTCATGGGTGAATAGAGAAGGTTTATATATGTAAATCATTCAGAAGATCATTCTTAATCTCTAGATTAGATGGTACACATAGTCATGAGTCAAATCATAAAACTCCTTCCTCATACATTTGGAACTCTGAGGATTTCCCATTCTGTATAGCTTCCACCATTTTCTGAATTTCCAAATCATTTCTTTCAGAATTCTTTATTTTCTCTATAAAGGATGGTACAGAAATCATTTGAGAAAGTATTTATGATTTTCCTCCCTTAACGATTCCAATGTACATCATCTTCAAGTCTAAGAATATTCGATCCTTTTATATTATCATCATTGATAAATATACATGATTCTATTGACTTAGAGCATCTTTCACCTTATTTTCTTTACCATGATGGTAGTGGATTGAGAAGTCGTAATATTTGATGAGATCTAACCATATTCACTAGGGAATGTTAAGATTCTTATGTGTGAATATATATTTTAGACTCTTGTGATCAGTATATATTTCACACTTCTCCCCATAGAGATAATCCCTCCAAATTTTCAATGAAAAGATCACACCTTCAAACTCCTGATCGTGCATGGAATAGTTTTTCTCATGAATTTTATACTACCTTCAACTATAGGCTATAACATTTCCATTTTCCAATACTACATCCTAATGCCTCTTTTGAAGCATCTTTATACACCAAAAATAGTTCTCCACTTTTCAAGATTTTGAGTGCTCGTGGAATAATGAGCCTATTTTTGATCTCCTTAATGCTTTTCTCAAATTCTTGAGTCCAAAAAATCTTCACCCCCTTTCATCTCAGCGTGGATTTTGGGTTTCAAAATCATGAGAATTTTTAAAACAAATCATTGGTAATACCCAGTTAAGAAAAGGAAACTAAAAATCCCTATTACATATGTTGGCATGGGCCAATATTCGATTGCATTTGTCATGGAAGGGTCCATATATATCTCTTTTATGTTAATAACATACCCCAATAATGATACTTCCTCCATCCAGAAGTCACACTAGCTGTACTTTTCATAAATTATCCCCATTCCTAAAGTCATTATCATAGTATTAAAATAATTCTCATGTTCCTCATTTCTCTTGGAGTATATCAAAATAGCATCAATAAAGACTACAAAAAATTTGTCAAGGTGATCTCTAAAGACTATATTCAATAAATAAATAAAAAGTTCTAGATAATTAAGGATTCTGAAGGGAATCACTATGAACTCATTTTTTCCATACCTCATTTTAAAGGTATTATTGGGAATATCTACTTTCCCCACCTTTAATTGGTGATATCCTAACCAATAGTCCACCTTAGAGAAATAACTAGCCCCATGTAGTTGATCAAAAAAGTTTTCTATCTATGGTAGGGGATACTTATTCTTTATAAATATTTTATTGATCTCCTGATAATCATTATAGAGGAACATTGATCTATCCTTATTCTTAAAGAAGAGGGCTAGTGCATCCCATGGTGAAGCACTTTTTCTTATAAAACCCATATTCAGATTCTCCTGTAGCTTCTTCTTCAGCTATTCCCACTCAACAGTTTCCATTATATAAGGTGTCATTGATATAGGTATAGATCTAGGAAAATTTTCAATTGATAACTCAACCTATTTACTGAAAGAAAGACCATAAAACTATTAAGGGAATGCATCAATGTAATCCCTCATGATGGGCATGTATTCAAGCATGACATTCTCCTTTTTCTCAATCATTTGATCAAGATATTATTTCTCATAATGAAACAATATCCACACTTGAGATGATGATTATGAAGGAGATTTATCTTCCTCCATACACTTGTACAATATTGGAGGATGCTTCATAATGTGAAGTGTGATATCTCTTTCCTAAAAATTTATGTCTTATTTATATAAATATATCCAATCCATGCCCAAAATAGAATCAAACTCTTCCAAAAGGATTAAGACAATATTTTATGGGAGGTTTGGTCAACAAACATTTACTAGGGAGGAGTTATAATCCATGGATGCAATAACTTCCCCATTCATTGTACTCACAAATAAATCAAACTCCAAATTACGAGGTGTTTTTTGAATAGTTATACTAAATTTGCATGATATTAAAGAATGCATAGAACCATAATCAAATAGTTTCTTCTCAATTACTGAATAAATAACCAGTGTACCTGTCACAACATCATTATCTAACTCCACCTAATCAGTAGTGATAACATATTCCCTACCTTGTTTCCCTGACAGTTTTTGTTTATTTCCTCTAACAAACCTAGTATTAGGGAATTAGTTAGAAAAATAACCACAAACTTGTAGTTGAAACAGTACACTACAGACTAAGAATAGATCTAAACCTTCCTTTCTTTCTCTTCATTGGTGGGATTCTTCCTATCCATTCAATAGTTACTATCCACATTCCATTCTCTTCTACATTTGAAGAATCTCTTAGTTCCCTTTAAGGAGTATCCAAGATGCTTCTTCCCACACTATTGACATGTGGGATGTTGGGACTTAATTCAATCATGGTATTTATCACCCATATTAAACTCCATTTTCTTTTTTTTTCAACAGGCCTATGAGACCACTTAGAGTCTCTGATCTCCATTTCAACCCTATGGGCATAATGGACAATCTCCTCATAGCTGTCAAAGTCTCGAAATGAAAACACTTTTTGTAGACTCGTCTTTAGTCCACTATAGATTTGATCTACCTTACTTTTGGTGTTCATGGAAAAGTTAGAGGCATATCCTAAAATCCTTATTATTTTTTCTTCATACACCCCAATATACTCATCTTCACGTTGCTTCAGTTCATGGAATTCCCTTTCCATCTTGATATAAAGGGTTTGAGGAAAATATTTTTTAAAAATATTTTCCTCAAATCTTCACATTCCATGGAATAAATTTACTCCTTGGACTTTGTGATCTTGATCAGTTTCCACCACTGATCAGCTTCACCATGAAAATGATAAAATTCCAGCACAAACTTATCTTCTTCTGAGAGTGAGAGTATAGATAATATCTTCTTAATGAAGTTAATCTATTTTTATGTGAGGTGAGGATAAAATGATCCAATAAACATTGGAGACCTTTTCAATATGAAGGATTCTATAAAATCATTCTATTTCCTAGGATAAGGAGGATGTTCCAAATGATTCTTGTTATTATTCATAACATGGGCCAGCTGAGAAAGTACTATAATAACGTTTTGGAAACTCATTCTCAGTATATTTGGCATATCATTAGGGGTATCATCACATTTCCTATAACATTGATTTTTGGAATGAGTTATTCTATTTCCATCCATTATCTAAAAGAAATAAATAACAATTAGGGGTCTTGAATACTTTTCTAATTAGTATATAAAAATAAAAAATAAAAAATAAAAAATAAAATTGTTAAGGAAAATTATATCCTAACTTATGATTACAAAGGATTCAATATAGGTTATCCATGATATTGTTCCTAATATATATTTTTATGGGCATTTTGTGTTCCCATAATAATGGTTTGTAATGAAATTATGAATTTACCAAAGCATATCACCTAGGAGTGTCAAACCAGTTGCCCCGTAAGGCCCATTGTCATGTACCAGGCTACCCTCAGTCAGGCCCAAAACACCTTATTGAAGTTTTTACTCCATGGTACATCTATTCTATAACTATGTACACTTATAGTATCTATATTGGGATGTATTTTCTTGATAAACCACTTACTCTATACTAACAAAAATTTAGGGATGTTTTCTCACACATATTTTTATCCCTAGGGATCTTAGTGATTTATTCATAATCTAAAAAAATAGTCCTTCCTCCAATAACAATTAAATATTCCCTATACTTTTTCATATATTATTTCATGATTTCAAATATAATTAACTATTGAATTATAGTCCATGGATTGTTATTTCTACTTTCTTTGGAAGACATGGAACATAAAACTAAAAACATGGGAATAAATAAAATAGTTCACTATTTATCATCTAATATATGATCCTAAATTACCTTTCTCACTTGCATCTGTATAAGATAACATAGGGATAACATGAGAAAAAGTGACAACCAAAAAATCCTAAAAGGGCATTAGAATAGGAATAAAATATAGCATATGTGTAAGAAATCATAACATGATGGCGTAAAGTCCGGGAAAATGACTAAAAATAAATAATAATTACAATTATAAAATGGTAACATATAATAATGGAATTATAGGAATGTGAAAAAACATATAACATGACATAAACATGAGTTAATTCTAACTGCCAAGACTATATAACATGGTGGTCAATGTCCTATAAAAGATTCAAGTTCACTCCATGTCCCAACATGAAATCTCGAGATAATAAACATTAAAAAATTAATTAGAGTGATATTTGGGTGCACAAATCATTACATGTTCATAAATATATGTTCTACAGGAAGAATAAACATAAGGGTTACCCATGGATTGAAATGTGTATCATAATCATGTCACTGGCCTAACAAATGAGAATATAACAAATGTGTACATGAAATAATGGATTAAAAATATAAATGGAAATTCTTAAGGAAATATAGACATATATCATGATAATTTAGGTCAAACTGAAGTGGATACATGTAGAACTATTTAGTATGATACTTTAAAAATAAAACATTTTAGTGTAGTTTTTGAAAAATATTAAAGACTATTTAAAACGGTAAAGGTGAAAATATTTTTATAAGACTAAAAATAATCTATGATAATTTTTCATGATAAAAAGAGTTATTTAATAAAAAAATGGTGGTTTACAACTTATAATGGATATCACATGATAATGGGTAAGAAATATAACAATTTCTTTACACGGACTTTCTTATTGGGAAGATTTCAGGGAGGCTTTTTAAAACATATATTTCACTATAAAAAATGGATAATGTGAACCAGATAAATGAGTTTGTAATATATTCATATTATTTATAATAAATCCACCAAAATAAAGAATCATCTTATTTATGTAAAGAGAGATAAATAGTAATTTGGAGGAGAAATGGGGTTTTAGGTACATTTCCTTACCTTATGTCTGAATGTTTCCATCACTTGATCTTAATGTCATGAATAAAAAAACTAGATTCATTATTTTATAAGTCCAGAGCCTTTTATACATGTAATTTATTTATTATAATTTAATTAAGTTCATTCATTTTCTTTTGGATGTGATACAGTGTTCAATTTCACCGTTCGGGAGTGTTCGTTTTCATAGTTTCCATGATTGGTTCGCTTGTAAATGATTATAGAAGTTCATGCACAATGGGTATAATTCAATAGAAATGCAATTTTAAGTTATTAATGAAAACAATAATTGTATGTTTTCATATATGATATTTTTTTCAGACATTAGTATTACTTATTAGATAACTTGTTAATGATAATTGTTTAGATTAATTTTGGTGGTTTTTCGATCACAATGAACTAGTTTTGATTTATCATTCCATGTCACATATATAAAATGGTTCCAAAAAATTAAATAAGATATAAAACATATATTATAATCTGTTTTGACCATAAAAATGACTTCTTGACCATCTATAAATATGGTAAAATTAAATTAAATTGTTTCGTCTATGATGTTAGTAAAATGACACATCATGGGCGATGATTTCATTTTTAAAACAAAAGGAGATGATAAGAGGTATTGATGATGGAATATTAAATTAACTTAATAAAATTATAGTATATTTAATCTACTAGAGTTATCATTACATTTGAGTGAGTGTAGGTGAGGATAGAATATAAAAATAATGATCTTGAAAAGAAAATAAAAGAAAAGGAAAGGGGAATTTACCTTTGAATTTATCTTCCTTGAGAGCCTCCTTGAGGAAAAGGAATTGGGATTTTTATGGTACCAATAGATATTGGTCATGGAATAGGGTCTTTGGAAGAGATTTTAGTATATTTTTTATAGGGCACAAGGCTTGAGAGGTGTGAGGAGAAGAGGTGGTGAGGTTGGTATTTATAGGTGTAGGGAGTGGTGTTTTCACATCATTTTAGTCATTAGTTTATTATTTTGGATCAAAACTATGGATTTTTTGGTCAATATCACCAAATATATTAAAATAATGAATTATTGTTCATGATTATGGGCTTACATCATCCATATATCATCTTAATGACATAATAATTCATGTATTTAGCTTTTATCATAAAT
Organism: Viscum album; assembly: GCA_963277665.1. Taxonomy (NCBI): domain Eukaryota; kingdom Viridiplantae; phylum Streptophyta; class Magnoliopsida; order Santalales; family Viscaceae; genus Viscum; species Viscum album. The sequence goes on from OY728135.1 coordinate 21,877,579, forward strand.
TATTGTGTTTTGCTATTCACTGAAAATTTAAGTGTTTTAGGAAAATTCCTAAAAATAAATCTAACCATTTTTAAATGTGTAGAATTTAAAAAATTAAACCATTTTATTAAAATAATTTTCTAAATATGGGAAATTTATTTTTTAAATAAAGTCATCATTTACACAAAAAAAATATATTTTAAAATTATAACTACTTTTATAACACTTTTAAATATAAATTAAGGTCTCGCAAAATTATCTTAAAATCATAATACAAAGAAATACTAATGTATGAATACATTTTATGAAAATAAATTTTCTTTTATGTTCCGAAATTATTCATAAAATTGTAATTAATTATTTATTACCTATAAAACTACCAAGACTTAATTAATAGTTTTTAAAATATTTATTTACTCATAATTTGATATAATTATATGTTATTGTAGGGACCCAGCCCCGGATAGGCTGGAGCCAATGTCTAATATCAATTACATTGGTAGGATTAAAATGAATCCAATCTCAAAGGACTGAGAGTTTACCAGTCTGAATAAACCAGACACACAAATGAGTCTTTTATTACAAATGAATAAACTAATTATAATATTTTTTTCTCATTTTGTTAAATAAATAACTTTTAGGATAATTTATAATCTATATAGTAAATACCTTCATATCATTAATAATAAGATTCTTTGATTCATGGGGAAAGAAATATAATAAGGGTGAGCTCAAATGCTAAGTAACTGAAAAATGTAGTGGAAGTAATAATGAATCAATGAGAGTAATAATTATTTCATGTTAAATTATGAAACACACATACCATGTAATAAAAAAACTAAGAAGGATATGAATAGGAAATATGAAAAGGTAATAACTAGAAACACGATTCATTCAAAAAACTAGATAAAAAAAATAGATAAGGCAAGGTAAGAAACTAAAACACATGTCATTTAATAAATGAAATAAAAATGAAATGTATCCATAGATATGTCAATAAAAAATCTCATGGTAGAATAATAACTAAAAAATATAAAGGAAATGGTTAATTATTGAATGCCCTTTTTCCTAGGTATACGGATCCAGTACTATCAAGACCTTTTACAAGATGGTTTATCTATCGGGTGTAAACCCATATAGATCAGCTAGCTATATATTTTATCTCATGAGACAACCGATGCGTTGAGGGGCTATATATATTCTGAGCCCCACCCATCACTACGAGTTCAAATCATTCCTTATATGGAAAAATCAAATAAATAATATGCCTTATCAAATAACTGTGTTAAATAATGAATAAATAATTTTAAATATTTACCCAAATGATCAAATACTATCAAATTATACATTGTATGAAAAATGGTATACAGTTTAGTAAATTTTAATATCCGTGATAATTGATATGGATAATTAGGATAAATTCAATTATCAATGATCATATAAAATTGGATATTTCAAGGGGAACTCAATAATGAATAAAGGAACTGAATATGAATACAATCCTTGGCCAATTAATTCTTAATCCTTCTAGAGTAATAATAAATATGGTATCAAAACAAAAAATCCAAAGTGGAATAAAAATAAAGGGTTGTTCTCATTAATCAAATAAAATAATAACTTTTAAAAATATTCTTGAGTAAAATATCTTTTTCTTTTCAAAATCCTTTTGAAAATATTTTTCTTTAAAAATAACATTTAAAAATCTTTTTTTCAAATCCTTTTAAAATTGAAAATTACGCTTCAAGAAAATGATGGAAGATAAATCTGTATATGTCGTATTGGGTAAAAAACCAAATTCCTTTTATATGTAAAAAGGTTAGAAAATTACATTATAAAGAAATCAACAAGAAAATTCCTTCAAAAAAATGGGTAATAGATAAAAGGGTAAACATTTATTTACTAAATTATTATGAAAATGTTAAAATATTTTTGAATTAATTTTAATAAAACATGGTTTTCAGAAGAAAACATGTTCTTAGACTAAATAGAGAAATGAAGTCGGGTTTTCTTAAAAACGTTTTGTAAAATACATTGAGTACCAAAGAGTGTAAAATGGTATTAATACCTAAAAATGTCCATGAATAACTAGAGGAGAATGAGTGTTTTTATTAAAAAAAAGGTCATATAATTTCCATGAATGTAAATACCATTGAAATATCATTAGTATTAGTCTTGAGGAAAATAATCTTTAAACATCCAAAAGTGACTCATACCACTTTGAAACAATTTAAAATCATAAGCCTCATTAAGTAATAATATTTAATGAATGATTAAAATACCAGGTTGATAAAATAATTCATGATATAACATATCAAAATTTGTAGTAGATAAAACACACAGAATAAGTAAATAGTTAACATTACATTTATCTCGTGAATGTAGAAAGTGAGAAGAAAAATCCCTTACCATGGATCTGACTTGTCTCGTTTGTCTTTATATTCCTAAATAATAAAATTATCAGAATTATTTAATTTCTTGAGAACCTGTTTCATGTTTATCATAACTTCTATTTGACTTATTATCATGTTTTATTCAACTACTAATTCGATTATGTTTATATTGTGTGTTTTGACTAAATTTGGTTTATATGTCAAAAACAACTTCAGTAGGTCAGTTATGGTCAAAGGAGTCATGTTATAACATCTACAGAATAATAAAAATTAAATTATTATCAAATTTATACATAAATTAAATTTTTATAATAAATAATTTTATATGGTTATGAAAAATGAACCAACATTACAATCATGTAGATGGTAGGCCGTACGTACGCATAAGTAACGTTCCCATTTTTTCAATGATCATTATGGAAAGAAGGTAAGTAACAATATATCTTTCTAATATTATAATTATATAATAAATATCATATTAGTTAATAATTTATACTTATATATATAATTCTTGTGATGTAAAAGGATTCACATCGTGTGGTAGAGGCGGTAGTCTACACGTGCACAAATAACGTTATCAATTTTTAAGTGTGTGAAAGGGTAATAAAAAATGATAATTATATTATATTATATTTGAATAAAGGTAATTATTTCATTAATATTACATAGATGTTGTGAATGTCATGTATTTTTAATTATAACCATATTTTATACATTCCATGTATTGTGTGATTGAATCACATCACTTTGAGGTGGAGATAGTCCGCAATTCCACAAACAATGTTATCGTTTTCACACAAAATGGAAAGTATAAGGATATGTGTTGTAACATAATTAAAGAATATTAAATATTATATAAATATTATATAAAATATATATAAATATATTTTTCATCATAATGGCCACTATGATTTTCGGTAATGGAAAATTGAACAATCAACATTTAGCAAGGCGGTAGTCTGCCTACACGTAAACATTATGTTTGTTACCCATTATATGGATATGTGTGTAAGTAAAGGTCAAATTCTTAACATAATAACATCCTAGTATATTGAGGATATTATTTTTTCAATATTATCATTGAATAATAAAATTTGATGGAATGGATAAAGAAAATAAAAGAAAGGAGTTTGAGGGAGGGTGTTACCTCTTAATCAGGTGACTCATTTTGGTTTTCACCAAAGATCATCCATTGAGATATCTCTTCCAAATTGAGGCTTCAAGAAGGAATTTTTGGATATTAGGGATATATTTTGGTAGAGTTTTGGTTAAGAAAATGTGTCTTGAGAGGTGTGAGGAAGTGGGAAGAAAGGAGGCCTTTTATAATGTAGGAGGGGTTATACCCTTGTAATATTGTATAAGAAAAGAACCCCACAAATGATTTTTTTTTCAATGTGGACACATAATGGTATAAAGAAAATAAAATTAGGGTATAAAATGGACCTAAAATGGCCTTTTTAAAAGGTTTTAGGCCATTTTATTCTTTAGGGTTATGGTTTAGTCTCTTATTACGCTTAATTTAACCTTAATCATTGTAATTGTTTTTAATTACATTCACTAATATTTTTGGTAAAAAAAATCTTGTATAATTATAAAATATAAATTATAAAGAATCTAAATAAGGAATCCATTTTCCAAATTATAATCACATAATTGCCAAAAATTAATTTAAAATTCAGCCCACATGTAGGACAACAATGTGGGGTTTTAAAGTAAACATCATCTCAATGTTTGCTGTGTTTTTATAATAATTTTCAAAGTTAAATTGATTCCAATGACATAAATTTTATTAATTGAAAAAAATATTATATTTTAAACCAATTAAGATAATAATTATTAATTAAAAATAAATTATATGGAAAAGAAGTTTTGAACTAAAAAATATTATTTTTTAATATTCCTTAAAAATTGTTTTGTTTTTGAAAAGTATCAAAAATTAACCCTAACCTAATTATTATTATTTTTAATTATAATATGAATTTTATTTTTACATATTAAATTCATTTTAAGGGTCAAAATTAGATTTTAAATGGGTTCTCCATAAAAAGGCGGTAAATTTTCCATTATAAAAATATAGTTTTTTATGTGAAATATGGGGTTTGTTCTTATCTTATGCATATGAAACCAAATAGATGAATATAAAATATATTTTATTGAATATTTAACATATATATTTTATTAAAATCATAAAATAGTTGTAATTACTTATGTTTATAAAGATAAAACCCTTTGGAAGCATAAAAAATAATAATATTACTTTTTATGTCCAATTGGATCTTATTTTCATTCCCCATTAATTGGTAACCCATGAATTCATTTTATATTTATATAAAACATAAAGTTTTATAAATTAGTAAATACTATTCATAACCACTAATTTAACATCTAGGTTATGTATTATTATATTAAATAATAATTTTTTAATAATACATTTTTATTTGGTGAAACTCATTCTTGAGTTTAAAATAAGCTATCGAGGAAGGTTGCTCTTTCATGTAACACATGCTATCTATGAAGGTCACTCTTGTGTGTAGTCCAAGATAACTCTATGTTTTTTCATTAAAATATATATCATGAATTGAATTTATTTAAACTAGTAAATATATATTAGAGTCTTGGGATATTATATTCCCTTATATGCTTTGTGACGTGTGTCATACACATTATTGAATGCCAAATTGTACTTTAGAATTTTAGGGTGTTACAATCATTTTCACTTATAAGATGCCTAAATTTTATTTATACATTCATTGGTGATTTTACTATTCAATTGGTAGGTTTTCTATTCATAAGGGCCAAATTATTCTTCCAAATGTCATGTTACTATTTCATCTATATAGGTTCCTTAACTAAGAGAAATACTTCTTATTTCATTAAATACTAGTTTATTAATATTTTTATTGTGTTATATATGTGATGATTATGTGATTTATAATATATAAAAAATTATATTAAGGTAATTTCTCTTGATAAATTTTTAGGTCATTATTAAACAATATGATGTTTAAACTTAGATAAATTATATTAACAATCATTTAATTAGTAATAGATGGGAAATGATAAAAACAATTATATATAAAAAGACATTTTTCAACAAAAACAATTTTTTTATATCATATGTGTATATTTAAAAATTAATATTCACTAATTTATAAATTAGATAATATTAAAAATATTCCAAATGTATATTCATTGCATATAAATTTGTTAATAATGGTCAACTTAAATTTTTATTAAAAAAGTAATTAGCATTGTAAATAGTTAAAAAAAAGTTAGTAATGGGTCAAAATAGGTCATCTATATCCTCAAATACCTTTTTTATTATATTTTCATATAGGATTTTGGGTAAGTGGTAACCTCACAGGGGATTTCAAAATTCAAACCATAACATAGCACCAAATTCAAACTAAAAACATGAAAAAGGTTGCAAAGATGAGCTGGAAATCATAGTGGTCGAGACTGCAATCCTGACCCACGCAAGTCGTCACTGGAATACACACGCCAGAAGAGACCATTGATCACCGAAAACCCCATGAAGATGAATCCAAAAATGATCACCGCCAGCAACAAGAAGAACAAAGCCTCCCAAATCTGAAACTGCCATCACCGGTACAAGATAAACGGATCACCAAAATAGAATTGATCATTCAAACATTTAATCAAAACAAAACACCAGCTTCATAGCCACCAAAGACCACACTACTATGTAAAGAAACCAACCATCACAAACAGAACCAGCCAAAAAAACATCATCACTGAGAAATGAAGCCTCGAAGAAACAATAGGGATCCAAAAACAGAGACGAATCCACCATGGAAGATGTCTCTTGGAACGCCATCAACTGCTCAAACCCACCTCCCAAGACACCTTGAAAACCCACCGTGAAAATCCGACTTGAAGAAGATTGTTGGAATCCGAGAGCAAGGGCAGAGTAAAGAGCAGACGAAGGCCTTAACAGCAAGCACCGGCCGTCGGTAAGACCACCGAACTCTACATCAGATCCATCATCAAGAGAACAATGAAAAAGGGGTGAAAACATCATATAGGACCATAAAGAGAACCCATCGTCTTCATCGTGAAGGAAACCCCAAACTGAAAACCAAAGAACAAAATTGAATCACCGAGAACAAACTGAGACCGTAAAACTGTTGTCGAGAGATGCGAGAGCCAACAAAGAGGAACCCCAGAAATGCGAGAGGGAGAGACTCGCTGGATTCCACCACCAACAAAATTGGATAATTTTTTTAAATGGATTTTTGGAGAAAAAAAATTTCCTGAAAGAGATAGGGCTTGCGGTATTTTTAAAAATGGGTCCGAGATGCGTGAACCCTGTTCACGCATCCCCAATCCTGGGAAGATGCGTGAATGGGGTTCACACATCTTCAATCTGAGTGAGATGGATGAATGTCATGCACACATCCTTCGTGAATCAGGTGAAGGATGTGTGAATGGGGTTCACGCATCATGCAGAATGTTTTTTAATAGTTTTAAAAACAATTATTTTTATTTTGTTTTGTTTTATATATATATATATATAACAAATAATTTTAGAAGAATTTATCTGCTATTTAAAATCCAGCAGTACTGCCATTACAGCAGTCTGGATTCTAACAGCAACTCTCACCCAGGACTCCCTTTTATAAGAGAGCTTGCCCTGAAAATTATTCTGCATTTTTGATGTGGGATACAGGTTCTTCCAAACCTGCACAGTACATTCTGCATTTCCGATGTGGGATTCTGTTTTAACTACATGACTTTGAAAGAGTATAAAATATATACTATAAGACTAATATAAATGAAATTTTAAACATTGATTAAACATATAAGAAATAGTTGAAAAAAATAATTTCATAAAAAATGTTGATCAAAAAAAATTATAACCATTCAAAACCATCAAATTGAAACTTAAAAATGTTTTACGTATTTCAAGTACGTGACTTTGACAGACTATAAAATATAAACTATAACACTAATATGAATGAAATTTTAAACACTGATTAAACATATAAGAAATAGTTAAAAACAAGAATAATTTCCTAAAAAATGTTAATAAAAAATAATTTATAAGCTTTCAAAGCCACCAACATGAAACTTAAAAATATTTCAAATACGTGTCTTTGAAAGACTATAAAATAAAAACTATAAGACAAATATGAATGAAAATTAAAACATGGATTAAATATATAAGAAATATTTGAAAATAAAAATAATTTCGTAAAAAATATTGATGAAAAATAATTTATGAGCTTTCAAAACCACCAACTTGAAACAAAAAAACTTTTCAAATAAATGGCTTTGAAAACCTATAAAATAAAAACTATGAGACCAATATAAATGAAAATTGAAACCCAGATTGAACATATAAGAAATAGTTAATGATTAAATAGTTAATTAGAAATATAATTATTAGTTATTTAATAATTAGTTAATTATTAATTTCATTATTAATTATACAATAATTAATTAGTTAATTTGTAATATAAATATTAATTACACAATAATTAATTAGTTAATTAGTAATATAATTATTAATTATATAATAATTAAGTATTTAGTAAGTAATATTATTATTAATTATATAATAATTCATTAGTTAATTAGTAAATTAGTAATATAATAAATAATTATAATTATTCATTAAAATTATTAGTTATTAATTACTAAAAATTAATTATATAATAATAAATTAGTTAATTATTAATATAATTATTAATTATATAATAACTAACTAATTAATTATTATATAATTAATTTTTAATAATTAGTAAAATAGTTAATGATTAATTAGTTCATTAGCAATATAATTATTAATTATTTAATAATCAGTTAATTAGTAATATCATTGTTAATTATATAATAATTAATTAGTTAATTTGTAATATAATTATTAATGAAATAATAATTAATTAGTTAATTAGTAATATAATTATTAATTATACAATAACTAAGTATTTATTAAGTAATATAATTATTAATTATATAATAATTCATTAGTTAATTAGTAAATTAGTAATATAATAAATAATTATAATTATTCATTACAATTATTAGTTTTTAATTATTAATTGTTAATTATATAATAATTAATTTTTTAATTAGTAATATAATTATTAATTATATAATAAATAATTAGTTAATCAGTAATGTAATAATTAATTATAATTAATAATATAATTATGAATTATAATTAGTAATTATAATAAATATTTATAATTACTAATTATATAACAATTTAATTAATTAATTAATTAATTATTTTAAATTAATAATTATATTACATAATAACTAATTTATTAGCATTTAATAAAATATATTACCAATTAACTAATTAATAAATAACTAATTATCTAATTATAAACTAAATATTAACTAATTAATAATTACTAATTAACTAATTAATAACTAATTAATAATTATATTACTAATTAAATAATTAATAAATAACTATTTATTATATGTTTAATCCCTGTTTTAATTTTCATTTATATTGGTCTTATAGTTTTTATTTTATAGGCTTTCAAAGACACGTACTTAAAACGTTTTTAAGTTTCAAGTTTGTGGTTTTGAAAGATTATAAATTATTTTTCATCAACAATTTTTATGAAATTATTTTTATTTTCAACTATTTATTTTATGTTTAATTCATGTTTTATGTTTTATTCATATTGGTCTTATAGTTTTTATTTTATAGTCTTTCAAATACACGTATTGGAAATATTTTTAAGTTTCATGTTGGTATCTTTGAAAGCTTATAAATTATTATTTATCCACATTTTTTACAAAATTAGTTTTATTTTGAACAATTTATTATATGTTTAATCTATGTTTTATGTTTCATTTATATTGGACTTATAGTTTGTATTTTATAGTCTTTCAAATTGACGTACTTGAAACAGAATCCCACATCAAAAATGCATAATGTTCTACACAGGGAAGATAGAAACTAAGTCTCACATCGAAAATGCAGAACGATTTACAGGGATAGCCCTCTTATATAAGAGATCCATGAGTGAGGGTGTCCGTCAGAATCCAGACTGCTGTAACAGCAGAACTGCTGGATATTAAATAGCAGAAAAATTCTTCGGAAAATTTTTGTTATATATATATATATAAACAAAACAAAAAATAAAAACAAAAATAAAAATTTTAAAAATACAAGAAAAAATTCTTTCTATAGGATGCCTGAACGGGGTTCACGCATCTCGGACCCATTTTTAAAAATACCAAAAGCCCTATCCTTTTTCAGAATTTTTTTTTCCAAAACCCCATTTAAAAAAAACTCAAAAAAAATCTAAAATCACCGGAGAAGCATCGAGTAAAACTAAGGTTGGGTTTATTCGTGATGGTTCAAAAAAAAGAGAGAAGGTCACAGCAGGCAAGTTCCTAGAGGAGGATAAGGGAACAAGAAGGGGGAGAGAAGAACACTAGAGAAAGAAACCTCTCACCGAAAGGAGAACGATGAGAGGGAGGAAGTGGTGGAACTGGGAAAAAACACTAGTGCGAGGGGAGGGCGGAGGCGGCGTTGGGAAGGAACCCTAGCGTGGGGGGAGGGAAGAGACTCAGAGATTGGGGATCCATATCCTTCTATGGTGCTTCCAATATAAGGCCCCAGCCTTAAACCTTACTTAATATTGAGTTATTACAAGATTACACATTGAGGATCTTTTCGGGTTTAGAGTTTTAGAGAATTAGATCATAAAACTTGCATTACATTCCACATATAAACAAAGTGGTTACATAAAGATAGTATTCTTCATTCCCATCAATGGAAACATATTTAAAATAAATCATGGATTCTTTCTTGACACTTCCTTGACACTATCATCATATCATGTACCTTTCCCTTGACCTGTGAAAAACATTTCAAAAAAACTTGGGATGAGCATAAAAAGCTCAGTAAGGGAAATAAAAATATGGAAAGGAAACATGGGTACATATATACATATGAATGAAATCATACTTTACCCATAAAACATAAGCACTTTAACATACCACATCAAATCATGAATAAATCATAGAAATCATAAGACATAAAGGAAACTTGAGGCATTCATAACATTCTTACGTAGGGAGTAACCCTCTTGGTTACGTTTGGAATACCCATCACAGTATATTCCCTAAATCTCTTCGGATAAATCTTAACGTTACACTCCTTCGCATTACCCAATGCATTGGAGAGCTATATCGGGCTCACCCGCCCTTAGTTTATCACGGAACCACCCGTCTTCATAATAATGCCCAAGAACCTCAACATAATCGTATCACATAAAACATGCATAAAGGAAACATAACATTTCCACCTTTCAATCACAAGATATCAATACAACAAATTGATATAAAAACATTATGAAAACCATTTTCAATACCAAAATAAAAGAAAAGTAAAACATGGTATTTATTTTTCTTTTAAAAAGAAGGTATGGCTTGTAGAGGAAGCCAAAACTCAAATAACGGTCACGATGGCGGAGAAGTCGTTGTCGCCGCATACGTATGACAAAAACATTCCATTTTGTCATTTAGTAAACGCTTCGTATAAAAAAAGATTCCTTTTGAATAAACGTAAAAGTCAAAGGGGTTTATACACCATATAAAAAAAGGTTGTGTATAAAACAAAATATGCCTCAATGAAAGGTGATTGAGACGAAGTCCCATACCTCGGGTCCGACTTGACTCGATCGTTCTTTAATGTCCTGAATAATAAACTTGAGTTAATTTCTACTTGTTTAAGAACCTTTTTCAAGTTCATTATTCCTTTTATATCACAAATTTCCATATCATGAACACTATGTAATTATTTAAGTTAATAACGGTCATTTTAACGATCATTGGTACTTGAGTCAAAAATAAGCCCTTTATAATTACAAGTTGTTCATGTATCCATTATATCCAGAATGGTATTCATGATTTATATATTATATATGTCATATATATCCAGTACATGCATGAATTTATAATATTACATAATCATTTAGAGGTGAGAAATGAAATGCACTGTTCATGGAGACGGTAAGCCGTACGTACGCATGAACGGTACTTTCATTTCTATTTCGTATTTTATACAATGAAATCATAATTATATAAAGGTATATTATAATTCTAGTATAATATCATATAAAATATCATAGTTCCATCCTTTATATGTCCCACATATGGTATTTAATGAATCAAATCACTTTTAGGGGGCGGTAGTCCGCACTTCCTTAAATGAAGATATCGCGTTTACCCATAATGGAAACCATAAAGGTATGAACAAAATGAAAAATACCGAAGCTTAAGGAAAACATAAACATATTATATATCATATATAAATATAGTTTCATCTTAATGGCCACCTTTTAAGGTGTTAAAAGAATGTTGAACAATCATCGTTTCGGGAGGCATAAATTCACCATCCACGGAAACCCTATGTTCTTTAACCATAAGATGTAGGTGTGTGTAAGTGAAGCTTGAATCCTTCTTATAAAAACATCCTAGTATATTTAAGATACTGTTTTTCTTACAAAAGAATTAAATAAAAAGAGTTTAGGGGGTTGGAGAAGCAAAATAAAACAAAAGGACTCAAGTGAAGACATTGCCTTAAAATCGGGCAACTCCCGTTGGTTTGAGCTCAAAGGCTTCCTTGGGAAGACTTCTGCCCAGAGTGAGGCTTCAAGGAGTAAGAGAGGGATGTGTAGAGACAAAATGGGCAGGGTTTGGCCGAGCCAAAGGCTTTGGGAGTGTGGGTACGGAGGTAGAGGTGGGGGCCTTTTATAAGAGGAGAGGAGGGGCACTCTTGGAAAGTAAAGAAATATTACTTTATTTGAAAATGAGTTTCGGATTTAAAAGATCCCAAATTGATATATTTCTAGTATACGGTGATAAGGGTTCTAAATCCACCCATACAATAGGTTTTGGACATGTGTAGGGCATAGATTTTACATTATCTTTTCATTTTATTTAAATCGTTAAATAATGAGGTCATCGCTGCATCATCATGATGTCATAAATAATTTAATTTATTTAAAGTCTAAATATTATAAAAAAACTACTAGGATGTAGGAAATCATTTTATCTTTCCAATGACTATTTATAATCAAAAATCTGACTTGTATAACCCCATTTAAAAATTGTTTTCGTAAAACATATTATGTTTTTGTCATTTTTACTTTAACATTAAATAAAAAGTTATTTATGTCATTTCCCAACCAAAGTGGCTCCATGGGGTCCCCAAGTTGACCCATGGATTGTCTTTGTCGGCCATGACACATCCAATAAGGGTAGGACATGTGTCAAGGTATTTTCATTTTATTATAATATCATTTTTTCCTTAAATTGCACTAATTACCTCTAATCGCGATTAAGAACTTAAAAGTTACTATTCACCAAAAAAATATTTTAATCTCATTAAATCACATTTTACTTCTTTATAACAACCACGTATGTCGGATTTTTTAAATTCAAAACACATAAGTGGTAAAATTTCATTTAAACGAAAAATCAGTTTTTATAAGTACCACTTAGTGGTTTCACTATTCATCAAAAATTGAAATTTTTCCGAAAAATACCAAAACATCACCCTAAGCTATATTTGATATTCCGAATTCAAAAATGAAGTCCATTTTAAAAAATTCACAACATATAAGTTGCATTAATTAATTTAATAATTAATTCCCGCTGTCAGAGCAAATAGCGTGTTTTTATGAAACAATAAGTATCAAAAGATTGACACTAGTTTAAGTCCGATTTCAAAGCGAAATTAATTACAATGACCACTATTTGATTTAATGGTAAAAATATATTCTAATTTCACTTTAAAACCAATTCAAAAGATAATCTAATCATCTTAAAAAATTAGATTAAAAAGAGGTTTTGAATTAAAATACAACATTTTACACTATTCATTAAAAAAATGAACTTTATCGGAAAGATACCAAAAATTTACACAAAGTAAATTTTGATGTCCCGATTATAAAGAAGAGTTATATTTGGTCGAATAGAATTTATAAGATCGATCAAAACTATATTTAATGACGGTTCGCCATCAAAAGGTGATAAGTGGACCTTTCATGAAAATTAGAGTATATAAGCCTAAAATTGAATTCTTTTCATATTTTAAGCCTTTATCCTTTATTAGATAAATGTAAAAACATTTAACAAACATATATAATCATATTTTAGTTATTTCTATCCATTCCTGCCAGTACAACAGCTACGTGTTAACTAACATTTAAAATAATATTATTTTATTACTAGTGTGCAACGTACGATTTCAAAGAAACTCTTTGTTGCGTATCGGGTACGGTATCGAACATAGAAACCCCTTTAAAGTAAAATTAATATTTAATTCGAAAATATTATTAAATATGAAAATGTATTATTCTATATTTACCTGGGATGTTACATCCTTCCCCCCTTTTGGGAATTGCGTCCTCGCAATTTTATTCACTTATCAAAATAAGTGTGGGTATTTATCCCTCATAGAATTTTCAGATTCCCACGTTGCCTCTTCAACCTTATGGTTTTTTCCACAAAACCTTTACCTGGTGAATTACCTTATTTCGCAACACTTGCTCTCTTCGGTCAAGAATCTGGACTTGTTGTTCTTCATAAGATAGGTTCTCTTCCAGCTGAACTACCTCTAGACTCAAAACATGAGATGGATCTGGCATATACTTCCTCAACATCGAAACATGTAAAACATTGTGTACCTGAGATAAACTTGGAGGTAAAGCCACTCGGTAAGCAACTGATCCAACTTTCTCTAGAATTTCATATGGTCTAATAAACCTTGGACTCATCTTTCATTTCTTAACAATTCTCATCACACTTTTCCAAGGAGAAACCTTGAGAAAAACATGATCACCTACCTCGAAAGATAGATCCTTCCTCCGGTTATCCACATAACTCTTCTGCCTGCTTTGAGCTGTTCTCATTGGTTTCTGAATCAACTGAACTTTTTCTGCCATCTCTTCTACCAATTCTGGTCCCATCAACTTCCTTTCACCCACTTCATCCCAGAAAGCTGGAGTTCGACACCGCTTCCCATCTAACGCCTCAAATGGTGCCATCTGTATACTGGAATGAAAACTGTTATTATGAAAAAACTAAACCAAAGAAAGATGTTGGTCCCAACTTCCCTGATAATCCATCGAACAAGCTCGTAGCATATCCTCCAAGGTCTGAATTGTTCTTTCTGACTGCTCATCTGATTGAGGATGAAAAGTTGTACTAAAATTTAATTCAGTACCCAATGACTTCTGAAGGCCTTTCCAAAAGTTAGAAGTAAACCTGGGATCACGGTCAGATACAATGAAGAGAGGAACTCCATGTAACCTGACTATCTCTTTAAGATACAAACGGGAAAGTTGATCTAGGGAAAAATTATCTCGTATAGGAAGGAAATGAGCCGATTTAGTCAAGCGATCAACAATAACCCAGATTGCATTATTACCTAGAGATGTCTTTGGTAATCCCACAACAAATTCCATGGATATATTCTCTCATTTCCACTCTGGCACTGGTAAAGGCTGAAGCATCCCTTTTGGTAACTGCCGCTCTGCTTTAACCCGTTGACATGTCAAACACTTCACAGTAAAATCAGCAATATCTCTTTTCATTCCATCCCACCAGTAATACTCCCGCAGATCTCTGTACATCTTAGTAATGCCAGGATGAATTGAAAATGGAGAACTATGAGCTTCACATAACAACTCTCTCTTCAATTGTGAATCACAAGGCACACACAGTCTCTTCCCAAATCTCAAAACACAATCACTATCAATGTTGAATTCATGAAACTTACCTTTCTGAACTAGCTCTACCTTTTTCTGCAACTCACTGTCTTGCTTATGTGCATGCTTGATTCTGTCTGATAGGGATGATCTCACTGATACCTGAAAAAAAAACAGAAGAACTTCCTGCACCAACAACTTCTATGCCAAATTTCATCAAATCAAAAACCAAAGGATCTTGTTCCAAACGTAGCATGGTTAATGAAGCATTACTTTTTTGACTCAAAGCATCGTCCACTTTATTTGCTTTTCCCGGATGGTAATGAATTGTACAATCATAATCCTTGATTAATTCCAGCCATATCCTCTATCTCATGTTAAATTCTTTCTGAGGGAATATATACTTTAAACTTTAATGATCATTATATATTTCACACTTTACTTCATACAAATGATGCCTCCAAATTTTTAAAGCAAAAACAACAGCAACTAATTCCAAATCATTTGTAGCATAATTTACCTCATGAGTTTTCAAATGACGTGAAGCATATGCAATTACCTGATTATTCTACATTAGGATGCAACCAAGTCCTTTCAATGAAGCATCACTGTATATAACAAACTCAGCATTCCTGGAAGGTAGTTCCAAAACTAGAGCATTCACCAATCTTCTTTTCAACTCCTGAAAACAATCATCACATTCTTTTGTCCAGATAAACTTAATACCCTTCCGAGTTAGCTTAGTCATTGGACTAGATAACCGTGAAAAACATTCAACAATCCTTCGGTAGTAACCTTACAAACCAAGAAAACTACGGATCTTGGTTACATTTGTGGGTCTTGGCCATTCTTCAACAACTTTTGTTTTAGCAGGATCAACAGTTATGCAATATTTTGAAACAATGTGACCAAGGAAACATATTTGTTGTAACCAAAACTCACACTTGCTGAATTTTCCATATAGTTTCTTTACTTTTAAGGTTTGCAAGATAACCCTTAAATGACTTTCATGCTCCTCTTTACTTTTAGAAAACACCAAAATCTCATCAATAAAAACAACCAAAATTTTTCACATGATTCAACTGAGCCATCACTACAGTAAACTGATCAATTCTGATTCTGACCATCTCAGTATGCTGATTTGGAAGGTTATTCAACTCTGTATGCCTTCCCAGAAACGCTGCTCTATTTCCTTTATGAAAAATAATTCTTAACACAGACATATCTTTGTCGAAGCAACATTGTAATCTGTAAATGCTATATCATTTCAATCATACCATAAATTAATTCATAATATAAAAATTTTCTAACTCCTAAAGTTGTCTAAACCGATCTTTGATACCAACTATAAGGCCCCAGCCTTAAACCATACTTAATATTGAATTAAATGAATAATTCACATTGAGGATCTTTTCGGGTTTAGAGTTTTAGAGAATTAGATCATAAAACATTAATTACATTCCACATATAAACAAAGTGGTTACATAAATATAGTATTCTTCATTCCCATCAATGGAAACATATTTAAAATAAAACATGGATTCTTTCTTGACACTTCCTTGACACTATCATCATATCATGTACCTTTCCCTTGACCTGTGAAAAACATTTCAAAAAAACTTGGTATGAGCATAAAAATCTCAGTAAGGGATATAAAAATATGGAAAGGAAACATGGGTACATATATACATAAGAATGAAATCATACTTTACTTATAAAACATAATCACTTTATCATACCTCATCAAATCATGAATAAATCATAAAAATCATAAGACATAAAGGTAACTTGAGGCATTCATAACATTCTTACGTAGGGAGTAACCCTCTTGGTTACGTTTGGAATACCCATCACAGTATATTCCCTAAATCTCTTCGGATAAACCTTAACGTTACACTCCTTCGCGTTACCCAATGCATTGGAGAGCTATATCGGGCTCACCCGCCCTTAGTTTATCACGGAACTACCCGTCTTCATAATAATGCCCAAGAACCTCAACATAATCGTATCACATAAAACATACATAAAGGAAACATAACATTTCCACCTTTCAATCACAAGATATCAATACAACACATTGATATAAAAACAATATGAAAACCAAATTCAATACCAAAATATAAGAAAAGTAAAACATGGTATTTATTTTTCTTTTAAAAAGAAGGTATGGCTTGTAGAGGAAGCCGAAACTCAAATAACGGTCACGACGGCAGAGAAGTCGTTGTCGCCGCATACGTACGACAAAAACATTCCCTTTTGTCGTTTAGTAAATGCTTCGTATAAAAAAAGATTCCTTTTGAATAAACGTAAAAGTCAAAGGGGTTTATACACCATATAAAAAAAGTTTGTGTATAAAACAAAAAATGCCTCAATGAAAGGAGATTGAGACGAAGTCCCATACCTCGGGTCCGACTTGACTCGATCATTCTTTAATGTCCTGAATAATAAACTTGAGCTAATTTCTACTTGTTTAAGAAACTTTTTCAAGTTCATTATTCCTTTTATATCACTTATTTCCATGTCATGAACACTATGTAATTATTTAAGTTAATAGCGATCATTTTAACGATCATTGGTACTTGAGTCCAAAATAAGCCCTTTATAATTACAAGTTGTTCATGTATCCATTATATCCAGAATAGTATTCATGATGTAGATATTATATATGTCATATATATCCAGTACATGCATGCATTTATAATATTACATAATCATTTAGAGGTAAGAAATGAAATGCACCGTTCATGGAGACGGTAAGCCGTACGTACGCATGAACGCTACTTTCATTTCTATTTCGTATTTTATAGAATGGAATCATAATTATATAAAGGTATTTTATAATTCCAGTATAATATCATATATAATATCATAGTTCCATCCTTTATACGTCCCACATATGGTATTTAACGAATCAAATCACTTTGAGGGGGCGGTAGTCCGCACTTCCTTAAATGAAGATATCGTGTTTACCCATAATGGAAACCATAAAGGTATGCCCAAAATGAAAAATACAGAAGCTTAAGGAAAACATAAGCATATTATATATCATATATAAATATAGTTTCATCTTAATGGCCACCTTTTATGGTGTTAAAATAATGTTGAACAATCATCGTTTCGGGAGACATAAATTCACCATCCACGGAAACCGTATGTTCTTTAACCATTAGATGTAGGTGTGTGTAAGTGTAGCTTGAATCCTTCTTATAACAACATCCTAGTATATTTAAGATATTGTAGTTGTTACAAAAGAAATAAAAAAAGAGTTTAGGGGGTTGGAGAAGAAAAATAAAACAAAAGGACTCAAGTGAAGACATTACCTTAAAATCGGGTAACTCCCTTTGGTTTGAGATCAAGGGCTTCCTTGGGAAGACTTCTGCCCAAAGTGAGGCTTCAAGGAGTAAGAGAGGGATGTGGAGAGACAAAATGGGCAGGGTTTTTCCGAGCCAAAGGCTTTGGAAGTGTGGGTAAGGAGGTAGAGGTGGGGGCCTTTTATAAGAGGAGAGGAGGGGAACTCTTGGAAAGTAAAAAAATATTACTTTATTTGAAAATGAGTTTCGGATTTAAAAGGTCCCACATTGATATATTTCGATTCTAAGGTGATAAGGGTTCGAAATCCACCCATCCAATATGTTTTGTACATGTGTAGGGCATAGAGTTTACATTATCTTTTCATTTTATTTAAATCGTTAAATAATGAGGTCATCGCTGCATCATCATGATGTCATAAATAATTTACTTTATTTAAAGTCTAAGAATTATAAAAAAAATACTAGGATTTATTAAATCTTTGTATCTTTCCAATTACTATTTATAATAAAAAATCGGACTTGTATAACCCCATTTAAAAATTGTTTTCGTAAAATATATTAGGTTTGTGTCATTTTTACTTTAACATTAAATAAAAAGTTATTTATGTCATTTCCCAACCAAAGTGGCTCCATGGGGTCCCCAAGTTGACCCATGGCTTGTCTTGGTAGGCCATGACACATCCAATAAGGGTAGGACATGTGTCAAGGTATTTTCATTTTATTATAATATCATTTTTTCCTTAAATTTCACTAATTACCTCTAATCGCGATTAAGAACTTAAAAGTTACTATTCACCAAAAAAATATTTTAATCTCACTGAACCAAATTTTTCTTCTTAATAACAACCATGTATGTCGGATTTTTGAAATTCAAAAGACATAAGTGGTAAAATTTCATTTTAACGAAAAATCAGTTTTTATAAGTACCACTTAGTGATTTCACTATTCATCAAAAATTGAAGTTTTTCAGAAAAATACCAAAACTTCACCCTAAGATATATTTGATATTCCGAATTCAAAAATGAATTCCATTTTTCAAAATTCACAACATATAAGTTGCATTAATTAATTTAATAATAAATTCCCGTTGTCCGAGCAAATAACGTGTTTTTATGAAACAATAAGTATCATAAGATTGACACTAGTTTAAGTCCGATTTCAAAGTGAAATTAATTCCAACGACCACTATTGGATTTAATGGTAAAAATATATTCTAATTTCAATTTAAAAACAATTCAAAAGATAATCTAATCATCTTAAAAACATAGATTAAAAAGAGGTTTTGAATTAAAATACAACATTTTACACTATTCATTAAAAAAATGAACTTTTTCGGAAAGATACCAAAAAATTACACAAAGTAAATTTTGATGTCCTGATTCTAAAGAAGAGTTATATTTGGTCCAATAAAATTTATAAGATCGATCAAAACTATATTTAATGACGGTTCGCTGTCAAAAGGTGATAAGTGGACCTTTCGTGAAAATTAGAGTATATAAGCCTAAAATTGAATTCTTTTCGTATTTTAAGCCTTTATAATTTATTAGATAAATGTAAAAACATTTACCAAACATATATAATCATATTTTAGTTATTTCTATCCATTCCTGCCAGTACAACAGCTACGTGTTAACTAACATTTAAAATAATATTATTTTATTACTAGTGTGCAACGTACGATTTCAGAGAAACTCTGTTGCGTATCGGGTACGCTATCGAACATAGCAACCCCTTTAAAGTAAAATTAATATTTAATTTGCCAATATTAATAAATATGAAAATGTATTATTCTTTATTTACCTGGGATGTTACATCCAAAATAGGTAATCTACCATGACTCAAATTTCATTAAATTTACATGACACATAGAACATCTATAATACCTTTGTAAGGTGGTAAAGTAAATCATATAAGTCTCACTAATATGTACTCACATATCTAAACGAACTCTCATGTGAATCTATCTTTACCCTTCACCTAAGTTTAGTTTTCAAGGAACTGCACCACTTTTTCACTTATAAAAGGTTATCAATTTGACCCACCTTATGAAACCATTATCCTTAAAAATTCCATTGAAACTATTTGACTATTAACTCCTCTAAATCCCTCTTCCATGTTTAAGAACCCATGGTTACAATAAAGTGTCTGAATTCCTATATTTCCAAGAGGTTTTTTAATGAAATATTTAAGCTCTTAATGAGTTTATAGTGTGACCGACCAAAAATGAATTGAATGCAAGGGATTTTTTAAATAAAAATCCTTTTCATGAGTTGTAGTTTTTTTCTTGACTATGGTCTTATATGTTTCTTATATTCTTCCATTTTTTATTCCTTATTTTACTTTCACATTTTCTAATGGAAAAATTACATTCCTAATTTAATTATTCATCATTGATGGATTCCATACTCATAGAAATGATACATTGTAAAGAATAATTCACATCCACTATAAATGACATTTTCCCTAAATCACCATTTTCTTTATTTTAGAAAAAATTACCATTATTATTTTGAAATCCATGTATGTATTATCACATGTGATCTTCATATTTATCCTCAACACTTTTCCAAATGAATTTTTTCAACCTTTTTATTATGTGGGGTATGGTAAAGGTATTGAAGTATTTAAAATATTTTTCCTTTCATGATGATATGTTTTATCTTCCACTCCACATTTACTATTGAAACCCTTTATGTATTTTTAAACTGTCTATTGTTATGATTTCTTAAAAATTATTTTTTTAAAAAAAATCATTTCACCTCATTTAAAATTATTTTTTGAAAGTGACTCATATCATTGTCTCCTTAAGATAATGAAACGAATTTTTTTATAAAAAAATTACGTTTCGCATTTATTTTACCCTCTATCTATAAAAAACTATATCTTATGGTATAATGTTCGTGATAATCCTCCATGTTATTGAATAATATACATATTATAGGAGAATGAATTTTGGTTTTGATTAATCTACTATTGAAGTCATGTTATGAGATACTATTTTGAAATGATATGAAATCCATATTCTTTCCAGGGATTTTTTAAGATATGGTATATTATTGATTTTATATTGTATAAATATTTATAAATTATGAAAGGTAATGTTATATAGTTCCCTCTAATGCATTGGTCATTTTCTATATCTCATGAGATAAAAATGAGGCATCAATTATGAAACATGACCAGCAATTAGATTTAGTTTTTTAATTACTAATACACTTTGTTATCGGTTGAAAGATCTTAAATCCTAATCTACTATGACATGGGATAAAGTATCATCATTCCAAGTCCAATATATTATGGAAGGAAGGATAATTATTCTGGATACACTATGTTATGGAAATCATGATCATGATTCCCGATCCACTCTATTATGGGGGGAATGATAATGATTATTGTTCCACTATGTTTTGGAGGAAAGATTGTGTTTCATAATCCATTATATTTTTGGAGGAAGGATCCTGATTAAATATCCACTATTTTTTATAGTCAAAATCATGATTCATGATGAACTATGTTATTGGAGGTAGGATAATGATTCATGATCCACTATGCAACTTTTCCCTAAACTTATGTTTATACCACACTATTATGCCACATTATCATGGAAAAGAATATTTATAACATGCCTGTATTATGCTCCATCGCTCTTGATTATTTTCTCAAATCATTTATTTTTTAAAACATGGTATTGGTTTGATACTTTTATGTTATATTCCCTTATATCATTCCTTATGGAAAAATATTAAGATTCCATGTTTTATTTTATCAGATATTTCTACCATGGTCATGTTTTCTCATATTCCTATGATCAAAACCTTTTCATTACTGAGATGATATGTAAATTGATTTAAGACTAATTTAGTCACCTCAATTGGAATTAAATATAGTAATCAAACTATGTTATTTAAGTATCGTAAGGAAGAGTGTTGTTCTTAGGACCGTAATGTTTATAAAAATGAATCCCAACCATGATCATATTTAATAGTTATGAGAAAACCTTATCTTTCCCTCACCGAATACAAATATTTTAAAAATAATTGACATAAGAGATTTTAATTCGTTTAACCAGACTAGAATACATCCATGAAGAACGCACAGATGATGTGTTAATGTACAAAAAACCACTAAGTGAACTGCTTGTTAAAAGTATTTAGTGGAATCATTATTCCTCTAATTAAATAACCACTCATAGTTAGAATTATAATGGATATCTTTCATGAATTTAAACATATTATAAAAAGGTAAATAAATTGGTCACATGTCATCAAAATAATAATGAGTACACCTTTTATGGCATAAAAATATGTTTTTTCTTCATAATGTAATTGAAATTCATCATCCTCTTACATATTTTTAAACAATTTTTCAATGAGAACCAAAATATGAACATATTTTTTCACATAATTATCTCACATATTTTTTAACCCTTTGAAACTCTCTGAATAACTCTATATTCTTCTCCTTCATCACATACCTCTATTTCCATTTTCTTCTCTCAAGTGGATAAGATTAGTGTCTATAATTATTAATTTTTATTTTTATAATTATGGATCATGACTCCATTAACTACTCCTTAATGGGTAGTCATTTCCATACTATATGGCTGAATTATATTTCTTTTTCTTATCATAAAACATTTAGAATTGGAAGATATCAAATTCTAAAAAAGAAGAAACCATCAAACAAACCATGAAAAAAAAATATATTTTTAATGTAATTTATTTAGACACCAGATCATCTAAAATTGTTTAATTATAAATTACTTATCCTTAAGTTTTATGTTGTTATAAATTCAAAATATATATCTATGAAATTCATAATAGAAAGTAGAAATTTCAACATTGTAATTTCATCAATCATACAAGACATCAATTTGGAATAATGGTATTAATTTCTTTAAATATATTGAAATCCTTTACTTTGGAAAAATAAATCTATAGATAAAACTATCTCATTATGGTGTAATATGTATCCCATTATAAAAAGTGATATGTATATTCTTTAGAAAACATTTAATTCCAACCTCATACCACTAAATAGAGGGATTTTAAGAAAAAACATATCATATAATGTGATTAAAAAAGCACAGTTTACAATCACCATGTAATCCATAAATTTTTAAGGCTGGAGTTAATATATTTATTCACTAGATTTTACTAAATCAAATTCACCAAAATACTTGGATCTATCCCAAATAATATTATTCTCTTTAAAAGTTTTCTCATTTCCATTCTCAATAAACACAACCTAGAAAACACACTACTACCTTTTCTTTCATTCTTTTTTCGGTTCAGATATAAACTTTACATTATGATATTCTAATGTGATTCCTTTTGTAAATTTGAAGGTATGTATCACATGAATGAAATTATTCTCTCAATATACTTATGAATTATACAAAAATAAATTGTTGAATACAATTTCTATGTGAAAACTCTAACAAATTGTTAGCATACACACTCCCACAGTATTGAGATTATACAATGAAACCTTATTGCAATCTTTCCCTTCATGTGGGAAAAATAATCAAAAGTTGTAGTTTATTCAATCACCTGTATTGAATGAGATAAATAGAGTCAACCATATTATCTTATCACTTCTCTTTATTTTTATTTTATAAAGTTATTTTCCTATTTACATTTATATTCATTTCATCCAATCTATATTCCATAATTTTATTAAAACATTTAATATTTGTTTATTTTCTATTTTTATTTCCATGATGTACTATGGAAAAGATTCTTGGATTGAAAAAATAAGTAGTTATATATGGAGATATTATAAAAAGCATTATTTTCATATAATGTTCCTTAGTATATAAGATAGTATATGATATGTAGCATGTCGTAATGTATGATATACTAGGATTTAGGGAAAAATTAATCCAAAGTAAGCTTTTAGTGGGGGTTTTGAAAAAATGCTTCTAAATCCTATGTTAGTGATCATTTAGTGGTGGTTATACAAAACCACTATGTAATGATTTTGGGTCGATTTTCTAAGAACCAATAGAATCATTTAACAGTGGATTAGTTTTTTACTTATTTAGTTTTTTACTTCTTTATTTTTTTACTTATTTATTTTTTTAATTTTTATAATTTATTTTTTAATTGTTATTTATTTTTTATTATTTATATTTTATTATTTTTTTCCATGCACATTTCATTCATGCATATTCCATATATTCTATGTATAAATTCTGTAAAGATAAGTTTTGGGTGATATTTTAACCCCATATCTCTTGGTTATTCTTTAATGACTTGACCACTCCAACAAGATCTTCATATGGTGAGTAAAGATGATTTAATATATACACACACCCAGATATATATATATATATAATAACATTAAATAATAATAATAATAAGTAATAAAAAATAAAAAATATTTAATACATAATAAATAAATAGGAACTAAAAAATTAATATTAATAATTACGAATTAACAAACAAATGATTAATAAAAAACAAAAAAATTATTAATTAAGTAATAAATAAATAATACTTTAATAAATAGTAGACAAAATAAGAAATAATATATAACATATTATATATAATCATTAATCATTAATAATTAATAATCAATAAATAAATAATAAATTAAATAGTTATAAATTAATGATTAGATGTAAATAAATAATAAATAATGAATACATAATAAATTAATTAAAAAGAATAAATTAAGATCTGATAAATCAAAAAATAAATAAATAAATAGTAGATAATAAATAACTAACAAATAAATTAAATAATACATTAATAATAAATTAACAACTAAATAATACTAAATGTAAAATAAAGGTATTCTTCTTGCCTCCCACTGCTGGTGATGTGTGTCACCTAGTCAAGAGTCATGTTGTCGTCTATTCTTTAATAGTGATGTTGCGACTAAAGTATGGAATTATATGAAAATCTTCATGGGTGTCAATAGTGGCGGTGAAACCATGGATGATTTTTTCTATAGTTGGTTCCAGGGGACTGATATGTACGTTGAGGAGACTGAAACCTGAAGCATGTTTTCCTCGGCTGGGTGCTGTGTTATTTAGGACACACGGAATAACAAAGGGCATGCACCTCGTTTTCATCGTATAGGTTTTAGGTGCTAATCTGAACCCTAGTTGCTAAATTGGGAGGGCCTTTGGGTTAGTGGGTTTGCCTCCCCATCCCTTAGGAAGATGATTCCATGAGTTTCTATAGTTGCTGAAGAAAATCGATGTGCCAATAGGGGAGCATGGGTTTGCTAGAAGCCTCCTTCAATGGGGCTGAAACTCAATGTAGATGGGTCATGTATTGATGGTTGCAAGTGGGGTGGGGGGATGAAAAGAGATAATAATGGTTCAGTATTTTTGGGTTTTAGTGCTTACTATAGACCAGGGAACTCCCCCGGAGGAGAGTCTAGAGCATTACTAAGTCGTGTTCAACTGTGTAAACTATACAATTTATTCATCAGGGAAGTGGAATCTGACTCAATGTCTCTCGTGGATATCATGGAAGTGTATATGAAGATCCAATGGGAGCTTATTTATATTATCAAGAAGGGGATGAACTTTTTGTATCTCAGGGTTAAGATGGTGAAAACTTAGAGAGATGGAAACTTTGTGTTGGACGCCTTGCTAGCAATGTAGGTCACGAAGAGACTTTCATGTTATATTTATGTATGGGTTCTATAGCTCAAAAATACACTACCTTTGTTAGGGTAGAAGCCCTTTGGTTGGATTATTTTTTCCCGCTATAACTTGTATTTCCCTCTTTTGATGTAATAAAAATATCCCAATTATCAATCAGTCTATATTTATTAATAAATTAATAAAAAATAAAAATAAAATATTGAATTGTATATAATATGTAATAATATATATTCAAATCACAATAAATATTAAATAAGTATAAAATACAATAACAACAATAATAAATAATAAATAAATAATAAATAAATAATAAATAATAAATAAGAAAGAGTAAATGATTAAATTCTAAATAATCATAATTATTTAATAATTAATAAAATATATGAAGTTAATTAAAAATTTATTATATATTATTAATAATTAAATTGTAAATATTTGATGAATAAATAATAAATTAATAAAAAAGAATAAATTAATATGTGATAAATAAATAAAAAAATAAAAAATAAAAAATAATATATATGTTATAGATAAATAATAAATAATACGTAAATAATAAATTAATAATATACTCAACATAAATTAATAATAAATATGTAAATAATAAATATATAAATAATAAATATGTAAATAATTAATAATAAAATCAAAAATCAAAAAAATTATTAATAATAATTAATAATTAATAATTAATAAATAAAAAAATGTATTAAATAAATAAGAAAAAAATAATCAATAAATAAGAAATTAAGAATAAATAGAATAAAAAATTAAAAAATAATAAATAATAACTAAATTAAATTTCAATTATAAATTAATAATAAATTAAAAATATTAGGTAATAATATGTAATAAATATACAATAAATATTAATTATATATTAAATAATAATTAAATATTTATTTAATAATAAATAAAAAATTAATAAAAAATTAATAATAAATAATACATATTACATAATACTTAATACATAATACATAATACATAATAAATGATCAAATAATAAATAATAATTAATAAATAACACATGGATAAAAATATCTATAAATACATATTCATATGATGAAATTTACATAAGTATATATAAACACCAATTTATGTTACAAATATATATATATAAAGTCATGTATCTAAATTTATGTTAATATAAACATATATATATATATATATACAAGTAAATAAAAATATCTATATATATACGCATATAATATATAAAAATATATAAATATAAATACGTATAAATATTTACAAATGTATATAAATGTAGGCAAATATTCATCAATACATATAAATATCCATGCATAGATACAATTATATATAATTAAAAATAAATATTGATATATATATATATATATAATAAATATACATAAATGTATATAAATACATAAAAACACACACACACACATATGACTGATAATAAATCATCAAATAAGGGAAAACCACAACAATTTCAACACCATCAAATCAATATGAATGTAAATCCACAAAACTAAAATCATAGACGACCCATGAAGTATATAAAGACCCTCTTAATTGATGTTGTAACTTGATTAAATGTTCAAAATTCATCGTATCTGAAACAAAAACTCAGTTTTAGAGGCCATATTGGTCTTTTTTACCTCAATAAAAAATAACCATGGTACCCTCATTCCAATATTCCCTATAGCTCTCTAGAATAGTAAATCTGATACGTGTTAGAGCCCAAACGAACACCCGGATCATAATATATGGTCATTTGAAGTTCATGTCCAGTTTTCTTCTTCTCTTAAAACTGTATTATTTCTTATTCTATTAATTATTACAAATATATTATCTATTTCTATTTTATATCATTTCATAAGCTTCAATTGTATTAGTTATGTAGTTGAAATGGACGTCGAGATCAAAAAAAATCCTCATTTGAAGCTGAAGTCTGATTTTCAACTTCTCCAAGAATTAATTTATGTTTTTAATAATTACTAACTAGTAATTTTAAGTAATTAATAATTAACACATTGTAATTAATTTAAATTTTAATTAATAAAAGTAAATAAATGATTATAAATAATAAATCATAATTAAATATGTAATATTAAATATTTATTTCCATTAATTTAGCGGTGGTTTTTCACTAACTGCTGCCAAAAACCCGCCTTCAAATTGATTTTTCATGTTGTGGCTTGTCATATTCATTGACAAGAAATATAATTAGATATCATATGATGAAATCATAGCCACAACATTGATTATATCATATATTTATATTATAAATGTTATAATATGAAGAATTATATTGTATGATTCATAGTAACACTCTGAAATAGATATTAACTTCTGATTGTTAAGTGTTAATTTTCAATGATATTCCATATAGTCTAGGATAGTACTAATTATAATGTTTAATTTGATGAAATGCATGAGAGGGAATTTTGATAGTCAAAGGATACATGTGTTATAAGCGAATCTATTTACTCACACATTTCATAACATATGAGTAAATCCATGTTAAGGTCAGGGATTGTATCAAGACCTATATAAATATGCCATATGCATTGATAGGGTTGTGTGCTTCATGCCTAAGTTCTATCTATTGAATATATAAAACTTATCTCCCTTATCCTTCCTTAGATTCTTAGAAATACTAGAATATCATGGTCTCTAGGAGGATCCCTCCCAAGCGTTGGATGATTATGTCGATTTTTTGATACACCTCGGTGGGAAGAGTCTTATGGATTTTTCATGGTGATCTTCATCAACCATAATGTCTGAAGAGTAGGAGAAATGTCCATATATATTGTAAAGTACATGTTAAGCATTTTATATTCACCTAGTATCAACTTCACATAGAATTGTGATCTTCGAAATAAAGTTTCTATTGTCTTTTGATGTATTATATTTGTGTTATTTAATCCATAGAAACCAATCAGTGGTATAAAAGCCTTACCATGCTTCATGATTCATGAAATCATGGTTGAAATGAAAAAAATAATATATCATATTTGATGTCATTTTTTATATCATTATAAATTTCATTTTGGCTTGCCTTGTGATATTGGATATTATAAGACATGACTGGATCACTCCAAAAGACATGATATTTCGTAGTGAGTGATTTAGACTATCCCTATGGTTTTTTGTTAGACCATAGTGTATGATATAGGAAGTCATATAGCACTATAGAATTGACTGCACGTTTCATAACAAATCATCACATCATAGGGTCGATATCAAGCATATTTCAAAATATGATTCTCTAGCCATTGAAGGGACGTATCACTAACATGGAATTATATACTGTAGAATATGATAGAAAATTATGTAAGATGTTCCTTTTGATATGTTTATCTCATAAATTAAGATTTATATATAAAATTATTTAAAAAATATATCAACTATGAATTGAATTATATAATTTATTAATTTTTTATAAATTATAGAAAATAGTCATTTGTGATATTTATATAATTTATAGAAGTATGTTTAAATTAATTAAGTATTTTTTTACAAAACATTTATTAATTAAATATTTCAAATTATTAATTATTATTACTGAAACACCTCTTTCCCATTATATGGCATTAATTATAATTTGAATATGAAGTGTTTATATGGAAATTATGTGGGAGATTTATAACCTGTTTATAAAAAAACTAAGGCTCAATATAAAAAAGTTCATATTATATTATGAATTTTTTTATTATGAGTTTTAATGAGTAAAATTTAAATGCCTTATTTAAGAAAATTATTTAAATCAAATAAAAATGGATTTTGATTTGATGATGTTATTATGTATTAAATAATATTAAATGTTTGATATTACTGAACTGCCACATGGACGAAACCCACCACGCCACACCCGCCGTAGTGACCGAGATCCGAGATACAAAACCCCTTTATCTCTGCTGCTCTCCATTACTCCATCATCAAAAAAACATCATCAACTGCACCGGGATCCACCCGCACCAACAACAATCAATCAAAATACCATCCTTTTGATAGGGCTGATTCCAACCCACATCTCCACCGTCCCAGAAATCACCCCCAGTCGACAAGAAAATCTGGATGGCATCTCACCTCCCACAAGACAAATGGCCCATCGCTGCCCCGCGCCACCCGAAGCAGTGCACACCGAGGACATAAGAAACTAGAGCAACTGGATCTGACCAAGAACATTCATCCCACTGGTGGGTAGACAAATGAAACCAGAGAAAATGGCCCATCGCTGCCCCCACATTCACCTGAAGTAGTGCACACTAAATGAGTTGTTTAAATAGGTGTATATAAATATGGTTTATATATATTGAGTTAAAGGAAAGAACATGGATTCCAAATGAAATTATTAAAAGCATACATATATTTAAATGGAATAATGTTATGCACTTGTGGTGGTTCCTGAGTGGTAAACCCCTCAATCCTTCATCCAAAAGACCAAGGTTAGAATCTTGGTGATCCCCAAGGGGATTTATGTGGAAGGTGATCACACATGGATGATGTGAGAAGGTGGTGACACAAACATGATGCAGACAGGAAGATGAATGAATGATGCTATAATAGTCCTTCGGGCTATGTTCATTGTCCACACGGCCATAAGACTATGAGTATTGTAATGAGTCTCCCTCTACCTAAATTAAAAGAGGACTTTGATTTCATAATAAAAAAATATGCTTTGGTACCAACTTAAAAAAATGTAATAATATTAGATAATATGATGAGATTAAATCTCTATTAAAAATACTAAGTGTTTGATTCCATCCAAAGTAAACACTAGTCACGACCTTGATCATTCTATCAGTTTGGTTATGTTACTGTTCCGTAACCTTAGATTAACTTGTGTAAGCCTTGCATGAAATTAATTATCCTAATAGGATTATATTTTCAGTTTTTTTTCATTTTCTTTTGTTTATAAATAGTTACGAGAGCCTAATTAGATTATATTTTGAGATGGATAATATTGAGTGAATCTATATGATGGATTAGGTTAAATAGATATCCATTCATCTATCCAAGATTCATATATGAT
The DNA here is from genome assembly GCA_963277665.1 of Viscum album. NCBI lineage: Eukaryota > Viridiplantae > Streptophyta > Magnoliopsida > Santalales > Viscaceae > Viscum > Viscum album. Next base: position 21,908,592 of record OY728135.1, read on the forward strand.
ATGATTGATATTATGGTCTATATAGAATAACTATGTGATGGGTGAACTGGTGAAGTCACCCAATTCATGGTGAAATATCGATCATTGACCACTGATAGATATGATAGATTTAAAATGGGGTTATCATTTTGGTGGGATCATGTTTAATAAATTTTCTTATTTAAAGAATGTAAAACATGATACTCATATGATAAGAGACTATTTTTTTATATAATGGAATTATATTTATCAAACATGACTTTAATATCATAATTTTCAATGACAAGATTAATATAAGAATCGTTTTAAACAAGAACAACTTAAGAAATTTTCTTTAGTAATAATGAAAATTCTATGTGGAAGTAGAACACCTTCTCGAGTAACCGCATTTTGATGTTACTCAACAAGTGAACCAATATTCTTTTTTGAGGTGTACAGAATAATTCACATTAGGTTTGAAAGGAGTTATATATAAGATAACAAAAAAAATGGTTTCCTCATGTCAACGTAATATAATTAGATATTAATAAATTTTTGAGACAGAATGGTTATCTTTGAGGTATAGTATAGCCAAAAATTTCATTATGTGATTATTTTTAGAAAAAATATGCTGATTTGAATGATTTTAAAGACATTTAAACCTCTTACTTAAAAAATTGTGGATAAATGAGTATTAAGTGTGATGTTTAGGTTTTAGTGTTATATGGATTACACAAATGAGATCAATTTCAAACCTAACAATGAAAATTTAGTTATAATGTTTAATAATGCTTCAACAAATAACCTATAAATGACATTGAAACCTGATCAATGTTTCATGATGGGGGGCCATTGTTTCCAAATAATTGAATTATTTAGGATTCATGTAACAACCCTTACTCTAGTAACTCATAGCTGATTTTTACTATATTATATTATCATAAAAATCAAGAGATTTTACCCAAGATAATAAAATAATTTAGTAATCTTGAGAGACTATATGAATCCATGATTCTAACATTACATTTGAAAACATGAAATAAAAAATATTTATACTGAGCATTTTATTATTTATTCTTATATATCCAAAAAATAAGGCAATGTTTACTTTTGGTTACTCTATGGATATGAAAAAAAATGGATGAGCTGAGATGCTTAGTAATTAAAAGTGTACAACGAAAGCTATTATAAAATTAACAAGTCATGACTAATATGAAAGAGATAAATAATAATAAAATATAGCATATAACTAAAATTATGAAATGGGAATATATCAATGGATGACATAAAAATATAAATTATCACGTAGATAACAATAATGGTTTTATAATGATATAATTTATGATTCTAGAAATCATAATTTTACTTTCAAGGCCTTATTCTAAGACATTATACATAAATAGGTAAATCATATTAAAAATATTAAACCTAGTTTGTCTCATATGACCTACCAATGCATTAAGTGGCTATTTAATTTAGGTCCCCATCCATCAATTAATAATTCAAATACATTTATTATGTGAAATAAATTAATAACAGTATAACACATAATTAACTATCCTTAGTAATAATCATCCTTATTTGAAAACTAACATATGGTATATCAATATTTCCCCAAATAAATTGGAAGAACAATATGATAATAATCTGACCTAAGAAATAATATTTATGGTATCATTATGAAATAGCCTAATTTAATTATAAAACATTTTAAATGTTATTAAATTGGATATAAAATCACCTTTATAAATAAATGGAAAATCACTTTGAAAACATGAATAAATATATTTTTCATTTCGAAATTTTTTAAAAATTAAAAATTCCCAAAATAATTGGAATGGGGTATTATTTTAAAAATCATGGAAACTATTCATGTAAAATTTATAATGAGTAACATTTATGATGGTGGGAAAAGGTGTTCATGTGGTTAATATTAAAATAAATTATTGTCTCACTTTTATAAAAAGTAAAATACCACCTATACAAAAAATGTTAAGAAGCTTACTTTTAAATAATTAATAAAATGTATCATAAATTTAACCAAAAACTTTATTAAAGTATATGTAAATTCATTCATTAATCATGGTTATGATCATGCACATTACAGAAAAATAATTCTTACCAAACAAAAAAGGTTGATTTTTTCATAAAAGAATTATTTCGATATTTTTGAGTACCAAAGACGGGAGAATTGAAAGAATACTTGAAAACCAAAAAAATAAATAGAGGATAAGAAAATATTTGGTATTTATGATGTAAATAGCATATAATCACCTCAATTAATATTTAAACATACACATTCATCAGAAAAAATTATATTGTAGAATATACCCATACCATCGGTTCATACAAGGTCAGATGTGTTCCAAACATATGTATAATATATTTACATATATTATTCATATATATAATATCTTTATGATATAAATATTTTTTGGTATATTTTATCCGTAACTTATTTTTACTTATTTTTTCATTATTCTTTATTAAAATCAGTTATTTTAGTGTTAACAGTTATGTTTCTTATGAAAGTTTTGGTTCATCGATTTTGTTCCTTAAACCTTTTTCATGGTTTCAAAACATTAAGAATATTAGTAATTTAATTAATATCATAATTATTAATTATTTACAATTTTATAACAATCCATGTAATTTGGTGATTATAAATGGAATGCATCAACTCGTGGAGGCGGTGGTCCACACATACAAACGAGCAATGTTTTCATTTTTAAATTGACTGAAAAATTATGTTAACTAATAATTTATCCTCAAAGAATCATAATTATGTTATTAAAATAATATATATTCATTTAATATTTATTTATAACCATCCATATGATGTGGTGATGGAAAATGAGATACACTACTTCATGTTGGCGAGAGTCAACATGTACGCATAGGTGGTGTTTCCATTGTCAATTGAATGGATATAAGATATAAAATGGTTATAAATTAGAAAAAAACATTTTATTATAGTATTTAAACTTATAAAATTATTTTAAAAGGGTTATAGAAGGTATGTAAGAGGTTTAAGTGGAAAGAAACGTGAAAGATCTTGGTAGGAACCTATACCTCTTCCTTAGATAATCGCCTTTTATAAACACCTTTTATGATTTATAAAATGGGACTTTTGGGAAGAAAAGAACTTTTAGGTCATGTATAAATCTATTTAGAAAGTATTTGGGTTCACCATTTCTTACATAAATATCTAATAGTGTTTCTATAAGTTATTATTGGAGGTTTTCATTTATAAGTGACATGACTTACACACTTATAAATACTATGAACCTTTAAATATAATAATTTTAATTCTCGTATAAAGTGATTAAAATATATTAAAATTCATTATATATGATATTTTATGGTTTAAATAAACTAAAAAAATCAAATATGGAAAATATTTATAGATAATTGAAGCCTTATCTCTTAGTTTAACCCACAATTTAATCCTTTTAACCCTTACTCGGGTGACAAACAACAACCTTGGTTTCTTTTTATTATGACCAAAAATTAAGTTAAAATTATTACCTAATATTTATTTTTATAATTAAAAAAATTAAAATATTTTATAATATTAAATTTTTATGTTGTGAAAATTAATTTTAATATAATTATTCAAAACGCAATGAAAATAGATTTTTTCAAAAATGACTTTTTAAGCATAAAATGATTTTATACCAGAATAATATATAACATTCATTAACAAGAAATTTAATGGTTTATTAATAAAAAATGTGGTTTATATGACCTTAAAATCAATAAATATTCAAATTTAACATTGTAATTACTTAATTAATGAAAAGGATCGAAAATAGTTATTTTATTAGAACAAAATGTCATTTAGGTTCTAAAATGTAAAACATGGGTTTCTAACTTCAAGTAAATATTTTATATTATTTATATTAGTCCATAAAAATATATGTTTAATGAAAATAGGTTTCATAAAATTTTAATCCAACCTTATATCATGGTGGTGTCTTAAAAAAACAGTATTTTTAAAAATTAGATTTTTACTATTCAACCAAAAATCAACATGTTCAAAAAATCCAAAACATTCACCCTAAGATAATTTCATCCTTATAAACTCAAAAAATATATCTATTTTTTATAATTAAAATTCTAAAATTTAGGAATTTTAGTTTTGAGTATAACCCTGAACTATTTCTACTATACTGATAAAATAATAGAATGTGCATTGTTGAATGGTTCAGGGATGTAGTGTTTTCCTAAAATTATAGAATATAAAGTATTAAATTATCCCCCATTTTAAATAAATTCATCCTAGAAATTTGAGATATATTTCAACTCTTAAAAAACATGGTTAATCCTTCCTCGTAGATTCTTTATGCTCCCATTTTTCCTTCTCTTTTGTTATTTCTATAATGAACTATCACCAACCTGGTCATCTAATTCCGGAAAACATTCACTCCAGTGTCAATAATATCAACATGTTTTTTATTGTAACATGATTCAATTTTCAAATCTATATCCCCACATGTGAGAATATGAATTATATGTGTCATGTATTTCCTCAATAATAAAACATGGAAGACATCATTCACTTTAGATTGGTAGGTTGGCATAACTAATCTGTAAGAAACATCTCAAATTATATCTAAAATATAAAAAGGTAGAATGTACCTAGGGAACCACTTCCCATTTTGAAAAAATTATAAAACCCCATTCCTTGGATACAACTTTAATTATATATGAAAACCCACTTGAAATCCCATGTCATTCTTCGTATTATTATCATAACACTTTTGTCTACTTTGAACTTCAACAATACATAATCCCCAAAGGTGTATCTATTATCATTATGATGCAAAAAAACTCTACTTTCATGCCGAAATTGTTAAATATTTTTTTAGATATAATGGAATGAGAGGAATATGTATCAAATAAGAACTACTTAATGTAGAATCCACATGAATAGTCACTCTCATTTTTAATATTCTATCCTTACTATCCATAAGTGAATGTTTCATTGCATGTAGTTGTCATTCCCCTCTTCCCTATAATGTTTTATCACTCACATTAGTGGCACCACTCTGCTGATATGGGAACTCTTTCACAGAATCACCACATCCACCACCTATACTACCTCATCCAGTATTACTCTAGTTTACCAACTTATAAGGTGAATAAGATCCCGTCCCCACACCCTGGTTCAATCTTGCTCTACTGTCACAAACTGTTTGTCACAGTGAACTATAGAATTTATAAAGATGCCCCATATTTTTGAAAGATTTCACTCCACTTTTGGTTCGGTATAGTGTCAAGGATATTGGATTGAGCTACCTCACTGGTGTAAAATCAATAGATAAATGTCATGTGTAACTGACTTTTCCCCCTGCCCACTCCATTTTCCACTACTCTGGCTAATGTTGTCATAGCGATGCTTCGTACTCTCTGAACTTGTACCCCATGACCATCTAGCTATCACCACATGTACTACACTGGAATCCTCCCTTAGGTTCCCCTTATCAATGTGAGATGATCCATGACCTCAATAAAATTATTTAATCAAAAGAGGTTGACTTGACACTTAATCTCGCACATAATACCATCCTGAAATATTATCGTCATACTTGTCTCATATCCTGACAATGATGGATCAATGTACCATATATCTTTGAATTCTCCATCATAATCTATCACAGATATGTTCACCTTATTCAGTCACATAAACACTACTATTATGCCCTGTCTAATAAACTTTAGGTATAAGTGCTTCAAAAACATCTCTAAAAAGCTATTCCATAGCATTCCATCAACATGTCCAGTCTATGCATGAATGTACCATCATTTTTTTTATCTTTATAGCATATATGTTTCCAAATTCACCCAACATGTACCAGTGGTCTCTAAATGTTCATATATCATATGGATAGATTCAACCCACAACTTAGATCCCTCAAGTCAACCCTCTCTAGTAAATGTTGGGGGGTACTACATCTAAAACTCTCTTGTGATGTCATACATGATATTCTCAACCCAACCTGGGTCACTTTTCATGAATGGTCTAAATCGATTGATGTTGCCTCAAAATTAATCCCTTGATTCCTCACCTGACACTATCGATGCCTCAAGTTCCACTAATGGAAAATCATCTCCAGTTATCTCCTCCTGTCATCCTCTCAACAAGTATTTTCGTGGAGGCATAACTCTACAATTTCCATACACATGCCTTAGGAATCATAACACATATTTATTCATATTATAGATAATTTTAATAATCACAACATGTATTTTTCTTATGTCATTCCACATGGTCAATTCTGTGGATCTATCACTAGCATTAACCACCCAAATCCCAGGTCTTGGTTATCTAAGGGCATTATCATTATTCATGTTTCTCATTCAGACACCCAATTATTCAAATTACTGTATCATTTTACCTCATCCAATTTCATATTAAGCACATTTTTCATTTCAATTATTTCAAGAATAGAAAAATATTTCATGTTCGACAACATTACCAAAACCCATTTTACCATGTGTGCCTAAAATGATTCATGTCACAAAATAATTTTGAGTTCCTAGAAAGATGCATGCAACTCAACCCTCATGTCGTATAAGTGCATGAGTAAATTTTTAAAAACAAATTAATAATAATCACATCACATAACATGTGTTTCACTCAACGTGAAATATTATTCAACTGTTACAATGAACAACAATAACAACAATACCCTGGGTACATGGATTTTCCCCTATCAATGGGGTTTCAACACCCATTAACGAGATCATTAATGATGTCTGAATCTTCGTAGTCTCATGTATACAATTCCCCAATAGTAAGACAAATTAAAAAAGAAAAGAAAACTAGGATATGTTACCAGTTTATAACGTCTCGACCCAGGTACCACACACCGGTGTCCCGAGCTGGTCGGTCACATGACCTCAAGTGTGCCTCCTATACACCAGATATTTTCAACTAGCAATGAGTGTCTGAGAATTCATCATGGGGAATTTATTACCTCTTTGATCTAATTAATACTCCAACATAAATAAACAAAGAATATCATAATCATATACAACCAAAAATAATTCCAATATCTCAAGATAATAAAAGTAGGAAAATATAATATCCAACTAAAATAGAAAACATGTAATGATAATGTAAGTGTCAAGTGTCTAAAATTAAAACAAAAAATAAATACAATGTTAACTTCTAATAGGGTCTCGAACCATGTCAGGATCCCTCATCTAAGCTCAATCTCCAAATAATCTATCTATCTCCGGGCATTTACCCTTAACCTGTCCTGTAACAATAAATTCAATTTGGGTACCGATCTAGAATACTGAGTAGGGTGTGAGTACAAAGTAGTAGGACACCCCCAAAATTTTCTCAAACAATTACAGTTAATAATATTGTATGAAATTATATAAATAATTTAATATAATGCATAAATAAATAGTATATATCATTATTAAATATTATTTATTTAATTACTTAAACCCTTGGGTTCATAAGGACACCCAAACCTCAATACCTACTTCAGCTGGTGCTGGAATCCATCCTATCCCCAAGGTATATCACAATTAAATAACCATGTTAACATTCTTATTACACTACTTGATTTCCATGTTACCAATCGCTATTTAATAATGCATAATGGAATGAGCATGTTACCATTCATAATACTTGGCTAAATGTTCATGTTACCATTTACCATTTAACAACAGATAATTGAATGATCATGTTACCATTCATAATAATTAGCCAATTTTCAATGTAACTATTTACCATTTAATAACACATACTAATAAAAATCACAATATTACATATATCTCAACCACCATTAATTAATTCATCAAAAAATTAATAATACTCACAATTTCAATATATTATAATTAATATTCCATTAATTATCTCATCTCATGAAATAAATATATCCAAGTTAATCCACCATTAATTATCTCAAATCATATATCTTAATATTTCATAATTAATTCATCAATTAATTATCTCAACCCAATTATCTCAATATCTCGTAATTAATCCCCCAATTAATTATCTAAATTACATATCCTTAAATCTCATAAATAATCCTCTAATTAATTATCTAAATGGGTATCACATAAACCTAAAAATCAATTCCCCAATTAATTACCTAATTGGTAAGGCCCTTAGTCTCCTAATCAACTCCCCAATTAGTCGTGTATTTCAACAATTTACCCAATAAATCAATTAGCCATTATCTAAATCACAGTTCCCTAAATATTATAATTATTTCATCCAATATTTATTTAATTATAAATCACCATTATCCCATGATTAAATCCCTAATAAATCATCAAAATGGATATCCCCATAATCCCATGACTAACTCCCCAACTAATCATCAATTTCATCAATTAACTAATTAATCAATTGTTTGTGTTAAATAGCCTAATTTAATAAATCAAATTTCTAAATAAGGGTAATAATCCTAAAACATGCATAAACGTAACAAGTTCATGGCTATAAGAATTTTATATTACACCATGTACCTCAATTGATCAAAGAAAAATCACCCAATGGAAATCCCAGAAAATTGAGCGGCCCAACGACATAGATTTAGATCTGAATCTCAAAACCCCAAATCTAGATTAAAGAAAATAAAGATTTCAAAAAATAGATCTATATATAGATTCATATATATAGATCTCCCCAAAAAGATATATATCTTTCCAACATAGAAGATTTCAATGTTAAAAGAAAATGGTGGTGGTTCGGAAGCAGATCATCTCCAGAATAAAACTCAGTTGTGTCAAAAATAATTGTGAGAATCATTAACATAAGTGAAGAAAAAAACAAATTTCCATAATAATAAATGGGGACCTAGATTTTAAAATTTAAAACCATCCTTGAAATGGATTAAAAACCCAGAGAGAATATTTGATAAAATACACAGTGAATCAGAGAGTACAAAGAAATCCAAGTATATCTTGAGACTAGAATTGTAAAAACAGCATAGAAAAACATGTGTGAAAAATACACACCATGATATGACTCTTTAACATATTTGATAATAGTCTATAACATGACATCACTATTTGGATATCAAAACCGAACTCATGACATCATTGTAACACCTCATTGTACAACCCGATATTCCACTACTCACTACTACCAATGCCCAGAAACTGTCACCCAAGTAATTTCCACTCTGGGGTTAATGTACACCACCAAAATCGTCTCCCTAATTGAGTCGATGAATTCCCTTTTTATAGGACCTCATGTGACACATATCTTATCCTAAATAGATATCTGAAAATATTTCTCAAAAATATATTACAATATATCACCTGTATGTCATGCTGGAAGATACAAAATAGAAAGGCCCAAATTTGAATTTCCAAAAACATATTATTAAATCTAAAATATAACCTACTAGGAAATATGAACAAAAAAAATATCCCCCTTCGTTCCATTAGATAAGGAGATCACATACAAAAAACTATCTTGGAAAGAAAACTAGTTAGTATCACCCCAACCGTCTGCCTCTACAGAAAATATGACTTCCCTCTTTTGCATCTCTGACAGAAACATGAAAGCTCCCATGCAAAAGAAATCCAAATTTCAAATTATTCATCATACTTGTGTCTACATCATCAATACCAGAATCAACAATATATGGCTCCCCAATAATTTTCCACACCACATAATTAAGAGAACATGTTACAATTATCTACTCCCTCTACCCAACATCCTCGAAGCAGTCTGAAACTATCACCGATATTTGATTTTAATTCTTTCTTCACTAGTGTCACTCTCTCAAGAAAAAGAATTTGGTGTAATACCTGAAACACCTGACATGAACTGCTTCAACTTCCATCCATTCTTCAACAAAGTCGATGGTCTTTGACTCGTGTGTGATGACAGATCGTTCCCAAAATCCGATGAAGTCCTCTTTACAAATACATTTTTTATATCATCGAGTGCCTTTACGTATGTCCTATAATGTTTTCCATCCATTATTCCTTATGCATATAACGTTGATCCTTTTTAAAAGGTCTATATTTCACCATAAAACAAACTTCTGAATACAATTATATCAATAGCACATGAAGACAACAAATTGTGGCTTATACTTGGAACACATAAAATATCTATTAGCATTAGTGTACAACCTGCATTCATAGTGATAAAAATTTCACCAAAACTAATGATATTGACATAACATCCATTTCTCATTTTCAATATACCCAAATATCCTAATTTACATGAAGTGAATAAATCCATATTTAGTGTAATATAGAAAAATGCTACTGAATCAACCAACCATTCGGTGTACAAATCTGATCTATGACAACAAATTCCAACTAAATTTAAATCACCATCACCCTGAATAACAATTAAGTGAGTGTCCTCAGAATCAGAGTCATACACATTCTTCTCCCCCATAAACGTTTTCAAATCATAGATTTTTCCTTGCATATGACCATCCTTGTCGCAAAAGTAGTGCTTAACCTTTCATATTATTTTTCGACTAACCTCTCTTATTACTACATCCATCTTCCACATCAATAATACCACTATTATTTGAAGATTCGACTTTATTGAAATTTCATAAAGTATTGTTAGTCAAAAAAGATGAAATAAATTCTTCCAATATCAGTGTGTCAATCACGAACAATAATGTGGTGACAAGATTACTATATGAATTAGGTAACAAACCCAAGAGAAGAAAATCCTTGTCTTCTTCTTTCATCTAAATCGGTACCGCATTACCCTTATCATCGATATTGACCACTATTGATGATAACTCTATCAAAATATTACTGAACTTACCTAGATGGTTACCTAAATCACCATTATATATAATTAACAAATGATACAACCATTTTTTTAGTTATAAAATATTTTTGAGGGATTTAAATTTATACATGCCTTCATGCTTAGCCCATATATCCTTCTAATCTTTCAAATCCATTACATACCATAGGGTATTATCACCCAAAAACATCTGAATAATGATTGTAACCAACTCTCCCATATCATTCCAATCACTATCTTTCATCAACCCTAGTTTCCCAAATTTTTTCTTCAGCATCTTCACTATCATCTCACAAAACATAGTATTTTTAACTCTTTTCTCGCAAAGTGTGAAATCATTTTTCCTCTTAAACAAACCAATGTGGTTACAAATCCCATGGTGTGAATCGCAAAAATTTTATTACCATGAAAAGAAGGATAACCTCACTCTAACGCCATATGTTGGGTCAGATATAGATTGAATCTAGAATAAACTCAGTTGTGACAACAATAATTGTGAGAATCATCAATGTTAGTGAAGTGAAAAACCATAGAGAAAAATAATAAATGGGAACATATATTCTAATGTGGACAAACCATCCAAGTAGTGGATTAAAAAACTATAGGGAAACTCTATGAAAATCCACCATGAATCAAAGAGTACTGAGAAATCCATCAACTTCATGAGATGTGACTAGTAAATACAACATAGAAAATCTATGTGAAAGTACACACCCTAATATGCCTCCTTTTCCTCTCTGATAACATTCTTTAACATTATTTCGCCCTTTATATATCAAAACTAAACACGCATTGTCATTTTAGTACCTCATTTCACTACACGATATTTCACTTCTCACTACTACCCAAACCTAAAAACTATCACCCAATTATCTAACACTATTGGGTTTATACATAGAACCAAAATTGTCTCCCTGCATGAGTCGATGCCTCCCATTTTTATCAGCCTTCATGTGCCACATATCTTGTTTAAAATAGATATCTGAAAATATATCTAAAAAAGGTATGATGAGATCTCACTCATATCACACACTGGAAGATACAAAATGGAAATGCCCCAATTTAAATTTCAAAAAAGTTATCTTTTAATATAAAAGATAACCCTTGAGGTGGGATGAAATCCTACAAATATAAGGTATAAAGGAAGAAATATGGAAGAATGTGAGAAAAAAATCTCTTATTAGTAGAGAAGTGTAATTCGATCTGAACTTCGATTTGTGAATAACGGAGGTTGGGAGGGATTGAAATTCATCTAGAGAGTTTCAGACACTTTAAAGACTTATTAAGGTCAAATTGGTGTCAAAATAGATGAGTTAAATGGGTTTGGGGAATTTAAAAATAAATATTCAGGATACTTTAATTCTCAACCATAGTTTTCAGGGCAGAGTTGCATAGTTTTCCCTAACCTTATGCCAATTGTGCACCTGCTATTTTAGGGGTGCATGGTTTCTCCATTTAGGTCACATGGTTTGACAAACTATGCGACAACTCTATAATTCCCCATTGTCCATGGTTGAATGGTTTTGTGGGCCCAAGCACATGGTTTTCTGTAACCGTGCACTAACCATGCATAACCCCATTTTCTTCTATTTATCTCAAATTTCTTCCAAACACACCCAAAAATAAAACCCAATTCAAATGTGCATAATACAAGGGAAAAAATACATGTAATCAAGCCCGATTATAATTCATGAAATGTCAAGATATAACACAGTGATCTTCATTTACCACATTAATTTATGAATAAAAAGAGTTTCCATCTATGTTGAAATTTACGAGCGCATTACTTAATATACGCATGGTTTTATTTTCCATAGCATGGTGATATAGGGAATGAGATTTTTATTATCTTTCATGTAATATAATAAATGGTATTTGATCCCTAGAAACCCATCAGTTATATATTCTATAATTTTTGAAAACATGATCCAAGTTATGGACTACCGAATTGGATGTAAAAAAAATATTTTAATAAAGTGTTCTTGGTTTTGGATTGAGTCAAGTAGAGGGGAATAATTTATCCCTTAAATTTGATCCCCCACTACTATAAAGATTCCCTTTAATAGCACTAAAAGGTATTTATCAGTACTAAAGAAGCACTAATAACATGGCCGCTTTTAAAGGGATGGATTTATAATTTCTCTAGAAAAGAAATGATAAAGGCCCCCTTTAAGAGGCTAAAAAAATGCACAGATAAAGGGGGTTTCATTAGCACCTTTCCAAGCACAGATAAAGTCCCCCTTTATCAGTGCATGCTTTTAAGTGCTAATAAAGGGTGAAATTTTTTATTTTTGTTTGGATATCTCTACCACCCATTTTTCATCCCTTCCCCCACCCCTTTATCTGCACTTTCCACTCCCTTTTTTGGTGCTTTTAACCCACTCACCAACCACATCGTCATCAACACTTTACAAAATTGCAGTCTGTTGCTGACCCATCACACATGACAGTATTTGATCTATACCCCTCTCCTTTGAAAATTAAACACCTTTACCACTTCCCCAAGATGTCTTTATATCTATTTTATGATATTTATATTTATTTATATATATTTACATATATATATATATTATTCATATATTTACATAATTATCTTAAATTACATCTATATAATATATGTTTGTGTGTGATATTTATATAAATATATTTATTGAAATATATTATATATTAATAATCATTTACATATATGAGAATTGAATATAGATATATATTCATTTATTAATACAAATACCTATGTATATATAAACAATATATATATATAAGTATATATATTCATAAATCTTTATAATGTAGAACAATGGTTAGATTTTATTTTAAATACATTTTTAGAATATGTATGTATATTATATATTTTTATATAAATTTTATACATTGAATATATATATATATATATATGTTTACATATTTACATATTCACATATAATTGTATATTAACATATAAATATTTTATATTTTATTTATAAATATTTACTGTAAATACATTTATATACTATATTTAATGATAACAATAATTATTATTTTTTAAAATACATTTATATATGATGTATGTATACATAATACACACACACATGTATTAACACACACAATTATACATTTATATTTCTTATATAAAATAAAAAATATTTACATCATATGTATTTATTTACATATATTAGAATATACAAATGAATATATATTTATTTATTGATGCACACATGTTTATATATAAACAATACTTTTATAGGTATATATATACATATTAATTCATTTTTAGATGGTAAGTAAAATGGATAATTTTTTATTTTAAATAAAAGGATTAATAAATATTTATTTATATTTGGTTTATATGTTTAATAAAAATTATCTAATTATGTTTAAATATGAATTTATAAAATTTATTTTTTGCAAGTAAATATAAGAAAATATGTAAATATTTAACTATAAATAAAACTATATAATTAAATAAGATAAAAAATCAAAACCATAATATCAATATGAATGTAAGTCCAAGGAATATATTCAGTCTCTACTAAAAAAGATAATAAGACTCCCTTAAATGATGCTAAAATTCGATCGAATGTTAAAAAAATGGGTTATATCGACTAAAGACTCATATTTGGAGGTTTTATAGCACCTTTTTCCTCAAAAATATTTAATAGGGTTTACATTGTGGTCATGGAATAGATATCTTTGTAGGGTGTGATTTGATATTTGGTATACCCCAAAAAAACATTTGGATAAAAATTTATGGTTGTTTGAAGTTCAAGTGACGTTTTCAACTTTTCTTACACCATTCATTAATTCATTTAATTTTTATGTCATACAATTACTATTAAAGGACTAATACTCGATAATAATTAGAAAATTAATAATTAATAATATATTTTAATTATTTTATTATATTTTTTCAATAAAGATCTTATATATTAACTATAAATCCATATTTAGCCGTATTTAATTATTTAAAAAATATATATAATATTTATATATATTTAAATATATGTATTAATATATAATTTTTAACAATTTTTTTTATGAAATATACCTTTATCATCTCTATAAAAAACATTGATAAGGGGGGATTTATCAGTTCTTTTATATTAACACTGATAAAGGGTCCCCTTTATCTGCACTTTTTTTAAAAGCGCTGATAATGGGCCCCCTCTATCATCTCTTTTTTATTATCACAGATTAAGGAACCCCTTTTGTTATATCTTTTTTATTTTCATTGATAAAGGGAATCATTTATCATCATTTTTTAGTATCATTAATAAAGGGACCACCTTTATTAGTGTTTTTTATAAGCAATGATAAAGGGCCCATTTATCTGCACTTTTTTTAGTGTTGATAAAGTCTAGTGCTAGATAAACCTAGATTTTTAGTAGTACCTTATTTATTTTCCTATCTAATTTGATGATTTATAATATTTAATTAAGTTCTTGGTTGATTATTTATATCTAATTATTTCTTTTCATCCCATTTTTAATCAAACTGAAATAAAGTTAAATATTTTATAAAATTGTTTTATTAATATTTTATTTTTTATCAGTTTATATATATATATATGTTAGTGTGGTTTTATTTTTTGTGTGAGAAAATATCTTTCAAAAGTTATATTATCGGTCAATATATTTTAATTGATAATTGTTATTTTCATTGAAAAGCATTCAGGAAATTAAAAAAACTCTAACTCTCTATTTTAAGAAATATTTTTCTTTCGGGGAAGATGAATTTAAAAGATATTTGAAGAGTTATGTGGTCTATTTAAAATTGTATAAGATCAATTCTCCCACCCATCATGATTATGTTTAAGAAAAAACATTCATATTTTGATAGTTATGAAAACACATTTAATGGCAATTTCAATTATATTTTTATTCACATTGGACTATTTTTTAGTGGATATTTGATGTTTCATTTCTTCTATTTGAGAGAAAACACTAGTTATTAGTAATAATTTAAACCAATTAACATTCTTGGAAAATGTAAAGATATATTGAAATAGTATGTTATTTTATTTTATTAGATATACATTATTACAACTTATTGTTTTATTTACTATTTTAACATCAAATTTTAAATATTCACGGAAGTACTTCCACAATATTTTAAAAAACATGATAGAAAATATAAAATGATTCAAAAATGGTATGAGTTTTATTGTATTAAAAAAATTGATTTATTAAAATATAATTATTAATTTTTTTTTAAATTATAATTTCAACATAAAAATCGATTCAGAATGTGGTTATTATTTTAGGTGATTTATATATTTAAAAATCACAACTATAATACCTTCATATTTTTAAAATGTTGGTTTTATAAAAAAATTATTTTTTAAGATATACCATAATGTTATTTTTATAATAGTATTATTAGTTTTTAGAATTTTTCATGACACTAAGTCATATTACAAAAAAGAGTCGAATACAATCTAAAGAATATGGGATGATTATTTTTCATGTTTAATTCAAATTTAGAAGTGTTCATAAAATGTTAGTTATAAAATTTATATTATAACCTTAAAATATTATATAATATTATCTATTCAATACATCAATGTAGATATATTTTTAAAAAAATGGAATATTGTTTGGGATCTGTTACAATTGTTTCTGTAAAAAAGTTTTGTTTTTTTATTTACGTAAAAGAGTATTTAATAAAAAAAATCCCTGTCAGTTCTTTATAATAAATGATGTGAAATAGTGTGTAGTATAACATGTTATGACATTTTTTAAACAAATCATCATAAAAAATATTTTCTATGCAACTTCCTTATAAATAAATTTAAAATACCTTGTATTTGTTTCCTAGAAAATATTTGACATAATTTTTTAATAATAACCAAGAATGAATATATTATACAAAGTATTTTTTTTCTATTTTATGTTAAAAAATATTTTATGTATCAGGTTTTTATATATTATATTTAATATCATTTTTAGTAATATCTGTTATTAAAATAAATTTAAAATATCTATTTTTATATGATGATTTTAAAAATTGTTTATTACATCGCCAACATTAGAATAGATTAATAAAAACAATAAATGCCAAAGTATAACCAATGTTAGATGAATGAAAAGGTGTTAGTGTTGAATCTAAATTGACCAATCATTTAATGATTACTAAATTTTCCATTTACACAATCAAATGGGATATGTGATGTAATTTTTGATAAATCAATAATACTTCACTCCATTAAAAATTTCACCATATCCATGATGTTTTTTTCCATTCCAAATTCTCCAATTCTAAAATTATATGTCACAATGATATGTTACTCTTCTACAATTTAATTATTTTAGGAAGTTTTTATAAAATAAATTTTGGTTAATGACCATCATATCTAATGCCCTCATATATAGGATATTATGGTTTCTAACACTCATATATTGTCAGACATAACAATTCACATATAAAGATTATTTTAGATAACTATAATATATTATCTAAAAAACATGTTTTATATGATAAATATATTAATTATCCACCATAAATATATAAAATGGTTATTTAAATAACTATTATATATAAGATTGTTTTTATATTAAAACATTATATTCACCCAAAATAGCTTCAGCGAAAACTATAAATCGAACCAAAAATATTAATAACACGATAAAACATAACTTTCTAATGGAAAACACTCTAATAAATTAATAACCCCCTTTTAAGAGAAATTAATAATCAAATTTTTATTAAATATGTGATATACACAAGTAATTTTTTTTGAGTTTTTTCAAATTCAAAAAGCGGTCCTCATTGAGTTTTATAAACTTCCTAGTGATGAATTTTGATGGTAATGTCTAATTATGATCTAAAGGACTTTTGGTGACTATTGTAGGTCTTTTTAGTGACCACTTGTTACATACATAAATAAATACATATATATATATATTTGAAAAAAAAGTGATACATTGATACATGAATTCATACGCACACACACATATAATATTTAGCATTAGAAACCACCACCGGTTGTCACCAATTTTCTAGTTTATTTTTTTGAAAAATAAAACATTATGGCACAGTAGGTTGCTTTACAATACCCAAAATACTGATACTCTATTTTATAATGAGGTGGTTTCTAAGTGGTATTTGTACCTTAATGGTATCTAGGAGGTTGGGGGTTCAACCCTTTATTACCACTACGTTGGGGTGATTTTTTGAAGGCACTGTAGTAGGTACTATACATGAAATATTAAACTATAGAGAAAATGGGTATTTTAGTAGTTTCTAGAGAAATGATGGGTACTCTAGTAAAACTATTCATATAAAGGAAAATTTGGCCATAGAATTGGGTATATAGGCCATGTAATGGGATATAAATCCACATGAACCATGGTAAATCAAATTGCATTGGTCTTTATGGGTTATTGTTATTCCATGTGGGGAGGAATGTGGCATGACCTGATTATGTGTCTTGAATGTGTGAGTTGTTTTTAGTTTGCGATCATCTCTACCTATAATATATATATTATCATAATAACACCAACAATGATGAAAATAATGATGATTAAAATATAAACTTCTATTTAATAAAAAAATTCATTAAATATAAAAAAAATCATATTTCCAATAATATGATCAAAATTCAATAAAATTACATGTAATAATTTTTAACATAAAAAAATACAACATGAAAAATAAATAATAAGAAGTTAAACCATTGTTATTACTGTATGTTGAATATACATTCTTGATAAAACTTAATAATCTTAGGGCCTAAATATATGGATTTATCTACAGGCTTCCACCCAGTTGATCAAACTAAATTCAGTTTCTCCAACACATACTACAATGACTACAGTTGACATGAGAAAATAAAAAAAAAATTAAATAAGGAAAAATATTTTTAAAATTTAAAATTAATGTTCCATTAGTATTGCATCAATGAACCTATAAAGAAAATATTGTTAATTATAGAATTTTAGATTGGTCATTTCTTGTAGATTATGAAATGTCTCCATAATAATATCCCTGGTCATCAAATACTAGAAAAAAAAGATGTAAGAACCAAGGAAAAAGAATAATATAATATATTATTTAGAAAATTTCAATTTCAATAAGAAATAAAATTATATATTAAATAATAATAGAATAATAATATTTCAAAGAAATAAAACATATGTTATTTAAATAACATGATGAAAATATATCTATATGACACATACCTTAATTATCTTCATTTAAAATAATAAATATTAAATTCCCACTAACCTTATCATTTATAAATGTAATATCATGAAACATCATATATAGAGTGATAGTAACTAAAATGATGAGTATAAGTTTTAAAATAAATAAAAAATATTTTGAATTAATTACTCAACGAATCAAACTCCCAGAAAATGATTTCTCAAATTCAAATCCATAACATAATCAGAATTCCACCTTAATAATATAATTGAAAAATAATCATCACCTTAAATAATAGTTTTATTATTTTTAATTTTTATCTATGCTTCATGATTTAATTCATTCTTTATGTATTTTTATTTAAATTTATAAACAATATCTATATTAAAAATGAGAAGATTTTTTTGAACGTGTTCATAAATATTCTTGATAACCACATCACTTTATAAACATCATTTTTATAACCATACTTAAATGAATGAACATTATTACAATATATCATATAAACATATTCTCAATATATAATAAAAACCATTGAAAATATATTTTATAATGACACTATTCATTGTATTCTTAATATACATGAAATGAAATCTAGAAATTGTTGAATATTTCTATAAAATAATTCAAAAAATATTACACCCTCCTACAAAAAATTATTCTACTTAAATAATCTAACTGTAACATAAATTTTAATAAAAAAAGTAATTCATGAAAATAATAAAAATATTATTACAATTCTATAGTATCCATAATGTAAAAACTCATTAAACTCATAACACTATGATTATGTCTTGAACTATATGATTCCCTGCTAAACCACTTGGAATAAATATTTCACGAAATTCAATAATAAAATTATTATTGAAAAAAATCATATTATCAAAATATTCATCATTTTAAAGCTTCAAAAAAATATATTTATCAAATAAATAAAATAAATAAACATTTTTGATATATAAAACTACCTCATCTTTAAAAAATCATAATTAGATTCATATAATTATGAATACATTTCAATATAAATAAAAATACTTGTATAAAAAACTAAGTATGATTATCAAAAAATTATTACCTATTCAACCTGTAATAAGAAAACAAATTATACTAATTTAACTTTTGTCTAATATTAAACTAATTTTATTACAATTTCCAAATAAATGAACACATCCAGGAGTTATAACTAATAATATCTTAAACAAAATCTATAATATCAATAAAAATTATCTAGTTAATGAAGTATATAGAAAAATTAATATATCTAGAAAATAAAATACTAAAATTATGAAAGCAAAATTAAAAGAATATATATTTTATTAGATATTAATACAAATATCTAAATATGATAAAATTTCAAGAATACCTAGAAAAATATTATATAAGAAATCCTAAAAAAATTAAAATATTTTTTATTGTTATTGTTGTTGTTGTTGTTATTATTGTTATAATTATAAATATTGTGGTAATGTTCTAGTTCCCATTCTATCTATATCAAATTCTATACTACTGGTATTTTTGGAAACACTTTTTCCAGTATAGTGGGAGTCTAAATAAAAAGAAGAGCAATACGACCCAAAAATGTAATAGAAAAGAAGAGGGGAAAAGAAATACATCAACCAATATCATTAATTTTTGAGATGGATTTTCCACTCTTGTAATTCTAAGACATAACCTTGATATCATGACCTTATGATGAAGTTATATCTTGTCTCAATGTCATAGGTGATTATTTTCATGACTGTATGGTATTCATTAGTGTGGAATGTAACGACTCGCCCCTTGGGGCCCGTACCGTGACTACTCCAACCCCGGCTTCCATAGGCCAGGGGCTGGCGACTAGCACCGAAGGAATAAATCCCTAAAACTGGGAATTCATTTCCTTTATAACCTAAAAAAACACACAAAAGAGTACAGGCTAGAAGAAAAACACTAAGTAAAACTGTATAACAAAAGAGTGCTGAAAAGTAAAAGGGGCCGGAAATACAATCCCAATTGTAATGTATAAGAAACTGAAATTACAAGTACTGGAAAAAGGGAAAACAACTCCTGGATCATCCACTGGGAAATCTTAACTAAAGGGTATGTACATATAGCCTCCACAGAACTCCACGTCTGTCCGTCTCCTCCATGTACCGTCACGCCTTGTGGTCCACCTCTGAGTACCGTCCAGTCCTAGTAAACTCAACCTCGGTCAGCACTATCAGTCATCTGCATCCAACACAACAAGGTGCAGGTATAGATCATGTAGGGGTGTGTATAACGATACTCAGTAGGGACCCCAAGAACCTCAAGGTCTCACAAAAACCAATAAGGATAAACACCATGTATGAAATCAACAGATAACCCCCACTTACATAAATGCCCATACATTTACCTAAGTTATCAAGTAATCCATCTCAATCATGAGTAAAACACAAAAGTTACTGACTCAACTCACATAGGTATATAACTCACGTAGAGTGTTAGAGATGATTAGATGTAGCCACTAAATCATATATTCTGTCGAACCCACATAGGATCTAGGAACATAAATCAGAACTGTCGAACCCACATAGGATCCAGAAACAGTAGTAAGATCTGTTGAACCCACATAGGATCTAGGAAAAGTAGACAAAGCTGCCAAACCCACACAGGATCTAGGAATATTAGTTAGAGCAATGAACCCTACACAGGATCCTGGAACAGTAGTCAGAGCTCTCGAACCCACACAGGATCTAGGAACAGTCGTCAGAGCACAACCAGCCATAGGGTTCCACACAAAGCATGCTTGATTCCATGAGAGTCTAATCCTAAAGCCAAGTGTCTAAAAATAAACTGCCATTAAGTGCCAAGTTTATGTATCTAAAATATCTGTCTTTCTAAAAAGAAACCTAATGCGACAGACGACACGTCAATCAGACACTTGGCCTGAGAGTTATTGGCATTTTCATTCCAAGGGCCTGGTTGGATTTATGTTCGATCCAACCTAGCCATACCCTAAATGTTTCGAAACCTCAAATGGGGTATAAAAAAGAACCTTCTCCTTCCAATGTTTTCTTCACCGCAGACGGTTCATCAATTGGACGCCTGCTGCTCAAGTTACGGGAAAAAGAGTGGAAACAGGTCAAACGGGTCCGGACTCAGATCCGACCTAGTCCGTGAGTTTGACCCGATCCGCGAATATGACCCGGCCCGTGGGGGTGGCCCGACCAGCGATGGGTCCGGCCCGTGCTGGGTCTAGCCCGTGCTGGGTCCGGCCCGCGCGATATCCCCGTGGCTGGCGGCCCATGGGGTCCGCCTAAGCCGTGTCCAAGAGTGAGGTCGTGCCCCCTGGATTCTCAAACAACTTAGCCATTTGGGAGAGCCAAACCGGTGCCACGTGGTGTCGGTCCGCGTCACACGGGACCCACTCGACGGGTCCCGCTCCTCTCGGCTGGCCGAGCAGCTAGCCACCTCCTGCGCGGCGCGGTTGCGCCACGCCTCCTCTAGAGACCCAGTGGCTCGGGCCGCTAGTCCTTCTTTTGGCCGGCCTTGTACGGTCTGCCGCTGCATCGCCTCGGCCAAGGGATGTGGCCCCCTTTTTTTCCACCACGCGGCGTGGTTGCGCCGCGCCTTCCCGGCAACCCGGCGGCTCGAGCCTCTGGTTTTCTTCGTAGCTGGGCTTGTGCCGGCCATCGCGGAAGTGTTGCGGCCCTTCGACCACGGGCTACTCCTTCAGCGGCGCGGTTGCACCATCGCCGTCCGTGTGATGACGTTTGTTGGTTCTATCTACCGGTGAACTTTTCACGGGTCACCGGACGAGTTCCAGTGGCCCGATTAGCGTTCCGGAAGTAGTTGTGCACTCATCAGGATGTCGCCTTCAATCCCCAATGATTGTTGACGAGTATCGCTCATCCCGGACTCATGCCATGTTTAGCATCAAATTCCATAAAGAAGGTGGAGGAGTTGGTCCGTGTTCGTTCGACCCATACCCTCCGTGTAAGGGTGATAGCATGCGACTTCGAATAAAAATCCTCGATGGAAAATGAAGAACGTGCAAAAATTAACATAGTTTGAACCCCTACCCTTGTTCTTTGTTCGATGATGAAGTCGGAGAAAGAAGATGAATGAGATCGTTGTTTGTCATGTCCGCCGCACACTTCCAATCCCGAGCTGCGTCAGCTCGGTGATGATGATGCAGAGGGTTGGTCGGTTGAAGACATCCCACGTCAGTAGGATCCAAGTATGAAGTTCGAAGGAGATCGTTGCCGGCATTCTTTATTGGAAGAACACATTTTTTCATTCTTCGATGGCAAGAGATTTATTCTCTTCTCCCATGTTCCACCAAATGAGCAATGCCAACCCCCAAACTAATAGATTGATTTTATCTATTATTTTGTTATTGGAACAAAATTCAAAATGAGTTAATTAATTATGTTAGCTTCAATTAATTAATCAAGAGGTTGGCACCATAATTGCATGTGTGTTGGATCCATTAAGGTGGAGGGGTGGTCACACCATTAAGTGGGGAGCTCAAGAGGTTTCTCCCCACTTAATGGGGAGTTCAAGAGGTTTCAACCTGGGGTGGTCCCCAGCATATTAAACATGAAGAGGAGGTCAGGTTCAGGTGGGTCCCACCACCATAACCTCTCATGGGAGGTTAAGGTGTGGTGGTCCCCACCCCAAACTTCCACATGGAGGCTTCAACCAGGAAAAATAAAAATAAAGCTATAACTTTATTTTTAAGTAATTCATTCAATAAAAACCCAAAAACTATCTTTTATTTCCAACCATCTTCCATCGAGGTGAAAGTATTATTAAGTGAATATCGGCGTTGTGAGTTCAACGGTGCCCTTATATTTCAATTCCGAGCACCAGTTCAAAAGTTATAAAAACCCACTCGTACGTTTACTAAACATGCCCGAACAAAACTTCAGAAATTTATTTCGGGTACACCGGGCCTCGAAATTACGTGCCTTCAATTTTCACAGACTCATAAAATTTCCATGTATTTAAGAAAAAAAATTCCACAAAAATTCTGGGTCTTTACATTCTCCCCACCTCCGGGCTTTACATCCCCGTAAGCTAAAACTCAACTAAGGGAACAAGTGGGGGCACTGAGCACGCATTTGAGCCTCCCACTCCCATGTGCTCTTCTGGAGGTTCTTGTGCTGCCAGCGAATGCGCACCATAGGTATCGACTGTCCACGAAGGACTCGCTCATGTCGATCTTCAATCTCCACTGGAACCTCCGTAAAAGTTTCCCCATCATCGACGTCTAGCTCTCCATGGTCGATGATGTGAGAAGGGTCATGCACGTATCTCCTCATTTGAGATATGTGGAAGATTTCATGCACTCGAGGCAACTGAGGTGGAAGATCCAGGTGATGATCTACCTCGCCTACTATACTGAGGACCTGGAAAGGTCCGATTAATCTCAGAGATAACTTGCCGCATCGACCAAATCTCTATAAACCTCATCAAGTTGAGACCCGTAGAAAGACGTGGTCAGCATCCTCAAACTCTATTGGTCTCCATCTCTTATCAGCATACGACTTCTGTCTGCTCTGTACAGTCTTCATCCACTCCTGGATGATCTTCACCTTCTCCGTGGTAGCTCGTACCATCTCTAGTCCCACTAGTGCTGACTCGCAAGGGTCAGTCCAGCACAAGGGTGATCTGTAAGGTCACCCATATGACGTCTTAAAAGGTGTCATCCCAATTGTGGAGTGATAGCTGTTGTTGTACGCAAACTCCACCAAAGGTAAGTGATCCTCCCAACTGTGACCGAAGTCGAGGACACAATTACACATCATGTCCTTGAGGTTCTGAATGGTCCTCTCAGTCTGACCATCCGTCTGAGGATGGAAGGCGGTTCTCAAATGAAGCTGCATCCTGAAATCCTCCTGCAACCCATTCCATAGACAGGAAGTAAACCATGCATCATGATCGGAGACAATAGAAGAAGGTACTCCATGTAGTCACAAAATCTCCTATATTTAGAGTCCTTCCAATCTCTCTACTGAACCCTACTCTCTGATCATTAGGAAGTGGACCGACTTGGTGAGTCGGTCAACGATCACCCAAATCAAGTCATGACCCATGGATGTTCGTGGAAAACCTATGATGAAGTCCATGGATATCTCATCCCACTTCCACTCTGGGACCTCTAAAGGCTGAACCAAGCCTGCTAGTACCTGATTCCCCACCTTCACTTGCTGAAAAGTGAGGCATCGGGAGACAAAATCCACTACTCCCTTCTTCATACCTGGCCACCAGTGTTGTCGTCAGAGGTCCTGGTACATCTTCACCACTTCTGGATGTACCGCTAGAGGGGACGTGTGGAACTCCCTCAACACTTCCTCCCGAAGTGACACTGGCACCATAGTACATCCTCTGAAGAGGATGACATGCTCCCCACCTTAAGAAAATCCATCAGGTGTCTGCCCTGTGGATATCTAAGCACATCATGTCTCACAGTCAAGGTCTCCATGTTGTGCCTCCTAGACCTGCTGATGAAGTGGAGGAGTGAATGTAAAAGACTGAAGGAAAGTTTCTCCATCTCGGTCCACAAAGTATATTTGTAAAACAGCCAGCTGCTCTATCGCCTCTCCTAGTAGTTGTATACAAGATCTCTTACTAAGCGCATCTACTACAACATTCCCCTTCCCAGGAGTAAAGACTATCTCAAAGTTAGAGTCCTGGAGGAACTCAAGCCAACGTCGTTTTCTAAGGTTCAAGTCCTTCTGATAGAAGATATACCTGAGACTCTGGTGGTCAGAGTAGACTGTGAAATGCTCACCCATCAGATAGTTCCGCCACATATTCAAGGTGAAGACCACTACTGATAACTCCAGGTCAAGGGTGGAATATTTCTGCTCATGCTGTCTTAGCTGACGAGAACCATAAGTGATCACTACTCGCTCTTGCATCAGGACACATTTGAGTTAGGTCTCTGATTCATAGCAGTAAACTAAGTACCCTACGCCCTCTTCTAGAATCCTCAAGATGGGGGGCACTAGTCAGCCTCTTCCCCTGCTCCTGAAATCTTTGTTGGCATCTCTCCGACCACACAAAGGCTTTCCCCTTCTTCGTCAAGGATGATAGTGGTGATGAAACTCTAGATAAGTCTGATATGAAACTATGGTAGTATCCAGCCAATCCCAAGAAACTTCATACCTCCATCACACTTTTGGGTGTCTCTCAAGAAAGTACCACCTCAATATTCACTAGATCTACTACAAGTCTAGCCTCTGAGATGACATGTTCTAGAAAGTGAACCTCTTGGATCCAGAACTGGCACTTCAAGATCTTTTTATAAAGCTGGTGCCTCGGAGTGAGTCCAGTACTACCTGCAAATGGTAGGAATGCCCCTCCTCAGTAGTCGAGTAAATCAGAATGTCATCAATGAAGTTCACGACAAAGCAATCGAGGTATGGATGGAAAATCATGTTCATGAGTCCCATGAATACTGCTGGAGTGTTGGTTATGTCGAATGGCATAACCAAGAACTCATAGTGTTCATACAAACATATGAAGGCAGTCTTCTGCACATACTCATCTCGAACTCTGAGCTGGTGATAGCCTGATCTGAGGTCTATCTTCGAGAACCACTGTTCTCCCTTCAATTGATCAAAGATGTTATCAATCCTCGGGAGTGGGTACTTGTTCTTCATAGTCACCTGATTTAGGCGACGATAGTCGACACAATGCCTCAATCTTGTACCAGCCTTCTTGGCGAACAGAATCAGGGCTGTCCAGAGAGAAACACTGGGCCAGATTAATCCCTTCCCCTGCAATTCCTCTAACTGTACCCGCAGATCGCGAAGCTCCATAGGATCCATTCGATACACTTGTGTAGATATCAGTGCCTTCCTGGGATAAATTTCAATGTAAAATTCCACCTCTCTACGATGAGGTAGTCCTAGGAAATCATCAGGGAACACATCCACATACTCATCCACAACTACAGGGTAAGTCGAACTCCACACATCAAAAACTCCGACGGTAAGGCTAGCCAACTGACGAGTGATCAGTTGCACCCTGCTTCAAGTAAGTCTGTCCTACGCTTAAAAGACTCCCTTCTCACTGGTGAAGGTGAACCTGGTCCCATCCGTGTGGACACACCACACTTTTTTCCCAATACAGGTGATCTGAGCATGGATTGTAGATAACCAATCCATACCCAAGATGACATCGTAAGTCCTTGATGTCGCTACAAGGATATCCCAACTGAATCTCTCACCTCCTAGAGTAAGCTCACACTGCCGAAACCAGTGCGTAATCATAAAATCTACTCTCGTAAGAGTCTTTAGATATAAGGTTCGAGCCGACGGCTCTGTCAAAATCTCCCAGCTCTGAACGAGGGTAGTGGCAATGAAAGAGTGACTGAAACTTGTGTCTATAAGAACTACAACTAATGTGGAGTAGACACAAATTGTACCTCAAATCATCTCTGGAGCACCATGATCATATGATTCAGCTTCTTAGAGATGAGCTCTCCCCTGTACACCTACTCTCTAAGGTCGGGTGGACCTCCTGGTGGTGGTGGCGATAACACCTCGAAATGTCGCCCACCGCCAGTTGCACGACCAGCTCTTCTACCACATCCGCATATACCCTGAGGATCGCCTTGATCGAACCTCTGCCTCTGCCTGGGAGGTCCCTCAACTATATGATGATCATAGAAATGGTGGGTCAGACAGTCACGAGCCATGTGACCCTAACCACCGCATGTGAAACACTATTTGTTCGTCGAATGACCGGATCTATCTTGTATGCCTCACACAACTGAAAATGTGCCCTGAGGTTGTCCACCAGACGGTCTAGTCCGTGTGGAGATCTACGACATCTGTCTGCTACCTGCTGTAGAAGACCCCGCTACGTGACGCCCAGTGGTGGGTCTCGCTGCTGGTGACTGCCTAGAAAGGAAACTCTCTACTAAGAAGGCTCTCTCTAGCACCCCCGCATGCATCAGGATGCTGAGTGAGATCATCAAATCCCTGATATCTTGCCTAAGCCCATGTTCAATGGTTTGGGCCCAGATGAATGGGTCCCACAGCATATATGTGGAGTAGCGCGAGTGGTCAGTGAACCTTGCTGAGTATTGTGCCACCTTCATGCTAACCTGATGTAGATGAAGTAGCTCTTGTATCCGCACTTCACGAAGGGTGGTTGGGACAAACTCTGCCCGAAACAAGCTCTCGAAGTCTGCCCAAAGTAGTGTTGCCTCATCATGCACCTGGAGTATCAAGATCCACCATTTGCATGATACTACCTGAAGTAGACTCGCAGCAAGGATCACCATAAGTTCGACTGGTGTCCCTACCAGTCTGAAGACTCTCAGTACATCCTCTAACCAATCCTCAGCTTCCTGCGGGTCCATATCGCCCCTGTACATGGGCGGCCTCTGGCGCTGGAACTCGTGCAATGCGCTTAGGTGGCGTGAACTCTCTACTGCTGGGGATGGTGGCATCGGTGGCCCAACAGGTAGTGGTATCGTTGGTGCCTCCACTGTGATAGGGCCCTGCACTGAGGCCTCATTGCTCGGTGGGTTTTCATCTCATACAAAGGCTGGAACCCTGGCTGGCAATCTGCGTGGAGGCATCATGTAAAGAAACAGGTGAGCCACAGTCCAAAAAAAGTTATACCTGATGAGCTAACTCGAATAGATCACAATGAAAACTCCTCAAAACACACACACAATCAGTGTTTTCGCCCACTTATTCTAAAATTAGAAGTCAGGGTCCTGGTGTATGGATACATCGGCCACCGCACCAATACTAGACTCCCTAAACTAAAAACCACACTCAGTACCCTTAAAACTATTGCTTCACAGAAAAGATCAAAGTCATATGTTCTGTGGTAGAACCGACACCTCTGATACCAATTTGTCACGACCCATCCCCCGGGGCCCGTACCGTGACTACCCCAAGCCATCCTTCCATAGGCCAAGGGCCGGCGACTAGCACCAATGGCATAAATTCCTAAAACTAGGGAGGAATTTACTTTATAACCTGAAAACTCACACAATAGAGTACAAGCTGGAAGCAAAACACTAAGTAAAACTGTATAACAAAAGAGTGCTAAAAAGTAAAAGGGGATGGAAATAAAAGATCAACTGTAAAGTATAAGAAACTGAATGTACAAGTACTGGAAAGTGGGAAAACAAATCCTAGACTGTCCACTGGGAAATCCTACTCGAGGGGTAGGTACAAATATCCTCCACAACACTACACGTCCATTCCTCTCCTCCGTGTATCGTCATGCCGTGTGGTCCAACTCCGGGTACTTTCCAGTCCTGGTACACTCAGCCTCAGTCAGCGCTGTCTGTCATCTACATCCCATACAATGAGGTGTGGGCATAGCCCGTGCAAGGGTGAGTATAAGGATACTCAGTAGGGACTTTGGGACCCTCTAGTTTTCACAAAAACCAACAAGGATAAACACCAAGTATGAAATCAACAGATAACCCCCACTTAGGTATATGACCATACATATATCTAAGTTATCAAGTAATCCATCTCAATCCTGAGGAAAACACAAAAGTTACTAACTCAGCTCACACAGGTATACAACTCACGTAGAGTGTTCGAGATGATTAGATGTAGCCACTAAATCATCTATTATGTTGAACCCACATAGGATCCAAGAACCGAAATAAGAACTGTCGAACCCACATAGGATCTGAGAACGGTAATCAGAGCTATTGAACTCACATAGGATCCAAGAACAGTAGACAAAGTTGTCGAACCCACACATAATCTAGGAACAGTAGTCAGAACTGTCAAAGCCACACAAGATCCAGGAATATTAGTCAGAGCTGTCGAACCCACACATGATCCAGGAATAGTCGTCATAGCACAGCCAGCAATAGGGTTACGCACAAAGAATGCTTGATTCTAAGATGGTTATCTCCTCAAGCCAACTGTCTATACATCAAATACCACGATTTACCAAGTTTATGTATCCAAATGATCCATCTTTCCAAAAGGAACAAAACGCGATAGACGACACGTCAATCGGATGCCCGATCTGAGAGTTATTGGCATTTTCATTCTGAGGTCCCGGTTGGATTTACATTTGATCCAACCCGGTTGTACCCCAACTATTTCCAAACCTATAGTGGGGTATACCAAAAGATCTGTCTCCTTCAAAGGTTTCCTTTTTGTAGACGGTTCGTCAATTGGACGCTCGTAGCTCATGTTCCAGTAAAAAGAGTGGAAATAGGTCAAACGGGTCCGGACCAGGATCCGACCCTGTTCGCAGGTCCGACACGGTCCATGGATTCTACCTGGACCACGAGGGCAGCCTATCCCGCGGGGGAGGCCCATCCCGTGTTGGCTTCGGCCCAGCCTGTGGGAGCGGCCCAACCCGCACTGGGTCCAGCCCAGCCCATGCTGGGTCCGGCCCGCACAATCCCACGCGGTTGGCGGCCCGTGGGGTCCACCCTAGCCACGTCCAAGGGATAGGCAATTCCTTCTAGATTATCAAATGGCTTAGCCATTCAGAGGATTCAAACTATCGCCATGTGGCGCCGGTCTGCATCACGCGACACCCACGCGATGGGTCCCGCTCCTCTCGGCTGACCGAGCGGCTAGCCACCTCCTGTGCGGCGCAGTTGCGCCCCGCCTCCTCTGGTGACTTGGCAGCTCGGGCCGCCTGTCCTTATCACAGTTGGCCTTGTGCCGGCCACCGCTACACCGCCGCGGCTAGGGGCCGCCGCCCCCTTTTGTTCCACAGTGCATCGCGGTTGCTTCGCGCCTTCCCGGCAACCTGGCGGCTCGAGCCGCCGGTTTTTTGGCGGCCAGGCTTGCACCGACTACCGTTGCACCGCCGCAGCCAGTTAGCCGCAGGCTAATCCTCCGGCGGCGCGGTTGTGCCGCCATCGTCCATGCGGTGATGTTTTTCAGTTCCCTCCGCCGACGAACTTTCTACGGTTCACCGGATGAGTTCTAGTGGCCTGATTCTCGTTCAGAAAGAAACCACCCACTCCTCAGGACGTCGCCTTCAATCTACAACCATTGTTGACGAGTATCACTCATCCCTGACTCATGCCGCATTTAGCGTCAAATTCCACAAAGAAGGCGGAGGATTCGGTCCGTGTTTGTTCGGCCCGCACCCTCCACGTTAGGGTGATAGCATGTGGCTTCGAATAAAAATCCTCAACGGAAAATGAAGAATGTGCAACAATTAACAAAGCTTGAACCCCTACCTTTATTAGTTGTTTGAAGATGAAGTCGCAGAAAGAAGACGAAAGAGATAATTGTTCATCGCATCTACCACACACTTCTAATCCCAAGCTGCGTCGGCTCGTTGACGACGATGCAGAGGGTAGGTCAGTTGAAGATGTCCCACATCGGTAATATCCAAGGATAATGGTTGAAGGAGATCGTTGGCAGCATTCTTTGTTGGAAGAACGCATTCTTCTTTCTTCGAGGGCAAGAGCTTTTCTCTCTTTTTCCAAGTTCCACCAAATGAGAAATGCCAACCCCCAAAATAATAGATTGAGTTAATATATTATTTTATTGTTGGAAAAAAATTAAAAATGAGTTAATTATTTAGGTTAGATCCAATTAATTAATCAAGAGGTTGGAACTATAATTGCTTGTGCGTTGGCTCCATTAAGTGGGGAGCTCAAGAGGTTTCTCCCCACTTAATGGGTAGTTCAAGAGGTTTCAACCTCGAGTGGTCCCCACCATATTAAACTTGAAGAGGAGGTTAGGTTCAGGTGGGACCCACCACCATAACCTCTCATGGGAGGTTAAGGTGTGGTGGTCCCCACCCCCAACTTCCACATGGAGGCTTCAACCAAGAAAAATAAAAATAAAGCTACAACTTTATTTTTATTTAATTCATTCAATAAAAACCCAAAAACTATCTTTTATTTCCGACCATCTGCCATCGAGGTGATATTCTTCTTAAGCGAATATCAACACTTCGAGTTCAACGATGGCCTCAGATTTCGATTCCGAGCACCGGTTCAAAAGTTATAAAATCCCGCTCGTATGTTTACTGAATGTACCCGAAAAAAACTTCAGAAATTGATTCTGGGCACACCGGGCTTTAGAATCACGCACCGTCAATTTTCACAGACTCGTAAAATTCCCATGCATTTAAGAAAAAACTTTCCACAGAAATTATGTGTCTTTATATGGAAGTGGTTATGATCAAATTACAAAAAAGGAACGTCAAGCTATAATCACATTCACTGCTTTCATTCAACAATGAGCCCATTATCATTTATTTCATAAAAGAAAAAATGGAATGAGTTTACAAAGGTGAATTACATAACTAGATGTATTTATAACCCTATACATTTGAAAAAATAAAAGGTAAAAAATCATCATACAATCCAAAGGATAATGATGAATCCATAGTTTCCACCACCTTCTTTGTGAGTTCATTAGTAACTTTGTTCCCCACCCTATGGATGGGAGAAAAAATAACCTAGGATTTTTTTATAAAGTCAAAACATTTCATCCATTTAATATAGAGCCTCTAAGATACATTTCTCCCTAGATTATTAATTAATTGTATAAAAATTAAAAAATAGAATTCGATCCATATGTTATAAAATCCATGAATATTATTATACCTTGTGAATTAAATAACCAAAAAATACAATCATCAAGTTAAGAAGTTTCTAAGGAACTGATAAATAGATCCTTTAATGAATCATATATGATTTCCAAAAATATCTCCACATCCTACCTATCCTAGACCACCAGAGTTGGATCCAAAAATGATAAAATTATCCATAGAGATAAGTAAGGAATACACATGATATATTTAGTGAATACCTATTTATTTGGAATAAATTTAATAAAAAGATAATGAGTAAAAATAAATTCATGTATGGAATTAGACATATATCCATTTTAAACATCGACACCTATCCTGATGTCCCTTAAAATATTTTTATGGATATTATTTACTAAGAAATATTTTCTATTAAAATCTATCCAGTTTATTTAATAATATGTTTGAGGAAATACAGATTAATCCATTGTAAATAACACATTCATAATTTTATTTATGAATTTCAACTCCAATAATTCATTCATAAATGTAGAAATATAACTATTAGTAACCAGATAATATTGGATGTTTTCATCAGTGTAATTCCATATTGATCTAGTGTACATACATTATAAAAAATATATATGGTCATTCATTAATTTTTTTCATTGAATATATAAAACCTATATGTTGTGTTCATACCAGTGATATTTATTCTATCCTTAGTGGGTAGTCTATAAATTTGAATCATCTAAATAAGAATTTCCCTAGATTGGGGGATACATTTTCTTTCAAAAAATTACATCTATATAGGAGTCATACCATTTTACCCCCAAATATATGTATTAGAAATCATGTTACTAAGATTACCATATCTGTTAATATTTCAAAAAATAATATCAAATTCACTTGAATTGAAATTTTAGATGAACAGTTTAATAGAATCATTAAAATGGATATAATAAAATCTAAAGTCTTCAATGATGTGTATGGTCCCATGTTTTTCATAGTTTTAAATTTTAGAACGATTTAATGTTTCAATTACTCAATGGGCCAATTCATATTTCTTGATTGAAAATAATAATTAAATGGTTGGAATGCCTATAAATAATTTTTTATATGTGGTTTGAGGATCTATTTGTAGCTCAGAGTTTTGGGATAATCTTGGGGGTTCAAGGTCCAAAATTTAAGTTTTTGAAATATGCAGCTCAAGGCACATAGTTGGAGAACAATTAGTGTTAACCATGAAACCTAACCATGCAACTCATTTTGTACAGGTACAAAATTTTAGAAACCATACAGAAATCCATAGGAAACAGTGATGGGTCTGCAAGTACCTGTATCCATTTTTCATGATTGGTATATGTTCTGTTAATTAGTGCCCTATAACAATGTGAGGTGGAGTGTGCCTTAGAAATTAAAACTGTATGGTTGGTACATGGTCTATTAAACCATGTGTGGTAACCTTATGAGGTGGAGGGGATAAGAAAAATCTAACCAAAGGATTTCATAAAACATGAACCTCCTTAAAAAGGGGAAAATTTATATTTCCCCCTTTAGTCCATAATGGGGTTGACCCACGTTTTTCAGCATTACTCCCCTACATGAGAATCTCTCTACCTCCATTCCTCTATGGGAGTTCTCCCTCATTATTAGCTAGAATCAGACACCATCAGGTGTGTTGGAAACCTTGAAGTAATCATTCCACTCTATTTCCATCATGGTGTTTTTATTTTTCTTCCTCTAAGTCTTAGATTCTCCGATTATGGATTTTAGTTCTGATTCCACTAAAGCATGGTGGAATCTGGTACGGATGATAGGGATTTTTATATTCCTAGGAAGATGATGATTCGATAGTCCATCTTCACTAGTCCACATGTCGTTTTAATGAGGTTTTCCAACATTACAATTTTTTATAATAGTTTAACCTAAATTTATTTAATATAATAAATGTTCTGATTTTGGAGGATATTTATTATCTTGGGATTGGTGCTAGGGAAACCCAGATAACATTTTCTCATAGTTAGTCATATTTTTATTGAGTGACAGGAATCCAGTGAGTTATCACATTTTATGAATCTGTGGTTTTTATTTTATATTAACAAATTTCAATGACCTAATTGATGTTATGTATTGTGTTGACCTTCCCTATGTTAGCCAAGGTACATGGAAGCTGATTCACATTATATCAATAGTTTCTAGCTTGGATTTAGCTACTGAGATATGGTTATAAATTGTTAGATATTCCTTAGGGTATGTGGTCCATCGTACCCTCCCTATAGTATTTATGCATGTTTATGTAGTAAGTGATTTATTTGGGTTTCCCCTAGGGGTGGTTTCCCCAGGGGTTGTTTATCCTAGGGGTGATTTCCCATGTTATATTTATCCATATAAACCATTTTATATATTTATTAAATTTATTAATTAAATCTATGAGCATATGGGGGAAAAACTAAACATGTGTGCAAGATTCATACTTTAAATTGATACTATCACTAAGACTGATGATCCCAATATGGGGTTTATCCACTTAGTACTTGACCAAGAGGATACCAAGTAGGATTCCTTCACCTTCTTATTCCTTTTTAAGACCATAAGAGGTATTCCATTACTTAGGTTTTGACTTAGAGGATCCCAATTGGGATGTCTCTGTTTACCTGAAAACCTCGAAGATCCCTTATAGGATTCCTCTCATAAGAACTGACGTAGGGGACCCAGTTGGTTCCCCAATGTTTGACCAAACCTAAGATAATATTTCATGGGTTTGGGTAGATATGGTAGTGGGTTACACCATCGAACTTGTACCAAAATTGAAATCTCAAGAGGCTATGGTTTTAGTGTTGAGATTAGGTGTTTGGACACCCTCACTCTTATATTCATGAATTCACTAGTTTATTGTTCATGGAACTATGTCTTCCAGAGGTTCCTCATGGATTTTAGATGATGAGACTATCATGATACAACACATTATAGGGGTTCCTTGAGGAACATTCTAGTATTTATCTACTAACACTTATTATTGTATATGGATATCACTATGTGCACCACTGATGGGAATTATAGTAAAGCACCAATAATTATGAATGATATGGAATTTTTTACCATGTTTGTTGTGGATGTGATTTTTTTACTCAAATAGGATGTCTTGTTTAATGGGCCTATAACTTGGCCCGATTTGGTCTATATTATACCGTGTTTTCTATGGATGTTTGTTGTGGACTCAAAGAGGATTCCGTGGTAAATGACCCTTGGTCTTGTCCCTAATAGATATACATTATAATTAGGTTTAAATGGATGACCTCCATGGAAATAATATGGATTCCTTGATAAATGGAACTAGTCCATGGCCTTAGTATGTCTATATTATACTGATTTTATATGGATGTGTGCTACATAGAATCAAATAGGGCTACTTAGTTAATTACCTTGTGTCTTAGACCTAATATGTATAATACTAGATACATCTAGCATAGACCACAGTTGATGGAGTTACATTTTTACAAGATTGTCCATTAGTACACAACATCCTTTATTATAGTAATTGTAGGAGAGTACGAGTGATCCAAAGGATATTACATGTATCCCCCTTAGTGATGTAACTTACTCATATACTTTTCTGGTTCTGTCTGAAATGGGTATTTGTCGATCGGGATCATAGACCTAATGATTAGATATGGATTACTTTTATTTATGTTATTTTTCACCATACTCATATATATATATATGTGTGTGTGTGTGTTTGATGAAACCATTTTTAGAGACATTATCACTTAGGATTAAGGAGGCTTGTTTGATTAGGATCCCAAACCTAAGGATTAGCTTTCATTTATATTATTTACGTCTTTGTTTGTATTTATTGTTTTAGTTTTATTATTCTTGTAGTTCTGATGATTAGATAACATTTATAACAACTGCATATTTTTGTCTATGTATGGGACCATGTTGGTGGTTCCCTATGTATTTTTATACTCCCAACCTGATCGGGATGCCATTACATAGGGGTGCCCAGCTAGAAGTTAACATTGTTTCCGACATAGGTTGGCATGAGGCTTCAGACTGATCGAGAAGTTTGACATAGATATATATGTGGAGATCATGTATGTGGTATGGATCAATGTATGTAATAAATCCTTATAATTTTCTTTC
Source organism: Viscum album (assembly GCA_963277665.1). NCBI lineage: Eukaryota > Viridiplantae > Streptophyta > Magnoliopsida > Santalales > Viscaceae > Viscum > Viscum album. Next base: position 21,945,064 of record OY728135.1, read on the forward strand.
TTTTTCTTTTATTTTACTCATGTATATGTATTTTCATCCCATTGGGTGATTAGTGTTGTTTGTATGACATAGTAGTTTGGGTCTTTACTGCATTCCATTTATTATTATAGCATGCTCTCATTTTAGATTATTTTTTTCTTTTACACTTTAAATTTACTACTATGAAAGTTATCGAGTTATTTATGCTATTTTATTACTCTGATATAAGGTCATATTTTCCCCACTATCCCAACCTCGGCTCTCACTAATAGTAGGAAGCCTCCGGCCTACCGGGAGGCATGCTTAAAGCCTTGTGAAGAACTAGCTCAGAGAACTACATTAGTGGAATCTATTCCATATGTTACAAATTGGTATCAGAGGTGTAATTTTCCTACTGAATAACTATTTCGGATATGGTAGACAAGATTATTAAGAAGGTGTTGGAATATATGATGGATATGAGGCTAGTGCATCAAGAACACATGTTTTGGTAAGAATTCATGGTTACTAAAAAAATTTGGATTGGTGTTTTGATCTAGGATTTTATAGTTGTATATGATTTTCTATTTGAGAGATATAGATATTGGGTGAAGCATATGTTTTATTTTGTATTTATGTCTCTTTCACCATTTAAAAGAGGCTAGTGATTGATTTTGACTCTTTCCCAACAAGGGAAAAAGGTGTCTCATGAATCATATTTGGAATGTATGATTAAGATGTTATAGTCCTACTAGTGGTTGATTATTACTAATGATAGAGGCCAATTGTTTAATGTTTCAACAACAACTTAAATTATTTTTCCCATATAAGTTCCTAGTGGAGTTATACTCAATTTAGAAAACATGTACATATATTTTCATCTAATAGAGGCCTATATGTATCTATAGTGTGATTTTTGATGTTATGGATGAAGAATCAGTCCTTATGAAGAGAAGTTATAGTGACCCAAGAATATTGATAGTTCATATGATTCCCATGCATTTAACCCCTCATAGGGTTTTGTTACTTTAATTTGGTTATTAAAGTGTTTGTGACAACCTATATTGCATGTTTCTTCGTATATATGAATAACATTATACTTAAATAAACTACTTAATTATGATACGACACAAATCATTGAGATGATATTTTGGGAACACTCTTAACCCTCATAAGACAACTTCAGTAGCTAATACTCAGGTTTTAGGTGATCTAGTTAGGAAAATTTTCATGTTGTTGATAGATACGTAAATATTAATAGAGAAGTGTACATTGAGGAGGTATTACTGTATGTGGATACTTAGTGACAATCAGTTCTTCATCCTTCCTACATTCAAATAATGACACACTGGGGATCATTTTCTTATGAGGATTGTCTATGAGGAATAGAGAGCCATTAGGCTACTGTTTGATAGTTTTTGACACTTTAAGGTCAATTTTTTCTTGACCCCTTTTAGAGAGAGAGTCAATAGGCATGCCAGATTCCTTTTGAAGAGATGGGTGCATAGATGACACCCTCTGAAATTTTACCTTGTTTGGAAGTTTTTCCTTTGGGATAGATGGTTAGACCTAGTAGCACTATTATGATACATGATCGATAGGGATAGGTGGGAGACCTAGAGACCCTTAGTTTTGACTCAGTCCCTTGTAGGTTCAAATTTCGTTTTGATTAAGGGAAACCTATGATAAAGGTTTCCTCAGGTTTAATATTTAATATCAGGAAATGATCTTGGTTACATACTCATTATGATATCAATGTGTGATAGGTGGTTGGGTTTTACAATTAATTCATGATGATGATTGGGTCCTGCAATAGTAACAAAGGGTGCTTCTGCTTAAGATTGGCGTCGTTGGGAAGGAATATTTGGGTGCCTATACTAGTATAGAATTAGTTGTACGATTGAAGCTTAAATTCTAAAATATAACATCGAGTAACGAGTTGTATTGATAATAATCATTGCACTAATAAGGTGGCTGATTTTGAAGAGGATTTCCAAGGGACAATATGGTTTTAGGAGAATGATGTACCATAGAGCACAATCATCTTATACATGTGGTGAATGAATTTTTATAGAATGATTCAAGTGATGATGCACGAGTTGTATTAGATAGTATTCCCTCTTCATAGGACATTTAGTAAACATCGAATTCAAGTGGTATAGTTTAGATTTTAAACCAGTGAGTGGTTGTGTACAAATCGAGGACACATAGTTTAAAAGAAATTCTATAGGTCTAGTTTCTAGGATGTTGTCATTTAAATGAGGAATGTATCTCCATGTTAGAGGAGACATCAAGAATAAATTTGTTGGTGTAATATAGTTAACCCATGGTTAGAGCTTGACATGCATTGTCAAAAGATGTGGTGTCAGGAGTTGGTTAAAGGAAAGTATAGCCTATTTTGATGTGAGCATGAATTAGAGGAGTAATACATTCCTATTGATGAAATAATAGTGTTCTTCTAGATATATAAGATCATTCCCAATATCTTGATATTGTCCTGAGTACACCGAGAGAGCATAATCTACATGCTAAAATCCCCATGTATCTTTTCTAGTTCAATAAAACGATCCTTGGAAGTATGCTCATAGAGTATTTGAGAAGTAAGATATATGGTGTGTAGTACAAAGTTTTCCATTTTATGTTGGTGAACCTCATTTTGTTTTGAATTTCAATTGAGCACAAATGAAACTATTCTTGGGAAGTTGGAACAAATTTAGAGAAATATTTAAATTAAAGACTGGGATGAGAGGGTTCTAATCCATGATACTTTTTATGTTTAGGTGAGATAGGGAATAGGTTTTGGTGATCGGTTTCTCGTTTCATTACAGTTATGACAAGGATTCTCCTAACGTGGGGAGCATAACATTAGTCATTGCGGGGGGACCACCATGTGAGAAAGGTCATGGGATCTTGAAACTAGTCTTTATATTGTCATTTTGGATCTCGTATTCCATTAAATAAATGGGTCAATGTATGGATAGATTTATTGATTATTATTAGGTACAAATTTAAATATGAACTTGGGTTAATTCTAAGTATGTGCATTAATCTAGAAGTATCTTGAGAAGATACAATGATTTTTGAATAAGAATTATGTCGGTGCTTACAATGAATGTTTGGAATAGGGGATGGTTTGGCTATGTGGTGTCACTAAAAGTTATTAACGGAATTTAGTGAGCATGCTAAAAATTATATCCATATTCTTTGGGAAAAAGGCATCAGTTATTTTTTGGGTGATGCATCAGCTATTAAGGTCGATATTTTTCAGGAATAGTGTCTTGGATGTGGTTTGACATGAGTTCATTTATGTAGCTGAATGAATTTAGGAAGTTAGTTGAAACTTTTCCAGGAAAGGATAACATGACTAGGATGAGCATTATCGAATAGAATTTGAGTATTTTTCAAATTTAGGATAAAGGAAAATATCCTCATGTGTGATTAGATTCTTCAAGTTTAGAAACATTTCGGAAGCTTCATTAAGACACTAGTGGCATGTTTTGGTAAGAAATTTAAATAGTGTAAGTACCATGGTTTGGAGTTTTCCATTGCAGTATGAACATATGGTTAGGAGAGCCTTAGTTATATTGATGAAAAATAAAATCTCATAGTAAAATCTCATGTAAAATGGGCTTGAGTAAGCATCATCATGATGTTTTAGTAATTGTTATGAGTGTTGTATTGAGTTTTGGAGGGTTTGGAGTTGTATTCATAAAGAGGATCTTGCAGGCATCTTGGGTGTTTGGAAACAAAATTCACCCATTAGAACATAATTCATGTTAAATTTAGGTTGGTTTGTTCATTTTTATACCTACTAAGGCTTCTAAGGGATGGGAAGTTTTAAGGTGTGGAGACTGTAAGGGCCCATGTTTTTCGTAGTTGGAAATTTCTGAATAATTTTTAATTTTTAATTGTTAGACTGGTGAAATCTTGATCGAATATTCAAAATAGGAATTCAATGGTTGGAATGCCTCTAATTAATGATTTTATACTTGTATTAATTCATAGATTGTATCTCAGAGGTTTTGGTAATGTCTTTGGGGTTTGGGACCTAAAACTAATGTTTTGGAAAGATAAAACTCAAGGGGCAAGGATGGTGCATGATAAGTGCTAACTATGAATCCTAATAATGTACGACATTTTGTACAGGAAAATAATTTGAGAAACCATGTGGTGGGATAGGGGAAACCTGTGAGGGGTTTGAAATTTGTTGTAGATATCACACATGATTGGTGCATGATCTATTAAATCATTTTCTTCAACCGTGCGAGGTGGATTTTTCCTCAGATATTAGATAGACACAATTGGTGCAAGGTTTGAAACTGTGCATCCAAACCATGTCGTTAATTAAAAATTAGTAAATTACCACTTACCACTCTGAACTTTAATGGTATTTACCTATTTTCTTTTCTCTTTCTCCCCACACATGAAACCTTCTTCATCCCTTACTCTATGGGAGTTCTCCCACATTCTTGTCTGAAATCAGACATTATCTGGTATGTTATAAAACTTCAGGTGAGACTTTAACTCAGTTAGCCATCATGGTGATTTTATTCATATTACTATAAATCTTTATTTATCATGTTAGGGTTTTTAGTTCTAATTTCATCATATCATGGTGTAATTAGGTACCAAGTATAGGGGTTTTCTCTTCCTTGGAAGAGGATGGCTCGAGAGGCCATATTTTCATGGTCATATTCTATTTCAATAATTTATGCCTTCATTATAATTTTTAATAGGGTATTAACCTAAATTTATTTAATTTAGTCAATGTGTTGAAGTTTTTGGTTAGATATTTTCCCATGATTGGTGTTAGGGGAACCCTATATACATTTTCTCATAGTTTTTTAGTTTTTTGTCAAGAGATGGGTGTCTGATGAGTTATCACCTATTATTACTATTTTATTTATATTTTATATTAAATTATTTAATTTCCTAATTAATATTATATACTATGACTATCTTCCCTATATTAGCCCATGGTCATGAAAGATCATATGACTTGGTTCAATAGTGGTGACATTTGAATAATATACTGAGAGTTGGTTATAAACAGTTGAGGATTCATAAAGGTAGGTGGTTCGTCATTCCTTACCTAGAGTATTTATACATATTTATACAGTTTGTGTATTCTTGAGTATTTCACTAAGGGTATATACCCCTATTATATTTATCCAAATTAAATATTAAATTTAATTATTCAATTTGGTAATTAAATGGATGAATGCTAGAGGTCACTAATGACCCATGTGTCTTAGCTACATACTTTGAATTGAGACTATTGCTGAGACCAAACATACCATTGTGGGGTGCCTCCACTTATGACTTGACCATGAGGATCCCAAGTATGACGCCTCAATAAGATTATTCTATTTTAGGACCCCAATAGGGATGCACTTACTTATCTATTGAATGATCATATCCCCAGGGGGTGTATCTAGTTACATGAAAACTATGTTGATCATGAGTACGATCCCTCTCAGGAGCACTAACCTAGGGGACCTTGTGGGTGCCCCAACATTTCACCCACCCCCAGCTAGTATATCATGGTTTTGGGTAGATATGGTAGTGGGTTTCACCTTAGAAGCAGTCCTGAACTTGAAATTCTAAGATCCCATGGTAGTAGTGCTTTACTTGAGAATTAGACCACCCTCACTCTTTTATACATGAATTAAATCATTTAAGGCCGATGAAACTATGATTTCTAGAGGAGATTATGGAATTTTGACTGATGAGTCTTGCGTGATGCACTGAAAGATAGGTATATGAAGAGGTACTTCGTGGGATCTAGATTCTGAGACTTATTGATGGATATGGATATCATGGAGTGGTACTGAAGATGTGAATTGTAGTATGGAAACAACAATGCTTGAGGCTATGAATACAATTAAAAAGATTATTATGGATGCACTCCATAGACCCAAAGAGAATTCCTTGGTCTATGGACCTCATTCATGGACCCAATAGGTCTTTATTATACCAATTATTATATGGATGTTCTATATGGACTCAAAGACTATTCCTTTTTAATTAGACATATCTTCTATCCCTAGTAGGTATACATTATATTGTTTTTATATGGAAGCATTCCATATACTTGAAGAGGATTCCATGGTCAATAGCCCTAGGTCCTTTCCCTAGTAGTTCTATATTATACTATGTTTTATATGGATTCACTACATGCAAAAAAATGGGATTACTTGTTCAATGCTCTAAGATTCATACCCTTGTAGTTCTGATACTTGATACATCCATCATAAACCATAGTTGATGTAGTTAAATCATTACAATATTGTTTTTCGATACAATAAATCCTTCATTATAGTGATTGGGGTTGAGTATGGGTAATCTCATGTCTAATAAATGTACCCCCCTTAGTGATGTATCTTTCTTAGAGACTTGTTTGGCACTAGTCGATAATAGTTTTTGTCGATCGGGATTACGAACCCTAGGATCAATTATGGTTTGATTTTTTAATATTATTTTTCACCTTACTCATATATATATATGGGAATTATTATACACTTATATATATATATATATACGAGATGAAACATTATTCAGATACTTTACGGACTATGCTAAAGCAGGTATGGTCAACCAGGATCACGGACCCATGGATAAGTTATGGTTTATTTTATTCATTTCTTTGTTTTTGTTTATTGTTTTAGTTTTATTATTATTGTTAACCAGTTTATTCGATCAAATTTATATACAATACATATTGATGACTATGTATGGGACCACATTGGTGGTGCTCTACTGAGTTTTTTACTCACACCCTGCTCGGTTCTCCATTGTACTGGGGTACCAGATCAGATGTTCACTTTGATACATGCACAAATTGGGATGAGGCCTAAGAATTTAGGATGGCTTGGGTATAAATAAATATATTTGGTAAGTTTTATGGATTAGTTTATGTTTTAGAGCCTTATAATTTTATTTCTATTTATTTTGTTTTACTCTTGTATATGTATGGTCAACTTAGTGGGAAATCAATGTTGTTTGTATGAGATGAATGTTCGGTCCTTTACCATATTCTATGTATTATTATAGAATGTTCATATTTAAGTTTTTTTATTTATTCGACACTATATCATTTACTACTATAGATGTTATGTTGATATTTCCAATATTTACTTACTATGATATAAGGGGAATAGTCTCCCCACTCTCACAACCTTGGATATCACTGCCAGTCAATAGCCTCTAGAATATGGGGAGGTGTTATTGAGGCCTTGTGGATAACTAGATCACAACCCTTGATTAGTGGAATTCAGTCTATGATTTTACATGATGTCCCCAATAGATAGGTCTATTAAATGGATTAGTAGAATAATAAGAATAAAATGAGATGTCCTGACCAATTAATAAATAATCTAGTAATATTTTAATTACAAGATGGAAACCAAATCTAGTCATGTGTAATATTAGAAAAAGTGTCCAACATAGTTGGCCACACAATGGATTATATGAATGTTTTATAAGCCATTTTAATTCTTTGGATGATATTTTTATTAAGGAACATTATAAAATCTTTTTTAATACACTAAATATTTCAATCATAACTATAAATTAAGATAACATTAAACTGAGAGAGATTTTTTTAACCCAATATAACCCATGTCGACGGGATTAGTACACTTATTATAAGAAATAATGACTATATTCTTTAAATTAATTAAATTAGTTCAAATTATGTTTCTAATTTTATCTTCCATACCTTTTATGTGTTACATGAGATATTTTTAAATTAATAAGACATACATAATTAATGAACCATAACGATTTCATGTTTATGGATACTAGAAACATAATAAACATATTTCATCAAAAATATTCAACATATCCCAAAAATTTATTCTCACATTATACACTTCATAAAAAATACTACTTAAAATTGTTCTAAACAACCTAAATAAATAGAAAGATAATAAATGGTGAAATCAGATGATCAGTATAAGTAAACATGGGAGCCTTAAATCGATGATCGTGAGTGGTAATAATAAAAGAATGAGGGTATGAGAACGTGATAAAAACATAAAAAACATAATTAATAATCCATAGTCTATAAACCATTGGTCATGGAATAACGTTTTAGAGTATAGATCAGTAATGAAAATTATTTTAATTATAAAGGATCACATAAATGACTATCATAGCCGAAAGAGTCCCATAGTGGATTGGGTTTACACGCAATTCCTATGAAAATTGTGGAAAAATTCTTGTAATGGATTGGTTTCACTCTACATTCCCATAAAAGTTGTGGATAGAGTCCCATAAAGGACTGGGTTCACACCTCATTAACAAAAATGGTGGATAGATTCCAATCATGCATTGGGTTTACTCCTTATTTCTATAAACTATGTGGGCAGAGTCCCTTAGTGTATTTGGTTAACTCCCCATTTTATATGATATTATCTCATGAGATATTGAGCCAAAAATTATTCATTATGGGGATAAATAATACTTATTAGACCCATCACATAATGAAAACCATAAATAAGTGAGTCATAAGGTCATAAAAACATTCATTGTTTTATCATAACTTAATTAACCCATAGAAAAGAGATACTTTTCATAAAAACATTCTTGAATTGTATTCATCATAAGACATCCATATAAATAAATTGGATGGTATCAGAAGATTACAACCCTATTTTAGGATAGTAATCCCTGCATTATGTTGACATATATGAAATATAATTTTATAAAAGCATTATAATTATTAATTGAAAAAGATAAAAAGTATCCTTTTTTGTATCTTTTAAAAATGAAAAAATCATAAAACAAAATGGGAAGATTAATTTATATGAAAAATCAAAGAGACCTGTAAAAGAATATTGATAATTAATAATGGTCATGATAGTTGGGAAATTTGGTAGACCCGTAAATGTTAAGAACATCATTTTCTTACTTTCAAAAAAAGTCAATAGTGAGTCAAATAGATAATTTTCAAAAAGATTATATTTAATGATTTTTAAAGACAAATAAGTTTATTAATAATATATTTATAGATAAAAACATTGATAAATAAATTTTAAGAACATTGATATGTAAGAGGAATATTCTTAAACTAAAATGAAAAAAATGGTCGATCTTTCTTAAAAACATTATTCCAGTTATTTTGAGTACAAAAGTAGGGAAAATATAAAATATATCAGATAATTTATAAGAAACAAGATAAAAAATATATTATGGTAATAAGAGTAAAATAACATTAAATTTCCAACAATGTAAACTGAAATATAAACAATCTGGCTAAAAAAGTGAGATTATAATATAAACACTAACAAAATTTGGTAATCTTTGAATAAAAACCACATTAAAGATATATACTAATGTGGATTTTTATATACCTAATTTTTTTTGTCAATTTAATAAAAAAATAAATTCAAGGTAATCATAGAGAATAAATAAACTAAAGGGATTGATTAATATTGAACATATCACAGAAAATAATAATTGAAATGAGGAAACACTTTTCTCAAGTCCTAACATGAATTTTACATCATATAACCTCCTATATAATAAAATTATATTTATTATAAATATATAATAGAAATATGTTCACAATTATATTACTATATATCATTCCTTTATAATTTTCAATCACCCAGTTATTAACAATTCTTCCATAAAATCAATATTTGGGTGTTAATTGTTCTATTTTCCATGCACGTTTTTGTTTAATGGTTCTAGTCCTTTCACCTTGTTAATGGTTCTATAATATTAATAATTTCACAAATTTAATTTCCATTTTTTACATGCACATTTATAATAATATATATATAAGTTGGTGATGAGAAATGAATTACCTTACTTTATGGAGGCGGTAGTCCACAAGTACACATGGGTGATGCTTTCATTTTATAATGAATGGGAATAAATGAAGGTAAATAATAATTTTCCTTAAAGAATCATAATTTAATCATAAATATCATATATATTAATTAAATTTATCTATATAAGCATCATTTATATTTATTGATGTAAATTGAATTACTTCACTTCATGGAGGCGATAGTCCACAAGTATGAATGGGAGACTCTTTCATTATCCATTCGATGGAAATGTGATACAAATTGGTTGTATAATTGACATAAAAACATTATATTATATTATATATACTTATATAATTATTTAAATATTGTTATTTAATATTTGGAAGGGTTTTAAGAAGAATGATACTACAAAATTGTTGGTATGAACATATACCTCTTCCCGGGCCAATCTCCTTTGAAGAACACCTTAAGGATTTTTTATCGGACTTTTGGAAATAATAAAACATCAAATTCATGGATAAGGGTTTTGGGGAGATATTTGGAAGTATATTGGTCGATATTAGGTGCCCAAGTGGTTTGGAGAAGAGATAATAGTAGCTTCCCTTTTATATGTGAGGGGCGTTGAACCATTATAAATACCCTTATCTTCAAAATAATATATTTATATTCATGGGAAATTGGAACCAAATAAAAGATATTTAGGATAATTTAAGGTCAAAATACATTGAAACAATAAGATATATAGCTTGTTAGTGATAATTGATTCATTATCTGTTAATTTAACCCCATTGTCAACCCTTTTAACTCTTTTAACAAATACCATGGTAACAAGATTTTTATCAAGGTAAATATTCATTATAGACAAAAAAAATAAAGATGATATTATTACTTAATATTTATTATACTGATTAAAAATTTAGAATCCATTTTAAAAATTCCTATTATTTGAAGTGGTTTAAATTAATTCTAATATCAAAGCACAAAATGCTTTAAAACCGATTTAATAAATGTATTTTAACATCAAAAAGATTTTATACTCATTATTTTCCTATTGAAAACCACTAAATTGATGTTAATTTATTTTATTGTATATATTATATATAAATTTAATTAAAATTATTCATATTTTGTGCTTAATTTAATTTATTAAGATAAAATACATTATGATCATAAAAAAAATCATTCCAAAAAAAATAACTATTTTTAGCTTCAAATGATTTTATCATTATTTATACGATTTTGATAATCAATATATGATTGATTATTCATTTTTTATATGTTTAAGTAGTTATTTTATATATATTTAATATATGAATAATATAAATTAAATTTTAAATATAGCATATATAATAAAATAATGTTTTTAAGGAATACATTTATATTTAACCAATAATAATTAAATTAGTATTTATTATAATTACATAATTGATTTTAGTAATTGTGTTTCATTTAATTTCCATGTAATATATTTCTTTTTTACATTTAATTAATAATTATTCACTTATGTTCTTTGTTTCATGCATCATAAGCAGTCAAACATAAAATATTTATTGAAGAGAAACATATTCTAAAATCGTCGGGTATTGTATTCTAACCCATTATAATAATTTCACCCTTTAAATTACACTAATATAAAGAATATATGTGAATAATTTTGGATTGTTATATCTTCGGGTTCCAACATTTCATTCTCATATTTACGGTTTCACCCCAAAACAATGACTAGGTGACTAGTGCTATTCCATGGCACATTATTTATTCAATCCAGAATCTCCATTTATTTTCCCTCATAAGAATGATCATGTTGTAGTTTTAAAACTTATAACTCTAATACATATGAATTGTTATATATATAAATCCATAAATATATACATGGAACATATTATGAACTTGTTTGAGGTTCGGTGGAAGCACCAATGGATAATATTCCATCGCAATATGATCAAGAATAACATAGGGACCTATGTATCTAGGGATCAATTTACCATTATATATAAATTGTAAAACCTTCTTTGAAGGATGTTTTATTATTAATAACTTATAACTAAATTAATTCTATAGATCTACCTGACAATTTCAACTTTACTTTTATGTTTGATTTGAACTACTATGATATGATTCAGAATAACTCTTACCTTATTTTCAATTTCATCAGACAACTTAGGTCCAAATATTATAAATACTCCGACTTCATTTCACTATGTTGGAGTTCTAATCTTGTATCCATTTATGGATTTATAAAGATCTATATGAATTAAATAATTAAGGCTATTATTTTAAAAAAAATCATCCAGAGAAAGTTGTTCACCCCAACCATATGTGAAATATATAGAGAAGTATCTCAACATATTTTTCAGCATTTTAATGGTCTTATCACATTAAACACATTTATCAGGATGATATAAAATGCTAAATCCCAACTCTATATTCAGTTTTCACTAAAGACTTCTTTAAAACAATGAGGTAAACTTTAGATTTCAATCGGATATGATTGAGATTGTTACTCCATGTAACCATTATACTTCGTTAATTTATATCCTGAAAAGTGGGTCAAATGATAAATGTTCTCTAATATAAATAAAATGATATTAATCTATAATATGAATGAATACAACCCAAATGGTGTTATGGAATTTAGATGTATTGGGGGTCCTACGACGAAATACGTGGTGATGTTTTTTCATTTTTATATATGTATGGGTAATAGTTACATCATCCCCTTAGACTTATGATGTTTAAACATAACTTATTTACATACCAATAATCAAGATATATAATTTGAAATATCACTTTCCATGTTTTACCACCAACATTTCTATTTTAAATCTCTATACATCATTATAATTATATGATGGATGGAGATTGATGAGCTATGTGCTTCATCAAATATCTCCTTCTTTAATTCTGATATTTATGGAACACTTATCTAATTCATGGATCTTATCATTTCATCATAGTCAAGGTTTAACATTAAAATAGTCTTCAATTTATTTTTCTTCACCATATCTTCCTTCAACACCTTGTTAATCTTCACATGAATGGATGGTTGAAAATATATTGTAGTAAGATGTTATTTATCTAAATTACATTTGAATTCAAGGTCAGTAGTTTGTAAATATATAAATATTAGATCTCTTATAGTCCTCATCATGGATAAGATATCATGATCCTTTTTATTTAGAGCACCAACCACCTTATCATATTCCCACATAGGTAATGTATTGAGTAGTCGTAATCTTTAATCAACTCAAACCATATCCTTTTTAAAACATTTAAACAATTTTATATGTGAATATTTAATTTATGCTTTTATTATTGTTATAAATATAAATTCTTCCACAATAAAGATAATAATCCCATATTTTAAAAGAAAATATTACCACTTCTAGAAATAAATCATGAGTTAGGTAATGTTTCTCATGAATCATTAATTTTATTGATGCATAAGCTACTACCTTATAATTCTTTTTGTAAACATAACTTAGTCAATTTTTGATCCATCCCCATATATAAAAACCCATTTTTCATTACTGGATAGTGTAAAAATCGATGCACTAAGTAACCTTCTCTTCAACTCCATACAATTTTCTTCACATTCATCAGTTCAAAGGAACTTAGGTCCATTCTATGTCAACTTGGTTATCATATTTTATAGTAAATATATTTTTCTCAAAAATCATCAGTTATATCTAGAAAATATTAGAAAACTATGGATCTCAGTTTTTATGATTGGTATAGTCCATTCATCACTAAAATAAATCAGAGAATGATCAATCAATATAACCTCACATGTAATTATGGGACTCAAGAATGATATTTTATAATGGCAAAATTCACACTTGATAAAATTTGCATATGAATTTTCCATACTCATGTTCTTTAACAGTATCCTAAAAAAATATTCGTGTTCTTCCTTTCTCTTGGAATATATGATAATTTCATCTATAATTATTTCTAAAAACCAAAAAAGGTAATCTATAATTAATTTATTCATTATATCCATGAAGATATCAATGGAATGCACAAGTCCACATAGTATCACTATAAATTCATAGTTTCCATACCTTAAATAGAAAGATATCATCGGTACATATACCCTTTTGAAACTTATCTTATGATATCTAAATAGAATATCAATGTTTAGAAATTATTAATCTCAAAACAATTCATCAAAAAAATCATTTATATGGGGTAGAGAATACGTTTTCATAATAGTAATCTTACTAAGTTTTTAATAATAATTTTGAAGATGCATTGACCTATCATTCGTAATAAAAAAGAATAGGTTCACCCCATGTTGATTAATTAGTTTATATGAATCATTTTTCTAGATAATCATATAGCTTATTCTTTAACTCTTACAAATTAATGGGGTCGATTATATAAGAAATCTTTGAAATAGGCGTAGGACTAGGTATGAGTTAGATTGGAAACATAACTTCCTTATTCAATGGAAGAATATGAAACTCTTTAGAAAATAAATCATTATATTTCCGAAAAATAGAAATATCATAAATGTAGAGTTTCTCACCGACCATTTTATATAATTACGCTTCAAGAATAGGTAGTAAGACACATATAATAGAGGAAATTTATAATTGAAGTTCATATCCCTCCTCACATAGATAGATGGTCATAGGTTTATTGGAATATGAAATATGAATTACCTTACTTCGAAATTGATATGGGATCTATATAGAGAGAGACAATCCATGGCCAAAATAACATCAAATTAAAAAAGAATAAAAATATTTATAGGAAGCACATTCCCATAAAATTATATTATTGAAAAGCTATAAACAAGATAAGAAATCATTATACCATAAAGAATGTTCATCAATAAATCAATATCTAATCATTAAGTTGATGATGTTCTAACCGTCTAAAATTATTTGGATATAAATTTATAAAAAAAATGTATAAGACATTTAATGTTCATAAAGATATAATAAGCATAACTTTATCCATTTTATTCATGTTTTCCTAATTTTATTACAAAAAAATAAGTTTCTGTGAGTATACATCATAATTAATTATAGTAAATAATCACATGATAATAAAAATCATTCCTAAGATATCCTAAAATATAAAAACATCTTATAAACCCATTACATTATAGGTTTCAATATAAATTATGTTCAAATACATTATAATATATAATAAAGATAATGTGAATTAACCAAAGAATATCCCTTCAAGATTTAAATCCATGTGTCTAGTTAGGATTATTTATTGTGGACTAGGTGAAGATCGAGTTAATACCTAAACATAAATTCCATGTTTATTAACATGAGGTGTATCCATTTCCAAGCATGTATCCTCTTGTTTGTATCCAAACAAGGATTTCACTACTATTAAACCATACACATTATAATTTATAAAGAAAATTAAAATTTCTTATATTTAGACTTATCCCTAGGGTTAACAATATATTTTTATTATACTAATCTCAATAAATAACTAAAATTGGATTCGATACTAGTTGAGGTTAACCAATCATCACATACATAAATATTACATTACTTTAGATGAATATTTAATAAAACTCAAATTAATACTCTGATCGAGAATTGTAAATATTTAGTTTCTTTGGAGACTAAATACATAATAAAATTATTTTATAAAATTTATTCAAAATCTACCATAAATTTATTCTCACATAGTACCATTATTATAATTATCATACTTAATAGATTTGTTCCAAGGCTAGTGAAATGAAAACATATTAAAGGGTGAGATAAAATACTCCATATGGATAGAAAATAAGAGATATAAATCAATGATCACGAATAAAAATAATATGAGCATGAGGTTATGATAACATGATCACCACTTACGAAATCATTCTTCATAATCCAAAAACCATAAATCACGAGTCATGGAATAAGGATTGTTCATAATAAAAGACATGAGTCATAAGAGTGTGGAATAATAAATAATAAATAATGGGATATGAGAAAATATTATAATCATAAGACATAATTTTTTATCATGAAAATAATCATATAAAATAAATTTCTTTATTCAAGGCTCACTACCAAGAATAACATAGTGGTTAGAGTCCCATAGTGGATTGGGTTCACTCATAATTCCCATAAACACAATGAATAGAGACATATAGTGGATTGGGTTCATGTCCCATTCCAAAAAAACATAGTGGAAAGAGTCCAATAAAGGATTTATTTCATTCCATGATCCTATAAAAATATTATAAAGAGTTCCACAGTGGACTGGTTTTACTCCCTATTCTAATAAAAATAGTTCTCATAGTACCATGGTGGATTTGGATCACTCATTATTCCTATAAAAAAGATGGATAGATTCACATAGTGAATTGTGTTCACATCACATTATCATTCATATTATATCATAAGATACCAATATTTATCCATCACATTGAAGGGATAAATAATTTCATGCCCACCCATCACATAATAGAATATATAAATAATTGTTCGATGAGATCATAAAAACATTCCTCATTTCATCATAGATAAATTAACATGTGGGAAGGAAATGAGTTTCATAAAATATTACATAAAAAATATCATTATAAGACATCCAAATAAATAATGTTAATGTTAGGATAAGATCATTACCCCAGATGAATCATAACAATCCTTTAATGATGTTGATAAATATGAAACATTATTTTATCAAAACATTATAATTAATCTAGGCAATATATAAGAACAAAAACGTTTATTTAGTTATATTTTAAAAACTAAAAATTCTTATAACATTTTGGATGGTATTTTATTTTTATAACTATATAAAATTTTAAATTAATCATGATAATGAATAACTGTCATGAGGACATGAAAATAAGGTCAATCTTTAAATGATAAAATAAAATTCTATTCTTAATTTTGTAAAAAGACAGAAGTGGGCCATACAAAAATGTATGAGAAGATTATAATTATTAATTTTTAAATGAAAAATTTAGTATTAAAAATTACTTTATCTATAATTTACCTATAGATAAAAACTTATGTTAAATAATATGAAGAACATTGTTGTGGATGAGAAAGATTCCAGACCAAAAAAGAGAATTAAGGTTTGATTTTCAAAAATAACATTCATTTGATTGTTTCAAATAAAAAAGTGAGGAAAATAAAAATAATACATAAAAACCAAATAATTTACCACATAAGAAGAAAATAAATGGATTTTAGTAGGGATATAATTGTAGACGCTGAAAAGTGATTAAGCGCTGGAGAATGTTCCAAAACGAAAAAGCGAAGTCATATTCGGACCCAGGGGCTTGGTCCGGAGGGCCTAGAAGTGTTGCGTGAAATAAGGGTATAGAATACGAAAAAAAATTGTCCCGCCTGGAAAGTACCAGGATTCGCGAAGAGTCCAGGAATTGACTCAAAATAATTTCACGCTCGCGTCCCGCGCGGTTGATCTTTCATATCGCCGCCTCCATCGCGCAAAATATCCAGCGTCAAGAGATGACAGTGATTCCCCAATGTGACTACTCTCTTAACCTAAGGTTTCTGCCCTGATCGGACCCCTTGTAAGGTCCTGACAGAAGTAGTGTAATTAATAGATGTCCATGAAGATATGGCGCAAGGAAGAGCTTAACGAATTACGTTTTAAATCTATGAGGGAGACCCGGACTAGGTGACGAGCTCCGAGGAGTAACCCAAAGAAGGCAGAGCCGACATCTCATCATCCCATTTCGATCAAGGAGCAGAAGTCCATGAATAAGGAGCGGATGCCGCCCGCCTTTGGAATGCGGGAATGCAGGGTAACAGCATCGTGTCCTCTGCGTGACGGATGCGCGCGCCCCAGAGAAAGCATCAGAAACAGAAAATGGTGAACCTGATGTGAAGCTCCTCTCGTCATCTTGGAGGCCAGAAGAGTTCGGGACATCAATGGATAAAGCATGTCATCTGACCTCGTCATCCGGTACCAGGTCCCACCAAACAGGCCTGACATGAAACTCACCAGAAGTTGGGATAGTTAGGATGTTGAGAATTCTGTTCTATGATGTTGTTCGCATGGATCCCTCTTGCTGACCACAGAATATGGAACAGTGTTGGGGAACTGGGTGTTGATTCCTTTTCCTAGTAGTATTGATGAGTTCCTCTCCTTGCTTCCGGAATCAAGTCGCTGCATCCGGAGCTCGATCACTTGCCCACCGACGCAGGGGTAGGGGAAATATCAATGCGGCTACCCCGTGTGGTTCTACCTTTTCCAAGATAGCCGTGATCGCCACAACTTTCGGGCACCCATTCTCCCTCTCCGCATCAGAGATCATCCAGAGAAGGGTAATCAATGACCTTGTACGTTGGTGCGAGGAGGAGGGGGTCATCCCCACCAAGGATATGGCCTGCCTAGATCTTGAGGCAACTGCGCCGCCCCCGAGGGCTGTGTAGGGAGCCGCTTCTCCCCACCCCAACATTCAATCCCTTCGGTAGCTTGTCCTCGGAGCACCTCGACAGCTCCCTCCCCTATGCTGATAAAGTAGGAGGTATCCGGGACAGCCCGATCAGAGTCTAGATTCAAGGACTCCCGGTGAGGGCCCCCACCAAGTCATGTCTGCACCACCACCCGGTTCCCAGAGCCAAGGAGCAGGTAGTCCACGCGCCTGCACCACTGGCTCCAGTCCACCAGACCTGACACTAGCATCGAGCATGAGCAGAAGAAGACACTCATTGTGGGGCGTGAATGTCAGTGACTAATGTGGCCCAAGCCACCGCTGGTTCATATCCTCAAATACCTGCATACGTTGACCAGGGGAAGCTATACGCCCGACCTAGATCGAGGCCCCAACCACCCCATGGGCAGGTTTGGTCGACTCTCTCGGTCACTGACATAGGTGATGGCCGCCGCGGACCAATCTGTAGCAGTTCCACCCAGCGCGGAGGCTCACTCCGCACCACCACTATGGAAGGTGCGGGCCCTCCCTGCTTCCATCCTCGGCTTGGAGGTCTTCCTCGTGCCACATTTAACCCAGGAGAGGGTCTTCCATGAGATAGAAACACTCCATATGGGGGTCTCTCCTGCGATCACTACACTGGGTATGGGGTCACTCCCCCTGCCATGGACCACGAGCGTGGAGACATTGCATGTCCGATCACTCGCTGACATGGAGGTCTTGCCCATGTCCCCATGCTAATCAATGAAGGTCCTCCTCACCCCTGAAATCAGAGAGGTGGAAACCAACCCCACTTCACCAACGCCCAACACAGAGGTCCTCCCCGTGTCCCTTTCGACATTTGTCCTGGTGCTCCTCACACCCCGGCTTCCTCGGGTGGAAACATTCTCCGCCCCAACACTAGTACAGCTGGAGGACCCCATGTTGGAAATCAGCCCTGCCATAAAGAACCATCCAGAGGTAGGAGAGCAGGTTTCCACTGCCGCAAGAGGAATCCTGGGGAAGGACGAGAAAAAATCAGGCCAGTCCGCTTCTCAGACTCTGAGGTGGATCACAATTCAGTGTAGGAGCCCTCCCCTCAGTCCTCCGAGTTAAGGGCTCAGGAAGGAACGAGGAGCATCAGCCTTGTGCTCTATGAATGTGATATCCACATGATCTATTCTTCTCTCCGAAGGTATATCCAGGAGGATGAGACCCTTGCATGTTTCCAGGTGTCGACCACACAGTCGCCACCATCGTCTCCAGAAGCGCCCTCTACCTCAGAGCTATTTTAGGTGTCAATGATGGAAGATCCAGGGAATAACACACCCCCGGAAAACACTACTGCTATGTCAAGATCTCTAGTCACCGGTCCATCCAATTGTGACATGGTGGCCAGGTTGCTGCAATCCTCAGGGGACCGCCCAAGATTCGGCAGCCAATCAGCCCACTCACCGTATTCTCCACTGGCCAGCCTTCCATCCCAACAGCCTGCCTCAGTGTCATTGCCAGTTCCTCATCCACCCTCATTTGACGAGTGGGGAAATCACAGGATAGAACCTGGATCTTATTCAGGGAACTTTTGGACCATCCTCGCAGCAGGCCACTTCCCTGAGAAGTTTTTGCCGGTCGCAGGATTGAATTTTGGTACGCCATAATCGCTCACCCCGGAGGAGTATAAATGTTTCCACCAGACCCTCTGGGTGACTCACCTCCATCTTCACCACCGACGGGTGACTTATCCTGGGAGCCAAGAGCATCTTGAAGAAATCGGTGAACAATGTCGTTTGGTTGACCTGGTGACACTCCCTACGTTCCGACACCCTGAGTCACCTGGCCCCCACATGGCTCACCAATAGCAATGAGTTCAGAGTTTCCAAGTACTCCGCAAAGTTATTAAGGAGGCTACCCCCCACGGGCAAGTCTGTGGCTAGGGGCAGTACGATGCCATCCTCTTTAGTGAGATCTGTCGGCAGCCTGACTCAGCGGTTGTGAGGACATTCCCCTAGAAAGAGCGGTAGTCAACCTGACCGATCTGATAGGAGAGTCAAATGAGCTGGGACTTCTCGATGGTGGCGTCCCCCCTAAGGACGTGCTGCCACTGGACCCATCAAGAAGGATTACTCACCAAAAGAGGAACCTCTTAGGTCTCCCTCCACCCACTAAAGCATTGTTACTGAGCCGGAATATCAGTAAAGGCAAAGAGTACGTTGGAGCTATCAAGCACTCCGACCCTTCGGCCTCAGTGCAGAAGATGAAAGAGGACCCCGAGAAGGCCGCGCTGCACTAGAAGCTTGTAGAGCAGAAGAAGTTAATCGATGAACTTCTAGCTGAATGCATTATAGAGCATAGACCTGACTATGGTGATCCTAGGCCAGGGCAGTAGGGGCAGGAACAACTACCCCTCAGTGAGATTCTCCTATGAAACCCTGATCATGTCGTATTCACTGACAGGGTGAAAGCCGGAGCTCACAGCAAGAGGGCGCGGTATGTCTCGTCGAACCCTCCTGAATGACGTGACCACCCAAGGAACCTTGTTCGGGCTCCTCTAGCCGCCCCAAGGGTCGCTCCATGAGCTGATCCACGAGCCTCTGAGCTCGGCTACTGCATTGAAGATCCCGATAATGCGCTTGTGGTTAGGGGTCCTCGTTAGGACCCGGACACCTTTCCGGACGATCTGATGTCGGTGCTCATTACCCACCTGGAAGCTTTGGAAATACAACAGGTGGCTATTCTACCCAATGACAATCCATACCCAGCATGGGTGGATGACATGCCGACACCCCCGGGATTCAAAATCCAACTTTCTCCCCCTTTAATGGGATGGGGGACCAGCCGCAGCACCTAGCCCACGTCAACTCAAGTTGTGTGCCTATGTTAGGGACCCCAACATAGCAGAAGGCTGCCAAGCTCCACTGCTTTGTTCAGACATTGGAGGGGCCGACATTCGTTTGGTATAGCCAGCTCCCTATGGGATCTGTGACAAGCTAAGAGGACCTTCATATGCTATTCCTTTACCAGTTCAGCTCTAACACCCGGAAGACGAACATCGTATACCTCTTCAGGTGCAATAAAAGGCCTGATGAGCGAGTCACATACTTCATCGCCCTGTGGAAGGGGCTTACATACTCCCTTGACATGCCGCTAACTTAAGAGAAATTACTGATGATGTGCATGGGGAATGTCAAGATGGAACTGGTTCCCTCACTGATCACTCAAAATTACCCATGAGGGTTCCGAGACTTCACGGATAAGGCCCATCACCTCGAAGAATCCCTGCAATAGGCTAGTCAGGCATGCCTGCTGCCCCCTGCAATTCCATCCAGGAGAGCTTCCAGAGCCAAGCCCGCCACCGTGACACAAATAGAGGCCCCCAGGCAGCTAGAATTGCTACTAGTGGAGCCATCTCCATAGCCTCACAGAGGCCCTCCACCATGGGCACAGTTTCCAGCTCAGCAGCGCCCGCCCCAGAATCGGCAGGCGCCTCCGCGTAACGTGCTGCCGCTGCCTAGGGAAGATAATCAAGTTCTGCCCCCTCGTCAGGCTCCTCCGGCCCCCTGTCAGGGTTAGGCTCGTAGATCCCCCTTTCTAGATAGAAGGAATCAGAACTACTCGTTCGATGAGGCTTAAGTCCTTGGATACTTCCGCAATTCCTTAGAGCAGAGAATTGTGCGACCGCCTGAGTGCCGGAAGCCGGAAGAGGCGCATCTCACTGATCACCCCAACTACTGCCCTTATCACTAGATCCTGGGGAACACCATCAATAAATACTATGTGTTCATGTAATGGCTCCAATAACATATTAACAACAACATAGTGAGGTTGGGCCCATCCCTGAAACAAGTGGCAGGTGTCTTTATGAGATCAGATGGTAGTAGCGACGAGGGAGGCGAGTGGCAGCAGGTTCCTGACCGCGGGTCCCAAAAGTATAATGACTGGATGGATCGTAGGAAGGTCTCCCGCTGACCGCGTTGTCGAGCGTGTCAAATTATTTGTTTAATTTTGACTAGAATTTCTGCAGTACAGCAGCAACCCTAGGTCATCTCTCGACGGAGCCTTAGATCATTAATTCTAAAATGTGGTTCTGATTATGAAATTAAAAAGGGAAATGGGGTTTTATAATACTTGGGTTTTATGATTAAAGATGACAATAGAAAATAGAAGTTATAAAACAAAGTAGATATTAACAAAATTAATTAAGCGTGATCAACTCGGGGTACTCGTATGATGTTTATCCTTCATCTCTTCATGATATAAGGTTATGATCTTTAAATCCCTGGTTTGTAACACCTAGAAGTAGAATTTTACTGAGTTTATACTAGGATACCTCCTAGGGTTCAGTCAAAAACACACAATGATACGCCGGACACCGCTGATGATTGAATGAATTGTGTTTGACTTCATAACCAAAACTCACCAAGGCAACACACGAAAAACTCGATGCACTGTCCAGATTTGTATGTTATTTCTTTGTGATACCATGACATAAATTTACATGGCCTTGACAGTACTTGTGTGAGTTCAATTTACCAATATAAACCACACAAACACTGCAATTGAAAGGGGGAAAGAAAGTGGTGAACGGTGTGTGAAACATCACATGAATGGGTACCCCCAAACATGATCATATGAGTTGAGCATGACATACCAGTACATAACTCAATAAAATAAGAATAGAGTATGATGAAAAACAACACAAAAATCTGGAATTTAAAAGATCATTCAAATATTACAAACATGAACCTCGGGATGTACATCACATTCCTCCTCGGGTGATCACAAGGGGTTTAGAAACCCATGGGAGAGGAGGAAGAGAAAGATGTTGGGGTAGAACTTCCCATAGCCTCCAGAACCTCTAAGGATGTTGAGAAGACTCCTTGGGGACTCCAAATTGGAAGCACCTTTCCTCTTGGCCAAACATACAAATGGGGAGCCCAAGGTGCCATTTTATAGGAAAATTGGAAGGTGGTATTAGGCACACAGATTTCATCAATCCACTTTCACGACGCGTTTTGGCCTTCAAACAGTCTTATCTCGCTTTGGAGAAAATAGAAAAGTTGTAGCCCAGCCTCTGTAATGTCTCCACCGAAAGTTTGGAACCGTTTGGACAAATATAGCTCAAGATATTGATAAAATACAGAACACCGCATTTGACTTGGTCCAAATTCGGTGGCTTGGACAGATCAGTTCGGATGGGCCTCATAGAAGCCGAATCAGCATTGGGTTCCTTAATATGAAATGTAGCCTATTAATTTTTGGATAGGCGCACAAAAGTTCTGCCAAATTGGCTGCACGAATTTTGTGTACTATGCAAAACAGTGGACATATGTCCATGGATCCATGCAATTTTGGCCCATTTTTCTTCCACTTCATCAAAGGCCATCCAAATCACCTCCACCTACATTGAAACAATAAAAACAAGTAACATTGCCCATTATAATATTGATTAAAATTAATTGATTTATTAAAACATGAAGTGCAATTTATTATTATATTTGGAATATTCATTACAAAACTAGTTTAAAACTGCGGTGTAAGGGTGGAATAAAACAGTGAATCGATGTACGATCACACCCCCACACCTAAACATTTTCACTCCTGGGAAAAGTCACATATCCAAATACAATGATTCATATATATATATATATTTCCAACATCCTAAAGATTTATCATTTGAGTAAATTTTATTTAAAGTAAAGTGATCAATGCACGAACCACACCAAGGAGTTATTCCTAGTGAAAATAGAAAAAGGTGTCTCATAAATCATATCATAGTGAAATTCAAAAAGATTCATGATACCCAATTGAGAAAGGAATTCAAAAGTAAACAATGACACTAAATCTTCATGTGTGTGTGTGAAAACCATTCCATGCTATTCTTTCCACTTGATATCCAATAAATATATGTTATTTTAACATTTTTCAGCTTAAATGATGTTGTCACCGAACCTGTCCTACATCCTTTGCAATCATATTTCAAGAACCACTCATTTAAGCATTCCCAGAATTCAAACCATAAGCTCCTGACCTAGATATCCCCATATGTTGCACATTTCATCACTCCCCTCATTTTTTTTTGAAGTTGCGATTGGAACAAATCTCACACTCATCTCTTAACCCTTGTTTGATCTTCTCACGACACTAATTGCAATAGTTATAACAAGATCAAAGGTTGAGGAGGAGTGGTTTTTGACCTGCCCAAGACACAATAATTTTTTTTGAGGGCGTACAACAGTCAGACATTAGGTACACACGCATAGGTCAATCTGGTACAGTAATGAAACAGATCGGATAAGGAACGAACGTATGGAAATATCATTTAATGATGAAAAATATTAACCCAACATATATTTACCTTATATTAAGTAAGAAATAATCACACTTTGTGGTTTGGTGCAATTTTTTTTTGGAGATATTAGTGACACAGTTTTCCCAAAAACTACTCACACAATAGGCATCAATCATCTCAAAGGTTTCACATAGATACAACCATTTATATCATTGACAGAAAACCAATTCACTAAAAATCACTCCTTGATGGTAAACTCATACATTTTCTCTTTCTAGCCTTCGTTATGGTATTTTTACTTTCCCCACTTTATGGTCGCCACATCATGGAATTTTGAAATTGTTGATGGGGAAAAATAAAAATACCATAAAGAAGGCCAGAAAGAGAAAACAAAAGGAGAAAAAGATGAAAAATCCTAACTAACCCAGGAATGTATCCACCCCCCCACACCTAGAATGTGCAGTGTCCTCACTAAAATAATTGAAAATGTGAGAAGGAAGGATAAAACCTGGTGTGTTTTATTGGTATGATGCGTCGATAATGTGGATTTCCTCCACCGGATTCTTTGGAAAATCCTCATAGAAGTGTTTAAGTCGCTTCCCATTGACGGTAAGACTTCGTCCACTCTGCTCATGCAAAACCTGTATTGCACCAAAAGGGTAAACATTAGTAACAGTATAAGGACCGAGCCATCGGGAACGAAGCTTACCTGGGTGGAGCATAAGCCTGGAATTGTACATGAGGACCTTCTCACCAATATGGAACTTCCGCTGGTGAGTCATGCTATCATGAATAGACTTTGTCTTCTCTTTATAGATTCGGGAGTTTTCATATGCATCACGTCGAATTTCTTCCAACTCTTGAATCTGCAGCTTTCTTTCCTCACCTGCATCTAAAAGGTTCATATTACATTGTTTAACAGCCCAATATGCGCGGTTTTCTACCTCCACCAGGAGGTGACAAGATTTTCCAAACACAATCCTATATGGTGAAATCCTGATCGGTGTTTTAAAAGCAGCACGGTACGCCCAAAGTGCATCATCCAAGCACAAACTACAATCTTTCCTATTGGGTTGTACCGTTTTCTCCAAGATTCGCTTAACTTCCCGATTTGAAATTTCTTCTTGTCCGTTAGTTTGGGGATGATATGAACTGGAGAATTTATGAACAACCCCATACTTAAGAAGCAAGTTTTTCATGTTACGATTGCAAAAATGTGAACCCTGATCACTAATGATGAATCTTGGTAGACCAAACCTACTTAAAATCTGGGACCTCACAAAATCAACAACCACTCGAGAGTCATTGGTCCTGGTGGTCTTTGCTTCCACCCATTTAGATACATAGTCAACAGCCAATAAGATGTATACAAAGCCAAATGAATTTGGAAAAGGTCCCATGAAGTCAATGCCCCATGCATCGAAGATCTCAAAAAATAACATGGGATGTTGGGGCATTTCATTCCTCTTGGAGATATTCCCTATGAATTGACATCGAGTACATGATTTACAAAACCTATGGGCATCTATATACAATGTTGGCCAATATAATCCTGAGTCAAGGACCTTTCGAGCTGTTCGTTGAGAGCCGAAGTGGCCCCCACATGCCAAGGTGTGGCAGAAGGTCAAAACAGAGGTGAACTCATGGTCAGGGACACACCGACGAACTACTTGGTCACTACAAATTCTCCACAAGTATGGGTCATCCCAAATGTACCAACAAGAATCATGCTTAAGTCTCTGGGATTGTGAAGTACTAAAATCAGGGGGGACCCTATATGTTGCTAGAAAATTCACAATGTCCGCATACCAGGGGGTAAGGTCCACAACATCACAAAGGTTCTCATGAGGGAAGAATTCTCCAATGGGTAGGGGTGAGTCAACATGATGGTCCAATGGTGGGGAAATCCTACTAATGTGGTCAGCTACAACATTCTCCACCCCTCTCTTATCTCTAATCTCAAGGTCAAACTCTTGTAGGAGGAGCATCCACCGAATGAGGCGAGGCTTGGCTTCAGGTTTCTTTAGGAGGAAACGAAGGGTAGCATGGTCAGAAAACACAATCACTTTTGACCCAAGAAGATATGAACGGAATTTTTCCAAGGCAAACACAATAGAAATGAGTTCTTTTTCTGTGGTTGTGTAGTTTACCTGGGCAGGGTCAAGGGTACACGAGGCATACGCAATGACATGAGGAGCCTTTTTAACCCTTTGTAATAAAACTGCCCCAACTGCAAAGTTAGAGGAATCACACATAAGCTCGAAGGGGAGATCCCACCTAGGTGGTTGGATTATGGGAGGTGATGTGAGACTCTTTTTTAGTGAATTGAATGCATCTTCACAATTTTTATCAAATACAAACTCAGAATCCTTTTGTAATAACCAAGATAAAGGAAGTGTGATCTTACTAAAGTCTTTAATGAATCGTCGGTAAAAACTAGCATGACCCAAGAAAGACTGCACCTCACGAACACATTTTGGATATGGAAGGGATGAAATCAATTCAATTTTAGATTTATCAACCTGAATTCCCTTATTTGAAATGATATTCCCAAGAACTATCCCCCGCTCAACCATAAAATGGCATTTTTCATAATTTAAAACAATATCTTTTTCAATGCAGCGGCGGAGGACAGAACCTAGGTTTTCCAAACAATCATCAAAAGAAGAACCGTAAACCGTGAAATCATCCATAAAGACTTCCATACAACTCTCAAGGTACTCAGAAAAAATACTCAACATACATCGCTGAAAAGTACCAGGAGCATTACATAGACCGAATGGAATCCTTCTGTATGCAAATGTTCCAAATGGACAGGTAAATTTTGTCTTTTCTTGATCCTCAGGGGCTATATGGATTTGGAAATAACCCGAATAGCCATCAAGGAAACAATAATGAGACTTACCAGCTAATCGTTCTAACATTTGGTCAATGAAAGGTAAAGGAAAGTGGTCCTTCCGCGTGGCTTGATTCAGTCGACGATAGTCAATACAGACTCTCCAACTGTTTTGCACACGTGTTGGAACCAATTCATTCATTTCATTTGACATAACTGTTACTCCTGTTTTTTAGGCACAATTTGCACTGGGCTAACCCATTTACTGTCAGATATAGGATAAATGATCCCTGCAGCAAGTAATTTACTAACTTCCAATTTTACCACTTCAAGGAGAGTGGGATTCAACCGGCGTTGAGATTGTCTTACGGGTTTAGCCTCGTCATCCAAAAGTATATGGTGCATACAAATAGATGGGCTAATCCCGGGAATATCAGCCAATGTCCATCCTATTGCCTTTTTACACTCTCTAAAAAGTTTGAGCAGTTTCAATTTCTGTTGTGGAGAGAGGTTATTGGAAATAATGACGGGAAATTGGTCAATACCCTCAAGATATGCATATTTTAAATTAGAAGGAAGTTGTTTAAGTTCAAAAACCGGTTGTTTCTGGATTGAGGGAGGGGATTTAGGGGGAGCGAGGTCCATGAAACTATCTATCTGCTCATGTTTATTCTCAAAGGAAAGAGAATCTATTGAAATGAGATTTGCAGAATCATCGATAGTCATGGGTACCTCAGAATAAACACACTCATCAATTAAAGCACAAAATTTACATTTTTCTGAACCCACACAACATTCAAATGAAGAACCAAAACTCAAATCATCCAAGGGTGAAGAAAACAAAAAAGAATCAGAGTTTGGGTTGAGGAGAGAATTGTGTGTGTGTGCATCGTTTGAGAGCACTTCCATCGAATAGACAGGAAGAGTGGAGTGCTCTTCAACGGGGTGTTTCATAGCCTCAAGGATGTTAAAACTTACCTTTTCTCCTCCGAATTACATGGACAATGTACCATTGTGAACATTGATGATCATCTTTGCTGTTTTGAGGAATGGCCTCCCAAGTATGAGAGGGGATTGTCCTTGGGTTCGGGTATCTTCCATCTCAAGAATGTAGAAATCAGCGGGGAAGATGTGATTCTTCACTCTAACAAGGACATCCTCAATCACTCCTTTTGGATGTGTTGTACTATGGTTGGAAAGATTCACGATAATTACTGTTGGTTGAAGCTCTCCAACCTGTAGAGAAGTATATACGGAGTGAGGTATTACATTAATGGAAGCACCTAAATCTAGCATAGCATCAGAAAAGAAGGTCTCCCCTATGGTACAAGGTATGGTGAATGTGTCGGGATCCTTGCATTTGGTTGGCATTGCTGGTTGAATCAAGGCCGATACATTCCTCCCCAGGTTGACTCTCTCATTCCCCTTCAACCTCCTTCTATGGGTGCAAAGCTCTTTAAGAAATTTGGCATAACGGGGAATTTTCTTGACTGTATCCAACAATGGAATATTAACTTGAACTTTTTTAAATGTATCCATTATTTCATTATCAATCTCATTATCAATGTTTTTCTTAGATTTAGAGAGTCTTTGAGGGAAAGGAAGAGGAATTTATTGTTCATTTGAATCATCAATGATAATTTGATTGCCCTTTTTGTTTTGTTTTTCATTACATGAAATTTTTGAGGGTTGGGAAGGAGTGTTTTCAATAGGGGGACATACCTATTTCATAGGATCAGTAGAAGGAGAAGCTTCTTTACCACTAAGAAGTGTAATTGCACATACATTACCTTTATCCTTCGGATTGGAAATGGGTTGGGATGGTAGTTGTCCAGAACCTT
This sequence comes from Viscum album, assembly GCA_963277665.1. Classification (NCBI taxonomy): domain Eukaryota; kingdom Viridiplantae; phylum Streptophyta; class Magnoliopsida; order Santalales; family Viscaceae; genus Viscum; species Viscum album. The sequence goes on from OY728135.1 coordinate 21,974,135, forward strand.
GCATCTTAAGCTCACCGATGGTGTTCGCCAATTGTCCCAATTGAGTTCGTAGGTCTTGAATTGCCGATTGTGTGGTCTGTTGGAACTGAAGGTTCTGGGTTGCCATTTGTTTCACCATGTCCTCGAGGCTTGGTTCAGATTTGGGAGGAGGAGGAGGATGATTGTTTTGCGAAGTTGAAGGATAAGAAGGTTTCATACCTTGGCCTTGTTGATACCAATTCTGCTTCGGGTAGCTTGAGTTTCCTCCTTGTCGGTATTGTGGTTGTGCTTGCCACCCGGGGTTTGGATTTGGCCTGAATGGTTCTTGCTTGAAGGGAGGCGCTTATTGGAATGGACGCCCTGGGAACATAGCTGCACAGGACTCAGATGAATCTTGAAGTTGTGGGAACTGGTCAGAAAAATGAGTGTTATCAGAACAAATACCACAATGCAATGGAATAGAATTAGAGTGTGAGTTACCTTGTGCTTGAGCTAATTGCCTTATAAGGGTATGAATCTCATCAAGTTTAGTGTCTACCTTTTGTTCTAGGGCTGAATGACTTACCTCATGAACTCCTCGGGTTGGTGCAATAGCTCGTGTACCAAATTGTTGTGCATTTTGAGCCATGTTGGCTATTAAGTCACGAGCGGCAGAAGGAGTTTTGTCAACTAGGGCACCACCAGCTGCAGAATCAATCATTCCACGATCCATGGGGATAAGTACCTCATAGAAGTATTGGATTAATAGTTTTTCACTAATCTGGTGGTGGGGGCAGCTTGAGCAAAGTCTCTTAAATATCTCCCAGTATTCATGAAGGGTCTCTCCTTGTGATTGCCTAATTCCACAGATTTCATTCCTAATTGATGCAGTTCGGGAGGCAGGGAAGAACTTCTCAAGAAAAAGTCTTTTTAGGTCATTCTAGCTCCCAATTGTGGAAGGCAAATAGTATAGCCAATCTTTGGCTACACCATCAAGGGAGAAAGGGAAGGCCCTAAACTTAATGAGGTCCTCAGACACATTTTGGGGTTTCATGGTGGAGAACACTATGTGAAACTCTTTTAGATGTTTGTGAGGGTCCTCTCTGGGAAGACCATGGAATTTTGTAAGAAGGTGGATGAGACCTGATCTAAGATCAAAGTTGGCTGCTTCCTTGGGATATTGGATGTACGCAGGTTGGTACTCCACATTAGGGGTAGTAAGTTCTTTTAAAGTTTGATTATTTGCAGCCATGTTTTCTTGGGTTTGATTGGGTTCAATTTTGGGTTTGTTTAGAACCACTTGAGGTTCTAAATTAGGTTCCACAATGTTACTTGATTGAACTTATCTAGATGCCTTGATTTGTGTGTGAAGTGACTTTTCAATTTCAGGATCAAATTCAAGTAGTGTTCCTTTACCAGATCTTGTCATGCAACAATGATGTCCAGTTTGATTGATTGATTGTTTGTTGTATTTTTTTTTATTTGAGATGGATATAAAAAACTTAATAAGGGTGAAAGAAGAATATAATGTTATACTATAAAATTAGATAGGGAGATTGAGAAGAAGAGAGAGAGAGAGAGAGAGAGAAAGAACACACCAAAAACAACAAAAAATAAAGACAAAACCCAAAACAAAAACAATCAAATGGGGGTGGGGTATTTAGAGGAGTAATAATAAAGAAATAAAATGACCCAATAAAAATAAAATAAAATAAAAAATTATCTTGGCTCCCCGGCAACGGCGCCAAAATTTGACCGCGTTGTCGAGCGCGTCAAATTATTTGTTTAATTTTGACTAGAATTTCTGCAGTACAGCAGCAACCCTAGGTCGTCTCTCAACGGAGCCTTAGATCATTAATTCTAAAATTTGGTTCTGATTATGAAATTAAAAAGGGAAATGGGGTTTTATAATACTTGGGTTTGATGATTAAAGATGACAATAGAAAATAGCAGCTATAAAACAAAGTAGAGATTAACAAAATTAATTAAGCGTGATCAACCTGGGGTACTCGTATGATGTTTATCCTTCATTACTTCATGATATAAGGTTATGATCTTTAAATCCCTGGTTTTTAAAACCTAGAAGTATAATGTTACTGAGTTTATACTAGGATACCTCCTAGGGTTCAGTCAAAAACACACAATGATTCACCGGACACCGCCGATAATTGAATGAATTGTGTTTGACTTCATAACCAAAACTCACCAAGGCAACACACGAAAAACTCGATGCACTGTCCAGATTTGTATGTTATTTCTTTGTGATACCATGACATAAATGTACATGGCATTGACAGTACTTGTGTGAGTTCAATTTACCAATATAAACCACACAAACACTGCAATTGAAAGGGGGAAAGAAAGTGGTGAACGGTGTGTGAAACATCACATGAATGGGTACCCCCAAACATGATCATATGAGTTGAGAATGACATACCAGTACATAACTCAATAAAATAAGAATAGAGGATGATGAAAAACAACACAACAATCTGGAATTTAAAAGATCATTCAAATATTACAAACATGAAGCTCAGGATGTACATCACATTCCTCCCCGGGTGATCACAAGGGGTTTAGAAACCCATGGGAGAGGAGGAAGAGAAAGATGTTGGGGTAGAACTTCCCATAGCCTCCAGAACCTCTAGGGATGTTGAGAAGACTCCTTGGGGACTCCAAAATGGCAGCACCTTGCCTCTTGGCCGAACTTACAAATGGGGAGCCCAATGTGCCATTTTATAGGAAAATTGGAAGGTGGTTTTAGGCACACAGATTTCATAAATCCACTTCCATGACGCGTTTCGGCCTTCAGGCAGTCTTATCTCGCTTTGGAGAAAATAGAAAAGTTTCATCCCTGCCTCTTGACTATCTCCACCGAATGTTTGGAACAGTTTGGACAACTATAGCTCAAGATATTGATAACATACAGAACACCGCATTTGACTTGGTCCAAATTCGGTGTCTTGGACAGATCAGTTCAGATGGGCCCCATAGAAGCCGAATCATCATTGGGTTTCTTAATATGAAATTTATCCTATTAAATTTTGGACAGGCCCAAAAAAATTCAGCCCATTTGGATGCACGGATTTTGTGTACTATGCAAAAAAGTGGACAGATGTCCATGGATCCATGCAATTTTGGCCCATTTTTCTTCCACTTCATCAAAGGCCATCCAAATCACCTCCACCTACATTGAAACAATAAAAACAAGTAACATTGCCCATTATAATATTAATTAACATTAATTGATTTATTAAAACATGAAGTGAAATTTATTATTATATTTGGAATATTCATTACAAAACTAGTTTAAAACTGCGGTGTAATGGTGGAATAAAACAGTGAATCGTGGTACGATCACCCGCACCCATGGAATTATCCGTGTATGCCTAAATCAGCCGAAGCCTTCAGAAGTTGCGACCACCACTTCTACACCATCATTTCAGCTGGCCTCTTCCCAGAAGATCAAGCATCGACGACACAAGAAGAAGAAACACGCCCTGCCAATGACGTCGGCGTCCCACACTCTCGGCGACTTCATGCCCCCAGAGATGGGAATCCCTCCCAGAATCCACCCAGTGGTGAATGATTCATCAAGTGACGGTCAGGGGTATGCATCAGTTAACACTGTTGAGTTGGTAAATCCCTATATGACTCCCGACGAGGGGGAGTGCCAGATGAACCTCCCCAATGTCCCCATCCGACACCAACGTCGGCGGAACCACGACTGTATGGGTCGCTGGGGAAAATCAGTTGGAACCTCCAACCAGGATGTTCATGCCGTAGAGACCAGATAGCAGGCCCAGCACAGAACTTAGCATGTGCAGCCTCTTCATCCGGTGTCGACAGGCCCGCCTCCACCACCATTTGTGCTACTGGATTAGGCAGAGCCACTTCGGTCGTACCGTGACCAGCTTCTCCCCCCTACAGGCCGATCTCAGTCACCCGGTCCTCACCCAATAGCTACTGCCTGAGCTTATACTAGTGATCAGCGGGATGTACCTGGTACCAGTCAGCCGCTGGTCCAGCCAGCAGGAGCCTCCATTCCTTACATCTCAGAGCGGGCTCCTATAAGCAAGATTTCATGCCTGGTGCAAAAGTATGATGTTCTGAAGCACCGTGCCAGTATCCCAGCAAGGCTCTCCATCCTTGAAGCCCTTCCCATGTAACCATATATGCGCGAAGCACTCGTCGAGGATTTATGGAGCCCCCTCCAGTATGAGATGAAGGTAGCAGCTGCAAAAGCCTTCCATGCTGAAGCAGTTGAGAATGCAGAATGACAGGCCGTCATCTCATTCTCGGGAGAGGATGAAGGCTCCCCCATATAGGGGCACATCCGCCCACTGTAAATCACTGGCCAATTTAATGACATGGAAGTTTGTCGCTGTCTCGTTGACATCGGCTCCAGGATCAACCTTATCCCGACACAGACACTACGGAAGCTAGGGTTATCTGAAGATGACCTGACTCCCTCCGATTTAAGGATCCAGGGATATGACAGGACATAATAGACCCCGGTCAGCAAGATTCCTGTGAAGACCCAGTTTGGTGGCCTAGTTTCCAGTACTGAATTTATGGTTGTCTCCTAGGACACCGCATACAATGCATTGATGGGTAGGCCATGGATCCACCTGCATGCGGTAGTCACCTCATCGTATCACCAATGCCTCAAGTACTCCCTTAATGATCGAGTAGTCATACTCCAAGGTGATGCATCTCCTTTTGCCTCTTGTGAAGCCCGCTACTTGGATGCTGATTATTTCAAGAGCAAGGATAAACAAGTCCAGGCAAGCGAAGTTGAGCCCGTTGCCGCTATAATCGACCTTGGACAGGCCTGAATGATGCCTATTTCTTCCCAATCCATCAGTTGGAGGCCACAACCCCCGATATGGGGTAGTGTTTTGTCATTTCCGGGACAAGGGGGAATCATGCTCCCAGATCCAGGCGGCATCGGAAGATCACTTCATATTCTTATACAAACCGGGCTCCAGTGATCCTGGAGCCTCCCACTCCCATCAGGTATCGAGACATCCGACTCATAGAAATGGTAGTACATCATAATTGTTTGTTTTGTCGAGCTGGGATAAGTCCACTCTGGCTGACGTGCCACAACTACTTTGATATTATCAAGTGTAGATGATCGTACCACGATTCACCGTTTTATTCCATCCTTACACCGCTGTTTTAAACTAGTTTTGTAATAAATACTCCAAATATAATAATAATTTCAATATTATGTTTGAATCATTTAATTAATGTTAATCAACATTGTAATGGGAAATGTTACTTGTTTTTGTTATTTCAATGTAGGTGGAGGTGATTTGGAGGGCCCTTTATGAAGTTGAAGAAAAGTGGGCCAAAATTGCATGGATCGATGGACATTTGTCCACTATTTTACATAGAACACGAAATACGTGCATCCAAATAGGCTGACCTTTTGTGGACATGTCCAGACTTTAATAGGATACTTTTCATATTAAGGAACACAATCCTGATTCGGCTTCTATGGGCCCCATCCGAACCGATCTGTCCAAGACACCGAATATTGACCAGGTCAAATGTGGTGTTATGTATTTTATCAATATCTTGAGCTGTAGTTGTCCAAATGGTTCCAAACATTCTTTGGAGATAGTCAAGAGGTAGGGATACAACTTTTCTATTTTCTCCAAAGCAGGATAAGACTATATGAAGGCCAAAACGCATGGAAAAAGTGGATTGATGAAATCTGTGTGCCTAAAACCACCTTCCAATTTTCCTATAAAAGGGAACCAAGGGAACCTCATTTGTAAGTTCGAAACAGGAGCCATACTCTGCCATTTTAGAGACCCAAAGGAGTCCTCTCACCATCCAATAAGTTCTGGAGGCCCTTATCCTCATAGAGGGATCAAGGATGAAGAAGGATATCCACCCGAGCTTCCTCCTCGTCTCAATGTCGGGCTAAACGATGGGTGTTCGTTGTGAGGAAGCTACACACATGTCAAGGGAGTTACAATGCTTATTTTAGATACTAGGTTGGATTAATTTGGGTGTTTAATCATTTCTTTCTATTTATCTTACATACTTTCATATTTTAATGTTTTTTTTTATGCATGCGAATGAGATTCTCTTAATTTCTAACCGATCGGTGTGAGATTTTGAGTGCATGACTTGTGTTGTTACGATTGGACATCACAAGAATCCTTTTCATACCCAACCTATTGGGATTTCAATCTGATTTGGAATCTCTTATTCCATGCATAAGTACCGGGCCTTGACAATACGATTGTTACGTCAAGGTTTGGTCCTTAAAGCATTGAAGTAAAAGCTTAGGAATTAATCGGGATTCCAATTAACTCCAACCAAAGAATTACTCTAAACCTAATATGAATATCTATGAACAATGAACTTGATATGTGTGTAGTTAAATCACATCGACCCTTTTATCTAATATTTTTCAAAATCTACTTGGTCACTCAACTTTTAAGCTATTTCAACTAAGTCATTGTTTTAAACTCTTTTCAAAACCACCCCCTCTCTTAGTCATTTTTATTAAAAATACACACTCTAAACCTACCAACGCTCCATGAGAGATGACCTAGGGTATACCCTAGAATATTAATCAACCTTAAATACATAATCAATTCGATGTGACACGACAGCGCGGTCAAATTTTGGCATTGTTTTCGGAGAGCGCTTTGGTTTTTTTTGTTCGTGTTTTCGATAAATTTTTTGTAATTTTTGCGAATATTTGTTTGTTTTATCTTCTAACTTTTCATTTATTTTTGTGTTATAATTTATTTATTGTGTAGGTTCTGTGTATGACACATTCTACTCCGGGAGACCTATAAACTTTCGAACCCGATCCTGAGAGGATCCTACGTCAACGACACCGAAACACAGAAGACAACAATTTGAAGGAGGACACACCACACACTGAAACATTCCTTCACCCTTCTTCTTCTTCTTATTCTGGAACCCAAATAAAACCTGAAATAAACTTCTATAACATGGGTGAAAATAATAAAACATTAATGGAATTAACCTCACCCGATGTTGATATCCAACCTACATACATTCAAATACAAGGAGAGGTACCTAATTTCGAACTAAAATCTGGTTTAATTCATTTATTACCAAGATTCCATGGACATCATGGAGAGGACCCACATAAGAATTTAAAAGAATTTCATACTGTGTGTTCTACATTAAATCCTGCTAATGTTGATGAGAACCAAGTAAAACATAGAGTATTTCCATTTTCATTAGAAGACACTACTAAAGATTGGCTATACTGTGTTAATTCACCAATTAGAGGTTGGGCGGACATGAAACACCTTTTTCTTGAAAAAATATTTCCCAGCCTCTCGAACTTCAATAATAAAGAATGAAATATGTAGTATAAGAAAATCTCGTGGGGAAACACTTCATGGATATTGGGAATGATTTAAAATATTGTGTTCAAGTTGTCCACATCACCAAATAAGTGATCAACTTTTAATTCAGTATTTTTATGAAGGTTTAATCTCTATTGATCGAAACATGATTGATGCCGCTATAGGTGGTGCACTAGTGGATAAAACCCCAATCGCAGCAAGGACCCTAATTGAGAACATGTCACAAAATACACAACAATTTGGTTCAAGTTCCACTGTACCAATTCGAGGTATCCATGAGGTGCAAAGTATTGAATTATAAAATAAGGTGGATACAAAGTTTGAAGAGATGAGTACCCTTCTACAACAACTTTCTCTTTCCCAAGGGAAATTCCAATATCCTCCTACCATATATTGTGGTATATACTCTAATTATATCCACTATTCTGACCAATTCCCCCAATTGATAGAAACTTCTGAGAGTTGTGAGGCAATATTCCCAGGACGCCCCTATAACCAACCCATTAGGCAAGAAACTTACTATCCATCCAACCCTGGTTGGAAAGACAACCAAGCCTATAGGCAAGGGGGTATTCAATCCAACCTCATCAACCGTGGAACCAACCCGGGAAAAGTAGTCATCAACCACCACCACCCAGAAATTTTCAACAACCCCAAAAGCCTTTCCAACAACCCCTCCAAAACCCGAGCCTAGCCTAGAAGATATGATGAAACAAGTGGCTGCAAATAATCTCCAGTTCCATCAAACAACCCAAGAAGCCATACAAGACCTGAAAACCCAATTAGGCCAACTTGCTAACTCAGTGGGTGAAATCCAGAGCCATGGGTCTAGTAAACTACCTTCTCAACCACTTGTCAACCCTAAGGATAAGGGAAATGTTAGTTCCATCACCCTTAGGAGTGGAAATCAACTTAAAAGCCAAATAACACCTCCATTAGAGTCATCCCATCCTAATGAAACCACCATCCCAACCACTAAAAAAGGTTCAAATGAGGTGGATCCTTGTCTTGAGTGAAGTCCTACCAAAGGAAAGAGTGTGTCTATTGATGAGTTACCAAGCCCAAGCATTCCTCTCCCATTTCCCCAAAGAGCCACCCAACCAAGGAAACAAAAGGAAACTGAACTTGATAAAGAAATATTGGAGACTTTCAAAAAAGTGCAAGTTAACATTCCATTGATTGATGTCGTGAAGCAAATTCCACGTTATGCTAAGTTTCTGAAGGAGATGTGTACCCACCGAAGGTGACTTAGAGGTGATGAGAAGGTGAGCCTGGGGAGGAATGTCTCAGCATTGATACAACCATCACTTCCCACCAATCGCAATGATCCTGGATCATTCTCGATTCCATGCACCATAGGGGAGTATTCTTTCTTCAATACTATGCTTGATTTGGGTGCTTCTATTAATGTGATGCCTCACTCTATTTACTCTTATTTGCATGTCAGCGAACTAAAGCCCACATGAATAGTTGTTCAGCTAGAAAAGTGGAGTATGGGACACCCTTCTGGTTTGTTAGAGGATGTTCTTGTGAGGGTTCAAAATTTAATATTTCCTGCTGATTTTTATGGGCTAAAAATGGAAGATGATAGGATGAATGGACACGCCCCAATTATATTGGGGAGAACTTTCTTGAAAACTGCCAAAGCCATAATTAATGTCCATAATGGTACATTATCTATGGAATTTGGTGGTGATAGAGTCCATTTAAACATCCTTGATGCCATGAAGCACCCCTAAGAAGAACATTCTTCTCTCTTGGTAAATTCAATTAATTTACTCACTTCCCCAAAAATCACTTCATTTGTTTCCCCTGATCCCCTTTCTGAATTTTCCTCTTTGATTGAAATTCTTGGTAACGAATCATGTGTTGATTGTTTTAGTGGTCTAGAAAAGTGCCATGTATGTTTATTAATTGATAATTTCTTGAACACAGAGGATCACATAACCATCGATGATACGGTTACCCTTGTAAATACTAATTCATCATCTGAGGATGATACCATTGAGCAGTTAGATGAGATTACTGACCTCTCAATTTCACACACACTCCCATCAATCCAAAATCCACCCAAATTGGAACTATAGAAATTGCCTCAAGATTTAAAATATTCATATCTTGAGAATGGAAATAATTTTCCCATCATCATTGCTAGTTCACTCCCTCCTGAGCATGAATTGCGACTGCTTGAACTTTTGAGGGAGTATAAACAATCATTGGGATGGACACTTGCAGACATTCCTGGTATTATCCCATCAATTTGTACACATCATATTCTTTTAACAGATGAGGCTAAACCAGTGAGGTAGGAACAACGTCGAATGAACCCAAACCTCTTAGAAGTAGTTAAAAAGAAAGTAAGAAAATTATTGGCTGCTGGAGTAATTTACCCCATCTATGACAGCTAATGGGTCAGTCCCGTTCGAGTAGTTCCAAAGAAACTGGCCTAACAGTAATTAAAAATGAAAACAATGAATTGGTTCCAACTCATGTGCAGAATAGTTGGCATGTCTGTATAGATTATCACCGACTAAACCAACACACTAGGAAAGACCATTTCCCCTTGCCATTCATTGACCAAATGCTAGAGAGGCTAATGGGGAAGTCCCATTACTATTTTCTTGATGGGTATTCTGGATACTTTCAGATCCATATTTCCCCTGAGGATCAAGAAAAGACAACCTTCACTTGCCCCTTTTGCACATTTTCCTATAGAAGGATGCCATTTGGCCTGTGCAATGCTCCGGTACTTTCCAGCGATGTATGGTTAGTATTTTTTCAGATTAAATGGATAATTGCATGGAAGTTTTCAGGGATGATTTTACTGTTTATGGATCCTCTTTTGATGAATGTTTAAGTAGTCTTGGTACTTTCTCATGTCACTGTATTGAAAATAATCTTGTATTAAATTATGATAAATGCCATTTCATGGTGCGACAAGGTATAGTTTTGGGACATGTCATTTCTGGGGATGGTATCCAAGTAGATAAATTGAAAGTGGATTTCATTTCTTCCCTACCATTCCCTAAAAATGTACGTGATGTGCGGTCTTTCCTAGGTCATGCTGGATTTTACCGTCGTTTCATTCGTGACTTTTGTAAAATTGCAGTCCCCCTCTCCCGCTTACTCTAAAAAGAAAAGGAATTTGTTTTTGATAAGGAATGTGAAGAAGCTTTTAATCAATTAAAATGGAGTCTCACGTCACCCCTGGTAATCCAACCACCTCGGGGGGATTTACCATTTGAGCTCATGTGTGACGCCTCTAACTATGTAGTTGGGGAAATCTTGTCACAAAGGGTCGACTGAGATCCACATCTCATAGCCTATGCCTCACGTAAACTGGACCCTGCCCAAGAAAACTACACCACCACTGAAAAAGAATTTCTTTTCATTGTGTTTGCCTTGGATAAATTCATGTCGTATCTTCTAGGGTCCAAAGTAATCGGTTTCTCAGATCATGCAGCCCTCCGGTATCTCCTAAAGAAACTGGAATCCAAACCACATCTCATTCGTTAGATGCTCCTCCTTCAAGAATTCAATCTAGAAATTAGAGATAAAAAAGGAGAAGATAATGTGGTGGCAGACCATATCAGTAGGATCCCCCCATCCTCAGACATTGTCTCATCCCCTTGTATTCCCATTAATGACATGTTTCCTGATGAGAAATCATACAAAGTGCAAGATGCTATTCCCTGGTATGCTGAAATTGTAAATTATTTGGTAGCATCTTGCATTCCTACTTATTTCAACAAAAACCAAGCCAGTCTTCTAAAACATGAATCTTGTTGGTAAATTTGGTATTACCCCTACCTTTGGCGCACATATAGCGATCAGGTCCTTAGGCATTGTGTTCCCGATAGCGAGTTTCAGTCTGTCCATAGATTCTGCCACACTCTTTCTTATGGGGGCCACTTCGGTCCCCAACGGACTGCTCACAAAGTTCTTGATTCTGGTCTCTTTTGGCCAACACTTTTTCGAGATGCCCATGAATTTTTTAAATCTTGTCCTCGTTGTCAAATAATGGGGAATGTATCTAAAAGTAATGAAATGCTATAACAACCCTTGCTCTTTCATGACATTTTTTATGTTTGGGGCATTGACTTTATGGGGCCATTTACCAATTATTTTGGAAACTTGTACATTCTTTTGGACGTTGATTATGTATCGAAATGGGTAGAGGAACTGGCCATAAGGACAGATGATTCCAAAACAGTTGTAGAATTCTTGAGAACTCAGATCTTTTGTAGGTTTGGATTACCTAGGTTCATCATCAGTAACCATGGTTTTCATTTCTTCAACCGAACAATGCAATAACTTTTGCATCGGTATGGGGTCAGTCATCGAGTATCTACTGCGTATCACCCATAGACTAATAGTCAATCCGAGGTTTCAAATAGAGAGGTAAAACAAATTCTTGAAAAAATGGTCCAACCCAATAGAAAAGATTGAAGTCTTCGACTTGATGATTCATTATGGCCCTACCGTACTACTTTCAAAACTCCCATTGGAATGTCACCTTATAGGCTTGTTTTTGGAAAGAGTTGTCACCTCCCTATTGAGATTGAGCACCGGTCCTACTGGGCCATTAAAAAATGAAATTCTAACCTTTCTGGTGTAGGTTCTCAAAGGAAGATACAGATACAGAAGTTGGAAGAAAATGCATAGAGATTCTTATGAGAATTCCAGGATTTATAAGGAGCGAATCAAGGATGCATGTGACTGTCTTATCCTTCATCGTCAATTCCATATTGGTCAGAAGGTCCTCTTCTACAATGCAAGGATGAAATTGTATCCCGATAAGCTTCATTCCCGCTAGTTTGGACCATACATTGTTACTAATGTCTCTCCATTTTGTGTTGTCGAGGTTCAAAATGAAGAAACCAAGAAAAACTTCACTGTCAATGGTCATCGGCTGAAGCACTTTCATGAAGCCATTCTGGAGCCCCTAATGGAGGAACTCCAAGTTCAAGAAGAAAACTATGAATGACATGCACCAGGTTTTATCCTTCCTTCCCACATTCTCTTTTACTATAGTGAGGACACTACATACTCTTGGTGTGGGGGTTGGATACATTCCTGGGTTAGTTATGAATTTTCATCATTTTCTCCTTTTGTTTTCTCTTTTTGGCCTTCTTTATGGTGTTTTCATTCTTCCCCATCAACAATTTCGAAGTTCCATGATTTGGCGACCATAAAGGGGGGAAAGTAAAAATACCATAACGAAGGATAAAAAGAATATGTGTATGAATTTACCATCAAGGAGTGATTGTTTAGTGAATTGGTTTTATGTCAATGATATAAATAGTCGTATCTATGTGAAACCTTTGAGATGATTGATTCCCTTTGTGTGAGTAGTTTTTTGAAAAATTGTGTCACTAATATCTCCACAAATTTTTTCACCAAACCACAAAGTGTGAATATTTCTTACTTAATATAAGGTAAATATATGTTGGGTTAATATTTTTCAGCTTTAAATGATATTTCCATACATTCGTTCCTTATCCGATCTGTTTCATTACTGTTCCAGATTGACCTATGCATGTGTACATAATGTACGACTGTTGTACGCCCTCAAAAAAACAAAAAAAAAATTGGTTGTGTCTTGGGCAGGTCAAAAACCACTCCTCCTCAACCTTTGATCTTGTTATAACTATTGCAATTAGTGTCGTGAGGAGATAAAACAAGGGTTGATAGATGAGTGTGAGATTTTTTCCAAATGCAACATCAAAAATAATATAATAAATGAGGGGAGTGATGAAATGTGAAACATATGGGGATATCTAGGTCGAGAGATTATGGTTTTATTTCTGGGAATGCTTAAATGAGTGGGTCTTGAAATATGATTGCAAAGGTTGTAGGACAGGTTCGGTGAAAATTATTTAAAGCTGAATAATGTTAAAATAACCTATATTTATTTGATAGAAAGTGGAAAGAATAGCATGGAATGGTTTTCACACACACACACATAGAGAGTTAGTGTAATGGTTGACTTTTTAATTCCATTCTCATGTTGGTGTCATAAATCTCTTTGAATTTTATTGTGATATGATTTATGAGACATCATTTTCCATTTTCACCGAGAAGAACTCCTTGATGCGGTTCATGAATTGATCACATTACTTTGGTGAATTAAAATTTCCTCAAATGATAAATCTTCGTGATGTTGGAAATATATATATATGAAATATTTTATTGGGATATGTGACTTTTCCCAGGAGTGCAAATGTTTAGGTGTGGGGGTGTGATCGTACCACGATTCATTGTTTTATTCCACCTTTACACCGCTGTTTTAAACTAGTTTTGTAATAAATATTCCAAATATAATAATAAATTTTACTTTATGTTTGAATCATTTAATTAATTTTAATCAACATTATAATGGGCAATGTTACTTGTTTTTATTATTTCAATGTAGGTGTAGGTGATTTGGAGGGCCCTTCATGAAGTGGAAGAAAAGTGGGCCAAAATTGCATGGATCCATGGACATCTGTCCACTGTTTTTCATATTACACGAAATCAGTGAATCCAAACAGGCTGAAATTTATGTGGGCCTGTCCAAACATTAATAGGATGCATTTCATATTAAAGAATCCAATCCTGATTCAGCTTCTATGGGTCCCATCCTAACTGATTTTTCCAAGCCACCGAATATGGATCAAGTCAAATGCGGTGTTCTGTAGTTTATCAATATCTTGAGATTTTGTTGTCCAAATGGTGCCAAACATTTGGTGGAGACATTCTAGAGGTAGGGATACAACTTTTATATTTTCTCCAAAGCAATATAAGACTGTCTGAAGGCTGAAACTCATGGTAAAAGTGGATTGATGAAATCTATGTGCCTAAAAACACCTTACAATTTTCCAATAAAAGGGAACCAAAGGAACCCCATTTTCAAGTTCGAAACAGAAGCCACACTCTGCCATTTTGGACACCCAAATGAGTCCTCTCACCATACAAGATGTTCTGGAGGCCCCTATCCTCATAGAGGGATCAAGGATGAAGAAGGAGATCCACTCGAGCTTCCTCCTCCTCTCAATGTCGGGCTAAACGGTGGGCGTTTGTTGTGAGGAAGCTACACACATGTCAAGGGAGTTACAATGCTTTTTTTAGATACTGGGTTGGATTAATTTGGGTTTTAAAACGTTTCATTCTATTTATCTTACATAATTTCATATCTGAATGTTTGTTTTGATGCATGCGAATGAGATTCTCTTAATTTCTAACCGATCAGCGTGAGAATTTCAGTGCGTGACTTGTGTTGTTCCGATTGGACATCAAAAGAATCCTTTTCATACCCACCCTATGGAGATTTCAATCTTCTTTGGAAGATCTTACTCCATGCATAAGTACTGGACCTTGACAATATGATTGTTATGTCAAGGTTTTAACCTTAAAGCATTGAAATAAAAGCTTAGGAATTAATCGGGATTCCAATTAACTCCAACCAAAGAATTGCTCTAAACCTAAGATGAATCTCTATGAACAATGAACTTGATATGTCTGTAGTGAAATCACATCGACCCTTTTATCTCATATTTTTCAAAATCCACTTGGTCACTCAACTTTTAAGCTATTTCAACTAACTCATTGTTTTAAACTCTTTTCAAAACCACACCCTCTCTTAGCCATTTTTATTAAAAATACACACTCTAAACCTACCAACGCTCCTTGAAAGACGACCTAGGGTCTACCCTAGACTATAAATCAATGTTAAAAACATAATCAATTTGACGTGTCATGACAGCGCAGTCAGTAGCCCCTTGAGCAGAAGACCAGATGGGATCGGGTCGACAGCCTTTATAGCCATGGTCTCAATAGCGCCAGAGTACCCCGATGCAATGACCACGACCACACAAGCAGGTAGCAGCCTCCCATCAGGGTTTGGTATCTCAGAAGTATCTTCCACCATGGAGGATCCCTCCATAAGTGGATAATAATATATATAGTACGCTCCCCCTTCCTATGAGGAAGGCGTCTCATCCACGGTCAACGAGTTGGTACAGGTGAACCTTGGGAGTGAGGTTGATCCGAGACCCACATTGATCAGCGCCACTATGTCTCTCGAGGAGCAGAAACAGTAGGTAGGCATTCTCAAATAGCACTGTGATGTATTCTCCTGGAGTTACAATGTGATTCCAGGACTAGATCCTCTGGTAGCCATCCACCACCTTGGTCTTTCGGCAAACCATCGCGAGTTCAAGTAGCCTCCCAGAAAGATGCACCCTTCTCACAGTGCCATGGTCGAGGCCGAAGTTGAAAAGCTCATCAAATCCATCTTCATCGTGGAGGTCTAGTACCCCAAGTGGCTAGCCAACATCGTACCAGTCAGAAAGAAGAACGGATAGATCAGAGTCTGTATCAACTTCTGAGATCTCAATCATCACTGTCCAAAGGATGATTTTACCCTTACAGTGATAGAATTTTTGATCGACTCTACGGACGGATTCCAAGCCATCTCATTCATGGATGGTTACTTTGGTTATAATCTGATCTGGATGGCCCCCAAGGATGAGGAATCTACCACTTTTAGGGTGCCCCAAGGTACTTTCTGTTACCAGGTTATGATTTTTGTCTTGAAGAATGCAGGTGCCACCTATCTGCGGGCCATGCATTGCATATTCAAGCTAGTCCTGGGAACGTTGGTGGAATTATATGTGGATGACCTGGTGGTCAAATCTTTCCAGTTCCAAGACCATATCAAGGACCTAGAGAAAGTGTTCAGTTTCCTCCATTCCTTCCACCTGAAGAAGAACCCATTGAAGTGTGACTTCTCGGTCACCTCCGGGAAGTTTCTTGGCTTTGTTGTCCGATATCGAGGCATCGAGATTGACCCAGAAAAGATCAAGGCCATCAGCCAGATGCCTCCCCCAAGAAATATTTAGGAGATTCAAGTTATTCAAGTCCACTTAGCCTACATACGCTGATTAATTTTGAATCTAGATGGCAAGTGTAAGACCTTTTCCCAGCTCATGAAGAAGGGCACCGCTTATGAGTGGAATGAGGAGTGCCAGTCCGCCTTTGAGGAAATCAAGCAATATTTTCTCCAGCCTATGGTCTTGATGCCACCCATTTCCAGGAAGTCGTTGATTCTCTATGTCACTGCCCTGGAATGGTCCCTTGGTGCCCTTCTCACCCAAAAGAACAATGAGGGGATAGATAACAACCTCTACTACCTCAGCTGCATGCTCTTTGATACAGAGGCTAGATAATACCTCATCGAGAAAAGAAGCCTTGCGCTCGTATTTTCTGTGCAGAAACTACGACATTACCTATAGCACCACAAGGTACAGATGGTCTCTTGGGTAGACCTGCTAAAGTACATTCTGAATCGACCCATATTGGCTGGCCGACTAGCATGGTGGCCTGTGATCCTCCAGCAGTTTGACATCAGGTTTGTGCCCCAAAAGGCTATCAAGGGGAAGGCATTGGAAAAATTCCTAGATACCCATCCAACCTCCGCAGACCAGTCCCTGAACCTGGACTTTCCTGAGGAGGCAATCCTCTCAATAGACCACGCCATCCCATGTTGGCAAATGCACTTCAACGGTGCCTCCCGGAGCCCCATCATTAGAAGGCTCAACGATCCTAGGCTCAACAGAGTGGGCCTGGGTATCGTCTTCATCACCCCAGTGCAAGCTATTCTTATGTAATCATTTTTGTTGTCAGAAGGCTACACCAACAATGAGGTAGAGTATCAGGCCCTCATCACTGGTCTCAATCTGGCCCTTGAGATGGATGTTCCCCATTTGCATGTGAAAAGGTGTTCCAAACAAGTCATCAAGTAGGTCAATGGTGACTATGTTGTCGGGAATCCAGAGCTCGTACAGTTGTTAGAATGCAATCTCTAGCTAATTTCCTAGTTCTCCTCTCGGCCAGAGGTTATCCATGTCCCTCGTTCACAGAACGGTCGAGCAGATGCTTTGGCCAGCCTGGCCGCGTCGCTTGCAGAGCCCGAGCAAGATGATCTAATTATCCACGTGTGCACTAGAGAGTCATTTCTCTCGCCACCCCAGAGGATGATGATGGCCCACAGGTAAACCATATTACCGCTGGTGCCTCTACGTTAGGAACCCAAGGTTATTCAGATGCGGTGATCGAAGTAACTACCGATTAGAGGACACCCTTGGTCGAATACCTTCAACACAGTAATCTCCCGTCAGACCGGGCCGAGCTCAAGCAAATTTGGTGCCACACACTGCATTTTACCCATCATAGTGGTCCCAACCTTGAGTAGATCCTCTATAAACACAGATTTGATGGTGTTCTCCTCTGTTGCCTTCAAGGAGTCGAGATTCCACAGGTCAAGCAAGAGGTTCAGGCCGGTTCCTATAGTGCTCATCAGTCCGGGCCAAAGCCGTCCCACCAGATTCTGAGACTAGGGTATTTTTGGTCCTCCATGATCCACGGCTTCATCGAGTACTCCAAGAGGTTCCATGCATGCCAAGTTCATGATAACTTTGTGCCTCATCCACCAGAGCCTCTCCATACTACCAAGTACTCTTTGCCCTTTGTAGTCTAGGGGTTAGATGTTGTAAGACCATACCCACCGGCAACAACTCACCAATGTCAATTCATTCTGACCACTACGGATTTCCTTTCCAAGTGGGCAGAGGCAATTCCACTCAAGGAAGTCAAGGCCCGTTCTATTACTGACTTCGTTAGTTCAAATATCATCTATCGATTTAGGGTGCCTCACGCTATCCTCACCGACAACGGCACCAACTTCCGAGCAGCCGAGATGAAGAAATTGTACGCCACGTACAAAAATTTCTCTAACCATACCTCCTGATATCACATACAAGGAAATGGATAGATTTAGGTATTCAATAAAACTCTCTATAACATTCTGCAGAAAATGGTTGGCCAGAACAAGAAGAGTTGGCCGGATAATCACCCCAACGCCCTATGGGCTTATCGGACGACGACTTGTAATTCCACCCAGGTGACACCATATTCCCTGGTGTACGGAACGAAGGCCGTCCTACCCATAGAGATTCAATTTCCCTCATTGTGCACAACTATCTATGACCAACAAGTGCTGGATTGAGTGGCTGAAATCCGTCTAGATGAATTGGAAGCACTGGACGAGAATAGGCTTCACGCCTTGCACAACCTAGAGAGGCATCAGAGCAGGATGGCTCGAGCTTTCAATAAGAAGGTTCACCTCCGCTATTTCCTGCAAGGTGACTTGTTATTATCACTCATAGCGCCAATGATCCCCGATAGAAAACCACCCAAGTTGGAGCCCAAATTGGAAGGTCCTTTCATTGTTCACAAGGTTTATCCCAATGGAGCATACTCCTTGGTGACCATGGATGGTGATCGTGTAACTCCTCCCACCAATGCCAAGTTCCTCAAGCAATACTTTGCTTGGTGAATTGGTCCTGCACGACCTTAAACTAAGTTTGATCCTCCATTTGTCCCCCTACGGTCTTGAATGACCTTAAACTACATGCTCGTCCCACATGATGTTAAACTGCAAGCTAGTCAGGCCTTCCTGACTTAGGCCCAGCCTCAGCCCCCTTGGCCTTCTTGGACTCTAGCCCCAGTTCTTCCCGGAGTGTACGGTGTGGTGTGGGATTATTTCCTCATTCACGTCAGGTTGTTCCCCATGCCGTACACCCCCCCTTTTTAATAGGGTATCTTACCCCTGGGTGTCTTCAAGAACTACGTGTGGCTTGACTCCCATTCTTATGGGATATGTAGGACCGCCTGAACGTCTAGATTTTAGTTCCAGCCCCATCTCTTAAGGGATCTCCCCGATCTCCTGGTCACATAGGCCCCTTGGCATGTCCCTCTCCACAAGGGGGATATATAGGTGTGGTACATGGTTTTTGGAGCCATTCCCCCCTTCTCTTGGGAATCCTCCATCTCTTGGCCTCCCTCGAATTGAGTTCCTCGACCCGTTACAGTGGTACGCCAATGTGTTTAGAGTACTTTGGTCTAGCACCAGGAGTGTTAGATTCAGCTCAGGCAAGTTCCTTCCACTTTTCAAGCTTCATTTTCTCCTTCATTTGGTCCCCGTTATCTTTCACACCGGAAGGGACCCCCAAAAATGGCATGGATACCATGACTAAGGTCTCTCATATCGTTACGGGCCAACACCCCTAAGGGTTTCAGACAAAAAATTGATACAAATCTTGCGTTGCGAACATGGTCAATGGTCAATGCTCATTTGTTTGTCCCCATTTCAGGCTAATGAGACAGGATGTTGTGTTTCAAACATGGTCAGCAGTAATCCTCCATCGTCACGCCAGCCCCTTCAGGCCTTGAATGTTGGTGGCATGATTCACATTATGTTCCAACCCATCATGTCCAGGTGGAATCTCGGCACTCATGGCACTATACCTCAGTGCACCTTCACACATTAGGGGGACAAAGTTGCAATATGACATTCTTTAGGGCTCCCACGGTCCGAGCTCTAAGACCATAAACTAAGATCTTCATTAAGGGCTATGTGCAGCTCGATCCTCATCCCCATGGGATACGTGGGATCACCCGAACATCGTGCTTCCGGGTCCAGCTCAGCTGGGAGCTAGTCTCTCCTACCCCTTGTCTTCTAGCCCTCATCGGCCACTTGGCCCGAGGCTCTTTTCCCAAAGGTGTGCGCGATGATGATCTGGACCTCATCCACATTCATATCGGGTATGTTTTATTGTGTCGTGTGCATTCCTCCATGTCCAAGCCCTATGACTTTAAACTGTACAGTTGGGTCCTACCACATGACCATAAATTCTGATAATATCGTACCGGCCGCATGACAAAAAAAGGAACTACATTGTGATGACCTCATCATAGAGGACATCACTTTGGGTATCAGTCATTTACCATACCATTTTTCAATGGCCGTATATGGATTGATTATTATGGTGTTTCCAGGAATTTATACCCTAGGTCAGTCGCTCCACAAAAGAAAAACCATTCACCTTAAAGGACAAACATGATACATCAAATTCCGCTTCTTTTGGTGAGAGGTCTAGACCCGCACACCCCTTTCATCCTTTGCATAGGTACCTTACCGTGTCAGTCCACCCTCCAAGAACTATGTATGGCTTGATTCTCATCCTCATGAGATATGTAAGAGTGCTTGGGCACTTCCCCATGGGCCCAACCTAACTTTTGTGTTCAGTCCCTTGATCGGAACACTTCCCCAGGGAACACATGGTAAGTAGGGCTTATGTCCTCATTCACGTGAGGTTTCGTAACCACCTTACCATGTGTCTCCTGCTCTCCTTACCAATCCTTGGTCTGATTTCTAAGACCTTAAACTAAGACCCTTTCCAGAACTACGTGCAGCTTGATTCCCATCCTTATGGGATACATACGAATGCCCAGACATTTCGTCTCGGGTCCAGCCCCGGGAATCACCAGTCTACCCCCCTCACTGTCGGCCCCTTGGCCTGACTTCTCATGGAATTGTGTAACTGTAGAATTTGCCCCAAACAAATTCGGGATTCGCCATAATGACATTGGGAAGCGACAGTTCCCTCACCAGAGAGGTCCTATCTAAAAGTTGGGATGATCCATGATTAGATTGATGCATCCACCTAATGTGATTCCACCACGATGGTGTAATCTTGGGAGTGTTGGATTCTATTAGAACAGACCACCACTTCACTTTCCAGGCTTTGTGTACCCCTTTATTTGGATCTTCATCCTCTTTCACATTTGAAGGGACCCCCTAACAATATGGATGCCTGACCTATGGTCCGCCTGTTGTCCTGGGCCAACGTTCCGGAAGACTGATCACATATGGAGGGACCCCCTAACAGTATGGATGCCTGACCTATGGTCTGCCTTCTCTCTTGGGCCAACGTTCTAGAAGATTGATCACTTCTGTAGAGACCCCCTAATAGTCTGGATGCTCGACCAATGGTCTGCCTACTGTCATGGGCCAATGTTACGGAAGACTAATCGATGATGCTTGAGTTAGGCCCCGTGTTGCGAACATGGTTAGCGGTTGGCCCTCATTTGTTGTCCCCATTCCAGGCTAGTTCAAGGGGATGTTGTGTTTCAAACACGGTCAACAATCATCCTTTATTACTGTGCCCCTCCCATAGTGTTCCGAATTTGGGTAACATGATTCAAATTTCTCATTCCCTTATGTTCGGACTAATTCCAATTCCCCTGGCATGGCCCCACTCGTGCGCTAGAGCACGTTGAGAAGACGATACATCAATTGGTCTAAGGTCCTCTTCCTTTGGATCGGCCTCCCTCTTCTCCTCAGAAATTCGGGTTCAAATTTGGAATTCCCAAAGCTTGGTTAACCCTCCCATGATCAAACGAAGTGATAGTACGAGCCTCCTGTGCTTCTCACAGACAATGTGAGATTAGGGATGGGTTGCTATTTACTTTGGGATTATGTTTGAGCATGTTAAGACAAAGGGACAAGTATGTTAATCAAAGGGGATAGTAAATGAATTTTTTTATACATACAGTTCAAAAGAACAAGAAGCAGTAAAATCGGGACAAGTGTATGGGTGTGGAAAAAACGTGGCCCCTAAGGGTTAGCTTCCAGGATAGATCTCCCCAATGCCACCACCTTTTCGCTGGTGGCCCCCAAAACTGCCTCCTGTCCCCTGAGAACTCTTTCTTCATCGGTATCCACAGAGCGCAGTTCACTGGACCTAGCATGGGTCCCGCGCCCGATCGGGTTTTCCGCGCCGCCCGAAATTTTTGCTCGTAGGGGCCCCACAAAGCCCAACATTTTAGTGTTTCCATTGGAATCCGATCGTTGTGACCCCTCGCCGATCCAATTCCAATGGGGGCATTTGTAGATGCCGAAAAGTGATTAAGTTCTGGAGAAATTTACGAACCAAAAAAGTGAAATCATATTCAGACCCAGAGGCCCGGTCCAGAGGGCCCGGAGGTGTTACGAGAAAAAAGGGTGTAGCGCGAGAAAACAATTTGTCCCATGCAGAAATTACTGGGATTCGCAAAGATTCCCAGCACCGACATGAAATAATTTCGCGCCCGTGCCTCGTGCAGTTGATCTTTCGCGCCTCCACCTCCATCGCACAAAATATTTTGCGCCACTCGAAATTCCACGCCACCAGATGCCTATAAATAGAAGGAGACCCCCTTCCTTTTAGAGGATGAAGAATTCTAACTGCCTCTCGTGCACGCAATTGGCATTCCGAATGCGCGTAATATGGCCTTCAGGTAAGGTTCCTTTTCGCGCCAAGTCACCCCGGGATCCGCCTTCGCGTGAGATCCCCATGACTTAGACTAAACTCCAGCCCCTTTGGGGTCTTCCCCTTGCGATAAATCCTCTTTAATTTGCGCACAATCCTTTTATTTGTGTGAAATCCCTTCCTTTGGGCATAATCCCTTCGAGTCGCGCGCAAAGCCTCGACCCCCTATTTCATGCAAGAAACACTGATTTCACGCTTGCCCCGGGTTTTTGCACCGGACCCCTTTATTTCGTGCAAGCCTCAAGAGTTGCACGTAATCTCCTGGGGCCCTTCACCTCGGTGCTCCCCAGGCACCGTCTTGCGCGAACGCCTGATTCCCTCCTTCTGGGTGCCATTTGTAGGTGTCTTGCGCACCCTAGGCATCCGCATCATACATGGTTTTCTCGTACAACCTTCTAGGCTTGTATGAAGTAACTTCAAAGTCCCTTGGAAAATCCTTCCCATTGCGTTGCTCCACCTCATGCTTCTTCTCATAGGCACGCTAATGGCTATTGATTCTTCGCATAGCCACGCTAATGTGGACCCCTTGATGGTTCGCCCCGCGACACCCCCTCACCACGGCCTTGCTGATGCCCTCCCTTCCACAAGGGGCAGAGGGAACCGGTTATGTAAGTCCTAGTGGTGTAGAGCCAACCCACCTCGTCTGAGCTGCATGACGTTAATCTAACAAGCACCTCATCCTTAACACATGATGTTAAACTATGACCTAGCCTCATGCCTCACACGTAGGTTCCCCCTGCCCCGGACATTCTCCACGCCCACTCGTCTCCACGGGGATGGGATCACCCCTCACAGGGGATGAAATCCTATTCTTTGGAGTGGCGTTTGTCCGTGGGGAAGGGCAGCCACCTTGGTGTAAGCCTCTAGCCTTCCTTCCAAGAGGCAACACCCCTGCTCCACCTCACTTCCTCGGTGCCAAGATCTGCAGAGGGCGTGATAGGGAACGGGGCCCCTCCTCTCTTCCTGGGTGCCAAGTCCCTCTCCCGCTACGCTTCGTCACCCTCGGGCCTCCATCCTAGAGTAAGTCCCGCCGCCATGGGCCGCTCAACACATAAGCCTCTCTTCACTTCCCATGGACGCACCCTTCACCACGTGATTTTTAGGTCCCTACAGCCTCTTGTTTCTCACATTGAGCATGACTCCCGTGAGCTTAGATTGAGAACCAACCATGACACAAACTTGGGCCGTCTCAGACCGTAAGCCCCAAATTCCCTCGTCCCGCATGACGTTAAATTGTACACCCAAACTATGGGGAATTTGATCCGTGCTAAGGCATGGTATGTATGAAGCCTCCACGAGGTTCAGGCCCCACCACCTTGGGCCGTCTCAGAGCGTAAGCCCCAACAATCCCGAAATACGGGGACTTTGATCCGTGCTAAGGCATGGTACGTAAAAAGCCTCCACATGGTTCAAGCCCCACTACCTTGGGCAATCTCAGAGCATAAGCCCCAACCATCCCGAACTACTGGGACTTTGATCTTTCCTAAGGCATGGTACGTAGGAAGCCTCTATGAGGTTCAAGCCCCTCCACCTTGGGTCATCTCAGAACGTAAGCCCAAACCATCCCAAACTACGGGGACTTTGATCTGTGCTAAGGCATGGTACGTAGGAAGCCTCCATGAGGTTCAAGCCCGCCAAACCATTGGCCTCGAACGTCTCTGTGTCTGTGTGCCAAGCCCCATTTCTACTTTGGGCCACTTCAGAGTGTAAGACCCAATCCACCTGGACCCCAGGTCCCTCTTCACGTTGGTTCACTTACTCCACCTTGGGCCATCTCAGAGCGTAAGTCCCAAATGCCCTCGTCCCGTATGACGTTAAACTGAATTCCATCCTGAACTATGGGGACTTTGATCCATGTCAAGGCATGGTACGTAGGAAGCCTCCACGAGGTTCAAGCCCACCACCCGGTCGTTCTGACCCCATTAATGTTGGTTCACCAACAACATGGGCCACCTCAGAGTGTAAGTCCCCATACTCATCTCGCATGACGTTAAACTGTATTCTCCACCTAAACTACGTGGACTTTGATTCCCTACCATGAGGATATACAGAAAGTCTCTTTGATACCCAAGCCCAAAGCCACCATCCATCCTGGTTCTTACCCGAGCCACCACATCCTGGTGGGATCATGCCACTTCATTCTCCATTCCCCTCCATAGAATTTAGGAAGCCGCCCATGTGTTGGCCCCAACATTGGTGTTCCCTATAGGGGGTTCTTCAATCCGATCCACTCTAGGTAGTGTTCCAATCAGTCTGATCCGTCTCCATTGGACGTTAAACATGTGGCATACCCTGTGTTAAACATGGTAGGATGAGGAAAACCTTAGATACATGTCAATGGCATACAATTTCCCATGTTCGATGTGGTATGCCTCGGTATTTCGCGCCCTCGAGAAGCCATATGATAAGGGAAATAAGATAGACATGAAAATCCCCAGCGTCAAGACATGCTAGTGATGCCCCAACGTGACTACTCTCCTAACCGAAGGTTGCTTCCCTGAACGTACCCCTTGGAAGGTCCTGACAGAAGCGGCATAATTAACTGGTGTCCATGAAGATATGGTGTTGGTAAGATATTCATTAATTACGTTTTAAATCTTTGAGGGAGACACAGACTAGGTGACGAGCTCCGTGGCGGAATCCACGGAAGGAATAACCAACATCCCATCATCTTGTTTTGATCAAAGAGCAGACGTCCTTGAATAAGGAGCTGATGCCGCCCTCCTTTGGAAAGTGGGAATGCAGGGTAACAGCAGCGCATCCTCTATGTGACAGATGTGCACGCCCCGACGAAAGCATCATAAAAAATAATATACCATTTCCCACAATTGAAATTGAAATATAAAAAATCATGGAAAAAGATAGAATATAACCTAAATACTTACAAATTTGGTAACCATTGAATAAAAAAATAAAAAAATAAATAAAATTGTCCTTATTTTTAAATCCATGTTATTTTAATTATAACAATCATAAAAAACTTTCATGGTCATTATATTCACCAGACAAAAAATATTATTTGGTGAATATATAGCATATCTAAATGATGGGAAATTGAGATGAGCAAACCCTACCTAAAGCCATGAATATTTTTTACACACTAAAAGAACCTATTTAAAAAAATTATACTTGTTATAAATTTATATAATTACCATATTCATACTAATCATACTATATATAATTCCCTTATAATTCCAATCACCAATTTATTAAAAATTCTTGATTATAATTAATTTTTGGGTGTTACCTGTTCTATTTTCAATGCTTATTTAGGTTTGACGATTCCTGTAATTTAAGAATTATCATGGTTAAGAAATATAAATCAATTCATAAATATGATATATATTTATTATATAATCTTTTTTAACAATCCAAGTAATATATTGATGAAATATAAATTATATCACTTCATGGAGTTGGTAGTCCACATGTATGCGAGGGTGATGATTTCATTTTTATGGAATTGAATAAAATGAAGATAAATAAGAGTTTCTGTTCTATGAATCATAATTATATATTATATATAATATATATTTATTAAATAAATTTATATAACCATCATTAGGAGGCGGTTACTTCAAATTAATTATATCGCTTCTTGGGGGTGGTAGTATGCACGTATGAGTGAGAGGTGCTTTCATTTTCCATTACATGGAAAAGAGATAGGAAATTGTTATACAATTAACAGAAAGACACTTAATTATATTAAATATATTTATTTAGTTATTTCATTATTTTTATGGAATATTTGGTGAAGTATAATAAGAAAAAAACTTGAAAAATATTGGTATAAACATATTCCTTTTCTTTAGATAATCTCTTTTAAAAAAACTCCTTAAGGATTCTTGGATGTTTTTTTGAAAATAAAGAAAAATATATGTTTTTTAGGACTTTTTTATTATGTTAGTTGGTAATATATTGGTTTATATAATGTTCTTATTTTCTGTAAAGAAGTGAGAAGATTAGTTTACCTTTTATAAGGGTGGGGAGTGGCACCCTTGTAAATACCCTTACCATTAAAATAATATTATGTAATTTTATAGGGAAAGTGGAACCAAATGGAAAGAGTATCAATGTTTGGATAATATAAGGTAAAGATAAACTCAAAAATATAATTTAGAAAAAAATTAGTGATAATTGAATCCTTATCTCTTAGTTTACCCCCTCATTAACCTGTTTAACTCTTACTATGGTGACAACGTTTTTCCATGGTAACTATTAATTATGATTAATAATTAAGTTAACCTTATTAAATACTATTGATTATGATAATTAAAAATATTAAATCCATTTTTTAAGATTCAGTTCATAGAGGTTGGAGGAATTAATTCTAACATCTACACAGAAAATGAGTAAAACCCATTTTTTTAAAAAATATATATTGTTAAGAATAAAACTGATTTTATTCTAAATATATTCATTGTAAAAACCAGTAGATGAATGATAATTTATTTTAATGAAGATATTATCAACACATTTTATTAAAACATTAATAAATACTGATTAATTTAATTTATTAATATAAAATATAATGTGCACATAAAAATTGTTTTCTAAAAAACTAATAATTTTTACCTTCATATGATTTTATCTTTGTTTATAACCATTTAATAATCAATGTAACAATAATTATTCTTTTTTATATATGTATAAAAAAATACTTTTCCATATTTTAAATACTCTAATTAAGATAAATTAATTTTTAAATAAATCACACATAATAAAACAATGATTACAAACGATACACTTATATTTTAAAATAATAATTATTGTATTATCTCTTATCATTACTAAATTTATTTTTATAAATGTATTTAATTTAATTGTAAGATAATATATTTTATTTTTAAATTTTATAAAGCATAATTCACTTCAGTTCAGTTTTCTGTGCACTAAAATATATTAAAAACATCATGTTTTTAAAGAACATTTCATTTTAATATCTCAAGGTGTTACAAATAGACATAGAAGAGATAAAAATGACAATAAATATTATTTCATATTTATATAGGTTTTATCATTTATGTCTTGAATTTAATTATGTGATAATAGAATTAATTTATTCAAGGTGAGAATTCTTGACCCTACCCCAGAATATAAAGACTCCCCGATACTCAAAAGGTACCAAACATTGTTTCATATTTATATGTTTAATGATTTCATTATGTTTGTAAATTGACACACTATTTCCAAATATGATATATTATTTCCTATAAAATCTATAATTAACAGCTACCCCTTAATTGTAGAGAAATGTGTATTTGATAGATTTTAATTTTTTAAAGTATCCTTTAAAGAAGTAGAAAAATGGCATCTATATAAACTATATTTAGAGAAGAAATAATATTTCATGTTTCCTTGATTGGATAAAATTGATCTTTATTGATATCCTTCAATAGAAACCTACTTAAGTAGTCCTCTATTATGACTAAAGTAATTTAAAATAAATATTTACCTTTCTTAACTCCTCTAGAATATGTAAATTATACTTTGGGTGGACCATTGAAGTGAATAAATAGTGTATATCCTTGATTGATAGTATAAATAAATTTAATAAATGTTTCAGAAAATCCAATGTCATGTGACCCATTAGGAATATGTTCCCATATCACATTATTAAAGGTTTTAGAAATTTCAATTTTTATGGAAATTTTACAACTCTTAGGATTATTTTAGAGAATATTTCTACATTCAATGGATATAAATAATCTCCCTTGAAAACTTCTTCAAGGAATGAAACCAATTTTATTAGAGGAAATAATTATATTAGTAATTTCCTCGATGTTGTTAACAATATTTTGAGTGGTGTTCTCAATTGAAATAGGCCTAAAATACTTAATGTTAAATAAATATTTCATTTTAGTAGTTAGTCAAATGAAAATTATTTTTTTTCTAGGGAGCATACAAACTATGTAGAAAATTTGTTTATATATTGTGGGACTCAATTTCCAATAATATCTAAAAAATGAGAGAAGAAATTTTTGTATAATCTATCAAGATGAGTATTTTGATCATCATTCAAGGTGTAAAGAGGTAATTTAATTTCATTCCCATTTTTAACTATGGATAGTGTGTTATTTTTCATATAGGTGATGACATTAGGGATGAGACTATTAAGGAATACGTTAAACTAATCATAATCATTAAAAATATTATAAAGGTAATGAGTGAGAGAATTACCCAGTTTTGGCTCATTAATGAAAATAGAACCTTCAAAGAATATAAATGAGATATATTTATTTACTTTCTTAGCTCAATAAATGTGGTAAAAAAATTTAAAATATATTTCTCCATTCTATAATAGTATCATTCTATAATTTTTATTAATCGCGATATCTATTTATATTATCAACTCTTCAATATAAAATTTCAATAAAACACATTCATATAAAAGAGAGACTTAATCTAGGAGTATGTATCATAGCTCAAGTAGTCCATACTTATCCCTTTGACTATTCCAATCTATGTTTAGAAATATCCTCTTATACTAATCTTTAAGAGATAACATAAAAATTTTGATCTTTAAAACAACCTTTTGAAAATGAACACTATATTCATTTTTTATCCAATCAAACTAGAAAATATCCCAAAAAACAGCAAGAGATAACCATCTAATATTAAAACTATAGGAAATGGGAAATGATCATTTATAAATCATTTTTTACTAAAATGGGAGAGTGGTCAGAGATCAATTGAGATATGGTATCACAAGTAAATGAGTAAAAATAATTATTTGTAACCATCAATATAAAGCCTCTATCAAGTATACATTCTTTATTTCTATTAATTATGACTCTCACTCAAGTATATTTATCAATAAAAGTAAATTTTTTTTTAAAATAATCAAGTCAATCAACCTATAAAATTCATTGGTATTTATTTCAATAAGTAAGATACCATATTTCTCATCAGGATCTAGAACTGTGTTAATATCCACTAATATCAATGAGCCATAGCTAATATCATAAGATAGATTAACTAATTATTTCCAATTTTCACATATTTTAGTCTGTTATTCATTTATATAAACCACATATACCACAAAATAATAATATATATAATAAATACTATTATTTATTTATTTATATCCTCGAGATATAATACTCAAATAAGTATTCTTTTAGATAAACACCGAAATAATTTAAACATATTCATTTGTAATATTGAGTGAAAAAAACTTATATCCAAGATTCCCCAAACCATATAAAGAAAAAAATTCAATATTAAACTATTGATATATTAATTTTAACCAAAATAGGATTATTTTCATTAAAAATCTGCTTATGGTTTGAAGAAGTATTTCAGTTTGATCATTACTTGACATATCCAAAATAATAAAATCATTTTAAAGATGATGATTCTCAAGTCAATAACATGTTTTTTATTAACATGGTCATATAATTTCTTACCCAATACTCTTCCTTTTATTTGATAGTTAGAATAATTTTCATATTCATTATATTTTTTAGAGTAGACATTCACTTCTAACTCTTGGGATTTTGGAATCACCTATTCTGCATCCACCTAACCAACCCATTTATTTTTCTTCCTAGATGAGTCATTAGAGTAATATATTTTTCCAAATTAATTTGTGAAACATAAACAACAGAGATTCATTTTTTCTCTAAGGGTGATTTCCTCTTAGAATCTTTTTTAGGTGGAACTTTTATCAAATTGACCTCTTATTATTTATAGGGTTGATATTATCCCTAATTGTTATAACATTGATTCTCATTTTGGGGATAAGAGCCTTAAACCACTAAAAAATAGAGATATGTTATGGGTATATATCCATGAGAAATATTCCCATGTATATAACTAACCTGTCTCTATATGATGAAATTTCGTATAGGTATAAGTTAATATGTCACATTGTGGGGAGGAATTTTTCATGTGTTAATGAACCTATGAAAACATTATAATATGATCATGGATATAGTCTTTCCCATCTTGAGACCCATAGAAATAGTCATGTATAACTATATCTATAATTTTCCTATAGCCATGTCCCTATACAAATATGGTTATAATCATTCAAACATAGACACACATTTTCATGGTCCTAGATGATCGTGGTTAAAATCCTTCTCACCGGGAAACCTATAGACATTGTCATAAAAGATCATTATTATAGGTCACTCCACCTGATCACTATAATCCAGATCATAAATTCCCATGGCTATAGGATATCTCACATATGATCTATATCCATGGTCATATATTAGTATGGATATTATATCTCAATATTAAAATATTATACTGTTAATTTAATAAAAATGTATAATTATAAATTATTATATTTCTGTGTGGGGGTGTGTAAGTAATAAGTTTCATAGTAAATTTATAGAGTATATTTAGTTATAGTTTTGAGATGAGAGTTCAAAACAAAAAATAAGAAGAAACATCTCATACCCTATAGCCATGTGAACCATACTTGTGGCAAGATGGCCCACATGGACCAGGTTCCATATCAGACCTGCTATAAACATGCCAATAATATCCAATGGATTTATGAATGGGGCTATAATCTATATCAAAGGGTAAAAGGGATATATACATAGACTTGACCTATGGAAATTTCGATTTTTATATTTGTGTTTCACTTGATCAGCCATCACTGTGTTATTGAACACCTCATCTTTTTTTCCAAGTATAACACCCTGGACCGATTCTATGAGGCTGATACATCGTAATTGATGAAATCATTCACCTTTCCATATATGTTAGACCCTTTCAACTACCAGAGAGGGTAATAATAATACATTTTTAGTCTATTCCCACATTATATGGTAACCATAAACAATATAAATAGTACATATATTAATAACCAATATATAGTTAGTATGAAATCCCAATGAAAGTCCATCCATATAAATTGCATCCCATGTAATATAAAAATAAACTCTTCAAATAATTTATGGTTTTAAAAGTAGATCCCCAATGGTTTTGGATCAGTACATCTAATATACAGAAATAAATATGAATAATATATAGTTCATGATATAAAAATGAACAAAAATTGTTCCCTAATATCTCATATGACAATAAAAAACTCCACTTTCTCAATCTCTTGATATAGTGGAATTCCATTTACCTGGGCCCTTGAAAACAAATCCATCCTGATCACTTGGGTATCCATTCAGGGTGTGAGTTTATAAACTAGTATAATACCAATAATGTTTTCATAGAATAAGTTTTATAGACATATGTGAGTATATATACTAATAGGGAATAAAATATAGTAAATTACTATTCACCCAATGGTTAGTCATCATGTGCTAAATAGGTTACTAAGAACCCTAACCATACCTGATGTAATCAATGTGAATTAAAAAAATAGTCATTTTATTCTATGATTTAATCATTAACATCATCATAAGTTATTTAATAAAGGAATAACGTAGGAAAACTATCATATATGTCTTATTATCATAGGACTTTGGGTAAGGACCAAGGGATATATATCTTATCCACTAGTCAGATAATAAGTAGTATTTGGAGGGAATAATATACATAACCTCCCATGTAAGATAAACTGAGAAATTACTCAAAGGTAATGTCTCATAGATACATCACACATATACCATTCCCCTATGAAATAATTTTAGGATGGAATAACACAACCAACTACCCATGTGATCCAAACCAATTACCTCATAGATGGTCAGGACCCATGGATGAATCTGTAATATAACAAAAAATATTATATAACAGGGTCATCAAATCCAAAACCTAAACTATTAATGGTTAATTTACTCATAATATAGTATCAGCATAATTATTCAATCCATATGGATTTATCCCTTTGGAAACCAATTTTCCTAAACCCATCTCAAACCCTTTACACTAACCATTTTACCCTCAACCTCTTCCCAAATAAAGGAGGATGAAACATAAAAAACACTGTTACAAACCACATTCCATTCAATGTTATAAATTAGCTTTGTAATGTCAACTCAAGAAAAAAAACACTGGATAGTCCCACACAAGTATGACATAATCTCTACAATTTGGACAACCCTGACCAATAATTCCCTGATATATCTCTTATAGGGTAAATTACACCCACCCATACTCACTTGGTCACTTTAGTATGTGAACCAGAATAAATTCATATGCACACATGCACCCACATGCGTGACCACTAATGTAATCAAATGAAAACACTGTAAAAGGTTAATTATTTCCTTCATTAATCATTAGAGAGTTCACTCACAAAATATAACATCTAATTCACACAAAATTTACCAGAATTATAATATTATGAGAACAATATATTAGTGATTTGGAATAAAGAAGAAAAATAGAGATATAAGTCATCATCGAGGGATTTAAAAAAAATTATACTAACCAATAGATAATTATTACAACCAATAAAACCTTTACCAAGGATGATACAATACTTTAGAAAGATTTTAAATCTCAAGGGAACCAGAAATATGGTGTTTGGTCATCCTAGGTTCAGAGGAGGAAGAGGTGGAAGATTAATTTAGGAAAGAGGGGAAATAATAAAAATGGCCCAAAAAACACCCCTGAAAACCATTGGGTACCCAGTCTTCCTATATCGAGTACCTAATGATCAACCTTTAACACCCAAATATTTTCAAAAAACACAACGTTCAATAGTGTATAAAACATGCAATGCCAATCTTAAAAGAACGAGGAAATATTATTATATTAAAACTGTTATAACATAGTCAATGCATTAGTGAGTATGAATAGAAGAAAACAATTAATGAAATATATATAAGGTTACAATAGAAAATAATGTATTTATAAATTCATATAAAATAATCACTCAATTTTTGGTAAATCCATTTTATTTTTCAAAAAACGTTTTCTTCAAAAATCATTTAACTGAGAGAATATAATAAATAATTTTTGGAACTTTTGGACATTTTATTTTATATAAATAATATAATTTATTAAATCATCATATCAAAATTATATTATTATGAAATTGTAGGGATTTTTCTAAAAAGATTAATTTTTCAATAAATAATTAAAAAATACAGATTTTTATATAAAACAATATTCTTAATTTAAATTTAAAAAAATGCATTTTTATTTTAAAATGGAATCAAATTAACATTATTTCTACCATTTTACAAGTAATCCAATTAAGTTCATTTGAATCAATTTTACTATTGAATCTGGTATAAAAATATTTCTATACTTAAAAATGTATTATACTTAAAATTATTTTCATTTAGTTTTTATCATAAGATTAATTTCAATATCTTATAAAATTTAAATCTTGAAACATTTATTCCATATTTTGAATCATGAGGTCCAAATTTAGAAAATAGTGCTTTTATTTTCAGTCAAAATGAATTATTACCATAATAGATTTTTAAAATCATGGTAAAGTAAACTGGGTTAATTTGGGTTAAAACTTATGTGATATGGCATCATGTTCCTTAAAAAATTTCATTAGTTGTATTTTATAAATTAATTTCATCCATAATAATCCAAAAATTGAAAATATTATCATTGTTTCCATTTATCTTTGATTTTTACCTTTATAATTTTTAAGTAAAAGATAAAATAAAAAATGTCACTTTCTTGCTATTAATATTTATAATCTTTTTGTGAAAGGGATAAAAATAACTTATTCTCATATTAAAATGTATATTTAAGATACTAATTAATATTTTTAAGAATAAAAATTTATTTTTAATTTTTAGTAATGAAATAAGTACCTTAAATGTTTATGCAATGCTCATACAATGCTTGTGTAATGAGTTGAAAAAACAAATAAATTATTTTAAAAACTCTAAAAATAATATTTTCTCAATGAGTTAAATTCTCCAATGATTATCATAGATAAATATAAAATAATATATATATTTTAAAGGGATATAAATTAGTTTTGTTTCTTTAATCTTTTTTTATATGTCAAATTATATGAATAGTTATAAAAATTACAATAACAGTATTTTGTGTTAAATAATATTTTATTAAATTATTTAAAAATCATAAAAATATTCAAATATGACAATTAAGATGATAAATGGTTAAAAATTAATATATTTACCATTTATTAAAATAAATTTCATCTTAGAAGTAAAATTATTACCCTTTAGTATTGAAAAATCCATTACTATAGTTATGGTTAAAATTGATCAACCAAGGGGTTAAACCCAAATATAATGTCTAAAATGATATATAAATTGATTGGATGAATATAATAAAACCATATATTCATTATCCCTGATTATATGTTATTTTGGATCCATTTTACATGATTTAGACACATGTAATATTATAATATTTCATGTACTTCCAAAAATGACATTAATGATATTTTATTATTAACAATATTTTATTAAATGGTTTAAAATTTATATATATTATAATCAAATATGTAAATGGGTTATTTTTTAAAATATCAATCATGGTTAATTTATGGGTTACTTGTTATTTTATAGTATCTTTATTGACCCCTAAAGAGTAAAAACATTTATAACACTTTAACTGTCAAAAGGGTTAATGAGAGGTTAAAACTAAGAGATAAAGGTAAATACATAACCAAAAAATTTAAGAATACTGTTAGATTAGATTATATCAACTCGTAATGTATCTATATTAAAATCATATTAATTTGGAGACATTTTCTATATTAAATAATTTATATTAATTTAACACATTAAGAAATTCAATGAATTCCCATCCACTCATTTCTAAAATGTCACCCACTCTCCTCTCATATATACACATAAATATCCAATTTCTTCATCCAATAAATGAATCAATCCATTACTAGCATATCTCCACATATTTTATATTTCTTATTTTGGGAATAAAATAAAACTTTTTGGGATTAATGTGTAAAGAAAAAGGGGTTGTACGAAGAATAGGTATAACTCTCAACCAAATGTTTTAGTTTTATTTCTTATTCTACCAAAGTCTAATATTATTCAAAAAAATATGAAATAAAAAAAATTATATTACATATAATGATATTTATTTGTTAATGGAATAATCTACTCCATCTACTTTTCTATAAAATGGGAAATGAAACTTTTGTTTGTGTGTACAGTGCACTACTACCTCACAAACTAATAAAATTAATTATTAATAACCCTCGATAATGACTGGTTATAATGATGGATTTAATATATATATATATATAATATTAATTAATTAATTATAAATCTATAAACATAATATAAAATCTATTTTTTTACCTTTCAATCCATTGAACAATTATAACGTCATTCGTGCATACGTGTGGATTACCACCACTATGAAGCGATGAGGGTTAATTTTCATAACCACATCAAATGGATGCTATATATAAATTAATGTGAAGAAATAATGTAATATTTATGATATAATATACATTATAGGAATATAAATTAATACATTCCTACTTTCTCTCATGTTTTTTGAAAAATGGAAACGTTACTCTTGCATGTATACGACCGACCGTTTCCATTATTGTAACATAGTTTGTTTTATCATAACCAAATTTAGTTGTTGGTTTTAACTGTATAATTTATGTATAAAAATGATAATTATTTCATGATTGTTATTCTCTAGATAATGTTTCAATTATGTCTTTGTCTATGATAAACATATCGAAGTCTTTTAACAACTATGCACCAAACATCCTCAAAAAAAATGATAAGGACTTCACTGATTAGGTACTTAAATATTTCATTAATATTTATGAAAAAAATGATTTAATGATAATGTAATGAACCATGAATAGGTTCTTAAATCAGTGGAAAACTTATATAATTTTATCATACATTATTTAAATGAAATATATGGAAATTTTTGAATCATGGTAAGATATTTGGTCTCAATTTCACTTCATTAAGGCATGTTTTAATATTATGCACCTAATTTATTTCATATGGTGTATATACTAACCATTTCAGATGTTAAATCATGAATCATTTTTAATTCATGGTATTTTAATTTTCAATTTAAATTATTTCATCTAAGGTCATTTTAATTGAAATCTACTAAGTTGTAAGAGTTTATAGACTCAATTTTCATTCACTTTTTTATACTTATACTTTACTAACTTTTTCATAAAATTATTGAGATAAAATTGATCCTTAAATTGTTTTACGATGATTTTTTACTTTTTTTATGTGGATTTAAATATTTTCACATTTTCACATAATTGATTAATTATCACTTCAAAATATTTGGATTTATACAAGGGTCATTGTCTCATTCATATTCTATTGAAACATTTCTCATGTCATGAACCATAATTTATTTTAATGAATTCATTACTATACCACAAATGGATTTTAAAATATTAATTAATGTGATTCATGGTATTTATAGACCCATATCATAATCTTTCTTCCAATTACTTTTGATTTCAATGTTAGTAAATCAGTAAAGGCTTTATGTTATAATCTATTTTATTTTAAATATTGTTTATGTTAAAGATTAATTTGGGGGAAATAATCTGCTATTATTTTCTTGAACCACATTTATATTATTTTCATTTGGTTATATATGTGTTTTACTTGTTTAGTTTCCATTTCCTCCATTTTTTATTAAATAAACAACATGAATTCTGTTTATAAGTGATACAAATCATGTATCTTTTTTAGATCAAGAATCATTCACTTACATAACCATGTTTTCTAAAAAAGAATTTTTTTTTTGTAAAAAAACAATTTCCTATTTTTATTTTACATGATCATTTAATATATTTTAAAAAATATTTAACGTAAATTTCTTAACATTTTCCGCATTGTTAAATTTTGTCTCTCTTTACATAATATTGAAAAGAATGTTTATTTTTAAAATTTAGGACATAAATAGGTTTTCCTGCCATCATGAACATTATTTTCTATGAGGCTCCATCTATTATCTTACTTTTTTATTTTAAAATAAAATTATTTCCATAATTCTTTTTTATAATTATTAGTTTTTAAAATGGATTTTCAAAGTGGAAGGTGTATTTTCTTCAAGAATTATGTTTAATAATATTTTTATCATATTTTTATTCTTTAAATAAATAGATCTATATTTTTCTTATGATTCATTAGGATATGTTGTAATTATAATAACCTTTTTTATATGGTTTTATTTTGTTTGTTTTAATGATATTGTCATAGAACCCGTTTTTTCCATGGTTTAATCATTTTAGGAAAGGAATTATTGTTGTTTCAATGAGTTTAATGAGGAAATTAAATCTACATATACATTATTAATTTTTTTTTCTTGGAAATTATTTATGAGTATTGGTGAGCTTGATATATCTAATAATATGGGTGAGACCTATATAGCTAATGATGATGTGTGAGCCCGATATAACACTATAATTAATCTGGTAATGATTACAATCAATAGAGAGTTGTGTTGGAAGTTAACCGTATTGGTTATTCCATATTTAAGGGTTCTATAAATATAATGTTCCTAGATTCCAATACATTTTCAGTATTCTTGTTATGTGTTTTTAATGCTTCTTTTGATCATGAATTTCATCACATGGATCATTATTAATGATTCATTTGACTCTTTCCTTTTTCAAAGCATCATTAGATGTCACATTATTAATGATTTAGGTTTTTATGGATATGAATTCTCGTATGTTTTTCTCATTCACTTTTAATATGTCATTACACACTTATAATCATTTTATGATCAATGATGAAATTAAAATTTTAATTCTTATTATTATACATTCAGAGAATTAGATCTCACCCTTATTATGTTTCATTTTCCCTTGGTTATGAATAATGATGTTAAATCATTTGTCTCATGAAAGGTTTCATGTATGAAAAATTATATGAGATATGTTTAAGACATTATATGTAATATGGAAACTAGATATAAGTTTAAAAATAATCATTTAAAAACCCAAATATTGTTACGTAAGAGTTTTTCCTATTTTTATAAAACTATAAACCTAAAATTCCCTTTGTTTTGTAAGTGATCCAATATTTCATTTTGATTTTGTATGTTTTGGATGGTTTAAATTGGGTCAAATTTATTGGTATCAAATATAGAATGGTAAAGATAATTTTTTAAGCATCAGATCTAGAAGTGCAGGTCTGAGGATGTAATAGTTGGTTTCAGATTAGGGTCCTGGTAAATTTTTATATTAGGACGTTTTCATGTGAGGTTAACATAAGAGTTATTGATACCATCATAGATTTATAATTATAAGGTTGATCATAATATCAAATTCATAGAAACCACATTTTTAGGTTTTAAGTGATGGGATTTTGAGGTGATTTGAAACATTTATTAGGTTTTAGAAATGTATATTTATAAAGGTTTAAATAAAACTTTTTGTAAGTATATGATTTTATATTAATTTAATTATGGTTTATTGGATAGTGGAATATAGATACTCTTATGTTTGAATAGTGATTTATTAACAATGTGATGTTTTTAGAGATATTTATGGTTCAACTAAGGATTACCTTTTAGGATAGTATCAAGAATTTATTTTGTATATATTGGTGAATTGCACTGCACTATAATATTATATAGTTATTTATCATGATGATTATATGATATTTTTTGATATTTTTAATTCGGTTGTGGTATATGTAACTCTTAGGTTTACCAAGTGATTTAACATGAAGGATAATTTTTTAAGAATGCTATTACATTTTTTGGTATGGAAGAATAAAGGTAGGAGATGATATTTGATGTTAAAAATTTTATTAATATTGAGGTTATTGAGTTTATATGGTTATTTATTTATGGAATGATCTATGTTTAACTATTGGTGTTTTTTTGAAAGCGGGATATTAATTCATTGTTTCCTTATATGAATATTTATACATTTTAAATATTATCATACCCTGTGATAACCATTTTAGTTTTGGTTAATATCTAAATATTTGTGGAATATATTTTTATCCTTTTTTGTATCATTTAATTTGATATAAATTGATTTTAGTGCTTCAGGAATGAAAAAAACATCTTTAGTACTCATCATTTGGAGAAAAGGATGAGATTGTGGTGTAAATTGTTTAAAAGAAGAAAATTATGATTTTAAAATAACTATATTTCCTTATGTTATTAGTGTATATGGTAAAATAAATTTCTTAACTCTAGGAATATAATAATATAAAAAAATCCTATTACCTTCATTTCTAATGAATCAATGTCTCTTTTCACACCACATTGATTTTTTATTTTATGGTTATTAACTGTATCTTAATCATTCAATTTCTTGGGATTAAAGATCTTAGTCACTCTTCATAATTATTTAGAGATTAATTTTCATACATGTCTATATTTTCACTTCCCACTAATTTTCTCCTATTTATAATACAAGTTATGTGTTATTATAGATAACCTTCATATTTTTATTTCCCTCTTTCAATAGGATGTTTTATTAATGTTTTTTATATGATTTTTAATAAAATATTCAATTTCCAAATCCTTTATGTCGAATAAAAAGATCAAATTTTGGGCATCTAATTTTTTAAAGGAGGGTTAATGAAATTTTTTGATATTTTAATAGAATACTATGTTTGATAGTTTGTACAACATGCAACACTGAGCTTCAACAAACCATGAAATATTATTATTTTATGATCTTTATAAAAAATAATTTGAATTAGGGGGTATGAATATAAGTAACTAAGTTAGGAAATATATATCAAGGTCATATTAAATAAAAAAATATGGATAAATTCTTAGGTAATAATAACTCCATTTTTGATAAAGTCGTTTTATATTTCAAAATAAATTTTCTTAAAAAATAGTAATTATTGAGTGAATATTATAATAAAATTTTAGAACATTGATAATTTTCAGTTGAGAAATGTAAATTTTTTATTTCATCATATCAAAATTATATTTCGGTGAATATTGGTAGATTTTTTAAAAAGATTAATTTTCCAGTGAATTGTGAAAATTAATGATTTTTATTAAAACTGTATTTTTGTTTTAAGAATTTAAAAAATACAACTTTTGGTTTAAATTGGATTAATAGTAAAATTAGTTCTATAATATTATTTATAATCCAATCCTATTAATTTTAATAAATTTTATTTTATTATTATTTATAAAAACAATTTTATACATAAAAATATTTTTTTGAAAAACTTTTTTTTTTTTGAATTTTTCCCTTTTATCTAAAATTAATTTCATCCACTTCTATAAATTGAATATTGTAAAATATATTCCATATTTGGAATTATAAAGTCCACATTGGGTAAATCCTATCCTTTTATTTCTTTTCTCAATATGAATAGTAACCATAGTAAATTTTGTTTAATATGGTATAAATAAAATGGGTTAAATAGGATAAAAACTAATTTGTTAAGGATTAAAATTAATTGAAACACATTATTTTATTTTATTTAATTATTATTTTTCATCCTTAAACTTACAAAATTAAAAAATATGACATTTTTTCATTTATAGTTTATTTTAAGATTTATAATATTAAATTAAAAAATAAAGTAGAAAATGTCACTTTTTTGTTTTAATATCAATAATATTTTATGATAGAGATAAAAACAACATATATTCAATTATAAGTGTTTATTTAAAAAAATTAATATTTTTTTATTATGAAAATTTGTTTTTTTATTTTAGTGATTAAATAAGTACTTTAAATTCTTATGCAACACTCACACCGTTCTTGTGAAAGCAATTGGAAAATAAAGTAAATTATTTTTAAATACTTCAAAAATAATATATTTTATGTTATTTAAAGTTTCCCATGAATTATTAATACAAATATAACATATAATTTATTTTTTATTTGTTTATATTTTAATTAAATGGTTCAAATATGTTCTTAATGTCAAATTATGTGAATAGTTCATAAATGACATTAATAGTTATTTAAGTAAAGTAATATTTTATTAAATTATTTCAAAATCATAAAAATATTAGAATAGAACAATTAGGATGATAAAGTTTCTAAAATTACATATCTTTTCCATTTATTATCCAACTGCCATCTTATAAGTAAAATTGTAACCCTTTAATATTGAAAAAATGCATTACTATAGTAAAAGTAAAAATTGGTTAACTATGGGGTTAAACTAATGTTAAGTTTAAAAATGATATCTAAAACTATAAAAATTTTATTTTATGATTATATTAAGTGAATATATTCCTTAAATTTTAATACATATCATTTGGGAATGACATTATATAAGTTAGACATATATTATATTATAATATTTAATGTTTTTCCAAAAAATGTCCTAAATGATATTTTATAATAAAAATCTTTTATTAGATGATTTAACATTCATAAAAAACTATTTTTTGTATAATTTAATGGGATATTATTTAAAATATTATTTGTGGTCTATTTATGGCTCACTTTTCATTTTATTTTAAATTTATTTACCACTAAAATGTAAAAAACATTAATATCACGGTAATTGTCAAAAGGGTTAATGAGGGGTTAAAACTAAGAGATAAGGGTAAAAACATATCCTAAACATGTGAAAGTTTTATTATACGACATTATTTGGACCCATACAAATCCTATATTCCAATTATATTTTTTGGATCCATTTTTACATGAGAATTAATTTATATTAATTTAATACATTAAGAAATTCCAAGAATTCACCTCCAATCATTCATAAAAGGTAATCCACTCTCTTCAACTCTACCCACATCAATAGAAATTTGGATTATCCAATACCAGAAAAATATATTCCAAAAATCCCTCCACAGTTTCTGTATGTCTTATTTTTTTTTTAACATCCCCACCATAGAGGGATTAATGTGTAAAGAAATGGGGGTTGATGAAAGATGATGGATAGATTTTAACTGAATGTTTCAATTTTATTTCTTCTAATACCTCCATGAAATCCTCTTAGAATATGATGACATAATTGTTAATTCAAAAGTCTTCTTTTTTACTTCTATGTATTTTGTTTTGTAAATCACAAATCATTTTATACTTTATTATCAACTAATAGTTTTTCTTTGAATATGGTTATTTTTCAATTATATTGAATCTATCTATCGTACTGACTATATCTATCGTACTGACTCTTTCAATCGTACTGACTCTATAAATTATACTGAATCTGTCAACTGTACTAACTATGTCAATCGTACTGACTCTGTCTATCATACTGGCTCTGTCAATCATACTGACTCGGTATATCATACTGAATCTATCAATTGTACTGACACTATCTATCTATCATACTGACCCTGCCTATTATAATGACTTTGTCTACCGTACTGACTATGTTCATCATACCCACATTGTGCATCGTGCTCATTTTTCATCATATCAATACATTTCACTAAGTAATATTAATCGTACTCATGTTTTACTTTTGTCTCATATATGATTTTATTCTTTTTATCGAAAAACTTGTTTCATATCAATTGTACTCTTGTTATCATATTTATATATCTTTTGTTTTTAAGAATAACAATGTCGTGGAGTTAGTTTTAAACTAATCAAAATTATTTCATGTTTTCTATTTCAATATGAATGTTACAATGCCAGGTGTCCAAGTCCTTTTGAGTTTGTCATAGAAATATGTCCATTGGAGAAAATATGACCATTGGAACCTGAGGTCTATAAATAGAAGGTCATTTAAAAAAGAGAAAATAATTTTGATCATCTTTTTCTTCTATAAAGTTCTAGTGAGAGATGTTGTGACTTCTCTCTTTCTTAGTGAAAAATCCTTGTAATTACAAAATGTGAACGACTCGTTCTTATCTTTTCTATTTTAGAAAGTTCTTTGTTTTTATTTTTGCTACTGATCAGGTGATAAAAATCAAGGGCTATCAGGGATAATCATATGGTGTGACCGATCATCTTATCGAAGTATTTAAAGAATTTGAAAGACAGAGGTTCCTATTACCTATAAAATCGAGGTCTTACATGGATATAAAGATAGACGTGTCAATCATCGTATCGAGGGATTACCAAGGTGGTGGTAAGACGGACCTTCTATCCTAGGTGAAAGGATACACTTCACTTTGGGTTAAAAGAATTTTAATACTTTTACATTTCTACTACTATTTTTATTATAAATGTAATTGTGTTGTTTCCCATTTATTTTCATATTCAATTCAATTTTAATTGTTTCAATTATGATTTATATTGTATTAATAGATTCTGTATGTTGTATGGTAGAATATTTTTCATTTGTATTACTCTGATCATTGTTTTCAATTAGAATACAATTGTTTTACATTAATTATAGTATGGAATCATATCATATCTATCATATCTAATACCAATGTGTTAAATTTCATTGATTTTGAGTTTTATTAGTTTAAGACCTCTTAAACTATGTTTTTTTGTAGGTGTTTAAATACAATGTTTTTAAACATAAAATTCACCCCTATTGTATTGTTCCATCTAATATACATATACCACTATATTATGATCCAAAAATAATAACACTAACATATTAAATATATTTTTATATTTTTATTTTAATGGAAAAACTTATATCCATATCCTCTTCCATAAAATGGGAAACGAAACAATCGTTCATGTGTATAGAAGACTATCACCTCATCAAACAATGTAATTAATTTTCTTTCACCACCTCACATGACTGGTTATAATTATGGATTTTTTGTATATATATAATATTTAGGACATAATTATAATTCTATAAGGAAAATATTTCATCTATTTTCTTACCATTACATCCATTGAAAAATGATAACATTGTTCAAGAATACGTGTGGATTACCACCTCTATGAAGAGATGTGATTTTTTTTCATAACCATATTGAATGGTTAATATATATAAAAAGTTTTTTACTAAATTTA
The DNA here is from genome assembly GCA_963277665.1 of Viscum album. NCBI lineage: Eukaryota > Viridiplantae > Streptophyta > Magnoliopsida > Santalales > Viscaceae > Viscum > Viscum album. Next base: position 22,018,390 of record OY728135.1, read on the forward strand.
TATGATATTTATTATATGATCATCATTATAGAAAGTTAAATAAATACTTACCTTATTTCTGTCATGTTCATTGAAAATTGGAAATGTTACTAATTAGTACTACAACCTACCATATTCTTGAAAGTAATGTTGTACATTTTACACAACCATAATTAATTATCAGTTTAAAAATTAAAATTAATGTATAAAATTGATAATTATTTTATGATTATTATTTTGGATATAATGGAATAAATAATTCATTGACAACAGTTAACATACGGATGTCATTTTGAAACTATGAACCAAACATCCTTAAAACACACAAAATGGAATTAACTGATTAAGTAATTAAATATTTCATCAAGATAAATGAAAAAATTATTTAATAATAATTTAATAATCCTATAAAAGTTTCATAAATAATTAAATAATTGATATAAGATTATTATTCATTATTTAAAGGACAAACATGGAATTTCTAGACTTGAGGTAAGGGATTTTATTTCAATTTCTCTTAATGTTATGAATGTACTTTTTATATGTAGTGTATATACTGCACCCTTTACATATTATATATTATATTATTCATAAATTAGGTTATTTTAATTTTCAACTCATATTATTTCATCCAATGGTATTTGAATTTAAATTTAACATGTGGTAAGAGTTTCTTAATTCAATTTTTATTCAATGGCTCATGGTTATACATCATTAAATGTTTTATTCCATGATTATGCATAAATTGATATCTAAATTTTTTTATGGTGAATGTATAATTTTTTATGTATATTTACAAAAGTTTACATAATCACTTCATGTCATGCACTGGATCATTATTTTATATGGATTTTCATGTCATGCACTATACTTTCAATGAATGGTGTACTTAATACCCCATGAATGAATTTTGAAATATTTATTAATATAATTCTTATAATTTATATATTCATACCATAATATTTATTTCAATGGATTTTTATTAGAATTTTACTAATATTTTAAAAAAAATTATGTCATAAACACTTTTCTTTTTGAGAATTTTTATGTTCAAAGTTCCTTTGGGATAAATCATATGCTCTTATTTTGTTCAATTAAATAACATTTCTTATACTATTGTTATGATTTTTTTGGAAAGTTATATAAGTACCCGACCTTAAATATTACATCATATAGTAAATTTCATCAGAATTAACTTCTTTACATTCATAAAGATCCTTTTGGTTTTGATTTTTATAAATATATGATATAATTCATATATAACAACCCAAAAACATACAAAGTGGGTACAACTAAAACAAAATCTATTTCTTTCATAATACTAAATGTTTTAATAAAACTTGAAATATTTTAATGAAAGGTCTTCACAATATTTATCTTATCACATACTTTTCTCTTACCCATACTTACACTCTGTGAAAAATATTTTAATACATGGAATGAACAAAAAATTATCGGTAAGGGATATAAAAATAAAGAAAGAAAATATTAGTCCATGAAAAGTCATAAACATATGAATTCATTTTCACAAATACATACATCACAGCCCTAGAGTATCATATACATACTTTGTAAAAACATATATTTCCATAAAAAATAGAAAACATAAATAATACCATAATGGTATCTTAGGTAATTAATTACTTAATATTATAACCCCCACAGTTACCTTATGATTTGTTACCCTCACAACTACCTTATAATATAACCCTCATGACTACATATTGTCTAACCATCATAGTTACACTTTGAGTAACCATACGACCGACCCCCAACATAAACATACCCATTGAATTGGAGGGAGATATAGGTCCCACCCTTAATCATAAAAAATTCCCAATAACTATAACATAATTATAAAAGAAAAATATCTCAAATATAACATCCCTTTTAAATTTTTTAAAAATATAATTTTAGAAGAAAAATTCCTTAGAGATATAATTTATATGAGAATAAATACAAAGAATTGAATATTTTTACACACTTTAATTCCATATAATATAAAATAGTAAAAATTCATTACAAAAAAATCTTAGTACCATATACTTAATGAAGTAAAAGGTCAACCCAAGTAATGGAAACTCGGATAATAATTCCTTTATCTTAGGTTCAACATACTTAAAATGTGTTTAAAACTAATTTATAATGGTTAAAAGAGTGTTATTAATATTTCCCAAAAACATATTTATATTTATAACACATTATATGATCATTTTATATTATTATTCAACCTATTTTTTTAATAATATTTTGTTATTGTTGTTGTTTCGGTTGCGTGCTTTACATGGTTTCCATGGTCGATTCATAAAGAATTGTCTTGTCGAATGGAAGAGAAACTCTAGAAGTGGAATGAAATAGTATTAATATGTTTAACTAATTCTAAATGATAATATAAATAATTTTTTCATATATGATGATGAATAATTAGATAAAACATTAATGATATTCATTTGGATCATTATGGCGGTTTTTTGATAATCACGAACTAGTTTCATAAAATAACTTAATATTTTTATATATGTTAATTAAAAAACATAAAATATATTATATAATGAACTTTATAATATTTTTCAAACATTAAAATGGTTTTATAACTAGATTTTATGGGGGTAAATTAATTGAAAACATGTCGTCTATGATGTGGGTAAATCGACACATCATGGATGAAGTTTTTATATTAAGAATAAAAGGGAGATGAGAAGAAGTATGATGATGAATTATTACATAAAAATTATAAAATTACATTATATATAATATTCTGAATATTTAATTCCTCTTGAATAAGGGGAGGTGAATATAGTATAAGAAGAGACTAAGAATTTAAAAGAAAATGAAAGATGATTTTTACCTCTTGATCACTTTTCCTTGAGACCCTACATAAGGCCTTTGGTTTTGGACTTTTTATGATACCATAAAGACATGGACCTAGGAAAGATCATTGAGAAGAGCATTGGGTGTAATTTAGGCAACTCTTAAATCTTGAGAGGTGGGAGAAGAAGAGGGGGTGAAGAGTGGTATTTATAATGGATAAGATGAGGGTTTTTCTATTATTTTAATCATTATTTTATTATTTTGCTCAAGAAAAACAATAGTGATGGTTCTTGTGACCAAAGATAGTAATAGTTTCATGTGATTTCAAAACAATGTTGATTACCTCACCATAACATGATCCATGACTCAATAATTCATGTATTTAGCTTATTTCGTAAATTATCGTATTTCACTATTCACAAAATTTCAATTATTTCATAAAAATTCAAAAAATTCACCCCAACCATTTATCAACAAGTAGAATTCAAAAATAGAATCCATTTATCATAATAATTTTCTAAATATGAAAATTTTAATTTTTAAATAAATTCATAATTTATTAGAAAAAAAACAATTTAAAAACTATAATTGGGTTTGTAATACCTTGAAATGTTAATCAAGGTCTCATAAAATTATATTATAACCATAATAAAATAAAATTATAATTCATGATAAAATTTAATGAAAAAAATTATTTTTTAATTCTTTAAATTAATCATAAAATTATAATTAAATATTTATGACATACAAAAATATCAATGCTTATACTATGATCATATTGTCACTTTTAAGATGGATAAATTTTATTTATAAATTTAATGGATGAGTTTACTATTCATTTAGATGATTTACTATTCATAAAGTTCATATTACTATTCTTAAGGGTAACATTAATATTTATAAGGGTAAGTTACAATTCACCCAAAATTATGTCAACCCTATCAGACTCTAAATATAAAACTACTTGCAACCTTGTATGTACGATTTTTGAAATTAAAATCATAGAAGAGGCAAAATTTAGTTTGATGGATATGCTATAAAAATATCCTTAAAACAATTTGTTGTTTCATAGAGAATATTTGTTGCATTCATTTCATTCTATATTGAATTTATTTTTAAATCCCTATATTGTTACATTCTCTCCACCTTTAAAAATTACATCCTCTCCACCTTGAAAAAATTACATCCTCTCAATTTTTATTTACTTATTAAATAAGTTAGGGTACCTTTACCTTATAGAATTTTCATATTCCCATGTTTCTTTTTCAGCCATGTGGTTTCTCCATAAATAGGGGTGTCCAAACCCAACCCAACCTAGTTGGTTTGGGTTCAAAATTTTATATCTATGGGTTGGGCCATTTTAGGTTGACCCATGTTCGGGATGGGTTGGGTCATGGGTTGAGAAAATTGGACCCAACCCAACCCAACCAACCCGAAAGAACACCCCATACTCTTCCAGTTCACACCACCTCACCTCTTTGCCTCACCACTGCCCTTAGTTGCTACTGCAGTGTGTTTCATCACCCTCACTTCGGTCTTCCTCCTCTGCTACTTCCATCACACAGTGTGACTGTCGAGACCCCAGATACACCAGAGACTACTCACTCTTCCTTTACCTCCTTCTTTGTTGCCTCCACCCCAACCTTCATGAACCTAGATCCACCAGAAAGAATGTACCCGTCTTCCTTCGCCTCTGTCTATCTATTGTGACTGCCGCGACCCTAGAAAAACTAGAGAATTCCACCTCCCGCCTTCGGGTCCACCTATGTCTCCACCACCATGAACTCCATGAACCAAGTATAATATGATATAAAAATAAAATACACAAACTAAATATATAAAATTTAATAAATAATCAATCGTGATTGGTCGTGGAAGATCAGGTCGGCTCGGTGGTGGTTTACAAGGGAAGGAGGTATCAACGTGGAAAATATTAGGGTCTCAATCATTATCTAGGGGAGATAGACACTGGTGGGACTTGAATATCGGTGGAGTTGGGAATGGATGGAGGCAGAAGGCATACAACAGTAGTAGAAGTCAGTCATTAAAGGGGGTCGATGGAGGACATATATGTTTCTGTGTGGATTACAAATCATGTGAATCGTCGTCATCTACATTTGGGATCTGGGGTGGATTTTTCATCGAGGTCCTCTTGATGTGATTGGGGGTTGATTTTTTTTCAACATCCTCTAGGCGTGGTTGTGAGGAAGACAATGAATGAAGCAGATGAAACCGTGCAACATGCCATTAATAATCTAGGAGTTTATTTTTTTTACAGAACCCAATCAACCTGACCAACCCAACCCAATTTGAGATGGGTTAGGTCGGGTCGGGTTTGGGAAAATAATTCCTCTGACCCGACCCAACCCAGTCTCTTTTGGTCAGGTCGGGTCCAAAAAATCCCCAAACCCGACCTGACCTGACCCATGGACACCCCTTTCAACAAAACCTTAACTTGGTGGATTTCATTATTATAAAATACTTTCTATTTATGATCAGGAATCTGAATAGGTTTCCTTTCATAAGAAATGGTCTCTTCTATCTTGAACTATATCTAAGCTCAAAACATTAGATAAATCTAGAACATGCTTTCTTAGTGTTGAAACAAGAAAAACATTGTGTACCTGAGATAAACATGGAAGAAAATATACTTGGTTGGAAACTAGACATACTTTATCCAAGATTTTATAAGGTACAATGAATAATAATCTTAGATTTTCTTTCTTAACAAAATCCAAAACACTTTTCCATGGTGAGATTCTAAGAAAAACATGATCACATATGTTGAAATAAAAGTCATTCCTCTTTTTTTACATAAAATTTCTATCTACTCTGAGATTTCATCATGTTTTTTTGGATCATATTCACTTTCTCCACCACTTCCCCTATTAATTATAGTCCCATCAACTTCATTTCCCAAACTTCAAGTTAAAATTCTAGAGTTCAACACTACTTCACATACAATTCCGCAAAAGGTGTCATCTGTATACTAAAATGATAACTGTTATTATAATAAAACTCAACTAAAGAGAGATGTTGATCCCAAATTACATAGTAGTTCATTTAATATGCTTTAAGAATATACTTCAATGTTTGAATTGTTTTCTCAGTCTGTCCATCAGATTGAGGATGAAAAACAGTGCTAAAATTTAATTCTGTTCCCAAATACTTCTGATGGACTTTCAAAAATTTAGAAGTGAACCTAAAATCATATTCAAATACAATTTAAAGAAGAACATTGAATAATGTTCAGATATAATGGAAAGAGGAACTACATGTAACCTAAAAAATCTATTTGAGGTATAGTTGAGAAAGATTATCCAAAGCCATAACATCTCGAATTGGAAAGAAATATGCACATTTAGTCAACTGATCAACAATAACCCAAATTGCATTATGACCATGGGATGTCTTTTGTAGTCCCACCATGAAGGCTATAGACATCATTTATAATTTCTATAATGGAACTAGAAAATGATGAATTATCCCCATTGGCAGTTGTCACTCTACTTTAACCTGTTGACATTTCAGACATTTCATGATAAAATATGCAATATCTCTTTTCATTCCATCCCACCTGTAATAATCCCTAAGGTCTCTTAACATATTAGTACTACTAAGATGTACTAAAAATGGAGAACTATGATCTTACCCAAACAAATCATTCTTCAAATGAGAATCACATGTCACATATAATATCTTCCCAAATATTAGAACACAATCTTTATCAATTCAAAATTCTAGAAACTTACACCTTTTAACCAATTATACCTTTTACTATAACTCATAGTATTCCTTATTCAATTGTATAATTCTATTTGATAGAGACAAATGTAATGACACCTATAAAAAACATATTAATTTATTGTACCAAAAAATTCCAAGACAAAATTAAAATAAATATTAATCAAGGGGTCATGTTCCAATTGTAGCATGGTTAATGATGCATGATGTTTTAAACTCAAGGCATCCACGACATTATTTTTTTTACAGATGGTAATTTATCGTGAAATAATAATCCATTATCAAATCAGGTCATCTTATCTTCATCATGTTTAATTATTTCTGACTTAATATATATTTCAGACATTTATAATCAGTATATATTTTTACATTTGGCCCTATGTAAACGACCCCCCCAATTTTCAAAGTGAAAACATCAGCTACTAATTCCAAATCATGTGTGGGAAAATTTAACTCATGGGATTTTAGTTTTCTCGATTCATAAGCAATTACTTGATCATTATATATCAAACACAACCAAGTCCCTTCAGTGAAGCATCACTCTATATAGAAAACTCACCATTTCTGGAAGGTAGGGACATAACTGGAGCACTCACCAACCTCTTCATCAGTTCTAGAAAACAAACATCACATTCTTTTATCCAAAAAATGTAACCCCTTTTTGTGTTAACTTAGTTAGTGGGCTAGATAACCATATAATGTTTTTAACAAACTATCTGTAATAACCTTCTAATCGAAGAAAACTATAAATCTATGTAACATTTGTAGGTCTTGTTCATTCATCAACCACTTTTGTTCTGGTATGATAAACTGTTATTCCATCTTTACTTACAATGTTCCCATGAAAAGAAATATTTTTCAACCAAAAATCACATTTGCTAAATTTTCTGTATAAATTCTTTTATTTGAGATTTTTAAAGACATTCCTTAATTGTTTGTCATGATCCTCATAACTTTTTGAAAATACCAAAATATCATTAATAAAATTCACAACAAAGTTATACAAATATTCATGGAATATTCTATCCATAACATTAAGGAATATAGAAGGGGAATTTATCAAACCAATGGGAATAACAAAAAACTCACAATTCTCATATATAGTACAAAAAGATGTTTTGGGACGTCATTCTCCTTCATCTTCAGCTGATGGTACCCAGATCTCCTGTCATTCTTGGAAAAATATTGAGCTCCCTAGAGATGATCAAAGATTCATCGATATGAGGAAAATTATTATTATTTTTAACAGTAATGTTATTAAAAGATCTATAATCATGGAAAAGTCTCATGGAACCATCTTTATTTTTAATGACCAAAAAATATCACCCCACAGTGAAGTGCTAGGACAAATGAATCCTCTATCAAGAAACTCCTACAACATATTTTCAATTCAAGAAGATCAATTTGATCCATTTGATACGAGGTTTTGAAATTGAATTTACATTAGGAAACAAGTAAATAGTAAATTAAACTTTTTAATTAGGTATAACACCGGGTAACTCATCCAGAAAAAAATCAACATATTCATTTACCACTCACACATCATTAATCTGAAAAGTTCCCTTGTTTTAAACAATATGAGAAAGATAACATTAATTCCCATATTTTAATAATTTGTTATATTTCAAATATGTTATCAATTTTATAGGTCAATTATTGTATACAAACTAAAATTATTTTTGAAAAATAAATTCTTTATCTCCACAATAAATCTTAGCATGATAAATAAAAAGCCAATCCATACCCAGAATGACATCAAACTCTAATAAGGTAAAAACGAAAAGGTTTCCATGTAATGTATCTCCAAAAAAAATAAAAAAAATTTATATAATTCCCTTTTTCTATAATATTTTCACCCTGGTATTTTAACCATAAGTTTGGGTCTCAATTGTTTATGTGAATTTCCCAATTTACTAGAAAATTTTTCAAGAACAAAGGACTGTGTAGAACCTATATCAAAAAGGATGATAGAAAAATATGAGTAAAAAAAGTACCTGATACCAGTTAATTGGATGGCCCTACATCTACTGACATAGTCCTGTAGGATCTCACAACACCTTTTTTCTTATAGTTTAGCTGCTTTCCATCATTCGATTCATTTGTGGGTAAGTATTTTCCTAATGACCCATCTCATCAAATTTCAAAAAACATTATAGTTTTCTTATCCGGATTAATCTTAGGATAATTTTAATTACAATATCGGTCTATATTTCCAAACTTACCACATACAAAAAACTTCCCAGATTTAGTTAGTAATTCCCCAAGGTGCTTTTTACTACACTTTTCACAAACTAGAAAGTTGAATTTCTAACCTTAAAAATTCATTGATTGATTCTTACCCATCGATTCCCTTCAAGACCAATTCTTCCACTTGTATTCAAATTACATGTGGTCATAAAAAACTTCATTTATACACTATTAGAACGTTAGACAAGTTTATCATAACTTTTTAATTCTGTAGAGGATAATGACCTTTGGTATCTTAGATTCAATCATGATTAAAAACAATTTATTTTTCTATCAAGATCATGAATAAGATTTGGAGTGCACCTTACATGTAGGGTGAAGTTTTCTTCATACATGGAAACTAAATCTTCCTATTTTTTCATCAGTTTAAGGAATTTATTTTCCATCCTATGTTGAACCACCTTAGTAAAAAAAATTAACTAGAAGATTCTTAAATTCATCTCATTCCAAGGTATCAATATCATCGATATCCATTATATTCTTGACTATTGACCACCACCGGTTAGCTTCACCTTCAAAATGATAAATGGAAAGATTAAAGTTTTGATTATCTGAACACCCAATGACACCGAATATATTTTGAATTTATTTAATCAATCCTTCGACCACCACTGGGTCAAAAGATCCACTAAAATCAAGATGATTTTCCTCATAAAACATTCCACTATCTTCATGGTGCATTGTGGCCACATTGGTTGTTCTCTTGCATGGGCTCCAACATCATTTATAGCATGTGTCTGCTGATCCATTACTATCACAAAATAATCAGTTCTAATTCCCACCATGACTAGTTATGAATTCAAAAATATATCATCCTCTCGACACCTTCATAACTCAGCTTCCCCATTTCATCTGGGAAAACCATTCTGAATAGAAATATCTTTGATGAAGTAACATGGTAATATTTAGATTTTATATTATTTCAACATAAGAATAAGGTTAAAATTATTTATTTTATTCTATTAACATCATCATAACCCTTGAAGTTATTTAAACTATGATATGATACCATCTATAAAGACTTGGCCTTAAACATTACATAATGTAGTAAATTTCATCATAATTCACTTCTTTACATTCCAAAAAATCTTTTCATTTTAGGGTTTTATAATGTCTCAAAATAATGCATACATATAAACACACAAGCATACAAAGTGGGTACCACTAAAATAATATCCATTTCATTCATAATGAATTTTTTTTAATAAAAAATGAAATATATTTATAAAATTTATTCACAACATTCTTCTTGGATTCTTCTTTTATCTTACCCATCCTCACACCCTATGAATTTTTTTTTAAAACTATGGATGAGAATAAAAATATTAGTAAGGTATATAAAAAGAAGGAGGAGAACTATTATTCCATGAAAACTTATAATCATATGAAATAATTTTCAGAAAGACATACATCTCACTCATAAAGTATCATATACATACTTTGTGAAACAAAATATTTCCATAAAACATAGGAAAAATAAATAAAACAATAAAGGTAACTATCTCAGCCTGATTCACATCACTCCCGGTGATGGGGATTTTTTCCCTCCCACATTGATTGAGAAGTGTATCCTTCTCATGTTTTGAAAGAGGTTCCATAGTTTTGTGGTCACTGCATAAGATTGTACAGGGTTAAGTATGTTTGAAATCGGTCCATGTAAGGTACAATGTCCTCGAATGGTCTCTGATGGGTTTATTCATGGATCTAGAAACACCCAATGATCCTTGTATCCATGATCCATGGACCTGATTTACAAAGGTATATTCTCATTGGATGATTTGGACAGTCACACTTAAGGACTTCATTGGTTGAGAGAATGGGAGGTTAGGCTCATCAGACCCTTTTAAGGGGAATTATTTCATTCCCCAAGACTCTCTTATACATTTAATAAATTTTCATATGTTTGTGAATCATTGGTTGTTTCTTAAGCATGTCTCCATGGGTTATCCCTAGGTTGGAAGATTGATCATATATGTGCATGGGTATAGAATTACTGGGAAAACTCAGTTTTAAGCCATATGATGAGACTCTCTAATGTTTATCATCATCCAGGGGGTGGGAACTATTAGAATATTGGTGTTAGACCCATTATATAGGCTTCTTACGTATCCTCATGAGAAGAATAAATTCCCATCTAGTTTGGTGCCACTTAAATAGACACATCACCATTTAAGGTCATGTGACAAAGACCCATCCATGTAGTTTAACATCATGTAGTGAGGACATCTAGTTAGAAGGTTCCTAGTTATAGTTTTGTGTGCGGCTTATGATGAGGAGGTCTGAGGTTCTTGGAAGAGATATAGACTTTAGGGTGAAGGTGAACCTTCCAGTTTTTTAGGAATCGAGGCTCATGTGGTTTAGAAACCCATTTAGTTTAATTTCATGGGATGAGGATGAGGGAGAATCGATGTGGAGATGATGGGACAAACAAGGTCCATGAAGTATCAGGCTTGACCCCCAGGAAGGTTTCTTACATATCCCAGTTGGTTGAGAATCAAATTCCATGTAGTTCTAGATGATGGTACTTACACATTTAAGCTACCTAAAAGGGGACATGAGTTGGGACATATATTTTAAGGAGAAGTCCCATTTTAGTCATATTTGGGTCTTACAATGTCAAGTATGCCTTAATGAACTAGTGGCCGTGATTGGGACTTATACATGGAAACTACCCATTTTATCTCAGTCTTTAAGTAGGCATCCTATGTATCTTTGTTAGAGAAGGAATCAGAGTTATCGTAGTTCATTTCATGGGGCTTACTCCTAGGATGAGACCCTTTTGAGTTTGGAATAATTTTTCTGGGACTGGTTTTTGAGAAGAATGTCCCTTGAGCTTAGGCCATAAGCAGGTAACCTACATATCATGTATGAAACATGAATAAGGGTTCTCATAGTTCATTTCTTGGATGCTACAGAAACCATAATAACCCTTAACCTCTAAGCCCACAGGAGTCATGCTCAGTGTGAGAAATAATATGAAGAATTAGATATGGAAAATTACACATTTTCTATAACCTGTTGATGGAAAAGGAGGAGGTTGATAGTGGAAGAGGTCGTGGCTATAATCCCAAAGTGGGAGAGAGGGTATTTGAAATTTCCAATTTCCTAACTCGTGTTGATATAAAGGATAGTCACATTTGGTGATATGATTGGACTTGTCCCATGTTAAGCCTAATAGGAGAAAGAGAATCCACTCCAGTGGAAATAATAGGGACTTACCGTACTGGGAGTTCCATAAAATGGGTTCTAGAAAATGGGAGGAGTATTGTTCTTCATCAACGGGGAAAGAAACCATGATCCCATTTATGTATCTCTATCCCTCATAAAATGTAAAATAAATTGATTATCATTGATCCCTATAACGATGAGGTTCACATTAGCATTCCATGGTTGGACCTCGGGTTACCAAGAGAATGTAGACTTATAGAAATTCTAGGGGTATTCATTTCTATGGGGATTACTAATGTGACTCTTCTTACCAAGGGTATGTAGACTTAGAAGGGCATGCTGATGTGCTTGAGGGTCTGATCATACAGGTCTTGTGGATTTGGATGACAATTTTTCCTGGTGTCATTGGATTAATTAGCATAGATGAAATGGAGAATGAGATTGGAACAAAAGGGAATGATAGGAACCAGAATGTATGATGCCTAATGGAACCCCATTCTGCGTACCATTTCTTTATGTGATATGGGGGTCTCTCCGCATACCATATTTATATGTAGGTGGACGATTTGTCTGCACACTGAAGTGGTACGCGAACATGGGTGTGTTCTACATACCTTGGTTGTACATGACCCTAGGTTAGGTCCACCTAGTGTGGTGATATTCAGTGCTAGATTCCATCTGCGTAGAAGAATGTTACGTAGGGAATGGTTTCATTCACATAGCAATGTTCTATGAAGTACATTGGGTCGAAGGAGCGGTATTAGTCCTGCGGTTCATTGGAATTTCATCCATGAAGGGAATATGGTAAACGGTCCAAAAGTTATTTTTTTGGTATGCTAATTATTATTATTGTTCTAATTTTTTGTGGTTTGTAGTGGGTTTATAACTGCTGAAAATCATACGAGGTTCTGCACTTCACTATATTTGACATCTTCCACCATTTATCTCTAAGTCATTTGTTCAGAATCTCAAAAATACCATTATCTCCATGGCTAGTATAAATTTCCTTTTTGGGTTCCCCTTATAGTCCTTTTCTATAGTATCGAGGATGCTGTATATATAGATCACTCGAAACCTTTTGCAGAATCCCACTTGGAAATCACCCATCCCACGGATTACTCAGTAAATAATGGATTCATGGGTATATGGTTTGTGATGGCAAAAATCACCACCTCAATATCATAAATGATGCAGTTCATGGGACACCACTAACATTGCCTCATCCACGAACTATTTTGTTTAAAGGGATTGTATGTGAGGGAGAAATTAAATGCCTTCATTTTTCCAACGACATGGTTCATGACAGATGTATGAAGTGTGTATTTTCTCAATCTATTTTTTTTCCAATGACAGGGTTCATGGTGGAGTTGGAATCATCGCCTCTATTTCGCATACTTCTCGGTTCATAGGAGATGCTTTCTGTGGACCATTCCCAGGATTCAGTATGCGGAAAACTTTAGTCCTTTTCCAAATTTTAATTTTTCTGATATTCTCCTAAAATTTTAAATCGAACACACATATTTTCCTTCATAAAATTCGTGATAGTATTTCTCTTCCCTTCACAATATTTTTAGGACCCTACAAATTCACCCCATTGGAATGGGTTCTGATTGGGATTAAGAGGAGGCTATTACAATGCAGAAAGTAGTCCATAACTAAATTGGTTTGCAGTAGAAAGGGGGAAACATAGGGGGACCAGTCCTATATATAGAGGGGTACTAGGCCATTTTTCATTTACAGGAATTTTCAGAGAAAAGTACACTGAAAAGTGATCTCAATCCTCCTTTCTTCCATGTACCATATTCTTCAAAGAATCCTTCATACACTAAACTTTACTTTCATTTCACAAACTAAAAACTCATCATGGTCACTCTCGTCTGTGAACTAATTTATAAATCCACAAACTGGACTTAAATTTTCAAACTAAACATTAATGTTTCATAGTACAAATGTTGGGATAACTGTGTAGTGAGGATTGGTGTGCAGCACGCCCAATTCGCAAACTGGTTTGTTTGTTTCCAATGCTTCATGGGAAAATGCCTTATAGGTAATTCCACAAACCTTCGGTTTTTTACCATCCCTAGGTTTAGTATGTGGACTGCCATGAAGGAGGACTTATTTTTTTCATTTTCTAATTTATAGCCTTTTTATCAAATATTTCATTGGATTGACCTTTTGTAAAATCTTTTTGTGTATATTGGTAATGGATCTTCCTCTTATCTAAATAGAAATAGCCAAAAAGAGGGAATCTATGGTTAAGAATACTAAACACCACCTTTTTTCCTATATCATTCCTCAAGAGGGTATCCTTAGAGATCTTATCTTTCTAGAGATTAGGAATTACCCCTTATCCATACAGATTCTACAATACATCTTCTTACTCCAAGATGATTCTACTTTGTAACCAATTCATTAGAGCATCCTTACTGTTCATTCTGAGGTATCTCGGAGGGATGATCAAGTGAATTTCTCAGCCATGGGGGAGATCATATTTGATTTGACCCAATGGGATGTGTTCATTATGAATGATTCTATATGTACATATAGAAATCAATATAGACATATCGTATCTTTTTAATGAGTCATTAAATATTATCCTACTATCATAAACCTTTCACGAGGCAAACCCCAGTAGAGGGTGGACATCCAAATGGGGCATATGATTTAGAGGGTTATTCTCTGATGAATGGGCATGGGCCTTCTAGATGCATCAAATCTGTTTGGAGTCCCCCAGCTAGTTTAAAGAAGCAAAATTGTATGTGATACCATGGGTTTCCCAATTTTCAATCAATTCACTGGATACAATGTTGTCTAAACTACTTATCCATTGCTGTTCAGGCACCAAAACCTTCCATTTATTTCATGGAGTGGCGGGGATTAGATTATGTGATATCAATCATCTCATAGGGCTTCTTATTCTATCCAACATGTATGATGAATTTGTTCCAGCGACCAATTATTTGTAGAATGGTGAACAATTATCTCTATGGGCAAAGAATTTAGTGTTTTTGGTAGAGGGATTACCTAATCAATCCCTCCTTGCTCTCTATCTTATTTCATTCCAATATTGGGTAGTGTTGTTCTTATAGGAGAATAGGTCTAGGCCAAGGGCCCTCTATAGCCAGAATCATCCGACTCAACAATCAAGGAAAATATCAGTCTCATAATGCACCACCCTCGAGGTAGGTCAATACACAGGGTATAGAGATTTCTTAGATATATCATATGAAATCATACTAGTAGGATTCTTTTCCATGTTCTTGAGTGGATGGATTTTCCCTTCCCGTGATGTTTATACCAGTGTTAGGGCTTGTACCTTGATAGAGGAGGCTACCCTAGTGGAGGGAAATCCCATTAATTTATCCATTCATACCCTCTCTTGAATATATGAAGTATTGGGTTTGATACATGAGGGTAGGCCTTTGTACCATATCAATGGGCCTTTTCAATTTTTGAATGGTTGGATGGAAGAGTGTTTTCTCGGATATGAGTATCTCTATACTGTGAGGGTTCCTCATTCAGACTTTCACCCAACTCTTCTCAACTTCGCCTTCATTCTTCCCCAATAATTGAGTATTAACAACATGGTCAAACTATTGAGTGATTTTTATCAGTTTTATTTCACTCTATATGTTTCACCCCACATATTTGTGACAGATAATGGAAGGGATTCATTAAAAGAACACTCTTATTTCATCACATTATGGTATGGATCTGTTTCTTCCCGCATAGACAGGATGACCATATAGGAACCCTATAACACTTATAGGTTCATTTAGGTAGTTCAGATGCCTTAAAAAATCACATCTCTCCCCACTACCCTAGTTAAGAAGAAGTATCATCATGTAATCCCCCTCTAACTATGGTTGATGATGATTTGGTTGGATACTAATGTGGAAGTTCTAATTCATCCCATTGTGGCTTCATATTACCTTTCACCAAAATGTGCTCAGTTATGGGTGACTTTTCACTCTAATAGGGTACTGGATATGCCAATTTGGAGAGTTTATAAGTCCTTTGATGTTTGTAGTCCTCTCCCAATCATGACAGTTATTCCATATCTCTCCATACATGTTGTAAGAATTTGTTACATTCATCATCACATGGTTTTGGAAGGGTCTTCATCGGCAAAACCTATATCCATAGAGAGCTATTTAGACCCCACATCTTTTACTGATGTAGTTTTTGGCCCTACTGAGGATCACCAGAGTGGGACATCACTAGGAATTCATAAAATTACTGTCGTCCCCCCTACACCTAGTTATAGAGTTTGACCCATATATCGGGAGGGAAATTCCTCCCACTTGGGTGACTCAACATAGGAAAATTTCATCTCTTGTGATGGCACTTCCTGATTATATAACTCTAGTGGTGGAGGGGTAGATCCAAAGATCCAATTCTATTAAGAATAATTGAGCCCTATGGAAATAGGTAAGGAATCAAATTTGTACTCTTTCTGTAGATACCCCCTATTAGATTTTTCTAATGAAGGATAAACCTTTTGAATACTATTCATGAACTTGGGTTCGAGTGGTTATGACTACTGACACCTACATCTTCTTATTTACCAAATTATTATGTCTTGAGAGGATCTTGCTACTCATGAAGATAAACTTTCTAAATTCAACTATTCTCTCCATAAAATTGAGACCTTTAAGGATGTTTCAAATGATCTCCACCATCTGGAGGCCATGGAAGCAAAGCCTCATAATCAGTTTATTAACCAAACAAAGGAGCTGCGGGTGTGAGAGGCTCATATACCAAGACTGAAGGTGCAAATTTCATTTTCAAGAGCCAATAATGAGGCGGTCAAATAGAAATGAAAAAACCTTAGGGATTTCCTAAAACAAGTACATCTAGCAGTTTAAGTTGAGGATAAATAAAGGACTACTTTGGAACATTCCCATGATGGCCCATGTCAATCGATTTTCATCTACTGGAGAGAGCAAGATGGGTTTCATTGTAACTCATTGGATTTCCATTTTATAATTTTTTTATGTTGGGGAGAGACTCTAGACTAGGGATGTTCCCCCCATTCTTGTTTTACTTAATAGAATAGAAACATTTTACTATTCTAGTTTTACTCTTGTGCCTTTTCCTACAACATCGATCAATCATAATTAACTATGTTTTGAGTGATGATCTTTGATTAGATTTCAATTTGAATTACAATCCAAGATAATGTAAATAACTAAATTATGATCTAATTTTTTCTTGAGTTGAGGGACTCAATGAGAAAAGTTTGACTCTTTCTAGGGTATCATGGAATACCCTACACAGATAGGTTCTTTTTAGTTATAACTCTAATTTTTCCAAATCCTATTATGGTTTTAACTTAGTGGGTATAAACTATATTATCCAGAGTCCTCCCTTTGTGGGTTTTAATCCTAACAAGATTCTCATCTCTTTCAATTTTTTATTTCTCAATATTTTTCCTAATCATTATGTATCAAAGGTTTAGGGATCTGGCAATCGAATTTTATCCAGGGCGCCATTTCTGGGTTTTTATCTTGGAGAGTTTTGTGTCTCTTTTTGTGGCCAATTTAAATTATTTTAAATGATAAACATCATTACTAATGTCTTATGTCGAACAGAATTGACCATGACTGATGTTTTAAGTCGAAAAACATTAAATGTGACCAATGTTTTAGGTTGAACATCTTTGACCTTTTTTTTGAAGGGAAAGGGCCCCAATTTGGACTTGTTAGCCAAGGATGTCCCAATAGATTTCAAACGTGGTTAAGGGATATTCCTTGACCCTAACTTTTTGGGTTCTAGATATAGGATATGACATGGGGCATGGTATCTTTGGGGAATATATAGATAGGAAATCCTCTCATGAGGATGAATTTACCTTGGGTTAACAAGACCATTCATGGGAAATATTTATCTAAAGCCTCTAGGGAATTATGTTCATAGTCAAACAGAGGTGTCCGCCGGACATTGGCCATCCATTTTTTATGGACAAGAAATTTTTATAGAACTTTGGATTTTTTTCATTGGAGACTATAGTGGGTGGAATGTTAAGGGAATGATGTCTGAAAGTAATATGAGAACTTATATCATCTTTGAATGAGAAACTGATCCCACATGAATTTATCTGGTGTAAAGGAGATCTAAAGAATGCTACAGTTTAACATCGTACCACCAAGACATTTGATATTTGTGTTGTGAGATCATTTTACTCTGAAAAAGAGAGTGTAAATTATTTATCTTTTCCAAGATAGTATCACCAATTTTTTTTTCATATTCTGGCATTGAAAAGGGGAAACATGTAAACTAAAATCCAGGGGTTTCCAAATCGAGGGAGTGAGGTGGGACATAAATTTCATAGTGGTGTATGAAAAGAGGAAAATCCTTTCTTGGGGATGAATTTTCATTGGTTAATGGGAACGTTTGTGGGAAACATATATACAAAGATGTCAGGGAATTATGTACATAGTAAAATAAAGGTGTCTATAGGACACTGGCAATCCATTCCTAATATCCATGGAGGATTATGGGGATTTATAAATTTTTGGACACAGATTATGGTCTGTGAAAAGAGATTTCTCCTAAATACGAATAGGGATATTTAAAGTCACAATTTTTTGGGAATAATAGGAACAAGTGGAGGAATTTTTGTCATATCCACATGGGTTGTTTCCCTATGTAGGTCTGACCCTTGAGTAAGTAATAACAATTTTTTTCCTAGATGGACCCATGATATGAAGATCAGGTGTCACTACGCATATTATGACAATAGGAATCATTCCAGATGTAGTAATTTTATTTGTTTTTCAAAATTGGATCGGATTCACAAATATGGGTGGGAGAATTATTGTTTTTCCAAAGATCTTTCCAATGAGTTGGGACTCATCCTAGATTTTCCAATGCAGATTAATTTCGTGTAAAGGATTAGGAAGGGATACATTCTTTAGAGTATTGATTCCTAAGAATAAATGTTGATTTGAAAAGCATTGTGCGGTTTTAATATCTTTCTATTAGGAAATTGATATAGAATCCCTGAGTAATTGTGGAAAATCATGCCATTGTATTCCGACATATACAAGACGTGAGTAGGAATGAAGGTGTGAGCCCTGGTTTTGAGGGATCCTAGATCAGGACAAATGATAAGGGGATTTGAATCCTTTATGCATACATAAGTATGTAATTCCTCTCCCAAGGATGAATTTTCCTTTGGAAGATGAGCTATTTTGTGGATGGATTATGCAGATCCACTAGTGAATTGTGTGCATAGTCAAACCAAGGTGTCTTTAGGACACTGGACATCCATTTTTGATGACCATGAATGATTATAAAGATCCAAGATCACTCAAAGAATATTGATTTATAGATGGAAAGTGTGTTTCAAGATATATCTGTAATAATCACATCATAACTACCCATAGAGTTAGGGATTTAATTTCATGGATTTGACTCACTTTTCGGGTGGGGCATCCAAATGACCTTCTTGGAGATAAACCTAGGATTAATGATCTAGGTGTCCTGAAATAAGGCTCCTAGCATATGTCTAATCCATATGTAGGGGAAGTGGCACTTTAGCTATATTTGAGGTTCTTTGTAGTTTAATGACATACATTTAGGAAATTATGCCCTCTAGTGTGGGGAAAGAGTACCATAACATGCCTTTTATGTTTGTACAGTCAGGACCAACCATTAGGGATTGACATTCCATGGCTCTAGTGGGAGTCCCCTACCAACATTCCTAAACTCACGTGGTTTGTTCCTGTTATTAGAAACAAGGGGCGATAAGGGTTTCAACTGACTAATGAGAGATCTAATAATCCTATAATAGAGGCTTTTATACTTTGGGTGATGGTGTGTAGTTTAACATCATAGAACAAGGACATCTTATCATATAGTTTATCATCATGAAACTAGGATGTTTCATCATACAGTTTAACATAATGTGATTAGAATGGCGTCTATACATTTTAACATCATATAGGAAGGACGTAGATGCCATGAGGATTATCGTCGTGCGGTAATGATGTGAACTACCAAATACAAAAGGGTGGTATTTTATTATTCTTTAAATGGTCCTATAAATAGGACCTATTTGGGATCCCTCTCCCTTAAATTAGTCTATGTGCATAGGAGGGTAAATTTTTATGTGGGTAATAAGGAAATTTTAATATGGGATGACTGGGCCAAGATAAGATTATAGGTATCTCTACATATCCTACATGGGAAGGAATCAAGTCGTACGTAGTTATATGATGTTACACGGTAGGTTACTGATTTCAGGGGTAATGACTTCTCCAGTGAGAACATTGTTACACCATTTATTTTAACATGATGTGGTAAAGAAGTTTTGGTCATGCAATTTTATTTCATAAAGAAAGGACATTAGCATTGTAGTTTAATGTCGTGTTGCAGGGAAAAATTGTTAGTGAAATCATGAGTATGTGTGGGCTAATCAGGCTGGTATATTCTATCATTTCCTATACATGAGGGGGGGAAATAAAGTTTTAATCATGATCCCGGAGACCCTTGGAGTAGGAGTAATGATATGGGGCTTGGAATCCATTGGTATGTTCTTATAAATCATCATTGTGCACTTCTTCTACCCATGGTATACTTTCCTCCTCATTACTTCCATAAGAAGACGACTAAACATGTTATTGAATATTATACTCCTTCTCCACTATAATGAAATATTAATTTCAATAACCTATCATATCCATTTATTGAATAATTTAAATTATTTTTTCATGTATACGGGGAATTTCACTTCATCTCCATGAGATTCAATCATTCTTGTGTTTCTCATTAATAAGAATTAAACATTTACTTCAGAGTATTCAAAAGTATTTAAAATTCATCTTCTTTCCTAAACCCAACTCATATGGTGCCATTTATTCTCTTAGACATAACAAAAATCTTTTGTAAATATATACAAATGTAAAGACTATTTCCTTTTAAAACATCTCTAGTAGTTATTTTTCAACAATCATCATTATTTCCATTTTCATTATAATTTAGTTTCTCATCTCAAACAAACCATATTTGTGAGGATTTATCATTAATAAAACATGGTTACTTATATTATGATTCTTGATATAGTTTTATACTCGAGAACTGGTAAAAACAATTCCATTATCAATTTATAATTTCCTAGTTTTATATTTAAGTGTCATTTCAGTCTCCTTCTGATATTACATTTTACAACTGAACACCTCAAATGTATGATTGATGACCAGAATCCTTGTCATCCCACTATAATTATCAATGAAAATAATATAGTATCTCTTATTATTAATATATCTTGGTGATATAGGTCTACCCACATAAATATACATCAGATAAATAACTTTTTTTGAGTATTTACCTTATTCATTATAGAATTTTATATAATATTCATTTTTTTCTAGGCTTCAGATGTTTGTGTAGGATCACATGATAACATAGAGAGATCTTGAGCCCTGTCACTTTTCACTAGATCATCCATGGTCATATGAATTAAATGTCTAAATAATATTTATGAAAACCTATCTTCCTCTTCATTGGATAGAATACACATATATTCTTCTCCACTGAAAGGTATATATTCTCCTTTATACACTTCCCCTATATAAAAAATGAATTTTCATTTCCATTAACTATAAAAATCATATTTTTAATATTTATTACTTCTCATAAGTCAACATTTTGACTAAAAATAAGTATGTTTTGACTAATAACATCAACAATAAATACATTTACACATCCCATATCATATCACCCAAATTTAGATTTCTCATAGCCACTAATAATCAAGAAATCATAATTGATGAATCTAATGAAACCTTCCTCATAAATTTTGATGCATATGTTAAGATTCATATTATCCATCATGTGGAAAGTGAATATTCTATTAATAATACATGCATCGGGATGATCTGATGCATTTTTGAGAAATTTCTTTAACCACTATCTACTCAACTCTTTTCTTTTTTTCATATATATGACTTCACTCTTGGTGTTGATTGACATTCTTGATCTTCTATAGAGTATGAAATACCAAGTTCATCTAAAAATGCTTCAAATTGATTTTCCATTTTCATCTCATATAATAATTCATCGATATTTTGTGTACATCCACTTTGGGTATTCATAGATACATTCCTCAAAATTTTTGATGAACAATACCTATATATATATAACAATACTCTATATTAGAAAACGAGAACATTAATAATATTTAACTCTACTTAGATCCAACTATTACTCTTATTCTCATTATTACCTCTTGTTTATGTAACATGAACATTTTTAATTTCTAATCTTTCTATAATAAAGACACTAGATATCCTTGGATTCTCTGAATATTCTAATTCTGAGTTGTACAAAATTAACCATCAACATAAGAGTGGGTTCTTGTGGTCTAGTAACATCCATGACAAATTTATATTTATAATCAATCCTGATACTATCATTTTCATTCATATATTATTTTCTCTGTTGAAATTCATATTTATATTTTGTGTGACATTCATGGTATAATTTACCCTTTTCTATCACATGTGTGATTTTATTTCATGATGTTATACAAAAGTCAAAAGTCTCACCTAGTCTTCTATTTTTCCTCTAGGCTGAAAAATTGATCCTCATGATCTTTGATATGTTTGACCAAATTTTCACAATTTTATTTAACCCATCCATAAATCTGGTTTGATCTTCAACTTTGATGTTGTACTCAATGACCTAATCTTATTTTTCTAGTATTGTAGATTTTGGTTTCTCAATTTCTTAATTCATCTCAAAAAATA
Source organism: Viscum album (assembly GCA_963277665.1). Lineage (NCBI taxonomy): Eukaryota > Viridiplantae > Streptophyta > Magnoliopsida > Santalales > Viscaceae > Viscum > Viscum album. Next base: position 22,041,093 of record OY728135.1, read on the forward strand.
TCATCTTATTTCCATTTCATATAGAATTTATCACCATGAATGATTTTTTTGGTTTTCACAGTTTTAGACCTCTAAACATATATATCTTAAATAAAGGATTCTAATTAAACTTGGAGATTAACTCTTTCTTCCACTTCCTTATTATCATCATCACAATCACCCCTTGTTTGGGAATTTCCCTCACATTCTAGTACAAAATGTTTGTTTCATTTTCCTCATTTTATTTTCCCTCACATTATTCTATATTATTGTTTCCACATGGAAGAATTTTATTTTTTTTCATAAAATCATGCTTAGTTCCCCATATATCTTAAACATTTTAAGAAGACTAATTCATTTTAATTTCACTGTCATCATCGCCATCATCGTAAAATTTCATAGGAAACTTTTTAGTAAGGTTATTAATATTTCCACATTTAATGCATGGTGGTGGACGTTTCCTTTTAAAATTTACTTTTTACATTAATAATTTTAAGTAAATGAATTATATGACTGTCAAATATATCTTATTATTACTTTCCATCCTCTAAGGTGAGCATCTTCATGTCCATGAATTCCATCTCTTTAGACTTCACATTTTCCACAGCTTCATTATCATCATTTCTCATTTCATATGTTGTAATAGGATTGTGTAAAATATCCTATGTCAGTTCCCTTGGATTCTTATCCTAATGTATAGAGACTTTCATATTCAACTATGGTGCAAAAATTCTCAATATTCTCTTGATAATCCATATATCATTGAGGGTTTCTATGAGACTATACATGTTCTCCAAAACTATATTTACTTGATCAAAAAATATGGTAATAGTATAATTTGGATGCCTCCTCAAGTCCTAATAATAGTTTTATAGAACCCGGAAGATTGTATTATTAATATTTTGAATTTTACTCATATATATTTATCATCTTTCCCAACAATGAATCTAAGGATTTACATGATATCACCTTCATGTATATTATATTGGATAAATCGCCCCCTAAATCATTTATTCCTATTGAATATGTATTAAATTATATTCATTATACATTAGATAATGACCCACTATCCATACTGATTGATATCCCATTCATAGAAGATATATATACATCCTTTATTAATTCTTATAAGTAGTGATGCATCAGATTCTTCTAGTATTTAAAATTGATTCCTTCATAAATCAGAATCCCTTTGTGATATATACTACCATTGCATCCCTTGAAAGAAATACACAAACATTAAACTTTAACTCTAATAGTAAGTATTCACCCCATTAGGTTAAATAACTTTAAGGGGTTAATTAGGGTATGGTATATTAAAATAATTCTACTACTGTTCCTACTCCATCATTGAACAAACTGCTCTTATATATTCTTCAAAAAATAATATATAAAATAAAAGGAAAATATGAATGAGACACATCAATTTAATGTGGTTCACTCTAAATTTACCATTCCATGGGATATACAAAGTAAATGTTTAGTTATACCAAAATTTACTAAGTGAACTACTATTATAATGTTCGAAGTAGACTCGTTGTCAACTTAGTTTACCACCATTCACTTTTTCTTGACAATGCACTTCTCTCTCAATTAATGTGACCACACTAATCCCATGTAATATTATTATTTTGTTCTGAATCACGTCATAATTTTACACCTATGTGAGTGTGTTGGGATTCTCCTTTTTTATCTAAGAGATGATTTCCACTAATCCATATTGCTTATAGTTCATAGAAAAACCCTTGGTGAACTTTTTCTTCTCAAAATAATACCCACTTCACATTGACCATGCAGACACCATGCATGTAATACCACAAAATTCTAAAATAATTACACTATATTCTATATAAGATGTGACATTAAACACCAATATTATATAACTCAAAAAATATATTTCATTTAAATTTAATCTTTTTGACAGCTTGCAGAACACACATCCCCAAGTCAAAAAAACCATAATATAGTATACCATTATAACCTAACCCATAAATTTGTGAGTATGAATAGTACTAAATAAATTATGAATATTATGAATATTTATTTATTATTTATATAATAAGAATCAATTGAAAGAAAAATATTTTTTTTAAATAAGTATATCTATTATAAAATATGGTTTAGTCATGATTTGCGCAAATAATTTGAAATTAATTCTTTCCCATTTTATAAAATTTAGTTCAAAAAATAAAATTATTTTTTTTATGTCATAATATAAAAAATATCTTTGGTTTTATTTATGTGATTTTTTTGAAATATTTCATTTTTTGATGAATAGTGAAAAAATACTAAATTTTAATTGAAATCTTCTATTTTGATTAAATTTTCTCTAAAGTTAAATTATATTTCAAATAAATTTTAAAGAAAATTAACTCAACTATTTTTCTATTAATAAAATTCATTTCATTGGAATCATATTCATATTGAATTTTGATATTAAAACCATGTAAACTTTTGAACATTATCTCTTTGTAAACCGGCTTTCTCATCATGTTTGTGGGATTAATTTTGAATTAAAATTTTACACTTATGTGAATATAATTTGGAAAAATATATTATGTATTTTAAATAATCATTATTTATATTTTTTAATAAGTTAAAATTAAATTTTTAACAAAATGAATAGTGAAAAAAGTAAAAATTAATTTTCGCAGTTAACGTTAAAATGGATTTAACAGGGGTTAAAATAATAAGATAAGGGAGAAAAAGAAATAAAAACCTTTACAACACACATTTTATGGCCATATTTTATTCTCCTATATTCTATATTGAATAATGGCCCTTTTTGAAGGTTTTTTCATGATAAAATGTGGTTATGAATGAATATTTTCAAAATATTACAAGTGTGCCACTGACCAATCTTATAAAAGGCCACCCCTCTCCTCTACACTTCACACCATAATACCCTTTTATAAGTCTTAGTTTTTTTATAATGTTATCCTTATAATGCATTAGTGAAAACCTAAGGAGGATACTTGAAGAAGAGGTAACATTCTTCAATGGGGGTCTTTTATTTTATTTATTCCTCGACATCCCTCAATCCTTTTTAAACCATGATGATATAATTACCTTAGTATCATATATATAATGAGAATTTTTTATTAGAAGGTAATGACATAAAACCATAACCATTTCCATTGAACGGTTTATGATATCATTGTTCATGTATACGGCGGAATAACGCCTCGCGAATTGATGTCATTCATTTTTCTATCACCACATACCACGGTTGGGTATGATGACAGATATAAAGTATATTTATATAGGATATTTATAACATAATTATAAATCTATATTCATTATATAAGATATAAATTTTTTACATTCCATTCCTTATGGGTTGTGATAACGTTGTTCATTTATATGGCGGACTACAACCTTGAAAAACGATGTGATTATTCTTTTACTAACACTTTAAATGGAATGTAATAAGGATACATTTAATGAACATATATATATATTATTTAAATTACATAATTATTATATTAATTACATATTTATTATTCTTGAAAGAAAATATATTATTTTATTTCTTACACTAAAATATGATAACGTTGCTCGTATACATGTGGACTACCACCTTCACCAAGTGATGTGACTCTATTTTTATCACCACACTAAATGGACGATATATATAAGTATATTTTATGAAATAATAGGTTATTTAATATATTATTATTATTATTCTATAAATATAAAATTTCACTTAACTCCATTCCATAATGATCATTGAAAAATGGAAATGTTACTCATGTGTATGTATGACCTACTATCTCCATGATTATAACATAGTCCATTTTTTGTAACTATATTTAATGATTGATTTTAAAAGAATAAATTATATAAAAGTATGATAATTATTTCATGATTATTATTCTTTTTCAGATAGAACTATATAATTTTCACAATAACTAGATCTTTCAAGATGAAACACACATTTGAAAAGAAGACAATTAACACTCAAAACAATGGAAATAATGTAATATTAATAAACAATGGGTGATAATCTGTTATAATCGGATAATATATGATATTATAAATATTAATATGTTTATTTTATAAGTTAATGATTTTTTTAAAACCACTATACAAGAGTTTAAATAAAATCAACCAATAGGAATCATGAGGTAAGAGATTTTGCATTAATTTCATTTCACTGAGGCACATTGTATTGTTATACACATAATTTATTAAATAGTGTGTATATACTATCCCTTTGACATGTTATATCATGATTCTTTAATAATTCATTATATTTAAATTTTAAATTTGAATTATTTTTTCATTAGTAAATTGACATGAAAATTACCTAGTGGTAAATAATTTCATAACTCAGTTTCTTCTCATTGGGTTGTATTACATATTATCTTTCTTTGATATTATAAGATTATGTGTATAATGAAATTTTATTATATTAGGTGTATTTCCATATATTTTATTTGTATTTAAATTTGATATCATAATAAATTAATTGATTAATTCTCACATAAATGTTATAATCATTGTAAGGGTTTATTACACAATCTCATTTTAATCGAGATTGTATATTCTTAAATTTCAATTGAAATAAATTTTTTGTTAATTTTCTAATAAAACTATTTTATTTTATAATAAAATTTCATTAATGATATTTGAAAGTAATATTACAATTTTTTCCACACATTGGTACAATAAATAATTTTATAAAAAATAATTAAGGAATTATGACTTTATTTATCTCATCAGTTAGAAAATAGTTTTCTTTAAAATTATGTTTTCTAAAAATGATTTCAAAACTATTTTTTACCTTTTTAAATGATTTATTAAATAACATTTTACCCATTTTTACATTTCAAATTTTATTGAATGTAATCTTCAGGTAGTTTTCAAAATAATGTTTGATTTCCTTTTACATAAAAGGTAAAAGGAATCCTTTTTTTCACATGTATGACATAAAAAAATATAAATCTATCATTTCCACTCAAATATTTTAAAAATAACTTTATAATATTCAAATATTGTTTTAATAAAAAATTATTTTCAAATTATTTTTTTCTTTTAGTTTTATAAAGCGATCTTCCAAATGAAAAGAATATTTTACTCCAAAATATTTGTAAAGATATTTTTATGGAATTTATATTCAAAATGAAATAAACTCTTAATTTAAAATATAATAAACTAGGAGATAGGTTTTATTGAAACCATCCTAATTCTATCTCGGGATTATTTATGATTATTTTGAAAAAGGATAGCATCGCATTCACTTCCTTGATTCATTTTTGTATTTAGTAACTTTCCCATGAAATGTGATCATTGGGCATTAAATTTCCCCTAGAAATCCATATTATTTATAATCGATATGTTTTTTTTCATAAACTAAATATCATTTCTACATATACTGTTCAACATTGAAATATATCTTTTTATCTAGGGAAATATTGTTAAATCTATATTCTTTTCTCAATACATATATTTGATGACAAATCATATTTTTATGAATTTGATTTACTATTCAATATATGAATAATTCATTAGAAATGGATGACATATGTGGGTCACAGTTATATATATATATCCCCTCAATGAATTGGTAGTCTCATGGGATGAATTAATTGTCTAGCCTTAGTTAAATGGGTTTATAACCCTCAGTTTTAAACTATATTGAGGATACATTTTGATGGTAGAGGTATCATGTTCTTGGGAAACATGACGTCCATTAATAAATAATCACTTTCATTTAGAATTTATTTATTTTTATCCATTATATTTTTTGCAATGATATTAGCTCTATATTCATTTCATTCTTAGTTATTGATTAAATGGAATGTGTTTTCATTTATTTAAAATTCCATATTGATTATACCTTATACAATTTTTTAAATTGAATGTGTGTTCAGTTATTTAACATTCCATGTTGATTATGTTTATTTATTTATGATAGATTCTATTTTACTTATCCCTTAATAATTATTTATGCTCACATTTATTTTTTTTTCTTTATCAAGAATATATAATGTTTACTATGTTTAATATGCAAGGATATACTAGAGGGAATAAATTTTTTATTGGAAACCAATTTTGTAAATTTTGTTTTCAAATATAATATGTGAATAATGTATGTATCTAGTTTACCAAGAGAACTTAACTATTCGATCATTTCATATAAGATTTATTATATTTTATGCCGATAAAATTAAGTAGGCCCTGACTCTGGGCTACTGGGGATAGGGTTTATATAGTTGATATTATATAATTCTTAGAGGAAACCTTGGTTACTGGATTTGAGAAAACATAGAATATGGAATATAAATATATAATAGAATTTTTTTATTTTTATAGAAGAACTTCATAATGTTTTGGTAAGGTTGAAATTATGAGGTTTGTATTTAGAAATAAATCCCTGTGTGGATATTAAAAATAGAAATGGTTTTAGCATAGGTATACCTAGGGTAATAACTCTGAAAAGGGAACATTGGGCTTGAATTGATCATCACCTGGTACATGATAACTGGACTTACATACCACCTTGTATGAAACTCAAGGGGATATTCTTAGGATAATTCACATCTTATTTAAAAACCATTTGGATGTATTTTAATAGATGCTGAAAATGAATGAAGTAGGTTAAACCTAAGGTGTATTAGATTTAATAGAATGTGTCTCAATGTAATGGGAAATGATTTAGCTATGGAAAATAATGTTATAATGAAAATAATTACCAAGTAAAAATGAAGAGTATTATGGAAGGAAATAAACCTCATACAACAGATACATTAATTTTTCATTGTAATAAATTTAGATAACCTAGGTATTATCCAATTAAATTCCATGTTATAAAAGATAAACCCTATTCTAAAGAAGGGCCTATGTAGAAATAAAATGAATGAAGTATTTAGGCATTAGGTTTCAAAAAATAAATTATCTAATTATTTTTTTACGAATGGTATTTTCGTGACAAGAATCATGCAACACATAAGGATTGTGTTGGATTTTGGAAGCATATGTGTATTTATTAACTTATGATTTATGGATACCATCATGTCCTATGAGTTTAAGTTTAATCATAAGTTGAATGTCTTAAACACCCTGTTTAGGATTTATATGATGAGAGTCTACCATGATGAAGGATATTTTTAGTAGAAATTTAGTTTAAGCATATGTTTTAGGGGAAAAGTTATTTGAGGAATAATGCCTTTACATTTTATAGTCATATGTCTAATAGTATTGATAACCTTTAGGGATAAAATAATCATTACTAAAATTTTAATAATAGTCAAATAAGATTATTTGAATTTGTGGAAAACTATTAATTTTATTTAAAACATTAATAAAAAGAATATTTAATTATTATTTTTGTTTATAGTATATCAAAAATATATTGTCATTAATGTTTGATGAATTAAATTAATATAGTTTTTTGGAAATGGACATCATGCATGCCGGGTGAAACCCATCATATTCGAGAAGGCCATGGGGCTTAAACCCTTGATCAAAAAAGGATAAGGGTTTAGTGTATTACACTAGCCTTCATAATATCCTAGTTAAGATGTCACTAGTTAAATGACATGAAAAATAAATATTGATGTAGAACTAGTGGTGTTAATGTTGAGGTTTATAGATTAAGGTATTATATTGGAAAACTTGTGCTAAACATATTAGTTTTGGAAAATTAATTAGATAATAAAAGAATGTCATAAATTTAGGAAAAGGATCTTTAAAAAAAATTATACTATTATATTCATATCAGATTAATCAAATGATATTTTAAACCATAATAGATTTATGATTTTGAGGACCTTAAATTTCTATTGATCATTCACTTTATTGTGATCATTTACATCAATCACTCTATATAATTATTTATCATTTTCCTCTATGTCTATATCTTGAATTTCACGAAACTTTTTCCTACTTAGAAACATAGTCATGTGTTATTAAATATGATTGTGGTACTTCTTTTTAACTCTTATTTAGAGGATGTTTTATTAACTCCTTTTGTAATGTTGGTTTTCAACAAAATAATTTTCAAATATCAAACCGTTAATTAACAAGATCAACTTTAAATTTTAAAGATGAAATTTATATAATGTGGGGAGAATTTAAAACCCAAAAATTATAAAATAAGAAAATTTTATTCAATAGTATATTCAATACACACAACTTTTCATAAATAACCACCAAATATATTTCATTAAATTTAATCTCTTTGATATTTTTCAGAACATGAAACCCAGACTCTAAATGAATTGTAATATAATATACCATTATAACATAGATATTAAATTGGTGGTTATAAATTTTAATAAATAAATTATGAAAATTATGGATATCTATTCATTATAAATAAAATAATAATCATTTAAAATAAATACAGATGTATTCTAGAAAACAATACTTTTTCTAAAATTCAGTTTAATCATGCTTTGTGTACATAATTTAAAATTAAATTTTACCACTTTTATAAAATTTATTTGAAAAAAAAATTAATTTTTTAAATAAAAATATAAAAAATATCATAGGGTGAATTGTTTCTATTTTTTTTAAATATTTCATTCTTTAATGAATAGTGGAAAATACTAAATTTTAATTGAAAAATACATTTTCATTTAAATTATTTATAAAGTTAAATTGTATTTTATCTCAAATAAGTTCAATTATATTTTTATTTTTAAAATTTTGGTCATTTGAATAATATTCATATTGAATTATGATATAAAAACATTGTATACTTCTGAAAATTCTCTATATAAAAATCCACTTTCTCATCGCATCTACGGGATTAGTTTTAAATTAAATTTTCCACATATATGAATGGAATTAAGAAAAATGGATTCCATATTTGAAATATTTTTAATTTATATTTTTTAATAAGTTCAAATTAATTTTTTACCAAAATGAATATTGAAAACAGTAAAAATTAATTACTACGGTTAAGGTAAAAATGAATTTACAGGGGGATAAAATAAGAAGGTAAGGGTAAAAATGACCTACCAAGACGTTAAAAAATAATTTTCTGTCCATATTTTAAACTTTTATATTTAATTTTTTATAAGATCCCATTTTGGAGGCTTTTTTCATGATGAAACCGTCAGTATGATTGAAGTTTTCAAAACATTAAAAGTGTGCCACTCACCTCACTTATAAAAGGCCAACCCCTCTTCTCTCCACTACACTCATTAAAATTATTTTTTATCTGAAACTTATATCCAAAATCAATTAAAAAATTGCATCCTAACATCTTATAATCATTATTTTGGTCATAAATATAAACTAGGAAAGAATTGGTGCAAATCTAAAGAGAATACCTGAAGAAGAGAAAACATTTTTCAATTAGCATTTTTATTTTATTCCTCCCTCCACCTATGTTAATTATTTTTAATAAAATTATGATATAATAACCTCATAATATTACATATAATAATATGGTTTCATAATAATTTAATGACATTGTTGACGCTCCTTTCGTCACAGAATCTAAAGATCGGAAAAGGGAATATCTCAGCTGAAAGTGATTCATCCTTTGAAGAAAACATCAAAAATCGACAAAGGCATGAACAAAGGATCAACAGCGAATCCACCGCGCAAGTGATACCACTGCCGCGCAAGTATACTTGCGCGGCTACCTTGGTCGCGCAGGTGACTTGCGCGACCTAATTGGTAACCGCCCGGTAACCGCCCTGGGTCTTCTTTTGCCTATAAATAGACCCTGTGGGCCCCCCATTCTAGAGGATCTTTTTCCAGAAACTCGGATTGAAGCTCCCGACGCCCAAGTCTCTTCTCAAAGCTTCCAGAACACTTCTAAGGTAATTTCTTACCTATAATGGAAGATCTAAAGAGAAGAAGGAAGGCCTAAGTGTTGAAACTTATCAAACACTTGCGTGCCGACTTAATTCCTTCAATATAACTTGCGCGTCCCTTTTTTGGAAGAACCTCAAGAGGATGATAAAGGGTTTAATAAAGAGTCGCTCAAGCATTTCAATGCTGGTTGAAAATCGCGCAAGTACCCCTCATGTCACGCAAGTATACTTGCGCGACCAATACTTGTGCGCCGCCGCAGGACTTGCGCGCCTTTCAAGACATGAGCGCCCCTATCTTTTTGGGTGCCCATCTTGCCCATTTTTACCCCTCTTCAGCCATTTCACCTTTCCTTTTTAAGATTCAGTCTTCAAGACACTCTTCAAAGCCATTTATGGCATGAATTCTTGATTTGACTTTCTTATCTGAAAGGAATTCTGTGAAATCTCTCTCAAAGTCTAGTGATTTAAATATCCTTATGTCACTAAAATACGGGGAGTTCATTCATTCAACCTCATCCTTTAAGATGAGAAAATCTTAACCTGGGTCTCCTTTTCAGGAATAATCCCCAGTTATAAAACCTTTGATCTGGGCATCTTCCTCAGGAATAAGCCCCAATCAAGTCCTCTAATCTTGGGCATCTTTCTTAAGAATAAGCCCCAACCTCAAATATGGGCATCCTCCTCAGGAGTAAGCCCCAAACCTTAATCCCTAACCTGGGTCTCCTTTTCAGGAATAAGACTCAGTCATAATCTTGGGCTTCCTTTTCAGGAGTAAACCCCGAGTCCCTTAACCTGAGTCTCCTTTTCAGGAATAAGACTCAGTCATAACCTTGGGCTTCCTTTTCAGGAATAAGCCCCAAGTCCCCTTAAACTTCTCTTAACCAGTCATAAATTACCTTTGATTTAGGTTTCCTTTTCAGGAATAAAACCCAATCATAAGTCCCCTCCTAACTTGGGCATTCTCCTTAGGAATACGCCCCAAGATTAGAGTATTCAAATCTCCATAAAGCACATATAACTTTGTGGACCATGTTCATGGATTTTCTCCCTAAAAGTAAATCCTAAACCTTCATCTATCTGGGCAGTCATCCATACATAAGCCCCAAACAATTTCTTATGATTGCATCTTTCATGGCATAATTGTCTAAATTTTACCAATGCCTCTTGTTTCTCACACCGAGCATGACTCACGTGAGCTTAGAGTGTAAAAGTAATTGTGACATTCTTCTTTGATCCATCAATCATAAACATCATACTCCATAACTCGAACTACGTGGGTTCTGATTCCTTTTCCAAAACAAAGGATACGTAGGTAGCCCATTTATGGGTTCGATCCCAACTTTGAAATAATCTCCATCCTTCTGAATGACGATAAACTTCAAGTGCCCCACTTAGTGGCTTTAAAACCAGCCTGGTCATCATAATGACCAAGAGACTTTTTATATAAATATTTTGAAGGATACCATTGATCAAGAATCTCTAAACAGATATAGATGATTCTCTATTGATGAAGAACCTCGAACACATATAAAAGATTCTCTAAATTTCTTTCATATTTAATCATTGATTGTTAAAACTAAAGGAAAGCTCATTTTATACTTGGTAATGTAATAAGGATTCACGAACATAACTTAAATCTATAAAGAGAGTCCCGGAGTAGACAATAATTCCCCTCAAAAAGGTGTGATGAGTCCGACCTCCCATCCTCACGACCAATGCAAATTCCTAAGCCTCATTAGCCCACAAGCTAATGAGCGCCTACCTTTGGAAAGTAGGTCCAAGCGGATGTGGAATCATTGGATGTTTCCGGTTCTACGAACAAACCCGTTAGAAACCGATCGGAACGTTTGAATCTCCCGTCCAGGAGGTCATCCCCGGATTCCGTGTGAAACAAAAATGGTGAACCCGACGTGAATCCTTAACCAAGTTAAAGTGATTTTATTCTTATTTGTTAGGCCCCTTGGGCCAACAAGGCAATCATTGACATATGCTCATCCAAAAGATGCAGTGGCCGGATTCATCTTGATTATGTCTGTTACATGGAACAGGCACTCTTTTTTCAAGATCTTATGCAAAAATGGCTTTCCTTAAATTCACCCCTGTGAATACTACTGCTGTGAACACCTCTACTGTGAGGTCTGCTGCTGTGAAAACCAATGCTGCTACTCCTGCTGGAACGTCATCTGCTCTGAGGATGACATCACCAACTCAGCGTCTTCAACGCTGTGTTTCTAATGCACTGGTTAAGGAGTACTGTCGCAACGGTACTATCCCAACTCTGGAGGCCGCTCGTCAAGCCCTCCAAGTTAACAACTCTACCTGGTCATCCGGACAACGGCGGCCAGCAATCAAGAAGCAGGCGGTGCTGACTACCGTCTCCAACCGTTTCAGGTCGTTATCCCCGGAACGCAATTTCCATTCACTCCCTTACTCTGAGGAAGTGAATGAGCAGGTCCCTCGGGGCATTAATTCAAAAAGACTGGAGTCCTTCCCGAGGGCTCCCATCAACAATCGCCGCCAGACTCGTGCGGTAGTGCGCCCTCAACATGATGAGGGTACCGACTCCAGGCATTCAGCTCAGGTTCCTCGAACCCGAGCAGGAAAGATGAACCGCCAGAGACGGAATCCGGTTAACAATAGGCAGGTTGTCATCCCTGTCATATCCGGAGAAGTCCACCAACCTAACTTGGTGGCAAATAACGAGCAGGCATACACACCTACCCGTTTTAATTCAGCTGTCCAGCAGACTCGTCTGACAGCATCAAGCCGATCCCGCCAGGCAATTCCGGCGGAGTACCATAGGCAGGAACATACACCTGCTTATACATCACCAGTTAGTCAGCAGGCTCGTCTGACTAAATATGGTGGATCTCGTCAACCGCGTTTGGCGAAGTGTAATCAGCAGGCACATACACCTGCTAATACTAATCAAGCCTACCAACAGTCTCGCTTGGTAGCGCACGGAGAAGTCAGTCGGAAAGCCCCGACGACAAACAGGAGGCAGACTAAACTCTCTGCCTCCACACTTGAGTACTGTCAGGATTCACTGACAGGAAAAGGAGGACAGGAGCAGGCACATACACCTACTCCAAGCTCGGAATGGACGTATATTCCTGTTCCGGCGGCTGAAGTCACCAAACATATTTTGTCGATGGTGAAAGAGCAGAAGCAAATTCCTGCTCATATTCTGGATGCTTGCCAGGATATCATAACAGCTTCAGCATCATCTCAGGGACAGACACATAAATCTATCCCTAGCAGTGGAGTGACACATCAACAATTCACTCCGGAACAGACACACACATCTGTTCCAGTCCAAGAGGGTTGTGGGGCCTACTCCCCCATATCATATGGACAACAAAGTCAGGAACATACACCTGATTTGAGCGATGATCGTCAGCCTAACCTGACCATCTTTCCTGATCAGGCACATACACCTGCTCAGAGCAATCACTTTCGTCATCAAGTGGTTTCTAAAGCGAGTAAGAAGGCATCTAAGAAAAAGATCCGCCCAGCACAGTCAGGAGATCAAAGTCCAATCTGTAACCAAGCCTTGCTCGATGCTGGAGTTCTTGAAGCCCTCAGACATTTATCTGTCGGAATTCAAGATTCTACTCCCTCAGTTCCCAATAACAGGAACATTAATCCTGAAGGTCTTCAATAGACACTTCCTCATGAAGACTTGCTTCATGAAAATTCGGTCAATCTTGAAGTTTCTTCTTCAGATGAGAGCCACAGGAACCCTCTGTGTGGTCAGAAGACCAAGGAGCAAGAGATTTCATATTTTGCTGTAACCCATCATGATGGTCCTCCTCATGGTGATGAACTTCGCTGCGAAAGTCCTCTCCGCAGTAGTGATTCACGTTGTTTCGAAAATTCTTCAGAAGGCAATGTAGTGACGAGAAAGCCCTCCTATCTCGAGGCACTTGCAAACGTAAAACCAGTCATGTCTGATGCTTTACTATCGGCAGGTGAAACTCTTTCTCCATCAGAAGATAGCCTGGGGTTCAGGTTATTCTCCGAACCTTCCCTGGGTCATTCATCTTCCAGCATGAATAGTGATTTCTCTACCAATCTTGTTGAATCCGATGAAGCAACAAGGAAACACCAACTCTGGTCCAAACAGGTAGAAGAATATTCATTTAATGATAAAGAAGAAATGCTGAACATGAGGAAAAAACTGGCAAAAGGTGAAGTACCAGTCATGTTTTGGCCTTTGGCTGATTCCCAGTACGACATTCCAAAGATGTTGACGGATGATGGAATCCATGATATTCGTCTGAACATATGGAAAACTCTTTGTCAATTAAAGAAGAAGGTATTATCTTACGATGAATATGAAAATCATCTTAAGATAATAGAAGGGTTACAACGCCAGATTGATTTGGCATCTCTATCAGTCTCTCGGTATCCGAAGGCTGAAAAGCAACAGAGAACCCTTCAACGTTCATGCCTTGGCGCACTAAGAAGATTGTGTCAGTTAATTTCCAATGCTCCATCTAATGTTCATATCAGAGGATGGGGTGTCCACGGAGCACTACATTTCACAGTGCTTTCGGTCAGCAAAGCCCGCCGAAAATGGTCTCATGAAATGTTATTGCCCATGGCCGGCCACAGTCAATGGGCTTTGTTCATAATCAAAAGCTTGCTCAAGAACAAGCTTCAACTAGTTCCTCTCAAAATCAAGAATATAGAGAACAGGTTGTTGAATTGCTTCTACATCAAGCAGGCGAGAATATTGCACAAGCCTCTCGTCTGGAGCAAACACGTCATCAAATGACAGAAGTTTCGGAAATCATCCAACGGTCTGTTGAACCAGGTGATAAAAGTGGATACAGGTTAATGCATCCAGCTAATTTCCGAACTAAGATTCGCAAGATCAAGAGAGATTTCAAGAAGATCTCAGACATAGCATGTCAAGAGACACCCCAGCTTGCCAGACTGGGGACTTCTCTAACCCAACCCTCAGAGTCAACGAATGGGATTCGAGGAGTTGAGCGGAAGCAGCAGGAACACCCCCAGTCCACCGGACTGGGGACTTTTTCAAATCTTCAATCCCTCCCTCAGAGAAAGTCATTATTCTCTCGATTAGGGAATAAGCCTCAAGAGGAACGAAGAGCCAAGCTGTCAGGAGATTCTCTCCAAGTGACGGTTCTCCAAGAAATTCCTGAGGGATAAAGTCAACAGAATGCCATGTCTCATCATGGACATAGAAGGAGACAATATCATAGAAATGCTGATAGAAAGGATTCCATGCAATATGCATCCATTAATGTCATCAATGTTGTTGCTGCTGATTCACCAGATGAGGCTCAATCAGAGGGATCAGACGAAGAGGTTCCTGCTCAAGAAGTTGCGCACACAGACCTAAATGAAGAAGGTGTGCGCACACGTAATCAAAGGCTTACCCAAAATCTGGGTATTCCTTCAAGTAACCCACTTCCCCCTCTCCGAAAAGGATCCAATAAGGGGAAAGGAAAGAATCAGGTTACTTCTCACCCTTCCTCTGAAGGAGGTCAATCGCTCTCATTAGAGCAAAGATTTGCACAACAGGAGGAAGAAATGAAAGAATTAAGAAGGTTGAATGTAAAACTACTTCAGAATAGTCTTCTTCTTAAGAATGCTGAAGTCCGACAGCCGAAGGAATTTGTTGTAACTACTAAGATGGATCAAGAATATCCTCCTTTGTCAGTACACCCACAGAGGTCTAATCCTACGGGTCAAACGCAACAACGGTTTGTAGCACTACCATCAGTTGCAGCACCAACCACCACGTCTGTCCAAGCTCCATTCATTGCACCTACCCAAAACCAAGTTCAACCTGACGTTTCTCAAAAGTTAATAACTACTATTGAGTCATTAACAGCTCGGTTAGAAACTATGGAAGGGAAACGGGCGCAAGTTCAACCTGAAAAGAAAGTTTACCCTGAATGGGTAGATTCAATTTCTCCTCCATCCAGTTTTGGAAACCCTATTTTCCCTACTTTAAATGGATCAGGCGACCCTGAACAAAATTTGAAGCATTACGTATCTTGTTGTGATCCTATGATGGGAACTCCAGAGCAGCCAGAAGCAGTGAAACTCAGATGCTTCATGCGAACCTTGCAAGGACCAGCTTTTGTCTGGTATACAAGCTTGAAATCCCGGTCAGTCATCGGATGGGAGGATCTTCGTCAAAAATTCCTTCTTCAGTTTAGCTCAACTTTGCCAAAAACAACAGTTTTCGATCTTAAAAACTGCAAGCAAAGGGAGAATGAAAGAGTCTCTGATTTCATTGCTCGTTGGAAGGGATTAACGTATTCCTTGAGTTTATCACTCCCTCAGGAGGAATTGTTTCCAATCTGTGTGGCAAATTTGCGTGACGAATTACGCACGCCATTGATCCCTGTGAAATACACAGGAGGGTTTCGAGACCTTACTTCAATCGCTCAACAGATTGAAGATTCCCTTATACAGGCTAAGGTTAAATCTCGTGTAATTCCATCAGCTCCAGGAAGAAGAATGGGTAAAGCAGAAACTGCTACAGTTATGCTTAAACAGGCACCTGTACCTATTTCTACTTCAAAACCTTCATCTTCTCGAAGGGCTCCACCTCCTGAATGCCAACAACAAAGGCTATTTCGTCCAAATGATCAAAAAGATCAACGACGAAAACAATTTGAGGATATGAAGAGTAAAACATACTCTTTCCGAAGTGAGAAAATTCCTGGTTACTTCATTTCAGCTCTGGAAAATAATTTGGTTCAATTACCAGTGCCCAGGAGGCCAAACAAGGAAGGAGATGAAGACCGTCCCAATTATTTTCCTTTTCATCAAATGTTGGGGCATCCCATCCAGGAGTGTTTTGTATTTAAAGACCTCCTACAAAAGATGGTCGACTTAGGACAAGTCAAATTGAAGGGTTCTTCAGCTCATGTAGCGTGTATTACCGCTACAGATCCAGAAGAAGGAGGCGAGTGGCAGGAAGTCAAAAGCAAAACTGCGAAAAAATATGATGATTGGATGGTCAGAAAGACAATCAATCGGACCCATTCCATTTTGCGAACACAATTGAAGAAGACAATTGTGTCTCCTACAAAAGCTGCAGTAAAGCCTCCATCAAAGGACAAATCCTCAAAAGGGCAGCACAATTCAAAGAAGAAAGAGGAATCAGAAGAAGATGAGTATGCATCAAAGCCTAAATTGTCTTTGACTCTGGCAGATTTCATGCCATCTACTTCAAAGCCACGGGCACCGTCCCACCAAACGGCACAGCCTAAACAGGCTAACCAGGCAGAATCTTTATCAGACGAAGAATTGATCTTTGGTTCTATTAATATGATTCAATTAACAGATTCATATTTCAGTCTTGATGAGCCTGAATTCCCTGTATCAAATAAGGGAACCCGAGGAAGTTCTAGAGGTTCAGGATATAGGAGAAGACGTGGATCTTTCCGAAGCCACTACTCTAATTCTACCCCTGCTTGCACTGTATATGCATCAGAAACTCGTGGTAGAGCCCTTCAGCGAGCTCAAAAAGAACAAGAAAGTTCTTCTGCAAATGGCCAACTCAGCTTCGGCACAGTTATTTTGGAAGATCGATTAAAGGTTCCATATTCTTTATCTCAGCAAGTAAATGGATCTAATCAGTCTAATTTTCCAAAACCAAAGATGTTTCCAACTTCAATACAAGATGCATCAGCTTCCAAAGCATCTGCTTCCAAGGTACCTGCTAAACCGCATATTCCTATTGGGAAACGCAGGCCTCTAGATCAAAAGTATGATATATTGAAACACTTGGCCCAAGTACCAGCCAAATTATCAATTTTGGATGCTTTGAATCTATCAAGAGATCTTCGGGAAGCACTCATCGAAGCTTTGTCAAGTCCTCAAGAGTTTGAAGCTGAAATTGCTGCAGCTGAAATTTATCACATAGAGAATAATCCTGCAGAATGTCATGCAGTGATATCTTTTACTGATAAAGATGAAGATGATGTTGTGCATGGGCACATAAAACCTTTGTACTTATCTGGAAAAGTCAATGGTATAGATGTTCGAAGAGCTTTTATTGACAATGGTTCAGGAGTCAACCTCATGCCCATTCGTACACTTCGTCGATTGGGCCTCACAGAATCTGATTTATCTCCTTCTACCATGATGTTGCAAGGATATGATAAAAATGAACAAGAACCACTGGGAGAAGTTACGCTCAGAACTCAGTTTGGAGATCTTGTTTCCAATTCGGATTTCATGATTGTTGATCAAGACTCAGCTTTAAATATCTTGCTTGGAAGACCCTGGCTACATCAACATGCAGCTATTCCGTCATCATACCATCAATGTCTCAAATACTGTTTCGATGGTCAAGTTGGAACATTGTATGGTGATAAGGCCCCGTTCAAGACATGTGAGTCTCAATACATTGAGGCAGAATTTTATCACATGAAGGGAAGAGAAAAATCTAAAATGAAGGAAATTACCAAAGTTAATGCTCCATAAGGTTTTGAAAAAATTCCAATAAATCCATTTTTACATGTGAGTACAGATTATGTGTTACCTATCAGTCAAATTGAAAAAATAGGCCCAAATCAAAATACTCTTATGGAAAGATCCATAATGTCAATTACGGCAATTGAGCCAGACAACATGGGAGAAATTGGTAACTTACCAAGCAGTGATGAAAGCATAAGTGGTGACGTTTTCATTTCGTCTGCTGAAATCCAACAAGTCTATACTTCGCTAATCAGGCCAGAAGAAGTTATAGCAACACCAGAGGTAAATATTGATGTCGATTTTCAATCCATCATCTCCTCTTTGATTCCCAAAGAAGACCCTTTATCATCAATAGGGTCGGAAATGGAAGCTTCTTCTTCAAAATGTGAAAATTTTGACATCTCTTATGATCATGAGAATTTCGTTGTTTCATCTACTTTGCAAGTAGAAACGGAAGAAATAACACATGATGAAGAGGAAGAGGAAGATCTTAGAGATGCTCCTCCAGCATTTGAAGAGGGTATCTCTACCACTGTGGATGAACTCAGAGAAGTAAATCTGGGTACAGAGAAAGATCCACGCCCCACTTTAATTAGTGCGGCCATGACCCTTGAAGAACAAGAGATGTATATTTCTTTTCTAAAGCAAAATAAAGATATTTTTGCTTGGAATTACACATAGATGCCTGGCCTTGATCCTGATGTTTCCACCCATCATTTGGGTTTTCCAAAAGAACATCGAGGATTCAAGCAATCTGCGAGAAGAACACACCCAAACTATGCTTCCAAAATCGAGGCTGAAGTGGATAAGCTTATCAAAGCTAACTTCGTCAGAGAAGTTCAATATCCCAAGTGGTTGGCTAATATTGTCCCTGTAAAGAAGAAGAACGGACAAATTAGGGTTTGCATCGATTTCAGAGATCTTAATCGGTATTGTCCCAAAGATGATTTTACAGTTCCGATTACAGAACTCTTAATTGATGCGACGGCTGGCTATGAAGTACTTTCTTTCATGGATGGGTATTCTGGATATAATCAGATCCGAATGGCCCCAGAAGATGAGGAATATACAGCCTTCAGAGCTCCTCAAGATGTGTTTTGTTACCGGGTGATGCCCTTTGGTTTAAAGAATGCAGGTGCAACATATCAACGCGTCATGCATCGTATCTTCAAACCTTTTCTAGGGAAATTTGTTGAATGCTATGTAGATGATCTGGTGGTTAAATCAAAACAACGTTTTGATCACTTGGCTGATTTGGAAGTCATATTCCACAAGCTTCGACAACATAATTTGAAGATGAACCCCTTAAAATGTGCTTTTGGGGTAACCTCAGGAAAATTCCTCGGCTTTGTTGTACGCCATCGTGGTATTGAAGTCGATCCTGAGAAGACCAAATCAATCCTTGGTATGTCACCTCCTCAGAATTTGAAAGAATTAAGAGGACTTCAAGGACACTTAGCCTATATTCGGCGTTTCATCGCCAATTTGGCAGGCAAAAGTTTACCCTTTACCAAATTATTGAAGAAAGGAGTCACTTACCAGTGGACTAAAGAATGTCAAGAAGCATTTGATGTTCTCAAGAAATACCTCTTGAGTCCACCAGTACTCATGCCACCTGTTGAGGGTAGGCCTCTTATCCTCTATGTGACAGCTTTAGAGCGATCATTGGGTGCCTTTCTCGCTCAAAAGAATGATGTTGGGAATGAAAATAGTCTCTACTATCTCAGTAGAACTATGCTTGAAGCAGAAACCCGGTATTCGAGTATTGAAAAGTGCTGCCTAGCATTAATCTTTGCAGTTCAGAAACTGAGACACTACCTGCAACATCACGAGGTCCAATTGGTATCTCGTAATAATCCACTCAAATTCATCCTTAGTCGTCCAATGCTTACAGGACGTCTGGCAAGATAGGCGGTTATTCTACAGCAGTTCGACATCTAGTATGTGTCTCAAAAGGCAATTAAGGGCCAAGCTCTGGCTGATTTCCTGGCTGAACATCCTTCAATGGAAGACACGTATTCAGATATCAAACTCCCTGATGAGGAAAGTTTCTCTATTCAAGAGAGTCCTCAAACATGGGAAATGTATTTTGATGGTGCTTCTAGAAGTCCAACAGGGATGAAAATGGAAAATCCTAAATTCAACAAAGTTGGTTTAGGAATTGTGCTCATTTCTCCAGATAAGGCAGTGTTACCTTATTCCTTTTTGTTGTGGGAAGGTGGTACCAATAATGAAGCTGAATACCAAGCTCTCATTGCAGGCTTGGAGTTAGCACTTCAAGCACAAGTGAATCACTTAAAGGTGAAAGGTGATTCAGACCTGGTAATCAAACAAGTCAATGGGGATTATGCCATCAGAAAAGAAGAATTAATCCCTTTGTATGATTACGTCAGAGAGATAATGTCGGAATTCCCTTCAGAACCGACATTTTCTTATGTCCCAAGATCACAAAATGCTCAAGCTGATGCACTGGCTAATATAGCCACAGCTTTAGCAGATCCAAATCGGGACGAGACAACCATCGGTATTGCCCATCGTCGTGCAATTTCACCTTATGTTCAAGTCAGAACAGAGGAAATTAATGAAATTAGTCCCATTCCTGAACCGTATGGTCATACTACAGGATGGATGTCACCTATCAAGGAATACCTTCAAAATGGAACACTTCCACCTGATAGAGCCGAGAAAGAACAAATTCGGCGACGTGTGGTCAATTTTACTCTTTATGATGGTCCAAACCACCTCGAGAAAATTCTCTACAAACGTGGTTTTGATGGAATTCTCTTCAGATGTATTGATGGTGAAGAGACAATGGCTGTCATAAAAGAAGTGCATGCAAGAGTCTGTGGTGCCCACCAGTCTGGACATAGATTGTCTGATCAAATTCGAAGGCTTGGATACTTCTGGCCTTCAATGATACAAGATTGTGTTAATTTCACAAAGAAGTGTCATTCATGCCAAGTATATGCCAACTTCATTCATCAACCTCCAGAGTTGCTTCATACAGCTAAATACTCATGGCCATTTTCCACATGGGGAATGGATGTGGTGGGACCTTACCCTTCAGCTACGGCCAAGCAGTTTAAGTACATTCTTACTGCTACTGATTTCTTTTCCAAATGGGAAGAGGCAGTACCTCTCAAAGAAGTCAGTTCTAAATGCATTGTTAGCTTCATCAAGTCTAACATCATTACTAGATTTGGTGTCCCTCATACCATATTGACGGACAACGGCACCAACTTCTGTTCTTCTGAGGTAAAGAAATTGTATCAAGAATACAACATTAAGTCCAACCATTCATCTCGATATCATGCAGCGGCTAATGGCCAGATATAGGCCTTCAACAAGACTCTTTCAAATATACTGCAAAAGATGGTAGATAAAGATAAGAGGTCATGGCCTGATAAACTCTATCATGCTTTATGGGCTTATCGGACTACCACTCGCAATGCAACGCGGTCTACTCCATATTCATTGGTATATGGAACAGAAGCAGTCTTGCCAATTGAAGTTCAATTGCCCTCACTCAGAATAGCCATTTGTGATCAGTTATCAACAGATGAGAAATCCCAAAAGCGGTTGAATGAATTGGAACAGTTAGATGAGAAGAGATTGTGCACTTTGCACCACATGGAAATCTATCAGAATCGAATAGCACGAGCTTTTAACAAAAAAGTTCGTCTTCGTTCATTCATTCAGGGAGAATTGGTATTGGTTCTCAGAACACCAATGATACCAGGAAAGAAGCCTCCCAAGCTTGAACCAAAATGGGAAGGACCTTATTCAATACATAAGGTCTACTCCAATGGAGCGTATTCTCTGATCTCAATGGATGGAGAACACATCACGACTCCAACTAATGCCAGATTTCTGAAGAAGTATTTTGTATAAACACGAAATATTTTTCCCAGAACCAAGACTCTTACATTTGGTTCGTACAGTAATGGTCCAGTATGACCTTAAACTGCAACTTCGTCCAACATGACGTTAAACTGTGTCACCTTCAAATGTCCTACATGACATTAAACTGTATAATGTCCTATCTACATGACATTAAACTGTACAGAAGTTCCTTATTTTGTCCAACATGACATTAAACTGTTATTGTGTCCTAGCAACATGACATTAAACTGTGTGGCACTTCCAACGTCCAGCATGACGTTAAACTGTAAAAAGTCCCCAGAACAGATATCCTCATATTTGTTCACCTTAGTCCTAGTTACATGACTTTAAACTGTACAGCACCAGTTAGTCCTAGCTACATGACTTTAAACTGTACAGTAATGGTCCAGTATGACCTTAAACTGCAACTTCGTCCCACACGACATTAAACTGTGAAAAAGTTCCCTAAACCGTCCAGCATGACCTTAAACTGCATCATCCCTGGTCCATGTATATGACCATAAACTATTTGAAAATCCCTTATATCCAGCAAGACGTTAAACTGTGACGTCCTAACTACATGACGTTAAACTGTATAAAAGTCCCTCACTTCCGGAAAGACGTTAAAACTATATAATCATCAAAGGTCCAACATGACATTAAACTGCACCATCCACGGTCCATGCATATGACCTTAAACTATTCGCACTTTCATCCGACATGACGTTAAAATAGTACACTCTTTTGTCCTTACTGCATGACATTAAACTGTACAGTCCCCCTTTTTTTCGTCCAATATGACGTTAAACTATATTTTCCCCATCGTCCTAACTACATGACGCTAAACTGTACAGAAAGTCCTTGATATGTCCTACATGACATTAAACTGTTATTTTGTCCCTGCTACATGACACTAAACTGTGCAGCACCAATAGTCATAACTGCAAGACTTTAAACTGCATATTCCCTTTTTTATGTCCTACATGACATTAAACTGTGCATCGTTAAGGTTGTTATTACCTCTTGTTTCTCACACCGAGTATGACTCACGCGAGCTTAGAGCGAACATCAATCATAACACTCCTTTTGGGCCACTAACCATGTGTAAGTCCCAACAACATTTTTTAATAGATCATTGTCCCCAAGAATAACTTTATCATTGATTCATTCTTTAATTGAACTACACGGACTTTGATCCTTGCCCTCCAGGCTGGGTATGTAGGAAACCTCCCAGGGTTCAAGCCCAAAAAACAATCTCTTCACATCGGTTCACCACCATCTCATATGATGATGATTTGTGAAACCACCCCTGGAATCAATATCTTTACATTGATTCACTTTGTCCTTGTTATATGACGTTAAACTATACAACACTTTTGTCCGATACGACAATAAACTACAATATTCTTTGATTTCCTCATTTGAGAAGGAACCATTATTAACATTGATTCTTTTTCAATCATGGTTTTCATTTTCAAAAGACTACGTGCATACATGGTAATGCCTAAACTTTTTATCTTAGGTTAAAACCATCATTGCACTAAAGTCCCCTTTCACCCTTCACATGTACGAACCAAATTTGTACAAAGGGTAGTTCTAGAACTACGTAGACTTGATTCCCATCCTTATGGGATACGTAGGAACATTCGAGTGTCCCTCAAATCCAGTCCCAAGTCTTTTGGGTCTAACCCCAAATTTCACTTTCAGTCCCTTGGCTGAAAAGTCCTCATGAAAACACACACTGTGTATTCATTATTATGGTCCGAATTCTATGACCCTAAACTAAGATCACTCATACTTTCTTCCTGCACGACGTTAAACTACATTTCAAGAACTACGTATGGCTTGATTCTCATTCTTATGAGATACGTAGTGAAGTCCAAAATTTCAATTTAGGACCCATCCACAACATGATTATGGTTTTCATTGAACTATGTATCTCTATATACATTGGAAAATACCCATCTTTATGTATTATAATCCTAACCTTAAATATTTTCAGATCTTCATAACCCTTTTCATGACTTCTAGTCACAAAAATGTCAAACTTCTGAGAATTCTTTTGCCTGACTATGCAGCACGTGCCCATAGGTGGCCTTGCATAAACAGTCCACATAACAGACTTGTCAGCCAAAAGATGCTATTTTATTTAACTATGCAGCCAATGCCCATAGGTGGCCCTGCATATTTCAACCCCCTAACGGGTTTTGTTAAATAATAGTAACTTCATTCTTGGGAAGAATGCCTCTTTTGTCCTTATTTTTCTTAAACGACAGTATGTAGGGATCCGCAAAAATAGCCATCCTTAACGTATTTGTCCCATATCCTTTTTCATGATCTGAAAGTATTCAAGTCTATGGTTTATTCTTCTTCCCTACGTTTGGGTCAGACCTTCGTAGGAGTGATATTCATCTAGTTCTTCGATATTCTTGTTTGGAAATATCTTCTCCATATTCAAGTACCTCTTTCCATACAACAAACTCTATGCTTTAGAAAATTTGAATCTCCATAAACTTTCACTGGCTTTTAGCACTAGGAAAGTAAATTTCTGGGAGTTCTTTTGCCTGACTATGCAGCACGTGCCCATAGGTGGCCTTGCATAAACAGTCCACATAACAGACTTGTCAGCCAAAAGATGCTATTTTATTTGACTATGCAGCCAATGCCCATAGGTGGCCCTGCATATTTCAACCCCCTAACGGGTTTTGTTAAATAATAGTAACTTCATTCTTGGAAACTACTTCTTCTAATGCCTTTTAGCTCTTTTTTTTCATATCATTCCTCAGATTCAAATATTCTTAAGCCATAGTTTACATTTTTTCCCTCATACTTGAGTATGGTAAATATGTTTTCAGATAAATTGTCAAGGAATTGAGTCCATTTTAATCCATTTTCGGTCAAAGCTATTTCGACCTTAAACATTAGCCCCTTTATGTCCGGCATGCATGACTTTAAACTGCCCACACAAAAGAAAAAGGAACTCTGAATAAAAGTCAAGTTCCAGCTCACTAAATATACATTTTTTGTATGATTTATGTAATATTGAGCAGTTAAAAGATTCAAAGTTTGTCGGGTTATTTGTAATAATCCTAGTAAAAATCAAACTATGATTACTAAGCCCATTGGCTTAAGTAAATTTGAAGCAAGTAATGGAAGAATGCAAGTACAAATGATTGAAGACAAAAGTGTTTTTCATTGATACACAAGAGTTAGAAGGACATCCACAGACTGGAATCTCTTCTCTTTTTCAAGAATTACAGAAGATTGTCAACATAAGTCTTCATTTGATGTATAGAATCCTGAGCCTTATCAATAGTTACTTGAAGCTCGTGCACTTGACCAGCTTCACTCTTTTCAGCTTGCTGAAGTGCCTTCTTAGCATCTGCAATGGCTTTCACGCCATTCATATGAGTTTCATCCAATGATTTATTAAGCTGATCAAGTTACCCAGTAACAGCATCTAACTGTTGCTGGAGTTGCACCTGCTGGACGACCTTTTCTTTGATTTTTTGCTTCAGATCCTTCATCTTGACAGCATAATCAGCTTCAGCCTGGGATATCGCAGCCTCAAATTCGCCTATGTTGACTGAAAATTTCACTCTGGTCAAATCTTCGCGACTTGTCTGCATTTGCTCCCTCCTGAAAATGATCTGTTTCACCGCAGCATGGATCTTTTCATACCCAAAACCACCAAGTCCCATTATAACAAATTGGGATGACAATCGGGAAATTTTTGATGGTAGCTCTTCTAAAGGCACCCCCGATATGATATTCCATATGTTATTCCATGCCTTACGTCGTGAAAAGCTGAATGCTTTAAGCATATCTGGATCTGATTCAATATCATCGTCAGAAGGGGGTATGTAATCTGGAATTAGCATACTTAGGGAGGTGCCTTGTCCTGCTCTTTCCCCCCTGACTTGTGCTTCTTCACTTTCAATTCCCGTTGGGGCAAAGGCCGAGGCCTCATCTTCGGATCTAGTCATTGCAGTTGATGGTCCTGCATGATTAATTGAAAGGTTTAGTCAGCTTCAAAGGATAACAAAAGAAT
Organism: Viscum album; assembly: GCA_963277665.1. Classification (NCBI taxonomy): domain Eukaryota; kingdom Viridiplantae; phylum Streptophyta; class Magnoliopsida; order Santalales; family Viscaceae; genus Viscum; species Viscum album. The sequence goes on from OY728135.1 coordinate 22,067,253, forward strand.
GGATTGTCTTGCGAATAAAGTACAATCACAAATATTGTTATCCATTACCCAATGGTGGTTCAGCAACCTGAGAAGACTTCTCCCTATCTTTCCCAGTTTCAACAGGATTTTCAAGATGAGTCTCCGGAGAGTTTATTGGATTTAGCTCTACTTGAGCTAATGTTTCCGCAATGATAGGGTTGACATCAGTGTCCACACCCTCTTCGGGCATTGGCAGTTCAGCGGCTTCTACGGAAGAAACTGCATATTATTTTATATCATGGTTAGAAGTATATTTTTTCAAAGAAAAATTTGGGCGAAGGGTAACACTCACGCCCAAGGTCTTCTAAATCACATGACAACTCAGCATGATTATAAAATTCTTCAAAAGTCATTCCTTGATTCATCATTTCATCCAATGATACTTCAGAATCTTGATTAGTCTCACCAGTGGGAGCATTTGCTACGTCTTCTTGCCGACTTATGTCCTGCAACCCCTGACCCTGGACAGCATCTTCAGTGATAGGAGGGATACTGGGAATGGATGGTAGCTCTTCTCCAGGAGCAACCAAGTTAGCCTGAGTCTATGATTGTTCTACAGCACCCTCCACAACCTTTGAAGAAGGATCAGTCCCTTCCTTCAAGGGAGAAATTGAAGAAGCCCCTGCAATCCTCGGAAATATGAGTAACCATATGATTATGGGTATAAACTCATGATTGTTCGAAGGACTTACCACTGCTAATGAAACGTTTAGCTAGGTATTTTCTCCTTCGTTGCCTTGGCTTCTTTTGTTTTTTCGGAGTATCAGTAGTCTCCCTTATTGGAACTTGGATTGGCGAATAAAAGGCTATGTCCAGTGCCTCATTCATGGCCTGCTGGCCTGGAGATATCTCGCCTGGTTCGCGAGGAGAATCAGCAGCAGCCCCGATAGCAGTACCACCAGGGCTATAATGTGGCGAAGGAACCCCGGTTCCTTTCTTTTCAAGCTGCAAGATGAAGAAAATAACTTCCTTAAGTAAACAAAGCTTCAACTAAAATCAAGTTGCAAAGAAAATAAGGAAAGAAAACTTACATCTTCAGGAGCCACGTACTCTTGCCATTCCTCATCTCCAGAACCACCAGCCCCCTCAGTGGTGCCACGATCAATCATTTCCTTCACCCACCTGGTGATAGGAACCGAATTATCAGTGGCATATATAAGCATTTCCAGCTCTCTGATGTAAGCTCGCACTTCATTGGGGTTATCTCCGTATTGAAGGTCTTTAGAAGCTAGAAGATATCCTATTCCAGGAAGTTGTAGGCCCTCACACAAATCCAGCCAGGCGGTCTCAGTATCACAATATAAGCTCTACCATAGCTGAACAGCCTCTGGTCTTAGATATAAAGGCTGTGAGGAAGGTCCTACAATTTTTGATTTTAATTTCTTCCCGACTCCTGCAACTACAGATAGAGAATAAGAAAGTGAGACTTATTACTTTTATAAAGTAGCAGTGATTGAAGTTATTACAATCAAATAACTCACCAGGAGCTGATGGAGTGGGTCTTTTAACTCTGGCCGGAGGATTATATCGTGCACGAAACCGCTTTGCTGCCGGTTGTGCCTCATCATCCCCATCGTGATAATCCGATGAATCAGTTCTAGAAGAGGAGTCTGTTGAACCTATTTCAGGTGGAGAAGCGTCACCTTCATGAGGAAGAGTTTCTTTCTCTACAGTCCTCTTCCTCTTTCCCACTTGATATACTGGGTGATTCAATATCCCTTTAGGGTATGATGCTATCCAGTGTTCGGCATAAAATGTAGTCAGATAATGTGCCGCTTTTTCAACTGGTAGATCAAATACTGCCCCAGTCTTCTCTCTTGATGTCAGCAACCATAGTTGTCGAGCAACCATTGGATGTTGCTCTAACCTGACATGTACTGGAGGGGATACAACAATCTGTTGCAAACATTTGAATTGGCGTGCAAATCTATATGGATCATAGGCCTCGCATATGATTTCTCCATCAATCCTGGCTACTAACACGCCATCCCTGCAAGCTAGCATGTATGCCCTCAAATCCAAATGGCCTTTCCCATCATCAACAAACAGCCCGGATGGCGGACTTCCATAAGGAAAGAAGTTGAATTCCTTATACATGCTTAGTCTTACTTTCATGTCATAACCATTAACATCTAATGGAGCAATTCCAGAGAATGCTTGCACTGACGGTCTGAAAGAGCTTCCAGGAATTTGTAATCCATTCTGTACATTGTAAGTCCTGAAGTGAGTGGCGATCCATCCCCACAAAACCTGGAATGGTCCCACTATTCTTAAAGGAGATTTACCCTGGAATATGTGAAGTAAACTCCTGTGAATCTTTGCTAAAATGGGGGTAGCTAACCCAACCATTTTTCCCTCAGCTAACTTGGCCGCAATGACGAAGGTCCCTGGCCTAACACCTCCCTTGGAATCCCTGACCGGCAAGAGATAAACACTAAGCCACATTGCCAAGAAACCCGCCAGACGAGTTTTCTTTGGAATTCTTTGATTCACTTCATATCCCCATTTTTCAAACTCTCCTGCTTCTAGAGTTGGCCAGAATGTGCCAGGAGCTCCTCTCTTCTCAGGTTTTGGACAAGTGGTAGGACGTCTGGGCCGGGTATCCTTGGATTTCTTTTTCTTGGATCCTTTTTCTTTTGGCTCCATCCCTTTCTTCTCAGTAAGAAACACATTCATCCATTCTTCCGGATCAATATCTTTTCTAAAATGAGTTAATGAGGTCTCTGAACTCTTGAGCCTGTGAAAGATTTTAAATAATTCTCGAGCCAAAGCAGGAGTCTTCTCTGGATCACTCCAAGTCACCTTGGGAGGAATGAATTCATCATACATATCACCCAAGATTGGAGCTCCTGAAATCTTGTGGACATCCCACAAACTGATACCTACTTCTCCATGAGTCAAATGGAAAGAATTAGTCGCTGGGCTCCAGTGGCTGAGTATCTCTGGCACGAAGTTATCATGTCTGTAAATATATGTTTGCCCAACCCAAACAGCCTCATATATTGCATCTCTCTTCAGATCCTCAATAAACTCTGCACAAGTCTGTCGCACCCAGTATACCCACATCCAAGTTTGCTTCACACCTCCCCCAGGACGGAAATCCCAACTTTTCTTCCAGCCTTTGGATTGATCCATCTGAGCATTTCGTAAGATTGAAGGATGACAATGTGGTTGAAGCTCAAGTGTATGTTTTTTTTCAGATCTGGTGTGCAAGGGCTATGATGCATCACATAAGCCTTATCCACTGTTCCAGCAGTTTGAAATACTCCTCCGCCTGAGATATTTGCTGAAGCAAAATTGGTATAATTCTGAAACCAAGAAAATGGAAGATAATTCTTTACTTCTGGAATAATGACTTCTTGCAGATGACCATGACCATACAAAGGTAGATAAGTGCAGTGAGGAACGTCGCGATGATATTTCTTCAGATACTTAGCCAAATCTGGAAGAGTACTGTCTTTTACAGTATAGTAATCAGGGCCAATGATATTCATCATATCATCTATCCGCTTGCTAGCCAGTTCATCAATTAATCCAGGTCTAAGAGCCATTAAATCTGCACAGGAGTTGAATAAATTAAACTCTTAAGTGGGTTTTGTTTTCATAAAATTTGTGTAAAAAATTGGAAAAATGGCCAAGGCATTAAGGCGTGCAAGTATGGAGATATCGCGCAAGTGATACATGTTCCGCGCAAGTTTTTTCGCGCAAGTATTTCCGCGCAAGCCTTATTACCTTGAGAGTAGCGCGGCAGCGAGGAAACAGTGAAAACAGGAGACTTGCGCGGGGATGGAGACTTGCGCGGCGAGAGCTCGAGAAATCCGGAAATCCAGATGCATGTAACGGAGATGAGGCCGTGTATTTATAGGCCAGGAAGCCTACCTGCGCGCCACACCCAAAGCGCTTAAGGCCTGCGCGACGCAGACTTGCGCGCCACCCTCTGCGCACTGAAAGACTTGCACGCCCTCCCTTTTCCTTTGAAAGGATTCGATTTCCTCAGAGTCAAATCCTCATTTCTCTCCGGATCCAACTCTGAGGTGGGACTTTTGTTGACGCTCCTTTCGTCACAGAATCTAAAGATCGGAAAAGGGAATATCTCAACTGAAAGTGATTCATCCTTTGAAGAAAACATCAAAAATCGACAAAGGCATGAACAAAGGATCAACAGCGAATCCACCGCGCAAGTGATACCACTGCCGCGCAAGTATACTTGCGCGGATACCTTGGTCGCGCAGGTGACTTGCGCGACCTAATTGGTAACCGCCCGGTAACCTCCCTGGGTCTTCTTTTGCCTATAAATAGACCCTGTGGGCCCCCCATTCGAGAGGATATTTTTCCAGAAACTCGGATTGAAGCTCCCGACGCCCAAGTCTCTTCTCAAAGCTTCCAGAACACTTCTAAGGTAATTTCTTACCTAGAACGGAAAATCTAAAGAGAAGAAGGAAGGCCTAAGTGTTGAAACTTATCAAACACTTGCGCGCCGACTTAATTCCTTCAATATAACTTGCGCGTCCCTTTTTTGGAAGAACCTCAAGAGGATGATAAAGGGTTTAATAAAGAGTCACTCAAGCATTTCAATGCTGGTTGAAAATCGCGCAAGTACCCCTCATGTCGCGCAAGTATACTTGCGCGACCAATACTTTCGCGTCGCCGCAGGACTTGCGCGCCTTTCAAGACTTGCGCGCCCCTATCTTTTTGGGTGCCCATCTTGCCCATTTTTACCCCTCTTCAGCCATTTCACCTTTCCTTTTTAAGATTCAGTCTTCAAGACACTCTTCAAAGCCATTTATGGCATGAATTCTTGATTTGACTTTCTTATCTGAAAGGAATTTTGTGAAATCTCTCTCAAAGTCTAGTGATTTAAATATCCTTATGTCACTAAAATACGGGGAGTTCATTCATTCAACCTCATCCTTTAAGATGAGAAAATATTAACCTGGGTCTCCTTTTCAGGAATAATCCCCAGTTATAAAACCTTTGATCTGGGCATCTTCCTCAGGAATAAGCCCCAATCAAGTCCTCTAATCTTGGGCATCTTTCTTAAGAATAATCCCCAACCTCAAATATGGGCATCCTCCTCAGGAGTAAGCCCCAAACCTTAATCCCTAACCTGGGTCTCCTTTTCAGGAATAAGACTCAGTCATAATCTTGGGCTTCCTTTTCAGGAGTAAACCCCGAGTCCCTTAACCTGAGTCTCCTTTTCAGGAATAAGACTTAGTCATAACCTTGGGCTTCCTTTTCAGGAATAAGCCCCAAGTCCCCTTAAACTTCTCTTAACCAGTCATAAATTACCTTTGATTTAGGTTTCCTTTTCAGGAATAAAACCCAATCATAAGTCCCCTCCTAACTTGGGCATTCTCCTTAGAAATAAGCCCCAAGATTAGAGTATTCAAATCTCCATAAAGCACATATAACTTTGTGGACCCTGTTCATGAATTTTCTCCCTAAAAGTAAATCCTAAACCTTCATCTATCTGGGCAGTCATCCATACATAAGCCCCATACAATTTCTTATGATTGCATCTTTCATGGCATAATTGTCTAAATTTTACCAATGCCTCTTGTTTCTCACACCGAGCATGACTCACGTGATCTTAGAGTGTAAAAGTAATTATGACATTCTTCTTTGAGCCATCAATCATAAACATCATACTCCATAACTCGAACTATGTGGGTTCTGATTCCTTTTCCAAAACAAAGGATACGTAGGTAGCCCATTTATGGGTTCGATCCCAACTTTGAAATAATCTTCGTCCTTCTGAATGACGATAAACTTCAAGTGCCCCACTGAGTGGCTTTAAAACCAGCCTGGTCATCATAATGACCAAGAGACTTTTTATATAAATATTTTGAAGGATACCATTGATCAAGAATCTCTAAACAGATATAGATGATTCTCTATTGATGAAGAACCTCGAATACATATAAAAGATTCTCTAAATTTCTTTCATATTTAATCATTGATTGTTAAAACTAAAGGAAAGCTCATTTTATACTTGGTAATGTAATAAGGATTCACGAACATAACTTAAATCTATAAGGAGAGTCCCGGAGTAGACAATAATTCCCCTCAAAAAGGTGTGATGAGTCCGACCTCCCATCCTCTCGACCAATGCAAATTCCTAAGCCTCATTAGCCCACAAGCTAATGAGCGCCTACCTTTGGAAAGTAGGTCCAAGTGGATGTGGAATCATTGGATGTTTCCGGTTCTACGAACAAACCCGTTAGAAACCGATCGGAACGTTTGAATCTCCCGTCCAGGAGGTCATCCCCGGATTCCGTGCGAAACATACATATAACTATCCCTACATCCATCAAATGGGTTATAAAATCATCGTTTGTGTGTACGGCAGACTGCCCCCTCACGAAATAATGTTATTGGTTTTTTACATTACCGCCTCTCATGGTTTGTTATTATGGTAGATATAATGTATATATATGATATTTATAAAATAATTATACCTATTTATTCATCATATAATATATATACTTTTTATTTTCCACTCTATAGGGGATAAGATAATGTCGCTCGTGCGTATGACGGACAACAAACTCACGAAGCAATGTGATTCCCCTTTCATTAACACTTTAAATGGAATGTAGTAAGAATATGTTTAATGAATATATATGATATAAATGAAATAATTATGATATTAATGACATATATATCATTATTAAAAGATAATATATCATTTTATTTCTTACACTGAAATATGATAACGTCCCTCATGTACGTGGGGACTACCACCTTCAAGAAGCGATGTGACTCTCTTTTTAAAACCACACCACAAACAAGATATATATATGTATATTTAAGGAATAATATGGTATTTATGATATTATTATCATTATATAAATAAAAAAAATATTACTTACCTTATAATAATGATGATCATTGAAAAATGGAAATGTTACTCATGGGTACGTATGACCTATTGTCTCCATGAGTATAACATGGTCCATTTTTCATTAATATCTTTAAGGATTTCTTTTAAAAGTATAATTTATGTAAAAATATGATATTTATGTCATGATTGTTATTCTATAATTTATATAACTATATGATATGTGCAATAATTTTATCTTTCATGATGAAACACACATTAGAAAACAAGGCAATTAACACCCAAACAATAGAAATAATGAATTATTATTAATTAATGTGTGATAATATGTTATAAAAGAATCATATATGATATTATAAATATTAATATGGTTCTATTATAATTTAATAACTTATTTAAAACCACTATACAAGAGGATAAGACACTATCAACCCAAAGGAATCATGTGGTAACTGATTTTGTCTCAATTTCATTTCATTAAGGCATATTGTAATGTAATGTACAAAATTTATTTTATATGGCATATAAACTACCCATTTTAAATTTTATATAATGATTTTTTAATTATTAATTTTATTTTTAGGTTCAATTTTAATTATTTCATCCAAGGGGATTTAACATTAAATTAATAGAGTGGTAAAGAATTTCATAACTCAATTTCTTTTCCTTATGTTATATTACTTCTTCATTGTAATTGATATTATAAGATTATGTGTATAATAACTTTTGATTTTCTTATATTTTATTTACAATTTTTTAACCTTTATTTAAATTTTACACACATAATCGATCCATTGATTAATTTTAACTTCATCATTATGAACATTGTAAGGGTTTATTTCACAATCTCATTCTAACAGATATTATTTAGTCTTGAATATAAGTTAAAGAAATTTATTTTATCATTTCCTAATAAAAACATTTCATTTTTTCTTCATATGTTTATTCATTATATTTTCAAGTAATAATACCATTCTCCCAGTATTTGGGTCTTAAAATAATTGAGAATATGTTTTTAATAAAATCTGACTTCATTTCTCTCATCAGTTGGAACACCATTTTATTCCAAAACCACATTTTCTAAAAAAAATCAAAAATGTTTTTAAACTTTTCAAAATGATTTATTAAATATAATTTCACTCATTTTTACTTTTTAGAAAAAAAAAATTAAAGGAATTTTTATGTAGTTTTCAAAAAAATTCCCATTTTGACTTTTCTAAAAAAATTGAAAGGTATATTTGTTTTAATGTATACATCATGAAGAAAATTTCCCTCCACCATGAACACTAAAATGATTTAAAACTACATTTATAATTTTTAAATAATATTTAAAATAAATTATTTTATAAATTTCTTGTGAACATCTAGTTTCAAAAAGTGATTTTCAAAATGAAAAAGATATTTTCCTCAATAATGTTTTTAAATATTTGTTTGTGGTATTTATATTCACAAATGGAAATGAAACCCTTAATTTTACATATACTAAACTGAGGTTATGTTGTATTGGTACCATCCTGATTCTTTCTCTAGATGGTTTATTATTATTTTCATCAAGGATAATATTTACATTAAATTCCAAAATTTATTTTTACAATCAACAACATTCACTTGAAATTCTCACTTTCCTTTGATAATTGGACTTTAAATTTCCCAAAAACATAAATATTACCTATCAACGATATTTTTAATTTCTTAAAACATATATCATTTCTACATAAAATGTTTTTTGTTGAAAATTATTTTTCTATCTAGGTAAATATTGATAAATTCATATTCTTTACCCAATAAAGACATTTTATAATAAGGTACATTATTTATGAATTGAGTGCATTATTAAATATATGATGAATTATTTTTAAATGAATGACATGGGTTGGTATATATTAAATATAGTTCTTCAATTCATGTTACAACCCTAGATTTTGTGAATTTTTTTCGAATTAATTTAAATTTTTTATATTTTTCATTTCATGCAACGCTGGATGTAGATTGTGTTATATGACACTACTGAGTTATTATTTATTTTTTTGTTATAACATGTTAATATTTTGTTATATTTTACACCAAGATTATATTTTACTACATGAAACACCAACTTGGCTTATGTTACACAGAACATTGAGTTTCTACAAAACAACATTTTATTATTATAATTATTTAAAATATATAGTTATAAAATATCTATTAAACATAGTAAAATAAATAATAATAACCTATTTTTAAATAATATATATAATGGTTTTATATAAATAAAACATACTTGTAATAAAACATATAATTCTTTTGGTAATGTCTTTGTATGTTGGAAATTACTATTTTCTTAAACGAACTATTTTTAGTATCCTTCTGAGGACACAAATAAAATTAATTTTAGACACATTTAAAAATTGAATACAATTAAATAAACATAATTTTTTAATTCATAATTTTAAATTTATCGTAAGGTTAATTTATGGTTTTTTTGAAAAACATCATTTTTAGATGAAAATTGAAAACTAATTAATTTTTATTCAAAACCGCATTTTCATCTAATTTATTAAAATAGTAACATTTTTTATAATTTAGTTTTATATTATAATAATACCTATTTTACATCAATTAATCCAATTTAGTTCATTGTAACTGATTTCATATTGAAATTAAATATAAAACCATTTCAAAACATTAAATATTTTTGCTTAAAAAAATCCGCTCTCACGACACCCCTGTGGGATTAATTTTATATTAATTTTTTAATTTTTAAGATTATAATTTGTAAAAATTGATTCCATATTTTTAATAATAATTATTTATAATTTTTAATAAGGTTAAATTTTTTTACCAGAATTACTAGTGAAATTAATTAAAATTATTTACATCAATTAAGGTAAAAATAAGATTACTTAGGTTTTAAACATTACCTTAAGTGGAAATATGTCCAAAATCAATTTATTGGAAATATTTCAACCCATTACCCTCTTTTATTAAAAATGTACAATTATTGGAGGCATATTATACAAGGAAGACATCTCAATAGTTCTTCGCTTCTTATATTTACAAGAATGGCATTCCTCCTCCACTATAAAAGAGAACTCACCCCTTGACTTCTTTACACATCTAAATACACTTTTTATCCAAAAAAAACTTACGCAAATAAGCTCCAAACTTCTATAAATTCATTTTAGAGGCCTCGTATTGGGAAAAAATCCCTCCAAGTATGCCCTTTGGTGAAAACCAAAAAACGTTACCCCAAGAAGTGGCAACATCCTTCAACAAACAGTTTTATATAATTTTATTTCTCCAACACCACAATTATTATTTTTACATGATTATATAATAACCTCAGTATTATAAATATACTAACATTTTTTTATTTTACGGTTTCAATCTAAACCTACCCACACTTCCATCAAATTGGTAATGAAGTTTCTTTTTGTGTGAAGAGCAAACTATCACCTCGCAAAACTTTCATTTGTTTTTCCTTTACCACCTCACATGGTTTGGAATTATTATTTACATACTATTTCATATGATATATATGATATTTATGTTGTCTTTTTTAATCTTTAATTACTATATAAAATATACCTTCTTTATTTCTATTTTGTGAAAATATGATAACATCATTTCTGGATGTGTGGACTTCAACCTTCTCAAAAAAATGTGATTCATTCACACTTTACATAGATTTTATTAAGGATGGGTTGAGTAAAATAATATAATATATATGAAATAATAATTATAGTTTAATGATAATATATATATATATATATATATATATCATTTACTTTCATCAATTCAATATGACATAAAAATAGAAACAACCACCATGCATAAGTACGGCCTACCGTCTCCATGAACATTTTATTCATTTCATATTTATATATTTAATATATTATTATAAATATTTATATACTGAATATATATGAAATTTATATCAATTTTTACATTTTATAAATAACTAAATCATGACCTAAGAAAGTGGGTCAAGATTAATAAGTCAAATCATGTATGAAAAACAAAGCGATTATTACCCAAAACATATCCTAAACATGGTTATTTTAATAAATGGTAAATATAAGGACATAATGATATAATATATTGTAAGATATATAAGAATATATTTATATGTAAGATTTATAATATTTTTATATTTATTATAGAATAGTTTTTAATGTGTACATAGAATGTCAAGATGTAATGTAAGGGTTTTCTGGTCTCACTTTTATTTCTTTGATATTTATGCCTTATTCACCACATGTTAATTTTGTGTGGTGTATATAATTCCCATGAATTTATTAAATTATTATTATAATTAAATTTATTTGTATTTACATATCCATTTTATGATCTCTCTTTCATGGGGTTTATGGTTCAAAAGTTATTAAATCAATAATGTAATTTGGTCTCAATTTGAATTCTTTGACACAAATGCTATGTTATAAACCTATATTCTTCTACAAGGAGTATAAACTGAAATTTTAAATGTTATATCATGAATTTAATTATTTTCATCATATTTTAATATTCATGTGATTTTATTCTTTCAGGGGGATGATGATTCAAGTTACCAAAGTGATAAAAGTGTATTGATAGAATCTCACCGTTTATCAGGATTATTTATTATTATAATTCCATTGATTAAATATTGTGGTGTATATATCAAGAAATATCATGATTTTTATTCTCCTGTATTTATTCAGGATATCTTCATGTTATGATACAATTTTCACACTATTTGGTACTTAATATAATTAAGAATGTTTTTTTATGAAAGGCTGACTTTATCTCCCTATTTTGTTCGAAATATGTGTTTATTAAAAACCAATATGTGTTCAGAAATTTTCTATTATTATCCTATTATATTTAAAACTCATTTTACCCATGTTTTACCTTATAAAATGTTTTTTGAGAAGGATTATTCCTTTTATTTTATGAATAAGTAACTTTTCAAAAACTTTTTAGGGTGAAAAAGCGATGTTTAACATGTTTGGATTTATCATAATTATGACCTTATTTCCTTCGAAGACACATTTGAATGTTTAAATGATTTATTTTTAAGAAATTTTTTTTCCTAATATTCATTACATTCATTTTTTTAATGTTTTTAAAGAAAAAGATTATCAAATAATCGTTTATGTATAAAAAGTGTTTTAAATGATTTTTAAAGAATCCTTTATATGGTTTCAAAATTTTATTTCCAAATAAAAGGACTCTAATGATTTAAAAGATTATTTTATAATATTTCAAATTATTTTTTAAAAAAAATTGTTTTAAAATTTTCTCAAGATCCCTTTATAAGTTTTCATACAATTTTCAATGAAAAAGTAATTCAAAATGTTTTTAAGTTATCCTTATATGTTTTCAATGCTTTTTAAAATAAAAAGGATTTCAAAATATTTTCAATATTTCTTTATAAATTTTCAATTTATTTTCATTGAAAAAGTTTTTCAAAATGTTTTTATGATTTATTTATAATCTTTCATATTATTTTGAAATAAAAAGTTTTTCAAAATGTTTTCTTGCTTTATTTATAAGTTTCAAAAATGTGTTTTTGAAGAAAAAGGTTTTCAAAATATATTAAATATTTCATTATAAGTTTTAAAATTATTTTAAAAGAAAACATTTCTAACAATGATTTCGGTTTTAAAAATATATTTTTAAAGTGGGAAACATATTTTCCTCAAGAATGGGTTTAAATTAAATTTCAAAGTTTTCTTTAGAGGAAAATTATTCTTGAAAATGTTTTATGAAATGGATTTCCCAAGAAATTCTTTTTTCATTAGGAAATGTTCCATATAATCTATCAAAATCATTCTCCATATATGATGACATCCTTTGAAATAGTTTATAATTTATTGGTGATATGATCCAAGGACACCATTATTACTCCTTTAATGAATGGTTTATGTTTAAAATGCATTTTTTATGAAACATATTTCTCTTCCATATATTAAATACTTTAGAAACCTGATTCATTTTAAGGGCTATGCATTGATTAAATAATTATCAAACATGTATCTTTTACACATGTTATGATATGATTACTTGGTTATGATACCCATTTCATTTCTTGGGATATGATATGATGTTTATGAAACCCATCACTTTTTATGTGTCATGATGTGAGGAAGGTTTTATTGTCTTGTGATACACATATGTATTATTTCATTATGTGAATTTTGGGACATATATATACTTCCAATGCATTAGGTAAAGATTTATATAACATGAGATAGGATTGGCTGGAATAGGGAGTGATCTCAATTCAATAAAGTATTTTTTTTGCTAATATGGTCTTGAGAGTGAACCTTGACTACTAAGATGGTCTTGGTAGTGAACCTTGACTACTAAGATGGTTTGGGTAGTGAACCCATTCCATTATAAGGAATGGGCTATAATTTGGGATGGTGGTTAATCATACCCAATAGGGTTAGCTACCATGAAGAGCTCTGATATGTTTTGAAAATAATTCTTGACTTATTGTGAATGATTTTATATACTTATAATAATTCTATTAATTCTATGTGTTATACCTATGTTATTATCTCATTGATTATGATCTTGATTTCTTTATTATTTATGCCTTATGAACAACCAATATTTATTCCACGACTCATGTATATGATATTTAATATATATGGAATGATATTCAGATGATACTATCATTTTCTCATAACCTTATGATCATGCTAAGCTTACAATATTCTTTATCTAACCGTACTCAGCATCTAAGCTAACCCTATCTTATGGTTCATTTACTAGGTTATGAAGAAAATTTTTAAATATAAAAACTAAAGGGGAAGATCGGTGTGGGAAACATTTATGATCTTTCACCAAGTTACAAGTTTTTGTTCCAAGTTTCCAAATGCACTAAACTATTATCCTCATCAATAATTAATTTTTGTAATGTTCTAAATATTACTCTAAAATGATGTAATATTCATGTATGTTATGCCTCAGTTTCTATACTTGGTATTAGAGGAGAGGTTTAGTCAACCTTTGGAAACTCAGATGAGAAAACATTAGTGATATCCTTAGGGATATTTGTGAGGATATATTTGTGGATGTCTCTAATGATAATCCTAAGGATTCATAGAATTGAAATAAGGTCTCGTAATTTAGACATCCTATATGATATTTTTCATGACTATGTTGTTTTCCACTATGATAAATGCTTCTCACTCTATAATTTTAGTTATTTTCTCAATGGAGGGAACCAAAAGGAATTGGGTTAAAATTAAATGTGATGGAAATTTTTTTAATGAGAATTAAAATGGGATGATCACTAGAGTGAATGCTATTGTGATCATAACTAATAAGTTTTCTTGAAACATGATTAACAATGTATACCATAACCATCATTCAGACTCACCAAAGTTGAGAATGATGGAGTTCCACAAGTGTTCGTGTAAAAGAGACCATGGACGAAAGAAGATCAAATTTTTATTGTGTAAATAATGTGGAAATAATAACACATGTGAATAACTTATAGGAATGAGAAGATGTTTTGATTCTAGATTAGGACACAAAGAACGCAACTATAAATGAAAAATTAAGAGTTTGATTAATGAAATTTTATGATCCTATCTTTTTATAGAGGTGTCTTGATCTTATTTTGCATGTATTTTTTGAATGATTTTTAGTATATAATGTATGGGTTTTTCTTTGGGGATTTTTTTGGGTGAAATTAGTGAATTTTTGAAGGAAGAGGGGATGTGCATGGTTGGTGTATGGTTTTCTCAAACCATTCACCCAACCCAAAAAACATTACAAAACCAAACACAGGGGATTATCATAGTTAGTGAATAGTTTTTCTAACTATGATCCCTCTGAGGAGTAACTATGTGACACCTGTAGGTGAGGTGCTTTATTAGGCACATGGTTAGGGGAAAATGTTCACACCAAGTAATACACCATAATCATGAAATTTAAATCCCATTAAAATTAGATTAAAAAAAACTAGAACCCATATAATTCACCAAAAATAAACCATATAATGCACCTAAATAAATTATATCATTTTTTTGAGGCTTCGGTAAAAATTCCAAGGACTTATATCCCATTTTTAGGATTAGTTGAAGCCCATATTGAAGATATACACATCTCTCTTTAATATATTTTCACCCAGTGTGGTTTCCACTCTCTCTCTCTCTCATGTCCTTCTCTAATCCATTGAAGTTATGTTTTCTTCTATTTCTGATGTATCTAGATATAGGTTTTTTGTATATTTATTTTATTGATCTTGGATCTAGGTTTTGGATATATATCTTGTTCTTTACCATGTTCTTGATCATTCCACTTCAATTGGGAATTTCTTTTGGTGAATTTCTATCAATGATCTTTAGGAAGATTGCCTAAATTTAATTCCCATAGTCTTTACTTCCAATTTTTTTAAGTGTTGTGAAATTTCAATTATACTTATTTTAAATTTAATCCTAAATTTAGTAATTCAATGAATAATTAATTTATGAGAATCATGGAATTGATTTAATGTAATTTCCATGTGATGAAAAATTGGGTTAAATTCGGGAAAATTGTAATTGATTGAATTTGATTAATTAATGTATGTTTTTTTATTAGAAAATTGGATTAATTAATTTCTGAATTAAATAATGGAGACTTTTGTGATTATGTAATTGGTGGAGTTGGATTAATTATTTTGTGAAATAATTACTAGATTGTGGTGATTGCGGAATTGATGAGAAGTTGGGGTTATGTGATTTGGTCAATTAATGTGATTATGAATTAATTAAAAATGGGGATTAAGGGATGTTTGGATTAACATTAAAATTATAGTGGTTTATACAATTAAATTTTTATAAATGATTTAATTTTGGATTGTTTATATTATTCCATAGGAGATAAATTATTGAACCTTGGTTGTTGATGAATTGAAATAGTATACCATGATGTGGTTAATGATAATACGATTAATCATGGATAACCTTAATGAATGAGATGAATGTTTTATATGTTGTGTTTTGATAAATGTGATATATGTGTGTGGGATAGGGACTGAGGCTCGAAATACCCATATGTGAGATACGTGTGTGGGATAGGGACTAAGGCTCTAAATACCCATATGTGATAAATGAGTGTGGTAAAGGGACTGAAGATCCAAATACCCATATGAGATAATGAGTGTGGTATAGGGAATGAGTATCCAAAAACCCATGTGATATTTCGGTGTGGGAAAGGGACTGAGACTCCAAATACCCATATGTTGTTATACCCGATGTTCAACACCCATGAGTTGGCATTAAGCTATGGTTCCAATTAATCGTGATATAATATTAAATGAAATGATAAAATATAACCATTGTATCATAATATGTTTTAGACTCCAACATGGGCCGAAGTAGGTATTGATGGTTTGAGTGTCCTTAGGAACCTAATAGTTTATGTAGTTAATTACATAATATAGAAATGTGATTATTGTTTACTGTATGCAATTGTTTACAACGCTTTCGCTGGGGCGAACACGCCTATCTGATTGAGTGAGGAAGGTGTGGATTTTTGTTACCCCGCATTACTACTTTCTAAAGGTGGGCGGCATTCGCTCCTTATTCAGGGACGTCCGCTCCTTGATCAAAATGGGATGATGGGATGTCAGTTCTTCCTTCCTTGGATTCCTCCTCGGAACTCGTCACCTAGTCCGGGTCTCCCTCATAGATTTAATACATTGTTCATGAAACTCTTCTCGGTGCCATATTTTCATGGACATCAGTTAATTACATTGCTTCTATCAAGACATTCCAAGGGGTCTGGTCAGGGAAGCAACCTTTGGTTAGGGGAGTAGTCACACTGGGCATCACTGGTGTGTTTGGACACTGGGGAATGGTCTGTCTTTCTTATGTACCTTTTTATAGGGCTTCTCGAGGGCGTGGAAGCCCGAGGCATCACACATTGAACACGGGGAATCATATGCCCTAGGTATGCCTCTATGGTTTTCCTCAGCTTCCCATGTTTAACACATGGCATGCCGCGAGTTTAACTTTCAGTGGGGACGGATCAGCCAGATCAGAACACTGATTAGAGTGGATCAGATTGAGGAACCCCCCTAGGGGGGACACTGATATTGGTGCCAACACATGGGTGGATCCCTGAATTCTATGGAGGTGAATGAAGTGGCATGATCTCACTGGGATGTGGTGGCCCGGGTAAGAGTCAAGATGGATGACAGTTTTGGGCTTGAGCCTCGAAGAGACTTCCTATGTATCATGCCTTGACATGGATCAAAGTACGCATAGTTCGGGTTGTGGGGAATACAGTTTAACGTCATGCGGGACGAGGGAATTTGGGGATTATACTATAAATGGCCCAAGGTGTTGGTGAACTGATATGTTCGGAATGGCCGAGTGGTGGGATTGAACCTCATGGAGGCTTCCTACGTACCATACCTTAACATGGATCAAAGTCCCCGTAGTTCGGGTAGGGTTTCTTCAGTGAACCGAAGTGAAGGTGAACCTGGCGGTCCACTGGTGGTTGATGGGTTTGAACCTCAGGGAGGTTTCCTACGTACCCTGACTTGACATGGATCAAAGACCACATAGGTCCGGATGGTGTGGGTGTCGGTGAACCGACATGAATAAGGACCTTGGTCCGATGGGTGATGGGCTTGAACCTCGTGAGGATTCCTATGTACCATGCCTTGATATGGATCAAAGTCCTCGTAGTTTGGGAATACAGTTTAATGTCATACGGGATGGGTGAACCGATGTGAATATGGTCGGAACGACCAGGTGGTGTGCTTGAACCTCGTGATGCTTCTTATGTACCATGCCTTACCATGGATCAAAGTCCACATAGTTCAGGTATACAGTTTAATGTCATGCGGGACGAGGGTGAACTGATGTGAATATGGTCGGAATGACCGAGTGGTGGTCTTGAAACTCATGAGGCTTCCTACATACCATTCCTTCACATGGACCAATGTCTGCGTAGTTCAGGTATAGATTTTAACGTCATTCTGGACGAGGGTGAACCGACGTGAATGTGGTCCTAACGACCAGAAGGTGGGCTTGAACCTCATGAGCCTTCCTACGTACCATGCCTTGACATGGATAAAAGTCCACGTAGTTCAGGTATATAGTTTAATGTCATGCTGGAATGAGGTGTTTTCATAGTCTATGCTTACTCTAAGCCCATGTGATTCATGCTCGGTGTGAGAAACAAGAGGTTGTAGGGACCCGACTATCATGTCGCGAAGGGTGCATCTATGGGAATCGAAGAGGTGATTACGCGTTGAGCAGCCCATGGTGTCGGTACTTACTCCATGATGGAGGCTCGAGGGAAAAAAAGAACAGAGGGAGAGGGATTTGGCACCCAGGAAGAGAGGAGGGGGGGCTGTTCTTTGTCACGTCCTCCGCTGGCCTTGGTGACCGGAGATGAAAGGAGGGAGCACCGAGGAAGTGAAGAGGAGAAGAAGTTCTACCTCCTATGGGAAAAGCTAGGGGGATTATAACAAGGTGGATTACCTTCCCTGTAGATAAACGCCACTCCATGAAGGAGGATATCATCCCCTGTGGAGACCCGAGGGAATGGAGGATATCCGAGGAGGGGGACCCTGCATACGGAGCACGGGGTGAGGTCACAGTTTAACATCTTGTGTTGAGGATGAAGGAACTTGGAATTTTAACATCCTGCAGCTCGGATGAAGTGGGTTTTCTCCACACCCCTAGGACTTACATAATAGGTACCCTCTGTTCCTTGTGGGAGGGAAGGCATCGGCAAGGCCGTACTGAGGGGGTGTCGCGGAGCGAACCATTTAGGGGTCCACGTTAGCATGGCTATTCGAAGAAGCAATAGCCATTAGCATGCCTATGTGAATAAGAATTAGGCGAAGCAGCGCTATGGGTGGTATCATCTAGGGGGATTTGAAATCACATCATGTGAACCTGGAGGGACGCACGAGAAAAGGATTTTCCAAGCAGAGGGGTCCGTAAGCAGGGGACTTGTGGAGTTCTGTTGTCATGCGTGGTAGAGGGCACTTGCAAAGGGATGTGCTTCACCAAGTAGGGTGCCTTATCCTTAGCATGGGGCGGAGGTGAAAACAGGAGGTGCTTCATGAAGTAGAAGGGAATTCGCAGAGCACAGCCTCGCGGAGCAAAGGTGCCTCGCGGAGCAAGGTTTTGGGAAGCAATGTGCTTCGCGAAGTATAGTGATCCTGTCTTAGAAAACGGATCAAGTGTACATGAAGGGTGCTATGCGAATCATAAATGCTCTATGATCACCTAGGACCCCTTGGAGATCCCCTTCTTTCACAAAATCCCTTAGGCATTACGAAAGGCATCCCTCTCAAAAGACGGGATCAAAATGAGAAAATGGGGAGGTACTTCGTGAAGCAGAAGTACCTCGCGTAGCTCATGGTTCTTCGAGCAGAAGAGTGCTTTTTGATTCGTGAGATGAGAATCCAAAAGGATGGATTGTCTGTCTGGAGAGATCAGGGGGAGATCGATATTTATAGGCAAGAGGCGCCGTGGAGCAGGGCTCAGGTGGCGCGAAAAGGGTTCAGGTGACATCGCGACGCGCTCTCGAATGTCAAAGGGGTTTCGGATCATCCTGCCTCCTTCGCTTCACGGTGGGCTCCCGAATTTCAAATGCGTTCATGGAGTGTCCCTCCTTCGTTGCTTCGCGGTAGGCTCGTGAATGTAAAATGTGTTTGTGGAGCCTCCCGCCTTCTTTCCGTCGTGGCAGCCGTGGTGCTGGGGGGACTTCACGAAAGGGCTTTGCGAGGCAGTCTGTGGGGCTGTCTTGGGGACTTTTCTTCCTTCCAAATTTTGGTGCCAACAAATTACCCCCTTCAACTTAGAGTTGCAGAGGGATCAAGGGTCAAATTATGAGGAAAATTTCCAAAATCCTCGGTCGTTCACGAGGCGGATTCACGAAGAGGGTGCGTGAAGCGAACAAGGGCTGCACGGACTAGGCACGCTGCGAATCTTCGTGCGGACTGGACGCGCCGCGATGTTCCGAAGGCCGTCACCTATAAATAGGGGTTCAGCCCTCTCTTTTTTCATTTCCTTCCTCCGCAATCTTGTCTTCTTAAGCTCTCGATTCGCGAATCTCTACATACTCTGCGAGTGATCTCTGGAAATCGAGTCTTCGCGTTGCACAACGAGTCCTTGACTCTGCATTTTCACTCCGCGGTCCGGCTTTGAACGCCAAGGTAGCACTTCCGCGAACACTCTTCATGAGCTGCCTTCACGAACTCACTTTGCGAGCGATCTTCGCGAACCAGCCAGACAAGCATCCAAGTTCCATAACTGAATGGCCCACCAAGAAGCGGCCCAGGGGGTCCTTGTGGATGCCACCCGGAGGGATGAAATAGAGAACAACCTGGGGCTAGGAGAGCTAGTCCGGAGCCACTCGGACCATAGTTATTTGGTGGAACTGCTATCAGAGAGCCAAAATAACCATCCGCAGTGAATGAGGTTGCCTCTGTATGGCTTCAGGCTGAGGGATGATGTCTTCATCCCTACAACAAGTAGGGATGAGCCAGCTTACTGGTTCCAGAGCACGTCGTGCCAGCACCGATGGTTCAGGGCACCCGATGGTCATGCCCGGGAGGATTTCACGCCTGTCATCACCGACGGCCTATACAATCACAAGAACAACATCGAAGGGAGGTCATTGCAGCTGGAGATGTCCCTCCCCTGTATTAAACCATCCTTAAGACGGCGCTGGGGAACCCGAAGAAGGGGTGGTCCAAGGAATGGGACATGCGCCAGGGCGGGAACTTCACCGATGATTGGGCTTGGGCCTACTGGGTTGGAACTTCATGTGAGGAGTTCGGGGTGGAACTGAGAAGAGTGGGCCTGTATGAGGCAGCTTGGGCTTCCCAGTTCCACATGTACCAGCTGAAGCAGTTGATGCCGGATCTGCTGAGCCGGTGGTCACCCTTGACCAATATCTTTCACCTGAATCATGGGGAGGTCGGCATCAGCCTATGGGATGTGCATTAGATCTCGACGTTCGTGATACTGAGGGAGATGTATGATGAATTCCTCCTGTTCATGGTTTCATGGGAGGATCTGGAGCAGATATCACATCTGGCGATGAAACTAATGTAGCTCGTGCCCGGGGAAGACAAGGAGGCCGTGAGGAATTTCCACTTCAAGAACTGGTTCAAGAAGTTCTTGAACTTCCAAGAAGCCAGGCATTTCTCGGCGAGGCCTCAAACTTTCCCGAAGGGTGCCTGGAGCAAGTAAAACTCATACTGGTGGATACTGGAGAAGAGCCAGTGGAAGACCTAGGGGTTGAGTGTCAGCACTGAACAACGACCAATAGTCAGGCTGGCGGCATTCATCGCAGCCTTCATCTCAAGTTGGATCCTGCTGGAAAGGGATACAAACATGGGAGTGCAGCCAAGCACTTTCATCATGGCATCCACTTTGGTGACAGGAGGGCGGGTTAACCTAGGGATCCTAATGCTCACCAAGTTGTACAAGATGTTATGGCATGTCAGCGAGGGGAAAAGGCCACAGAGGATATGCGGTCCATTCCACCTCATATATGGGTGGATGGTGGAGAACATCAGGGGGATCTATGAGTATCTGAACCCCATCTCACCACCGGGGTCAGACTTTCATCCATCGATCTTGAACACTGCAGGGAGCATTTCGACCAAGCTGACCACACCATCTGTTTTAAACCGGGTGTGGAAGGTAGAGGAATTCAATTTCCACCCATTCCCTGTAACGCCCCAACCCCAGCTACCGAGAGTCGGTGCATTACTTCGTAACATTGGCATGATCACAAAAGATCATGTCTCGAAAGACCGATTAGTTTAGTAGCCTTGGAAACACTAGATACATTCATAAGTCTTACATTACATCATAAAGTGAAAAACTAATAACAAAGTCTTCATAGTCCACACTCATATCCTCTTCTGTCTATCCCTGCAGGTCATTCATAAAATACTTCTTCACATCCTAGAAAATATTAAAACATTGAAAGGGGTGAGCTCAGATGCTCAGTAAGGATAACAATATTGCGGAAGCTTTCATAAATAAACATTAACATTTATGGCAATTTATAACTAAAACGAAAGCCTTTTAAACATGAACTTCAACATAATATGGAAAAAGTAAAATGAGATAATGCCATTTACTTATTCACATGGATATTGTACTGGTCGAATAATCACATGCAATATCAATAACCACATTCATAATGATGGAATGTATAATGCCAGACTATCTGTTTCACGCGGAATCCGGGGATGACCTCCTGGACGGGAGATTCAAACGTTCCGATCGGTTTCTAACGGGTTTATTCGTAGAACTGGAAACATCCAATGATTCCACATCCGTTGGGACCTACTTTCCAAAGGCAGGCGCTCATTAGCTTGTGGTCTAATGAGGCTTAGGAATTTGCATTGGTCGAGAGGATGGGAGGTCGGACTCATCACACCTTTTTGAGGGGAATTATTGTCTACTCCGGGACTCTCTTTATAGATTTAAGTTATGTTCGTGAATCCTTATTACATTACCAAGTATAAAATGAGATTTCCTTTAGTTTTAACAATCAATGATTAAATATGCAAGAAATTTAGAGAATCTTTTATATGTATTCGAGGTTCTTCATTGATAGAGAATCATCTATATTTGTTTAGAGATTCTTGGTCAATGGTATCCTTCAAAACATTTATATAAAAAGTCTCTTGGTCATTTTATGATGACCAGGCTGGTTTTAAAGCCACTCAGTGGGGCACTTGAAGTTTATTGTCATTCAGAAGGACAGAGATTATCTCAAAGTTGGGATCGAACCCATAAATGAGCTACCTACGTATCCTTTGTTTTGGAAAAGGAATCAGAACCCACGTAGTTCGAGTTATGGAGTATGACGTTTATGATTGATGGCTCAAAGAAGAATGTCATAATTACTTTTACACTCTAAGCTCACGTGAGTCATGCTCAGTGTGAGAAACAAGAGGTATTGGTAAAATTTAGACAATTGTGCCACGAAAGATGCAATCATAGGAATTTGCTTGGGGCTTATGTATAGATGACTGCCCAGATAGATGAAGGTTTAGGATTTACTTTTAGGGAGAAAATCCATGAACAGGGTCCATAAAGTTATATGTGCTTCATGGAGATTTGAATACTCTAATCTAGGGGCTTACTCCTAAGGAGGATGCCCAAGTTAGGAGGGGACTTATGATTGGGTTTTTACTCCTGAAAAGGAAAACCCAAATCAAAGGTAAATTATGACTGGTTAAGAGAAATTTTAAGAGACTTGGGACTTATTCCTGAGAAGGAAGCCCAGGTTAGGGGACTTGGGGCTTACTCCTGAAAAGGAAGCCCAAGGTTATGACTGAGTCTTATTCCTGAAAAGGAGACCCAGGTTAGGGATTAAGGTTTGGGGCTTACTCCTGAGGAGGATGCCCAAGATTTATGACTAGGACTTATTCCTGATAAGGAAGCCCAGGTTAGGGGACTTGGGGCTTACTCCTGAAAAGGAAGCCCAAGGTTATGACTGAGTATTATTCCTGAAAAGGAGACCCAGGTTAGGGATTAAGGTTTGGGGCTTACTCCTGAGGAGGATGCCCAAGATTAAAGGACTTGATTGGGGCTTATTCTTAAGAAAGATGCCCAGATCAAAGGTTTTATAACTGGGGATTATTCCTGAAAAGGAGACCCAGGTCAGGATTCTCTCATCTTAAAGGATGAGGTTGAATGAATGAACTCTCAATCTTTGGTGACATAAAGATGTTTAAATCACTAGGTTTTGAGAGATATTTCAGAGAATTCCTTTCAGATAAGGATGTCAAATCAAGAAATCATGCCATAAATGGCTTTGAAGAGTATCTTGAAGACTGAATCTTGAATAGGAAGGGTGAAATGGCTTAAGAGGGATAAAAATGGGCAAGATGGGCACCCAAAAAGATAGGGGCGCGCAAGTCTTGAAAGGCGCGCAAGTCCTGCGGCGGCGCGCAAGTATTGGTAGCGCAAGTATACTTGCGCGACATAGAGGGTACTTGCACGATTTTCAACCAATATTGAAATGCTTGAGCGACTCTTTATAAAACCCTTTCCCATCCTCTCGAGGTTCTTCCAGAGAAGGGACGCGCAAGTTATATTGAAGGAATTAAGTCGGCGCGCAAGTGTTTGATAAGTTTCAACACTTAGGCCTTCCTTCTTCTCTTTAGATCTTCCATTCTAGGTAAGAAATTACCTTAGAAGTGTTCTGGAAGCTTTGAGAAGAGACTTGGGCGTCGGGAGCTTTGATCCGAGTTTCTGGAAAAAGATCCTCTTAAATGGGGGGCCCACAGGGTCTATTTATAGGCAAAAGAAGACCCCGGGCGGTTACTGGGCGGTTACCAGGCGGTTACCACATATGTCGCGCAAGTCCCTTGCACGACTATGAGGAGTCGCGCAAGTGTTGAGGCGGCGCGCAAGTGTACTTGCGCGACCAAGAGGGAACTTGCGAGACCTATGGGCAATGTTCTCCTTTTTCATCCCTTTGTCGATTTTTTGATGTTTCTTCAAAGGATTAATCACTTTGAGCTCAGAAATTCCCTTTTCCGATCTTTAGATTCTATGACGAAAGGAGCGTCAACAAAAGTCCCCCCTCAGAGTTGGATCCGGAAAGAAATGAGGGTTTGACTCTGAGGAAATCGAATCCCTTCAAAGGAAAAGGGAGGCGAGCAAGTCTTCAGTGCGCAGAGGTCGGCGCACAAGTCTTCGTCGCGCAGGCATTGAGCGCTCTGGGTGCGGCGCGCAGGTAGGCTTCCGAGCCTATAAATACACGGCCTCACCTCCGTACAAGTATCCGGATTTCCGGACATCATCCCTTCTCGAGCTCTCGCCGCGCAGGTCACCTTGACCGCGCAAGTTGCTCTGTTTTATAGGGTTTCCTCGATGTCGCGCCACTGTAAAGGTATTTGTACTTGCGCGGTTTATACTTGCGCGTCAAAAACTAACGCGACACACAAATACTTGCGCGCCATGTTTAGACTTGCGCGACTTAAATGCCTTAGCCATTTTTCCAATTTTCTTTACAAATTTTATGAAAATAAACCCATTTAAGAGTTAGTTTATTCATCTTTTGTGCAGATTCAGTGGTTCCCAAGGGAATTGATACGGCTGATGAACTGGCTAGCAAGCGGATTGATGACATGATGAACATTATTGGCCATGATTACTATGATATCTGTGACAGCACTTTCCCAGATTTGGATAAGTATTTGAAGAAATATCATCTTAATTTCCCACAGAGAATCTACCTGTCTCTGTGTGTTCATGGTCATCTGTAAGGAGTCAATGTTCCAAATGCAAACAATTATACACCTGAGATGCAGCTGCACTGCTACTTCTCTATTTCGGTTATGTTGTGCATTAAGAGTAACAACAATGGTGTGAACTTTAAAATTTTTCCTCCATGTCATTCCCTTGCAGATATGAAAATGGCAAACCCATAGGCTGAAATGTTTTCCACTGCCGGTTGGTGGAGAGAAGACAAACATGGTATTAGAGCAATATCTGAAAAGAGTACTCTCTCCAAATGGCTCTTTACTTCCAATGCTCCATTCTCAAATCCACGTATCCATCTTCCAAGTCTCTTGGACAGAAACAGAGTCACTGTTTGATCAGCAGAAAATTTTCTCAAACCGCACTCAAGAACATCCTTTTACAATTGTTCCAAGAAGAGCTGGTATCACTGCATCTCTTATTGTATCCAGTTGAATGAATGAATTCTAGGTGGTTTCTAATGAAGATCGGGATGCCGTAAATCAAATGAAGTGTTATGTTGAAAGCCTCTTGTAATTCTTGAAAGAAGAGAAGAGACTCCAGTCTGTGGATGTCCCTCTAACTCTTGTGTATCAATGAAAAACACTTTTGTCTTCAATCATTTGTACTTGCATTCTTCCATTACCTGCTTCAAATTTACTTAAGCCAATGGGCTTAGTAAGCATAGTTTGATTTTTACTAGGATTATTACAAATAACCCTACAATCTTTGAACCTTTTAACTGCTCAATATTACCTAAATCATACAAAAAATGTATATTTAGTGAGCTGGAACTTGACTTTTATTCAGAGTTACTTTGTCTTTTGTGTGGGCAGTTTAAAGTCATGCAAGCCGGACATAAAGGGGCTAATGTTTAAGGTCGAAATAGCTTTGACCGGAAATGGATTAAAAAAGAAAAAATGGATTCAATTCCTTGACAATTTATCTGAAAACATATTTACCATACTCAAGTATGAGGGAAAAAATGTAAACTATGGCTTAAGAATATTTGAATCTGAGGAATGATATGAAAAAAGAGCTAAAAGGCATTAGAAGAAGTAGTTTCCAAGAATGAAGTTACTATTATTTAACAAAACCCGTTAGGGGGTTGAAATATGCAGGGCCACCTATGGGCATTGGCTGCATAGTCAAATAAAATAGCATCTTTTGGCTGACAAGTCTGTTATGTGGACTGTTTATGCAAGGCCACCTATGGGCACGTGCTGCATAGTCAGGCAAAAGAACTCCCAGAAATTTACTTTCCTAGTGCTAAAAGCCAGTGAAAGTTTATGGAGATTCAAATTTTCTAAAGCATAGAGTTTGTTGTATGGAAAGAGGTACTTGAATATGGAGAAGATATTTCCAAACAAGAATATCGAAGAACTGGATGAATATCACTCCTACGAAGGTCTGACCCAAACGTAGGGAAGAAGAATAAACCATAGACTTGAATACTTTCAGATCATGAAAAAGGATATGGGACAAATATGTTAAGGATGGCTATTTTTGCGGATCCCTACATACTGTCGTTTAAGACAAATAAGGACAAAAGAGGCATTCTTCCCAAGAATGGAGTTACTATTATTTAACAAACCCGTTAGGGGGTTGAAAACATACAGGGCCACCTATGGGCATTGGCTGTATGGTCAAATAAATAGCATCTCTTGGCTGACAAGTCTTTTATGTGGACTGTTTATGCAAGGCCACCTATGGGCACGTGCTGCATAGTCAGGCAAAAGAATTATCAGAAGTTTGACATTTTTGTGACTAGAAGTCATGAAAAGGGTTATGAAGATCTGAAAATATTTAAGGTTAGGATTATAATACATAAAGATGGGTATTTTCCAATGTATATAGAGATACATAGGTCAATGAAAACCATAATCATGTTGTGGTTGGGTCCTGAATTGAAACTTGGACTTCACTACGTATCTCATAAGAATGAGAATCAAGCCATACGTAGTTCTTGAAATGCATTTTAACGTCGTGCAGGACGAAAGTATGAGTGATCTTAGTTTAAGGTCATAGAATTCGGACCATAATAATGAATACACAGTGTGTGTTTTCATGAGGACTTTTCAGCCAAGGGACTGAAAGTGAAATTTGGGGTTAGGCCCAAAAGACTTGGGACTGGATTCGAGGGACACTCGAATGTTCCTACATATCACATAAGGATGGGAATCAAGTCCACGTAGTTCTAGAATTACCCTTTGTACAAATTTGTTTCGTACATGTGAAGGGTGAAAGGGGACTTTAGTGCAATGATGTTTTAACCTAAGATAAAAAGTTTAGGCATTACCATGTATGTACGTAGTCTTTTGAAAATGAAAACCATGATTGAAAAAGAATCAATGTTAATAATGGTTCCTTCTCAAATGAGGAAATCAAAGAAAATTGTAGTTTATTGTCATACCGGACAAAAGTGCTGTATAGTTTAACGTCATATAACAAGGACGAAAGTGAATCAATGTAAAGAAATTGATTCCAGGGGTGGTTTCACAAATCATCATCATATGAGATGGTGGTGAACCAATGTGAAGAGATTGTTTTTTTGGGCTTGAACCTTGGGAGGTTGCCTACATACCCAGCCTGGAGGGCAAGGATCAAAGTCCGTGTAGTTCAATTAAAGAATGAATCAATGATCAAGTTATTCTTGGGGACAATGATCTAAATAAAAAATGTTGTTGGGACTTACACATGGTTAGTGGCCCAAAGGGAGTGTTATGGTTGATGTTCTCTCTAAGCTCACGTGAGTCATACTCGGTGTGAGAAACAAGAGGTAATAACAACCTTAACGATGCACAGTTTAATGTCATGTAGGACATATCAAGGACTTTATGTACAGTTTAGCGTCATATAGTTAGGACGATGGGGACAATACAGTTTAACGTCATATTGGATGAAAGGGGGATTGTGCAGTTTTAATGTCATGCTGGACTTTTGATGATTATATAGTTTAACGTCTTTTCGGACGTGAGGGGCTTTTATACAGTTTAGCGTCATGTAGTTAGGACGTCACAGTTTAACGTCTTTCTGGACATAAGGGATTTGCAAATAGTTTAAGGTCATATACCTGGACCAGGGATGGTGCAGTTTAATGTCATGTTGGACCTCTCATGGAATTTTTTCACAGTTTAATGTCGTGTGGGACGAAGTTGCAGTTTAAGGTCATACTGGACAATTTCTGTATAGTTTAACGTCATATAGCAAGGACGATTGGTGTTGTACAGTTTAAAGTCATGTAGCTAGGACTAAGGTGAACCAATATGAGGATATCAGTTCTGGGGACTTTTTACAGTTTATCGTCATGCTGGACGTTGGAAGTGCCACACAGTTTAATGTCATGTTGCTAGGACACAATATAGTTTAATGTCATCTCGGACAAAATATAGGAACTTTTATACAGTTTATTGTCATGTAGGACAAAATTAGGGACTATGCAGTTTAAAGTCTTGCAGTTAGGACTATTTGTGCTGCACAGTTTAGTGTCATGTTGCAGGGACATAAGTGCGAATAGTTTAAGGTCATATGCATGGACCGTACAGTTTATCGTCATGCTGGACTTATTATAGTTTAATGTCATCTCGGACAGAAGTGTGACACAGTTTAATGTCATGTTGGACAAAGTTGTAGTTTAAGGTCATACTGGACCATTGCTGAATGAACCAAATGTAAGAGTCTTAGTTCTGGGAACAATATTTTGTGTTTATACAAAATACTTCTTCAGAAATCTGGCATTAGTTGGAGTCGTGATGTGTTCTCCATCCATTGAGATTAGAGAATACGCTCCATTGGAGTAAACCTTATGTATTGAATAAGGTCCTTCCCATTTTGGTTCAAGCTTGGGAGGTTTCTTTCCTGGTATCATTGGTGTTCTAAGAACCAATACCAATTCTCCCTGAATGAATGAACGAAGACGAACTTTTTTGTTAAAAGCTCGTGCTATCCGATTCTGATAGATTTCCAAGTGGTGCAAAGTGCACAATCTCTTCTCATCTAACTGTTCCAATTCATTCAAACACTTTTGGGATTGCTCATCTGTCGATAACTGATCACAAATGGCTATTCTGAGTGAGGGCAATTGAACTTCAATTGGCAAGACTGCTTCTGTTCCATATACCAATGAATATGGAGTAGACCGCGTTGCATTGCGAGTGGTAGTCCGATAAGCCCATAAAGCATGATAGAGTTTATCAGGCCATGACCTCTTATCTTTATCCACCATCTTTTGCAGTATATTTGAAAGAGTCTTGTTGAAGGCCTCTATCTGGCCATTAGCCGCTGCATGATATCGAGATGAATGGTTGGACTTAATGTTGTATTCTTGATACAATTTCTTTACCTCAGAAGAACAGAAGTTGGTGCCGTTATCCGTCAATATGGTATGAGGGACACCAAATCTAGTAATGATGTTAGACTTGATGAAGCTAACAATGCATTTAGAACTGACTTCTTTGAGAGGTACTGCCTCTGCCCATTTGGAAAAGAAATCAGTAGCAGTAAGAATGTACTTAAACTGCTTGGCCGTAGCTGAAGGGTAAGGTCCCACCACATCCATTCCCCATGTGGAAAATGGCCATGAGTATTTAGCTGTATGAAGAAACTCTGGAGGTTGATGAATGAAGTTGGAATATACTTGGCATGAATGACACTTCTTTGTGAAATTAACACAATCTTGTATCATTGAAGGCCAGAAGTATCCAAGCCTTCGAATTTGATCAGACAATCTATGTCCAGACTGGTGGGCACCACAGACTCCTGCATGCACTTCTTTTATGACAGCCATTGTCTCTTCACCATCAATACATCTGAAGAGAACTCCATCAAAACCACGTTTGTAGAGAATTTTCTCGGGGTGGTTTGGACCATCATAAAGAGTAAAATTGACCACACGTCGCCGAATTTGTTCTTTCTCGGCTCTATCAGGTGGTAGTGTTCCAATTTGAAGGTATTCCCTGATAGGTGACATCCATCCTGTAGTATGACCATACGGTTCAGGAATGGGACTAATTTCATTAATTTCCTCTGTTCTGACTTGAACATAAGGTGAAATTGCACGACGGTGGGCAATACAGATGGTTGTCTCGTCCCGATTTGGATCTGCTAAAGCTGTGGCTATATTAGCCAGTGCATCAGCTTGAGCATTTTGTGATCTTGGGACATAAGAAAATGTCGGTTCTGAAGGGAATTCCGACATTAACTCTCTGACGTAATCATATAAAGGGATTAATTCTTCTTTTCTGATGGCATAATCCCCATTGACTTGTTTGATTACCAGGTCTGAATCACCTTTCACCTTTAAGTGATTCACTTGTGCTTGAAGCGCTAACTCCAAGCCTGCAATGAGAGCTTGGTATTCAGCTTCATTATTGGTACCACCTTCCCACAACAAAAAGGAATAAGGTAACACTGCCTTATCTGGAGAAATGAGCACAATTCCTAAACCAACTTTGTTGAATTTAGGATTTTCCATTTTCTTCCCTGTTGGACTTCTAGAAGCACCATCAAAATACATTTCCCATGTTTGAGGACTCTCTTGAATAGAAAAAACTTCCTCATCAGGGAGTTCGATATCTGAATACGTGTCTTCCACTGAAGGGTGTTCAGCCAGGAAATCAGCCAGAGCTTGGCCCTTAATTGCCTTTTGAGACACATACTGGATGTCGAACTGCTGTAAAATAACCGCCCACCTTGCCAGACGTCCTGTAAGCATTGGACGACTAAGGATGAATTTGAGTGGATTATTACGAGATACCAATTGGACCTCGTGATGTTGCAGGTAGTGTCTCAGTTTCTGAACTGCAAAGATTAATGCTAGGCAGCATTTTTCAATACTCGAATACCGGGTTTCTGCTTCAAGCATAGTTCTACTGAGATAGTAGAGACTATTTTCATTCCCAACATCATTCTTTTGAGCAAGAAAGGCACCCAATGATCGCTCTAAAGCTGTCACATAGAGGATAAGAGGCCTACCCTCAACAGGTGGCATGAGTACTGGTGGACTCAAGAGGTATTTCTTGAGAACATCAAATGCTTCTTGACATTCTTTAGTCCACTGGTAAGTGACTCCTTTCTTCAATAATTTGGTAAAGGGTAAACTTTTGCCTGCCAAATTGGCGATGAAACGCCGAATATAGGCTAAGTGTCCTTGAAGTCCTCTTAATTCTTTCAAATTCTGAGGAGGTGACATACCAAGGATTGATTTGGTCTTCTCAGGATCGACTTCAATACCACGATGGCGTACAACAAAGCCGAGGAATTTTCCTGAGGTTACCCCAAAAGCACATTTTAAGGGGTTCATCTTCAAATTATGTTGTTGAAGCTTGTGGAATATGACTTCCAAATCAGCCAAGTGATCAAAACATTGTTTGGATTTAACCACCAAATCATCTACATAGCATTCAACAAATTTCCATAGAAAAGGTTTGAAGATACGATGCATGGCGCGTTGATATGTTGCACCTGCATTCTTTAAACCAAAGGGCATCACCCGGTAACAAAACACACCTTGAGGAGCTCTGAAGGCTGTATATTCCTCATCTTCTGGGGCCATTCAGATCTGATTATATCCAGAATATCCATCCATGAAAGAAAGTACTTCATAGCCAGCCATTGCATCAATTAAGAGTTCTGTAATCGGAACTGGAAAATCATCTTTGGGACAATACCGATTAAGATCTCTGAAATCGATGCAAACCCTAATTTGTCCGTTCTTCTTCTTTAAAGGGACAATATTAGCCAACCACTTGGGATATTGAACTTCTCTGACGAAGTTATCTTTGATAAGTTTATCCACTTCAGCCTCGATTTTGGAAGCATAGGTTGGGTGTGTTCTTCTCGCGGCTTTCTTGAATCCTCGATGTTCTTTTGGAAAACCCAAGTGATGGGTGGAAACATCAGGATCAAGGCCAGGCATCTCTGTATAATTCCAAGCAAAAATATCTTTATTTTGCTTTAGAAAAGAAATATACATCTCTTGTTCTTCAAGGTTCATGGCCGCACTAATTAAAGTGGGGCGTGGATCTTTCTCTGTACCCAGATTTACTTCTCTGAGTTCATCCACAGTGGTAGAGATACCCTCTTCAAATGCTGGAGGAGCATCTCTAAGATCTTCCTCTTCCTCTTCATCATGTGTTATTTCTTCCGTTTCTACTTGAAAAGTAGATGAAAAAACGAAATTCTCATGATCATAAGAGATGTCAAAATTTTCACATTTTGAAGAAGAAGCTTCCATTTCCGACCCTATTGATGATAAAGGGTCTTCTTTGGGAATCAAAGAGGAGATGATGGATTGAAAATCGACATCAATATTCACCTCTGGTGTTGCTATAGCTTCTTCTGACCTGATTAGCGAAGTATAGACTTGTTGGATTTCAGCAGACGAAATGAAAACGTCACCACTTATGCTTTCATCACTTCTTGGTAAGTTACCAATTTCTCCCATGTTGTCTAGCTCGATTGCCGTAATTGACATTATGGATCTTTCCATAAGAGTATTTTGATTTGGGCCTATTTTGTCAATTTGACTGATAGGTAACACATAATCTGTACTCACATGTGAAAATGGATTTATTGGGATTTTTTCCAAACCATATGGAGCATTAACTTTGGTAATTTCCTTCATTGTAGATTTTTCTCTTCCCTTCATGTGATAAAATTCCGCCTCAATGTATTGAGACTCACATGTCTTGAACGGGGCCTTATCACCATACAATGTTCCAACTTGACCATCATAACAGTATTTGAGACATTGATGGTATGATGACGGAATAGCTGCATGCTGATGTAGCCAGGGTCTTCCAAGCAAGATATTGAAAGCTGAGTCTTGATCAACAATCATGAAATCTGAATTGGAAACAAGATCTCCAAACTGAGTTCTGAGCGTAACTTCTCCCAGTGGTTCTTGTTTATTTTTATCATACCCTTGCAACATCATGGTAGAAGGAGATAAATCAGATTCTGTGAGGCCCAATCGACGAAGTGTGCGAATGGGCATGAGGTTGACTCCTGAACCATTGTCAATAAAAGCTCTTCGAACATCTATACCATTGACTTTTCCAGATAGGTACAAAGGTTTTATGTGCCCATGCACAACATCATCTTCATCTTTATCAGTAAAAGATATCACTGCATGACATTCTGCAGGATTATTCTCTATGTGATAAATTTCAGCTGCAGCAATCTCAGCTTCAAACTCTTGAGGACTTGACAAAGCTTCGATGAGTGCTTCCCGAAGATCTCTTGATAGATTCAAAGCATCCAAAATTGATAATTTGGCTGGTACTTGAGCCAAGTGTTTCAATATATCATACTTTTGATCTAGAGGCCTGCGTTTCCCAATAGGAATATGCGGTTTAGAAGGTACCTTGGAAGCAGATGCTTTGGAAGCTGATGCATCTTGTATTGAAGTTGGCAACATCTTTGGTTTTGGAAAATTAGACTGATTAGATCCATTTACTTGCTGAGATAAAGAAGATGGATCCTTTAATCGGTCTTCCAAAATAACCGTGCCGAAGCTGTGTTGGCCATTGGCAGAAGAACTTGCTTGTTCATTTTGAGCTCGCTGAAGGGCTCTACCACGAGTTTCTGCTGCATATACAGTGCTAGCAGGGGTAGAATTAGAGTAGTGGCTTCGAAAAGATCCACGTCTTCCCCTATATCCTGAACCTCTAGAACTTCCTCGGGTTCCTTTATTTGATACAGGGAATTCAGGCTCATCAAAACTGGAATATGAATCTGTTAATTGAATCATATTAACAGAACCAAAGATCAATTCTTCGTCTGATAAAGACTCTGCCTGGTTGGCCTGTTTAGGCTGTGCCGTTTGGTGGGACGGTGCCCGTTGCTTTGAAGTAGATGGCATGAAATCTGCCAGAGTCAGAGACAATTTAGGCTTTGATGCATACTCATCTTCTCCTGATTCCTCTTTATTCTTTGAATTGCGCTGCCCTTTTGAGGATTTGTCCTTTGATGGAGGCTTTACTGCAGCTTTTGTAGGAGACACAATTGGCTTCTTCAATTGTGTTCGCAAAATGGAATGGGTCCGATTGATTGTCTTTCTGACCATCCAATCATCATATTTTTTTGCAGTTTTGCTTTTGACTTCCTACCACTCGCCTCCTTCTTCTGGATCTGTAGCGGTAATACACGCTACATGAGTTGAAGAACCCTTCAATTTGACTTGTCCCAAGTCGACCATCTTTTGCAGGAGGTCTTTAAAGACAAAACATTCCTGGATGGGATGTTCCAACATTTGATGAAAGGGACAATAATTGGGACAGTCTTCATCTCCTTCCTTGTTTGGTCTCTTCGGCACTGGAAATTGAACCAAATTATTTTCCAGAGCTGAAATGAAGTAACCAGGAACTTGCTCACTTCGGAAAGAGTATGTTTTACTCTTCATATCCTCAAATTGTTTTCGTCGTTGATCTTTTTGATCATTTGGACGAAACAGCCTTTGTTGTTGGCGTTCAGGAGGTGGAGCTCTTCGAGAAGATGAAGGTTTTGAAGTAGAAATAGGTACAGGTGCCTGTTTAAGCATAACTGTAGCAGTTTCTGCTTTACCCATTCTTCTTCCTGGAGCTGATGGAATTACACGAGATTTAACCTTAGCCTGCATAAGGGAATCTTCAATCTGTTGAGCGATTGAAGTAAGGTCTCGAAACCCTCCTGTGTATTTCACAGGGATCAATGGCGTGCGTAATTCGTCACGCAAATTTGCCACACAGATTGGCAACAATTCCTCCTGAGGGAGTGATAAACTCAAGGAATACGTTAATCCCTTCCAACGAGCAATGAAATCAGAGACTCTTTCATTCTCCCTTTGCTTGCAGTTTGTAAGATCGAAAACTGTCGTTTTTGGCAAAGTTGAGCTGAACTGAAGAAGGAATTTTTGACGAAGATCCTCCCATCCGATGACTGACCTGGATTTCAAGCTTGTATACCAGACAAAAGCTGGTCCTTGCAAGGTTCGCACGAAGCATCTGAGTTTCACTGCTTCTTTCTGTTCTGGAGTTCCCATCATAGGATCACAACAAGACACGTAATGCGTCAAATGTTGTTCAGGGTCGCCTGATCCATTGAAAGTGGGGAAAATAGGGTTTCCAAAACTGGATGGAGGAGAAATTGAATCTACCCATTCAGGGTAAACTTTCTTTTCAGGTTGAACTTGCGCCCGTTTCCCTTCCATAGTTTCTAACCGAGCTGTTAATGACTCAATAGTAGTTATTAACTTTTGAGAAACGTCAGGTTGAACTTGGTTTTGGGTAGGTGCAATGAATGGAGCTTGGACAGCCGTGGAGGTTGGTGCTGCAACTGATGGTAGTGCTGCCAACCGTTGTTGCGTTTGACCCGTAGGATTAGACCTCTGTGGGTGTACTGACAAAGGAGGATATTCTTGATCCATCTCAGTAGTTACAACAAATTCCTTCGGCTGTCGAACTTCAGCATTCTTAAGAAGAAGACTACTCTGAAGTAGTTCTGCATTCAACCTTCTTAATTCTTTCATTTCTTCCTCCTGTTGTGCAAATCTTTGCTCTAATGAGAGCGATTGACCTCCTTCAGAGGAAGGGTGAGAAGTAACCTGATTCTTTCCTTTCCCCTTATTGGATCGTTTTCGGAGAGGGGGAAGTGGGTTACTTGAAGGAATACCCAGATTTTGGGTAAGCCTTTGATTACGTGTGCGTACACCTTCTTCATTTAGGTCTGTGTGCGCAACTTCTTGAGCAGGAACCTCTTCGTCTGATCCCTCTGATTGAGCCTCATCTGGTGAATCAGTAGCAACGGCAGTGATGACATTAATGGATGCATATTGCATGGAATCCTTTCTATCAGCATTTCTGTGATATTGTCTCCTTCTATGTCCATGATAAGACATGGCATTCCGTTGACTTGATCCTTCAAGAATTTCTTGGAGAACCGTCACTTGGAGAGAATCTCCTGACATCTTGGCTCTTCGTTCCTCTTGAGGCTTATTCCCTAATCGAGAGAATACTGACTTTCTCTGAGGGAGGGATTGAAGATTTGAAAAAGTCCCCAGTCCGGTGGACTGGGGGTGTTCCTGTTGCTTCCGCTCAACTCCTCGAATCCCATTCGTTGATTCTGAGGGTTGGGTAAGAGAAGTCCCCAGTCTGGCAAGCTGGGGTGTCTCTTGACATGCTATGTCTGAGATCTTTTTAAAATCTCTCTTGATCTTGCGAATCTTAGTTCAGAAATTAGCTGGATGCATTAACCTGTATCCACTTTTATCACCTGGTTCAACAGACCGTTGGATGATTTCCGAAACTTCTGTCATTTGATGACGTGTTTGCTCCAGACGAGAGGCTTGTGCAATATTCTCGCCTGCTTGATGTAGGAGCAATTCAACAACTTGTTCTCTATATACTTGACTTTGAGAGGAACTAGTTGAAGCTTGATCTCGATCAAGCTTTTGATTATGAACAAAGCCCATTGACTGTGGTCGTCCATGGGCAATAACATTGCATGAGACCATTTTCGGCGGGCTCTGCTGACCGGAAAGCACTGTGAAATGTAGTGCTCCGTGAACACCCCATCCTCTGATATGAAAATTAGATGGAGCATTGGAAATTAACTGACGCAATCTTCTTAGTGCGCCAAGGCATGAACGTTGAAGGGTTCTCTGTTGCTTTTCAGCCTTCGGATACCGAGAGACTGATAGAGATGCCAAATCAATCTGGCGTTGTAACCCTTCTATTATCTTAAGATGATTTTCATATTCATCGTAAGATAATACCTTCTTCTTTAATTGACAAAGAGTTTTCCATATGTTGAGACGAATATCATGGATTCCATCATCCGTCAACATCTTTGGAATGTCATACTGGGAATCAGCCAAAGGCCAAAACATGACTGGTACTTCACCTTTTGCCAGTTTTTTCCTCATGTTCAGCATTTCCTCTTTATCATTAAATGAAGATTCTTCTACCTGTTTGGACCAGAGTTGGTGTTTCCTTGTTGCTTCATCGGATTCAACAAGATTGGTAGAGGAATCACTATTCATGCTGGAAGATGAATGACCCAGGGAAGGTTCGTAGAATAACCTGAACCCCAGGCTATCTTCTGATGGAGAAATAGTTTCACCTGCCGATAGTAAAGCATCAGACATGACTGGTTTTACGTTTGCAAGTGCCTCGAGATAGGAGGGCTTTCTCGTCACTACATTGCCTTCTGAAGAATTTTCGAGACAACGTGAATCACTACTGCAGAGAGGACTTTCGCAGCGAAGTTCATCACCATGAGGAGGACCATCATGATGGGTTACAGCAAAAGATAAAATCTCTTGCTCCTTGGTCTTCTGACCACACAGAGGGTTCCTGTGGCTCTCATCTGAAGAAGAAACTTCAAGATTGACCAAATTTTCATGAAGCAAGTCTTCATGAGGAAGTGTCTGTTGAAGACCTTCGGGATTAATGTTCCCGTTATTGGGAACTGAGGGAGTAGAATCTTGAATTCCGACAGATAAATGTCTGAGGGCTTCAAGAACTCCAGCATCGAGCAAGGCCTTGTTGCAGATTGGCCTTTGATCTCCTGACTGTGCTGGGCGGATCTTTTTCTTAGATGCCTTCTTACTCGCTTTAGAAACCACTTGATGACGAAAGTGATTACTCTGAGAAGGTGTATGTGCCTGATCAGGAAAGATGGTCAGGTTAGGCTAACAATCATCGCTCAAATCAGGTGTATGTGCCTGACTTGGTTGTCCGTATGATATGGGGGAGTATGCCCCACAACCCTCTTGGACTGGAACAGATTTATGTGTCTGTTCCGGAGTGAATTGTTGATGTGTCACTCCACTGCTAGGGATAGATTTATGTGTCTGTCCCTGAGATGATGCTGAAGCTGTTATGATATCCTGGCAAGCATCCAGAATATGAGCAGGAATTTGCTTCTGCTCTTTCACCATTGACAAAATATGTTTGGTGACTTCAGCCGTCGGAACAGGGATATACGTCCATTCCGGGCTTGGAGTAGGTGTATGTGCATGCTCCTGTCCTCCTTTTCCTATCAGTGAATCCTGACAGTACTCAAGTGTGGAGGCAGAGAGTTTAGTCTGCCTCCTGTTTGTCGTCGGGACTTTCCGACTGACTTCTCCGTGCGCTACCAAGCGAGACTGTTGGTAGGCTTGATTAGTATTAGCAGGTGTATGTGCCTGCTGATTACACTTCGCCAAACGCGGTTGACGAGATCCATCATATGTAGTCAGACGAGCCTGCTGACTAACTGCTGATGTATAAGCAGGTGTATGTTCCTGCCTATGGTACTCCGCCGGAATTGCCTGGCGGGATCGGCTTGATGCTGCCAGACGAGTCTGCTGGACAGCGGGATTAAAATGAACAGGTGTGTATGCCTGCTCGTTATTTTCCACCAAGTTAGGTTGGTGGACTTCTCCGGAGATGGCAGGGATGACAACCTGCCTATTGTTAACCGGATTCCGTCTCTGGCGGTTCATCTTGCCTGCTCGGGTTCGAGGAACCTGAGCTGAATGCCTGGAGTCGGTACCCTCATCATGTTGAGGGCGCACTACCGCACGAGTCTGGCGGCGATTGTTGATGGGAGACCTTGAGAAGGACTCCTGTCTTTTTGAATTAAGGTCCTGCGGGACCTGCTCATTCACTTCCTCGAAGTAAGGAAGTGAACGGAAACTGCGTTCCGGGGATAACGACCCGAAACGGTTAGAGACGGTAGTCAGCACCGCCTGCTTCTTGATTGCTGGTCGCCGTTGTCCGGACGACCAGGTAGAATTGTTAACTTGGAGGGCTTGACGAGCGGCCTCCAGAGTTGGGATAGTACCGTTACAACGGTACTCCTTAACCAGTGCATTAGAAACACAGCGTTGAAGACACTGAGTTGGTGATGTCATCCTCAGAGCGGATGACGTTCCAGCAGGAGTAGCAGCATTGGTTTTCACAGCAGCAGACCTCACAGTAGAGGTGTTCCCAGCAGCAGTATTCACAGGGGTGAACTTAAGGAAAGCCATTTTTGTAGAAGATCTTGAAAAAAAGAGTGCCTGTTCCATGTAACAGACATAATCAAGATGAATCTGGCTACTGCATCTTTTGGATGATCATATGTCAATGATTGCCTTGTTGGCCCAAAGGGCCTAACAGATAAGAAGAACATCATTTTAACTTGGTTAAGGATTCACGTCGGGTTCACCATTTTTGTTTCGCGCGGAATCCGGGGATGACCTCCTGGACGGGAGATTCAAACGTTCCGATCGGTTTCTAACGGGTTTATTCGTAGAACCGGAAACATCCAATGATTCCACATCCGTTGGGACCTACTTTCCAAAGGCAGGCGCTCATTAGCTTGTGGGCTAATGAGGCTTAGGAATTTGCATTGGTCGAGAGGATGGGAGTTCGGACTCATCACACCTTTTTGAGGGGAATTATTGTCTACTCCGGGACTCTCTTTATAGATTTAAGTTATGTTCGTGAATCCTTATTACATTACCAAGTATAAAATGAGATTTCCTTTAGTTTTAACAATCAATGATTAAATATGCAAGAAATTTAGAGAATCTTTTATATGTATTCGAGGTTCTTCATTGATAGAGAATCATCTATATTTGTTTAGAGATTCTTGGTCAATGGTATCCTTCAAAACATTTATATAAAAAGTCTCTTGGTCATTTTATGATGACCAGGCTGGTTTTAAAGCCACTCAGTGGGGCACTTGAAGTTTATTGTCATTCAAAAGGACAGAGATTATCTCAAAGTTGGGATCGAACCCATAAATGAGCTACCTACGTATCCTTTGTTTTGGAAAAGGAATCAGAACCCACGTAGTTCGAGTTATGGAGTATGATGTTTATGATTGATGGCTCAAAGAAGAATGTCATAATTACTTTTACACTCTAAGCTCACGTGAGTCATGCTCGGTGTGAGAAACAAGAGGTATTGGTAAAATTTAGACAATTGTGCCACGAAAGATGCAATCATAGGAATTTGCTTGGGGCTTATGTATAGATGACTGCCCAGATAGATGAAGGTTTAGGATTTACTTTTAGGGAGAAAATCCATGAACAGGGTCCATAAAGTTATATGTGCTTCATGGAGATTTGAATACTCTAATCTAGGGGCTTACTCCTAAGGAGGATGCCCAAGTTAGGAGGGGACTTATGATTGGGTTTTTACTCCTGAAAAGGAAAACCCAAATCAAAGGTAAATTATGACTGGTTAAGAGAAATTTTAAGAGACTTGGGACTTATTCCTGAGGAGGAAGCCCAGGTTAGGGGACTTGGGGCTTACTCCTGAAAAGGAAGCCCAAGGTTATGACTGAGTCTTATTCCTGAAAAGGAGACCCAGGTTAGGGATTAAGGTTTGGGGCTTACTCCTGAGGAGGATGCCCAAGATTTATGACTAGGACTTATTCCTGAGAAGGAAGCCCAGGTTAGGGGACTTGGGGCTTACTCCTGAAAAGTAAGCCCAAGGTTATGACTGAGTCTTATTCCTGAAAAGGAGACCCAGGTTAGGGATTAAGGTTTGGGGCTTACTCCTGAGGAGGATGCCCAAGATTAAAGGACTTGATTGGGGCTTATTCTTAAGAAAGATGCCCAGATCAAAGGTTTTATAACTGGGGATTATTCCTGAAAAGGAGACCCAGGTCAGGATTCTCTCATCTTAAAGGATGAGGTTGAATGAATGAACTCTCAATCTTTGGTGACATAAAGATGTTTAAATCACTAGGTTTTGAGAGATATTTCAAAGAATTCCTTTCAGATAAGGATTTCAAATCAAGAAATCATGCCATAAATGGCTTTGAAGAGTATCTTGAAGACTGAATCTTGAATAGGAAGGGTGAAATGGCTTAAGAGGGATAAAAATGGGCAAGATGGGCACCCAAAAAGATAGGGGCGCGCAAGTCTTGAAAGGCGCGCAAGTCCTGCGGCGGCGCGCAAGTATTGGTCTCGCAAGTATACTTGCGCGACATAGAGGGTACTTGCGCGATTTTCAACCAATATTGAAATGCTTGAGCAACTCTTTATAAAACCCTTTCCCATCCTCTCGAGGTTCTTCCAGAGAAGGGACGCGCAAGTTATATTGAAGGAATTAAGTCGGCGCGCAAGTGTTTGATAAGTTTCAACACTTAGGCCTTCCTTCTTCTCTTTAGATCTTCTATTCTAGGTAAGAAATTACCTTAGAAGTGTTCTGGAAGCTTTGAGAAGAGACTTGGGCGTCGGGAGCTTTGATCTGAGTTTCTGGAAAAAGATCCTCTTGAATGGGGGGCCCACAGGGTCTATTTATAGGCAAAAGAAGACCCCGGGCGGTTACTAGGCGGTTACCAGGCGGTTACCACATATGTCGCGCAAGTCCCTTGCACGACTATGAGGAGTCGCGCAAGTGTTGAGGCGGCGCGCAAGTGTACTTGCGCGACCAAGAGGGAACTTGCGCGACCTATGGGCAATGTTCTCCTTTTTCATCCCTTTGTTGATTTTTTGATGTTTCTTCAAAGGATTAATCACTTTGAGCTCAGATATTCCCTTTTCCGATCTTTAGATTCTGTGACGAAAGGAGCGTCAACACTATCATAACCACGTAGCCAAGGCCTCATGCCAAGACCATAGATAATATTTTGTCAAGGCCTCGTGCCAAGACACTAGTTTTTCTCATGAGACCTTCCGATGCATTGAGGAGCTATAGCGGGCTCCACCCGTCACTTATTAAGTCCAATGCATTCCTCATATGAATAGGTTTAAACATATCATAAACCATAACATAATCGTATCACATAAAACATGCATAAAGGAAATATAACATTTCCACATTTCAATCACAAGATATCAATAAAACACATTGATATAATAAAAACTCTTTCAAAACCATTTTCAATACCAAAATAAAAGAATGTTAAAACTTTGTATTTATTTTTCATTAAAAAAAAGTGATGGCTTGTAGAGGAAGCCGAAACTCAAATAATGGTCACGGCGGAGGAGAAGTC
The DNA here is from genome assembly GCA_963277665.1 of Viscum album. Classification (NCBI taxonomy): domain Eukaryota; kingdom Viridiplantae; phylum Streptophyta; class Magnoliopsida; order Santalales; family Viscaceae; genus Viscum; species Viscum album. The sequence continues at coordinate 22,109,283 of OY728135.1, forward strand.
ATTGTCACCGCATATGTATGGAAAGAAAAACATTCCCTTTTTTCGTTTAGTAAAACGCTTCGTATAAAAAAGATTCTTTTTGAATAAACGTAAAAGTCAAAGGGGTTTATAAACTGTATAAAAGAAAGTTGTGTATAAAACCAAATATGCCTCAATGAAAGGAGATTGAGATGAAGTCCTTAAAAAGATCATTTTTAAAATAAAATAGATCTATTATGTGTTTTCACTATAAGTACACATAAAGAAAGTACAAATACAAGATAGGACATAATAATATCATGACATAATTTTAAAGTAGGAGATTAACCCAAAGAATGGAAATTGGGTTAAGAAATTCCCTTACCTTGCGTCCTGTCCTGACTCGACCGTTCTTTAACCTCCTGAATAACAAACTAGAGTTAATTCCTATTTACTTAAGAACCTTTTTCATGTTCATTATTCCTTTTATATCCCTTATTACCATGTTATGAACATTATGTAATTATTTAAGTTTATAACGGTCATTTTGTCGATCTTAGGTACTTGAGTCAAAAATAACATTCTTATAATTACAAGTTGTTCATGTAGTGATATATCCATTATATCCAGAATTATATTCACAATATAGATATCATATATCTCATATATATCCAGTATATACATGCATTTATAATATTCCATAATGTTTTGAGGTAAGAAATGAAATGCATCGTTCATGGAGACGGTAAGCCGTACGTACGCATGAACGCTACTTTCATTTCTATTTCATATTTAATGAAATGATAATGATATAAAAATATATTATAATTCCAGTATAACATCATATATAATATCATTTAATCCATCCTTTATACATCCCACATATGGCATTAACGATTCAAATCACTTTGAGGGGGCGGTAGTCCGCACTTCCTAAAATGAAAATATCGCGTTTACCCATAATGAAAACAATAAAGGTATGCCATAAATGAAAAATACATAACCTTAAGTAAAACATAAACATATTATATATCATTTATAAATAGAGTGACATCTTAATGGCCACCTTTGAATGTGTTTTATGAGTGTTGAACAATCATCGTTTCGTGAGGCAGAAATTCTCCATCCACGGAAACCGTATGTTCTTTAACCATTAGATGTAGGTGTGTGTAAGTGTAGCTCGAATACTCATTATAACAACATCCTAGCATATTTAGGATACTGTTTCTGTTACAAACTAAAGGAATAAAAAGAGTTTAGGGGTTTGGATAAGCAAAATAAAACAAAATAACATAAGAGAAGACATTACCTTAAAATTGGGTAACTCTTTTGATTTGAGCCAAAGGATTCCTTGGGAAGACTTCTGCCCAAAGTGAGGCATCTAGGAGTAAGGGAGGGAAGTTGGGAGAGTATTAGGGCAGAGGTTGGCAGAGCCAAAAGGGTTTGAATGTGTGAATAAGGTGGTAGAGGTGGGGGCCTTTTATAAGTGGAGAGGTGGGGCACTCTTGGAAAGTAAAGAAAAGTCACTTTATTATAAAATGAGTTTCGGATTTTAGAGGTCCCACACTTATATAATTCGAGGGTAAGGTGATAATGGTTAGAAATATACTCATCCAATAGGTTTTTGACAAGTGTAAGCCTTGGATTTTACATTATCTTTTTATTTTATTTAAATCGTTAAATAATGAGGTCATCGCTGCATCATCATGATGTCATAAATAATTTAATTTATTTAATGTCTAAAAATTATAAAAAAAAATACTATGATGTAGGAAATCGTTTTAGATTTCCAATGACTATTTATAGTCAAAACTATGACTTGTATAACCCCATGTAAAAATTGTTTTAGTAAAATATTTCATGTTTGTGTCATTTTTTACTTTAACATTAAATAAAAGGTATTTATGTCATTTTCCAACTAAAGTGGATCCATGGGGTCTCCAAGTTGACCCATGGATTTTCTTGGTCGGCCATGGCACATCCAATGAGGTTAGGACATGTGTCAAGATCATCTCATATTATTAAAACATTATTTTTACCTTAAACTACACTAATTACCTCTATTCGTGATTAAGAACTTAAAAGTTACTATTCACCAAAAAATTATTTTAATCTCATTGAACCACATTTTAATTCTTATTGACAACCATGTATGTCGGATTTTTGAAATTCAAAACATAGAAGTGGTAATATTTCATTTAAACGAAAAATCAGTTTTTTTAACTACCACTTAGTGGTTTCACTATTCATCAAAAATTGAAGTTTTTCATAATAATGCCAAAATTTCACCCTAAGCTATAATTGATATTCTGAATTAAAAAATGTTGTCTATTTTACAAAATTCCAAACATATAAGTTGCATTAATTAATTTTATAATTAATTCCCATTGTCACAACAAATAGCGTGTTTTTAAGAAACAATTTATATCAAAAGATTGGCAATTTTTTATGTCCAATTTCAAAGTGAAATTAATTCTAATGAACACCATTGGATAAAATGGTAAAAATATATTCTAATTAAACTTTAAAACCACTCAATAGTATAATTTATCACTATAAATAATTTTGATTAAAAAAGTTGTTTTAAGTATTTTTCACTATTCATAAAAATTTGGAAGTTCTCCGAAAATTACAAAAAATTCAACATAGGCTAATTTCGACATTCCGAATCCAAAAATGAAGTCCATTTTGAAATATAAAATATATATAATTTCAAAAGGTGGGTATTACTGTTCATAATGGCTATTTTGATTAGTCGTGGTGTGTTAGAATCTCAAACTAGCGTCCAATGCAAGCTATTGCATTATTGAAAGAGAAGTGTATTGTGGAAGCTCGAGGTGTTACATTCTCCCCTCCTTCAATAAATTGCGTCCTCGCAATTTGAAATTTTTCTTTGAAAATAAAAGGTTGAAAATAGAAAATACCTTTTTGGAAAACCCACATCGGAAATAAGGTTAATAAAATTTAGCCTTAATAAGTGGGAAAGGGAAATGAAAAAGTCACCATCCAATTATGATCTCGATTAGGAGAACATTAGTGGCAATTAGAGACATATAATTGGAGGAAAAATGTAAATATTTTTAGGGAGTGATTGAGGTCATCAATCACAAACAAGTGTAAAATTGAGGGCCTCAAAGCCTTTAATCTATGTTGATTTAAAATATTATCAGTTCAACAAGACATAAGGTATTAGGATAACACATTTTTTTGTTTTAATATACCTTTACTAAAGTTTAAGAATTTATTCATAGAATAAGAGATAGGTATATATATATTTATGCTTGACAAGTAGAGTTTTATCCTTCAACTAATTTCTACCACAAACTCATCTTTCACTCAAAAAGATAATAGAACTCAAAAATATTATATTTATCTTAATTGTATAAGGTTCTAAATATTACCACATACCATTTAGATTACGAAAAAATATTTTGTAATAACCAGGGACTTCCTATAGGCTAGTGGTAGGAAATAAAGGCTTGTCGCACTATGGTTGTGGGTTCGATTCCTGCAGCTTTGTCTGACGCGACGGGTTATGTCCCACCCTGCAGGTTGTCCTTTTCCTAAAACTATAGTATTATAATATTCCAAAAATAATCTTTAGAAATGTTTTAACCTTAAACAATACTATCCAAAGATCAACTTAATCCATTCCAACCTTTATAGTTATCCAAAATACCTCCGTCCAGACTTTCTCTAAAAGGTCTCTAAATTCCAAAATCAATTGTAACCTCAGATTCCCCAAACAAAGTAAAGTTTCTCTTATTGTCACATACTAAAAATATGATTACCTTCATCATATTAAATTCTTAATGAAAACAACATGTACTGCAGTACAATCCTTATATATATCACATTATTCTTATAACCATAATCTAGTACTTGAGTCCAAAAACACAAATACAATAATTATTCAACTTCATCTGTAGTAACAGCGTAAGCTTGGACTTGATCCCTTGGCCTTTTCTGAGGTATGTTTTCCTGACGCTTAGGACATTCATTTTAATAATTCCCCATTTCCCTACAATTGTAGCATTCAACATTGATAGCCTTTTTCTTTCCCTTGCAATCACGCTCCTGGTGACCTTTTTCTCCACATTTATAACAAACTCTCATTCCTTTTAGGCAAGTACCAGGGTGATTCTTCCCACAATTATCACATAATGGAAAATCCTTCATTCCCTTTTTCCCTTTATCTGTCTCTTGTTCCACCGTTCTCTTCTTCTCTTGCTTTACTTTGTTTTCATAAGACTTAGAGAATTCCTTTTCTCTCTTGATAGAACACGAGACAATATCTTTGTATGACGAGAAGGTTTTTGAGACTAATGCTCGATGGAGAAATGGTTTTAACCCATCAAAGAAACGATCAATCTTATTTCTTGGGTTACGTATATAATCTGCAGCATGCCTCTCTAACCTTGTAAAGTTAGCCTCATACTTTGCGACATTCTCATCCTCCTTTTGTCTCAGACTCAAAAATTGTCTTTCCATATCTGCTCGATGGTCATGTGGAAAGTATTTTTCTAAGAAAAGATCTTTGAACTCTCTCCATTCCATATTTGATACTTCTTCATCTTCCTTTGTGTTTTGAATCAGCGACCACCATTGATCGGCATCTCCATTGAGGCGGTAAACTGCCATGATAACCTTTTCCCTCTCACTACTCCCCATGGCGTGGAATATTTTCTCTAAGGAGTTTATCCATTTGATGTTATTAATTTATTAATATCATTTTATATACTCCCTCTACTTATTTTCAATTAAATGAGCATAACTTATGTGAAATACTAGTGCTTTAATATTAAATATTATTTTAGAGTATTGTTTCGAATAATACAGATTCATGTCTGTTTAGTATTTTAAATATAACCCTCACCCTACAAATCCAAATTGTGTGATTCTTTTATTTTAGGGTTCTAAATTCAATTTCCTACAAATCACTCAACTGGAGCATTGGCTAATTCGGCCATTTGAAGGGTCATATGGACCACACAAGATGACCCACCAGATCTGCCTAATTTCTGGACCAGCCTTGAAGATTTCATTACTGGGCTCAATTTCCCAGCCCAAATGAGTGGATATTCTTTTTCAAGCTCGGGAATTTCCTAAGGAGTCATGGATTAAAATTTAAAGGCCCAAATCTACCATTTTGGGGCCCAATGGATCCATTGAAATCAAGCCCACCATTCTGTCCGGGATTTTAAATCAGACCACCATTATTGACTTTTCAACTAATCCACTTGTCCAAAGAAGCTCATATATTGTGGTGTCAAAGATAGGATATGGATGATAAACTTTCCAGAAGAAATGGTTCGGATTTGAAGGCATATACATATCCATAAATGCATTCACATTTAGGCCATGGAAACTTTCTAGAAAAAATTGGACAGTAGAAAAGTTTTTAGTAATCCGGCCATAACGTTGGCCACAAAAGTCCAGTGACATCCAAATGTTGAGGGTGACTAGTCCACATCCATATCTACAATATATAAGAAGGATAGATCTCTAGATTCTGCTGTCTGAAAGGAAAAATTGGAGGGACAACTTGAGGGGCAGTTTGTGAATGAAAACAGTCCACTACCTTTGGCTATAAATACACTCCCCTCTTCTCCTTGCAAGAGGTTGGCATTTCAGAAGAGAGGAGATTATATTTGGTAAATCAAACATCATCCATAAATCATTTCAATTAAGCTCTGCAAACAAACCCCCCTAATCAAAATACAATCAACTAAAAACAAACGACTATTACAAAGTATCATCGCCAAGGATTCGACCCGAGTGCTTCTATACACATTAGCAGAGCACCGGAATTTTGACCGGTCGATAGGCAACAATCGGACGTGCGTCTCAAATGGCGCTGTTGCCGAGGATGAATCTATATGTAGTCATTAGTTTCTGGTTATTGTAAAAAAACAAAAAAACAAAATTTTAAAAAAAAAATTGAAAAAAAAACACAAAGAAAAACCCGTCTTCCTCTTAAAAATCATAAACTGAAAAAATAAAAAGAAAAACTTGCCTTACTCATCCTTTCTAAAATCTCTCTGAATACCCCGTAGCCTTCCAAACAATCCCTAGGATTTCTTTGACCCTGAAATTGATAGAACTCTTCGTCGACTTAGGAGGACCATTAGGGATAACCAAATCACCCAAGAACCAATAATTGCCCTACCAATTGAATTCGATATGGCCAATCCTAGGGAACAAACATTGAAAGAACTTTCTGCCCCTGATATGAATTACCAACCCCTTGGTATTCAATATCTAAACATAGAGGCTGACTTCGAACTCAAATCGGGTTTGATTCATCTTCTTCCTCATTTCCACGGGCTAGCCGGTGAGGATCCACATCTCCACCTTAAAGAGTTCCAAGTAGTGTGCTCTACCATGAAGCCTCAAGGGGTTTCTGAAGAACAAATCAAACTCTGAGCATTCCCTTTTTCCCTGGCTGATACTGCTAAGTCATGGATCTACTACCTTCCTCCTGGTTCCATAACTACATGGAATGACATGAAGCGACTCTTCTTAGATAAATTCTTTCCTGCTTCTCGTACTGCTTCTATCTGAAAGGAAATAAGTGGTATCCATCAATTCCCAAATGAATAACTCCATGAGTACTGGGAGAGGTTCAGAAAGCTTGTTGCAACCTTCCCACATCATCAAATCCCTGACCAACTCTTGATCCAATACTTCTATGAGGGGTTATTGGCTATGGAGAGAACCCTCATTGATGCCGTAAGTGGCGGTGCTCTTGTTGACAAAACTCCAGCAGCTGCAAGAGATCTCATAAGTAACATGGCTGCAAACACACAACAATTCCATACTCCAGCACATGCTCAAGTCAAACAAGACCAAGATAATAAATCCATAGAGCCTAACAAGATGAATGAGTGGATGAGTGAACTTACAGGTCTTGTGCGTCAACTAGCGGTGGCTACCAAAGCCCCAACCTCATCTTCTCCATAGTCACTATTCCATGGACCTATCATGAATTTTGGAATCTGTAGCTTCCCAGCTCATCCAATAGACACATGTCCACAACTTCAAGAGGATCAATCCGATTCATCTGGACCAATGGAGCTCAATGTATCATATGCTCAGCGGAACCCCAACCCTCAACTATTAGGTCAGTTTGTTAGAAACTTCAACCAACCTCACTCTGAGCCCTTCTCTTCTTCCTATAACCAAGGCCTTAGGTATGGTAATCCAATATCTCATCCCCCTCAATTACCTCCTCAAAACCAAAACCAATTCCAATATGGTCAAGGTGGTGGTAACTTCCATCAACCTTATCCTTTTGTTCCTCAACCTCAAAGGAACAATCCTCCTGCTGGATTCCATCATCCTAGTGAGCCTTCCCAATTGCAAAACCAATACACTCGATTTCCCAAGAACCAAAATCAAGGTAATCCCAATTCGGGACAAGCCTCTTCTTCCAAGAAACCATGGGAAAGTGCAGTGGAAGATCTTGCCTCCTTCACCTGTTCTAGCCTTAAAAACATTGAAACTCAAATAGGTCAACTTGCATCCCACCTGAGCCAGCAACATCAATCAAATTCTTCCCAACTCCCAGCTCAACCATTACCCAACCCCAAGGGTAATGTAAGTGAAATTGCACTTAGATCAGGAAAGAAACTTGCTATGCCTCAAGATAAATCCTCAAACCCTCCTTTGAATGTTGACCTAGAAAACGAAAAGAAAAAGAATCTTGAAAAAGAACCTGAATCCATTCCATCACCTCCTTCCATTTCACTTAGGAATCCAATTCCTTTTCCACAAGCTGTTTCTAAACCAAGGAAGTCCTTTGAACCTGATCCTGAAATGCTCGACAAGTTTAGACGTGTTGATGTCAACATTCCCCTCTTAGAAGCCATAAAACAAATTCCTATGTATGCCAAGTTTCTCAAGGAGTTGTGTACCCATAAGAGGCAACTTAGGACCTTCGAAAATGTTTCCACCCAGCATTCCATTCCCATTAAGTGCAAAGATCCAGGGACCTTTACGGTTCCATGCCAAATTGGAAGTTCCAACTTTGATGATGCACTCATAGACCTAGGAGCCTCAATTAATGTCATGCCCAAATCCATATTCTCCAACCTTGGTATAGGTCCCTTGCACCCAACGAGTGTTGTCATTCAGTTAGCCAATCGAAGCACAACCAGTCCTGAGGGAATAATTGAGGATGTCCTTGTCCGAGTCAATGATCTTATCTTCCCTGCTAATTTCTATGTCCTTGACATGGAAGGTGAGACAAACTCTTCTCTATCTCCCCTAATTCTAGGAAGACCATTCCTTATGACATCTAAAACCAAAATTTATGTCCATTCTGGCATCTTATCCATGGAATTTGGAGACCAACTGGTCAAGTTCAACATTTTCCAAGCCATGTGATACCCATCTGAGGATCACTCTGCATTCTCAATCCCTGTTTCTGAAACTCCCTCTGAGAGTGTGTTGAATCCGAATCCATCATGTTCTTCCTGTTCTACTAATAGAGGAGTTTGTGAATATTGAATCCTCATTAACCAAGTGATTAATTGTGAAATTGATGTTGAAATTACAAATGAAAACTCCATTGATCTAAAGGATCTTGAAAAATATTTGGAATCTTATCTCACCTATGACCTCCAATGCTCCAACATGGATGGTAATGAGGAAAATGAACTAGAATGCTCATTTGTTGATTCAGATCAGATTATCCCACATTCATCCTTTCCTATCCATGATTCTTAAAATTTTGTTATATGTGAAGTGAACCTTGAACCAATGTGTTTATATTGTCCTGATGGTAGTGATGTTTGTGATATTTGTACCCGAATTAATAAAGTGATCACTGGTGAGGTTGAAATTGACTATTCTTTGGTGAAAAACATTGAAATAGAGGATATTGAAAATTTTATTCAATCTTATGACTCCACTTATCCTCATTACTCTACATCGGTAAGTGATGAAATAAATGAGTCAAAAACAATTGGGATCTCATACTCTACTTTTGTGTTATCTGATCCTTACATAGATGAACAATCAGAATTGAGCCATCTTCCTGAATTTCCAAGAATATAAAACCATCACTTTGTGGATAAAATCATTCCTCAGGTTGAAGACCAAAGTGAGGATATAAATATTCTCTTTCCAACCCCATTGAATTACAAGCACACCAACAAGGATGGAAAGAAATTATCCAATGAATCATCAGGCCTCCCAAAGAAAAAGTTTTTCTGGAAGCACACTGGAGTTGAGAAAATACGATGGCCACCGTCAGACTATGGGTAGTCCATTGCAATTTTCCAGCTGTAGACAAATAAATGCAGCGCTTCTTGGGAGGCAACCCATGTTTTCTTTTACTTTTATGAAATTTCAATTTTTTTTAGATTTTCATTAGATGAATAATGAATTTTATTTTTCAGGTAACTTCCCACTGTCCCGGAACCACCTCGACTTCCACCGAATCCACAAATTCTCTAGCCGACCCACTACTAGATGGAGATGGAAACCCACAAAATCCAAACCAGGGGCACCTCTTTCCTTTTAACTCTCTCTCTATATCTTCCTCTCTCTACCTCTTTCTTCTTCTTCCTCTCTCTTTCATTTTTTACCACTTAATTCATCAAACCCTTTCTTTTTTATCTTTCTTGTGTGGGTGTGTATTTAAAAAAACCTTAAAAACTAAAAAAAACAAAAAAAACACAATTATATAAAAAATTACAAAAAAAGAGTCATGCTTACTCACCATCGAGTTTTGAAATTTTGTCCAACCATTTTGGGGAGTTAACAGACATATTTTCATCTCAAAAATTTTGTATTTTCATTATGACTTTGGATAAAGAATTTTGTGTCAAAACCAACACATTTTGAATGCTCAATTTTTGATTTGGAAAATGATTTTCCCAAACCGTGAGAAAAAACAATTGCTTTCATGCCAAGGCCACCTATGGACATCTTTTCAAAATGTGTGTTTTCACCCCCATTTGTGAGTCTTGAGTTTGTGGACCTTCGAGCTGAATTTCCTGCCTTAGTGTGCATTAATATGATAGAGGCATTTTCTGAACCACATGAGAATCACAATAGCCAAATAGCCGCCCATAACCCTTACATTAATCCTCCTTTTGAAAGCCCCTTCAAGCCTATGAAAACCTTTCTTTGATAGCCACATTACTAGCCCAATACCTTATCCCACCTAATATCAACATGGATTTTCATTGCATAAGTTTTTGAAATTTAAGTGTGGGGGGGGAATGGATTTCATTTTTGGATATCATTTCCTTACTTTCTGGTGTGTTAACATATGCTTGAGGGAAAGCATCCATTTTAGTGTGGGGGGAGGTTGTCAATCGGTGAATGTATTGTACAAATGATATTGAAAAGTGTTCAAAAAAATTCAAAAAAAAATCAAAAATCAAAAAAAAAAATGGGTTGTGTCTTGGGTGGGTCAAAAATCATTCATCATCAACCTTTGTTCATGTTATAACTACTAAAATTAGTTCCATGAGGAGATCAAGAATGGGTTGGGAGATGACTATGAGACTTGTTTCAAGCACAACTTTCGAAAAAAAAGCAAAAAGAGAAAAAAAAGAACACTTGAATCATCTTGTATTGTGTCATTATTTGAAGTCTTCCATGTTGTACATATTCCATCATATCACCCTATTCCATTTTCTATCTCCCTCACTTTTCATTCATCACACATTCATGCCCTTGTAAATATGTGTTTCTATTTCCTTTCAAATCAAATTTCAAAAAAAATGTGCATTGATTTTTCCATGTTGGTGTTTTTAACCCCTCTTTTCCTTTGGACATTATATACCTACCGTTCCATAGCCACTGAAAAAAGCCCTTAAAATACCTCTTGATTCTTGTAAACATTATATTTGGGAATGGAAGCTGAGAGCTCTTACAAACTATTGATTTTCACTTTTTGTTGGTGAATGAGTGAACCTCCTAAAACACATTTTTATCATCTTGAGAGGAGTAAGTTTTGAGTGCCTACATTTTCAAATTCAAACCTTGAACATGAAAAAATGAATTGTTTCTGATGCATTATTGTGAACCAAATTTGTGATGGAATTCAATATGGATGAGTGAAATATTCTAAACCCCCCCTGATTGGTGAAAACAAAATTTTAATATTTGTTGGTGAATGAATATGGTTTTGTTTTGATTTTCTTTTGTGTTTGTTGCACATGAGGACATGCACAATATTAAGTGTGGGGGAGTTTATGTTATTAATTTATTAATATCATTTTATATACTCCCAATACTTATTTTCAATTAAATGAGCATAACTTATGTGAAATACTAGTGCTTTAATATTAAATATTATTTTAGAGTATTGTTTCGAATAATACAGATTCATGTCTGTTTAGTATTTTAAATATAACCGTCACCCTACTAATCCAAATTGTGTGATTCTTGTCTTGTAGGGTTCTAAATTCAATTTCCTACAAATCACTCAACTGGAGCATTGGCTAATTCGTCCATTTGAAGGGCCATATGGACCACACAAGATGACCCAACGGATCTGCCTAATTTCTGGTCCAGCCTTGAAGATTTCATTACTGTGCTCAATTTCCCAGCCCAAATGAGTGGATATTCTCTTTCAAGCTCGGGAATTTCCTAAGGACTCATGGATTAAAATTTAAAGGCCCAACTCTACCATTTTGGGGCCCAATGGATCCATTGAAATCAAGCCCACCATTCTGTCCGGGATTTTAAATCATCCCACCATTATTGACTTTTCAACTAATCCACTTGTCCAAAGAAGCTCATATTTTATGGTGTGAAGTATAAGATATGGAGGATCAACTTTCCAGAAGAAATGGTTCGGATTTGAAGGCATCTCCATAGCCATAAATGCATTCACATTTAGGCCATGGAAACTTTCTGGAAACAATTGGACAGTAGAAAAGTTTTTAGTAATCCGGCCATAAAGTTGGCCACAAAAGTCCAATGACATCCACATTTTGAGGGTGACTAGTCCACATATATATCTACAATATTTAAGAAGGATAGAGCTCGATATTCTGCTGTCTGAAAGGTCAAATTGGAAGTCCAACTTGAGGGGTAGTTTGGGAATGAAAACAGTCCACTACCTTTGGCTATAAATACACTCCCCTCTTCTCCTTGCAAGAGGTTGGCATTTCAGAAGAGAGGAGATTATATTGGCACGACCAAAGCCTTTCCAAAGGCTTGGGAGGACCTTCCATACTCATGTTTTCACTTGAGAGACCTTTCATCCTCTCTTTGTTTTCACTTACTTTCGTGTTCTTCGTTTTTGTAATCTTGTAATTCTCTTTCTTTGTAATTCTGTTTTAATGAAAGTTACTTCTTCAATATCTCTTATTCTCATCCACCTTATGTAGTTTAATATTTATGTTCCTAAAATTTTTTAAATTCAGTTGAATCCCCTTCCCTTCTTTTGCTTCCTCATTCAATCGAAAATCCGTTCTTAATTATCATCATCGTTCGTGTGTGTGTGTCAACGTACCACTCTTTTCTAATCCCTTTATTTTTATTCTATTCTTAATTTATCGTCATAATTATTTTAACCAGAATATTAAACATCCAAATGGCTGAGTAAATCTCTCATTGAGTTGAGTTATAATTCAGGGATGTTAAGTGATTGAGAGTTTTGCTCAATGAGTATTCTTTAAATTAATATTGTGTATGTTAAACTTAATATGTCATGGATTAATGATATGTTTTGTTTAACGAGTGGTTTCCATGGATTATTGGAACCATAAATAAACTACCATAAATAAGTTTTGATTGAGATTAGAACCGTAAGTTATGTTAAGGCTTGGATTAAATCCTTCACACTTAGGAATTCCAATCAACGTCAACTTATGACATGTGTGTTAATTTAATGCAATACAAAGTAAGGCTCAAGGATATCACATTATTAACTCCCCAATGATGAACTCACCCCAATCTTTATCAATTTGGTAAATCAAACATCATCCATAAATCATTTCAATTAATCTCTGCAAACAAACCCCCCTAATCAAAATACAATCAACTAAAAACAAACGACTATTACAAAGTATCATCGCCGAGGATTCGACCTGAGTGCTGCTATACACATTAGCAGAGCACCGGAATTTTGACTAGTCGATAGGCGATAATCGGCCGTGCGTTTCACCATTCCTCAGCTACTAATGGATTTGTACCCCCATTAAATGTTTGTGTTTGTTGCCTCGTGAAGCGGTCTAACATTGATCCTCCATGTTACGGATCAGGGTGCTCCATATGAGTAAGGTTATTATTCATAACCTGAGTGAGTTGTCCCAGTATGGTAATAAGTTGATCAGCACTAGTTGTATCTCTAGCTCCATAATAATTATCTTGAGCAGGAGGGCAATCCCTACACGGAGTGCGTGCATTTATACGGTTTCCATTCCTTCCACTAGGCGCCATTTCTAAACAATGGCATAAACTAGATTAGTTTATGAATCAAAATACATAATTCTATACTTATAAAATACTTAACATAAATTGAACTGTTTATGGATATAATCCATAATCATAAAAATGTTTTCTTTGAATAATTATGTACTCATAACCCTTCATAGTGGTTTGTAAAGAAAACGAGAATTATCCTAAGCATATCCCCCGGGAGTGTCGTAACCAAGAGTGCAGCAAGGCCCGTTGTCATGCACCAGTTCCCGTTCGAGTCTAGCTCAAAGCGGTGTTTTCGGGTTTTACCCCTAGGTACATCTGTGCCAGAGCTGCCTCTACCTGCTCGTATCCAGACATGGATGTATTTCTTGGAAAACTCACAAAATCTCTACAATACCAAAATTCTAGGAAGTTCTTCTATACTAATCCTCAAAGTCTATCTTTGGGCTATGTGCTCTAATCAGAGTTTATCTAAATCTAGCTTCCAAGGTTAGTACTAAACTGCCTCTGATACCAACTGGAACGCCCCGACCCCAGCTACCCAAAGTCGGTGCATTACTTCGTAACATTGACATGATCACAAAAGATCAAGTCTCGAAAGACCGATTAGTTTAGTAGCCTTGGAAACACTAGATACATTCACAAGTCTTACTTTACATCATAAAGTGAAAAACTAATAACAAAGTCTTCATAGTCCACACTCATATCCTCTTCTGTCTATCCCTACAGGTCATTCATAAAATACTTCTTCACATCCTGGAAAATATTAAAACATTGAAAGGGGTGAGCTCAGATGCTCAGTAAGGATATCAATATTGCGGAAGCTTTCATAAATAAACATTAACATTTAAGGCAATTTATAACTAAAACAAAAGCCTTTTAAACATTAACTTCAACATAATATGGAAAAAGTAAAATGAGATAATTCCATTTACTTATTTACATGGATATTCTACTGGTCGAATAATCACATTCAATATCAATAACCACATTCATAATGATGGAATGCATAATGCCAGACTATCATAACCACGTAGCCAAGGCCTCGTGCCAAGACCACAGATAATATTTTGTCAAGACCTCGTGCCAAGACACTAGTTTGTCTCATGAGACCTGCCGATGCATCGAGGAGCTATAGCGGGCTCCACCCGTCACTTATTAAGTCCAATGCATTCCTCATATGAATAGGTTTAAACATATCATAAACCATAACATAATCGTATCACATAAAACATGCATAAAGGAAATATAACATTTTCACATTTCAATCACAAGATAGCAATACAACACATTGACATAATAAAAAGGCTTTCAAAACCATTTTCAATACCAAAATAAAAGAAAGTTAAAACTTTGTATTTATTTTTCATTAAAAAAAAGTGATGGCTTGTAGAGGAAGCCGAAACTCAAATAATGGTCACGGCGGCGGAGAAGTCGTTGTCGCCACATATGTATGGAAAGAAAAACATTCCCTTTTTTCGTTTAGTAAAACGCTTCGTATAAAAAAGATTCCTTTTGAATAAATGTAAAAGTCAAAGGGGTTTATACACCGTATAAAAGAAAGTTGTGTATAAAACCAAATATGCCTCAATGAAAGGAGATTGAGACGAAGTCCTTAAAAAGATCATTTTTAAAATAAAATAGATCTATTATGTGTATTCACTATAAGTACACATAAAGAAAGTACAAATACAAGATAGGACATAATAATATCCGGACATAATTTGAAAGTAGGAGATTAACCCAAAGAATGGAAATTGGGTTAAGAAATTCCCTTACCTTGCGTCCTGTCCTGACTCGACCGTTCTTTAACCTCCTGAATAATAAACTAGAGTTAATTCCTATTTACTTAAGAACCTTTTTCATGTTCATTATTCCTTTTATATCCATTATTACCATGTTATAAACATTATGTAATTATTTAAGTTTATAACAGTCATTTTGTCGATCTTAGGTACTTGAGTCAAAAATAACATTCTTATAATTACAAGTTGTTCATGTGGTGATATATCTATTATATCCAGAATTATATTCATGATATAGATATCATATATCTCATATATATCCAGTATATACATGCATTTATAATATTCCATAACGTTTAGAGGTAAGAAATGAAATGCACCGTTCATGGAGACGGTAAGCCGTACGTACGCATGAACGCTACTTTGATTTCTGTTTCATATTTAATGAAATGATAATGATATAAAGGTATATTATAATTACAGTATAAAATCATATATAATATCATTTACTCCATCATTTATACATCCCACATATGGCATTAACGATTCAAATCACTTTGAGGGGGCGGTAGTCCGTACTTCCTAAAATGAAAATATCGCGTTTACCCATAATGGAAACAATAAAGGTATGCAATAAATGAAAAATACAGAACCTTAAGTAAGACATAAACATATTATATATCATTTATAAATATAGTGACATCTTAATGGCCACCTTTGAAGGTGTTTTATGAGTGTTGAACAATCATCGTTTCATGAGGCAGAAATTCTCCATCCACGGAAACCGTATCTTCTTTAACCATTAGATGTAGGTGTGTGTAAGTGTAGCTCGAATAATCATTATAAAAACATCCTAGTATATTTGGGATACTGGTTTTGTTACAAAAGAAAGTAATAAAAAGAGTTTAGGGGTTTGGATAAGCAAAATAAAACAAAATAACATAAGAGAAGACATTACCTTAAAATTGGGTAACTCTTTTGATTTGAGCCAAATGCTTCCTTGGGAAGACTTCTGCCCAAAGTGAGGCTTCTAGGAGTAAGGGAGGGAAGTTGGGAGATTATTTGGGCAGATTTTGGCCGAGCCAAAAGGCTTTGAAAGTGTGAGTAAGGTGGTAGAGGTGGGGGCCTTTTATAAGTGGAGAGGAGGGGAACTCTTGGAAAGTAAAGAAAAGTCACTTTATTATAAAATGAGTTTCGGATTTTAGAGGTCTCACATGTATATAATTAGAGGGTAAGGTGATAAGGGTTCGAAATATACTCATCCAATAGGTTTTTGACAAGTGTAAGCCTTGGATTTTACATTATCTTTTTATTTTAATTAAATCGTTAAATAATGAGGTCATAGCTGCATCATCATGATGTCATAAATAATTTAATTTACTTAATGTCTAAAAATTATAAAAAAAATACTATGATGTAGGAACTCTTTTTAGACACCCCCTACTCATGCCTGTGACCAGGAGAGTCGACCCAGCCTGCTCGTGGGATGGTTGGGGCCTCGATCCCGGTTGGGTGCAGAAGTTCCCCTGCTCAGTGTGAGTAGGGACTTGATGATATGTGTTGGCGGTGGCTCGAGCCACAATAGCCGTTGATGTTGACACCCCTTGGCGGGCGTCCTCAGCTCGTGCCCAACGCTGGAATCAGGTCAGGCAAGCCGGTGCTAGTGGCGCAGGTGCATAGCTTTCCTGCTTTTCCGGCAAGGTCGGGTGGTGATGCTGACGCGGCCGGGTGGGTGCCCTTACTGGGAGCCCCTGGATTGCGACTCTGACCGGGCTGGGCCGGACATCACCCACCTCATCATCGTAAGGCAGGGAGTCGTCAAATAATTCTGGGGACAGGCTCCCGAAATGATTGAATGTTGGGGTGGGGAGCAGCGGCTCCTTGCGTGGCCCTCGGGGCGGCGTTGACGGCAGGGCCGGGATGCCTCCAGGTCTAGGTGGGCCATATCCCTGGTCGGGATTATTCCCTCCTCCTTGTAACGATGTATAAGATCGTTAATCACCCTTCGTTGGATGACTTCCGATGGGGAGATGGGGTGTGGGCGCCCCACGGTTGTGAAAGTAGACGTCGTTGCGGGTGCAGTGGATCCACATGGAGAGGCTGTGTCGGCGTTTCCCATGCCATTGTGCAGGAAGGTGTGCAGTGATCACGTTCCCATGGTAGCAACCTGATTCTTGAGAAGCAGGGAGGTGGACTCATCAATGTTGAAAGGGAAAGTAATCGACAAACTATGCCCCAACGCAATTCCGTCTTCCGTGGTCGATAGGAGAGATCCACGCTGACAACGTCGCACAACAGGATCCCTAACATTCTAAAGCCCCAACTTCTAGTGAGTTTCACGTCAGGACCGCTATTTTCTTGGCGGGACCCAGTGCTGGATGGATAGATCTGGTGACACGTCAGTCCATGGATTCCCCGAGCATTATTAATCTCCATATCGAGGAGAATAATTTCATGTCAGGTTCAACATTTCTGTTTCCAACGCTTTCGCTAGGGCGCGTGCATCTGTCTTCTTGAGTGCAATAGGCACGACTTTTTGTTACCCTGAATTCCCGCATTCCAAAGGCGGGTGACATTCGCTCCTTGTTCAGGGATGTCTTCTCCTTAATCGAAATGGGATGATGGGATGTCGGTTCTTCCTTCCATGTATTACTCCTCAGAACTCGTCACCTTTTCCGGGTCTCCCTCATAGATTTAATATATTGTTCATGAAACTCTCCCCGACGCCATATTTTCATGGACACCAGTTAATTACGCTGCTTCTGTCAGAACATTCCAATGGGTCTGGTCAGGTCAGAAACCTTCAGTTAAGGGAGTAGTCACGCTGGACATCACTGGCGTGTCTGGACATTGGGGATTGGTGTGTCTTTCTTCTATCCCTTATTATAGGGATTCTCGTGGGTGGAGAAGCCCAAGTCATCCCACGTCGAACGCAGGGAATCAAATTCTATAGGCATCTCTCTGAGTTTTTCCTTAGCTTCCCATGTTTAACATAGGGCATGCCATGAGTTTAACATCCAGTGGAGACAGATCGGACTGATCAGAACACTGATTAGAGTGGATCAGATTGAGGAACCCCCTAGGGGGGAGCACTGATATTGGGGCCAATACATGGGCGGCTCCCTGAATGCTATAGAGGGGAATGAAGTGGCATGATCTCACCGAGATGTGGCGCCCCGGGTAAGATTCCGGATGGATGACGGTTTTGGTCTTGAGCCTCGAAGAGACTTCCTACGTACCATGCCTTGACATGGATCAAAGTCCACGTAGTTCGAGTAGTGGGGAATACAGTTTAACATCATGAGGGATGAGGGAATTCGGGGCTTATGCTCTAAACAACCCAATTTATTGGTGAACCGACATGGTTAGAATGGCCGAGTGGTGGGCTTGAACCTCGTGGAGGCTTCTTACATACCATGCCTTGACATGGATCAAAGTCCCCGTAGTTCCTGTAAGGTTTCATCAGTGAACCGACATGAAGGTGAACTCAGGGGTCCAGTGGTGGTTGATGGACTTAAACGTTAGGGAGGTTTCCTATGTACCATGCCTTGACATGGATCAACGACTACATAGTTCAGGATGGTGTGGGTGTCAGCGAACCCACGTGAATAAGGACCTTGGTCCGATGGGTGATGGGCTTGAACCTCGTGAGGCTTCCTACGTACCATGCCTTGACATGGATCAAAGTCCTCGTAGTTCGGGCATACAGTTTAATGTCAGGGAGTACAGCGGTGAACTGACGTGAAGATGGTCGGAAAGACTGGGTGGTGGGCTTGAACCTCATGAGGATTTCTATGTACTATGCCTTGACATGGATCAAAGTCCACGTAGTTCAGGTATACAGTTTAACATCATGCGTGATGATGGTGAACCGATGTGAAGATAGTCGGAATGACCGGGTGGTGGGCTTGAAGCTCGTGAGGCTTCCTACGTACCATGCCTTGACATGGATCAAAGTCTGCATAGTTCAGGTATACAGTTTAACGTCATGCTGTATGAGGGTGAACCGACGTGAAGATGGTCGGAATGACCGGGTGGTGGGCTTGAACCTTGTGAGGCTTCCTACGTACAATGCCTTGACATGGATCAAATTACACTTAGTTCAGGTATGCAGTTTAATGTCATGATGGACGGGGGTGTTATCCTAGTCAATGCTTACTCTAATCCCACGTAAGTCATGCTCGGTGTGAGAAACAAGAGGTTGCAGGGACCCGATGATCACATCGTGAAGGGTGAGTCTGTGGGAATCGAAGAGGGACTTACGTGTTGAGTGGCTCATGGTGTCATGACTTACTCCAGGATGGAGGCCCGAGGGTGACAAAGCACAGAGGGAGAGGGATTTGGAACCCATGAAGAGAGGAGGGGGCCTATTCCTTTTCACGTCCTCCGCTGGCCTTGGGGACCAGATATGAAAGTAGGGAGCACCGAGGATGTGAGGAGGAGCAGAAGTGCTTATTCATGTGGGAAAAGCTAGGGTGATTACAACAAGGTGGCTTCCCTTCCCCACAGACAAACGCCACTCAAAGAAGGATGATATCATCCCCTATGGAGACCATGGGGCATTGAGGATATCTGAGGTGGGGGACGCTGCGTGCGGAGCATGAGGTGAGGTAACTGTTTAACGTCATGTGTTGAGAACGAAGGTTATTGGCAGTTTAACGTCCCGCAGCTTGGATGAACTGGGTTTGCTCCGCACCCATAGGACTTACATAACCAGTACCCTCTACTCCTTGTGGGAGGGAAGGCATCGACAAGGCCGTACTGAGGGGGTGTCGTGGAGTGAACCATCGAGGGGTCCACATTAGCACAACTATGCGAAAAGCAATATCCATTAGCGTGCCTATGCAAAGAATAATTAGGTGAAGAAACGCTATAGGAGGTATTGTCTAGGGGAATTTGAAATCACATCGTGCGAACCTGGAAGGACGCACGATAAAATGATTTTCCAAGCAGAGGGGTCCGTAGGCAGGGGCCTTGTGGAGCTCTGTTGTCCCGCATGGTGGAGGGCACTTGCAAAGGGGTGTGCTTCGCAAAGTAGGGTGCCTTAGCCTTAGCATGGGGCAGAGGTGCAAATGGGAGGTGCTTTGCAAAGTGGAAGGGCATTTGCATAGCACAACTTCGCAGAGAAAAGGTGCCTCATGGAGAAAGATTTTAGGAAGCAATGTGCTTCGTGAAGTACAATGATCCTTCCATAGAAAACAAATCAAGTGCACATGAAGGGTGCTTCGCGAAGCATAAACACTCTGTGATGATCCGGGTCCCCTTGGAGATCCCCTTCCTCCATGAAAACCCTTAGTCTTTGTGAAAGGCTTCCCTCTCAAAAGAGGGGATCAAAACAAGACAATGAGGAGGTACTTCGCGAAGCAAAAGTACCTCACGCAGCTCATGGTTCTCCGAGAAGAAGAGTGATTCGCGATTCGGTAGATGAGAAGTCGAATGGTCGGATTTTCCATCTGGAGAGCTCAGGGAGATCTCGGTATTTATAGGCAAGAGGCACCATGGATCAGGGATCAGGCGGCATGAAAAGGGTTTGGGTGGCTTCGTGGCATGCTTGCGAACGTCAAAGGGGTTCACGGAGCGTCCCGCCTCCTTCACTTCGTGGCGGGCTCACGAACATCAAATGCCTTCTCGGAGCATCCTACCTTCGTCGCTTCACAGAGGGCTCGCAAACGTCAAATGCATTCATGGATCCTCCCACCTTATTTGCTTCGCGGTGGCCGCGATGTTTGGGGGACTCCGCAAAAGGACTTCACGAGTCAGTCTGTGGGGCCGTCTTGGGGCCTTTTCTTCCTTCCAAATTTTGGCAGCAACAACAATGTACATTATTCTTTATAAAAATTCATAGACTTTTATTTATTGGATATTTTTTAGATATCATTGGTTGTGTCCTACTAAGTTGTTCTCACACCCTACTCAATCTTCTGGATCTGTAACTAAATAGACATAATGTTTGCTGGACTAGATAAAGGAAAGAACCATATGTTAGATGACCGAGTTAGGATGGATCATGGATTAAAGAACCTAACGTTATTCGTGACCCTCTTGGGAGTGTCAGTGTGTCTATATTTTTTGTTTTTTATATTTACAATTGATAAATATTTTGGCATGAAATATATATTATTTAGTTTTGGATATTGTATTTCATATTTTGGTCATTATGTGATATTTGTTTTTATTGGATATTGGTTATATTATTTTGGATATTCTTGTTTATTTTCATTATTGTAAAATATTGATAAAGAGGGTATAGTCTCCCCACGATCGATATTAGACCCTCTCTTCCAGTCTATGTCTCTATTGTATGGGGAGTCGTTCTTAAGGACTTGTACCTGACTGGCATGGGGCACCAATTTGTAGCACCTGGGTCAGGACGTTACAAAGTGGTATCAGAGGAGGTTCTCTTATCTTTTCATTCATATTAATTTTTTCAAAAAGGTTCATGGGATAATAAGATGGTTTGGTTATTAGTTAAGATCTCAAAAGTTTGATTAGAAAAACAACGTACGAGGGTAAAATACAAGTACCCATGGTGTGTTGTTTTCATCAATGTGTGTTGTTAAAGTTGAATGTTATTTCACCTCGAGTGATGAACTTTTTGTGTGATTTGATTTTTGTTTATGAGTCTTCTAAAATTTGACACATATCCTAGAAGTGTATAAGATTGTAGAATGCATCCATTGTTTTAGGAACTCAGGAATTATCATGACATGATTAGTTTTTATCATGCATGGGAAAATAATTTTTGGGTAAGTTTTTGAAATTGATATGTTTTTCTTGATTTTTTAATTGAACTAAAATTGGTGCCTAATATGGAATGGAAAGTGGTAAAATGATGAAAAATAGGAATAATTGGGTGTTTAATGATAATCATGAGTTTTGAAAGTGTGTTTACCCTTTTTTAACCTAGAACTATATAATTTATGGTTAAGGGTATTGTTATCTCCTTGGTTTTTATTGTGTGGATGGTTTTTTGGGAAATGACTTTTTATGAAATTATGTAAATCCCAATATGTGTGTAATGTTGTGAGATGTTTCCTAAGACTTGTTTTTGTAATTGTAGATATTTGAATCCATTATGATACTTGTTGAAAGGATAAGAGGAGAACATGGATAGAGATGTGCCCCCATTAGTGGAACCTAATATTCTGATAGAACTGGGTGAGGAATATAGAGAGAAGTTCCATGTGAACTTTTCTCACTTCATGCAGTTTATGGAGAGTGTCCAATAGTGGATTGTGAAGAGTATGTATGAAATAACACCGGAGATCCAGTTATACACCCTTAAAATTTCACCAGATTGGGTGGACCTCAAGTAGTAGTGTTTTTGATTGATTTCATCTAGACTATACTTGACCATTTAGATACTCTTGTAGAGAAGAGAGTCAAGTTGGATTCTTATATGATACGAGGATTAGAGAATCACTGGTGGGATGATTAGGCTCAGACTGAGCAGGCTGAGGTCAGGTTATGGAAGGATATTTTCGAGAAGTTCCTAGAAAAAAATCATATAATGACACAGAGATAGGAGGGGATAGTTGAGTTCATGTGGTTGATTTAGAGAACTATATCAGTAAAGGACTACACTGGTTTCTTTAGTAGCTTACAGCGCTTTAATACATTGTTGTAATGGGATGATAAAGCTCTAGAAAATCATTTCTAGGATATAATTAAACGAGATATTAAACCCCATGTTAACATATTTTGGTTGAATAAGTTTGAGGACGTATTGGATTATGCTCACATAGCTGAGGGGAACCTTAAAGAGCCTTGCAATAGAAGATAGGTGGTTTCTCTTAGGTGATTGTTTAGAGACCCAAAGCATGATGTACATTGACATTACATTAATTTTTTGGAATACTTAATACATAAAAAAACAAACACACAAGGACCATAATAGTTTAGTGTCTTTGGAAACTAAGAAAAATAATCTTCTAATCATGGTGAATGATCTTCAACATATCCCATAAAGATCTTCCCCTTTTGTTTTATTTCCTAAAACCTTTCTTTATATCATGGGGAAAAGAAAACAAAAAAAGAGTGATCTCAAATGCTCAGTAAGGGTAAACATAGAGAACATAAAACAATCCATAAACATTTGAATTCAAAAACCTCAACATAAAATCTAAACATCATAATCTTGGGAAAAAAACATAAATCTTGGAAGTATGTAAGGCGTATATCATAAAGGAACATAAATCATGATAAAATAGAATGGAAATAAAACATATAATTGTGGAAAAACATTAATCACATGATATGATTTCCATAGAATCCAAGGCATTGCTGCAAAGACCATCTTAGTGGACAAAGTCCCTTTCTGAATCGAGTTCACTCCTCATTCCAGTCCTGTAACACTGAACCAGATTAACATACCATTCCATACATGTCTATCTCATGAGATATAAAGATTTACCCAATGAATTGGAGGGAGATATAGTTCCCACCCATCTCATAATGAAATCATTCTTATGTGTGCCAAAACATAAACATAAATCATTCATCATAACCCAAAGAATAAAATGAGTTTCATAAACATCATTCCATCGTGACATAATCCATATAAAACAAATGGATATAATTTCATAATAAGAAAATTTATACCATTTAAATCATAGAGAAATTATACTTAAAACATTCAAAAATGAAATAATTTAATCTTTGATGGAAAATGGTTTTGATAAAACACTTGAAATAAATTCTTGAGGAAAATATCCTTTCTTCTTCAAAATAATTTTATTTTCAAAAAATGCCATGAAATTTTAAAAGAAACAGATTTTTTTGAAAATATTCATGAAACCTTGTATAGTAAGCTTCATTAAAATAATGCTTTATAAAACTGTAAAAATACATTCATGCCGTATAAGTTAAAAAAACATTCTTCTCATACTTTTTCCAGAAAAGTTAAAAAGTACCTCATATGGTAAACAAAAGAAAAGATTCCTTACATACCATGTAGTAAAAGTAAAAAATAGGTAAAAATGAATTTAAACATACATGAAACCATTTTTAAAAAATATTGACATGGATGACAAATATAACCCCAGTAAATACTTACGAATAAACAATCTCAGATAAAAACGAGATTGGAAAAGTTATCCCTTACCTTAGGTCTGATATGCTTCGTACGTATCCAAAACTACTGTATAATGATTTAAATATTGTCATTTACTTATTACAGAATCATATTCATTGTTATGATATCATATATGGTTCACTTATGACTTTATATTACCTGTTCTTTTGTAAATTCCATGTTAAAGTAGTGTTTTGGGTAAAATCATTTTATTTATCTTACATGTTTGGACTTGTTGTTCTTGATATTATTATTACCTATACCATGATTTAATTAAATATATAATGTCAATAATGATATATATATCATATAAATTCATTATATATATATAATAGATATATGAATGAAATGAAATACACCGTTCATGGAGACGGTAGGTCGTACGTACGGATGAACGCTGTTTTCCTTTCTTTATTGACTTGAATGGAAGTAAGTAGATGACATATATATATATACATAAATAAAATAGCTTCATTATGTCATATATTTAATTATTATTTATTATATATAATTTATAATCTATCTTGAATGGTTAACATGGAGAATGAATCTCATCGCGTCGTGGAGACGGTAATCCGTACGTACGCATGAGTGATGATATCGTTCCAATAATTATTGAATGGAATTGGAGTGGATGATATAATATCTCAGAATCATTATGATGTTATAATAACCATATATAGTTATTATTTAAACCATTATACCCATCCAAGTAAGGTGGTGGTGGATAACAGATTACAGCACGACGTGGAGACGGTATACCGTACGTACGCACGCGCGATGATTTCATTTTCCGTAAGATGGATAGAAGGTGAAATGGGGTTGTTTCATATTTATAATAACATATATGTATATTATTTATACTGATGTTATTACTTTATAATGAAAAAACTAAAGACGAATAAGTTGAAGAAGAAAGAAACTTGAAATAATCAGTAAAAGAGATTACCTCTTCTTCGACGCACCTCTTTTAAGCTTCCTCTTAAGGCACTAGAGTTGGTATTTTTATGCGACAAGAACCTCTATAATTTTTATAGGATAGTTGATAAGGTAAATGGGTAGGGTTTATTTCAATATTTAAGTCTCAAAATTGTGTAAAGAGAAGAGGGAGGAGGTTCCCTTTTATAAGGGAGGAGAGGGGAACCTTTGGAAACCTCAAAAATATTAATTTATAATAAATCCAACCCCACTTAAAACCCTCCACAACTGAATCATATTCTAATATTATATGATATAGGTTTGTAATCTCATCAACCAATAAAATTTATACATGTTGAAAATTTATTTTAAACCTTATCAACTCGATTTATCCTTATTTAATCTATTTAATTTTATTTGTGGTAATAAGATTCTAAATTTTAAATTGTTATAAATAATTACTTATGTGTTGTGAATTGTCCATAATAGGATAAATAATGACATTTTAGACCATATAAATTTTAATTTATAATTTTTAAATATTTTTGTTATTTTTAAACAATTCTATATTTTGTTATATTTAAAAAATAACAATAGTGTCAATTTCGACACTATTCATTTATTTTAATTTAAATAAAATCCTAGACAAGAGATATGTTCGAAATAAAAGATTTACTAGATTCATAACATGTCATATTTATCTATAAAATTCGTGTATCTCATTAAATAGTTCATATAATATTTATTTAATATTTTTAAAACCATTTATTTGATATTTCAATCGATAAAATAATTTCAACATCACTACTGTGTCACCTTTAATGATAATTATTTAATCCCTCAAAATAATAAATAAATTTAAATAATTTAGATAATATTATCATATTTCTGGATACCATTTATGTTCAAAGATTCATGAATTTTATCACTAAATTAAAACTATTATACTTATAAGATTTAAGAGAGTGACATGTTGTCACTTTCTTTGGTTTTAATAATAATTAAATTATTTTCATGGTAAAAAGTCCATAAAATGAATCTAATCCAACCCTTAGGTGATATGGGTCTAATTTTAGTCATCCAATAGAATTTTGTTAGGTGTTAGGGTAATTTTATAATCTTATTTTTACCCTTAATTACCTGATTTACCTTTAACTGCAGTATATAAAAATTACTGTGGTTACTATTCATAATATCAAAAAAATAAAGTAACCTATTAACATAATTTTGACACAATGAAATAAAATATTGAATCCATTTTTCAAAATTCTAAACACATAAGTTGTAGTAATTAATTTAAAATTAATCCCATTGTTTAGAAAACGGGTTTTAAAAGTTAAAATATTGCCAAAGATTGAAATGTTTTTACCTTTGAATTCAATGTACAATTGATGGTAATGACATACATTATATTAAATGGTAAAAATATATTATATTTATACTTTAAAAAAATTCAATATTATAATTTAACCATATAAATTATTGTGATGAAAAAGGTTGTTTTTGATTAAAATATATCATGTTTTTACTATTCATTAAAATATGAAAGCTATCAGAATAATATGAAAAATTTATCCAAAGTAACTTTTTATATCCTGATTCAAAATAATAATTTTAATTTGTCAAATTGAACTTATAAATATGTCAAAAACTAGATTTAAAGTGGGTGTTCCATAAAAAGACGGCAAAACTGCAATTTTTTGAAAAATAATTATTTTACCCAAAAACATTATTTTGTTCTCATACCATGTTCTAGAAAATGTTTAAGATGAATAATAATGTTATAAAATTCAAAATGTAGTTAATAATATTCATAACGGCTAGTCCATAATAATATTATAACAATATATCGTTGTTTAGTGAAACCCGATATTGCGTACTACACATGCTATCGAGGAATGTTGCTCTAGCGTGCAACATAAGCCCAGAATAGTGTTTGCATATACTAAAAGCTAATACAGTTTTGCATATAGTGCAAGCCAATATTGGTGTAGCGTACAACACAAGACATCAAAGAAATTAAAAAAAATATTTCTCATAAAATCCCGGGGTGTTACAGATTTGGGGTACATTTTTGAGGGTAGCAATCTTAATTACAAGAGTGTTTACCAGATATTTGAAAAAAAGAGTTTTCAGGAAGAAATATGTGTCACTCACGATCTTACCCGAGTTTTTTTTCACTAGTTTGGGAGAATGGGACACTTTCGTAGGCATTGTCCATGACCAAGAAAATTGAGTGTCGAGCATACAACTGAATGGGACATCAACAGAAGTTCTACAGGAACCCATGACAGATGGGTAATGATAGAGTATCTAGGTAGAATCATAGTGTGGTAAGGGAATATTCTACATTGTTTCAATCTGGAAGCTTGTGTTCTATTATAAATGGTGATAGAGGAAGTGGACATAGAGCTTCTAGGAAGGAGTTCTCATATTAGCAAAGTTGTATAACTCAGGGAACTCAGACTACATTGCAGGGAATAGTGAGGAGAGAGATTCATGTAGTATATCCTACACTAGTGGATAGAGAGCTTGTACCATCAAAATTTATATGTATTATTCTTATAGTATTGTGACCCGTGCCTTTTACATAAAACATTTCATGATTTTAAGCATAATTAATCATCTGAGTACAAGCCAAGGATCATTAAGTCTAGTGTCTTGGAAGACTAGGTACATATAACATAAAAAATGGGACTAAAAAACTTTTTTATTTAATCTCCATAAAGAGCTTCTAACTTCCCTTGAGCTCTTACATCTGTATAGGGTTCCCTTGGGAACACATAAAGAAAGGGATGAGCTAAAAAGCCCAATAAAGGAATGAACATAATGATACATCTCAAGAACAAGAGTTAGGAGGCATGACATAATGATATCAAAAGAATGATACTTATAAAATCATTTAATAAAAGCATAGGATCATATAAACATGGAATCATATAAATTTGGTAGAATCATAAATCATTTATTTAGTACGGGTCAAGGCTAACCGCCAATCCTGTTTCACATCGCATATCATGAGACTTAACCTTACCCAATGCATTGGAGCGCTATCTGGGCACACCCATCTCAAAATATTCATGAATATCATTGACACATAAATATTCATACTACATATACAATCATACATATTCAACCATACACAAACATAAGGGTACCCATGAAAATAATTCGGTACCACAATCATGAAATCAATCATAACCAATGGGCGTATCATGAAAGTGTCCATATAAGGAAATATTTAGAAATACATGGACGTTCATAGGGTAAAATAGGCATATAAAATTGTAAGTGGTGTCAAATATAAGTGACAACATATAAAAAATGTATTTTATAAACATTAGCATTAAAACATTTTTATGTTGTTTTAAGGAAGACACTCTAGAGCTTTTCAAATAGAAAAGAGGACATTCTTTTATATAAAACCAGAATTTTACCAAGAATGTTTTCATAATAAAAATAGTGATTTTATAAATACAATTTTGTTTGAAAACATAGGATAGAGTGCACTTGAATGTTGGGTAAAAATTCGGGAAGTCCCCTTAAAATAGGTTTGCTTATCGGAAAGTTCTAAGGGGGGAATCTTTCAAAATCATGTATATCCCCGAAAGAATGTGATGGAAGGGTATTGATATAAGAATCTTTTAAAACTAACCAGAAGTCATAATACTCACATAGATAGATAATATAACATCATTTTGAAAGAAAGATAAGGTATCCCAAAAGAACAAAGATGGTTCAGGTAGAATTTGTTACGATTTTATCGGCATGGTGTCGGGTGTGACCAAGAGGTATTGATGAGAGATAAATGTGGTTTATCATCACTTATAAATCTAGAAGGAAGTATGGGGGAGGTTCTTAATCATACCCCATCATTTTCTAGTACACATATAAAGGCATAATATAGACGACAATCTTGATTAAGAGAGAAAATAAGAGGATCCCTTACCTTAAATCTGGTGGTGTTCTTCACTTGTTATTAATGACCTGAATAAAAAAATTAGGATTATTAATTCATAATTAAAGAACCTATTATATATTTAATTTATTTATTATAAACCTTTTAATTCATTCAAAGCCTTTTAGATTTGTATAAGGTTCAATTTCATTGTTCGGGATCATTTGTTTACTTGGCCTTAAAAGATCGGTTCACTTATATTCAAGTTTGGATTATATTCAAGATGAAAGTGGTTGTATAGAATTGAAGTTAAATTCTTTGGTTCATATCCAGTAGATTACATGGTTTTAATATTAATTGGGTTACCTAGAGTGATGTGAATTATTACAAATATAACCTTAGTGATAACCGTTTTTTTTATTCGGTGGGTTTGATTACAAAAATGTGTTTTGATTTATAACTTAATTCCATTTGTACCAAAAGATTACAGAACCAAAAATAGGATATATTACATATATAATAATATGGTTCAACTATAACACAAATGGTTTCATTACCATAATTAAAGACAATAATAGAAATTGATAAATCGTTGTCCTTGAATATGCTAAATTAGCACATCTCAAACGGTGCTTTCATTTCTTCAAATAAAAGGGTGGGGAGAGGGGAGAAGATAATGAAATATACCACTAACATGAATAAATTCCATTAAATGTATGTTACTATATTTATCATACTATTATGTTTAAGGGATGTGAGGAAAGAAATAAAAGAAAAGAAAAGAACTTAAAAGAAAAGAAGAAAATTGGGAAGAGAATTTACCTCTTGAGACTTCCTCCTTTGAGAACCTCTTAAGGGGAGAGGTTTTGGTATTTTGAGAAGGCTGAGAGCTTTTGGACGTAGTGGAGGACCTTGGGGAGATATTTTTTCATAATTTAAGGAATTATTGGAGCTTGAGAGGAGTGGAGAGAAGGAATAGTAAATATTCCATGACCAAGAATAGTAAATGGGTCATGTGAATTCAAAACAAGCGGGATTACATCTGCAGAACATACATCTGCAGAACATCATTGATGACTCAATTAATCCAATATTTAGCATTTATTGTGAATTATCGGATTCCACTATTTATCAAAAATTCAAGTATTTCAGAAAAATCCCAAAAATTTACCCCAAACCTTTTTCGACATATAGAATCCAAAAATGAATTCCATTTTTCTAAAATAATTTTTTATATTTTATTATTTTAATATTTAATTAAAATAATAATTTATTATAAAAAACCAGTTTTAAAACATTCATTAACTCATTCTAAACTATAGGTATATCATACTTCCAACTTGAATATTATTTTTATACCACCATGGGTGAGGTTACTATTCATTAGTGTATATCACTATTCATAGGGGTATGTTACTATTCATTAGGGTAGGTTACTATTCACCAAAAAAGTATTTTTGTTTTATTAGACTCCAAAAAAACATCTTGAACACAACTGTGTATGCCAGATTTTCAAAATTCCAAACACAGAAGTGAAAAAATTTTCTTTAAAGGTCACTTATCACTTAGTAGTTCATTATGTTGTGCTTTCATGTGATTTTATGACATG
Source organism: Viscum album (assembly GCA_963277665.1). NCBI lineage: Eukaryota > Viridiplantae > Streptophyta > Magnoliopsida > Santalales > Viscaceae > Viscum > Viscum album. The sequence goes on from OY728135.1 coordinate 22,139,876, forward strand.
AATATATGAAGGGAATTTCCATTTAAAAACTTTGGGTCGTTACATTCTTCCCCCCTGATGAAATTTCACCCTCGAAATTTCATTTTACATTCTAGGACAAAAAAATGTGGGTAATTTTCCTTCATTGCTTCCTCAAACTTAATGTTCCTCCACAACACTTTGAAAAGATGGGTTGTATTGTTGCGTAGAACCTTATCTCTCTGATCCAGAATCTTTACTGGCTGCTCCTCATAGGATAGATCATCTTCCAACTGCACCACCTCTGAGTTTAGTACATGTGAGGGATTAGGTATGTACTTCCTCAAGAGTGATACATGGGAAAAATCATGGACTCGAGCCATATTCAGTGGAAGTGCAATCTGATAGGTCACGGATCCTATGCGGTCAATGCTCTCAAAGGGGCCAATATACCTTGGGCATAGCTTCCCTTTCTTCCCGAATCACATGACTCTGTTCCATGGAGATATTTGAAGGAAGAATTTATATCCAAAGTCGAACTCCAAGTCCCTTCAACGGTTGTCAGCATAGCTCTTTTGCCGACTTTGAGCAGCTTTGATGTGTTTCTGGATGACTTGAACCTTCTCTATCATCTCTTTAACAAGATTGGGTCCAAGTAGCTTTCTTTCTCTAACTTCATCCCAACAAGTTGGAGTTATACATCACTTTCCATATAGATCTTCATATGCAGCCATCTGAATACTCGAGTGGAAGCTATTGTTGTATGAGAACTCAACTAATGGGAGATGTTGATCCCAACCACCTTTGAATTCTAGAGATCATGCTCTAAGCATATCTTCAAGCATCTGAATAGAACTTTTAGATTGGCTATCAATTTGGGGGTGATAGGCCATGCTGAAATTCAATTCACTACTCAAAGAATGTTGAAGACTCCTCCAGAATTTAGATGTGAACCTTGGATCGCGGTCAGAGACAATTGAGATTGGAACATTGTGTAGGCTCACAAATTCCTTCACATATAACTTTTCAAGTTGTTTAAGTGAGAGATCTTCCCGAATAGCGATGAAATGGGATGTCTTGGTGAGTCGGTCAACCACAACCCAAATCGCATTATTTCCCTTCGACGTCTTCAGGAGACCCATGACAAAGTCTATAGTAACATTTTCCCATTTCCACATGGGTATAGGCAATGGCTGCATCATACCTTTGGACTTTTTTCGCTCAGATTTAACATGCTGACATACCAAGCACCTTGATATATATTTCGTAATCTCCTTCTTCGTGTTATCCCACCAGAAGTGTTCTCGGAGATCACGGTACATTTTGGTACTCCCAAGATGGATAGAGAAGGTCGAGCTATGTAAATCATTCAATAGCTCCTTCTTTATCTCTGGATCAGATGGTACACATAATCATGTCCCAAATCTTACAACCCCTTCCTCATCAATTTTGAAATTGTAGGATTTCCCATTTTTAACAACTTCCACCCTTTTCTGAATTTCCACATCATTTCTTTGTGCAACCTTTATTTTCTCCATGAGGGATGGTTGAGCAGTCATTTGAGAAATGATGGATGATGTTCCTCACTTAATGATTCCCATTTCCATCCTTTGTAAATCTATGAAGATAGGATCTTTTTCAATTCTCATCATTGATAAAGATGAAGGATCCTTTCTACTTAGAGCATCTGCCACCATGTTTGCCTTACCGAGATGGTAGTAGATTGAGCCGTCAAAACCCTTGATGAGCTCTATCCATCTTTGTTGGTGTATATTAATCTCTTTCTGTGTGAATATATATTTGATACTCTTGTGGTCAGTATGTATCTCACATTTTCCCCCATAGAGATAATGCCGCAAGATTTTCAATCCAAAGATCACAGCCGCCAACTCCAGATCATGTGTGGGGTAGTTTTGCTCATGGATTTTCAGCTGCCTTAAGGCATAGGCTATCACTTTATCATTTTTCATTAGCACACAACCTAAGAATTTCTTAGAAGCATCACTATACACCACAAAGAGTTCTCCACTTTAAAGGAGTGTGAGTACCGGCGTAGTGATAAGCCTCTTTTTCAACTCCTTGAAACAGTATTCACATTCCTATGTCCAGACGAACTTTACTCCCTTCCGTGTCAGCTTGGTCATTCGGTTTGACAATCATGAAAAGTTCTTCAAAAATCATCGATAATACCCAGCTAGACCTAAAAAGCTATGGATCTCCATTACAAAAGTTGGCCTAGGCCACTCTTCAATTACCTTCGTCTTGGAAGGGTCCATAGATATCCCTTTCCTGGTGATAAAATTCCCCAAGAATGATAAATACTCCATCCATAACTCACATTTATTGTACTTTGCATACAAATTCTCCCTTCATAATGCCTTTAACACAGTTTCCAAATTCTCTTCATGTTCCTTCTTTCTCTTGGAGTATATCAGAATATCATCAATAAAGACCACCACAAATTTGTCAAGGTAATCTATAAAGACTCTATTCATTTAATCCATGAAAATTGATGGAGCATTAGTGAGCCCGAAGGGCATCACTATGAACTCCTAGTGTTCATACCTCATTCGAAAGGCAGTCTTGGGAATATCTTACTTCTTCACCTTTAGTTGGTGATATCCCGACTGAAGGTCCACCTTAGAGAAATAACTAGCCCCATGAAGCTGATTGAACAAGTCATATTTCAATGGAAGTGGATAATTGTTCTTTATCGTGATTTTATTGATCTCATGATAATAAATGTATATGTGCATTGATCCATACTTCATCTTGATGAAGAGGACTGGAGCACCCCACAGTGAAGCACTCAAGCGTATAAAACCCTTCTCCATATTCTTCTGTAACTGCTTCTTCAGCTCTTCTAGCTCTACGATGGCCATTCTGTAAGGTTTCTTTGATATTGGTAGAGATCCAGGGATAAGTTCAATTGAGAAATCAACCTCTCGATCAGGAGGAAGACCATGAAACTCTTCGGGGAATACATCAGTGTAATCCCTCACGATGGGCATGTCATCAAGCATGATTCTCTCCTTTATCTCAATCATTTGAGCTATATATGCATGCTCATAAGGTAGCAATATCCACACTTGAGACAAATATTCTAAAGAAGACTCATCTTCCTCCTTGCACTTATAAATAATCGGATGATGCTTCGGGATGTGAAGAGTCATCAGACCTACCCGAAAATTGATGTTTTCCTTGTACAAAGAAAGCCAATCCATGCCCAAGATAGCATCGAAATCCACAAAAGAAAGTATGACAAGATTTTCTGGGAGGTTCAGTCCACAAACATTAACCAGGGAGGAGTTATAAACAATGGATGAAATAATTACCGTATTCACTATTCTCACAGATAACATTTCCTCCATATTTTGAGGTGGTGTTTGAATAGTTCTACTAAACTTGCAAGATATGAAAGAATGCGTAGAACCTGAATCAAATAGTATGTTCTCTATTTTTGAATGAATAACAAGTGTACCTTTCACCACATCATTTTACAGCTCTACCTCAGTAGTAGTGATAGCATAATACCTTCCTTGTTTCCTTGGAGGTTGTTGCTGATTGCCTCTGACAACCCTCGGCTTACGGAAATTGTTCGCATAATGCCCAAGATCTTTGAAGATAAAACACTGCACTGCAGGCTGAGTGTTGATATGAACCTTCCATTCTTATTCAACATTAGCGGGATTTTTTTGAATCCCTTCAGCAATTATTGGCTAGATGAACAAACTTTCCACATTTGGAGAAATTCCTGGTTCCCTTGAGACAGTCACCAAGATGCTTCTTCCCACTATTCTTGCAAAGGGGAAAGTGAGGCTTCTTTCCATCATGGATTTTGTTTGATGAACCACCCATGTTGTTATCCATTTTCCGCTTCTTGTCACTAGGCCCATGAGACCTCTGAGAGTCTCCAATATCCATTTCAACCTTGAGGGAACAACATAAAATTTACTCATAACTATCAAAGTCTCTAATCTCCAACGCTTTTTGTAGACTCAGCTTTTGTCCGCTAAAGAAGCGATCCACCTTGCGTTCGGTGTTCATGACAAAGCCAGAGGTGTACCTTGCAAGCCTTGTAAAGTTTGCTTCATACTCCCCAATGGACTCATCTTCCTTCTGCTTGAGTCCAAATAAATCTATTTCCATCTTGAGATAAAGGGTTCGATGAAAATATTTGTTGAAAAACATCCTCTTGAATTCCTCCCAGTCTATGGAATCGATTTCTTCTTGGGACTTTGTATTCTTGATCAGTGTCCACCACTGATCAGCTTCCCCATCAAAATGATAGACCGCCAGTACCAACTTCTCTTATTTCGAGCACTAGAGGATGGAGAATATCTTTTCAATGGAGTTAATCTATTGTTATGTGAGGAGGGGATCAGAAGACCCACTAAACATGAGAGGCCTTTGCCGCATGAAGGATTCTACAGCAACATGCTCTTTCCTTGGAGGAGGGGCACGTTCCACCTGATTCAAGTTATTATTCATAACTCGAGCCAGCTGAGCAAGCACTGCCATGATGTTTTGAGAACCCGCTTCCATCACATCAGGCATGTCATTAGGGAAATCATTAAATTGCATATCACATTTGTTGTTGGAACGTTTTCTTCTATTTCCCTCCATTAGCTAAGAAAAATAAATTATAATTAGAGGTCTTGAATAATTTTCTATTGATCATAAAAAGGAAACATTGAACATTAAAAGGTAAACTTATAAAGAATAAGTACGTCCTATCTTTTGATTCCTTGGGTTTATATCTAGGTTATCCTTGATCTATTTCATAGATTATATTCTTATGGTCTTCTTTTTGTCCCATAATAATGTTTTATACTAAGCTCGTGAATCTACCAAAGCATATCCCCCGGGAGTGTCGCAACCAAGAGTGCAGAAATGCCCATTGTCGTGCACCAATTCCCATTCGAGTCTAGCTCAAAGTGGTGTTTACGGGTTTTACCCCTAGATACATCTGTGCCAGAGCCGCCTCTACCTTCTCTTATATAGACATTGATGTATTTTCTTGATAAACCACTTACTCTATACTCCCCAAAATTTAGGACTGTTTCTTTATTCTTAGTGTCATCCTTAAGGTTCTCACTAAGGTTCTCTGTTCCTAATGTCCAAAAATAACTAGACCGTCCTCTGATACCAACTATAGCGACCTGAGTCTTTTACAAAAAACATTTTAGGATTTTAAGCATAATTAATCATCAGAGTACAATCCAAGGATCGTTAAGTATAGTGTCTTCGAATACTAGGTACATATAACATAAAACATGGGACTAAAAAAACGTCTTTATTTATTCTTCATAAAGAGCTTCTAACTTCCCTTGAGCTCTTACATCTGCATAGGGTACCCTGGGGAACACATGAACAAAGGGATGATCTAAAAAGCCCAGTGAAGGAATGAACATAAGGATACATCTCAAGCACATGAGTTAGGAGGCATGACATAATGATATCCAAAGCATGAAACTTATAAAATCATTTAATATAAGCACAGGAACATATAATCATGGAATCATATAAATGTGGCAGAATCATATATCATTTCTTTAGTACAGGTCACGGCTAACAGCCAATCCCGTTTCCCATTTCAGTACGGGTCAAGGCTAACTGCCAATCTCGTTTCACATCGCATCTCATGAGACTTAACCTTACCCAATTCATTGCAGCAATATCTGGGCGCACCCATCTCAACATATTCATGAATATCCTTTCCACATAAATATTCACACCACATATAAAATCATACATATTCAACCATACATAAACATAAGGGTACCCATGAAAAGAATTGGGTACCACAATCATGAAATCAATCATAACCAATGGGAATATCATGAAAGTGTCCATATAAGGAAAGAATTAGAAATAAATGGACGTTAATAGGGTAAAATAGGCATATAACATGGTAAGTGGTGTCAAATATAAGTGACAACTTATAAAAATTTTATTTTAGAAACATTAGCATTAAAACATTTTTGTGCGGTTTTAAGGAAAACACTCTAGAGATTTTCAAATAGAAAAGAGGACATTATTTTATATAAAACCAGAATTGTACCAAGACGTTTTTCATAATATAAAATACTTATTTTATAAATACAATGGTGTTTTAAAACATAGGATAGAGTGCACTTTAAATTTGGGTAAAAATTCAGGAAGTCCCCTTAAAACAGGTTTGCTTATCAGAAAGTTCTAAGGAATGAATCTTTCAAAATCATGTATATCCCTGAGATAATGTGATGGAAGGGTCTTGATATAATAATCTTGTACAAATAACCATAATTAATAATAATCACATAGATATATAAGATAACACCATTTTGAAATAAAGATAAGGCAACCCAAAAGAACAAAGAAGGTTCAGGTAGAATTCGTTACGATTTTATCGGCACGTTGTCGGTTGTGGCCAAGAGGGATTGATGAGAGAGAAATGGGGTTTATCATCACTTATAAATCCATAAGGAACTATGTGGGGGGTTCATAAGCATACCCCATCATTTTCTAGTACACATATAAAGGCATAGTATAGAGGACAATCATGATTAAGAGAGAAAAGGAGAGGATCCCTTACCTTAAATTCGGTGGTGTTCTTCACTAGTTATTAATGACCTGAATAAACAAATTAGGATTATTAATTCATAATTACAGAACCTATTATCTATTTAATATATTTATTATAACCCTTTTTAGTTCATTCCAAGCCTTTTTGATAAGTTATAAGGTTCAATTTCATTGTTCGGGCTCGTTTGCTTACTTGACTTTAAAAGATCGGTTCACTTATATTCATGTTTGGATTATATGAAAGATGAAAGTGGTTGTCCATAATTGAAGTTAAATTCTTTGGTTCATATCCAGTAGAATACCTGGTTTTAATTTTAATTAGGTTACTTAGAGTTATTTTGAATTGTTACATATATAACCTTAGTGATAACTGTTTTTGTTATTCGGTGTGTTTGATTACAAAGAATGTGTTTTGATTTATAACATAATTCCATTTGTACCAAAAGATTATAGAACCAAAAATAGGATATATTAAATATATAATAATCTGGTTCAACCATAACACAAATGGATTCATTACCATAATTAAATACAATAATAGAAATTGATAAACTGTTGTCCTTGAATGTGCAAGATTAGCACATCTCAAATGGTGCTTTCATTTCTTCAAATAAAAGGGTGGGGAAAGGGGAGAAGATAATGAAATATACCACTAGCATGAATAAATTCTAGTACATGTATGTTACTGGATTTATCATACTATTATGGTGAATGGAGGTGAAGAAAGAAATAAAAAAATAACTTAAAAGAAAAGAAGAAATTTGGGAAGAGGAATTTACCTCTTGAGACTTCCTCCTTTGAGAACCTCTTAAGGGGAGAGGTTTTTGTATTTTTAGGAGGATGGGAGCTTTTTTACGTGGGGTAGGACCTTGGGGAGAGATTTGAACAGAATTTAGATAAGGCTTGGAGCTTGATAGGAGTGGAGAGAAGAGGGAGTGAAGGGGGGTTTTATAGTGGACGAGAGGAGGGATTTCATGATATTATAATCCTTAATTTTTTATTTGTTCACAAGACAAGGAATAATAAGTATTCCATGACCAATATTAGTAAATGGGTCTTGTGAATTCTAACCAAGTGGGATTACATCAGCAGAACATCATCGATGACTCAATTAATCCAATATTTAGCATTTATTGTGAATTATCGGATTCTACTATTCATAAAAAAATCAAGTATTTCAGAAAAATCCCAAAAATTTACCCCAACCATTTTTTGTTGTGTAGAATCCAAAAATGAAATCCATTTTTCAAAAATAATTTTATAAATTTTATTATTTTAATATTTAATTAAAATAATAATTTATTATCAAAAACCAGTTTTAAAACATTCATTATCTCATTCTAAACTATAGATATATCGTACTTCCAACTTGAATATTATTTTTATACCAAAACATGTGAGGTTACTCTTCATTAGTGTATATCACTATTCATAGGGGTATGTTACTATTCATTAGGGTAGGTAACTATTCACCAAAAATTATTTTTGTTTTATTAGAGTCCAGAAAAACATCTTGAACACAACCGTGTATGCCAGATTTTCGAAATTCCAAACACAGAAGTGACAAACATATGTTTAAAGGTCACTTATCACTTAGTAGTTCATTATGTTGTAATTTCATGTGATTTTATGACATAAATATAAGAATGGAATTTCCATTGAAAAACTTTGGGTTGTTACATATATCATCTATGCTTTCAAGTGACTTATTTATTTTGAAACCAAGGATGTTCTTTGCTGAAAAAGGAGTTCGGTTTGTGTTTTTTGTAAATATACTTTGGGTTGATCATGGTTTGTGTTTGTTATTTTCAACCCTTTCATGTAATATTAGGGAGATTACATGGAAAAGGGTCATACAGTTTGATCGTAAATTATTATTGAAGGTGGAGTTGTTCTCCAGTGTTTTCCAAAATTTTAGGGCTGAAAATCAGAAAATGGAGAAACGAGTATTTAGAAAAGAAAGGTGCACGAAAGATTTGAATTGTGCGCAAAATATTGGTTTTTTCAAAAAATATTGAAGGTGTTTTGGAACATGCTTGCAATATATGTTTTAGGATCATAACATCAAAAAATGGAAAATTCATGGAGTGCAGAGAAGATGATGTTGCGTGAAAGGGTTTGCATGACCAATATGATATCAAAAGGGGTTTTGCGCACTCAGCGTGAAACTTACGTGCACTGAAGAAAATGCATAGGGATCTTGCATGCATGGTCATCAAGGGCCTATAAATATGCGGCTACCCACAAAGAAGACATAATAATTTTCCAACGAAAATATGGTTGCTCAACTGTACAAATGATCTGTGCGTGAAAGAATAGAAGAGAGTAAATCTTGCATGCAAGGTGTTCCTTTAGTCTGAAAATACCAAGTGAACCGTTCGGTGCAGTTTTGTTTAAGATAAGGGTTGTGAAGAAATTAGGTGTCGTGCAAAAGTCATATATTGTGACAATTCCCAAATCTTGTGTACAAGTTGGGGTATCGCGGACATGAGTGGTGTTATGATTCTGATAGGCTTTTGAATATCTAGTGTGTGTGATCAGTGCTTTCAAGTGCATCAATTCAGGACTTTGATGCAAGTAGTGTCTCTTTATGAACATAGAAAAAGACTTCAATGCAAATCTATTGAAGATACCTTCAAGTTGATAAACAGATCTTGACTTCTCTCAAGGAAGTGAGCTAGGGGGAGTCAACTAAAGTGATATATGGGATGCATTGAGCTTTCCATGAACCTTTTTAAATGTAGTGTGCCTAGAACAGAGTGTCTGTCACCAAACCCTGTAATCCATAAACTAGTGAATATTAGTGGATTTCGGTATGACCGACACACTGAAAGCGTATTCTTTTTATATGTATCCCTTAGTAGTGAACCAAGTAAAAGTGTTTTCTGGTCTCCATGCATGTGATTGTTTACTTTCTATTATCATTGGTCTTATAGGTTTAACGAGTTCCTACCAACATGGGAGAAAGTAACTTGTTTTAAAAGAAAAAGTTGACACCCTGATTCACCCCTCCCCTCTCAGGGTGTCTTGGGGTCCTACAAGTGGTATCAGAGGAAAGGTTTATGGTGTTGAATCTGTCTTTTATTGTCATGGAGAATTCAGTCAATGTTATGGGAGTCCCCCACTTCGATGGAAGAAACATTCAAATCTGGAAAAAATAGGATGAGATCTCATCTATGATCTCTTGGAATGGAAGTTTTACTTTCTTCTATGCAAGGAATAGAAGTCACATATCCTACATGTATTTCAATGATAGATAGAGGTAGAAAGATTCTCTATGCTGATGTCAATGAATATAATTCTTTGCTACATAACTTTGTGATCAAATTTATTTAAAAGTGATGAGTTTTACATCAGCTAAGTCTATATATGAAAAGCTAGAGAATATTTATGAAGGGTAAAACAAAGTAAAGGAGGTGAAACTTCAAGCTCTACATAATAGGTTTGATGATCCAAAGATGCATCCAGATGAATATTCAGATTCCTTCTTCAATAGAATTACTAAATTTGTAGGAGAAATTCAAGGAATTAGAGAATAAACCAAAGACATCGAAATTGTGAAGAAAATTTTGAGAAGGATTCCAACACTCTACAATCCCAACGTGTCTTCCATTGAAGAAATATATTTTTTCATAATTTAATTAGATGATATTCTAAGAAGTTTGAATTCATATGAAATGAGAGTAAAACTGGAGGATGCAATGAGGCCTGTTAGAAAGGATATGGCATTCAAATCCATGGAAAAAATCAATATTTCAGAAGACTACATTAATGATACTGATGATGAAAGTGAGTTTATCTCTCTATTTTACATGAAATTCAAGAGAGTAAAAGGAATATTTCAAGGTAATCTAACCTTTTCTTGTTTTCATTGTGGTAGATTTGGGAACATTTCTTCTCAATGCTCAATGAAGTTCGAAGATAATGAAAGTGAATGTGGAAACTCCCAAAATCCTAAGAAGAGGTTTTCTCAAAAAGGGATACTTCATGTATGGGAAGAAACTACAGAGGAAAAGTTTTCTCTGTGAAGAAAATGATGACCATGATAATGAATTATATGAGGAAGAATGAGAATTTAAGTCTAAGAAACATGCTTCCATGATGGCTACCCTAGAAAATTCAGAACCATCAAGTAACAAAGCTATAGACAATCAGTCGAACAGTAATGTCAACCAAAAACATGATTTGAGGGATTCTCATCATAATCCTGAGAATCAATGTAACAAATGAAAAAAGGAAAGCAGTTGTGGAATAATCATCTTAGTATGTTGATGAGATTGAAGCAGAAATTGAATGACTAGAAGAATTTGAAAAAGTACAGTCTTAAATCATTGAAAGCATAAAAGATGTTGTAGAACTAAATATCATAATTGAATAACATTCCATGGTCATCAATGATCTTTCATCTAGACTCAAAGAGATTTCCAAGACTATTGAGGGTCTTGAAGAAGAAGTTGTTGCTCTCAAGAGTAAACTGGAAAGTCAATCAAACTAAAAAGAGGAAAAGAAGAAAATAAAGTTTGAATGGTTTTCAGATGCAGATTTACTAGTGGGAGCTAACAGTGGTACTGATGGAATTGAAAATATTTTGAAAGATCAAAGACCTGCATGCATGGGTAATAGTGGAATTGTCTATGATGCTAAATCATTAAATACTGGGAATAAGATGTTCCGAAATAAATAAAATCTCTAATTTGGACATGTTTCAAAGCCACCTAAAGTCCAAATAAATAAATTCCCAATAAAAACTGGATGGAGAACTTAAAATTATTCACAATATTTTAGAAATAATCAGTTGTAACAATTTTATTTGAAGGAAGGGAACATGAAAATGAATAAAAGTGGAAAGATATTTCCGCTCATGAAATGTCAATTATGTGGATATCTAGTCTATACTATGTAATAATGTGAAGAGGAAATGATTTATTTGAATGGGGGGAGAGCTTGGAGGTAAACAGAAGAGAATGAATTCATATTGAACTTCCAATAGAAGAAATAGGTTCAATGGATATTGTTTTAATTGCTCTAATTTGGCCACAAAGTTTTGTATTTCAGGAAAAGGAATGAAAGGGAAAATTCCTACAGAGCTTAAACACAAGTCATCACTCTCCAACCATATGGTGTTTCTCTTTCAAATAGTATTTCTCGTCTAGAAGAAGAGTGTGAGTATGATGAACCTATTCATAGTAAAGTTATATTTGAAAATCCATCCTTATCCTTCACTCAAGCTAATATTTCATTGAAGGAAAATAAAAAGATTGAGAAATACAATCTTGATAAAGTCTCTCTCAAGGCAACCAAGAACAGTAGCACCTGAATTCTTAACAGTGGATGCTCATCCCATATGACGGGAAATGCAGAGCTGGTAATTAATTTTAAGAAAAAGGTCGATGGAACAGTGAGATTCAGTAATGATGGTGCTTTTAATATCAAAGGCAGTGGATGTATTTAATTGTCCAATAGAGAGCTAAATAAAACACAAGTTCTGTATGTGTATGGTCTACGTCACAATCTCTTGAGTGTGAGTCAACTCTGTGACTCAGGAATTATAATGACATTCAATGAAAAGGGGTGCACTATAAAGGGAAGGACATGGAATTCTCTCATGAAGGGTTGCATAACTGTTGGAAACCTATATCAAGTTGACAATAAAGAAGACATTTTTTATCTAACGATTAAAGAAGAAAACAACATGTGGAACTGTAGGTTGGGGAACATCAATCAACAAGACATGTAAAAGATATCAAAACTGAATATTGTCATGGATATCCTCATCCTAAAGCGTGAATGTGAAAATAAATGTGATGCGTGCATTAGTGGGAAATTGGTCTACAGTTACTATCGACCAAAGAAGAAAAGAGCATCTAATATTCTTAACATAATACATACAGACGTATGTGGCCTAGTAAATTTTTCTTGAATGCAAGGAGAAAGGTACTTTGTCCTTTTTATAGATGATTATAGTATAATGGCATGTGTGAGAGTTATACACAGGAAATGAAAAGTTCATGATTGCATGAATACTTATCATCGAATTTCCAAAAATGACACTGGGTAGACAATTAATGTTCCGAGATTAGATAATATAGGGGAATACACGTCCATTGAGTTTGAGAATTACCTAGAGAAGCATGGAATACAACATCAGGTGGCAGTTATGAGAACCCCATAGCAGAATGGAGTTATAGGGAATAGGAATCACCAAGTGAACAATATGGATAGAACAATGCTTATTGAGATCCATATCCCTCGTAATTATTGCAAAGAGGCCATTCAAGTAGTAGTATATATTTAAAATTGAATCGGGCTCTATATGGGTGAAACCAAGACACCGTATGAGTTGTTTCATAGAAGGAATCCCTTGAAGTATTTCCATGTTTTTGGAAGTAAATTATTTATCTAAAACAAAGAAAGAAATCAAGGGATGTATGGTGATGCTGAAGATGAAGGAATATTCCTTGGATACACAATGAAAATAAAAGCCTACAATTGCTTCAATAAGTGACTTGGAAAAATTGTGGAAAGTAGTGATTTAAAGATCGTTGAAGACGAAACCAAAAGTGCGTCAAATAATCCTTATGCTAATTCGATAGAAGATGAGGATCAATGTGGAAATGATACAGTTACAAATGATGAAGTGGAGGAAAGAGTGAAAAACATTTAGAGAACACAAAATGATGATGATTAAGAAGAAGAATCAGACGAAGAATCAATGCCTGAGGAATCCGCATCTGAACCAAACAAGAAACATAGAAGAGATGAAATAGATCATTCCAATATCATTGGGGATATAAATGCACCAACTCAGATAAGAAGAATGAAGTGTAATGACCAATCATCGTTCTTCTCAATTGTAGAACCATCCTCGTTTGAATAAGCTGTAAAGGATGAATCATGGGTTAAATCCATGAATGAAGAGTTGGATCATATTGACAAGAACAAAACATGGGACCGAGTTAAGAGACCCTAATTCTACAATGTTATTGGTACTAAGTGGATTTTGAAGAAAAAATTTGATGAACATGGAAGTGTTATTAGAAACAAGGCACAACTGGTATGTAAAGGATATTCACATATTAAAGGTTTTAATGTTGAAGAAACATTTTCTTTAGTGTCTAGACTTGAATCAATCAAGATTTTTCTAACCATGGAAATACAAAGAGGATATAAAGTATATCAAATGGATGTGGTGATAGAATTCTTGAATAGTTCTCTCAAAGAATAAGTCTACATTGAACAACTAGTGGGATTTCGTCTTGGTAATGATGAAATAAAGGTTAAAAAATTAAATATGGCCCTCTATGGTTTGAAGCAGGCACCACGAGCATGGTATTATAGACTAGATTATTATCTCAAGAAGATGGCATTCAAAAGAGGAGTAGTAGATCACAATCTCTATGTGAATAATTCTATAATAGATCAGTTCATGGTTCTAGTTTATTTCGATAACAATATATTTGGTGGTAGAAAGAAGAAATTAGTGGTTGAATTTTCCAATCACATGAAATCAAAATTTGAAATTTCAATGATTGGGGAGCTCACATATTTATTGGGGTTGCAAGTGATTCAAAAGAACGATTACACTTTCATCTCTCAAGAAAATTATGAAAGAGAGATGTTGATGAAATTTAATTTGCATGACTCCAAACCAATGTCTACTCTAATTGCAGTTGGAACCAAACAAGGAAAGAATGGGGATGGGACCTCTATAGATCCCACCATATACAGGAGGATCATTGGGAGCCTACCATACCTGATAGCGACACGGCTAGATATCATCTTTGAAACATGTCTAGCCACTTGCTTTTAGAGTAATCCAAAGGAGAAACATATGGCGGAAATGAAAAGAATCATGTGGTACATTCAAGGTACTCATATTCATGGGTTATACATTGCTGCAGGAAGAGACAATGAACTATCAGCTTTTTCTAATGCTGACTGGGCTGGAGATGTAGTGGAAAGAAAGTCCACTAGTGGTGGAGCATTCTATATTGGGAAGAAACGTGTTGGATAGTTGATTAAGAAACAATAAAGTACTTGTATTAGTACTACTGAAGTTGAGTATATCTCTACTACAAAGTCATGAAATTAACTACTATAGATGAAGCAACAACTGAAAGATATTGGTGATGAGGTGAAACAACCAATGATGATTTACTGTGATAACAAGAGCGCAATATATTTTACGAAGAAACCTGTTCAAAATTCTCGTACAAAACATATTGAAATATGATATCACTTTATTAAAGAAAAATTTAATCAAGGCATGATTAAAATGGATCATGTGGGAACTGATGAGAAAGTGATGATATCCTGACAAAACCACTGTCAGTGGCTATATTTGAGAAACATCGGTTGAACCTCAATGTTCAGCCACCACCCAGTTCATAAGGAGGTTATGAAATTCCCCTCTCCCCAGTTGTTTTAACTATTTTAATTTGTTTTGTGGATGTGTTTCAGGTTTATGGGTGAGATACAATATAGGGGGAGTATATTATGAGTTCTAAAATAGATGATTATTTGTATTTGGGTTTATTTACAAAGGGGGAGAAATGGATAGAATTCATGTCTCTAGATGAGAGAAGATAGAGAGAATCATGGATGAAGATGGAGAGAATAGTGAAGGGAGACAAATTTATAGTGTCCAGTGTTATGAAGAAATAGTTAGACCTTTTATTTTAACACACGAGAACACAATTCATATCTTCTCTCTTGTTTTCTGCACTGATCATTTCTAATGTAGACTTAGAGTTTTGGCTGAGTTGATTATTTTATTTTAAGTTTTCTTGTGGCTGGTGCTCTATAGAATTTATATGGTGATTGCCAAAAAACCCAAAGGTGGAGATTGTTGAAACCAAGGTTGTTCTTTGCTGAAAAAGGAGTTCAGTTTGTGTTTGTTATCAATCTACATTGGGTTGATCATGCTTTGGGTTTGTTATTGTCAACACTTTAATGGAATATCAAAGAGATTACATGGAATGGGGTCATATAGATTGATCTGAATGCAGCCACTCTATTGTGTTTGACAAATTCTTGGGGTTGAAAATCGGAAAATGGAGAAACATGTTTTTGGAAAAGGACGGTGCACAAAAGATTTGACATATGTGCAAAAGAATGGTTTTTTTGTGCCAGATTGAAGGTGTTTTTGAAACTTTCATGCAAGACATTTTTTAGGATCAGAACGTCAAAAAATGGAAAAGTCTTGGAGTGCGAAGAAGATGATGTTGTGTGAAAGGGTTTTTTTCCCAATGTGACGTCAAATGGGGTTTTATGCATTCAACATGAAACTTGTGCACATCGAAGAAAATGTGTTGGGATCTTTCGCACAAGGTCATGAATGGCCTATAAATATGTGGCTACCCCCAAGGAAGACATAATAATTTTCCAATGAAAATCTAGTTGCTCAACCGCGCAAAAGATTTTCACGCAAAAGATTAGAAGAGAGTAAATCTTGCATGAAAGGTGTTATTTTAGTTTTAAAAGACCAAGTGAACCCTTTAGTCCTGTTTCACGAAAGGTAATAGTTTCATTGAAATTAGTTGTTTCATGAAATTTATCTTTCGCGATAATTCCCAAATCTTGCATCCAAGTTGGGGTACTACACGCAGGTGTGGTGTAATGCTTCTGACAGGATTTTGAATATCTGGTGTGTGTGATCAGTGTTTTCAATTGAATCAATTCAGGACTTCGATGCAAGTAGTGTCTCGTGCAGAAAAATGACAAAGACTTAAATGCAAATCTATTGAAGATACCTTCAAGTCGCTAAACTGAGATTGACTTCTCTCAAGGCAGTGAGCTAGGGGGAGTCAACGGAAGTGATCTGTGGGTCATAGTGAGATTTCCACAAACCTTTGTAAAGGTAGTGTTCCTGGCACAAAGTGTCTATAACCAAACCTTATAATCCATAAACTAGTGAATATTAGTTTTTTTTGGTAATACCGACACACGGTCAGTGTATCCTCCTTATATTTAGCCCTTAGTGGTGAACCAAGTAAAAGTGTTGTGCGGTCTCCATGCATGTGATTGTTTACTTTATGTTCTCATCATTCTTATAGGTTTAACGAGTTCCTACCAACATGGGAGAAAAATCCTTGTTTTAAAAGAAAAAATTGACACCCTGATTCACCCCTCCACTCTCAGGGTGTCCCGAGGTCCTAAAATATTATACATGTGCCTCTCATTCTTTTATTTCTTAAAAAAATGTGAATTTATTGAGCCTAGTGGTGGAGTTTATGAGAGGGGTTATGATGATTAATACACCATTAGGAGTACAATTTAGATACATATATTTATACAAGGGGTGTTCTCTTGATGTTGGATAGTATCATTTTCTATTGGATCTTTACATCCTTCACATGTCCGAGTTTTTCCTAATTTCATGAATAGATCTGTTAGTAGTATACCAAGACCACATATATTGTTACCAAAGGATAGTTACTTATAAGCCTCATTAAGGTGGTAATTACATCCACTGTGGGTAGTGGGATATCTAGATAGTCCATGAAAGTTCATTTCATTAACAACCACAGGAGCCCACCACCCAAGTTGCAAGTCTGTTTCTGGGTGATGGATGTATAAATTAGGATGTCTTTACACCCGTAGTGGATAGGTACTAGGATTCTTGTCCCAAGGACTTATCATGGATACCACCTGAGAGAGATGTTGAATATATGATTGAACCCGTGTCGGTGGCTTTGCAAGTTTCTATTCCACCACACAGAATGGAAGCAATAGAGCTTCAATAGTTAAAGACTCAACTGATAGAGTTGGTTAATAAGGGTTTTATCCAACATTGTACATCATCATATTGTTCTCGAGTTTATTTTTATAAGAATTATGATGATACTCTATGCTTATGTATTGATTAAAAAAATTTGAACAGGATTACTATGAAGAATCAATATCCTCTTCCGCATATTAAATATATTTTTAACCAGTTGAGGGGAGCTTGTGTTTTCTCCAAGAATTACTTAAGATTAGGGTATCGTCAGTTCAGAATTCGACCTTTTGATATACCTTGGAATAATTTTAGAATAATTTATGGTCTTCTTGATTTCTTCGTGATTTTTTTCATATTTACAAACACCCCCAGTGATTATGGCCTTGATGAATAGAATTTTCCACCAATAATTGGATCAGTTTATGGATGTGTTTTTTGATGGAATCTTGTTGTAATCCAAGAATAATGATGATCATTCCCAACATCTTAAATCTTCTGGTGTACACTGGGAGAGAATAATCTATACACCAAGCTATCTAAGTTTCATTTTTGAATTTATCATGTAAATTTACTGGTTTACAACATCTCATAGGAAGGTGTGTTTTTTGACCCAAATATATTTCAGGGAGCTGTTTCTTGGGATCTAACCACGGTTTTTAAATCTATAGATTTCTAGGGTTGGTAGGTTATTATCAGAGGTTTATCTAAGATTTTTCCCCTTTGAAGAACCACTTTTAAGCATGAATAATAAGGGATTAAGGTTTGGAGGGTTGGAAGCATGTGATCATTCCTTACTAGTTTTGAAGAAGCACTTGACATAGGAACCAATTTTGATCGTACCATAGCCAAGTGAGGAGTATATGGTGTTTGTGACACTTATGTGATAGGTATTAGAGTAGGTTTGATTCATGTAGTTGGAGTTTTAGTGTATGGGTCTCTCTAATTCAGACCTAAAAAACATATCTACCCTACGAATGACCTTGAATTAGCTTCAATGGTTTATCCTTTGAAGTATTGGTGGAATTATCTATTGGGTGAAAGTTTACATTGTATACTGACCACAAGAGATTAAACTAAATATTTTCATAGTGATATCTTAATCTATGGTAGAATATTTGGGTTTATTATATACATTAATTTTATTTTGAGAAAGCATATACACTTGGGAAGGTAAAAATTATTACCAATGATCAATGTAAGAAAAAACAAACTCTTAAAGTTTTGGACTCTAGTGCTAAGTGGATGATTATAAATTT
Source organism: Viscum album (assembly GCA_963277665.1). Taxonomy (NCBI): domain Eukaryota; kingdom Viridiplantae; phylum Streptophyta; class Magnoliopsida; order Santalales; family Viscaceae; genus Viscum; species Viscum album. The sequence goes on from OY728135.1 coordinate 22,158,377, forward strand.
ACTGGTTGAGATTCATGTAGTGGTTCAAGAGGTCCAGAAACTGATAACTCATGTGACTACTTCAGAAATGTCTACACTTTTGAACTAGATTAATGATATGATGTACATTGATCTTGAATTTTTATCCTTGATGGAAATCATTGAAGGAGGGGAGTCACCTTCATATTGGTCCATAGCTAAGGATTAGATCATCTATATCATGGATCATGTTATTGTGCCTATAATAATTTAGGAGGAGTTAATGCGTGAATTTCATGCTTCAAAGTGGGAGGTGAATTAAGGTTTTTTAAAAATGAATGATGACCTACGAAAACAATATTGGTTGTCGAGCATGAAAAATGAGATAGTCTATTTTGTGACACAATTCTACACCTTTCAGTTGGTGAAGGCTAAGTATCAATGAAATGGAGGTTTACTACAGACTATACCCATACCAGAATGGGAGTGGGATGATGTTACTATGGACTTTGTGGTGGGTCTTTCACAGAATCCTTGAAATAATGATGTTATTTGTGTTATTGTGTACCATCTGATAAAATAAAAAATATATTACTTATACATGAGACTTGTTCAATGGAACCATTGAGAGACATGTACATATGAGAGATAGTCCGTTTACATGGGGTTCCATAGAATATAATTTCTAGTAGTTACTCACACTTTACATTGTGCTTCTAGAAAGGTTTATATAAGACTCTAGGTATACATGTTTTACTGAGTAAAACATTCCTCCCACAGGGATATGGTTAGTTAGAACGTACTATATAGGTGCTTGATGATATGTTGTGAGCATGTGTTCTAGACTTTGGTGGGTATTAGTAGGATCACATGGTGCTTGTGGAGTTCCACTGTAACAATAGTTATCAGTAAACTATTCATATGTAACCATATGGGCTAGTTAAGGTAGGCTATGCAGATCATCTCTATGTTAGATGGAGGAAGCTGAGTCAGATAAATTAAGACTGAGTCCCTTGCATGAAATGTCAAAGAATATTCAGTTGATTCAAAAACTTATGGATACAACTAAGAGTATAAATAAGTCGTATACTGATAAACATTGAAGTCACCTAGAGTTTACAGAGGGTGATCAATTTTTCTTTCGGGTGTTGCCTATATGGGGTCACTACAAGTTATGGAGAAAGGGTAAGTTGGCACACAATTGTTTTTGACCATTTGAGGTTGTGGAGAGAATTGGGTTAGTGGTGTAGAAATTGGATCTTCCACAAACGTACAGTTCTATTCATGATGTTTTTCATGTGCCACAAATTAAATGGTATGACCCTAACCCGTATCATGTAATCTATGTGGATGATGTTGAGATTGAGATTGATGCATCCTCTAAGGAGCATCCAATACATGTTTTGGATCATAGTGAGAAAGGGTTTCTAGGAATGTCCTTTCTGATAGTTATTGTCTTTTGGAAACATGGACTTATTCATGAGGATACAAGGGAGATAGAAGAAGATATGAAGGATCAGTAGTGCAATATTTTTGACTCGTAATCTTAGAGATGATTGGGAGTATAACACTTGGATGAGCTGCTATAAGGTGGTGAGATTGTAAGATCCCAACCTTTTCTAGAGGGTTTCTTGAGATCATTTATAGGTATTATTATTTCCTTGTTTTTATGTTATCATGCCTAGGGTTTTCCATGGGTATTTTTTGGGTGAAATAGGAGAATTTTGGAAGAAAGTGGGGCTTTGCATGGTTGGTGCATGATTTCTGTAAATCATGCACCCAATCAAGCAAAATTTGCAAACCCAAACAAAGGGGATTCACATGAATAGCACATGGTTTTTCAAATTATGTTCCCTCTTAGGAGTAACCATATGATACCTCTTTGTGAAGTGCATGGTTAGGTACATAGTTAGGGGAAACTGTGCACCATGAGAAGGAAATTGTGTGCATGGAAATTAAATCCACTAAAAATTACATTAAAAATACTTAAACCCTAGAATTTACCCAAAATAAACCCTAGATCAAACTTTAAAAAATTATATCATTTTTTGAGGCTCTATAAAAGATTCCAAGACCATCAGACCTCTATTCATTGTGATTTGAATCCCATATTGAAGATCATCACCTCTCCTAGAAAGATATTCTCATCCCATGTGGTTTCCTCTCTCTTTATTATATTTCTCTCATCCTTTGGAGGGATGCTCTTATATGTTTGTTAGAGATATATATATGCATTTTTTGGATTTTTTTATTTATCTTGTGTCATGATTTTGGATCTCGATCTCATTAATTGTTATGTTATTAATCATTCGGCTTTATTTAGTGATTTTCGTTACTAAACAACCATCGATGATCTTGAGGTAGGTGGTCTAAATTTTATTCTCATTGTCTAGAATTCCAATTTAACATATGTGTTGTGAAATTTCAATTAGAATGATTTTAAATTGAATCTTTAGTTGGTTAATTTATTTATTAATTAATTTATGATAATCAGGGAATTTATTTAATGTAATATTCAAGTTATGATAAATTCAGTTAAATTCGGAATGATAGGAATTTTTTGAATTAGATTAATTAATATGAGAATTAATTAATAAAATTTTTTGTTTTTATGAAATTGGTTGAATTGGATTAATTAATTAGTGAATTAATTAATGGAGATTGTTACTATTAGAAAATTGGTTGAATTAGATTAATTAAGGTTTGAATTAATTAAGGGATTGTGGTGATTATGCAATTGATGATAAATTGGGGTTGTGTGATTTGGTCAATTAATGTGTTTATGAATTAATTTATAATGGGGATTAAGGGATGTTTGGATTAACCTTAAAGGGTTACAGATTTATACAATTAAATGTTGATAAATGATTTAATTGTGGATTGTTAATATTATTCCACGTGAGTTAAAGTGATGAATCATGATTGTTCATGAATTGAAATAGTATACCATGATGTGGTTGTTGATAAGAATGTTAGTTATGATTAACCTTAATGAATGAGATGAATGTGTTATATATGATATTTTGATATATGTCATATACATGTGTGGGATAGAGTCTAAGGATCGAAATTCCCATATATGAGATATGTGTGTTGGACAGGGACTAAGGATCCAAATACCCATATGTTATAAATAATTGTGGGAAAGGGACTCGGGATCCAAATACCCATATGAGACAAAGATTGTGGGATAAAGACTAAGGATCAAAATACCAATATGAAGTTGAGGTTTGGTACACTGACATAGGCTCCAAATACCCACAAGTTGTTTGACATGATGTTATAAGCCCATGATATAGAATTGGAATATGCATCCAATTTGGAATGATATAATATGAAATGAAATTATAAATGATAACCATGGAATCATGATATGGTTCAGACTCCGATATTGGATGATGTAGGTATTGAGGGTTTGGGTTTCCGCAGGAACCTGGGGGTTTGGGTGGTTAATTACAGAATAATGAACTGTGATAACTATTTACTTTATGAATTGTTCTCTATTATTTATAAAACTACATACACTATTATTGAATATATATTATATTAGACACCATTGGTTTTAACCTACTAAATTTTATGCACACCCTACTTGGGATTCCTGATCAATACTTGAATAGACTTCAAAATTGTAGGACCGGATAAGGAAAATATCCCTATGTGATGAGGCTAAGTTGTGATGGAGAATGGATGAGGGGACCATATATGATTAGGGACCCACTTGGGAGTATCATGGTGTCTTTATTTTGGGTTTTTCATATTGAAACATGAAACCTTTTTTCGGAATCATATATTTAAATGTTTAGTTTTGGATATTGTATTTCCTTTTTTTCATTATGTAATATTTATTTGGTTTGGTTATTAGTTATATGAATTTGGTTATTCTTTTTTATTTCTTCTATTTTTATGATATGATAAAGAGGTTACAGTCAACCCATGATATATATTAATCCCTCACTACTAGTTGTAATCCTCTAGTGGACACTACAAAAAACTAAGTCTTTAGCGGTAGTTTAGTGGTCATGCTTTACTAAACCATTGCAAATATTTTTTTTAAAAAAAAATTGGCGGTTTTTTATAAACTATCACTAAATAATTACACTTTTTTAAACAATCGACACTCTCCCCCCGACCCCCCCCCTAAAACACCTCGAATCCCTAGCCTCCCTCGCATCGCTGATCCCCACCAACCCTTGTCATGCCAACATCATTGTTAGATGTTTCCGCCAATCACCGCCCCTTACCTCGCCTCGCCATTCCTCGTCGACCCTCACTGCCCCTCGCCTCTCGGTCCCTCACTGTGCCTCGCTCTTCTAGGTATTTAACATGGATATACAAATCTAGTGTTTTATATTACACATATTTTTACATTCAAAAGAATGACTACACCCTCTCCCTCTCTCTTCCTTTGAATATATTATCTTGTGTAGGAATACTTAGGTTGTGGTGGATTAATGTATAGCGTATGGGGTCACATGACCCGCAATTGATGGTGATCATGTTTAGGTGATTACTGGAGGTAGAGGAGTGGGTGAATGACTATGTTTTTTAGAGGTTAAGTCAGTCGGTTATCTCTATTAATACATAGTGTTCACATTATTAATATTTTGATCAATATATTAAGTGTTTTACTAGATTTTGGAGTGTTTAAACGTTTTTCCATGACCAAATCACGTGAACGGTTGCTCACAGGGTTTTCTATGGATCAGTTATGCGATAAAAATTGATCAAAGTCACGTGATTATTGTCAAATAAATTAATTCATGTGAAAGGATTTCACGAAATATCTCAAATGAAATGGTATATCTAGAGTAGGTATCATGAAGGAGATATATTCTTGGGGTCACATAAACAGTCTCTTGCGGGGAGGGTTATGCGTTATTAGTCATGTGAAGGATTTATATGATCATGGTTACATTTCACCATTGTTTTTGAAATTATATTTCTCAGAAAAGTATTCACATATACTAGTACTCAAATAGGTCATTATTGGTGAAAACCTATAGTATTGACCATATAAATTTGTTGACTTTCAAAATATTTTAGAGTTCTTAGTCATTGTATATGATTTATTTTGGTAAAAGTTAATTTTTCCAGTTATGTTTGATATTAAATTAATGAATTGGAATTTCATTTTTATTTGTGTATATATTTGATTAGTGTCATATCATCTTATCTCTTGTTCATTTTAATTTACAATAAAGAGGGAAATGACTCCCATTTAAGATTATATACCCTCAGTCAATGTTGATATCCTATAGTCATTATACCTATATTAAATGTTGAAAATTAATTTCAAAGGTGAATAAATGCAGTCTAACATATTCATATATTAGTATAAGGTTGGGGGTGTCCAGATTTTATATATATTTTTTGGGTTTTTATATGATGTTTTTGTTGTTCCATATTACATACTTTCCCTACGTTTCTCCTAAAATAGATAAACCCCAATATTAATTGTTAGAATTCAATTCTAGACATTATAAGAGACCTTGATATATGGTTGGAAGTTGATTAACTCTACCAAACCACCACACGGGTAAGTTTCACTGCATTCCTTTATGAATTATGTTACCTTTGTGACCTAATAACCACTAATTCATTTTAGAATTTTATTTTTCTAGTGAAATTTGATAAAGAAAGTAAATAAAATGATATTGTGGAATAGATTATACACCATGTCCCCTCATATTATTTAGAAACTATATGTCTTAAATGATTAAGTTAATTGAATGATCGATTGAATGTTATTTTTTATCATTGAATGTAGTTTGTAAGGGATGTGATTACAACATTAATGAAATATATAATGTACATGAAATTACTTATTTCTATTATTAATTTAAGTATATTATTGGTCAGAGTAGATTACTCAAGAGGGGAGGTGTGAATTGAGTAACTATAAAAATTTCTGTTTAAAAAATAGGTGTTTCCCCAAAGATTATATACAACCTAGTTAATTAAGTTTATACTAATATAAGAGTTTGACTATTTAAATAACTTCTTAGAAGATTGATTAATTCTCAGTAATATTAATTTCAGTTATTAAAGTTCCATTTGAAGCTATTATACTAAAACAATATAGTTATAACTTCTTTCCAAGACTTACTATCAAAGTGAATTTAGTGATTTCTGAGTTATATAGAAAAGCAGTAAAACAAAGAAAAATAAATTAAGCAGCACAAAGGATATGAAACAAGTGGTTTAGTCTCAAGATGAGACCTAATCCACTCTACAGGGTGATCACCTACCACCAAGAAGTTTATATAAAGACAATTGATCCACACCCTAGATCGAGGTTAAAAAACAGTACACAGGACTGTCCAGGCCACACAGGGACCTCTTCCACAGTTTCTTGTGGGTACAAACTACCAATACACACATGGACCTCTTCCACACTTTTCAGTGGGTAAACACGTGAATAAAAAAGGTTTGAGTAAGGATATCTTGTATCCTTCAGTTTGATGCAGGATACAGAGTATGTTATTATATAGAAAAAAAAAACTTCTCGAAAGTTAAAAAAAGATAAACAACAGAGCATAAAGATTGAGATAGGTTTATAAGTGCTCTGAGTGTTGGTATTTGTAGCTCTAGACTTTTGAGATAAAGCAGATGCAGAACTTGAGTCCTCGTCTGGAAAACAGAGTGTCGCAAGATAGACAGATTCAACTTGTGTTCTTCGTGGTGTTTCACAGTGTGGAGATGTTCTTGGGATTACAATATGATTTGTGTGTTCTTTAACAGAATAGAGTTGCATGATACAATTCTACAAAATGTATATTGTTCTCACATTCACACCCACCAGCTTGCTCTTTGTGTCGTGCTACTTCATACAAGATTTTTACGCCACTTATTTCTAAGCCACACTACTCTTTTATCTTGGAGTTCATGTGTTGGGGACGATAGGTTTCATTTATTCTGCACCTCGTACCTCATATTTTCTGATGATATGTCTACGAAGAAACATTAATTATGTCGGTGCATTAAAATCTTAAAATATGAACATTAGAGATTAAATTGAAGGACAAAAAAATATATTAGGAAACGGTGTCACAGTATGTCATGGAAATGGTTTCTCCTTCACACGGTGTCTGGATTGGTCACAGTGTCTCGTAGTGACGGTGTCTCATGGTCACAGTGTCTTGTTCATGGTGTCTTGTTCGTGGTGTCTTATTCACGGTTTCTGGATATCATGGTGTCTGCTTCACGGTGTTTGTATGTTCACGGTGTATAGATATTCACGGTGTCTGCTTCACGGTGTCTGCATGTTCACAATGTATGCTTGTTCACAGTGTCTTCTTGTTTATGGTGTCTTCTTTTTCACGGTGTTTGCTTGTTCACGGTGTCTACTTGTTCACGGTTTCTACTTCATAGTGTCCTCTTGTTCAAGATGTCTACTTGTTCATTGTGTCTACATCACGATGCCTGCTTTACTTTTCCGGAAAGTCATAACCACTGGCAGACTCATGGAGTCTTATACTTTTCAAGATTACTATATTCAGACTTAATCAATGATGATTATAGAATAGATTATAATTAATCATTTTTCAAAGAGGATATTATAAAAGTAAATCAAGGATAGTATAAAGTAATAAAACTGAATGTAGAGAAATTAAGATCTTGAATGGATCTTCTTAAAGCATAAAAATCATTTAAACATTAATTTACATGATTTGATATAAATTATAGTATTTAACCAGGTTTAAATAGGATTTGTGATCATTAAAACATGATTAGTACATGAGGAGTCCAACAATATCCCCCTTTTTTAGGATCACAAATCATGTAGATTAAAATGCATATTTGATTCAACTATAGATATAGAGATAAATGCCTAAAGTATAGAGATTTCTACCCCTTTTTGGATTATCAAAAAGAGAGAATAAGAGAATTCATGAAAAGTTCACATTCTATTAAATAAAATAAGATCCAATACACACAAAAAGGAGAAAAACAAAAGAAACCTTATTACTATAAAAAATGAGTACAAACTGTTCTTATTCACTGACTAGTCTTCTCTTTTCCTTTATCAACAGATGAAGAAGAGGAAGACATAGGAGCAGAAGTGGAGGTAGATAAAGGGAGTGAGATGGTCAATAGATAAGGTAAAGGAAGGCCTTCAAAAACTGAGGGAGCTAAAGTAGGTGCATTAGAATATCAAGGTAGTTGTTGATCAAGGATCACAGGTGATTAGTCACTAAAAGTGGCTAATATTCCTTGTTAATATCTTTATGTTCATTGTTCCAAAGTCTATAAACATTTTTTAGTGCATTACATAAATAGAACTTCATTTCTCATCTTAAATGAAATTCATGTTTAAAATGAAAATTTGGGCCCAATATTTCATTTGTTTGTGGACAACATTATATTCATTTTATGAATTTGATATTTTGGGATATAATTTATCACTTTATTTAGAAAATTTTATTTTTTAGGTCTAATGGATGAATCCCAAGGGAAAAATGAGATTTTTTCTCAAGAATGTAGAAGTTTACTGGAAAAAGCACAATGGGCCTAAGGCCCATCAAACAAATGTGGGGTCCACAAACCAAGCCCAATGAAGATAAAAATTTTACAGTAGAAATAGAAAACTATGAGGATCATTTTATTCAACTGTTTCCGGAGCTAATTCGGATGTTTTCATGATTATAATGGGATATGAATTTGAGTTTTAAATGGTGGGCCTGACATTAATGCACATAAAGTCGTCCCACCATTTCGACCATACCTTCTAAAAGGATGCTCCAATTTTCCTGAAATGTTTACATATCATATAGGACAGAAGGACGAGAATATTTTTCTTCTACGTCCCCTCAGGATTCGGCCTCCATCAAATTAATATTCACATGTCAAAACGGTGGATGAATCTGGATAATTTTCCGGGTCAACTTCGAAACATCAATTTCCTTTTGATTATTCACCCTCCTTTTGACTCTCTTAATTGTTGGGGGGTGAATTGATTGTGGGGGGTGGAGCTACGGCTCCTAATATGCCTATATAAGGAGATGGTGGTGAAGGTAATAAGGATCATGTATTTTCCTTTCAATTGTAATTTCCTTCTTTCATTTTGTAATTGTATCATCAATTTTTCACATGTAAGTTCTTTTTTCACATTGAGTATCTTAATAAAAGTTTTTCTTCTTATTTAATTTTTCTTTTACTTTCATTAACACGTTGATACCATTGAATCTAGGTGTGAATTTATTTACACCAACACTTGTGAATTCCTCACACAACGGTGGAGTGTACATTTTTCTTAGTGTTTTTCTTCGTCAATCCCACTTCTTTAAGTCGACTTCCCGCTTCCATTGATAGAATAGAACCAATGGAGGGATAACCTTTTATGGGTTTATCCTATGGAGTTTCATGGGATAGATTGAATGTTATTTGATGTTCTTAAACTCTTAATTTTTTTCTTCATTTTAAGAGTTTTTTTCTTCGATTTATCTTCTTCTTTGTCTTCACCGACTTTAATGACAACACATTTTGAGTGCTAGTATAATACAGTTACTTGGAGTGATCATTTAAGTGATACTCTATGTGAATTGGTTACTGTCCTTGAAATTGTGTGTGGATTAAATTAGAGAATTATATTGAGGAATTATTTCATTTAATGGATTCCACCTGAACCGATGAACATAAAATTCAAAGAAAAACAAATACATCCAATACAGCCCTAGAGACAACCTAGGATCAGCTCATCTTAATTAATTTTTTTAATTCAAATAATTTTGTTTGTTTTGTTCTTTAAATCAAATCCCCATTTCTTAAAATAAATCAACACCATAGTTGGCCACTTCATATCCAATCTCGCATCTAATCATAGTGTCTCAAAATTAAATCAACCCAACCTCAACATTATGAACCTTTCGTCCCCACTAAATTGTCCCTTTATAGGGTACAATCAATTCCTTTCAGTTTTCATTAATCCATATAATGAAATCAATAATGTAGTAATGATCCTTGGTGTCTTAGGCAATACTATAGAAACAAATCGATCAACCATTTTAGATATTACTATGATTTTACCAATCATTGTAGAAAATAGGATTTTATACGAAACAAATTTCAAAAAAACAATCAATCTCAATCTTGTTGAAGTGGATAAAGATGGGTTAATTAAAATTTTTAAAGTTGGAATTGGATAAGTTGGGGGGTTCAAGTCGAACTAACGATGTTAAACAAAAGCACTTCATGGTAGGCAACCCATGGTTTTCATGTTTCTAATCATTTTGAATAATTTTCTTATTCATATAATAAATTACCATAGACTGTTGACCTGTTATTATTTTATGATTAAGGATGTGTATGAAAAGGGAGCACCGTATTCATCCGTGTCACGCAGTGTGATCCCTGAGTAATACCTTACCCAGAAATTTAAAAGAAGACAATGTATCATCAGTTAATTTTATTTTATTTTATGTTTTTTTATGTATTTAAAAAAAATAGATTGTTTATATGTTCTTATTTTATGAGTAAGTATGGGTATGAAAGGGGAGCACTGTATTCATCTGTGTCACGCGGTTTGATCCCTGAGTAATACATTACCCAGAAAATATAAATAAGACAATGTATCATCAGTTTGATTTTTAAAATTAAAATAAAACAAGGAAAACCATAAAAATGTTGATACTTGGTTTTAAATAAATTGTTGTGTTGTTTGTTTTGTCTAGTTTGTTCTTCTTCATATGGTTTATGAACTATTTTGGGTGATACATGTTCAATCAACTAGGTGCCTAAATCCCCCAAGAGATCAAAGGAGTAATCTGGAGCATCATGAACTTTAACTTCAAAAACCAGGTGAATTTGGTCCATGTTTATCATTTTCAATTTCCTCTTTGAACTCCTCTCATACCTCCCTTCTAACTTTTCTTTTCATTAAACACTCAGGATAGTTTTATTCTAAGTTGGGAGAGATGAAATTGAAAAATGATTTTTTTAATAAGAACATGCATGGAAAGAAAAATTTCATTAACCTTGAACATGATAACAATCATTGCAAACTCTAAAATTGGATATCAAAAAATTTGGATGCCTTGATTCTGATTTTAATACAAGTTTAAGTTCATGAGAATAGTTTTTGGAAATTGCAGTTGTCCGATGTGATTTTTAAAAGTTTACATTTTCATCCTCTTAATAAAAATGCCACAATTCATGTCTATTGGATCGTGGGTGTAAATTGGAGTTCTTCGGTCCCTTTTATTATAGCATAGGGTTCTGGGGTCACTTTTAGTTTAATTTGAGTATTCAAAAAAATGAAAAAAGTAATGACCACATAGAGAAATGTTTTGTCCAAATGTGTGGTGTCCGACACTTGGGGATCGTGACTCCATAGTTGTCTTGCCCAGAGTTAGGCTTTATATCTCTATTATAGAGATTAGAATTGACAATATTTGTGGCGTCCAACACTTGGGGATCACGACTCCATAGTTGTCTTGCCCAGATTTAGTCTTTTCATATCTATTGTGGTCAAAAAAAATTAGATAATCATATTAAGGTTTAATGTGATTCCCACCTAGCACTTCCATTTTTTCCCCTTGAACAATAAAATTGGCCCCATATCTTTTGTGATGCACAACACTTTATCATTCTTAATTGAAATTGAATGAAATGTGGTGATAATTTGAACAAAGTAATGGGCTTGGGCTTGGGATATTCTTATGGACCTAGCTTGTTTTAAATGATTTTGATGGGTTTCATAATTTATTTGGGTATGAAGTCTTTGGGTGAGCAATGTGTATAAAAATATTTTGGGAAAAGGGGATTTGAATTTCATATTTGTAATATATTTTTCTCGGGACTAGAAAAACTCAAGTTGGGGGTGTGATTAGTCACTAAAATTGGCTAATATTCATTTTTAATATCTTTATATTCATTGTTCCAAATTACATAAACATTTTTTTAGTGCATTACATAAATAGAACTTCATTTATCATCTTAAATGAAATTCATGTTTAAAATGAAAATTTGGTCCCAATCATTAATTTGTTTGTGGACAACATTATATTCATTTTATGAAGTTGAGATTTTGGGAATTTATTTATCACTTTATTTGGAACATTTTATTTTGTAGGTTCTATGGATGAATTTCAAGGGAAGATGGATATTTTTTCTCAAGAATGTAGAAGTTTACTGGAAAAAGAATAATGGGCCTAAGGCCCATCAAACAAATGTGGGGTCCACCAAACCAAGCCCAATGAAGGTCAAATTTTTACAGTAGAAAGAGAAACATATTAGGATCATTTTATTAAACTGTGGTTGGAGATAATTCTGAAGTTTTCATGATGATAAAGGTATCTGAAGTTTTGATTTAAATGGTGGGCCCGACATTAATGCACATAAAGTCGTCCCACCATTTCGACCATAACTTCTAAACGGATGATCCAAATTTTGTGAAATTTTTACAGATCATAGAGTACAGAAGGAAAATAATATTTCGCTTCTACATCCCCTCAGGATTCAGCCTCCATCAATTAAAGTGTCACATATCAATACGGTGGACGAATCTGGACAGTTTTCCGGGTCAACTTCGAAACGTCAATTTCCTTTTGATTATTCACCCTCCTTTTGAATATCTTAATTGTTAGGGGGGTGAATTGATTGTGGGGGGTGGACCTAAGGCTCTTAATATGCCTATATAAGGAGATGGCGGTGAAGGTAATAAGGATCTTATATTTTCCTTTCAATTGTAATTTCCTGTTTTCATTTTGTAATCGTATCGTCAATTTTTCCCATGTAAGTTCTTCTTTCACTTTGAGTATCTTAATAAAAGTTTTTCTTCTTCATTAGTTTTTATTTTAATTTCATTAACACGTTGATACTGTTTAATCTAGGTGTGAATTTATTCACACCAACACTTGTGAATTCCTCACACAACGGTGGAGTGTACATTTTTCTTAATGTTTTCCTTCGTCAATACCACTTCTTTAAGTCGACTTCCTGCTTCCATTGATATAATTTCACCAATGGAGGGATAAACCTTTATGGTTTTATCCTAGGGAGTTTCATGGGCTGGATTGAATGTTATTTTATGTTCTTAAACTCTTAAATTTGTTCTTCATAGTAAGAGTTCCTTTCTTTGATTTTTCTTCTTCTTTGTCTTCACCGACTTTAATGACAACACATTTTGAGTGCTAGTAAGATCCAATTACTTGGAGTGATAATTTAATTGATCCTATAAGTGAGTTGGTGATTGTCTTTGAAATTGTGTGTGGATTAAATCGGAGAATGATATTGAGTAATTATTTCATTTAATGGATACCACTTGAACCGATGAACATAAAATTCAAAGAAAAACAAATACATACAATCAATCCCTAGAGGAAACCTAGGATCAGATCATCTTAATTAATTGTTTTAATTCAAGTCGTTTTGTTTGTTTTGTTCTTTAAATCAAATCACCATATCTTCAAATCAATCAACACCATAGTTGGCCACTTCATAGCCAATCCTGCATCTAATCATAGTGTCTCAAGGTTACTTATTCGGTCCCTATGGATTTGATAACCCAAGTGGTACTACAAGCGACCGGTTACACCATAAAACTTGGGTAAATTTGGGCACAACCAAATGAAGAAGAACATAACTCATCGAATGGAAATCTTAAAATAACAAACAGATTTAAAAATTAAAGTACTTGAAATAACATCCAATCCATCTCATGCAACTCTCTAGGACCAAACCATAAATGTTTTAGATCAAGTAAATTTGTTTTCTTAATTGGTCTTTAAATTAAATAATTATTTATCCAATCAATTCAATCCCATAGTTTGCCAATTCATATCCAATCCCACATCTAATCATAGTATCTCAAGGTTACTTCTTTGGTCCATGTGGATTCGATAACCCAAGCCGTACTATAAGCAACCACTTACAACATACAACTTGGGTAAATTTGGGCGCAACCAAATTTTGGTGCCGTTGCCGAGGACCAAGTAAGTTACCTTATAACATCTTTTTATTCTCCCTCATTTCTCTTTTCTCATCCACATTTCCCTTCTCTTTTCCCTTTTTTATATTTTTTACTCCCGAAAATCCAAATCCAAATTTCATTCAACTCCAATGGAGTATCATCAACAATTTCCTTTCATAAACTCAGGCTGGAATAAAATAGAAAATCAACAATGGGAATCCCCTCACATAGAAAATTACTTTGATCAACACTTGAATGGTTACCTCACACCCAATAACATGAACGATCTTTGTGATGATGAATGTTTAAAAGATTAATTTCCATACCTATCATGAATGATTGAAAACATAAATATTGAGGAAGTAAAAGATGTCCAAACATCTATCAACAATAATCCTGAATAAATTCTTCAAAAATTGTGTGAACAAATGGAGAAAATGAATTCATAGGTATCAAGTTTGAGACTAGAACTACAGTGCATTAAAACTTGTGTGGACCCAATTCCCACTCAAACAATCCCTTCCTCAATATCGATTGAAGAAACTTGTAACATACAAACCCCTCATGCCTTTATTGAAGAACCACCCTTAGGATTTTGGATAGTTAGAGAGGATCAAGGAGTTTTTGAAGGGTCATTAAATCAGAAAGAAATTGATTTTTTGGATTCAAAAGAGGAAAATTTGACATCATGGATTGAGTTTTCGGATTATAACTTTTCATAAGCACCAATCATTGAACCGCTAGGAGAGATCACAGAAATTGAGTCTATACCCATTCCTGATATTCAACTGGACAATATTCAGAAAGAATCACAATTTCAAAATGAACGGATTATTTCTAAAGAAGAAAGTTATTTTTAAAATTTCCAATCTTTTTTAGGAAAATTAAATTATCCCAACCTCCATAAAACTTTTGTTTCTAAAGGTTAATTCTTTGGTCCCTATGGATTAGACCCCTATATGTACTTCAATGACTGCTTACACCTGTAGGGTAAATTTGGGCGCAACCAACAGGCCTGATCTAACTCAGATCATGGCTTACAGATATAGTAGTGGAGGCTAGGGAAGAAGTGAAGGTAGGAAATCCAGGTCTTAGAGGTTCAACCGCAGGAGAAACAATGGATGTACTCTAGACATAAAGGTAAGGCCTCATAAGCTTGATAAAATTCACAATGATCTCTTCACCATACTGCATGGCTTTCTCAAAATCATCCTTGTTCTCTATAAACTTGTCCAGCAATCGGGTAAAATCTGTGAGCTTTTGAACTTGGGTCTTTAAAGCTTGAGTAACAGGAGGAATCCTCAAATTTTCCCCAAGAAACTTGAAATGATTATTCATGTCAGTTTTGGAGAAGATTCTATTGAAGTAGAAGTACACTTTCTTTGAAATCTTTTGTTGATCATCATTAGCAATTTTAGAATGGATTTGGACCAAGTCAAGAACTCGGTCACTGTTCTTGATAACTATAGAGAAAGAATCTTTATTGAATCCACTAAGCACATTCTGAAGCTCTTCTTTGACCATTGTTATAAGAAAATCACTATCTAAAGAGGTTTGAGAGGATTGACTAGAGGCTTTAGAAGCATTGACCGTGGTGGTGAGAGATTTCAGTTGATTTAGCACTTTCTGAAGACATCCCATATACTCGTTAGTGAGTTTTTTTAGATTAACCACAAGTTCTCTCATTTATTTCACAATCTGTTTTTTCCTTTCTGTGACCTTTTCAGCTAAGGAAGCTAAATGTGGGTGAATCTTAGAGACAACATTTTATGGGGTTTGAGGAACAACATGTTCCACAGGATGAGAAATAAGCTCTAATCTCAAATGCATCTCTTTATGCATGTCTTTAATCACACATCTCAGGGTCTTCACTTCATCACTAAGCAGTCTATTTTCAACTTGGTCTTCCTGAATCTCATGAATCATTTTGGGTTGTATTTTCCAAATAAATTTCTCCAACAATAATGATGCATATTTCTCACTTAGATGTGTCATAAGAGAAGGTTGTGAATTTAGAAAGTTTTCAACACCAGAAAAAAGGGTAGCACCAAATTCCATTAGATCATCCTTACTCACCAAGGATGATTGGTATGATGAAGGATCAGAAACAAGTATTGATACAGTTTCAGGTTCCTTTGTAGGGGCTATATTAGAGACCGATTTTAACTCGAACATAGAGGAAAGTTCAAGGCCTTTTGCTGAGACATGCTGAGAGTCATCCACATCATAGAAACTGGGTAACTTATATTGAGTGTCGACAGGACATGTAACTATCAAGTTTGGTTCTTCAGTGGATTCCAGATTTGGGGGTTGCTCCCCCTCAACAGTAGCATCCTTCTCAGTACTGAGAGGTGTAGGATCTTGATCCAATTCCACAAACTCATCTCTTAGTTCTTCTCCCATTTCATATCTAGCCAACTGAAAAGACAGCTCATTCCTTTCCTCAGATGAAGGGATTATCTCTAGAACATATTGTTCCACTGGGAGTTCGTCAAGGTTGGATCCTTGCATAACAGGTACCTCTTCCACTATAGGTTCTTCCATGACATTCTTTTCAGTTTCTTTGGAAACAGATTCTGTTTCAGCCTTGGGTTGAGAATCTAGAGTAACAACTTTTGTAGGTACATAGACTTACTTACCACAAGAGGGATAGGAGTACTGTCTTCCTCAAAAGAAATAGTTTCCCTGGGGGCACATCAACCTCTTCTTCTTATTCAGAAGAGTAATCAACAACTTCATCTAGTTCCAAACCAGGATCAGAAATATCTCTTGGTATTGAGGGATGTTCTACAGGATTTAATTTTTTATAAAGTCTATCATTGCCTTCTACCCATGCCTTTTCCAAGGGTTCCAATTTATCTTCATCCTCTTGGCAGTGACTTTTTAAAGGAAGTACTCACAATCCTTTATAACTTCCTCATTAGGTCTAACCATACCTTTGGCATGAAGCATGGCTGAGATTAGCCGAGAGTAAAATAGGGAGGTTGACATGGATGTGTCTTTGATCAGTTCACACATGTGGTGAATGATATACTTGAAAAGGTTTATCTTATGCCCATTTTTTATAAGATGAATCAGAAACACATCCTGATATTTCAAAACAGCAAAATCACCTTTTTTGAGGCTAACCAGATTCTGAATAAACTCGAACACAAGCCTTGATTCTCTATCTAGTTTAGCAGCAATGGCTCTCCTCTTGGTTCCATTTTTAGTTAAGGCTTTCAAATCATCCTTTAGATCAAAGAATTCAGTTAAAGGTGGAGGTCCTCTATGATAATCCTCACATATGCCTTCATGAGGTATCCTAAGGCATGCAACCCATAACCTCAAAGAGAATAAGTATTTCTAACCATTGATCCATCTTCTCACAACATATCCATCTTCAGACTCAAAGGAGAGATGAACATATTGAAAATTTGAGCCACTAACTTAGGATAGATACGTCTATATTCATTTAAAAACCACTCTATCCTGCCTTTCTCTTTTAAAACATTCAGAACTAGAGAATTACTTGACAGAATCTATTTGGGGAAAACCTCTTTCTCAGGTACAACAACTTGGTTTACCATATTTGGGTTTAGAGGACCTTTGGGTGCTATCTTGGGTGCAATTTTCTTATTCATTGCGCTATGTTTCTCAGTAGTGGGCGATTAAGGGCATTTCATCTGAGGCATCCATCGAAGGTTCGAGTGAGAGAGAGAGAAGGTTTGTAGGTTTGAAGAGAGGTTATGAATGAGTGAACAGAAGAAAGCTCACGTGAAGGAAAAAATGATACTTCCTTTATTTTATCATTTATGAATACCAAACATCGTAAAAGTAAAAGGTTGTGAAAACAAAAAGGTGAAAAGGATAATTACTACGATATGGTTTTTAATTCAAATATAAAAATCATAGATAATATTTATTGTGAGATCATATTGGGTCTTTACGGTGAGACAGAGAATGAATTTTATGGTGAGACAGTAACTGAGCATTATAGTGAGATAGTAAACATAGAATTTATGGTGAGACAGTAAATATTAACTTTACAATGAGATAGTAAACATTAACTTTATGGTGAGAGATTAAACATAAACTTTATGGTGAGATAGTAAACATCAATGTTTTAGTGATATAGTAAACATAAACTTTAAAGTGAGACCGTAACTATCAACTCTATAGTGAGACAGTAACTATCAGACAGTAGTCCTAAATCACTAACTATGAGACCGTAATAATGAAACAGTTAGAGATCTACTTAAGATTTATCATGCCTAACTCATGAATGATGTTGTCTATTATTTAAGAATTTAAATATTTGGTAAATATATTAGCAAGATGATACTAATTACCAATGAATTCCAAAGTGATATCACTTTTTTGATAATGATCTCTCAAAAAGTGATGTCTTACATCAATATGATTTGTCCTAGAATGTGAAATAGGACTTTTCGAGATATTAATAGCACTTGTGTTGTCACAGTTTATAGGTAAATGCCTGAATTGATATCCATAATCTAGTAATGCGTGTTTCATCCACAAAATTTGTGCACAACAACTGTCACCAGCTATGTATTATGCTTCTGCAGTAGATAATGCAAAAAAAAAAATTTTACTTCACCTTGATACTAGTGACTAGCCTAAAAAGTGACATGTTCCAGATGTGCTTTTTCTCTCTAACTTACATCCACCGAAGTCAGCTCAAATGATTTTCCTCTAGGATAGAACAGTCTTAGATTGGGTGTATGCTTGAGGTATTTGAAAATTCGATTTACATCATTTAAATGAGATTCCTTAGTATTTTCTTGAAAACAAACACACATACACACACTAAACATAATTTCAGGTCGACTAGCAGTCAAGTAGAGTAAACTTCCAATCATTCCTCTATAAGTGGTTTGATCAATAGATTTTTCATCTTCATCAAGATACAACTTACAAGTGATACTCATGGGAGTGTTACTACTTTTAGTGTTATCCAATCCAAAACATTTTAGAAGATCTCTAGTATATTTAATTTGAGTTTAAATAACTCCATCATTATTTTTAATGATTTAAAATCCAAGAAAAGAATTTTATTTCAACCATTAAACTCATTTTGAATTCGTTTTGTATCATTTTAGAAAAATCAACACATAAAGAATTTTTTGAAGATCCAAAGATAATGTCATCTACATAGATTTGAACAACTAAAACATAATTAGAAATTCGTTTTATAAAAAGGGTAGGATTATCTATTCCTTTCATAAAAACTTTGGAAATAAGAAAAGTACTTAATCTATCATATTAGGATCTTGGAGCTTGTTTTAAACAATATAATGCTTTGGATAATTTAAAAATATGATTTGGAGAAAGAGGGTTTGTAAATCCAGGGGGTTGTTCAACAAAAACATCCTCAGCTATATACACATTTAAGAATTAACTTTTAACATCCATTTGATATAGTTTGAAATGCAGATGTGCAGCATAGGAAAGTAGGATTCTGATGGCTTTGAGTCTAGATACTGGTGAAAAAGTCTCCTCTTAGTCAATTCCTTCTTCTTGACTATATCCTTGAGAAACCAATCTATCCTTGCTTCTAACTATATTACCAGCCACATCTACATTATTTTTAAACACCCATTTAGTGCCTATGGTGAATGTGTCCTTAGGTCTTTCAAAAAATTTCCAAACTTTCTTACTTTCAAACTGATTATGTTCTTCTTTCATAGCCATCACCCAAAATTCATCATTGATAGCATCGTTAATGTTTTTAGGTTCAAGTTGTGACAAGAAGACTTGATGTTTAACCTGATTTCTAAGAGAATCTCTAGTTTGTGTTCCTTTGTCTAGGTCTCCTACAATATCATATAAAGGATGCTTCTTAAGATTTCTAACATTTCTAGAAAAGAGAGACCAGTGATTTAAGGTTTATCGATAGGTTCAGGTTCATTGTGACTTGATTCTAAGGAATTTTCATAACTGGAAGTTATCACAGATTCTTTCACAGAAGTCTTTGAGTATTTTTAATTGATGTTTAGATTTGATACATCATCCTCCAGGTTTTCTAGATATGTTTTACGCTCATGTGGATCTGTTTCATCAAATTTGACATGGAAATATTCTTCCACACAATTAGTTATTTTATTGAACACTCTATAGGCTTTACTTGACAAGGAATATCCAAAAAATATACCTTCATCACTTTTGGGTGCGAAATTTGTCAATATTCTCTTTATTATTAAGAATATAGACTTTACAGCCAAAAATTATTAAGTAGTTAACTTTGGGTTTTCTATTGTTCCATAAATCATAAGGATTACTCTTAAGAATGGGTTTAATCAATACTCTATTGATTATGTACCTTGTTGTATTGACAACATCAGCAGAAAAATAAATAGGTAGGTCATATTCACTAAGCATTGTTATAGATATCTCTTACAGCGTTCTATTTCTTCTTTATCCAACTCCATTTTGTTGAGGTGTTCTAGGGACAAAGAAATTGTGACTATAACAATTTTGGGAGTAGAAGGATTCAATCTCTTGATTTTTAAACTCACGGCCATGATCACTTCTTAAGGATTTAATTCTATGTCCACTAAGATTTTCTACAGACTTGGAATATTTACTAAAATAAGAGCAGGCTTCACTCTTGTGAGTTAGAAATAATGTCCAAGTATATCTAGAAAATTAATCTACAAGAACATTAACATTGTGCTTCCCATTTAATCAAGAAACTCTAGATGGTCCAAATAAATCCTTGTGAACCAGTTCGAGAGGTTGAGAAGTTGACACCTCTTTCTTTGGTTTGAAGGAAACTTTCTGTTTTTTATCCTTTTGACAGGGATTACACAATTTTTCATTTGGAAACTCAAGTTTGGGTAAGTCTTTAACTAAGTTTTTTCTAGTTAGCTTTCTTAGGGAGTGAACATTAGAGTGTCCAAGTCTCCTATGTCAGAGCCAAGACTCTTTATTAAATACACTTAAACATGAATCATTTTGAGAAGCTAAAGAATCTAAGTTAATAGAGTAATTATTTTCATTTCTTAAAGCAGAAAACACTAATTCATCTTTAGAATCAAATACATTGTAAGCATCATTTTCAAATCTAACATGAAATCCATCATCACATAATTGTGAGATACTCAGCAAATTGTATTTTAATCCATCAACAAACAATACTTTAGAAATTAAAACTGAGTCAGAGTTACATATTTGGCCAAGTCCAATTATCTTTCCTTTGGCATTGTCCCCAAATGTGAAATTTCCTCCATCTATTTTTATTATATTCTTTAAGAAAAATTAGTCTCTTATCAGGTGCCTTGAACATCCACTATCCAAGTATCATAGACTTTTACAGGAACTCTTTAAGCAGCTTTCCTACAAAAATATTAAGAAAAAACAGATTTTGGTACCCATACTTGTTTGGGTCACATAATATTGGTAATAGGAGCTTTGGGAACCCGTATTTACCTCATAGGTTTCCTATAAGAATAAAGTAAGGTATTTGAACAATAAACTCTATTTGGTCCAAAAAAACATGAAACAGTAGAATATGTATCATGAATTGAATTAGTTGACTTGTTGATTAGTCACTGAAAGTGGCTAATATTCATTGTTTTTAAATTACTATTAATGTTTTTAAAAGTTCATAAACATTAATTTTAGTCCAATTTAGAAATTGAACTTCATTTCCCATCACTGTGCAATTCATGCTTAAAGTGTCATTTTGGGCCCACTCAATACGTTGCTTATGGAAATTATAATTTTCATCATTTTAATTTGATATTTTCGTATATGATTCATCATTTTATTTGGAACATTTTTTCTTTTAGGTCTGATGGATGAATCATAAGGGAAGATGGATATTTTTGAACCTAAATGCAGAAACTTTCTGGAAAAAGCATAATGGTCCTAAGGCCCATCAAACAAATGTGGGGCCCACAAACCAAGCTCAATGATGCTCCAATTTATACAGTAGAAAGATAAAAATATGAGGATCATTTTATTCAACTGTGTCCAGAGCTAATTCTGATTTTTTCGTGATGATAAAGGGATCTGAAGTTGAGATTTAAATGGTGGACCCGACATTAATTCACATAAATCCATCCCACCATTTCGACCATAACTTCCAAATGGATAAGCCAAATTTCCTGAAATTTTACAGCTCATAGAGGACAGATGGACGAAGACATTTCTCTTCTACGACCCCTCCAGATTCAACCTTATTCAATTACAAATTCACACGTCAATATGGTGGACGAATCTGGACAGTTTTCTGGGTCAACTTCAAAACGTCAATTTCCTTTTGATTATTCACCCTCCTTTTGACTCTATTAATTGTTGGGTGGTTAATTGATTGTGGGGGGAGGATCTAAGGATCCTAATATTCTTATATAAGGAGCTGGTGGTGAAGGCAATAGCCATATCATATTTTTCTTATCATCTTGGAGCTTTGTTTTCATTGTAACTTTATTATGCCAAATTGTCCTTATAGCGTTTTTCATTCTCATGTAAGTTGTTTCAATAAACTTAATTTTCAATAAAAGTTCTTATTCTTCTATTATTATATTCTTCCTATTATCACCTTAAAACCTTTGCCTCAAGGTTTGAATTTATTCACACCAAACCTTGTGATTTTGTTCACACAACGGTGGAGTGATCGCGTTTTTTTGTTGTTGTTTTATTTTTCTTCTTCAATTCTACCCCTATGAGTCTTCTTTCCGCTTCCTTTAAGATCATAGAATCAATGGAGGGATAAAACCTTGTGGGTTGGTCCTAGGGAGTTTCATGGGGAATATTGGATGTTATTTTATGATATAAAATTCTATAATCATTTCATTAATTTATTATTTCCATTTGATGATTATTTTTGTCTTCATCTTCGCCATCTTTAACAATGACACATTTTGAGTGCCAGAATGATCCAATTCCTCAGAGTGATCATTAAATTGATCCTTTAAGTGCATCGGTGATTGGACTTGGAATTGTGTAGGTATTAAATTGGTGAATCATGGACCCTCAATTAGAAGCTAATCTCTCTCTCAAACTAAATAATTTTCTTACCCTCAAAGAAAACATCTGCAAGCAAATGTTTAAGACTAAATGGCTCACTGATGGCGATCGCAATACTAAATTTTATAACTCCATTCAAAGAGTCAGAAAGGCTAACCGCCCCCTCTCTAAGCTTACTTATCAAGACTTGATCCTTGACTCTGAAGAGGCAATATCGGATCATGTCATCTCGTACTTTCATAATATTTTTAATGGTACGAAGACTAGTGCTGATCTCAGATCTGGCATTATTCCTTCCTTGGTTAATGAAAAGGAAAATGAATCTCTCCTATGTACTCCTTTAGATCATGAAATTAAAAATACTGTCTTTGGTCTGAATCCAGACAGCGCGCCCGGTCCGGATGGGTTCAATAATGGTTTTTTTCAAAAACACTGGGATATTATCCACAATGATGTTTGTAACACTGTTAAGAATTTCTTTATACATGGTTCGCTTCCTCATGGAATAAATGCCCAATTCCTAACTTTAATTCCCAAGGTGGAAAATGCCTCGGAGATCCATCAATTCAGACCAATTGCCCTGCTCAATACTCTCTATAAAATCATTACCAAAATAATTGCGAACAGACTCATGCCCATTTGCAACAAAATTGTCTCGTGGAATCAATTCGGTTTTATTAAGGGTAGGTCCATCCAGGATTGTATTTGCCTTGCCTCCGAATGTACTAATTGTCTTAACAAAAGTTCTAGAGGGGGATGTGTGGCCATCAAACTTGATATCAGGAAGGCTTTTGACACCATTGACTGGAACTTTATTTTCAATGTTCTCTCGTCTTTTGGCTTTCATGATGCTTTCATCTTAAAGATTAAAAATTTATTTAACTCAGCTCTTATATCTGTTCTGATCAATGGTTCCCCTAGAGGCTTCTTCAGATGTTCTAAGGGTGTCAGACAAGGTGACCCTCTCTCCGCTATCCTTTTTGTTATCGCTGAAGACTACTTAAGTAGACTCCTCATTCACCTGGTTGATCAAGGCAAGCTCAGACCTATTCAAGCTGCCAGGAATCTCACTACTCCTACTCACCTTTTCTATGCTGATGATATTATCCTTTTTCTCAAAGGTGATCAGAAAAATATACATGTTCTAAAACAAGCCCTTAATCATTATGAAGAGGTTTCTGGTCAAGAGATTTTCTGGGATAAATCTTATATTTTATTTGGCAAAAGTTTCCCTGTTAGAAGAAAACCTAGCATCACTGTTTCTCTTGGTATCAAAGAGGGCCTCCTCCCTTTCAATTATTTAGGCGTCCCTCTATTTTGGGGTCGTCCTAAAGCCTGCTATTTCACTAACATTACTGATCAAATTATTAAACAACTCTCCACTTGGAAAGGGAAATTACTCTCCATGGCCGGCAGGATATGTCTGGTCAAATCAACCATTGTTTCCAAAATGGTCTACTCGCTCATGATCTACAATTGGCCTTCCGGAATTTTTAAAAAGATTAATACCTATATCAAAAATTTTATTTGGACAGGGAGCACTTTAGAAAGGAAGCTTGTCACTATTTCTTGGAATTCTTGTTGTAAACCTCTTGATAAAGGCGGCATTGGTATAAAAAATTTAAAACTTTTCAATAATGCTCTCCAATCCTGCCTTACTTGGCGCATCATTAATGGTTCCTCTAAAGCTTCGGAGTTCTTGAAGCATAGGTTTTTTCCTAAACTCGTAAAAGGGAATTTTTGTCACATCAACTCCTCGATCTGGCCCGCCATCAGAGACTCGTATCACTCTATCATGAAGAATTCTAGATGGATGGTCAGTGCGGACTCTTCCATTAATTTTTGGTGTGACAATTGGCGCGGTAACCCCTTGATTTCCTTGCTTTCTACGAATACCTCTCCTGGAGATACTAGTCTTTCCATAAAGGAAGTCCTACGATCCCATCGTCACACCCTCCCAGATAATATTGCTCAGATCGTTGATAATCATCCTTTCTCCCCTGGCGGCAATTTTCTGGTGTGGGAACCTGCTCCAAATGGCATCCTCGATTCTAAAACCTTCTATAATCACTGCTTCTCTCGAGAGGATCCCAATTATCAATGGATGAGTTTTTTTAATAAGCCTTGGATAAAACCCTCTAGACTCACCCTCATTTGGCGTCTAGCTCACAATAGAATTCCCACTGATGCTTGTCTTCAAATATTTAGCATTCAACTTTGCTCTAAATGTCGCATGTGTAATCAACATAGGGAGGATGCCAACCATCTCTTTTTGTCCTGTGCGACAACCTCTGCTTTATGGAAATATGTTCTGGATCTCTTTAATTGCAGATGGCCAACTTTTGATTCCATTTGTATGTTTCTTAAATATTGCATCAGATATGATGCCTCTTTGCAGATAAAGAATATCTTCCTTGCAGCAGTAGCGGAGCTCCTGCATGTGATCTGGTACGCCCGTAATGATTTTATTCATAACAACCACTCATTTAGTCTCAATGCAGGTAAAGCTCGGATCCTTATTGCGATTCATGAAGCCGCTTCAATCCAAAAAGCTTCTTGCAACAACTCGGCTAACGATTTAGTTATTCTTCGCCGCCTCGGTGTCCCGGGCATCTATCCAAAACCCAAGCGTTTCTTTGAAGTTTTCTGGAAAGCACCGATGTCAGGATGGATTAAAGTGAACGTTGACGGCGCTTCCAAAGGCAACCCTGGTCCTGCTAGTTGTGGTGCCATCTTCAGAGACTCATCTGGTCACTGTCAAGGCTGTTTTTATGCTGGCTGTGGTCTTTCTTCTTCGCTCGAGGCTGAGATGCTTGGTGTCATCCATGCTGTTGATTTTGCCATTCAAAGAGGCTGGAGAAAGCTCTGGATTGAAAGTGACTCCACAACCATCGTTCAGGCCATATGGAACGGCGACACTCATCTTGCTTGGCCGCTTACCACTCTCTGGATGAAGTGTCTGAACTCGCTTCACGGGCTAGATTATATTGCTACTCATGCTTACCGTGAAGCGAATTCTATTGCTGATGCTCTCGCCAACAAAGGTATTCAGCAGAGCATGACTTGGCTTGACAATCTTCTAGCTGACTTATTGCCGCTCTTTGAGAGAGACTGTAACAAAATCCCATCTTTCCGAACTTTGTAATCCTCTTGCTTTCTTATATATCTTGTGCTTTGGTCTTTTGACCGAAGCATTACCTTTTAAAAAAAAAATTAAATTGGTGAATTATGTTGAGGAATTATATCATTTTGTGGATACGTCTAGAATTAGTGAAACAAACGTTATAAGAAAATAAATACATTCAATCTAACCCTAGAAACAAATTAGGATCAACTCATCTCCATTAATTGTTTTAGAATAAGTAATTGTATGTTTTAATTTATTTTCATTAAATTAAATTAGTAGTTATTCAAATAAAACCAATCGAAATAGTTGTCCACTACATAGCCAAATCCTTCCAAAATCAGAGTGTATCTAGGTTTCTTCTTCGGTCCATGTGGATTCGACCCCTACCTGTACTACAACAACCGCATACCTATAGGGTAAATTTGGGTGCAACCAAATTTTGGCGCCGTTTCCGGGGACCAAGTAAGTTCCTTAGACCAAAAACCTTCTTTTCTTACAGCCATTCTTCTATTCTCATCCCAATTCTCTTATCTTTTCCCTTTCTCTCTTTTTTTTTCTTTTGGCGCATGTCCGCCTACACCTGCGATGACTCAAACAGATTAGTTAGGGTAGATACTCCTAGGGCTGGGAAGTCAAGCAATCATAGAGGTCTTTTTCCATTAGATCCAAATATTCCCAATACTCTAGATTCAGAAGTTGAGTTTGATACAATGGATAATCTCCCACAAAACCAAATCATTAACCAGGGAGGGAACCAAAATAATGAGCAAGACCCAAACTTGGGAATTGTTGCAGACCCGACCATGAATGACTACCTCACACCAACCCGGACCAATGAACCCTCATGCATTAGGCATGATAACATAGGATATGCCGAATATGTTTTCAAACCCCATGTCCTGAACCACCTTCCAACCTTTCATGGGATGGAATCTGAGATGCCTTACCTTCATGTTAAAGAATTTAATGACATTGTCGAAACCATGTTCCCACCAAATCAAATTGAATCTTCTAAAATGAGACTTTTTCCTTTTTCCCTTAAGGACTGAGCAAATAATTGGTTAAACAATTTCAGACCATCATCCATTCACTCTTGGGAGCAACTTAAACGAGAATTTTATAAAAAATACTTCCCCCATCACAAAACAATTGCACTTAAAAAGAGCATACAAAACGTTTTTGAAAGAGGGGGAGAAACATTCTATGAAACATGGGAAAGGTTCAAGGACACATTAAACATGGTACCGCACCATGGTTTCTTAATCCCAGAACAAGTGAGAATTTTCTATGAAGGGTTAGGTCCCGGAAACAAACAATTCATTGATATGATGTGTAATGGAACCTTCAAAAACAAATCCCCAAATGATGCTTACGAGTATCTAAAAAATCTTGCTGAAGAGAACCAAACATGGGGAACATCACCATACTATGAGAAGCCACCCAAATCTGGTGGAATGTATAATCTTGGAGAAGAAGAAAACCTTAGAGCAGAACTTTCTACACTCACAGGGGAAGTTGAGGAGATTGATCTTAGGAAGGTCCACAAAACCCAAACTGTTGAGCTTGTTTGTACAATTTGTGACAAAAATGACCACAAGACTGATAATTGCACAAACATTCCTTCTATAAAGGATGTTCTTTTAGGAGGACCACCAGAAGAAGTTAATGCAATGAACTTTGAAAATCCACAATTCAAAAACACCTTCAATCCAAGGTATAATGACCATCCCGGATTTCGTTGGAAGGACAATCAACAACCAACACAACAACATTGTATCAACCCATACCCTCAACAAAACTTTCAACCTCATAATCATTTCCAACCACAACCGGTCCAATTACAACATCCTCTTGTCCAATATAAAAAACCTATCCAACAACCCAGTCAACAACCTATCCAACAACCAATGTATCCTCCTAGGATAAACCCACAAGCTCAAGCACCAACCCAAATTGTTCCACAAAGCCTACTAGAACAACTGTACAAACAAATGGACAAAATGAACTCAGAATTCTCATCCATTAAACAAGAGCTTCAAACCATCAAAACTAGAAAGGAACCCATTCCCACACAGGCCATTCCACAACAAACATCAAGGGGAGAGACAAGTTTCACTCAAACAACTCACGAACAACTAAAGGCTATGACAGTTTTAAGAAGTGAGAAATCAATTGAAAAACCTGAACAAATAAGTCAGAAACCATGTGAAGCTTCAAAATATAATGAAAATTCAATTGAACCACAAGCTCAAACTGAAGAAACTGATAACAATGTGAAAGAAACAACACTTCAACAAACAACTACACAACCTGCACCATTTCCTCAATGCATGAGGGGGAAAACCAAGCCTGAATTGAGTGAAACATTGAGGGAAATCTTCTTAGAAGTCAATTTTAACATTCCCCTTCTCAATGCCATCCAAAACATACCTTCCTATTCAAACTACCTTATGGACTTATGCACTTTTAAAAGAAAATTTTCATATAAAAACCAAGTCCTTTTGGCTGTTAATGTGAGTACCACCATTCAAGGGACCATTCCTCCTAAGTTGAAAGACCCAGGATTCCCTTACATAAATGTTGAATTAGGAGAGAACAAAGTTGTCAAATCCTTGTGTGATCTAGGTGCTAGTGTGAACCTCATTCCTTATGCCATGTATTGTCAGTTAGGGCTCGAAGAACTCCAACCCACATCTTTCACTCTTCAACTTTCTGATCGCAGTGTTCAAGTTCAAAATGGGATCTTAAAAGATGTTTTGGTGAAAGTTGAAAATTTCATTTACCCAGCTGACTTCATTGTTCTGGACAATCACCCAATCTTAGGTCCTAGGGAGGAAACCCCAATCATCCTTGGTCATCCCTTCCTTACAACAATCAACTCTATTATCCGAGTCTGAAATGGGAACATGACCATCACCTTTGGAAACATGAGTCTAGAATTGAAAATCTACAATGAAAACTCTCAAATTGGGGATTATGAAGAGATCCATGAGGTTAATTGGATTGGTAGTGTTAATAATGAACTCAATGAACATCAAGGAATTACCGAAGGATGGTTAAGTTAAGAAGAGATTGATTTTCTTTATTCACATGAGGGAAATTTGTCTCCTTGGATTGAATCTCTTTCAGATAGCCCTATTGATGAATTTCTAGAATCACCAATCTATGATACCATGGTTGAAATCAATAACATTGAGTCCATAGCCATTCATGACACTACTCTCGAAAATTTAGTGGATGAAAATTTTGTTCACAAGGAACCAATTTTGTCAAGAAATACGAACAAAGAAACTAAGTTCAATACAAAGTCTAATCCTTTCTTGGAAATTCATGACCAATCTGATCTTGAATTTAAAGTCTTAACTTCATCACTGAATTATGCGTTCTTAGGGGACAATCAATCCTTTTCTGTTGTCATTTCTTTCTCTCTTGAAGCCGATCATGAGAGGATGCTTCTAGATGTCCTTAGAAGACACAAGAAAGACATTGGATGGACCCTATCTAATATTCCTAGGATTAGCCCACTTATCGGGACTCATAGAATTATTCTTGAATCCGAGTCAAATCCATGTCATCAACCTTAGAGGCGACTCAATCCTAATCTCATAGAAGTAGTGAGAAAAGAAATTTTGAAATTGATAAAAGTTGGTATCATCTATCCTATAGCTGAGAGTGAGTGGGTTAGCCCAATCCATGTGGTTTCAAAGAAGGCTGGAATCACAGTAACAACCAACAAGGATGGAGAGATGCTTCCAACAAGGGTCAGTAGCGGATGGAGAGTTTGTATTGACTATAGGAAGCTCAACTCTTGTACCAAGAAAGACTATTTCCCCTTACCCTTTATTGATCAAGTCCTCGAGCGAGTGGAGGGTCATCAATTCTATTGCTTCCTAGATAGATTCTAAGGGTATATGCAAATTGAAGTCTCCTTATAGGATCAAGTAAAAAAACCTTAACTTATCCATTGAACACTTTTTCCTTCAAGTGCATGCCCTTTGGGTTATGTAATGCCCCTGGTACCTTCTGTGGTGCATGATCGGAATATTATCGGATATTAAGGGGGATTTTTTAGAGGTCTTCATGGATGACTTATACATATTTGGGGATACTTTTTTGGTATTCCTTATAAATGTTGAAAAGGTTTTGTCAAGGTGTGAGGATAATAATTTCATACTAAATTGAGAAAAATGCCAATTCATGGTAAGGTAAGGACTTGTTCTAGGTCATATGTTATCTGGTAGAGGGATTGAAGTTGATAAATCTAAGGTTGGCATCATTCATCACCTTCCCTCTCCTAAAATTGTTAAGGAAGTTAGGTCCTTCTTAGGACATGCTGGTTTTTATAGAAGGTTCATTAGTAATTTCAGCTCTATTTCTCGACCACTTTGTGCTCTATTGGTAAAAGATGCTCCATTTTTATGGACAGAAAGCTGTGAGGAATCATTCTCTACACTCAAGTCAACTCTTATATCTCCACCTATCATGCAATCTCCAAATTGGAAACTTCCTTTCAAGCTCATGTGTGATGCAAGTGACTTCGATGTAGGAGTAATCTTAGGACAACTGTGTGGGAAAACTCCATGTGTCATTTCTTATGCAAGCAACTATTTAAATTATGCACAATTAAACTACAACACAACTGAGAAAGAGTTTCTTTCTTTTGTCTTTGGCTTAGAGAAATTCCGGTCTTATCTCTTAGGATTACCCATCATTGTCTTGACTGACCATTCAGCCCTAAAATACCTTTTCCGAAAACAAGATGCCAAGGCTAGATTGATTAGGTGGGTCCTTCTTCTTCAGGAGTTAGATTTAACCATTAAGGATAAAAATGGTGTTGAAAATATTGTAGCTGATCACCTCTCTAGGATGGAATTCAAAGACAACTCACACCACCTCTCTGTGTCTGATTCATTTCTTGATGAGAACCTCTATTTAGTGAGTGATTGCCCTTGGTATGCTGACATAGCAAACCATTTGGTGATGGTTGACAATCCAAAATTAATGGGGACCCAAGGTAAGAGTAAATTCCTTTATTATGTCAAACACTATATGATTTATGATCCTTACCTCTTCAAGTTCTGTCCTGATCAAATAATCATGAGATGTATTCCCGAGTCTGAGCAAGATTCCATTCTAAAATTTTTTCATGGAGAGGCATGTGGAGGCCACTTTTCTACAAAGAAAAATACTGCAAAAGTCCTCCAAAGTGGTTTCTACTAGCCGAACCTAAATCAAGATTCCTTCCAATTCTGCAAAAGTTGTTCTTAGTGTCAGCAATTAGGATCCATTACCAAATGGAATCAAATTCCCCTCACTCCCATTCTGGTCGTTGAAATCTTTGATTGTTGGGGAATTGATTTCATGGGACCCTTTCCAAACTCTAAGGGATACCTCTACATCCTCTTAGCTATTGATTATGTATAAAAATGGGTTGAAGCCATTCCCACCACATCCAATGACCACCATGTTGTGATCATATTTCTGAAGGATCATATATTTTCTCGATTTGTAATTCCTAGGGCTATAATCAGTGATCGTGGAACCCATTTCTACAACCGCCCATTCTCTTCACTCTTGTCTAAGTATGGTATTACTCATAATGTTTCCACTACATTCCATCCTCAAACCAATGGTCAAGCTGAGTCAGAAAATAGAGAAATTAACCAAATTATTGAAAAAACTATCAATCCCTATAGGAAATATTGTTCCGAGAAACTCTTTGATGTCCTTTGGGCATATCGAACTGCTTTCAAAACAATCCTACGCATGTCACCGTATAGATTGGTTTATAGAAAATCATGTCATTTACCTGTTAAAATTGAGCATAAGGCCTTTTGGGAAATAAAAAAAATGAACTTTGACATTTCGCTGGCGGAAACAAAAAGGAAATTATATCTTAATGAACTCTATGAACTTAGGATAGAGGCTTATGAAAATTCAAGGATCAATAAATCTAATGGTCAAGCCTACCAATCTAGGAATCTCATAGTCAAACACTTTGAACTGGGAAAATTTGTGCTATTGTATAGTTCAAAACTTCATCTACACCCAGGAAAGCTAAGGTCAAGATGGTCTGGTCCATACCTAGTGCATCATGTGTACCCTCATGGGGAATAGAGATTCAGGATCCCACAAGTGGTCATGTCTTCAAAGTCAATGGTCATAGGTTAAAACCATTCATTGAATCATTCAATAAACAAGAAACCAAGGAGGAGTTAACTAATCCAACGTATGAACCAGAGAAAAATTGATATATTTAGGGTACAAGTCAAGCTAATGACGTTAAACAAAAGCGCTGCACGGGAGGCAACCAGTGGTTTTTATGTTTTTAATCACTGTGAATAATCTTTTTTCCATTTTTCTTCATTTTGTTATTTTTTTATATAGATTGTTGAACTATTCTTCTTTTATGAGTTAGGATGGGTATGAAAGGGGAGTACTGTATTCATCCGTGTCATGTGGTGTGATCCCTGAGTAATACCTTACCCAGAAAATATAAATAAGACAATATATCGTCAGTTTATTTTATTTTATTTATGTTTTTGTAGGTTGACTCTTGACCTATTATTCCTTTATGAGTATGGATGGGTGTGAAAGGGGAGCACTGTATTCATTCGTGTCACGTGGTGTGATCCCTGAGTAATACCTTACCCAGAAATTTAAAAGAAGACAATTTATCATTAGTTTGATTTAAAAAAAACATGGAAATCCATACAAATGATGGTACTTGGAATTAAATAAATCATTGTGTTGTTTGTTTTGGCTGCTTTGTTATTCATTTTATGGTTCAAAAACTATTTTGGGTGATACATGTTCAATCAAGGAGGTGCAAACATCCCCCAAGAGATCAAAGGAGTAATCTGGAGCATTATGAACTTCAACTTCAAAAACCAGGTGAATTTGTTCCATGTTTATCATTTTCAATTTCCTCTTTGAACTCCTCTCCTACCCCCCATCTAACTTTTCTTTTCTTTAACACTAGGGACAGTGTTATTCTATGTTGGGGGAGATGAAATAAAAAATGATTTTTTTAATAAGAACATGCATGGAAAGAAAAATTCCATTAACCTTAAACATGATAACACACATTTTAAACTCTGAAATTGGATATCAAATAATTTTGTATGCCTTTATTCTGATTTTAATGCAAATTTTAGTTCATGAGCATAGTTTTTGGAAAGTGCCGTTGTCCGATGTGATTTTTCAAAGTTTAAATTTTCATCCTCTTAATAAAAATGCCACAATTCATGTCTACTGGATCGTGGGTGTAATTTTGAGTTATTGGGTCCCTTTCATTATAGTATAGGGTTCTGTGGTCACTTTTAGTTTAATTTGAGTATCCAAAAAAACAAAAACAAAAAAACAAAAAAAATTGACCACATAGAGAAATGTTTTATCCAAATGCATGGCATCCGGTACTTGGGGATCGTGACTCCATAGTTGTCTTGCCCATAGTTTGGCTTTATATCTCTATTGTAGAGCATGGAATTGACAATATATGTGGCGTCCGACACTTGGGGATTGTGACTCCATAGTTTTCTTTCCAATAGTTAGTCTTTTCATATCTATTATGGTTAAAAAAAATCAAAAAATTAATAAAAATGGATACTCATCTTAAGGTTTAATGTGATTCTCACCTAGCGCTTCCATTTTTTCCCCTTGAATAATAAAATGGGCCTCATATCTTTTATGATGTACAACACTTTATCATGCTTAATTGGAATTGGATGAAATGTGGAGATGAATTTGAACAAAGGAATGGGCTTGGGCTTGGGATATTCTTATGGGCCTAGCTTTTTTTAAATTATTTTGATGGATTTCATAATTTTTTTGTTATGAGATATTTGGGTGAGCAATGTGTATTAAAATGTTTTTGGAAAAGGGGATTTGAATTTCATATTTGTAATATATTTTGCTCGGGACTAGAAAAACTCAATTTGGGGGCATGATTAGTCACTAAAAGTGTCTAATATTCATTGTTAAGATCTTAATATTAATGTGTTTAAAAGTTCATAAACATCAATTTTAGTCCAATTCAAAAATTGAACTTCATTTCCCATCATTGTGCAATTCATGCTTAAAGTGTCAATTTGGGCCCACTCAATAAATTTCTCGTGGAAATTACAATTTTCCGCATTTTAATTTGATAATTTGGTATATGATTAATAACTTTATTTGTAACATTTTTTCTTTTAGGTCTGATGGATGAATCACAGGGGAAGATGGATATGTTTGCACCTGAATGCAGAAACTTGCTGGAAAAAGCATAATGGGCCTAAGGCCCATCAAACAAATGTGGGGCCCCCAAACCAAGCCCAATTATGCTCCAATTTATACAGTAGAAATATAAAAATATGAGGATCATTTTATTCAACTGTGGCCGGAGCTAATTCTGATGTTTTCATGACGATAAAGGGATCTGAAGTTGAGATTTAAATGGTGGACCCGACATTAATGCACATAAAGTTGTCCCACCATTTCGACCATAACTTCCAAATGGCTAAGCCAAATTTCCTGAAATTTTACAGCTCATAGAGGATATATGGATGGATATATTTATCTTCTACGACCCCTCCGGATTCGGCGTTCTACAATTACGAATTCACACGTCAATATGGTGGATGAATCTGGACAGTTTTCCGAGTCAACTTCAAAACGTCAATTTCCTTTTGACTATTCACCCTCCTTTTGACTCTATTAATTTTTGGGGGGTGAATTGATTGTGGGGGGAGGATCTAAGGATCCTGATATTCGTATATAAGGAGCTATTTGTGAAGGTAATATCCATATCATTTTTTTCTTATCATCTTGGAGCATTGTTTTCATTGTAATGTTATTATGCAAAATTGTCCTTTTAGCATTTTTCCTTCTCAAGTAAGTTGTTTCAATCACCTTAATTTTCAATAAAAGTTATTATTATTCTATTATTATATTCTTCCTCTTATCACCTTGAAACCTTTTCCTCAAGGTGTGATTTTATTCACACCAAACCTTGTGATTTTGTTCACACAACGGTGGAGTGATTGCGTTTTTTTGTTGTTGTTTTATTTTTCTTCTTCAATTCCGCCCCTGTGAGTCTGCTTTCAAATTCCTTTAAGATCATAGAATCAATGGAGGGATAGAACCTTATGGTTTGGTCCTAGGGAGTTGCATGGGACATATTGGATGTTATTTTATGATCTAAAATACTATAATCATTTCAATAATTTATGATTTCCATTTGATGATTATTTTCTTCTTTATCTTCGCGAACTTTAACAATGACACATTTAGAGTGCTAGAACGATCCAATTCCTTAGAGTGATCATTAAATTGATCCTTTAAGTGCATTGGTGATTAGCCTTGTAATTGTGTAGGGATTAAATTGGTGAATTATATTGAGGAATTATATCATTTTGTGGATACGTCTTGAATTAGTGAAACGAATGTTATAAGAAAATAAATACATTGAATCTAACCCTAGTAACAAATTAGGATAAACTAATCTCCATTAATTGTTTTAGACTAAGTAATTGTATGTTTTAATTTATTTTCTTTAAATTAAATCATTTGTTATTCAAATCAAACCAATCCAAATAGTAGGCCACCGCATAGCCAAATCCTTCCAAAATCAGAGTGTCTCTAGGTTTCTTCTCCGGTCCCTGTGGATTCGAACCCAACCTATACTAAAACAACAGAATACTTGTAGGTTAAATTTGCACACAACCACTTGTTCTACCAAGATTTATTTATTTTAGGTTGATAACCAATACCAGTCTTATATTTAGGGGCAATTTTCTTTCCTAGCATTTGGGTAAGGGTATTTTTCCCATTGGTAAAATTTTCAAGGTCATTATTCAATTGCTCATTAGAAAATTTTAATTCATTGTTTTCTTTGTGAAGTTGAGCATTTTTCTCCTTTTCAGTTGTGAGTTCAGATTTAATAGTCATAGTAAGAGAATGATGTTTCTTCAATGATTTATTTTTGTCTTTTAATTCCTTGCATGTTTCTTCAATCATGTTACAATATTCAAAAATTTCTTCATTATTCATGTTCTCAGAGTCACTCTCATCTTTAGAATAGTATGAATCATGTATAGAGGAGTCTAGTGTTACCTCAGATGTGTTTTTCATAAAACACATATTGGCTTTATTTGCATGTTCATCATGTGATGTTTCTGAGTCACTTGAACTGTCCTAAGAAGCACTCCAGGTTGCTTACATGGCCTTTTTATACTTCTTTTCCTTATCCTCCTATTTATTTTTTTTACTTGAGCTTTGGAAAATCTGCCTTGATATGTCCTTTGCGCTTACATTCATAGCATACAATTTCATCATCCTTGTCACTTCTTTTCTAGTCATTCTTCCAATTTCCTTTGTGTTCATATTTCCATTTGATGTTAGGTTTTCAAAAAAAGTTATTCTTCTTGTAAAATCTTTTAAATATTCTGGCTAATTGAGCCATCTCCTCATCACTGCCAGGTGATAATTGTTCACTGGTGGAGCTTTCTCCAGAAGCTTTCAGTTTCCCTTTATCATTGTTTTTAGAGGTGGTGGTCTTGAATGCAATATATTTCCTCCTTGGTTTATCCTCCTCTTCACTGCTGACTTTAAACTCTTCTTCATACATCATCAGTTTCCCAATGAGTTTTTTACAGGTATCTTGCTGATGTCGCATGATTATCTAATAGAGACAGAGGTTCCCCTCCATCTGTCAGGTAGATATCTAAGGACTCTCATGATTTATTCCTTGGCAGTGACTTCTCTTCGAAGAGAGATCATTGTGTTGACAATATCATTGAACCTAAGATACATATCAGAAATAGGCACATCAGGTTTCATTTTAAAATTATCATATTTGATAGTATATTAAGTCGAATTTCTTTAACACAAGATGTTCCTTCATGTAATACAGAAAGGGTATCCCAAATTTCATGGGAAGTTTTACAAGTAAAAATTCTATTGAATTCCTCATCTCCTAAGGAGAAGTATAAAGCATTCATATCTTTGTAATTGTTATTGTAGGAAGTTTTGATAGGTTTATCCCATGTGAATCAATCATTAGTAGGAATATTATATTCATCTATAATGGAAGACCAAATTTCAAAAATCATACTCTCTAAATGCATTTTCATTTTAATTTTCCATTGAGCATAGTTGATTACATTAATGAATGGTGGTCTGTTGGTTACAAAACCTTCCAATCTATTATTAATAATAAAGTATTACTTTAAAAGAGCTAGAAATTTAGAATTAACAGAAATTTATAGATCATTAAGGTTCAACTACAATCACAGTTTAATAAGATTAAAAAGAGTCCTAATAAACAGCCTCTGATACCAAATTTTGGTCGGAGTAGATTATTCAAGAGGGGAGAGGTGAATTGAGTAACTATAAAAAAATTTGTTTAAAAAAAGGTTTTTCCTCAAATATTAGATACATACCAGTTGATCAAGGTTATACTATTATAAGAGTTTTACTATTTAAATAAATTCTCAGAAGATTGATTAATTCTCAGTAATCTTAATTTCAGTTATTAAAGTTACTTTTGAAGTTATTCTACTAAGACAAGATAGTTATAACTTCTTTCAAAGAATAACAATCAAAGTGAATTTAGTGATTTCTGAGTTATATAGAAAAGTAGTAAAATAGATAAAACTAAATTAAGCAGTGCAACAGATATAAAACAAGTGGTTCAGTCTCAAGCTGAGACCTAATCCACTCAACTTGGTGATCACCTGACGCCAAGTAGTTTATATAAATAAAATTTATCCATACCATGGATCAGGGTTAAACAACAGTACACAGGATTTCCCATGCCACAAAAGGACCTCTTACATTGTTCTTCGTGGGTACAAACTACCAGGACACACATGGACCTCTTCCACACTTATCAGTGGGTAAACACAGGAATAAAAAAAGTTTTGAGTAAGGATATATTGTATCCTTCAGTTTTATACAAGAGACAGAGTGTGTTATTATACAGAAACACAAACTACTCAAAATTTAATAAAATATACACAATAGAGCAGAAAGATTGAGATAGGTTTTCAAGTTATCCAAGTGTTAGTCTTTGCAGCTCCGGACTTCTAAGATGAAGCAGATATAGAACTCAAGTCCTCTTCTGGAAAACAGAGTGTTTCAAGATAGACAAATTCGGCTTGTGTTATTCGTGGTGTTTCAAAGTGTGAAGATGTTCTCAGGATTCCAGTATGCTTCATGTGTTCTTCAGCAGAATCGAGTTGCATGATCCAATTCTCCAAAATGTATAATGTTCTCATGTTCACACCCACCAACTTGTTCTTTGTGTCATTCTGCTTCATACAAGCTTTTTCCGCCACTTGTTTCTGAGCCACACTACTCTTTTATCTTGGAGTGCATGTGTTGGGGCCGACAGGTTGCATGTATTTTGCACCTTGTACCTCATACTGTCTGATGATATGTTTACAAAGAAACATTAATTATGTCAGTGCATTAAAATCTTCAAATATAATCGTTAGATATTAAATTGAAAGATGAAAAAATATATTAGGAAACAGTGTCACAATATGCCATGGAAATGATGTCTTCTTCACACATTGTCTAGATTGGTCACGGTGTCTTGCAGTCATGGTGTCTCATGGTCACAGTTTCTTGTTCACGGTGTCTTATTCATGGTGTCTATATATCATGGTGTCTAGTTCACGGTGTTTGGATATTCACAGTGTCTGCTTCATGGTGTCTGCTTGTTCACAATGTCTACTTGTTCACAGTGTCTGCTTGTTCACGGTGTATGATTCTTCACAGTGTCTGCCTGTTCACAGTGTATACTAGTTCACAGTGTCTACTTCACGGTGTCTTCTTGTTTACAGTGTCTTCTTGTTCACATTGTCTACTTCACGGTGTGTGCTTTACTTTGCCAGAAAGACATAACCACTAGAAGACTCACAGTGTCTTATACTTTTCTAGATACCTATATTCAGACTTAAGCAATGATGATCATAGAATGGATTATACGTAATCATTTTTCAAAGAGGATATTATAAAAGTAAATCAAGGATTGTATAATGTAATCAAACTGAATGTAGAGAAATTAAGATCTTGAATGGCTCTTCTTAAAGCATGAGAATACATGAAATATTAATACAAATTATTTGATATAAATTACAGGATTTAACTAGGTTGAATAGGATTTGTGATCATTAAAACATGATTAGTACATGTGGAGTCCGACAGATATGACATTCATTATTGTTCACTTGGAATATACACACATGATGTTTATTATTTCTAATTGTAATTAACAGAAATGATACTTTATATTATTTATTTGGAGTCTCTATACATGACAATCCTCTATGTTATTCATAATTAATAGACATGATGTCGCGTATTGTCAAAAATTAATTAATGTACATGATGTTACATATTTTCCTTTTTCAAATCAAC
Source organism: Viscum album (assembly GCA_963277665.1). Taxonomy (NCBI): domain Eukaryota; kingdom Viridiplantae; phylum Streptophyta; class Magnoliopsida; order Santalales; family Viscaceae; genus Viscum; species Viscum album. Next base: position 22,197,754 of record OY728135.1, read on the forward strand.
AGAAATGGATTCCTCTTAAAACACAAAATAGTCATTATGACATAGAGATACCTGAATTTATATTTCCACTAAAGATCATAGGACTATCCGATATAGTTCTACATTCATCATGAAATGTGGAAAATGCGGTTTCAATACATCCCCTTATATATGAAATTTATTTATTTATTTATATAGGATAACTATATTTAATATATTCATATTTTTTAAAACTATATATATGAATATATTTTCCTATTTAGTATTAGTTTTGTGTTTTAATTTTTTTTAATAATCTGTAGGTACATTATGATATATAAGGATAAAAGCTGGATCACGTTACTGAGGAACACACCTCAATATGCTAAGGGTTTGGAGGAGTTTTTATATTTTGAAACTTCCAATCGATATGATGATGGGATAATAATATTCCCATGTCATAAGTGTAAATTTATAAGATGGTTGAAAGGAGATGTAGTTTATGGACACTTGATATTGAAGTAATTCCATGCTAAATATTTTTGTTGGATTTGGCATGAAGAATTGAACGTTATAGAAAGGTTTAGCACTGATGTCAATCTACATAATGATCTCCCAACTTCATAAACATTGTAAAATGAAATGAAAAACAATATAAATGATGCCTTAGTCATTTCAAGACAACAACATCAAATCAAAAGATATCAGAAAAACCATTTGAGGGTGCAACAAATAGCAATGCGAGAAGTGATGTTTTGACACTATTGGACAACCAAATCAAGATTGTAACATATAATTGGACCCTCCTCTTGATTTTTTGGAGACCAATGTAAGAGAAAACTTCACTAATAAAAATCTATTTCATTGTTTAGTTGATGTTGGAAATAAAGAGTTGTATAGTGTATTTTTGAAATATTCAAAACATTATTTTCTACTGAAGTTGTACCATATCAAAATGCTTATATGGAATTAAAAACAAGAAGATGTATATTATAATGGAATTGTTGGGTGATGCATTTAATTAAGAAAAAATCGCCAAGTCTTTTGATGATACAAAAAAAGTTGTTAATAGGCTTGGTCTAAATTATAAAAAAATACATGCATGTCCCAATGATTTTTTGCTTTATTGGTGAGAGGATTCAAGTAGACAGGATTGAAAAAAAATGTTCTTCTTCTAGATGGAAGTCAATGGGTGATGTTGGAAGTCAAAATCAATATACTAAAATGAAGAATAATAAAAGGTACATACCTGCAAAGGTTTTATGTTAATTTCCTTTAAATCTTTGATATCAATGATTATTCATGTCATCAAAAACTGCCGAACACATGAAGTGGTATTTTGTAGAAAACAAAAATGATGTGTTAATGTGACATACATGAGATTCAAAATCATGGAAGAAATTTGATTAATTATATACTAATTTATTATCTGATCTTAGGAATTTTTTATTGTGATTGACTGCGGATGGACTCAAACCATTTGGGACTTTCATTACCAGTTATAGCATTTGGCCAGTTGTTTTGATCCTTTACACTTTGCCTCTGTGGATCTGTATATAACTAATGTCATTTATCATTTAGATGATTATTCATAGATAAAAATTACTAGAAATGATATTGATGTATACATTCAGACTTTAATTGAATAATTATAGGAGTTATAGAGAAAACATGTTGATACATATGATGCTTCTTCTAATACAATGTTCAAAACACAAGCAGCTCTAATGTGGGCCATTAGTGACATCCCTGGACTTGGAAATTTATCTAGTTGGAACACTTACATGGGTTTTTCTTTTCCTATTGGTAACTTTTATTTTTATCCCAAACAGATACCTCATAGTATAAAATGGTTCTTCTTATGCCATCGAAAATTTCTTGATCCATCTCATAAATTTCGGCTGAACAAGAACAAAATATAATGGTTTCATTGATTGGTGACCACCTCCAAAGTTGTTAACTAGTTCTAAAATATTGTAACAACATGGAAATGTGGAAATTGAATTTGGGAAGGTTCATAATTTGAATTATAATGTGAAACGAGTTCAAAGTGCATTGACAAGTGAAACTAGAATGCAACAATGGAAGAAAATAACATATTCTTCAAAATTCTTTATTGGGAATTTAATTTTTTCCAGCATAATCTTGATTTGATTCATATTGATAATAATATTTGTGAAAATTTTATCTTCACATAGCTTAATGAGCAAGGAAATTCTAATAATAATCTCAATTCTCATAAATACTTACAAGAAATTAACATAAAGCATGATCTATGTCCATATGACAATGAAAAGTATGCTCTGGAAATTTTTTCAATGAAAAATAGGGATAAAGATACATTCCTTCCAATTATAAAACATCTGAAGGTATCTAATGGGTATTCAAGTAACATATCAAGGTGTGTTGACTTAAACCATCATAGGTTACATAGATAGAAAAGTCACAATTCCCATATTTTGTTACAGCAGTTACCACCATTGGTATTGCGTACATTATTACATGAAAAGGTTACTACTATTGTACTCTAATTCTGTACATTTTTCAAACAAATATGTGAGAAATTTATGCATCCATTTGATCTTGAAATGCTTCATGAGATATTTGTTTTGAAACTTTTTGCAATGGAGATGATATTTCCTTTGTCGTTTTTACTATCATGATGCATTTAACTGTGCGTTTGTTTGAGGAAGCTAAATTAGGTGTCCTCATACATTATCGATGGATGTATCCAATTAAGAGGTACATTATTTATATGTTTTTTAGTCATATAAACAATTATTATAACTTAATTAAATACATAATTATATTATTTTTATTGTATTCCACAGATATCTTAGACATTTTAAATCATACATGAGAAATAAAGTGCAACCTGAAGGCTCTATTTTGAAGGCTATTTGGCAGAGGAGTGTCTTACATTTTTTTCTAGATAATTGGATAATATTGAGATAATATTTAATCGAGTTAAACATATTAATGACACATAGACTGAATCTCAAATACATGGGAAATCAAAAATATTTCTTAGTATTAGCCGATCAGTTGGGAGGACCTCAAATGTTACACTGACAGAAATTTAATTATTACATGAACATAATTATGTGCTGCTGAATAGTCAAATTGTAGATCTATTTATTGAAGAGTTGAGAATACATACAAAGATACAAATGAGAGGCCAAATAATAAATGAGAATGATATAACAAATGATGTTAATAAAGATCATGTAGAATGATTTTCATGATGTATAAGTTCATAAATATTGCAATAAATATGGATATTAGGTTGAGACATATATTTTCGTAAATGTAATAATTTATATTTATTTTTTAAGATCATGTATACTGATACTCGAGAAGATTTGTTCGAATATTGGAAGTTTCTTGCTCGAGGTCCTTTAAAACATGCTAGAAATTTTGACGCTTACAATGTGAATGGCTCTATATTTCATAAAGTCAATCAAGTAGAGGGTTTGAAAACATAGAATAGTGTTATATTTACATTTACTGAAGTGGGATACTACAGAAAGTTGACTGATTTTGTCAAATTAAACTACCATGGGAATTTTTTAGTTGTTTAATTCAAATGCAATTAATTTGATATTATCAGAGGTGTTAAAAGAGATTCCTTTCAATTTACTACTATGAACTTCTCTCGCTTGATGGATGTTGGTGAATGTGAACTATATGATCTATATATATTATAATCGCAAGTGAAAATCGTATACTATATAGAAGATGTTGTCGATAAATTGTGGAGTGTAGTTTCTCACAGAATACAAATAGATTTGTATGGTATGGGTGATGAAGTGGAAGATTTATCCTATGACATTGAATATCATCAACAACAAGAAGCAGACTTATTTTTCCATAATGATATTAAAAATATTAGTCTTGCAATGGTGGATTAAGTGAATGGAATAATGGAGCATTAAACTAACATGATTGAAGGGGTAAATGATTGTATGTACAGTTACCCAATCATTTATCAACTACTTATGTTATTTTTGCAGTCATTTATTATCATTTTTATATATATATTTTTTGTTAATACTATGTATATGTTATCGTTTTTAATTTCTTTCCTGCATAATGTTTTTGAAATATATGTTATGAACTTAATTTTATTTAAATAAATGATAGGAATTCCAAGTAGGAGGAAACACATTATTTCATCAACCACACCGACAGATGACAATCTATCTTTCTCCCTCTCTAAAGCATGTGAGACACTATAACTTTCCCCCTGAACTATCTCTCACACCCTCTGTGAGCATCCCTTTAGAAGATCAAACGAAACCTTCCCCTTTAGAAGCCTTAGTAGTGAGAGAGCGGGGTTCCACTTCTTGTTCTTTGAGGGGATATTGGAGGGTTATGGTGATAGGTGAAAATTTTAATATGAATAAATTTATTGCACTTTTTTATACTAACTGTTTGGTCAAAAAAAGATGGAAGAAATGAAAGTATAGAGAAAAATATGAAAAGTTAAGATGTGTGGAATCTGACTAGAGAGAATATAGTTATCCCATTTGATTTCTATGGGGTCCATATAGATGACGCCGCATGAATACATGGCCAGATTCTGGGCCAGCTAGCTGTGGAGCGGGTTTCCCTTCCTATTACATATGATGATTAGAGTTATATGCCTTCAATATAGAAAAATGTAGTTTTTGATTCAAAAATAAAGTTAATTTTTATAAGGCCCCAGCCTTAAACCTTACTTAATCTAGAGTTATTACAGGATTACACATTGAGGATCTTTTCAGGTTTAGATTTTTAGATAATTAGATCATAAAACTTGCATTACATTCCACATTTAAACAAAGTGGTTACATAAAAGATAGTATTCATTTTTCCCATCAATGGAATCATATTTAAAATAAAACATGGATTATTTCTTGACACTTCCTTGACACTATAATCACATCATGTACCTTTCCCTTGACCTGTGAAAATCATTTCAAAAACTTGGGATGAGCATAAAAATCTCAGTAAGGGATATAAAAATATTGAAAGGAAACATGAGTACATATATACATAAGAGTAAAGTCATACTTTACCCATAAAACATAAGCACTTTAACATACCTCATCAAATCATGAATAAATCATAGAAATCATAAGACATAAAGGTAACTTGAGGCATTCATAACATTCTTACGTAGGGAGTAACCCTCTTGGTTACGTTTGGAATACCCATCATAGTATATTCCCTAAATCTCTTCGGAGAAAACTTAACGTTTGACTCCTTCACGTTACCCAATGCATTGGAGAGCTATATCGGGCTCACCCGCCCTTAGTTTATCATGAAACCACCCGTCTTCATAATAATGGCCAAGAACCATAACATAATCGTATCACATAAAACATGCTTAAAGGAAACATAACATTTCCACTTTTCAATCAAAAGATATCAATACAACACATTGATATAAAAACATTATGAAAACCATTTCCAATACCAAAATAAAAGAAAAGTAAAACATGGTATTTATTTTTCTTTTTAAAAAAATTATGGCTTGTAGAGGAAGCTGAAACTCAAATAATAGTCACGACGGCGGAGAAGTTGTTGTCGCCGCATACATACAACAAAAACATTCCCTTTTTTTGTTTAGTAAAACGCTTCGTATAAAAATATTCCTTTTGGATAAACATAAAATTCAAAGGGGTTTATACACCGTATAAAAGAAGGTTGTGTATAAAACAAAATATGCCTCAATGAAAGGAGATTGAGATGAAGTCCCATACCTCGGGTTTGACTTGACTCGATTGTTCTTTAACGTCCTGAATAATAAACTTGAGTTAATTTATACTTTCTTAAGAACCTTTTTCAAGTTCATTATTCCTTTTATATCACTTATTACCATGTCATGAACATTATGTAATTATTTAAGTTATTAACGGTCGTTTTAACGATCATTGAAACTTGAGTCAAAAATATGCTCTTTATAATTACAAGTTGTTCATGTATCCATTATATCTAGAGTTATAATCATGATGTATATATCATATATATCATATATATCCAGTATATACATGCATTTATAATATTACATAATCATTTAGAGGTAAGAAATGAAATGCACCGTTCATGGAGACGGTAAGTCGTACGTACGCATGAACGCTACTTCCATTTCTATTTCATATTTAATGGAATTAAAACATAATGATACATAATAATATTATAATTCCAGTATTTTATCATATATAATATCATTCAATCTATACTTTATAAGTACCACATATGGTATTAATGAATCAAATCACTTTGAGGGGGCGGTAGTCTGCACTTACTAAAATGAAGATATCGCGTTTACCCATAATGGAAACCATAAAGGTATGCCATAAATGAAAAATACAAAAGCTTAAGTAAAACATAAAAATATTATATATCAGATATAAATATAGTGACATATTAATGTCCACCTTTGAAGGTGTTATATGAGTGCTGAACAATCATCGTTTCGTGAGGCAGAAATTCGCCATCCACAGAAACAGTAGGTTCTTTAACCATTAGATGTAGGTGTGTGTAAGTGTAGATAGAATCGTTCTTATAACAAAATCCAAGTATATTAAAGATACTGGTGTTGTTACAAAATAAAGGAATAAAAAGAGTTTAGAGGGTTGGAGAAGCAAAATAAAACATAAGAACACAATAGAAGAAACTACCTATAAATCAGGTAACTCTTTTTGATTTGAGCTCAAAGGATTCATTGGGAAGCCTTCTGCACAAAGTGAGGCTTCTAGGAGTTATAGAGGGATGTTTAGAGACAAAATGGATAGGGTTTAGCCGAGCCAAAGGCTTGCGAAGTGTGGGTAAGGTGGTATAGGTGGGGGCCTTTTATAAGAGGAGAGGAGGGGCACTCTTGGGATGTTATAAAAGGTTACTTTATTATAAAATGATTTTTGGATTTAAAAGGTCCCAAAATTATATATTTCAAGGATAAGGTGATAAGAGTTCTAAATCCACACATCCAATAGGTTTTTTACATGTGTAGGTCTTTGATTTTACATTATCTTTTTATTTTTTTTAAATCATTAAATAATGAGGTAATCACTGCATCATCATGGTATCATGAATAATGTAATTTATTTAATGTCTAAAAATTATACAAAAAATATCATGATGTATGAAATCTTTTTATCTTTTTAATTAATATTTATAGTCAAAAATTGGACTTGTATAGCCCCATTTAAAAATTGTTTTTGTAAAACAACTCATGTTTGTGTCATTTTTAATTTTACATTAAATAAAAAGATATTATTGTCATTTTCCTTCCAAAGTGGCTTCATGGGGTCCCCATGTTGACCCATGGATTTTATTGGTCATCCATGACACATCCAATAAGGGTATAACATGTGTACAGTTCATTTCATATAATTAAAACATTATTCTTACCTTAAATTATACAAATTACCTCTAATTGCGATTAAAAACATAGAAGTTACTACTCACCAAAAAATTATTTTAATCCCATTGAAACACATTTTACTTCCTAATGACAACCATGTATGTCAGATTTTTGAAATTCAAAACACATAGGTGGTAAAATTTCATTTAAACGAAGAATCACTTTTTTAAGTACCACTTAGTTGTTTCACTATTCATCAAAAATTGATTTTTTTCAGAAAAATACCAAAACTTCACCCTAAGCTATATTTGATATTCCAAATTCGAAAATGATGTCTATTTTAAAAAATTCAAAACATATAAGTTACATTAATTAATTTAATAATTAATTCCCACAGTCAGAGCAAATATCATGTTTTTATGAAACAACAAGTATCAAAAGATTGACACTAGTTTAAGTCCAATTTCAAAGTGAAATTAATTCCAACGACCACTATTGGATTAAATGGTAAAAATATATTCTAATTTAACTTTAAAACCAATTAAAAATATAATATAATCATATAAATAAATTAGATTAAAAATAGGTTTTGAATTAAAATACAACATTTTTCATTATTCATTAAAAAAATGAACTTTATCGGAAAAATACCAAATATTTATCCAAAGTAAATTTCAATGTCCCAATCATAAAGAATAAGTTTAGTTTGACAAATAGATCTTATAAAATTGTCAAAAGTTTGATTTAAAAATGGATTTCCATCAAAAGGCAGTAAACCAATCCTTTAAAAATATTAGTGTATTCCATGCTTAAGATTGGATTTATTCTCATTTTAAGCCTCTAAAACACTATCTAATTCATTAATAGACGTAGATAAAAATATCTATTATTCATTACTTACTTGGGATTTTACAATTTTATTACATTATAGTGTAATTTAATTTCATTATGTTATTAAATTATAATATTTTCAAAATGAATTTTTGTGTAAAAATGTTTTTACACTTTACGGTTGCGGATGTGCTACCACGAAAGTGGACATTGAAAACTCTGGGAAATAAATGGAAAGACTTTCAATGGATATTATGGGGTGATATCAGTGATAAATTTTTGAGTACCCAAAATATGTGTAGGTACTCAATAGAGTAACCAATGAGTAATGGAATTTTTTTATTAATAGACATCGTGATGAGAAGAGAATGGTATTTAAATATATATTATTATATTAATATAATTTTAAATTTATACATTTATATTAATAGGAGATGATATTTTATAAATTACTATTAAATTAAATTTTATTTATTTCATTATATTTCAAGGAATAATGCTTCGAGACGATCTAATAAAGTCATCCCTCATGCAGTGGGGTCAAAGAGTTTTTCTAAAAGCCGATCAGATTTGGGAATATTTTCATTAGTTTTAATATTTATAAAACAATATTATCAGTTTAATATATTATAATTATTGATTTATATTTTTTTTACTTCAATCACAGAGTTTCGGGCACCCAACATTCTGAACAGAACTATGGTTGGGTGTTCATAAAAAATATGATGGAAGTTTTATTATTGATTCTGCCAAAGAATTTAGGGTATGAATTCATTTTTTATTATAATAACTTATTTTAATTTATCACTGTGTTAATATATATTTCTTATAATATGACCAATTGTTTATTTATTGGTAAAAATTAATGAAATATGGGTTGTAAATCCCATGCAGTCCTACTGAGTCTCCCAGACTGGACTCATTGGTCAAGTGATTGGGAAGGAGCATCCTAGTGTAGTGAGAGGGATGGGTTTGTAACTCATACCATTTGAGTTCATTGGAAGAGAATTATGGATTGATGTTGAATATACTCTTAGTTGTAGTCACTCCCTACCCCGAGATTCTAAGAGAGATTTTGTTTCAATGAAAAACAAAATTGAGGATCAGGGGACTCATATATCGACTTTGCAAAAAGCATTGATTGATTTATATCAAAAGATGACTGGATTTTTCCCTAGTTATATTGCATCAATGATGGGTGGTCATGTGAAGGTAAATCACAAAAATTAAAAAACATTTAGTTTGAAAACATTTATTGGTTTTAAGTTTAAATATAAATATACAACAGTATTTAATTTTCAATTTAATTTTATTAAAGGTTCCAATAGCAATAATTAGAGATGGAGGTGGAGAGGGTGAGGAGTTGTAATAATCATCAAACAATGATTAGTAGTTTTGTTGTTATGTGGTAAAAATTTGGAAACAATTGGTTTATTTATATCTCATGTGTGGCATAGAGTAGTCACCAAACATATTTTTCTTATGTATCATGTGTGAAACAAAGTAGTCACCAAACATATTTTCATTTTAGTTATGTTAGGATGTCTATATTAGTAATTTATATGGTTTGTTACTAAATTCTATTAGATGGTTTAGATTATATTTTTATATAAACTCTACACATGGTTTTTAGGGTATTGGTACTAGGGCTGCAGAATCCACATTAGTTTTTTTATTTGTAAATATACATGTAGTAGTGCTTTAAAATACTGCTAAGTAACTGGCACAAATTAGGCTGTTTAAACCATCACTAAAATGTGGTTCCCTATTATCGGGGTTGGTTAAAACCACCGCTAAATTATAGAGTGTGTGTATTTTAGCACAAGTGTTTCGGTTTTAATGGCGGTTTTCATGGGGAAATTTGGATTTTTTAGTGGCAGTAAAAACCCCTACTAGAAATGTTTCTATGACATATAACAAAAACCATAGCTATATTGATGAAACAGCTCTATATTAGTTGCTGACACTCTATTTAGAAGTGGTTTTATGAAACCACTATAGAATCATATAACGGCAGTTTAAACCGCCCACATATGAGAAAAACATGCCTCTATGTAGTGATTTTCTAATAGTGGTATGAGGAATAATGCTTGAGGTCATATAACCAACCGTATTAGGGTACTAGGGTGTTCCACCTGGTTCGTGATGTTACAAGAATTGATGGGAATATTGGCCGCCCTAAGACATCATCAATGGTTAAATGATTTAAGTGTGGAATGAATGATAATTATGAAAATCTATGTCCCAAATAGAAAGATCATGAAGAGAATCAAAAAGGTGGTATGAGTAATGGTTATATTGTTAATGATAATAATACTACATGTGTTATATGAATGGAAAGAGGTATTAAGTAAAAGGATGTGGTATCTATGTTATTGGCTCAAGGATGAAGTATAATAATATTTGTTTTTATGTATTTGGATTCAATAATTATTTTATAAAAATGGTGAAATATATAAATATTATTAATTTTATGTTTCATTACAAAGGATTTACACGAATATGTTGAATGGTTGAGATGAAATAGAAAAGTGATTTAATGGCCAAGAGAAATTATGAAAAAGGGATGACAACACATAATATGTTCCATATATTGAGATAATGGTATTTAGATAAGGATATATAAGATATGTATACATAAATTAGACATTACTTATTACCTCAGTATTGATCAGGGATTTGTTGACAAATTATTTTGTGCTATCATGGATGGAGTTAATAGAATTTTTGTATTTAAGGAATATATCCAATATACTTTAGAATAAGGAAACATGCAAGTTTTTAATAATATTTATAGTAATTACCATGTTTCAAGAAAATATAATATGAAGGTATTCACATGTTTATTATATGACAAAAAAAGCTACTTTAAGATATATGGGGGATCCATGCTAAGATATGTTTGAGAAATTTAGTGACCTTATGTTTTGGAATTTAATCTTTCTAAATGTTTATAAGGATAACCATTTTCAGAATGGATTAAGTTAAGAATTGGTTGAGGTTATATATATTCATGTATTATCTCACCATATTATTATTTATGAATATTTGATAACTTGTGATAATCATTTTGTTGTGATACTAACTAAATATAGTTAGAATGACTTATCATTCTACCTCATGATCTGTAAGTACTTCAAGAATGAATAATTCACCTTCATTTATTAGAGTAATAGATGAAGTGTAAATTGATCAAGAAACAACATAGGTTGAGGTTGTCCTGAAATCATGTATGTATTTATTTACATTGAAATTATTCATCATTAGGAAAAAGGTTCTTGAAATTAAATATTGTCTTGTTATATTCAGTTTTATGATATGAATGAATTTTTTATGCCTCATTAGGTTATGGATTTGTGATCATTAAAATTTTCCTGACCATTTTCTATGTTACTCTCCATCAGAACATGGTAGTTAGATTTCTCTTCAATGTCCATGTTTTCACTTCCCATCTATGTTCTCCATTATGGAAACCTAGTTATGAGTTTCTTTGGGTAACCATTATGTTTACAACATTCTCTTTTTAAATGAAGCTTTAGTATTCATTTTAACAACGTGGGTTTCTATGAAAGGAAATTTGAATTATTAAACCTCTAATAACCCATATTAATTTTGAGTGTGAAATTATTTTTTAAGGGATTTAGAATGTAACACTCTGAGATTTTGTGATTTTTTTTCAAATTAATTTTTTCTTTTTTTATATTTTTTATTTCACGCAACGCAGAATATAACATGTGTTATATGAAATAAATATGTTATTATTTATTTTTAAAATACAAAAATTTAAGTGTTCCTTATATTCTACAAAAAGATAATATTGTGTTACGCACAACACCAACTTGGCTTTCATTAAACGCAACACTGAGTTTCTATAAAACAGCATTTTGTAATTATAATTATTTAAAAGGGATATTTATAACATATCTATTAAACTCCCATGAAAAAAATAAAAAAAATTTAAATTTTATTTTAATAGTTTTATATAAATTATACCTATTGATAATAAACATATAATTTTTTTTAGTAAAGTCTTTATATGTTTGAAAATACCAATTTCTCAAATGAACTACTTTTTATGTCCTTTTGTGAATTATAAACAAATTATATTTAGAAACTTTTAGATACTAAATTTTATAATATAAAACTAATTTTTTAAATCATAATATCAAAAATATCTTAGGGTAAATTTTAAGGATTTTTCTGAAAAACATTATTTCTAGATGAATAGTGAAAATTTCTAAATTTTAATTCAAAACATTCTTTTCATATTTTTTATATATTTTAATTATATTTTAATTTATTTTAATGTGTAATTAGATCAATTATATATCAATTACTAAAAATTAGTTTGTTTTAACAAATTTCACATTTCAAATTGATATAAAAACACTTCCAACCTTTAAAAATTTTCAATTAAAAAACCTGATGTCATGACAGGTCCGAAGAATTTATATTAAATTGATTTATTCCATTCATGTGATTAAAATTTAGAAAATGGGATAATATATTTTGAATCATAATACATTATATTTTCTAATATGGTCAACATATTATTTGACCAAAAATATTAGTGAAATTAATCCAAATTAATTACAGTAATTATAGTAAAACCAATATTACTTAGTGGTTAAACATTAGCATACGTTGAAAAATGACCAAGAAACATGTAAAATAGACATTATCTAGAAATATTATTACCATGTACCATCATTTATATAAAATGGAAAATTATTGTAGGCACATGATGTAAGGGAGACTTCCCAATAGTGTTTACCTTTTTTATTTACAAAAAATAACACCCCCACTATAAAAGGGAACTCACCCCCTTACATCTTCACACCTCTAAGACCACTATGTATCATCCAAACACTTCCCAATAATCTCAAAACATCTCTACCTTCATCGTATAGGCCTCAATTTGAGTAAAAAACCAACCAAGGAAACCCTTTGGTGCTAACCACAAGAATTTATTCAATGAAGATGTGACATCCTTCAACAAGAACTTTTGTTTGATATTTTTTCTAGACCACCTAAATTATTCTTATTAAATTATTATAAAATAACCTCAGTATCCTAAATATAATTATATGTTGTTATTCTATGATTTATACCTACACCTACACAAAATTCCATCAAATGTGTAATGAACTTACTCTTTATGTGTACAACGGACTACCACCTTAGAAACGATGTCATTAGTTTTTTCCTTTACCACCTCTAATGTTTTGAAATTATGATTTTAAAAAAATTATATGATATATATGATATTTAAAACATATTTAATATTATTTAATTATTATAGAAAACATACCATCACGATTTACATTTCAGTAAAATATGATAACTTCGTTTATGGACGTGTGCACTATCGCCTCCTCAAAGGGATGTGATTCATTCACACTTTACAATGATCTCAATAAAAAATGGTTTTAATTAAAAATAATGATATATATTAAATAATAATTTTATGTTAAATATATTATATATATGTGTTTCATTTACTTTCTTCTATTCAATATGGTTATAAAACTGAAACATCATCCATGTATACATACAACCTACCATCTCCATGAATGGTGTAATCCATTTAATATTTAAATATTTCATATATTGTTATAAAAATTATTCATTGAATATATATTATATTTTTATCATGTTTTAAAATCTATAAATATTTTAATCCTGATCTAAGTAAGAGGATCAAGAATAAAAGGTCAACTCATGTACGAAAAACAAATTGTTTATAACATAAAACACAACCTAAACATGGAATTTTTGATAAACTTGTAATATAAGGTTATAAAAAATCCTATATGGTATTACATATAATGATACAGTTTTTTGGGGTTTTAATAAAAATATATTTACTATAAAAGAGTTTTGAACTTGTAAAAAGAAATCCAATACTTAAGGTAAGGGTTTTCTCATATCACTTTTATTTTTATGATATTTATGACTTATTTACCACTCATTTGTTTTTTAGTGTATATAATTACCTTTAATATATCATGTTATTACTATAATTATTGTTATGGGTATTTACATATAAATATTATGATCTCTCTTTAATGGGTTTTATGGTTCAAAAGTTACAAAATAAGTAAAGTAATTTTGTATCAATTTTCCTTCTTTGATATATATGTCATGTTATGCACCTATATACTTCTATGAGGTTTATAAAATTTACATTTATATGTTATATCATGAAATTATTATTATTATGATATTTTAATGTTCAATTAATTTTATTCTTTCTGGGGTATTATGATTCAAAGTTACCAAAGTGATAAGAGTTTATTGCTACAATATCATTGTTTATCGGGATTGTTTAGGATTATCCTTACTTTGGTGATCTATTACGACCCATATCTTAAGAAACATCTTGAATTTTCATATTCTCTGATCAAGGCACATTTCTAAACTTTTTATTACACAAAAGTAATTTATAACATATATGGATTTGTCCACCATCATAACTATCCTTCCTCTGATATTTCCATTGAGTGTTTAAAAGATTCATATTTTTGTAATTTTTTATGATAATATTTTGTAAATTCAATTTTTTTAATGTGATTTTCAAATAAAAATGTTTTCAAAAAATATTTTACGTTTTAAAATTGTTTTAAATGAATTTAAAATATTCCTTTATATGTTTTCAAAAGGTTATTTTCAATAAAAAGAATTTTAGTGATTTCAATGATTATTTTATATTTTTTCAAAGTATTTTCAAATAAAAAGGTTTTCAAAATTTTTTAAGCTTTAATTATAAGTTTTAAAAGTGTTTTTAGAGAAAAACGTTTTAAAAATGTTTCTAAGATTTCTTTATACGTTTTTAAATTATTCTAAAAAAAGTTTTTAAATATATTTTCATTATTTAGTTATATTGTTTTCATAGTATTTTAAGAGAAAATGTTTTCAAAATATTTTCATTTTTTTCCAAGAAAAATTTTTTCAAAAGATTTTCAATATTTCTTTATAATTTTTAAAAGGGTTTTCAAAGAAAAAAGTTTTTAAAATGATTTCTATTTTAAAAATAATTTTTCAAATAGGGGAAGATATTTTCCTCAAGAAATGTTTTAAATTAAATTCCCTTGAATTATTTATAAGAAAAGTATTTTTGAAAATATTTGATGAAAGAAAATTTTCAAGAAATTATTTTCTAATAAGGAAATGTTCCAAGAAATCTTTCAAAATCCTTCTCCATATAAGATTAAATACTTTGAAATATTTTATGATTTTCTAGTGATATGATCTAAGTAAACCATTATTATGGGTCATGATATGATGGTTTTTTCATTATCTTATGGTTCACATTTGTATGACATCATTATGTGATGGATGATACCTATATCTCCCTCCAATGAATTGGGTAATGATTTATATATTATGAGATAGACATGGATGAAAAGATGAGTAAACTCGGTTTTGTAACACCCTGACCCCAGAAGCCCAAAGCCAGTGCATTATTTTAATACATTAGCATGATTACAAGTAATCAAGTCCCAAAGGAATGATTAGTTTAGCAGTCTTGGAAAATATATTACATACAATAACTTGAGATTACAATTAATAACATAAAATAAATCATAGATAATCCTTTGAGGATGAAATTATTTCCCTAGCTTAACCCGGAATATCAATCATAATTCTCTTCTTAGCATCTTGGGAAAATAAAACATTTGAAATGGGTTAGATCAAATTCCTAGTAAGGATAAAAAAATATAGCAGAATCTATCATAAATAATCATAAAACATTATGGCTTATAACACAATAACTTTAAAAATAAACTTAATAATAATATGGAAAAGAGAAATCAAATAATTCCATTTACTTATTCACATGGATATTCTACTAGTCAAATAATTGCATGTAACATCAATAACTAATCTCATAATGATGGAATGCATAATTTTAGACATCTTAACCACAAATTAAAGGCCTCGTTCCAAGAACCTAAATATAAATTTTGTCAAGGCCTTGTGCCAAGACACTAGTTTGTCTCATAAGACCTACTGATGCATTGAGGGTCTATAGTAGGCCATTCCTGTCACTTAATAAGTCCAATGCATTCCTCATATGAAAAAGGTGAAACATAACATAATCATTCATATTAAAACTAGAATAAAAAATGTCAACACCTTAACCATAAAACATGAATTGTATAAAAATAGAACATCCACAGTCCAAAATATCATAACTCATTCAATACAATATGGAATATTGTATTATAATAAATCAACCACAATCAAGAATAATATCCATTAAATTATGTTGACGTAGATGAAAATGATCAGTAAATCTCTTTGAGAGGAATATCCCTTCTCATGAAATTATTTTAAAGTAACACAATATACAATGGAAGTCATTTAATATATATTTTTGAATCAAAGTGTCCCGTAATACTTTGAAACTTTTGAAAGGAATTGACATTTTAAAACAATCATGTCCATATAAATAAATCCTTAAAATCATTTTCAAAGTATGTAAATTAATTAAATATATTTAGAAAAAAATATTTAAAACATTTGAAATGATGATCTTGTTAAAGATAACCTTTTATAAAAACTTATTATATTTTTTTTGAAAATATTTTTATGAATCATGGACATTTATTATAAATATGTCCCAATAAATACTTACAAATAAATAATCTCTAATAATAATGAGATTGAGGAATTAACCCTTACCTTTTACTTTTATTTAGTCAAGGGTATGTTTAAACTCAATTATAATTACCATAATAAGTTGATTAATTATTACAGAACAATATTCATATTTATGATATCATACATGATTAATTTATGACTTTATACTACCCATTTAATAATAATTTCCATGATAAAGTTACATTTCAGGTAATAATTGCTTACTTTATTGTATGTGTTTTAACTTGTTATTAATGACTGTATCACTTAGATCCTGATTTACATACTTCAAGAATATAAAACATGATTTATATATCATATATATTCAGAATATAAATATGTATAATAGATATATATATCTGAAAAGGAAAAACCATTCATGGAGACGGTAGTCCGTACATACGCATGAACGTTGTTTCTGTTTTCTTATCATATAGTATGGAAGTAAGTAAACAAAATATATTTAACTAAATAAATATATATTATTACAGAATCATTATTATATCATATATCACGAACTTAATCAATATATATTTATTTATAAATATTCATGAATGTTGATCGTTGAAGATGAATCTCATCGCATCGTGTAGACGGAAATTTGTACGTATGCAAGAGCAAAAATATCATTCTATTAATAGTGAAATCATATGTAATTGGATGGTATGTTATATATAAAGAATCCTTAACATGTTATATTTATTATTTAAATCAATTATACTCATTATTATACCCATACAAATAGTGAAGTGTTGAATAACAAACTACACTATGGTGTGGAGATGGTAAGCCGTACGTACGCACGTATGGTGACTTTTTCATTCAGAGGATGGGTAGAATAATGAATATAGTAGTACCATATTTATAATAACATCTAAATTTTTATAAGGTACTAGAGTTATTATTTTATTATGGAAACTACAAAGAAAGAGGGAGTGGAAGAAGAAAAGAACTTTGAAAGAGGTGATGAAACAATTACCTCTTCTTTGGGTGCTTACTTTTGATTTGAACAAAAGGGCTCCTTATGTTGGATTTATGATCTAGTTATAGCCTCTAGGATGAATTAAGGGTAGTTGGGAGAATATTTGAGCAGGTTTTGGATGATCAAAATGGCTTTGGAGGGGTGAATATAAGTGAAGGGGAAGTACCCTTTTATAATAGAAGTGAGGGACCTTTTCAGAAAAGATTGAAATATTAATTTATTATAAAATTATTTTCGTTTTATAATAGCTCCAAATAGATTTATTTCTTGGATAAGGTTGGGATGGGTCGAAATACACACAAAAAATAAGTTTCATACAATTTTAGGTCACCATGTTAACCTTATCTTTCATATTTAACTCTTCGTTAAAGAGTTTAACTTTTACCATGTATTCTTGTATTTTTGTACTACATGGTTAATATAGTTACTATAAAATGAAAAGATAACCTCAAGTGGTTCATTAATGACATATCTAACATTATCTATGTCCCTTTTCCGAATCTTAGATTTAATAGAATATTAATTCATTTAATAAAATAGTATTTGTTTTAAAAACTCATTTATGTCAATTTTGACACTATTTAGTATTTGGTTTTTGGGAAATTCATAACAACTTGATTAATTAAAAAAAATATTTAATCAAACCTAAAATTTCATATTCACATATAATTTTTTTGTATGGCATCCAAAGTTTCAATTTACATTTATTTTAATATTTATAATATCAATTATTTAATCTTTCATTAATAAGGTAATTACTACATCATCATTGTGTCATAAATAAATTTTATTATTTAAGGTCTAAAATTTATAAAAAAAAATACAATGATGTAGGAAATATTTTTATATTTCTATAGAATATTTGTAGTTGAATTCATCTTATGTGCAACCCTGTATTTAAAATGGTTTAGTTATTAAAATTTAAATTTAACACCTTTAACTCTTATTTAAATAAAATATAATAAATGTCCTAATCTAATCCATGTGGACCATAAAGGATCACATTTTTTTTCTTAAGGATGGTTTGGGTCGAAATAAACTTATCCAATATAATTAAGACATGTTTTGGAGTAATTTTATATTATTATAATATTATTTTCATCTTTAATTACCTTATTTATTTTTAACTGTGGTAAATAAAATTCAAAATTTACTATTATAAAAAATAATATTCTCATCCTATTGAACAAAATTTTATATACAGATTAAAATTGTGTCTCTTATTTTTGAAATTAAACTCACAGAAGCAGTAAAATTATGTTTTATGAAAATTTGCAAATGTGCCTAGAAGGTGGGTAAAAGACGTTAAAAACTTCAATAAAATTTTATATATCTAATCTTATTATAAAATTACTCAAATGACATACATTGGACTAATATATGTATTATTTATCTATTTTTACTTTAAGAAAAAAAAATTCACAAAATAATTACTTAAATGAAAAAGGTGGTTTTTATGTACTATGTAGTATTTTTCACTATTCATAAAAAATTTAATGTTTTCAGAAAAATACCAAAATTCACCCTAAGATAATTTTGATTTTACAAATTCAAAAATGAATTCTATTTTACCAAATTCAATATTTAGGAGTGTATAAAAGTAATTTTATTATTGTTCACAAAAGGACATAAATAGTTTTCATAAATCTATAACTATTTTAACAAAACATATACATTTCATTATAAATATGTTTTATTTATAAAATAAATTATAACTAACATTTAAAATTAATTTATTAATATTAATTTTACAATATTTAATTGATAAATAATTATATCATTTAAATAATTATAATACTAATGTATTGTTTCCCAGAAAGTTAATCTTGCATATAATGCATTCCAAGTTGGCGTTGCGTGCACCATAAGCTATTAAATTACATTAAAGAGATATTTTACTATGAAATCATGGGGCGTTAAATTATCCCCTCCTTCAATAAATTAAATCCTCACAATTTAAAATTGTTCTTTAAAAATAAATGTTTGAAAATAGAAAATACCTTTGTGGAAATTCTACATCGGAAATAGGGTTAATAAAATTTAGGCTTAATAAGAGGAAAAGAGAAATGAAAAAGTCACAAAAAATTAGGATTTCGAATAGGAGAACATTGGTGGAAGTTATAGACACATAATTTGAGGAAAAAATTACATATTTATAGCGAGTGATTGAGGTTATCAATCACAAAAAAGTGAATAATAAAGAGAAAATTAAGGGACTCAAAGCCAGAAATCTATGATGATTTAAAATATAATCGGTTCAAAAAAACATAAGGAATTAGGATGACACATTTTTTAGATACATTTTTTTAGAAAAGGATGGATTAAATTACTGTCAAGATAAGGCCTCAAGAAAACATACCTGATTTCATTACCTACCATAATCATAATCTCATCATTTGGTTGTGCTTTGATCTATTTTCCCTTCATCTGTTACACTAGAAAATGAAGTTGAATGTTTTAGTCCTGAAATGTTGTAAGATCATGTGATCCATAAATGTAATGATAGGTCATTCCATTTGTCTCACCAAAAGTGTTAGAACAAGTAATCACATTTATATAATTCCACATATAGTAAGATAATACGTTAATCTTACAAACATCAACTGGAGTATAAATTATACATTCCAATAATGGAAAACATTAAAATCCTTTCAAAAACAGAAAATCTACAACTTTAGAAAGTGGTGAACTAAATCTTATTAGAATTTATCTCCCATATCTCATAGTGATGTTCTTGGTTGTCACATTTGAAACATGTGAACACCTTCATCATGTATTCTCTTGATTCATGATAAAAAACTGAATTATTAGATATCCTTATTGAAAACATGCTTGTTTCCTTGTCCCAAAACATAGTGGATTATTACTTAAGTCCCAAATTTTTTACACTTAATCAATGATATTATAAAACTGTTGTCGAGAAATCTAAAATTAGTTCTCAAGAAACCAGAATCATCCAATTTACTTATTCAAATCAAACATATCTTTATACAAACACTATTATCTTCACATAAGGAACATATTATGGGTTATATTTACCTTAATAATATGTCCTCCAAATATAATCTTACATTTAAATCAATTTTATTGTCCATTATAATTGTTCAAGATATTAATCCACAGCAAAAAACATAAACTAAATACTCCTTATATAATTCACTTCTTCATAATTATTGGATCCAAATACAAAAATACATAAACACTTCCAATTTAATGGTTGGCATGGAATAAGTCTTTTCTGGGTTTACAGTTATATTCTTAGATCTAGGCATTGAGTTGGGTAATGCCCATGATTTCCATAGATAATACATTGAACCCCCAAAAAAATTGGTCAATCTCTGACCATTTTTCCTGTAGAGATAGCATCTTCCCCCCATTTTAGGTATTCTTCAAGGGTCTTCTTCCTTTCCTCTTGACATGTAGGATGCCGAATATTCTTTCCTCTATTATTATTAAAACTAAAAAATTTATAAATTTCCATCTTCCTCTTACAAAAAGTGTTAGGAAAATCATAAAAGATCACATTATTAATCATATATATTGATAAATGATTTGTCCTAATCACAATATCATTCTCTCAAGTAATTATCTAATTTTTTTACTCAAAATCACCAGATCTTCCATCAAACTCAATGTTAATCCCATTCCTTTTGGTTTCCTCCATTAACTAAGACCAGAAAACAAAGGGTGATAAATAGATCTCATTGAAGAAAAAAATATAATCAAGGGTGGGTATATTCAATATATAACATCTTAGGTTTAATCCTATGTTATCTATGATTGTTACCAAAATTATAAGGGGTTTCTTCTATACTTATTCCCAATTCAATTGTTGGGTTATGATACCTAATCTATGTTTTATAAATCTATTTTCAAGGTTTTTACTGAACCTCATCTGATACCAACTATAACTCCCCGACCTTAGAATCCCAAAGCTGGTGAATTATTTTAATACATTGGCATAATTACAAGTAATAAAGTCTAGAAGGACAGATCAGTTTACCAGTATTCAAATATAGATTACATACAAGAACATAACATTACAATTTCTAACATACAATACAAAATATATAATACTTTGAGAATGAAATTATTTCCCTAGATTAACCATGTATATCAATCATAATTCACTTCTTGGAATCCTAGGAAAATAAAACATTAGAAAGGGGTGAGCTCAGATCTCTCAGTAAGGATATACAATATAGTAGATGCTATCATAAATAATCATAATCTTTTATGGAAAGGAAAAAAATTGAAACACAAGCCCCTTAAACATAAACTTCAAAATAATATGGTAAAGATAAATCAAATAACTCCATTTACCTATTCACAAGGATATTCTACAAGTCGATTAATCGCATGTAACATTAATAACTAATCTCATAATGATGGAATGCATAATTCTAGTCATGTTAACCACAAAGTCAGGGCCTTGTGCCAAGACCCTACATATAAATTTTTTCAAGGCCTTGTGGCAAGACACTAGTTTGTCTCATGATACCTATTGATGTATCGAGGGAATATATCGGTCCCCACTCATCACTTACTAAGTCCAATGCATTCTTCATATGAAAAGGGTGAAACATAACATAATCATTCGTATTAAAACTAGCATATGAAATGTCAATACCTTAACCATAAACCATGAATGGTATAAAAATAGAACATCCACAGTCAAACATATCATAACTCATTCAATAAAATATGTAATATTATATTATAATAAATCAACCTCAATCAATAATAATTTCCAGCAAAGGATTTTGACATAGTTGAAAGTGATCAGTAAAAATCTTTGACAGAAATATCCAACTTCATGAAATCATTTAAAAGTTACAAAATATATAAAGGGATTAATTTAAAAGATATTTTTCAATCAAAGTGTCTCATACCACTTTGAAACTTTTGAACGGAATTAACATTTAAAAAAAAAATCACGTCTATATAAATAAATCCTTAAATTCATTTTGAATGTATTGACATTAATTAAATAGATTTAGAAACAAAAATATTTAAAACAATTAAAATGGTGATATTTTTAAAGATAAAATTTCATAAAACCGTAAAATATTCCTTTTAAAAACTTTTTTATGAATTATGGACATGGATTATAAATAGTTCCCAATAAATACATTCACATAAACAATCTATGATAATAATGAGATTGAGGAATTAACCTTTACCTTGTACTTTCCTTTAGTAGAGGGAAATTTTAACCTATTTTATAATGACCATAGTATATTATTAAATTATAATAGAACCATATTCATATTTATTATATCATAAATGATTAATTTATGACTTTTTACTACCCATTTAATAATAATATCCATGTTAAAGTAACATTTCAGGTAATAATCGCTTTCTTGTCGTATGTGTTTTAACTAGTTATTATTGATTGTATCACTTAGATCATCATTTAAAAACATGAAGAATATTAAAACATGATTTATATATCATAAGTATTCAGAATATACATATGTATAATATATGTATATATTAAATGGAAACACCATTCATGGAGATGGTAGTCCGTACCTACGCATGATTGTTGTTTCTGTTTTCTTATCGTATAGTATGGAAGTAAGTAAACAACATATATTTAATTAAATAAATATATATTATTACAATAGAATTATTATTTCTTATATCTCATATATAATCAATATATATATATATATATTCATGAATGGTTATTGTTGAAGATGAATCTCATCGCGTCGTGGAGACGGTAAGCCGTACGTATGCATTAGCGACAATATCATTTTATTGTTTTTAAAATCGTATATAATTGGATGGTATATTATATATAAAAAATAATTAACATGTTATATTTATTATTTACATCAATTATACTCATTATTATACCCATCCAAATAATTAAGTGTTGAATGACAAACTACACCACGACGTTGAGACGGTAAGTTGTACGTACGCACGTATGGAGACTTTGTCATTCATAGGATGGATAGAATAATAAATATGGTTGTAACATATTTATAATAACATCTAAGTATTTAGAAGGTACTAGATTCATTATTTTAGTATGTAAACAACAAAAAAATAAGAAGTAGAAGAAGAAAAGAACTTTAAAAGAGGTGATCAAATAATTACCTCTTCTTTGGGTTCTTCCTTTTGATTTTTACAAAAGGGATCCATAGGTTGGATTTATAATAAAATTAAGGCCTATAGGATGAATTTATAGAATTTGGTAGGATATTTGACCATGGTTTTTCTAATCCAAATGGATTTGGAGGTGTGAATTTAAGAAAAGGGGAAGTACCCTTTATAAGAGAGGTGAATGACACTTTAGGAAAACCTTGACATATTGATTTATTATATTTGTTTGTTTTATAATAGCTCCAAATTGATTTATTTATGGGATAAGGTGGGTATGAGTTGAAATAATCTAAAAAATAGGTTTTAGACAAGTTTAGGTTACCATGTTAACTTTATCTTTTAGATTTAACTCTTAGTTAAATAGTTTAACTTTTACTATGTCTTCTTGTATTTTTACACTACCTAGTAAATATTGTTACAATAAAATTACAAGAGAAACTAAAGTGGTTAATTAATGACCTATATAACATTATCTATGTTCTTTGTCTGAATCTTAGATTTTTAGTAATATTATATCATTTAATAATATAGTATTTGTTTAAAAAACTCATTTATGTCAATTTTGACATTATTTTGTATTTGGTTTTTGTGAAAGTCATAAATACATTATTACTTCGAAAACAATACATTTAATCTACCCTAACATATCATATTCACCTAGAAAAATCATGGATGGCTTAAAAAGTTTCAATTTACGTCTATTTTAATATTTATAATATCAATTATTTAATCCTCCATTAATAACGTAATTACTTCATCATCATTGTGTCAAAAATAAATTTAATTATTTAATGTATAAAAATTATAAATAAAATACCATGATGTATTAAATAATTTTATATTTCTATTGAATACTAATAGTTGAATTTATCTCATGTG
Source organism: Viscum album (assembly GCA_963277665.1). Lineage (NCBI taxonomy): Eukaryota > Viridiplantae > Streptophyta > Magnoliopsida > Santalales > Viscaceae > Viscum > Viscum album. The sequence continues at coordinate 22,222,521 of OY728135.1, forward strand.
TAACCCTATATTAAAAGTGGTTTAGTTATTGAAATCTGAATTTAACACTTTTAACTCTTCTTCAAATAAAATATAATAAATGTCTTAATCTATTCCTAGTGGATAAAAAGGATGATATTTTTGTTCTAATGTTGATTTTTGGTCTAGATAAACTTATATGAAATAATTAAGATATTTTTTGGGTTAATTTTATATTATTATAATATTATTTTTACCTTTAATTACCATATTTACTTTTAACAGTGGTAAATAAAAATCAAAAGTTACTATTCAAAAAAATTATTTTCATCATATTGAACCAAATTTTACTTATTCATGACAATCGTGTCTATTGTATCTTTAAAATTCAACTTATAGAAGTGATAAAATTACGTTTTATGTAAATTTGCAAATGTGCCTAGAAGGTGGGTTAAAGAATTTAAAACTTTTAATAAAATTTTATATATCTAATCTTATTATAAAATAACTCAAATGGATTTAATTGAAATAATAAATATATTATGTTTCTATTTTTAATTTAAGATAAATTTTAATTTAAAATAATTATTTAAATGAAAAAATCGGTTTTTTTGTGTTATGCAGTATTTTTCACTATTCATCAAAACTTGAATGTTTTCATAAAAATACCAAAAATTCACCCTAAGATAATTTTGATATTTAAAATTCAAAAATGAAGTCTATTTTACCTAATTTAATTTTTAGAAGTGCCGAAAATTATTTTTATTTTTGTTCACAAATGGACATAAATAGTTTTCCTAAATAAATAACTATTTTAACAAAACTTATACATTTCCTTATAAATATGATTTATTTATAAAAAAACTTATAACTAACATTTAAATTTGTTTGTTACTATTAATATTACATTATTTAATTGATATATAAATATATCATTTAAATAACTATAATATTAATTTGTTGCTTCACAGAACCTCAATCTTGCATATAATATAAGCCAATTTGGTGTTGTGTGCAATATAAGCTGTTAAATTACTTTAAATAGATAAAATACTATCAAATTATGGGGTGTTACAGGTTTATTAATTGACTTTTCTGGCTATTATTCTCTTAGAAGTGAACCTTGACTAATAATATGGTCATGGGTGTGAATCGTGTCTACTCATATGGTTTGGGAAGTGAAGCCATTTCACTTTAAGAAAAGGGTTGTGACTGGGTATGGTGGTGTGCCCCACCAAGTAGGTGTATCCCACATGAATTTCTCTAATATGTTTTGGAAATAAGGATTGTCTTATACATAATTATTTTATAATCTTATGTGCATTCCATAGATTCTATGTCTTATTAATATATTATGATCTCATGGATTATGCTCTTAATTCAATTATGATTCGTGTCTTATAAACTGCCAATATTTATTTAATGACTCATTTATATGATATTTGATATACATGGTATGATATTAAAATTATATTCTCATGTTCTCATACGTTTATGCTCATGTTATGTTTACATATCTCCTTTATTTACTCTTACAAAGCATCTAAGATCTCCGTTTATTAGGTTTCATTTCCCCACGTTATGAAGAAAGGTTTTAAATAGAAGTTCTAAAGGGAATGATCATCCTGGAAAAAATTGAAGATATTTCACCAAGTTAGAATATTTTTTCCAAGATTCTAAAGACACTAAACTATTACGGTCCTCATGAATTGTTTTTGTAATGTGCTCAATATTCATCTAAAATGATGTAATATCCATTTATGTTAAGACTGGTTCCCTATAATGAATCACTAGTTTTATGGGTTAAATTAGTTATATAGACTTAGTAAAATAGGTTTATACCCATTAGTTTTGAAATTTTATAAGAATAGATATTGATGGTAGATGCATCATTTTCCTAAGAAACACAAAAATCTAATAATTAATCATTTTCTTCACTTATAGTTTAATTATTATTATCGATGATATTTTTTCAATGATATTATCTATGGATGAATTTTTTTCTTAGATATTGATTAAATATATTGTTTGTCTTGTTTTTTATCTTGAATATTGATTACACCTTATCCAGTAATTATAGTCCTATTATTTATTAAATGGAATGTTTTTTTAGTTATTTACCATTCCGTATTGATTATGCCTTATCTAATTATCTAAAATGCATGTGTGTTATGTTATTTACCATTCCATGTTGATTATGCTTATTGATTAATGATAGATTCCATTATATTTAACCATTACTAGGAATTTGAGGTTACCTTAATTTTTTTCCTTTCTCAGGAATCCAGGATGTTTCCTATGTTTAATATTTAAGGATATACTAGAGTGAATAATGTTATTCTCTATTTTTTTATAACTAGTGTTTTCAAATGTAATATGTGAATCATGTATGTATCTAGTATACTAAGAGTAATAAACTATTAGATCATTCGGGATGTGATTCCGTGTATCTTATTACAATGTAATAATGTTAACACTAACTCAAGGATACTAGGTTAGGGTCACAACATTAAAACTTATGGGAAAAACATAATTTTAAACATACCTCCCGAGATGAATTTACTACATGAGATACTTATCCATAAAACTCTTTCATAGAGCACCTTCTTGAGAATCCCCCATTAATTTTCCATGTAACATTCATCCTCTATGTACCATTTATGAATACTTATTCCTTCACTACACACACCTCACTTGATATACCTTTTTATACTCACATTTCAGACTTCTTCTTCTATGAACCTCCTATTTGGATCACCTTAATTGCTTACTTAATGCATGAACCACCTTCCATGTTTTCTAGATTTTCCAGTGATGATATTCAAGATAATTTTCACTATAAATTTAAATGAAATGATTAAGGGTCCTTATATTTGTAATGAAAACACAAAAACCCCACTAATAATTAAATTATTTCTCACTCCTCTAGTGTAATTTCTTCCTCATGGTCCACTTATTTTATCTCCACATAATCACACACTTCCTTTAGGGTCCTGCGAACTTCCAAGTGATGGACCCATGTCATCCACTTCCTTCTCCTATATTTTTTCATGGAATCACAAGCCACATGAATCTTTTATGTCCATGTACTCATTATAAATTATCATACACTTATGATCACCTTCTATATGGATTCATATAGATCTCATGTGATCTATTTGGTTGCCGCATGAAAAAATTTTATTCTCTATTTTTATGCTCAAACCATCCAAACTCCATCATAGAAAAAAATCATCCAATAATTTTTAAATCAACATTTTCTACTAGATTAACCTACCCAAAAACACTAAAACATCAATTTGAGGGTTTTTTGACCAAAAATAATGAGTAATAGAAAATAGGAGAGGAAAAGAAGAGAAGATGAAGTAAATTTATGAAGGGTACTTACTTGGGAGGAATCCATTTGACTCAATGGGAATACTTAATGGTTAGTGAAACTGCAAAACTAGTTATGGAAACACATGGGTAGTTTTTATGATTTGTTCATATGTTTAGGGAAACTATGCGCTAACCATGTGAATGATTATGGAATAACAATATCCTACACATGTTTGGGGTGAAGGGTAAGAACTTGCTCTATGTTAACCATGTCCTTACAGTTTTTCCCACATTTTAATTTTTGTAAACAAAAAACTTATGAAACATCCAAAAATGAAATAAATAATGAAAATAATCCAAAAATAAACCCATATTAGTGACGCATGGAGTGTCACAATTCTACCAACAATGCCATATTCCACCCCCAAAAAGTGATGTGATGATAAAATGAATGAAATATAAATATTTAATTCACCTCATTGTGATTGGCTAAGAAATATTTAATAAAATATTTCATTTTCATAATTGATACCTCTATTTAGTTCCAAAATTATCAGCTAATGGAACTTGAGGACCTATAAAATTCGTACTTTCCATTGAATGTTCTATGAATAGTACCTAATGTAAATTATTTTAACATGAGAAATTAGATGGCATTTGATGAGCTCAAATCTTGATTGAATTTGAGTACTAGAAACTACACCAACTATAAGGTGTAACTAAAACATAAAATCTAAAACATCAAGAGATAAACAACATAAGACTATTCAATTATGTAGACACAAAATCATATTTGTTTCACCCCACTCTTTAGAGGAATGGGATATAATTAAGGTCTCCCCACCATTTATAATTTTATTTATGTGAAAAAAAAGGATGAAGAATAAAAATTAAATAGAACCCACTCCCACTATTAGTAAGGTAAGGGAAAATAATTAAATTCAATCAGAACTACCTCAAATGAATTCTAAAATTGGATTTACTCCTTCTCATGAGAATTTAGGATATAAAATACTCCCAAAATATAAAAACACTAGGTCAATAATTCAATTGCAAAATTATATTTAAGAAAAAAAGAGCTGCAAATATGATATAAAACAATGCTCAATAATGATTCAAAAAAGGGTACCTTAATTTCCTACACTTAAACATTAAAATTATCAAGCATATGCTCTACCATAAAATATCATCCACATTTGGGTTTCATATAATAATTTTTCCCTAATAAATATTTTATCCTAAAAAACATCTAAATACAACATAGGAAGTCACATCGAAGACAATACTTTTTAGATTAAGAGAAATATGGCTTAGAATAACCTAGTTTCTAAAAATGAACATATTAGTAGTCATTTTTTCACTTAATTAGAGGGAATATGCTTTTCAGATTATCAAACATCATCATTATTTTTCTGCATAAACTCTTCATGCTTCCACTAATCACTTGAAAAAATACCTTCAATATAACTATACATCATTGAATCATTACAGGCCTTAAGATATCCTTCCAAATTTGTATTTATGATAATGGATTTTTCTTACCACTTCTGTATAAAAGGATAGTAAAAATAATAACACCATTGAGATAAGATCTATATAGTCGTTTTTCAAGGAATAGACCATTCATCGAGTCATCAAGGAATAGATTGGGAGATATGGGATCCATATTATGAAAATGGGTAGTATACTCAATTACTATTTTTCAATGTTTTGGAGACTCATAAATTTTCTTTCATTTTCAACTATAACATCATTAGGTTAGAAGCATTGAATTAATTTATTATTGAAATATTCCCATGTCATTTATTCAAGTTGTTGAGCTTGAATGATGGTGTTCCATTCTTCTTAACCTTTTCCCTAAAATATTTCTTTTTTACCTTCAATTTAAAGGTATTGTGAGTTTGTGAATGAATTAAAAATTTATTTGATCTTGTTCATCCACCCCATTTACTCTTAAAAGGACAAAATTACCTTGAAATATTAGTGGATTTTGATTTACAAATTCTTATTCATGGTTTATAGATCAAGATGAGTTTAACTATACCACTATATCTAGAGCTTGGGTAGAGTTGATAGCTATGAAGACTACATATGGGTTATTAAAATGAAAACTATACAAGTTAATACATGGGACATCCCTTCCTTGAATGGATTGTACATTTCTAGGATAAAAAGATAAAATAACATAGATTAAAAAAATCAATCAATCTATACTTTTTAATACCCGATACCCATAAAAAAAAGTATATATAAAATTTATTATGACCAATAAACTTTCATAATTCATTTAACATCAAATACATTTCATATAAAAACACACATTTAAAGAAAAAAATATATATATATAGTGAGAAAAAACTCTATTATTTTTTTAAAATTTCACAAGAAGATCATAAGACTTTATTTATAACTATACTTTATAGACATTGAAACTATCATATAATATATATATATATATATAAAATCAAAAAATCTAATTCTATAAAAATCATTATTTGAAAACTATTTATTTTATTTCAATAAATATCATAAGACTTCCTTTAAACCAAAATTCTTATTAAAGTAACAAAAACACCATTGAAAATATTTTAAATTTACCAAAAACCATAAACATCTGTTTTATAAATTTATCATCCATAGATTAAAAGGACATTATAGTGTCTAAAGAACAATAAAATCTACTCTTTATGAATCAATGCAACTTAAAACATTACATTCATTCAATTAATCCATAATTAAATTTAAAAAAATCGTAAAATATGTTATAACTATAAAATGTAGTTTTTGTAAAATGAAATCAACACCCACAGATTAAATTATCAAACTCAGTCTTATCAAATAACTTAGTGAAATGAAAAGAACCATTCAATTATATAAATTAATGTACTAGCATCAATGAATGAAATTTTGGATCATAACACTATCAAATAAATAAATATACAATAAATGGATCTCTATTCATTGTTTAGTCACACAGTTTGATAAAAATGCATCACCTATGAAAATCCTACTAGAGGGTTTCCCTAACAATTTTTTCATACTCTACGCATGATTTTATAGACCATGCACAATAAATTTGTGCCTCCAGAATTCCTCCCATTTTCATTGTATACCATAACGTTCCCCAAAATAACTTATTAGATCGTTAAAAAATATATAATATAAGAAAAATAAGTAAAAATATATCAAATTAATTTATAAATAAAACTCTAATTAATTACATAACTCTTGATCATTTAGGGAAACATGAGTTTCTATATGAGAAATATTTGTCCATATAATTCCTCGTACTTACTTCTCAAGACTTGACAACTTATCACTTGATTAAAATTAATTTCCAAATAACATAGGGTTATGATACCATTTTATAACAAGTAAACCTAGTTCACATTTCTGCATCATATGGTTCAGCTAGACATAAATCCAAAAGCATGTTCTCGAACGCTGCGAGATAGTGACAAGCACAGAGGGTGGGATACATAACTTATGTGAAGGATTTCACCCTATAAATAAAATAAACCATAAAAAGACTTCAATCAGAAATACTCTATGATAAATACATATTTTTTATAGTTAGTTGAATTCAATAATATGTTTCAAAATATAGAACCAACAAAATTGGGAATAAGTAATGAAATCAAAATTAACAACAAACTATAACTTTTAAAAAAATAATGAAGTTTTATACATGAACATACAATATCAATGATGCCAAGTTAAAGATATGTTCAAATTGAAAAATACTTGTGCATCCAAAAATGATCAAAATATCTCAGAAGACCACATAATCCATCTGCTTCTAGACCATGGTCACCTCCAAATCCCAAAGTATTTAATCCTTGGTAAAAAAGAAGAATGATAACTAATTATGAGAGAAATAAAATTTATTCTTCCATAAATAAATTAATAATAAATAATAATTATATATAGTATGTTTTAATACACCAAGATTCCATGGTACACTTCCTTTTTAAATAATTCAATAGCATGTGATTTACAAAACACTGAGTTCAAGCACACCATGTCCTATCAAAATAGCCTTTTAAAAAGAGGTTATGAATATTATTAACCTAATTTTGAATTCTATATATTATATATAAATTTTTAATACATATTATCGCTTTCTAAGACACAATATATGGACAAATTCAAATTTTCAAAAAAAAGAGGTATTTTTCAAAAAAAATGTAGTTTTCCACCTTTTAATGGAGAACAATTTTTTAAATACAATATTTGAAACTAATATATTTTAAATTTGAGAAAATTAAAATATTATTTAGAATAGTGACTTAAAATTTAGTTTGGATAAATATTTTTTATTTTTCTGATAATTTTTACATTTTTATGAATAGTAAAAAAATACTGCATTTTAATTCAAATTGAATTTTCAATTAAATTATTTATAAAGTTAGATTATCTTTTTAATTAGTTTAAAGTATGATTATATTATATTTGTATTCTTGAATATAATATAGTTCCTTGGAAGCAATTTTACATTTCAATTGAACATAAACATATGTCAATCTTTAGATAGTTTTTACTTCATAAAAATTTGATTTCTAGTTTTGACAACGAGAATTAATTTAAAATTCATTTATGAAAATTACGTGTTTTAAATTTGGAGAAATTTATTACATATTTGTAATAAAAAGTTCCAAATTTTGTAAATATATATCTTTTATTTTCAGACATTATGAATAGTAACTTCATTAATTATTTTTATTTTCCATGGTAAAATGGTAAACCAGGTAAATAAGTGTAAAAAATAATATTATAATAATATTAAACAACTCTAACATATGTACTGATCCTATTGGATGATATATGTCAAACCTTGAGAATCCTTATGCCTATTTTAGTACCCCATGGATCAAGTTGGATGTGAAAATGAGATGTCATGATAATTGATTTAAACTAAAGGGATATATAACATAAACATGTATCTTATTACTAAAACAATTTTAATTAGAGTTATATTAGTGATTTATTAAACTAAAAATATTCATTGGAAATATAAAAAAATTTCATCCATCATGGTATTTTATTTTAACTTTTTAGACATCAAATAATTAAATTTATTTATGACATAATAATGATGCAGTGTTTGCTTGATTAATGAAAGAATCAAATAATTGATATTATAAATATAAAATAAATATAGTTTTAAATTTTTTATTACAACCACAATTTTTTGGATGATTATGACATATTAAATTTTCATTAATTCCTTTTTTTAATAAATCAAGTTGTTAGGACTTTAACATAAATCAATTACTAAATAGTGTCAAAATTGACATAAATGACTTTTTAAAACAAATACTTTTTTATTAAATGATATAATAGTCCTAAAAATCTAGTATTTGGAAAAATGACTTATATAATGTTAAAATTGTAATTAATGATACACTTTTGGTTCGATTGTCACTTTATAGTAACTATATTAACCTTATAGTATAGAAATACAAGAAGACACGGTAAGAGTTAAAATGTTTAACTAAGGGTTAATCCCAAAAGATAAAGTTAGTTTTATAAACTAAACTCACTTAATAATAATTGGATGAGAGTATTAAGGACCATAAACATATTATCCTCAAAATAAATCACTTTTTAGTTATTAGAAACTGATAATCAATTTTTAAAAAATTAATATTTCATGATTTTCCTAAAATTCTCCTCACCTCTCATATAAAAGGGCACTTCTCATTACCTTTTATGAACATATCCAAAGACATTTGTCTAGGACAAACCCTTAACAAATAAACTTAAAAATTCCCTTAAATAATCCTATAGTAAACCCTTTCGGAAGAAAACCAACTTAAGGAGTCCTTTTGTGAAAATCAAAAAAAGACACCTAAAGAAGAGGTAATCATTTTATCCCTTCTTTAAAATTTATTTTCTTCTTCTACTTACTATTTATATGTTGTTTCCATACCAATGTAATAAATATAGTATCATCCATATAATTAGATTTTATTATAATCCAAGGACAAATATATTCATTATTTTATATATCCTACGAATAATGATATCACCATGTGTGCGTTTGTGCGGCTTACCGTCTCCACGTCATGGTGTAATTTGTTATTCCACATTACATTATTTGGATGGGTATATTGATGAGTGTAATAGAAATAAATAATGAATGTGAAATTATTATTATTCTTTATAATTTATATAACATCTAATTCCATATCAATAAATCATTAAAGGAATGATATCATCGCTCGTGCGTACGTACGACCTACCGTCTCCACGACACAATACAAATTAACCATTCAAGAACAATTATAAAAAAACATATGTTATGAATAATAATAAAATATATGACATACTAAGGTTACTGGAATAATATATATATATATATATACAGAAATTTTATTCACTTACTTCCATATGATAAGAAAACAAAAACATCGTTCATGCATATGTACGACCTATCGACTCTATAAATGTTGTATTACATTTTATATATCTATCTATAATATATATTTATAACATGAATATATATGATATATAAATCATATTATACATTTTTTATGTAATTAAATCATGATATAAAAAATATGATAAAAAATAACTAGTCAAGACATGTAGGATAAACAAGCGATTATTACTCGAAATATTGCATTAACTATGAATTATTAATAAACAGGTAATATAAAGTCATAAAAGAATCATATATGATAAATATTATTATGATTTTGATATAATTTATAAAAAATTAATGAATTATATAGGAGTTTCAAACACATAGATAGAGTATCAGACCTAAGGTAAGGGTTAATTCCTTAATCTCATTATTATCCGAGATTGTTTTTGTGTAAGTATTTACTAGGACATATTTATCCTCCATATCTATGTTTCAGAAAAAAGTTTTGAAAATGAATATTTTAAGGTTTTATGGAAGGGAATATTTAACTATATCATAATTTTAAATGTTTTAATGATTTACTTTTCTAAATCAATTTAATTAATGTCCATGTTTTGAAAATGATTTTAAGGATTTATTTATATGGACATGATTGTTTTAATATGTTAATTACATTAAAAAAATTTCAAAGTGGTATGAGACACTTTGATTCAAAAATATATTTTAGATAAATTCCCTTATAAATTTTGTGAATTTTAAATGATTTCATAAAAAAGGGTATATTTCTCTCAAAGAGTTTTTCTGATTATTTTCATCTATGTCAACATTATTTATTGGATATTATTCATAATTGTGCTTGATTTATTATAATTCAATATTCCATATTGTATTGAATAATATATGATATTATTTATTATGGATGTGTTATTTTTAAACCATTCTAGGTTTATGGTTAAAGAATTGGCATTTCATACGCTGGTTTTAATACGAATATTTATGTTATGTTTCACCCTTTTCATATTAGGAATGCATTGGACTTTGTATGTGTCATGCGGGGCCCGCTATAGCCCCTCAATGCATCGGTAGTCCCATGGGATAATTCTTTTTGGTTTATGGATAATGTATTACCCAATTAGTTATGGGTTCTTGGCCAAATCCTTGACAATATGTTTAAGATTTCCCACATTATTCATTCCCTCGTTAGGAGATTAGCTATTGATTTTACATGTGGTTATTTTACTAGTAGAATATTTATGTTATTGTTTAAATGGAATTATTTGATTTATTCTTTCAATATTATGGTGAAGATAATTTTTTAAAAGTCATGTGTTTTAATTTAGTACCTTTCCTTAAACTTTTATGGTTATTTGTGATAGATTTCATTATATTGTTTATCCTTACTCAGCTTCTGATCTCACCCCTTTCTTATGTTTTCTTTTCCTAGGATACCAAGAAGTTATTTATGATTAATAATCAAGGTTAATCTTGGGTAATAATGGTGTTATAAAAGGATTATCTGTGTTGTGTTTTATGTTAAAAAATATGATGTAAAGTTCATGTATGTAATTTATTTTCCAAGACTGCTAAACTGATCAGTCGTTCAGGACATGATTCCTTGTAATCATGTTAATGTATTAAAACAATGCATCGGCTCTAGGATTCTAGGGTTAGGGAATTACATTTGGTATCAGAGGATTTTTTGCAACAACCTTGGGAATATATTTAGAAAATTTAGATTAGCGATCATAACCTAAAGATATACTTTGAGGATAAGTATAAAATGACCCCATATAATTTTAGTAGAGTAGGGATTGTGTGGATATTACAAGAAATACATCCCTTTATAGATACTAAAAGTGGATGTGGTTCTGGAATAGATGTACCTAGTAGTGAAAACTCTGAAAACGTGTTACAAGATTGACCCTGGGTAACCTGGTACATGACAATGGGCCTTACTACACACCTGGTTTGACACTCCTGAGGGATATGCTTAGGATAATTCATATTTTATTTACATGACATTATAGATGATTTATGAGTAAATATGTCCTCAAAGGAACCATATTTATGATTATATATTAGATATTCATAAATTTATTAATTTATGTTAAGTATTTTACTAGTTTGGAATTATTAATTATAATTCATAACCAAATCTAGTGTATACTTTTTTTTAGAAATGGTGCCTAGTAATAGGAATGGAAATCATATCAAAACACAAAATCCATGTAGGGATTTACATCCTATGAAAGATAATTATAGTGGAGGTGGTGATGAAATTGGTGTTGAACAACTTGTAATTTTACTGGGACAACTGACTCTGGTTATGAATAACAACCTTACTCGTATCGAGTACCCTGATCCACAACACATAGGATCAATGTTATAATGGTTCATCAGAAAATAACCTCCAGCATTCATTTGGTCTACAAATCCATTTTTGACTGAGTAATGGATAAGTTCCATAGATAAAATATTTCATTCTTTGGGAAGTAACAAAATGGGGAAAGTTGTTATGGTAGTTTACTATCACTCAGGAGATGTGGATTAATGGTTTTCATTATTTGAAAACATGAATGAGGATGAAGAAGTATCAAATATGGAATGGAGGGAGTTTGAAGAAATTTTCTTAGAGAAATACTTCCCGTATGAACTACAAGCTGATATGGAAAGGCAATTTCTGAGTTTGAGACAAAAGGAGGATGAGGATATTGCAGAGTATGAGGACAACATTACTAGATTAGCAAGGCATGCTTCCCAATATATACGTAACCCAATAAGTAAGATTGATAGATTATTTTATGGGTTAAAAACAATCCTCTGCTGATCACTAGTCTCATAATATTTTTAATTATATGAAGATATGGTCTCATGTTCTATTAAGATGGAAAAAGAATTCTCTATGTCTTATAGAATTAAAGTAAAGAAAGAGAAGAATATATTGGTGGAGCAACAATCAAATAAAGGGAAAAAGGGAACGAAGTATTTTCACTAATGTGATAATTGTGGGAAGAAACACCCCGATACTTGCCTGAAAAGAATGGGAGTTTGTTACAAATTTGGAGAAAAAGTTCACCCATCTCATGATTGTAAGGGAACGAATGAAGCTATGAAATTCTATAATTGTAATGATATGGGAAATTATGTAAAAGATTTTCCAAATAATCAAGGAAATATATCACAGAAGAAGAAAATGGATCAAGGTCAAGCTTATGTTGATACAATAGTAAAAGTTCAATAATTAATGTATTTGTGTTTTTGGAATGAAGAGCTATATTCTGGTTATAACAATAATGTGATATATATAAGGATTGTACTATAGTAATTTTTTTCATTAAAGTTTTAATATGATGAAGGAAATAATATTTTTAGTATGTAATAATAAGAGTAACATTACGTTATTTGGGGAATCTAATGTTACAATTGATTTTTAGAAATTTAGAGACCTTTTAGATAGATATGGACAAAATTATTTTAGATAACTCTAAATGTTGAAATAGATTAAGTTGAACTTTGGATAGTATTGATTAAGGTTAAAACATTTCTTCAGGTTATTTCTTTAATTTCATAATAATATAGTTTAAGAAAAAGGACAACCCATAGGCCGAGAGACAACCCATCATGTCGAACAAGGCTGGAGGAATCGAACCCAGAACCGAAATGCAACAATGCTTTTTCACCTACCATTTTCCTACAGGAAGTCCCTAGTTATTATAACATAGTTGTATTTATTTAAATGGTATGAGTTTATATTTGTAAACCTACACAATTAAGATAAATAGAATATTTTTATATATTTGGAAGAGAAAGACGAGTTTGTGGTGAAAATTAGTTAATATATGAAAATCTACATGTAAATTAATTATTCTTCTTTCTATTCTTAGTATATGAAGAAATTATTCAACTCTAGGGAAAATATCATAAAACCAAAAATATTTTCCTATTAAATTATTTTCTATTGAATCAAATGGACCCTTAGATCATCATAGATTTATTCCTTTATGGTTATTCTTTTTTTCCCTAATCATGTTCTCTATCGCTCTCCATCAGAACATGATAGTTAGTTTTTTATTCCATATCCATATTTTATTACATGGAATACTAGTATATGTTATCTCTGGTGACCTTCGTATTTACTTTTAATTTTTTTTAAATAGAGGTCTCCAAAATCTAGTTTTCGATGTGGTATTTCAACTAAGATATTTTAAAATTTCAAACCCCTAGTTTTCAATCCAGATTTTAAATTATGAGGATGAAATTTATTGAAGGATGGGATAATGTAACACCCTAAGCTTCCCTGGTATTCTTCATTTTTAAATATATCAATATCGTTTGATATACACAACAGCAAGTTCAAGCGCACCACGACCTATCAAACTAGCCATTTAAAAAGAAGTTATGAATATTATTGACCAATTTTTAATTTTATATATTCCAAATAATTTTTATATTCATATTTTTTTATTATAAATAATATAATGACAAATTAAAATTTTAAGATAAAAGAATTGTTTTTTAAAAAATGGAAATTTTCCACCATTTAATAGAAAACCATTTATAAATCCAATTCTTAACACTTTTATATATTAAATTTGAAAAAATTAATTTCCTCTTTAGAATCAAGACATAAAAATTTAGTATGGATAAATATTTGGTGTTTTACTGATAACTTTCATATTTTTAGGAATAGTAAAAAAATATTGCATTTTAATTCAAAACTGTATTTTCATATAAATTATTTATTTAGTTATATTACATTTTTAATTGGTTTTAAATTATAATTAGATTATAATTTTATCATTTAATATAATTTAGGTCATTGGAATAAATTTTACATTTAAATTTAACATAAACATATGTCAATATTTGGATAGTTTTTACTTCTTTAAAAACTGCTTTCTGGTTTTGACAACAGAAATTAATTTTAAATTAATTTCTGCCAATTTTGTGTTTTGAATTTGGAAAAATGGATTCCATATTTGGAATCATAATATCCAAATTTAATAAATATGAATCTTTTATTTTTGTACATTATGAATAGTAACTTCAGTAATTATTTTTTTTGCCATGGTTAAAGGATAAATCACATAAATATAGGTAAACAATAATATTATAATAATATAATTAATCCTAACATGTTTTCTAATCCTATTGGATGAATTTTCTCTGACCATGTGAATACTTAGTTCAATTTTAGGACCCCATGGAGGAACTTGGACTTGAAAAAGACATGTCATAATAATTATTTTAAAGTAAAGAGAAATATAACATAAACATGTATCTTATTACTAAAACAATTTTAATTATATTTATATAAGTGATATCTTAAACTATAAATCGTAATTGGAAAGATAAAAATATTTTATACATAATGGTATTTTATTTTAAAATTTTAGACATTAAATAATTATGTTTATTTATGAGATAATAATGATGCATTGTTTTCCTTATTGATAATGGAATAAATAAATGATACTATAAATAAACAAATAAATATAATTTGAACATTTTTATGAAACCGACAAATTTTATAGATTTTTATGAAATATTATCTTTGAGTTATTTCTTTTTTCTAAGTATTAATGTTTTTATGACTTTAACAAAAATCAATTACTAAAAAGTGTTAAAATTGACATAAAATATTTTTTAAAACAAATACGGTTTTATTAAATGATATAATAGTCCAAAAAATCTAATATTCGAAAATCTGAATTATATAATGCTAAAAATGTCATTAATGATCTTATTTTGGTTCTATTATCATTTTATAGTAACTATATTAACCCTATAGTATAAAAATACCAGAAAACACGATAAGAGTTAAACAATTTAAGGGTTAATCCCAAAAGAGAAGATTAATTTCATAAACAAAACTTGTCTAAACGTCATAATATGATAGTTTTTAGAACCATACTCATATTATACTATAAATAAATCTCTCTTTAACTATAAAAAAATGAAAATAAATTTATAATAAATTTATATTTCAATATTTTCTTAAATTGCCCCTTACCTCTCTTATAAAAGGGCACTTCCCCTTCCCTTTATTCATACCTCCAAATCCCTTTGTCTTGGCCAAAACATACCCAAATATCATCCCAACAAACTTTAATTCATACTAGAGTGCACCCTTTGGGATGAAAACCAACTTAATGAGTCTTTGTTTTCAAATCAAAAGGAGACACTTGAAGAAGAGGTAATCGTTTTATCCATTCATTCAAATTTATTTTCTTCTTCTACTTCCTATTTCTATGTCATTTCCACACCAAAGTAATAAATAAAGTATCATCCATATAATTAGATGTTATTATAATAATAGGTAAACTATATTAATCATTTTATCCATCCTACGAATAATAATATCACCATGTGTGCGTACGTAAGGCTTACCGTCTCCACGTCGTGGTGTAATTTTTTTTATTCCACATTATATTATTTGGATGGGTATAATGATGAGTATAATAGATATAAATAATTAATATGAAATGATTATGATTCATTTATATTTTATATACCATTCAGTCCCATATCATTAACCATTAAATTAATGGTATCTTCGCTCATGCGTACGTATAGCCTACCATCTCCACGACGTGATGAGATTCATTCTCCACATTAACCATTCAAAATTGTTATAAAAAGTTATACTATGAATAATTATGAAATATATGACATAATAATTATACTAGAATAATATATATATATATATATATTCCATTCACTTACATCCATACGATAAGAAAACAGAAACAATGTTCAGGCATACATACAACATACAGTCTCCATGAACGATACATTCCATTTCGTATATCTATCTATCATATATATTATATTATGAATATATATTTTATATAAATAATATGATACATTTTTAAAGTAATTAAATCATGATCTAAGTAATATGATCAATAATAACAAGTCAAAAAATATGTACGATAAACAAGCGATTATTACCTGAAATGTTGCATTAACTTAGAATTGTTAATAAATGGGTAATATATGGTAATATGAGAATCATGTATGATAAATATTATTATGATTCTTATATAAGTTAATAATATGTTTAAAAACATTATACAGTAGTTTTGGATACGTACGGAGAGTATCAGTTCTATGGTAAGGGTTGATTCTTTAATCTCATTATTATCTCAGATTGTTTATGCCTAAGTATTTACTGGGGCATATTTATCATCCAAGTGAATGTTTCAAAAAAAATGTTTTCAAAAGGAATATTTTAAGGTTTTATAGAAGGTAATATTTAACTAGATCATCATTTTAAATGTTTTAAATATTTATTTTCCTAAATCTATTTAATTAATGTCCAAGTTTTCAATATGATTTTAAGGATTTATTTATATGGACATGATTATTTTGAAATGTTAATTACAATAAAATGTTTCAAAGTGGTATTGGAAACATTGATTCAAAAATATCTTTTAAATGAATTCTTTTAAAGATTTTATGACTTTTAAATGATTTCATGAAAAATTGGATTTTTCACTCAAGGAATTTTACTAATTATTTTCATTTATGTGAATATACTTTATTGGATATTATTATTGATTGAGGTTAACTTATTATAATACAATATTCCATATTATATTGAATTACATATGATATGTTTTACTATGGATGTGCTATTTTTATACCATTCATGTTTTATGGTTAAAGTATAGGAATTTCATATGCTAGTTTTAATATGAATATTTACGTTATGTTCCACCCTTTTCATGTATAGAATGAAATGGAATTTGTAAGTGTCGGGTGAGGCCCACTATAGCCCCTCGATACATCAGTTGTCTCATCAGACAATTATGTTTGGGTTTTGGATAATGCCTTACCCAATTAGTTATTGTTTCTTGGATGAAGCCTTGATGGTATGTTTAAGATGTACCAGATCATGAATTCCCTTTTTATGAGATTAGTTATTGATTTTACATGTGATTATTCAAATAGTTGAATATCCATGTGATTATTTAAATTGCATTATTTGATTTATTTTTTCTCTATTATGATGAATATAATTTTTTAAAAGGATTTTGTTTTAATTTTGTACCATTCCTTAAAAGTTTATGGTTATTTTTGATTGTTTCCGCTATATTGTTTATCCTTACTGAGCATCTGAGCTCACCCATTACTTATGTTTTGTTTCCCAAGATATCGAGAAGCGTTTTATGATTGTTATTTAGGTTTTATCCAGGGTAATAAGGGTGTTATCGAATGATTATCTATGATGTTTTTTATGTTAGAAATTGTTATGTAATGTTCATGTAAGTAATCTAATTTCCAAGACTACTAAACTGATCGGTCCTTTGGAACATGATTCCTTGTAATCATGCCAATGTATTAAAATAATGCACTGGCTCCGTGGTTATGGGGTCGGGGAGTTACAAAGTAGGGTGTGAAAAAATGTGGAATAAGATACCCCCAAGAATCCATGACATTCCATTTATAAGAGAAATTTAATATAATAGTTGGAAAATAAGAATAGAACATATATTTATTTACATTTACATAGTTTGAAAATGAATAAAACATGTGTGATTCTTATTATTCTACAATAAACACTATAATAATCACTGCTAATTATTTTTTAAACAAAACCATTGTTATTTATGTCCTTATGAATTTCCCCCCACCCTCCAACCATTTTGACCCTACTCCATTATATGTGTCAATACCCCTACCTGCAATTATTGACACACACGCACCCCATGATACCTAAAGCAATCCTCCTGGTTCACCCCATCACCATGTTGAAGTATAAAACTAATATTAATTTTGAATAAATTGAGTTTTGAGCCCAATAAGTGTGGGTTAATAACCAATGACCAGACAATCAAAACATTTAATTTTTTTGAAGAAAATAATATAAAATAATATATATATATATATATATTCAATAGTATAATTATTTTATTTATTAACACACTTATAATTATTAATATATAATTTCATATACATAAACTAGTATTACTATTTTATAATTAATGAATCAACTACTGACCTATATGAATTTCAAAACTAATTATTAATTATTAACTATTAACAATCAGTCTCTTATTAGTTATTATCAAGTTAATTATAGTTATGTTTTAAATAATAATTAATAATATTTAATTAAATTTAATACGTATATTTAAACATATTTTATTTTTAATGTTATGTACCACTATTATATTTTTACTATGTATCTCTCTCGCTCTCTCTCTCTTGACATATAAATATATATACAATGTTATGAGTTTTATAGCATAAAGACCCCACAGTTGATGGTCTAAAGGCCACTTCATCATGGACCAAAGGCCTCTAATATGTGCCCACCATACCAATATAGTTTTGTCGCACCACCATCATGTCGTTGCTATGACCTTGAAATAATGTTCATAAGTGGCCCCTAAATCATCCTGAAAGGAAGATGTCATGATTTTAATTCAAATTGGATGAAAATTGACGGGGTTACTTTACCAATCAAGTAATCCCAAAATGATATTATGTTTCTATATATATATATATATATCATATAAGTATAAAAATAAATTTATATATATAAAAACATATATCTATGTATTTATATTAATTTATATATTAATTACCACCCATTCGGTTATTATTAATAAATTATAATTGTGTTGTAAATTTTTTATTTACCTGTTTATATGTATATATGTGTGCGTATATTAATTTTATATAAATAACATTTATTTTTATTATTATACAACACAATAACCATTATATTATATTTTTAAATTAATTTGTATGTATATATTATTTATATTTTATGTTAATATATTTGTGTGTGTAAACACATATATATATATATATATATATATATATATATATTCATTTATATACTAAAATTTAAATATATATATATATTAATATATATATATATATAATTTATTATATTTATATATGTATATATATATAATTTAGTTTATATAAATATTACTGTAAATTACTACACACACATAAAAGGGATTGATCATCATCACTTCTATTATGAGATTAGGATGGAATCAAGCGTTCCAAAGAATCAAGTCACATAAAATGGCTATATATCCTTCATTGAAGTGAAACCCATGGTTTTGGCGGATCAACTCAATGAGTGTAAATTCATGATTATTATGACTGACTGAAATCGTAAAAATTATTAAGGGTTTCTTTTATTTTGTCATTCCAATGAATGATCTTAAGGCTAGTGTTTTGGGTTATGGTTTTGTTCTTTTATAAACTAGTATTTTGAGAATATAATATTGGGATCAACATTTTGACCCCTAGATGGTCAAAGATTATATAGCCTAAATATGGGAATAAATCTATGGTTTGAGATGGTTCTTTTGGAATCCTAAAATTCAGTGGGAAATTGCTTCACCTATTTGTGTACTAATAAAGTTAGACATGGAGACTGAATATTCCCTCTATGGGAATTTTTCTTAGTTTTTATTCAAGGATAGTATTTACTCTACATTGACTGAATATTTCATTATATTTGTTGATGAAAATATAATTTCACTCCCAATCAATTATAAGAGAGACAATAATTTATTTATGAAATTTAATTATATTGGAAATTCAACTGAGAAATATCATAGAAATATTAAATTTTAAAATTAAAATAATCTTTTTCATCTTAGTGACAATTACAAAATTAAAAAGAGAATGGTTATAAATAATTATACTCTTAAAAATGTGAACATGGAATGGCCTAGTTTGGATAAAGTGGATTCTTGTTTTCCCTATAATGGCATTTTTATGGCTAGTACAAAGTCTATAAGTAATAAAAATCTTGACTGTCTTAGGTTGGAATCAAATAATATTGGTGGTTCATTAAATCACACTAACAGACCAAGTGCCCCTTTAGAATATCTATCTAGGAATCAAAGGCATTGGTTTCATTCTAAAAATATAATAGGTTCTTTGGCTAGGAATGAGGTTCACTAGTGGACATCATTATCTAAGGACTCTATGCCTCATGTTAGTGGTCACTTCATGGTGGAAGAGGGTCTTGTTATAGGAGAGTATTAGAACATTATACCGTAGTTATAACTAGGTAGGTTAAAAATTTATGAATCGTATTCTTCAGGCTTCTAGTGTTTCTAAACATCTTTTGAAAGACATTCCTAGTATGGGTGATGTAAAATCAGTTTTACACTAATATAGGATGACTTATAACACCTCCCCATGCCCTAATTTACACGGTCGAATGGATGAGATAATAAAAAATGAAGCATATAGGTTACTCCATTGGTGATAGACTCACCACCTAGTCTTCCCTATATTTCTCCAAATAAGGATGGATGGGTCCCTCAATTAAGTATATAGGATTTTGAGGAAAGTAAGATAGAAAGATAATATAAAGATTTACATGAATATATCTTTATGAAATATGGTGGTAGTAATGTCAATATCCTCAAGGACTCCATTCAAGAACCTAAAATGATGAAGAATCAGAATCACAATGGAAGGGATCTCATGTCCCTTCATAAAAGAGTTATGATCATCCATCTCTGATGACAAATCAGAGTAACAGTTCCAAGTAGCCTACACATGCATCCTATTTTGGTCAGGGTGGGATGGTCAGTGTTCACTATTATGGAAAAAATGTGGACAAACCGAGTGATGATACCGGTCTTGCTATTACATTGGTTGGGCCTGATCAGGATGAATAAAATATAGTGCTACATGAACCATCAAACAATCAAGGAAAATTATCCCAAATTTATCTTATAACTTATACACATAAAAGTGAAGTATAGGTTACAAGGATCGCTAGTGATAATCCAAAACATGGAAGAACTGGGGTATCACTGGACATAAATGAAACGCCTTTGACTAATTTAGGGGAACTTGGGGAACAAATGGATTCCGAAGCTGGGAAGTCCTGTAATAATCCTCGGGTCAACAGTCTACAATCACTAGCTATCTCAAAAATGTTAATGGTTTGAGTATAATTTTTTTATTCCTTACCTTATCACCACTATTGATTTTAGAGATTCCATCTTGTAGGATTTTACAAATGCCCTAGTAAATTCCAATGTCATATATATATTTGATCTCCTAAAGCTAGTCCTAAATAGCCAAATGAAGGAATCGTGAGATTTATTATGGGTATGTTGAAACAAAAGACAAGATCATATATGTTCTTATTAATTATCAAATGAACCCTCTTAGGGGCCCATATGATTTTTATTTTTATTTTGATGGTACCAATGGAGGATTTTTACAAGATATAACTCTTTTTTATATGGATAGGTAATCATAGATTGATCTGGATGTTAAACCTAGTCCGATGATTACAAGGAGTGGGGTAAATGTGGATCTTGATGAAAAATCTACTAGGTTCATGACCGCATATAAGGAGGGTTATCCAGACCATGAATCCTAGGAGGGTTTTGGTCAAATGATTCATGGGGATAAAACCTAGAGAAGAGGATAAAACCTTTATTTTAGAGGTGGTATCCACAGATAGTGATCTATTATGATTCATGTAATTCTTTTTTTCTTCATTTAGTGGTTTTGATCCATATGTATACATCTGAAAACTATTCTACTGTCTCTCTCTATGTGTCTCTTCAAATTAATATTCAATGGGTTAGGGGTTCGAATATTAAAACCTATGACTTGTGCCGATACTTATTAATTAATAGTAATTATTTTTTGAATTGTTTGTGTGTTTACATATATGTGTGTTTGTATGTTTTTCTTTACATGTGTGTTTGTGTATATATTTTTATTTCATGTGGAAAAATTATTTTTAATTTTATGCCAAAATATTATAAATATATACATATATAATAACATTGAATTTAATATTTAATCATTCCACATTTAAAAGATAGTCAAAATAAAAGATAGTCATATTTTAACAAACATTTGTAATTAAAAATTACTCATGTTTTAAAACATGGAAATATTAGCAATATTTTAAAACAGGGATAAATTAGCCACTTTTTAAAATGGATCAAAATTAGAAACATTTTCAAATGTGGATAAATTAAAAATTAGTGACATTTTAAAACATGACTAAAAACCAAAGCTAAATTTGTTAGTTTTTTAGAAATTTGGATAATTTAAAATTTATCCATGTTTTTAGGAAACACGGCTTAATAAAAATTTAACCATGTTTTTTAAATGGTTAAAAAATTGTGCCTAATTGATTTTTTTACAGTGACATCCTATTTTTATAAAAAACTTGACATACTCTTTTTCCATAGAGAAATATATAAAAATAATGAACTTATATAGAAGTTTAGAAGAATATTTTATGTTATTTAGCAATCAAAAACATTTAATTTAGTAAAAGAATACGTTAAGAATAAATATTTCATGATTATTCTCACTTTGAGGAAATATCATACTATTTAGTGAAAATATATTATCTAAACAAATCAGAGAAATTAATATAAAAAATAAGGAATAAACATAAATGATTGAATTATTAATAAATAACTAGTGTTTATTTAAATAACATCATACCTCTAACATAAAGATAATTTATATAATAAATATCAAAATATTGAAGAAAAAATAAACAAATACATAAAAAGTTTCATGATATAAACTAAGTAACATATCATTTATCATGGGACACCACCATAGGAACTAATGGGACTATACATAGATGTTCCAAGGTGGAAAAAACTATCCGCCCATGTTGTGTTTCTATAAATAGCTTTTGAATTACCCTCACTTTCCATGTCAGGTGGTAGACTCAATAGGAAGAGTGAAATCCTATCTAAGGGATACTAAATAGTGAACAATATCAACTAGATTAACACCTATATTTCGATTTATTACTTAGTTACTCAAGGGTATCTGTGTTTTTTTAAATATAGTGAGGAAACACATCATAAAATCTCATAATAATGTCAAATAAGCACATCATGTAAATAACAGGTCTTACCTCCATTCAACCTTCAAAAAACAACCCCTTTCATCAATGATATTAAATATTAACTCATTAATCAAAAAAAGTACCATAATCAAACAAGTCTCTATGAAATGATAAGCTACATCATGGTTTTTAAATTATATAATGAAAAATATATTATTATTTGGAAAATAGGATTGTTTTTATTAAAAAAGGTAAATTCATAAAAAAATAGAAGATAAACCTATTATTTTGACATCATTGAAATCCATATTGTATGTAATATAAAATCCAATAAATACATAAATGACCCAAAATCATAATAAAAACCAATAATAAATAAAACAAATACAATTATATTGACTAAAAATTCCCTTTTATAAATAAGAAAAATTCATAAACCATAGTACACCAAACAATAAAAATCACGTTTAGTCTCATATAATATGTAGAAGTCATTTAATTTAAATAAAAAACTATTATGGATATCATATCAGATATATAGTTCACACCAAATAATTCTAGGAGTGAAAAAAACATTAATTTTGAAATTCTTTTTTTATATCATAGGAAAAAAAGGTAAAATAGTGGAATCATTTGATAAAAAAACATAAATACCTTATATTAATTTTATATATCTATGGAAAAAATATACATATTCCAAGAAAATAAAGAACTATGAAATAAAAAATTGGGATAGAAACACCTACATCAATCGATAGAATCATCGATCCTTCAATGAATAATTGAATATTAGGTAATGATAAAATTTCAAAATCCCAATAAAGAAAAACCTGAAATTTATATTACCCATATCATGATGTTCATCCATCATAGAAGGATATGGTTAGAGAATAATAAGGAATAAGTGAAATGAGGTAATTGGAAGAGGAATAGGATGTATATAGAAGGATAAGTAGAGAAGAGGAAGTATATAAACAACGAGAGATTATGTTAGAGGATCCCACTTGAATTAATACAATAAGACCATATAATCTTAGAGAGGAATATCCCCTAAATGATATAGAGATCTAGAATGGTTGACATAAAAGGGGGAGGCCAAATGATGGATAAAAATATAGGAAAATTTTGTATTTCTAAATTTTATTTCTGATAATGTCCCATTGTTTAATAAATCATGCACTACCGGTGTGATCAGTTTTAGAAATATCTCGATAACATGCATGATTTAGTCACATGTTTTGGGAAAATGTGCACCAATTATGTGAAATAATCTAGAATTTATTCTCCCCTCTACATGAATTTGG
This sequence comes from Viscum album, assembly GCA_963277665.1. Lineage (NCBI taxonomy): Eukaryota > Viridiplantae > Streptophyta > Magnoliopsida > Santalales > Viscaceae > Viscum > Viscum album. Next base: position 22,247,308 of record OY728135.1, read on the forward strand.
TTCACAGTGTTCACTAGCCACACTCTAGGTGATCACCCTTCATTTTCCCCCTCATTTTCATGTTTTAAACCGCAAACTCCCAAAACATCATAAATTGAAATAAATAAACAAAAAGATAAATACATACCAATGACATTGGGGTGTAACATGAAATTCCTCCAAACCTCGACACCACCCAAGCATATAATAGTTATATTTAAATGAATAATTTAATGATAAAATGAGACCTGAATTTATACCATAAAAATTAAGGGTTGTTATAAACATAATCATAAGGGACTCTATTTATCGAGATGAATCTATGAGGAACCTTAGTGAATATTTATGGCCATAAGGATTGTATATCTAACTCCCACTACCACCCTTCATTCTATAAAGATTTTATCTTCCATGATACACACATGATAGGTAATGTCATCCTTCATAACACCTTCTCTCTCTAATCAATAATACGCACCAGGAATTCCATAAAGAATTTACCTAACTCCAATTCCACGTCCTTATTGATAATTACATACACTAGGTTCAATTTTTACATCCAGATCCATGATAAGTAAAATACATCATGAATATCATGACTTCATAGGTTAAAAACGCAATAGGTTTGGTACATTCCCAATTTACCCCACCATCATAAACAATCTAAAAACTTATGGCATGGGATTACCCAATATACAAAGACTCTAATTTCCCAATCTAGGTGACACAAAAAAGTATACTTAGTATCCTAGAGTGAACTCTAAGGATCATCACCACTATTTGGTATATGAGAGCTTCCTATTATGATCCATGACCAATTATTTCTGAATCATCTACACTCACTCCTTGGTCATGTAATAACCATGTCCTATTAATGGTAATTATTGTTAAACTTCCAGAAAAAAAATTTATTTATGGGATGAAAGTGAGGGTGTTTTTAATTTTTTGGTTCCAGATAGGGTTTTATTTTAATTTTGGGATTCGATTTAGGAATTTAGGGTTTGAGTGTGGTATGTTCAGTGTTTTTAAGAAAGTATTAATATTCAAAAGTATATACTAGTTCATTTATATTTCATTTTGAATTATTATAAATTTCTTAAGTAGGTACAATATATGGTATGGGTTGTAATACCCAAAATTATTGTTCCCCTTTACACTTTTCATTAGATGGGTCATTAGTTTCCTATAGTATATGAATTCAACTTCTTAATAAATTAGATTATTCCCTAAATCTAATATATATTTCTTTATGGTGGGAAAGTGATAAAAGATGTTACAACTAGCCTTTTTGGGCCATTTTAAATTTTTCATGAACCCATCATATCTTGGTTAACATAGGTAATTATCTTCTAAATAATTCTCAGAACCTTGGATAATTGGCCTTGAGGGAGGTTTAGAAGGGGTTATGGAGGTCTCAAAAGAGAATAGAAGGGTTTGGGGCTACATATGATTCATTTACATGCATTAGTAGTCCCAAAGTGATGACCTAACCCATTGGTGTCTAACTCGTGAATACCCCCATGCCAACCTCTAATGGGTCAGGGGTGACCTACAAGCACCGATTAGTAATATCCCACAAATGGGAGGCTTTATCCTAATGTACCTGTAAACACAAACACATCTTCAATCCCACACAATGTTGAAGTGTAAAACAAATGAAACTGAGGTATGAAGACATCTATAATCCCACAAACAGAGTATGATAGTAAAGTACTTAAAGCAAAAACGGGGCCAAATACAGTCCCAACCAAAAAGTAAAGAGTCCAACCTACTCAATGGTGATGAATACAATTAAATTAAAGCACCTATAAAACAACTTATTCTTTCAATATCATTCTAGGCTCTATGAGCTCCCTATCCTCCCATGACACCTTCAAATGGGTCGTCGTATCCATAAGACATTACCTATTTGGGTAGAGCCCGTGCATGAGTGAGTATAAAAATACCCAGTAAGACCCCATGAAAATATTAAACACGATGAATATTTAACATTATTCTCATAATGGTAATATAGTACTTAAATAAAATCAAGATAAAAACCTAGATATTCTCAGGAAGGACACCGAGCCACCAGGTAGTCACAACAAACTACCAACCATAGGATTCTACTCAAAGAAATGCTCATTCTGGGATAATTCATTCTATTATCCATGATAACACTGGAGACACTCATTCAGGAGGTCAATATCATTGGGCCCCACCTAAGAAATCTCACTGGTCTCAAAAGACCATGATACTCAAATAGAGTGTCACACCTAGGATCACTAGGGGATGACACAACCCTAATCCAGATCAACCTATAATATAAGGGATCATATACCAACAATAATGTGATCCCTGGTGATATGGTATATTAGATAAAGGATCGACATCCTACTCAATGAGGTAAGGCCGATTACAACCCACACCTAGGGTATAAAGATGATAGAGGATCACACTCTAGTCTCACAAAGGTACACCGAAAACTCTAAATAACACTCATTCTCTAGAGGGGATTACAATCCTATGTTGTGGAAAAAATACCACACTTTACACTAAAGGGAAAATGAACCAAGTTAATACCCTCAACCATTACTATTATAGAGTAAACAAAATAAGTGATAAAAACACCCTAAAATAGGGTACATAGCGTGTACTGGGGGTATACAGTGTCTTCAACCAACCCATGGTCTTCTCGTGTGGTAAGACCTCACATGACATTTAAATCTCTATATACACTATGTTTATGAGTATTACATGGAATGTATAGATCTCCCAACACTATTACCTTTCCATTTGGTCATTCCCATGTACACTAGATTATTTCCATAAACTCTAGCCATGGGTTTGAACATGGACTGGTTGTGACCATGTAACCTTCAAGTTACATGCCCAACCACCTAATATAGGTCACATGGTGTATGGTATTTTGATTATCTACAAAAACTATAGTGTCACACATGGGGTGTCAGACACTGTGCATCTTCAGATTATAGACAGTGAGACTCGGTATTTTCCAGAACCTTCGGGTTCTTCGACCACGTCACTCGTACATGCCACCACCACCACCATTACTAAAAATCATAGATCTAGGGTTGTCTATGATCTGTCATCATTGCAGGCTTGGGTCTGGTTTCATATCTACTTGGAAAATTTCTCATTTGAGACAATCATCACCACACATCAAAACTGGGATAAATGGGAACCACAACCCTATTTGATCTTCCTCCAATCATCCTCTAGCATCATCCAACATTTATCGCACAATCGATCATGAAATGAACCCATTGTATTGATTTGTTTCACATAAAAAATGTTGTGCCACAATCAAATTTTAGGTAGTCATCGAACCATGGGCCAATGTAATTTCCTAGGAATAATTTGAAAAGAAACATGGGATAAAATCATAAGCCATAAAACATGAGGAATGAACCTCTTCTTTTGTTCATTCTGCTTCGATCCATTGTCATGGAATTGATGAATTAATAGGTACTGATAAACAATGAACTATAAAATAAATACCATTGATGAAAAAATAAATTCTATTCAAGGAATTGATCTTTAGTTAACCGAGATTAAAGAATGGGATATAAAACACAAATCAACATCCTACATGGAGTTTGGATCAATCATTGATGAAAAATAGTTCAATATCACCTTAATTGATGAGATCTAGAAACTATATTGGTGAAATTATCCTTGATATAATCCTACTCCATTGTAATTCATGAAGATCACCTCCAACACTCTCTACAACAGCTCCTCTCGATTTAGAAGGTTATGCGACTAACCCTGAAAATTGACCATAACAACATTTAAGTAGAGGAGTCCAATCACTACATCAAATAAAATAAAATAAATCAATTAGATTAATTAATTATATTATTTCATCATCTGTGAATAATTTTTCACAAATAACCAACAATGAAAAAGTTTATGTCATTTCTAGGGTAAAACCTATGTTCTAAACTCAATAGTGTCCTAAGATTTCTCATTTGAGTTCCTCATTTGGGAGTTTTTTCACTTTTTTAGGAAAACTTATTATGTGCGATGTTAATATATTTAGTATATTAAAAAAATTTACTCTGAGTTCACCAAGTCTCATAATCATATGTATTCTAAGTTCATGGTCTTGAAAAAATTAAATATAATATCCAAAAATAATACATAGAACATCCAAGTCATTACATTCTCGCCACCATGGTACCTTACATCCCAAAAATCAAAAACAAAAGGAATATACACAAAAATGAGGGTATTTTTCTCACATATGGGTCTCCTTATCTTAGTTTTTCTCCTAAATATTCCCATGATTCCACTAGAAACACACTAGGAGAATTGATCACCCAGAGAGAATATTCTCCAACCGATCCATGATCTCAACAAGGTACTCAGCAAAATTAGCCACATCCTCAATTTAAAGATTAACCTAGTCGATAACAAGTGATGGGTAATGTACATACCTCTTATTATGTGACACATTGAATACATTGTGTAATATTTCTAGCTGTGGTGGTAGAGATAAGTGGTAATACACCTCACTAAATCTACATAGTATTTTGAAAGGACCAATCATTCTCAAAGATAACATTACACCTTGTCCCAATCCCCATAATCCACATTGAGGTGAGACCCACAAGAACACATAATCTCCATACTCAAACTCTAGAGGTCTCCCTCATCTATATTCATAAGACTTTTTATGGCTCTATGTATTCATCATCCCCTCCTATATGATCTTCACCTTCTATATAGTAGCTCACACCAACTCTGGGCATATGAGTGATGACTCACCTAGATCAATCAAACAAAGAGGTGACCTGTAGGGTTGACCATATGTGGCCTATAATGGTACCATACTAATGTTTTAATGATATATTTTGTTATATGAAAACTCCACCAAGGGTAGATGATCCTCCCAACTATGACCAAAGTCTGACATTCAAGCATGTAGCAAGTCCTCTTAGACCTGAATGGTCTCCACAGTCTAGCCATCAGTCTGGGGGTGAAGCAATATGATCAATAGAAACTGTGTCCTAATAGACTCTTGATATCCTCTCCATAACTATGATTTGAGGTGAACATAACAGTTTTAAATGATCATCGAGGGAACTCTATGGAGATGAACTATCTCATATACATAAAGGCACCCCATGATATCTGCTGAAATTTGATTTTGAATAACTAGAATGTGGGATGATATGGTGAGTCAGTCTAGGATCAACCAAATGACATTGTTTATCTAGATTGTTTGTGTTAAACTCATCATTAAGTATATGGATATCCCCTAACTAAACCCACTAGAACATGGTGCTCAGCCTTAAATTGTTAACAAGTGGGGAATCATGAGGCAAAATCAGCAACACAAATATTCATTTCTTGACACGAAAACTGATGTCAGAGGTCCTGGTACATATTTTCCACACCTGTATGTACCACCAAAGGGTATGTACGAACCTCCCACATCACCTACTACCACAACATCAGTGGTACCATAATCCCTTCTCTAAAAAATACAACAAGATACCCACCATCATAATATCCATTAGGTACACATCCAATGAATATCTATGTACATGTGGTCTCATAATATATATCTACATGTTGATCATCCCTAAAATGCTATAAAAAAAATGGGTAAAAACCATCGACTATAGATATGTACAAATATCCTTTTACACTAAGGAAAACTGAAATGAGGCTGACTACTCTAACACCTTAGCTAACAACTAAGAAAATTATCTCATTTTGAGATTGTCTTCCACCACATTCCCCTTATCAAGAGTATAGAAAATCTCAATTTCATAGTCCTAGAGGAGCTATAATTATCACCTATATCCCATTTTAGTATCCTTCCAAGAGAATATATAATTGATAATATTGTGGTTAGAGTTCATAATAAACTACTCTCTCATCAGGTACTGTCAACACATCTTTAGTGTAAATACTACCACTACTAACTCCAAATCATTAGTTGTGTAGTTCTGGTTATGTGGTCTCAACTAATGTGAAACATAGACAATCACTGAATGTCACTTCATTAGAAAAAAACCAAGTCTGGTCCTTGATGCATCACCGAACTCTACATACTCAACACCCTCCTCTATAAATATAAAAAATGGGATCAATCTTCAACATCTTCATAAACTCCTAAAAGCACATATGGAACCTTTCTTTCCTCATTAAAGGCTTCCCTTTTTGGGGTTAAGGAAATCAAGGAATCTTCAACTCTTGAAAAATCTAGTACAAACCTCTAATAGTACCTATCCAACACAAGAAAATTCCACACCTTAGTAAAACTCTTGGGTGTATCCCAAGAAATAATTTCCTCAACCATTGTTGGTTCCACCACCACTCCTCCCACATAGATGATTTGTACTAGGAAGTGGACAAATTGAATCAAAAACTGCTACTTTGGGATAATTCGATAAAGATGGTTCTCTCAAAGTGTGTCCATGACCATCCTCAAGTGTCTCACATGCTCCTCCTTAGACTTTGTGTACACAAGGATATCATCAATGAATACCATCAAGAATTAGTCTAAGAAATGCTGAAAGATCTATTTCATGAGACCCATGAACACTATTGGGGAGTTTTCACACTGAAGGGAATCCCCAAGTATTTATAGTTACTATAGTGACATTTGAATTTCATCTTAAATATATCTTCATTACGTACTCACAGTTGGTGATTACTTGATTTTAGGTCAATCTTTGAGAACCATTGCACCCCCCTAACATGATCAAATATTTCATTGATCCTTATAAGTGGAAAATTATTCTTCAGGTCAGCCAGTTCAAGTGTTGGTATTCCACACCTAAAATAAGTTACTGGTGTGAATTATTTATGCACAATATTAGGGCTGCCTAGGGGGAAACACTAGGCCTCACAAATCCCTTCTCATGTAAGTCCTCTAACTACACCCTCATTTCACAAAGCTCTACGGGAGATATCTGATATGTTGGTGAAAATATTGGGTTCATCCTGGGATGTAATTCAATGTATAATTCTGGATCATGGTGGGGAGGTAACCCTGTCATGTACTCAAAAAGGACATCCTCATACTCCCAGACCACCACATTGAACTAGTATCCCACAACATCCACTGCTCCAACAGTCATGCTAGCCAACAGGTGAGTAATCGGCCAAACTCTTCTATGCCTAAGCTCATCATACTTTACCAAGGTTTAATTTTCACCCAAAAATTAAAACCATATCCCATCGCTACATACAAACCACATCCTACACATAAAATAGTTGATCTGGGAATGAATTGTAGATAGAGAGTGCATACATAATATAAATTCGTAATACCTCATCTCGGCTACTAAGAGATCCCATAAAAAACTCTCACCTCCATGTTTCAGATTTCACTATCGGCATAAGGGTTCAATCACTAAATCACTACTAATCAGAGTATCTAACCACAAGGGTCAATCCAATGGCTCAACTCGAATCTTTAATTATCAAATCAATGAAGTGGAAAGAAAATAATGACTCACACTTGTGTGTATCAATACTATAGCTAAGGTGTAAAAGACATAGATTGTACCTCATATAATCCTTAGAAACATGGGGTCATGGGACTCTATATCCTATATCTAGACCCCTCCATGAACACTATCTCCTTGAGCCTAGAATAGGCCACCTAGGGGTAGTGGTGGTATAAAGTCAAACCATCGACCATATCCTGCTACCCTGCTGGCCCCTCTACCACATTTTCCACCATGTGGACCATATTTCTCCTGCCTCTTTCTAATCCTTGGAGGTTCCTTGACCATCTCTTTATCAGTTGTATGATGGGTCAGACAATCTAGAGTCGAATGTACCTGACCTTCACATTAGAAACACAACCAATACCTAAATTGATAAAATCTATCCTGAGAGACGTGTTCTAATAATCATGTTTCCTCAAACCATATCCTAAAGTTTATGACACTCTTGGATACCTATGACTATCATCGTCTACCTAATGTTGAGGTATCAACTCTTGGGTTCTTATTACCATCTCCTACTATCAGAACCTTCTCTTCTAGGAAGCTCTCCACCACTAAGGCTCTCTCTAGCACACCAACATAAGTGGGAATGTATTAGGATACCACAAAATCCCTAATATCCTACCTTAAGCCGTACCCGAAGGTCCTTTATCTAAAAATTAGATCTCGAACTATATCTATGGAGTATGTTGAGAGATCTGTAAACCTCACATAGTACTCCACAATTGTCAAAATACCTTGCTACAGATGTATAAGCTTCTGTATATGTACGGATCACAATTTGGATTGATAAAACTCCTCCCTAAATAAATGCTCTACGTATGACCAGATGTGAGATGTATTATCATGCGACTGAGTCACTAATCTATACCTTATCCTAGAGGATCTCTAAAAAAGGCTCACTATGAGGATCTCCATGTAATTTGTTGGCATCCTCACAAGGATGAAAATGTGAGTGACTATATCTTGCTAGTCTTCAACCACATAGGGATCTGGATCACCCTAAAACCTAAGAGGTCGCTTCCTCTGAGACATGTGTAGTACACTCTGCCTACATGCATCCTTAGCTAGCACTTCGAGCTCAAGATGCTTCTCAATAGGTGGTGGTATATCTAGTAAACCATCTAGAGGTTTTATCTCTAGTATAGGCCCGCGTACTAATGCCTCATCACATTGGTGGATCACCCTTGTGATTACGTAGTGGTATCCTAGATGGTAATATTTTTGGAGACATCCAAAAATGAACAAGATGTACCACATTCAATGAGTATATCTAGGGATATGAATTAAGAAGAAAATGGAAACAACAAATCATTCCTAAATATGAATGTACCAATTGTAACCCCTAGATATTTTTATGCGATAGATTTGTTTAACATTTCATTGATATCTTATGTTGTATGCTAAATCATGATAAGATTGATCTATGTAAAATACTGGTTTAGATTTTTATATACACAAAAATATTCTTGGTTTGTGTTCACACATTTTTATGTTTTTTTATAGAATTAATTTAATGTAAGACTGAGTATAATTGAACTACTAAATATTATAACCTAGTCATTATAATGGAGGGTGTGAATAGTATTAACTTCCTTCTGAAAAAAATAAATGAAAATAAGCGTGTATATAAAATAATAAAATCCATATTTATAGATTCAGTCTAATATTTAAATCCATCTTATATGTTTTCTATACATGATATAAAAACAAATTCAATTTCTTTAGATAAAAGAAGTATTTATCAAAAAAATGCAGTTTTCCACCTTTTAATGGTGCACCCATTTTAAAAAAGGTTTCTCAAAAAATTTTATATAAAATTTTAAAAAATTAACTTCTTATTTTTATTTGGAATATAAAATTTTTTTTGGTTGAATTTTTGGTATTTTTTTGATATCTTTCATTTTTTATGACTAGTGAAAATACTAATTTTTATTGAAAGCGTTATTTTATTTTAAATTCATTGCATAGTAAAATTATATTTTGGTTAAGTTATAAATATTAATAAGTTCATTTTTATACAATTATTTTTTTGAGAAAAATTTTATACATTAATTTATTATAAAATCATTTTCCATTTAAAAAGGTGTATTTTTCCAAAAAACTGTTTTTCGTGACATTTTACCAATTTTATTTGAACTTTAATTCCAAAACTTCTAGATTATGAATTTTGAAAAATTAAAGTCAAATTTAGATTCATGTTTTCAAAATTTGGTAGGTAGGTCCATTTTATTTTTGACCAATATGAAAAGTGACCATGGTAAATTCTTTTACCACGGTAAAAGGTAAATGAGGTAATTTAGGTTAGAAATAAAATTATAATGACTATAAAATGACAACAAAAATGAAAAAAATTAATTTGATGAAATTAATTTGTCTCTTAACGCATAAGAATATAAATTATGTCATTTAATGGATAGTTTTCCATAAAATGACTTAACTAATATTTAATTCAAAGAATGACACAAGTGTCATTATCTTTGCTTTTAATATCTATTATGTGTCCGCATATGGGAAAACGAGTGGTATAAATTAAAATAAATGGTAATCTATAACTTAGTAAACATATTTCCATAAAAAAATTTATTTTTTACATTTTGAGTCTATTTGGGAGATATTATTGTATTTATAATATTTTATTTAATGAACTTTACATATGTCACGTTCATGATTTAAATAATATATCATTTTTAAAATATGGTTATACAAAACATATATTCGACTATAAATACTATTTTAAAATATAAAATGTTTTTATTTATCATGTCAATTTATTTTTAATTTTTATAAAATAAATAATTGCCTTAATTTCATATAAATTAATGATGAAAATATTATTTAATTGATGGAAAATCAATAAAATAATTTTATTAAAATAATAATAAAAATTAAAAGACAAAAAAATTTGCCCAATATTATCGGTAGAGTATACCTAAACCATAATCATCCAAGGGTCTAGTTATTGGCCCTTTTTAGCCTTATAAAAGAGATTAGGTAACTTATTTTGTTTTGTTTAAAGTGATGTTAAATTTGTCGCATTCATGTTTTAATAAGTATAACATTTTTAATAATTGGTTTTCCAGAATTCATGATTGACTAAAAGTATTCTACTAAAATATATTAGATTTAGCTTCATCATAGTATTTTAATTTTAATTTTTACCCAAAAAAATATGTATATTAAATAATTACATAAAATTGATGTATTTATTATTTTATTAATGAAACTATAAACTAAATGTTATTAAAAATATTAAAATAAATATAATTTGAGCTAATTAATATGTCTAGTGAGTTTTCTAAATTAAATAGACACAATATGGATATAATAAAATATCTAGTTTGATGATAATATCTTATCTTGATATTTTTTAAAATATAAGTATTGAATAGAGTCAAAATCGACACTATTGTTGTTTGTCGAAACAATATTTTATTAAATTATTTAAAAATAATAATTTATTTTAAAAATATATAATATTTATTATATTCTATAAAATGATCTAAAATATTTATCTATTATTTAATTTATTTCAAATATGGAAATATTTTACCATTTTAATATGGAAATATTTTTTACCCTCGTTAAAATGAAAAAGAATAACTAAGTGTTAAATTAATATGATATGGTTTAAATTGACATAAGCAATTGTTAAGAATTTATTTTATGGCTATATTACAACCTTATCACACCTCATATTATAAAATATGACATTTTTTAGTTTTTTAGAAGTGGTTTGATTTTATTATAAATTAATATTTTTAGGGATTCAAAATGTACCCCTTACCTCAATTATAAAAGGGTCCATCATCCCTCAAAATTTCAATTCACATTGTGCATTAAAACTCATAATTCCCATAACCATTTCACTTATTGACTTACTTATTCACATTCTAGAGGTTTTGGGCTACTGAAAAGACAAACTCTAGTGTCTTTGAGAGGACATGTAGAGGGAGCTCGTCGAAGAAGAGGTAATCTCCTATACTGATTTTTTCAAAAACAAATCTTCTTATACTTCCTCTTCATGATTAGTTCCATTATAAAGTAATAACTCCAATATCAATTATATTCTAAGATTTTATTATAATTATAAACACCTATATTCCAAATTATATCCATCCTATAAAATATGAAATCACTGCATGTGTATATGTATAGCTTACCGTCTCCACACCGTGGTGTAATGTTTTTTTCACGACCACCAGACTTTGATGGGTATAACAATGGAAATAATAACCATATATGATTATTATAACAATTAATTTATTATTTAATAATATATATACCATCCACTTCGATACCATTTCATAATTAAAGGAATAATATCACCACTTGTGCGTAGGCATGGCCTACAATCTCCATAATGCGGTACGATTCATTCTACATGATATCCATTAAAAATGATTATATAAATGTAATGAATAAATAAATATGATATATATTTGGTTCATATCATTTTTTAATGATATAAATATGACCTAAAAAGGATAACCGGAACTTATTCGACCAAACATGCATAAGAAAAAGAACAAGTTAATACCCAAATAACGAGTAATAATGAAATATTACTACCAAATATATGATAATATGATCCTGTAAGATATAATAAAAAAGAATATGAATTTTTAATAATTTATTTACATCATTTAAATAATTACACAGGAGCTTCAGATACATACAATGGATAGTGTACCTAAGGTAAGAGATAATTTTTCAATCTCATTATTATCTGAGATTGTTTATACGTAAGTATTTACTGGGGTATATTTATCACAAATGTCAATGTTTTATACATATATATTATAAAACATTCTTCAAACCATTATAATATTTTTAAATTTCAATTTTACCCATTGGTAAGATTTTAAGAAAATCTATGGAAGGAATCTTTTGTCGTTTTCAGTATGATATACTTTTTGACTTTCCGACAAATGTATGAGAAGAAGTTTTCCTTGTAACTTATAAATCATGAATGGATTTTTATGATTTCATAAAATCTTCTTTCCATGAATATTCACATAAAATTTTTCTTGTTTATTTTCAAATAAATTATTTTCTTTTCAAATTGTGCATCATTTTAAGAAAAGAAAATGTTTTTGATGAAGAAAGGATATTTTCCTCAAAAATTAACTTCAACTGTTTTATCAAAATTATTTTCCATATGAGATGACATTAAATAAATAGGGTTATGTTTCTTTCCCTATTATTATTATTATTTCATTGTGTTTATCATGGAATTCCATTTATGAAGTGAATTTTTTATATGGATTGTGCTAGAATGATGCTTAAGAAACCCATATATTCCTTAGGTTTTGCTATGATGAATGATTTATGTTTTTGTCCACATGTAATAATGATTTCATTATAATATGGGTAGGACCTATATCAACCTACAATTATTTGGGTAAATATTTATATCTCAAGAGATATACAATACTAGAAGGAAAATTAAATCTGGTTTAGTAATATAGGTTTGGAACAACATGTAAATCTAGTTCAGTAATACAAGACTGGAACAAGGAGTGAACTTGATCCAGTAATGGAGTTTATCCTCTATGATGGTCTTGGAAATCAGCCTTGTATAATATGGAAATTATTTTCTATGCTTATGTTTTTTCAACAATTCATTATTTTATTCCAATTCTATTTTATCATGGTTCATGTTCCTTTATGATTTATGACTTACTTTATGTTATGATTCAATATTTTGATATTCAAAATATATGTTCATGTTTTTACATTATTATGAATATTTTTTTTATTATGTTCTCCCCTTTTATCCTTAATGAGAATTTGAGATCACCCATTTTATGTTTTCATTTCCCTAATATATAAAAAAATTAATTAGGTAGGAAAACTAAAGACGAATAAATTTATGTGATATATTTAAGATCATTCACCAAGTTAGAGGAATGTGTTATAGGTTTATAAAGAAACTAAACAAATACGGTCTTTGGGTGCATATTTGTGTAATGTATTATGTATTTCTCCAAAGAAATGTAATATCCATGTACTTTGTACTTGGGTTTTTAGAGTTGGTATCTGAGTGAACGTTTAGTTAACCTTTGGAAACTAGGATATAAAAACTTTAGTGAGACCCCTATAGATATTTCTAAGAATATGTCTTGGTATGTCTTAAGGATAAGTCTAAGTATATGTTACAATCCAAGAATTTTTGGATAATCATGAATAACCAAGTATTAAACCTAATATGTCAAATATTGAATGTATTCCCCTTGATTATGTTATTTTACTATTATCATTTTTGACTCTCATGTTTTTTTTGGTTTTAGAAAATTGTTGGAGATAGGAGGATTCATGTTAATGGAGAATATTATAGATAGAAGAATGATATTCCTCATGAGAAACCAAATTAAATTGGAGTTTGAAGTTGAAACATCATTATTATGCCTAATAAAAAATTACATAATGTGATCAATAATCTCAACATTGGTGAGTTTCCTAACCCACCTAATGAGAGAAATATAGAGTTTCATAGTGACCAAAGAGAAAAGAAAGTTCAATTTTCCACATGTGAATCATATGTGAAGAATAATCAAGGATAATGTTTCAAAGGAACTAGAATATGATTTGGGTGTGGAATAGAAGGACACAAATCTAGTAATTAAAAAGGAAAAGGTTCAGTTAACATAATGGAAAGGATAATGGTATTTATAAGGCATCAGCAATGGGTAAATGGTTTAAATGCCAAATGTATGGGAATTATTCAAATCGATTCGCTAGGAAAAAATATCATGAATAAAATCAGAATGGTCATATTGGTAGTGTTTATGTTGTCGACGATGAAGAGACTAGAAATGAAATATGAGATGAAAGAAGTGTTAAGAAATAAAACAATGAAGCTCGGTCAATGGTTTTAGAATATAGTGGGTTGATTGCATGTTAATCAATAATAATGTTGTATAAGTAATTTTATGGTACTATGGAATAAATAAACATATAAGTATTGTTACACTTTTGTTTTTACTTAATTATTTGAATGTACATGTTGAATGGAACTAGTAACCATGAAAATATATTTAGATATTTTTTGTAAAACACATTAAGGGATGGATAAACCTTAGTATAAGAAAGGTGATGAGATAATGATATTTGGATAATGATATTTTGGATATGAATAAGTAAATTTGAGGGTAATGATTTCCTTAAAACTGATTAAGGATTTTATGAAAATTATTTTATGCTATTATGGGTTAAGTTTATAGCTTTCTGGCATCCAAATATTATAACATGCATGTTTTCAATAAGGATATATGGGAATTCAGGCTATTAACATGACTAAATAGAATACATGATTAATTTTTTCACATGTTTGTAATGTGACCAAGAATAGATACATTATGATATATGGAGGAAAATGTTAATCAGATTTAGTGAACTTCTTTCTAATGTTTTTGATTTTCAGTTTTCAAAAGGATTGTAAGGTTATCAATTTATGGTAAGTTTAATTTAAAATTCAGAAGAAGTTTTTTAGATTAAAGTATTATCTCACTATAGGTGTAATTATGAATATTTGATAACTATTTCTAACCTTTTTTTGTGATAAAGATAGATGGAATGACCCATCATTCTCATGATCTATTAATGCTTAATGAAAGGAAATTACAACTTCATTTCTTTGAATAAGAGCGGATGTGGAAATTGTATAAAGCATGATCAACGGTGAAATTGTACTAATATAAAGTAAGTATATTATCTCATGAAAATTATAAAACATTAATAAATTTTATATTTATGTTAAATAGTGTCGTATTATCATCATTTTTTATGATATAAATGACCTCTTTAATGCCACTTTAGTTTATGGTTTTGAGATTATTAACTTTCTCTAGAATCACCCACTTTCTTGTGATCACTGATCTTTATCAATTTCTATAATTATTTTCATTTTTCATCCATGCCCATATCCTCACCTATGTTCTCCTACATATAGATCTAGTTATGATTTACTTTGCGCACCTGTTATTTTTAAACTATTAATTTTTAGAAGGATGTTTTAGTCCTTGTTTTTATGATGTGGGTTTTGGTTAAATAAAATTCACATATTATATCATTTAACAACAAATATTAATTTCTAGGGTGAAATTAATTTTATGTATTGTAGAATTTAACACCCCATGATGATTATGAGATAGATTTTCTTAATTTCATTGATGACTTATGTTGTATGCTACACGAAGATAAGCTCCCGCTATACGCAACACCATTTTATCTTGAGGTATATGAAACACTATTCTTCATTTTTTACACACAATTTCAAGTTTTTTTGATATAATTCATTTCATTCATGATTGAGTATAAGTGAAAAACTGAATATTATAACCTAGTCATTATAATGGAGGGTATGAATAGTATTAACTTCCTTCTGAAAAAACTATTTAAATTTAAATATATGAGTCTATAAAATAATAAAATAAATCTTTATTTATTCAATATAATGTTTAAAATTCATATTCTATGTTTTATATACATGATATAAAAGAAAATTCATTTTTTGGATAAAATAAGTATTTTTCAAAAAACACAGTTTTTTCACCTTTTGATGGAAAACCCATTTTAAACATAGTTTTAGACTCTTTTTTATATTAAATCTTAAAATATAAAATTCCTATTTTCATTAGTAATATTAAAATTTTCTTTGGTATATTTTTCGGTATTTTTCTGATAAGGTTCATTTTTTTATGAATAGTGAAAATATAGATTTTTATGGAAACGTTATTTTCTTTTAAAGTCATTACATATAAAAATTATGTTTGGATTTAGTTTTAAATTTTAATTTTTTTTATTATTATCCAATTATGGTTTTTGAATATAATTTTATACATAAATTTATTATATAAATATTTTCTATTTAAAAGGGGGTATATTTCCAAAAAAAATAGTTTTTCATGACATTTTACCAGTTTTATTTTAACATTAATTATGCAACCTATGTGTTGTGAATTTTGAAAAATGGAAGTCAAATTTTTATTCAGGATGTCTAAATTTTATATGTAGGTCCCTTTGATTTTTGACCAATATGAACAGTAACCATGGTAAATTTTGTTACCACAATAAAGGGTAAATTAGGTAATTTAGGTTAAAAATAAAATTACAATGACTATAAAATAACCAAAAAAATGAAAAAATTTTATTTTATGAATTTAATTCTAACTTTAAATAAAAAATATGTAAATTATATAATTTAATGGACACTTGTCCATGAAAATGAATTAAATAATATTTAAATCAAATAAAGACCAAAGTGTCATTTTCTTTTTCTTTAATATCTATTATGTATCCACATATGGAAGTATGGGCGGTATCAACACATATAAATGGTAATTTTTAGATTAATAAACATATTTACCTATTATAAATATATTGTTGACATTTTGTGGCCATTTGGGGGATATTTTGGTATTTATAATATTTTATTCAATGAAAATTTAAAGATGTCATATTCATGTTTTAAATAATATGTCATTTCAAAAATAATGTCATATAGAATCTATATTAGACCATAAATACTCACTTGAAATATTAATTTTTTCCTTTATCATGGTAATTTATTTTTAATTTTTAGAAAATAAATAATTAGTTTATCGGATTATAAATTTGTGATTAAAAATTTATTTAATTGATGAATAATAAATAAAATAATTTTATTCAAAAGATATTAAATATTAACAGACAAAAAAACTTACCCCAATCATATTTTTCGTGTATAAATATACCATAATCATTGAAGTGTCGAGTTATTGGCCATTTGGATCTATATAGAAGAGATTATGACACTTTGTTTATTTTATTTAAAGTTATGTTAAACATGTCACACTCATGTTTTAATAAGTATAACATTTTTAATGATTTATTTTCTAGAAAATATATTTTTATGAAGGTACTAAACTAAAATATAGTATATTTATCTTCATAATATTATTTTATTATTAATTTTACCCAAAAATAATTATATTAAATAATTACACAAAAGTGATGTGGTAATTAATTTATTATTGGAAATATCAAATTAATGTTATTAAAAATATTAAAATAAATATAATTTGAGATAATTAATATATCCAATTATTTTTATAGACAACCTATACCCAATAGTGAAATAATAAAATATTTTTTTCAATCATAACAACTTATCTTTATATTTTTAAAAATATAAGAATTGAATTGTGTCAAAATTGACACAATTGTTGTTTTGTCAAAACAATGATTCATTAAATTATTTAAAAATTATAATTTTTTCAAATATATAATAATAATTATTTTGTCTAAAAGGATATAAATTATTTATTTACTAATTAATTTAAATCAAACTAGTAAATATTTTACCCTGTTAATATTGAAATAATTGTTACCCTAGTTAAAATGAAATAAAATAAATCAGTGTTAAATTAAACTGATAAGGTTTAAATTGACATAAATACTTGTCTAAAATTAATTTTATGACTATATTACAACCTTATATCACCTAATATTCTAAACTATGAAATTTTGGAGGTTTTTTATGTGGATTTATTTTATTATAAATTAATATTCTTGGAGATAGAAAATGTGCCCCCCACCTCAATTATAAAAGAGAACATCCTCCCACAAAATTTCAATTCACATTGATCCTTAAAGATCAGCCATTCCTAGACCATTTTCTTTATAAACTTCCTTATTCACATTATATAGGTTTTATTATTCTCAAAATACCAACTCTAGTGCATTTAAGAGGAGATATAGAGGGAACTCGTCGAAGAAGAGGTAATCTCCTCTACCGATTCTTCCAAACTTTTTTCTTCTTCTAATTCATATTCATAAGTAGTTTCATTATAAATTAATAACTCAATTATGGATTATATACTTCTATATTATTATAATTATGAAACAAAAATATTCCATATTCTATCCATCCTATGAAAAATGAAATCACCATGCATGCGTATGAACGAATTACCGTCTCCACACCGTGGTGTAATTTCTTTTCACCACTAATAGACTTGGATGGGTATAATGATGGAAATATTAAATATATAATTATTATAACAAGGTATTCATTCTAGAACAAAATATAATCCATCCACTTCAATACCATTTTATAATTAATGGAATGATATCTTCGCTCATGCGTGTGTATGACCTAACATCTCCATGATGTGATGCGATTAATTATAGATGATATCCATTAAATAAAGATAATATAAATGTAAATAATAAATAAATATTATATATATTATGTTAATATCATTTTTTAATGATATAAATATGATTTAATAAGGATAACTTGAACTTATTCGACATAACATGCATAAGAAAATAAAGCAGTTAATTCCCAAATAACGAGAAATAATGAAATATTACAACCAAAAATATAATAATATGATCATATATGATATCATAAAAATGAATATAGTTTGGTAATAAGTTAACGACATCATTTAAATCATTATACAGTAGGTTTGGATACATACAAAGGATAGCAGGCCTAATGTAAGGGATAATTTTTCAATCTTACTATTATATGGGATTGTTTATACGTAAGTATTTATTGGGGTATATTTACCAACCATGTTCATGTTTTATAAATATATATTATAAAATATTATTCATATCCTTCTATTACTGTTTAATTTTAATTTTAACCATTGGTTAAATTTTACGAAATGGTAGGAAGGGGATGTTTGTTTTCTTTCGGTACGAGGTACTTTTTAGATTCCAACAAAAGTACAAGAAAAATATTTTATATCCATATTATTAATATCATTTGATTTTTTTTATGATGGAATTCCATTTATAAAATACATTTTTTATACGAATCATGATAAAATGGAGTTTAAGAAACCCATTTTATTCCTTGGGTTATGCTATGATGAATCATTTTTGTTTTCCTAGAACATTTAGAAATGATTTCATTATGAGGTGGGTGAAACCAATATCTCCCTCCAATGAATTGGGTAAAGATTTATATCTCATGAGATAGACAATAATGGAATGAAAAGTAAATTTGGTTCAGTAATATAGGGCTGGAATAGAAAGTAATTCATGTTCAGTAATACAGGGTTGGAACAAGGAGTGAACTCTATTCAGTAACGGACATTACCTACTATCATTGTCTTGGAAATTATTTGTGGCTAATATGGAAATGATTTCCAATTATTATTTGTTTTCCAGAATTATTTGTCTTATGCTAATTCTTTTGTACCATGGTTTTTGTTCCTTTAGGATATATGCCTTACATTATTTTATGACTCAAGATTTTGATATTCAAAATATATGTTCATGTTTTTACATTCTTATGTTTATGTTTTGATTGATGTTCTTCATGTTAACCCTTAATGCTCATTTGAGCTCACCCTTTTTATATTAATTTTTCCTTGGAAATAAAGAAAGTTTTTAGGTAAGAATACTAAAAGGGAATATATTTATTGAAGATTTTGAAGATATTTCACAAAGTTAGAATAATGTGTTCTATGTTTTCAAATAAACTAAATAAATACGGTCTTTGGGAATCTATTTGTGTAATGTATTACTTATTTAGTAAATGAAATACATTTTTCATTGTAAGTCATGCTTGGGTCGTTAGATTTCCTATCAGAGCGAAGGATTGGTTAACCTTTGGAAACTAGTATTTGAAAATTTTAATGATATATCTATAGATATTTATAATAATATGTCTTGGTATGTCATAAGGATAATTCTAACTATATGTTACAATCCAATAGTTTTTGTTATAATCATGAATAACCATAGATTAAACCTAATATGTTTGAGATTTAAAGTACTCCCACTTGATTATGTTGTCTTCCCAGTATGATTTTTGACTCTCACACTTTTCTTTTTGGGTTTTAGAAAATTTTTGGTAATAGGAGGATTCATGTTAATGTAGAATATGATGGATAGCGGAATCATATTCCTCATGAGAAACCAATTGAAATGGGAGTTGTAAGGAAAAACATTGTTATTATTCCTTATCATAAATCTCATAATATTATCAATAATATCAACTTCTATGAGTTTTTCAGACCCACCTAATAAGAGAAATATGTAGTTTCATAGTGACCATAGAGAAAAGAAAGTTCATTGTTCACATGTAAATCATGTGGGAAGAGGAATCAAGGAGAATGATTTAAAGAAATGAGATGATTCATTGGGTGTGGAAAAGGACACAAATTTAGTAATTGAAAAGGAAAAGGTTCAGTTCACACAATGTACAATGATAATTGTATTACTATGTCATCAATGATGGTAAAATGTTTTCAATGTGGAATGTATGGGAATTATGCAAATCGACACCCTAGGGAAAATTTGATAAAGAGAATCAACATAGTTTTATGGGTAGTATTTATGTTGTTGACGATGAAGAAACTACAAATGATATATGAGATGAAAGAAATGTTGAGGAATAAAATAATCATTCTTAGGAAATGGTTTAAGAATATAGGGGAATGATTTCATGTTTATCAAGAATAATGTTGTATAAGTAATTTTATGGCATTGTGTAATAAAGAAACATATAAGGATTTTTAAAATTTTTTCCTTAATAATTTTAAAGTATATTTTGAATGGTACCGGTAACCATGAAAAGTTTTTCAGATATTTTTGGAAAACACCTTAAGGGAAGGATAACCCTTAGTATAAGCATGATAGCGAGATAATGATTTTTGGATAAAGGAATTTTGGATATGAATATGAAAAATGGATGTTAATTATTTACAAAAAATTGATTAAGGTTTTTTTAGAAGTATTTTATGCTATTATGGGTAATTTTTAAATGATTTTAGACTTCAGAATAAGGAAATTTTCATGTTTTCAATAAAGATATATGGTAATTCTGGCTATTATCACGACTTAAGATAATATATTATGAAGGTGTTCACATGTTTGGAATGTGACCAATATGAGATGCCTTTTGATATATAGGGGATAAATGTTAATTGTATTTAGTTAACCTCTTTGTAATGTTCTGGATTTTTAGCTTTCAGAAGGATTGTAAGGTTTTCAATTTATGGAAAGATTAAGTTAATATTCAGATGGATTTTTTTTATTAAAGTATTATCTCACTATAGGTGTACTTATTAAAATTTTGTAACTTGTGCTAACCTTTTTTTGTGATTAGGACGTATGTAATGACTCGTCATTCTCATGATCTCTTAATGCTTTAGGAATGGAAAATTCAATCTCATTTCTTTGAATAAGAGATGAAGTGGAAATTGTTGAAGGCATGAACCACAGTGAAATTGTCCGGAAATCAAGTAATTATATCATCTCATGTAAATTATTCAACATTATGAAAAAGGATTGTGATATAAAATAGTGTCCTACTATCATCATTTTTGATGATATAAATGACCTCTTTCACGCCTCTTTAGTTTATGTTTTTGAGATTTTTAGCTTTATATATAATCTTCTACTATCATTTTATCAGTGATCTATATTAATATCTATGATTATTTACATTTTTCCTCCATTCCCATACTTCAACTATGTTCTCCTATGTATAGATATAGTTATTATTTACTTTGGGAAACAATTATTTTCTAACAATTCATTTTTAAAAGGATGTTTTAGTCCTTTTTTTAATGTGGGTTTGGGTGAAATAAACTTTCATGTATTAATTCCATTAAAACCCAAGGAAAGTTTCAAGGGAATAATTCATTTTAAGGGGGGTATCTTGTAACACCCTAAGATTTTTATGAGATAGATGTTTTTTTAATTTCTTTGATGTCTTATATTGTACGCTACACCAAGATAAGATTGCGCTATATAAAACACCAACATATCTTGTGGTATATGCACCACTATGCTTGTTTTTTTACACACAATTTCATGTTATTTTTATATAATTAATTTCACACATGACTGATTATAAGTGAACAACTAAATATTATAACCAAGTCATCGTAATTACTAGTATGAATATTATTAACATCTTTATAAAAAACTCTTTAAATGAAAACAAGTGAGTCTATAAAAAAACTTAAATCACACTTTATGGATTAAATATAATATTCAAAATTCATATTATATGTTTTTTATACATGATATAAAAACAAATTCAATTTTTTTTAAAAGATGTATTTTTCAAAAAATAAAGTTTTACCGCCTTTTGATGACGCACCCATTTTAAATATAGTTTTGAGACTTTTTTATATTAAATTTCGTAAAATAGACTTCTCATTTTAATGAGTAAAATAAAAATTTACTTTGGTTTAATTTTTGGTATTTTTATGATAAGTTTCATTTTTTGATAAATAGTGAAAATATTTTTTTTTATTAAAAACATTATTTTCATTTAAAGCTATTATATAGTAAAATTATCTTTTGGTATAGTTTTAAGTTTTAATCAGTTCATTTATATCCAATTATGGTTTTTTAAAATAATTATATATATGAATTTATTATAAAAACGTTTTCCATTTAAAAAGGGGTATTTTTCTAAAAACTATTTTTCGCAACATTTTACCGTTTTTATTTTAACTTTAATTATAAAAAAATTATTTTATTAATTTAGAAAAATGGAATTAAATTTCGGATTCAGGAGGTCCAAATTTATTAAGTATTTCCCTTTCATTTTTTACCAATATGAATAGTAACCATGATTAATTGCATTACCATGGTTAATGGTAAATTAAGAAATTTGGGTTAAAAATAAAATTAAAATGACTATATAATGACCAAATAAAATGAAAAAAAATATTTTATGAATTTAATTTGATGAATAACACTTAAGATTATCAATTATGTCATTTAATGGACACTTTTCCATGAAAATGACTTAAATAATATTTAAATC
Organism: Viscum album; assembly: GCA_963277665.1. Lineage (NCBI taxonomy): Eukaryota > Viridiplantae > Streptophyta > Magnoliopsida > Santalales > Viscaceae > Viscum > Viscum album. Next base: position 22,270,555 of record OY728135.1, read on the forward strand.
AAAGAAAGACACAAATGTCATTTTATTTGTCTTTAATTTCTATTTTGTGTCCACATATGAACAAATGGGTGGTGTAAACAAATATAAATGGTAATTTTTAACTTAATAAACATTTTCCCTGAATATAAATTTCTTTTTGACATTTCAGGGCCATTTTGGCGATATTATGGTATATATAATCTTTTATTTAATGAAAATTTAAAGATATCACATTCATGTTTTAAATAATATATCATTTTTACAATAAGGATATAAAGAAGATATATTAACCTATAAATACTCATTTTAAATATAGAATCTTTTTAATTATCATGTTAATTTATTTTTTATTTGTATAAAATAAATAATTAACTTAAAGTCTTATAAATTGCTGAGCAATTTTTTTTAACTGGTGAAAAATAAATAAAATAATTTTATTAAAAGTATAATTAATATTAAAATACAAAAAAATTGATCAAATCTTATTCTTCAAGTATATATAGACCATAATAATTAAAGGGTTGAGTTATTGACAATTTGGATCCTTATAGTAGAGATTATGAAACTTATTTTATTTTATTTTAAGTGATGTTAAACTTATCACATTCATGTTTTAAAAAGTATAGATTTTTTAATTATTGGTTTTACTAAATATATATTCAAATAGAAGTATTATTCTAAAATATAGTAGATTTATCTTCATCATAGTGTTTTATTTTTAATTTTTACCCAAAGAAATGTATTAATTATTTACACAATACTGATGTAGTAATTATTTTATTAATGGACATATCAACTTAATGTTATTAAAAATATTAAAATAAATATAATTTTGAGATAATTAATATTTCAAATGATTTTTATTGATTCCATATAACCCTTAGAGATATAATAAAATATTTTTTTCAAGGTTGAATTCTTATCTTGATATTTTTAAAAATCCATGAATTGAATAGTTTCAAAATTGACCCTATTGTTTTTTATCAAAAAAAAATGTTTTATTACATTATTTAAATATCATAAAACATTTTTAAAAATATATAATTATTATTATATGGTCTAAAATGATCTAAATTATTTATTTATTATTTAATTTACAAAAAATAATTCAATATTTCTCACTATTAATATTGAAATAATTTGTAACCTAGTTAAAATGAAATAGAATAACTAAGTGTAAAATTAAAATTAAAAGGTCTAAATTAACATAATAACTTATCCAAATTTTATTGGTTGATGATATTAGATCATTATATCACATTATATTTTAATGTATGAAATTTTTGAGGTTTTTTTATCTTGTTTGATTTAATTATAAGTTAATATTTTTGGAGATTCCAAATGTGTCCCCCACCTCAATTATAAAAGGGCACATCCTCCCTCATAGTTGAAAACAACATTGAGCCTTGAAGGTTATCCATAACCTACCCATTTCTCTTATAATATTACTCAGTCACATTCTAGAGGTTTTTTCTTCTCAAAATACCAACTCTAGTGCCTTTAAGAGGATATCTAGAGGGATCTCGTCGAAGAAGAGATAATCTCTTCTACCGATTATGTATAACTTATTTCTTCTTATACTTCCTATTAATGAGTATTTTAATTATAAAATAATAAAATTAGTTTCAAATATATGATCATATTTTATAATAATTATGAAAAAACATATTCCACCATCTATCCATCCTACAAAAAATGAAATCACTACACGTGCGTATGTACGGCTTACCATCTCCACATCGTGATGTAGTCTATTTTTCACAACAACTTGACGTGGATGGGTATAATGATTGAAATAATAAATATATATTATTACTATTAAAATTTATTTATTCTAGAAAAATATATATACCATCCACTTCGATGCCATTTCATAATTAAATAATGATAGCATCGCTTGTGCGTACATCCGACCTACCATCTCCACGATGTGATGTGATTCACTTTACATGATATATATTAAATAATGATTATGTAAATGTATATAATAACTAATTATTATAATATAATTTTGAAATGATATAAATTTGACCTAAGAATGAGAACTGGGACTTATTTGACAAACATGCATACGAAAATGAAGCAGTTAATACCCAAATAATGATTAATAATGAAATATTACTACCAATAGAATGATAGAATGATCATATATGATACCATAAAAATGAAAATAATTCTAGAATAATTTAATTAAATCATTTAAATAATTATGCAAGAGTTTTGAATACATATAAAGGATATAGTACCTAAGGTAGGGGATAATTTTCAATTTCATTATTATCTGAGATTGTTTATACGTAAGTATTTACTATGGTAAATTTATTATCCAAGTATATGTTTTATACTTAAATATTATAAAAACTTTTTCATATAATTCTACTATTTTTTAAAGTTAATTTTACCAATTGGTGAATTTTTACAAAATGCTATGAAATGAATCTTTTGTCGCTTTGGGTATGAGGTACATTTTGACTTTCTGAAAAAAGTACAAGAAAAATGTTTACTTTTAACTTATACAGCATGAAAAAAACTTTATGCTTTCATAACATCTTATTTCCATGAATATTCCGTTACATGTTTTCATGTACATTTTGAAATAAATTATTTTCTTTTGAAATTTTGAAACATTTTAAAAAAGAAAATGTTTTTAAAGAATAAAGTATATTTTCCTAAAAAATTAATTCCGAGTGTTTATCAAAATTATTTTACCTATAAGATGATATTATTTAAATAGGTTTATGTTTATATCCCAATTATTACTATGATTTTGTTTTTTTATGATGGAATTCCATTTATGAAATACATTTATTTTATATAAATTATGATGGAATGTGGTTAAATAAACCCATTTTATTCTTTGGGTTTTGCTATGATGAATGATTTATGTTTTTGTGGAACATGTAAGACTAATTTCATTATGATATGTGTGGTACCTATATCTCCCTCCAATGCATTGGGTAATGATTTATATCTTATGAGATATACATTAATGGAATGGAATGTAAATCTTGTTCAGTAACATAGGACTGGAATGACAAGTAAATCTGGTTTAGTAATACATTTCTGGAATGAGGAGTGAACTCAATTCAGTAATGGACTTTGTTCCATATGATGGTCTTTTAAATGAGGCTTGTATAATATAGAAATGATTTTCTATGCTTATGTGTTTTCCAAAAATCCATGTTTTATTCCAATGCTATTTTATCATAGTTCATGTTTCTTTATGATTTATTCCTTACCTAATTTTATGACCCAACATTTTGATATTCAAAATATATGTTCGTTTTGTTACATTATTATGTTAATGTTTTCTTTCATGTTCTCCATTTTTACCATTAAATATCATTTTAGATTACACTTTTTATGTTTTTTTCCTAGGGTATAAAGAAATGTTTTAGGTAGTAAAACTAAATTGGAAGACCATTATGGGAGATGTGGAAGATATTTAACCAAGTTAGAAGAATGTGTTCTATGTTTCTAAAGGCACTAAACTAATATGATCTTTGGGCATCTATTTGTGTAATGTATTAATTATTCCGTAAAAGAAATGTAATTTCCATGTATGTTGTGCTTGGTTTGTTAGAACATTGTTTTACCTACAACCAATTTCTATATGTGTTGAATCGAAAGGCAGGTGATTAGAGTCTTGGTTTATAGATATGTTGGTTTCCACACAAACACCGGAGTCAATGGCCTAAAATCAAAACATGAAACACTTAGCACTATTTCCCTAAACAAATCTCACATACTCTGGTATTAAGGTAGAACTGACTACTCTGATACCACTCTCTCACAACCCATCCCATTGTGGTCTTACCTGTGACAACACCATGTTTGCCTCTAATAGGCCAGGGAGTGTATGCCAGTGCCGAGTAGGCATATCCCACAAATGGGAGGTATTATCTTAATGTACATGTACACAGGCACACATCCCCAAGCCCACAAAATGCTATAGTGATAAACAAATGAAACCAATGCATGGATACATAAATACTCCCACAAAAAGAGTAAAAAAGTAAAGTACTAAAAGAAAAAATGTTTCTAAATACAAGACAAACCAAAAACAATATATTTTTCAACCAACTCGATGGGTTACTACTATGATAAAATGAAAGCACCTTGAAAACACCTTAGTATTCTATGCTCAAGCTAGGATCCACAAGCTCCCTTACCTCCTAGGACATCGTAAAATTGGCCATCATATGCATAATACATGACATGTGTGGGTAGAGATCATGTATGGGTGAGTACAACAATACCTGGTTAGATACCCTAAAAACACTAAACAAAAAGCATTAAGAATGTTCATCTCGTAATATGACTACAATACTGAATAGAAATATGATAAAAACCAAGATATACTCCGGAATGACACCGTACCACCAGTTGGTCCCAACCTACTTCCATAAATAGGATTTTGATGAAGCAATGCTCGTTTTGGGAGAATTCACTCCACAAACCCTGATGACACTAAATAAACTCATCCTAAAGTTCAAGATCATTAGGTCCTACCAATGAAATCTCACTGGACTCAAAATACTATGATACACTAATAGGGGGTCATTCCCAGGACCAATGGGGGGCACCAAAAACTAAATATGGATCAATATGATATGTAGGGGATCATATTACAATGATGCTGGGAACACTACTGATACATCCTAGGAGATAGAAGATTAATTCCATGCTCAAGGAGGTTAGTTCGATTCCACAAACCCCACCATGTTTATAAATGCGATAGAGGATCACACCCCATCCTCATGGAGGGACACCACAAAATCTAGATGAGACTTATCCTCTAGAGGGTATCACAATCATGATTTTTTTGTATAATATTTCATTGTACCCTTAAAGGAAAATGGACCAAGGGAACACACTCAACCAAGACTGGCCTAGACTGAAGAAAAAATGCACTAAAAACACCCTCAATGTGGGTGCAAGACATGTACCAGGGGTACATGGCGTGTCCATCCAACACCTGGTCTTACCATGTGGTAATTACTCATAGGTAATGTAAATCTCCATATACACTATGTGTAGGAGTAGTAAAAAGTTTGTAGAGATCACTGGGAACTCTGCATGTGTCATCTAGACATGACCATGTACACCAAACCATTTCCATGTACTATGGTCGTGTTCGTGTACTTGGACTACCCATGCCCTTGTAAACTCTGAGTTACACACTGAGCCTCTGAACACATGTTACATGGTGTGTGACATGGTCACAAATCCTTTTATAATTAACTTCTCAATGGAAACCCTAGTATTGCCTAGGGGATCCAACATGGTGTTCATTTATATATTACACGCCATGTAACCCAGAATTTTCTAGAATATTCAGGTTCATCATTTTCATATCCCGCACACACTGTCGCCACTACCCTTTCCAAAAATCACTCATTTGGGGTCGTTAGATTCCTGCGAACCATCACCATGTGCCAAAACCTGTAATAATGGGAACTAAAAAATCCATCTGATCCACCTTGAATCATCCTCTTCCATCATCTTACCTTGATCACACTCTTGATCATGAACTGAACCTACAGTATTGATCATTTTCACTAAATAATGGTCTCACAACAATCAAGTACCAAGTACACTTCGTACCATGGGAAAAAGGAATTTACCATGATGAACATGCAAAAAAACATGGGAGAAAACCATAAGTCATAAAATGTGAGGAACAAACCTTTCCCTTTGTTTGTTTGACCTTAATCCATTTTCATAGAATTGATGAATGAAGAGGGATTGATAAATAAAGAAAAATAAAATAAATCGAGAAAATTAAATCTATCATTGATGAAAGAATTAATTTTATTCATGAATTTATCCACATTCAACTAGGATTAAAGAAAATGGGTGAAAAAAAACTTGTTACATGGAGTTTGGATTGATTGTTGACGAAGAATAGTTCTATGTTTACATTGTTAATAAGATCCAAAAATACTATTGATTCAATGATCCTTTATATGGTCTCTATCCATTATCATTCACCAATATCTCATCAAATCATCTCTCTAAGAGTTCATCTGGATTTGAAGGGTTATGCAGTTAAACCTAAAAATTGGCTATAAAAGCATATATGTAGAGTATTTCAGTCATTTCATCAAATAAAAAAGCACAAATCAATTTAATTAATTAATTTTATTAATTACATTCATACGACTACTTTTTCACAAACACTCTGAGCTGAAAAGGGGTACGTCACATCTAGGGTAAAACCTGGGTTCTGAAATCAATAATGCCCTTGGATTTTTCACTCGAGCTCCCATTTGGAATTTATTCCACTTTTTCAATAAAACTAGAAGTGTTTGATATTAATATATTTCATATATTTCAAATATTTATTATGGGTTCACCGAGAATTATAATCACACAACATCTCAAGAAAAAATTGAACACATTCTGTATAATAACAAAAACAATTCATGGAAAATCCAAGTATTTACACACACCGAATTGATGATAAAGGATCCAGTATATATTAATTCTACTAGATCCACTAACTAGATAGTGGACACATAACATCTAGTAGGTGGGCCACTGCCCATTTTTTTAATGGTGGTAAAAAAGTTATTTGACTATATCACCCCTTTACACCATCGTTACTTGAATATAGGGGTTTATTCTCACATGGTTGATGTAGTGGGAGGCACACCACTCCTCCTCCTCTCTCCCAACTTGATCCTCTTTGATTTTAGGTTGTTTATTAATCTCTTTGATTAAATAAACTCTTTGGCATAAGACTACAACACCCATTTCATTCTTCATATGCTTTCTTTTCTTCTCTATATTTTATCACTATATGAACTCATACTCGCTATTTTCAGGTATTTTATCTTATTATTCACTTATTTATATTCTAGTTATAACCAAGATTCATTAGTATATGGTTGAATATTTTTAATATTGTGGTGGGAAGTCTATGTGCTTTCCCTTAAAGTATCACTATTTTATAAAACATATCCTTTTTGTGTCATGTTGGAAACCTAACATCAACCTAAATTTTGACTTTAAATGTGTTCATCCTAATTTATTTCCCTTAAAGAAATTCATATTTCTTAGGTAGTGTCTTTAGATAATCTATTAATCCCAAGGACCAATTATAATCTATGGGGTGTATGGATTAACCTTAATTATCGAAAATCAATTTTTTTAATTTATAAACCTCACTTGGTTTTACATTCAATGTGAATTTAAATGGATGACTCACTTATTCCATAAACAAATTAACATGCATTGAAGGTTCTTGAAATATTATTTGGGTCACCCATGAGGTTCTGTTAATTTGTTTAACCATTTTCTAAAACAAGTATAAAATCTATGAGTGATGTAACCTAGGTAACGATTCCAATGAACCTAGGAAGAATTAAGGTCGATCCCCTAGATTGTGAGCTACAATTTTAATAATCTCATAATTTTGTTTATTGAACCTAGTTTATTAAGAACATTAAATAAAGGGATAACCATGCGGTACATGGTATATTATTATACAAATATATTGAATTGGTGTTTCTTGCACTAGATATTGACATAGTAACAATTTTTCCCT